>CM067335.1:131935000-133193415 GCA_034376525.1 Nicotiana benthamiana
TTTATTTTGTATGACCAAGACATTGTCCTCTAGTTTCTTTTTTTTAATGGATTGCAGAATGGTCCATAAGCCCGTATAAAATTGGGTCAAATATCTGGGCCACATCAATACAACATTGGGCTTGTCTACAACATTATCCAGTAGCTGTAAATGTGTGGTTTAGTGCTGCCAACCCCAAGATCAACAAACTCGACTCTTTCATAAGTCAAAATAGTTCGGGCTAGTCAGTTTCCGGACTGATTATTCAAAAATATTCACTATTTTACGGTAATGGAGATCAATCCAGCATATTTATTAGAGTTCGGTACACCAGTATATAAACTTCCAGCATATTATGCTGGACTGATATACTTTGCTGACTCTGTATAATATATTGGAGTTCCAGTATATTTTACTGGAATATTTTTCGAATTTTGAACAATATTTTCGTTCAGATTTATCTTTACATAAAAATAAACTACATTTGATGACTTTTAAAACTGTGACTATTTTTAAATGACCACTTATAAATATAGTTATTTTTGAACTTCTCTCCTTTTATAAACATCAGCAGAGGCCTCCCTTTGTCCTTTGGCATACTTCAACTGTTCTTTAAAGGCAATGTCGGATTTTATTGTAAGATTCAAACGGGCTAAAATGGACTGAGTTAAAATAGGCTAAAATTTAGATCATAACTCAATTTGTCCAATACTTACTAAATTTTAATTAATATGTATTATTTTACTTATGAATTATATAATTACTAAATAATTTTTTGCTTTTATATGATCATATATAACACATCAAATAAAAAAATCTTTCTAAGATATTTCGGCAAGGTTACTCATACATCAATTTGGACTAAAAATCAGTCAAATTTTAAATGAATTAAGATGAATTTGGTCAAAATGAGCTGAGCCAACAAATGTGCGGGTTAATAACTAGCAAAACCTTGGATGGGTTGGTCTGGCCATTTGGTCTTGGGCTAAAATTGATAGACCTAATTATCGACATTCACTCTTTTTAGTGTTTTAAGTTTAAGGAACTTTTTCTTTCCTATATCATATATGAAACTTTATTTTAAAAAATGTGCATATTATGTAAATTATCGGCCCAGTCCATGTTTTGCCTACAATTTTTGTACCATTCGTCTATTATGTATTAAAATGGCAGAATATTCCCTAAAAATACGTTAAAATTAAGGAGAGAATCTTGGTGTTAATTGATTCTACATTAAATTCAATTTTTAAAAAGGGAAAAGAGATTTCTCATCTGCGTATTTTTCTCAAGAACTACAATTTAAATTCTAAAAAAAAATGAATAGCTACAAAAACTACGAACAGATTCAACTACTAACAGCTTCGACGATTTGAATTCAAATTATAGAATTCAAATTTTCGAGTTTCAACAACTCAAAGTTGATAAAATCTGTTCTTCTTCGTTTCTTCTCTCAAGTTGTTGCTCATATATCCGTTGTGTATAAGTGTACGAGATTTCAATATGGAATTGGCAATCACCAACGATAACAAAAGTGCAGGTTTGTATAGTTTGAAATTGCATAGAATTATGGTTTTACAGTATTACCTACAAAATTACTATGTTCGCCTATAATGAAACTACAAAGCAGTTTAATGAAGAATAAAGCAATGTTGTTTTCAAAATTATCTACAAAATTACTACATTTAACGACAAAATAAACTACAATCTATGATTTGAAATTGTTGATTTCAAAATGTCTGACATCCTAAAATGGATGACTACAAAATTTTTACTATATCTACAAGTTATGCTACAATTGAAATGAGAATTGGGATATTAAAATTCAATGTATCCAGTTTGTCGATACTTTTGTAGATAAATTATAGATTATTTGTATTCTGATTGTAAATGCATTGTTTCTGTTTTCACAAATCCAAAACGACTAAAACTTCTACAAAATCTTCTGCAAAAAACAGTCTATGATTTATCTACAAATCTTCTACAATTTATCTACAATTGCTGCAATATAATGTATGTCATCTCTTCTTCTTCTTCTTCTTCTTCTTCTTCTTCTTCTTCTTCTTCTTCTTCTTCTTCTTCTTCTTCTTCTTCTTCTTCTTCTTCTTCTTCTTCTTCTTCTTCTTCTTCTTCTTCTTCTTCGAGTTTCAATCTCAAATTAATTGGTTTTAAGGTAAAAATTGTATAGAATTTTGAGATGAACATCAACATTTGTATTTAACTATCTTTTAATTCTTGTAGGTGTTTCCCGAAGAGTTATTTGTTCAGCTACTGAAAGTGACATTGCATCCGGATGTCGAAATTCGTATTGGAGAACACCACATCTTTTCTGTTTGTTTTTAATCTGAAACTCAGCCAATCTACAATTTATCTACAATTATCTACAATTTTTCTATATCAAAAACGACTAAAATTTCTACAAATCTTTTGCAAAAAATAATCTACAATTTATATACAATTATCTATAATTTTCTATAATTTATCTATAAATTATCTATAATTTCTGTAATATATCTTCTTCTCCTTCTTCTTCGAGTTTAAATCTGAAATTCAGCCAAAAACAAGTCTAAATCTTCACCAAAACCCCCTCAAAATTGAGATATAAACTACAAAATATATTCTCAATTATTTACAACAACACCCAATTAAAACAAATAATAGTTTTTGAAAATTCAAATTTGAATCAAAGCTTTCAAGCTTTTTAATGATTGTCAATGGTGGAAAATGAAGAAGGTGGGTAAATTTTGTTCCGTAAAGAAGTTCACATACGCAGAACGTAGCGGAGCGAAGGTAAAACGTGGGGGGAAGGGGGAGTTAGGGGTAAAACGTGCGGAGGGGGTGGGGTGGAACTAAAAGGAAAGAGAAACTGGGAAGTCCTAAAATTATACCTGATATAAATGCCTACTAATTATATCATTTTTTAAATTATGGTATATTAATAGTAATTTAGTATGCTAAATATAATTAATCAAACCTTAAACATATAGGGTAAAACGATTTCATAAATGTGATAGGAAATGTAAAAATTCCTAAGTTTAATTCTACGCGGACAGTAGGTACTTCCCCGACTTTTTCATCAGGTACTTGCTAATTTAACACATTGAATTCAACGGCATTCGTTTGTTTCTCACCTTTCTTACTTTATTTTTGGGCTTGAGATTTTGGGACTCATGAATTCTCCATATCTAAATATGACTAAAAACTCGAGATCGAACTAGGCCCAAATATAATGTCGTGATTATATATTTTTTTGAATTGAGAATTTATTGGAAACAATCTTTTTACTTTTATAAAGTAGAGCTAAAATTATCTACACACTACTTTCCAGATCACACTTATAATACTACATTAAATTTATTATTATTAGAATTTTTGTATATTGGAGGTTCAATTAAGCCGAATAGAAATTATCCTCTCAATATATGAAAGTGACTTGAAGTCAAGTCTAACAAGATCTCTTACTTGAATTTAATGTTTACTAAAAAAATTTCTTTCTCCAGTTAAGGAATATCAAGATATCATGGGTCCCCTTTGAAAAATGCTTTTCCTAGAGTTTGAAAAAATCTTAGAAAATGAAGAATAGAAACAAATCCAAACAGGAATTAATGAACAGTCTCTTTCAAAAAGTGTTTGAAATGTGAAAAGGACTACTTGTAGGTGTAGAGCTTCACCTTACTATTATCACTTAAATCACTAAGAATCCCAACAACCTGACAAAAATAGGGTCCATTTTAGTAATACTGTTATAAATAGAACTCTATTTAATGTGAATGTCTATATTTAGAGAGATTCTAGGGTTTACTACTTGGTGACTAAGTCACCACCTCCCTATAAATATAGGGGTTCTATTCTATTGTAAACCATCCCAAAAGTATCAATAAGAATACTCCTCTCCCTATTCTCTCTATATTGTTCTTGTTCTTGCATTATTCTACTTGTTCTTATATTATTTCATAACACGTTATCAGCACGAGTCTCTAACCAATTGAAATTTTCGATTATTTTAACTTTTGTTTGTGTAGGGTTTTTGCTTCATAGCCGATTCGGCTCTCTCAACTTAATCGCCGCCTTTTTCTAATTTCTATACGGAAAAATAGAAGAGATGGTATCATCATAAAGTAATGCAACGGGAAGGAAACTCAAGAGGTATATTTGATGTCACAATATTTATTGGTATACCTTAAAGGTAAGTAATTTACTTTTCCCTTTCAAATTCTTGAAATTCTACGATTTGATTTTATATACAAACAAAGACAACAAAGTTTGATTATAACTCTAATGGAGTTCGTAAGAAATTACACTCACATGAAGTGGTAAAATTTCTATGCCTTGCCATGATCAAATTCATGTATGATTGTGGACGTGGCAAAGAATTAAAATTCCGTCCAAATGAATTTGCTCCATTCCCTTTAGAGAATGTGGTAGCAGGATGTGATAAGTCTGAAAGAAGACAAAATTATTACCATGATGGTATCAATGAATGTGGACGTGGCAATAGATGGAATTATAATCGTCATTATAATCCATTCCCTGAAGTGAATGTGATAATTGTAATAAAGCCTGTAAGTACGAATACACTCTTGATGTAATTGTGTCTTATGTATGGCATTATGAAAAGAAAGTTCGTTGCCCTTGAAATTTCGGGCAAGAACTATATGGCATGGGTGTTGGATGCTGAAATCCACTTAGATGCTATGGGTCTTGGAGACGCCATTAAAGACAGAAATAATGCATCCACCCAAGACTATGCTAAGGCCTTGACTTTCTTGCGCCATCGCCTTGATGAAGGTTTGAGACTGTGCTAAGGCCTTGATTGACTTGCGCCATCACCTTGATGAAGGTTTGAAAATTGAATATATCACAGTCAAAGATCCACCTATCTTGTGGAATGGCTTAAAGGAGAGATATGACAACCAGAAGTTGGTCACTCTGCCACAAGCACAATACGATGAGAATCCAAAAGCAAATAGTTCATAAACTATATGTTATCGTTGTGGTGGAAAAAGGCACTAGGCGAAAATTTGCCGTGTACCAAGACATTTGGTTGAGCCTTGTCAAGCATCTCTAAAGAGTAAATGCCCTGAAACAAATTTTGTCTCTGACGACAATTTTGACATCACCCACTTGAATGTGGCAGACTTCTTTGAGCACCCTAAGGGGAAAATAGACCACCTAATCGGTGATGGATCTGTGATGAAAGAAGATGGAGTTGTTTGATTTTATTTCACTTATTTGTAATAGTTAGTGAATAAACTAATAGTCATTAGTATCAGCTCGTATTAGTTAGTTTATGATATAATGTTAGAATTAGTTCTTTAGAATGTTTCAATATGCTCAGATTTCAATAATATTTTTATTTTTCAGTAGCGGTAATCGACTAACCTAACAGTTAGTCGATTATCTAATATTTCGCATTAAAACTGCAAAACAATCGATTGTCAATGTTCAACAATCGATTGTCAATGTTCAACAATCGATTGTCTATGTTTAACAATCGATTGTCTTAAGACAGTGTGATCTGGAATTTTTTCAAAATAGCAAATAATCGATTGTCTATGTTTAACAATCGTTGTCTTAAGATAGTGTGATCTGGAATTTTTTCAAAATAGCAAATAATAGATTGTCTATGCTTAGCAATCGATTGTCGTTAGACAGTGTGATCTGAAGTTTTTCAAAATAGTCAACAATCGATTGTCTATGTTTAACAATCGATTGTCTTAAGACAGTGTGATCTGAATTTTTTCAAAATAGCAAATAATCGATTGTCTATGTTTAACAATCGATTGTCTTAAGACAGTGTGATCTGGAATTTTTTCAAAATAGCAAATAATCGATTGTCTATGTTTAACAATCGATTGTCGTAAGACAGTGTGATCTGATGTTTTTCAAAATAGTCAACAATCGATTGTCTATGTTTAACAATCGATTGTCTTAAGACAGTGATCTGAAGTTTTTTCAAAATAGCAAATAATCGATTGTGTGTGTTTAGCAATCGATTGTCAATGTTAAACAATCGATTGTGTGTGTTTAACAATCGATTTTTTTAAGAAAATGCTTAAATTGAAATTTTCAAACTGCATAGTAATCGATTATGGAAAACATATAATCGACTATCTGATTTAGTTAGTCAACTGACCTCAGCGGATTTTGAAAATATTGTTTAAATGTGAAACAAACGAATTGAACTTGTTTATTCTCATGTTCGTATATTTTCTTTTGTATGCAAACTATGGGAATTAAATTGATTGAAGGCTCCTGAAGAGCAACTATAACTCTGCCTAAAGGAAAGATATTTTAGAGAATGCAATGTTCTCCTCCAAGTCTAAGAAGAACTTGTTGAGTTTTAATGATATCAGTCAAAATGTTCTCCTCCAAGTCTAAAAGGAACTTGTTGAGTTTTAAAGATATCATTCAAAATGGATATCAGATTGAGACAATACATTAGTATAATCTTGAATACCTCATTTACTCATGAAAACGAGGCTGCCCACTTCGGCTTGGGGTCACGTCATTCTGCATGCAGCAATGCTAGTTTGTCGGCTGCCCACTTCGGCTTGGGGTCACGCCATTTTGCATGCAGCAATGCTAGTTCGTCTCTGACTGACGAATTGACACAAATATTCCCCGTTGCAATTGGTTTTGGGTCATGAACCTAATATATCACATTTAAGAACCTTTGGATGCGCAGTATATGTGCCTATAGCACCGCCATCCCGCACCAAAATGGGTCCGCAAAGAAGGTTAGGAATATATGTTGAGTTTGAATCGTCCTCCATTATTCTCTACCTCGAAACATTGACAGGGGATTTGTACACTGCACGATTTGCAGACTGTCAATTTGATGAGACACTTTTTCCAAAATTAGGGGGAGAAGTTGGTGAAACCAAACGGGAAATTTTGTGGAAAAATGCATCATTATCTCATCTTGATCCACATACCTCCATTTGTGAAAATGAGGTGCAAAAGATTATCCATTTGCAAAGAATAACAAATCAAATGCCAGACGCATATACATATTTGAAAAGGATAACAAAATCACATATCCCCGCAGTGAATGTGACAACATCTGATTCACGAATACATATTCATTATTGGAAGAATATGAACATAAAATTGGTATAGAAAATACCACACTCACCCCTAGGAGGAGGTTTGAGATGATACCACGCTCACCCCTAGAAGGAGGTTTGAGATGATATATGGCATGAATGATCGTTGGTCACGTACCTATTGTACGCCAAAGTATTTTGGAAATATGACTATTAAAGGACAACGATAATGCAAGAAACATATCTTGCATATAAGTTTGACATGACCATAATAGTATAACTTTCTCTTTAAGAAAGATATTCACCACATGGATGTTGATGAATTTGTGGTAGTACAAAATTAATTGAGAGCTCTAGAAGAGCCAATTGTTACTATGTTGGAGAAACACAATTGAGTATTGTGCTGTAGTAAGTCTCAAAGAAACTTATTCAGTTTCCAAAGTACACGCGAAAGCGCTGATTATATTGAGACTATAAATAAAGGAAAGATTTGATATCTTCTATTACTACAACTTGTAGCGGGATAATTTGTATATGAAAAGCTACCCGCTTTATTCTCCAGTTTGTACTACACAAATAAAAGAATGCCACAATAAAGTGGATATCTATTGGTATAAAAACCCA
This sequence comes from Nicotiana benthamiana, assembly GCA_034376525.1. NCBI lineage: Eukaryota > Viridiplantae > Streptophyta > Magnoliopsida > Solanales > Solanaceae > Nicotiana > Nicotiana benthamiana. The sequence goes on from CM067335.1 coordinate 131,942,650, forward strand.
TGTCATAATAAACCTGAAGTTTATTGATAAGTGCACATGTCATGGTATAAATTTGAAGTTTACCAATATTGCTAATTTATTCAGTTGGCATTCGGGTTAGCCATCTCATTTTAAGTATGATGTGCAATAATAGAGAATTCACATGGGTGAATATTAAAGAACTAGAAAGTTCTTTACGAATTCTCTTGTATTACTTGTTCTCATTAATGACCTGACCAACTAAAGAGTTCGGGTTGAAGCCCATAAATTCTGGAAATATCAAAGGTGAATATGGGCCCATTCACCTGCCATGTATACCACATATGATGCATCTATGATATGGCTACATGCGCAATTGTTATTAACCCGCAGCCTGGCCGGTGCTTGCGAGGTAAATTGCTCAGTAATCTAACTTCGAGCATAATTTCCAGATTTTCTACTCAGGATAGTTCATCTTGATAAGTTGGTTTATATCAAAGTTGGTTTAGCAAGATAATTATTGAGTGCCTCCACTTAATAGCTAAACTGTTTCTTATGAGAACAAAGTTATATATATCAGTTTGATATACGTTGTATACGAGAGTATATTCTCCCCTCACAAGTGGTTCAGGGTCAGGAACCAAATAATTTCATCTTATTATTAATGTGCTGTGTATATTGACATGATAATGCACAAAGATGATTTCCCAAAGTTGAGGAAACAAGTTAGCTTTTCTAACATGAGGGGGAGGCATGATAAACACTTGAGAAAAGGTTACATGGGATGAATTATCATTTGTATATGTCAATCCCCGAATATCATGATATGAACCTGAAGTTCATAAAATGGATAATTCAATTGCAACATATTGCAAAGCATGCTATACGCATTTGCTGACCCAAAGAAAGTAACTATATTCTCACTACAAATACTCATATTAAGTTCCAGAAGGACAAAGTCTTTGATACGCTTAAAGCGTATAGACAAATACTTGATTCCATATGAAAGACATGTAGATTTGGACATATAGTTCAAATACTTGAAAGTATAAAGTCAAAGATATTGAAGAGTCATTCCACGACATTATATGAAGATGTTCATATCTATCAAGAATGAATGATTTCAAGGTGCGGAATAATTTATTCAAGTCAATATGGTTGATTTATTTATCAAACATCTACCAAAGATTGTTTTGAAGATGGTGCACAAGATTGGAATGCAAATGCTCAAGGATATAAATTGATGTTCTTATCAGGGGGAGTTAATGCGCGTTGCACTCTTTTTCCCTTACAAGGTTTTGTCCCAACTGGGTTTTCCTTGCGAGGTTTTTAACGAGGCAACCAATAGGCGCATATTCAAACATGTGTACTCTTTTTCCTTTTCTTTAAATTTTTTCCCATTGGGTTTTGTTTTAGCTAAGGTTTTAACGAGGCACGTTATTGAATAGACATTCAAGGGGGAGTGTTATAAATAGAACTCTATTTAATGTGAATGTCTATATTTAGAGAGATTCTAGGGTTTACTACTTGGTGGCTAAGTCACCACCTCCCTATAAATATAGGGGTTCTATTCTATTGTAAACCATCCCAAAAGTATCAATAAGAATACTCCTCTCCCTATTCTCTCTATATTGTTCTTGTTCTTGCATTATTCTACTTGTTCTCATATTATTTCATAACAAATACAATATTTTAAACAAAGAAAGAGACTTAATGATGAAAATAAAAAAATTAAATAGGGTCCATCTATAAGTCCAGTAGTCAAACCTACAATATCTTAAATATCTTTTTGTCTCTAACTCGATATTTAATATTTATTTTATAATGCGATTAATTCCAATTCGCATAAGATCCATTAAAGGGAGATGAAAAATCTCCATTTATACACTAAAGAATCTAACAAATTTTTATTAACGATTTTTTATTGTTTTTATGTAGATTAACTTGTCCCAAACTCGTAATGTTTAGAAGATATTTCATACAATCTTTAGGTGTCGTTTGATTGCGAAATAAGTTATTACATGATTAATTATCTCGAAATTAGTTATCTTACTATTTCATAAGGATAAAAAATATTATAGTTCCGGATTAGTTATACCGCGATTTTATCCCAACCAAACATGGGATAAACTCATCTCAAATTTAATCTCGAGATTAATTATCCTTATACCTTGTACCAGACGAGCCCTTAGGGATTGTTTGGTACAATGGTGAGATATCCCATGGGATTAGTTGTCCAACCTTCTATATTGGATAGCTAATTCCACCATTTTAATATAAAAGTTATCCCGAAATTAGCTAATATTTCAAACCAAACATGAAATAAATTTAATGTAATTTATTCCAAAATTATTATCTTTATTTTATAAATACCTAGTTATATTACGGCTCAATACAAAAAAAAAATGAAATAGACGGGTCGAGCAAGATTAGGAAAATGAAATAAATAAATGGAAAAGGGTTTTAAATGCCTCTAAAGGGGTATCAAACTGGACAGAGGAGGAAATCTTGCAAGAACTGGACTTCCCTAAAGGGTCTCTACCCTTCAAATATCTTGGTGTCCCCATGGACTCCAAAAAATTAATAGTTACACAGTGTTGGCCAATAGTAGAGAACATAACACATAAAATCAACTGCTGGACATCAAGACTTCTATCTTATGCAGATAGGCTCCAGGTGATCAGGACAGTACTATTTGGAATGCAATTGTACTGGACTCAAATCTTCCTGCTTCCGAAAAAGGTAATGAAGATGATCGAAGCAATATGCAGATACTTTTTATGGACTGGTGCAGCAAATGTGTCCAAAAGGGCATTAGTGGCATGGGAAACTATATGTCTACCATATAGTGCTGGGGGCCTAAATGTTTTGAACTTATCAATCTGGAATAAGGCAGCTGTAGCAAAGCATCTGTGGGCAGTAACAATGAAGAAGGAGAGCCTATGGATCAAATGGCTGTACACATACTACATTAAGAACAATATTGTAGAGGATGTACCTACTCCTAAAACAGCTGGCTGGGCTGTGAGAAAGATATTTGAGACCAGATCACTGATAACAAATATACAGGGTATACAGGGGGACCTGAAATGTCGATTGATCCAGCTACAGAGGGGAGAACTGTTCAACATCAACAAGCTCTACAGACTCCAGCTCCCTCAAACCCCAAAAGTACAATGGAAAAGCATAGTACTGCAGCCAAAACTACACCCAAGATTCAAATTTTTCTTCTGGCTAGCTTTGCGCAGAAGACTGGCAACAGTGGAGCGGCTAATGCACTTTGGAATACAGATTCCGCAACAGTGTGTATTCCGCAAGCAAGTGGATGAATCTTTTGACCATCTATTTTTTACTTGCCCGACATCAAAGGAGTTATGGGATAGATTGCTCATATGGTTGGGATACCAGAGAACCATTTGTGATTGGAACAGCGAAGTAGAATGGATTAGCAACATTGCAAAAAGGAGAAATGGACATGCTGAAATAACCACCAGTGTGTTTGGAATGTTAGTATGCTGTCTCTGGCGAGAAAGGAACAAGATTAGGTTCAAAGGCGGAAGCATAGGTATAAATGATACATGCAAAGAGATAGCAATTCACGTGCATACACAGGGAACCTCTCCTAGACACTGGAAGAATATTTTGCGAAGACTGGATCACTACCGCTAGAAAAAAGAAGGAAAAGAATTATAGGTTCTTGAAATTTAATGTATATATAGCATATGGGAGTGAATTCATATTAGACTGAGTGGAAACAGTAGCTAGTAAGCGACTACTGGTTAAATCTGTATTATTCTGATTTATTGATGAAATAGAAATTACTATTTTTAAAAAAAATACTCGTCATCTACCTATTACGCTAAAAATATCCCTTCATCCACCTTTTTAGTTTAATTATGCCTTTTAATCACTAGGTCAATGTTGAATTAAAAATAATTACTAAAAAAATATTTTGTAAAATATTTTTATTTTTTTTAATTAATGCACCAGTAGTCCACTAATTTAGTAAAGTCTTCTTCTTCTTCTTTTCAGTTTATACAAAAACAATTTATTATTCATAAAAATATATTTTTTCAGTTTTCTTAAAACATTTTTTTGGTAAAAACTGAATTTGTTTTTTGTAAAAATAGACAAAAAAAATTATTTTTAACAAATATATTTTTGTTCTTAAAATTTGGAAAAAATATTTTCATTTTTGAAAAATATTTTTTTTCATTTTTATTTTTAAAAAATAATTTCAGTTTTTAAAAAATAAAAATATTTTGTTAAAAACCGAAAATATTTTTTTAGTTTTTAATCTTTTTTCCAGATTTTACAAAAAAAAATCCCAATTTTTACAATAAAAAACTGAAAAAAAATAATTGTTCAGAAATCAAAATATTTTCTTAAAAACATTTTTTATGTTTTTATGATTTTTTCAGTTTTTACAAGAAAAAAATGCTTTAAAAAAACTGAAAAAAATATTTTTTTTGTAAAAAACTTATTATTTTTTTTGTAAAAATTGAAAAAAGAAGAAAAAGACTTTATTAATTAGTAGACTATTGGTGCATTAGTTTACAAAAAAACAAAAGTATTTTACAAAATATTAGTTTTAAGTACTAATTATTTTAATTCAGCATTGACCTATCGGTCAAAGGGTATAAGTGGACCAAAAAGAGAGATGAAAGGGTATATTAAGCTCAATAGGTGGATAAAAGGTAGTTTTAACCCTTTTCTAATAGTTTAGGAGGATTTTAAACTCTTTTTCGATAAATAAATTGACGAGGAAAGTAACATATTGTCAAAGTAAAATGGAGTAAGATCTAGACTAACATTCAGTCTTTCGAAATAGGATTAGATAATATACAATTCTAATGTAAAAGTTCTCGAGCCTAAACTTAATTATAACTAACGAAAGCAAATATATCTACGCCACAAAATAGATATTAAAGTTCTTTTATCATCTAGTAAAAGCCAACATCTGAAATTGCACCAATAAAAATTTTGGGGGTGGGTAAACCTTTATACTAGAGTAGAAATTTCGATTTTGAGCCTAATAAATAAATAAATAAATAAATTATAAAAAGTGCTTGCTCCTTCAATAAATCTATTCTATGCGAGTTTTACTTAATCCCAATAAACATAACGAACACTTAATAAGAAACCAAAATATACATATGAAATTGCATAATCAACCTGTCTAAATTTCACTCAACGATACATCCCAATGCTTTCACTTTATCGACCAACTGCGCTTCTTGCCTCTTTTATGTTCTGCTAGACGAGGAAAGGATCGTGTACGGGTTCAACATTGTAATTTTATTAAAATTATTATTTGCTGAAATTTAGTTGATTAACTTTTGAAGTTTAACAAGCTATATATTTTAAAATTACTTTTGAATATAAAAATATTTACTTTAAAATCGTCTTCAAATAATATGGTAGATGAAAATCATTTATATTTTGCTTTAAGATAGTATGGGCAAATATGATAATCTTGTAAATATCAATACTTCTTTTTGTTGTTGAATTATTTAAAAATTAATTTTATTTTATCTATGAAAACTTTAATTTTTGAATAAAACAAAATTAATAATTTTTCAAATGAAAAAAAGATTGGAAATGAGCATTGTACTTCACAAATAGTCTAATCAAAACATGTATAGTGCATTTAAAGGAGTGTTGTGGCTAGAGGAATGTAGGGTCCACATGTATTTTGCATTTAAGAAATGCAAATATAAAATTTTTATGAAATAACATAATGCCCTTGGTGAACATCTTTCCTTTTCTATATAATAGATTCAAATTGCTTTAAGGTAGTACGGGTAAATATGAAAATGTTATAAATTTCGATACTTCTTTTGTTGTAGTATTATTTAAAAATTAATTTTATTTTCTCTATGAAAACTTCTATTTGTCTAAGTAGAGTATTTCAGCGGCATGCTCCGGTCTTCTTCTCCATTAAATAAAAAAAGTGAGCCACTAATTCACGTACAAGATACTTTTATTACTGCTTGGACACACAAGGAATGACACGACTGAAGGAAGCATCTTGGCCTCTGTCCAGCTGATCATTCTGCCATTATCTTACATTCACGTCTTCATTTGACTACCGCTCGGGAATATAATTATAAATAGGTTAGTTTTAGTGGATCGTTGGCTCGACCTATTATCTCCTTTTACGATATCAATTAAATAAATTCCAAAATCAAAACACTGTTAAGAAATTACGCTCAAAGTAAACAATATATAACAAGGAAAAACAAGAGATATAGAGAGAAAGAGAGGAGAGATTCTTATTTGTTTATCTATTTTTCAAGTGTTCAAGTTTATTACAAAATGACTTTACATCCCCATTTATAGTATTACATAGAGGTATACCAAAATTACATAAATATGCCATTAGATATTTGAGATCATGGGGGAGGTATGGGAAGTACAACCATAACTCCATAAGCATTAGAGTAGTGGGAGTTATGGAGATGATGGAGAAAAGTAGCGGGTATTACTCATTTGGTGGTTATGGACATCCATCATAATTATATTTTATAACACTCTCCCTTAGATGTCCATAGATAATGTGCCTCATAAAAACCTTACTAAAAAAAAATCCCGTGGAAAAAAATCTGAATGAAAGAAAAAGAGTATACATATCTTGTAATACGCATTGTTTGTTGACTCGTTAAAGACATTGCAAGGAAAACCAAGTGGGATAAGACTTCAGCTAAGGAAAAAAGAGTGCAACACTTATGTACCTAGCCTGGATGAAACCATCACTTTATTTTTCGAAAATGATGCATTCCAATCCCGTATATACCGCTTCTCAAATATTGGGGTTGGTAATGATTCATTAAACATATCCACAAAATCATCAATCAAATAATATTGTTGAACATCTATATCACCAATCTGTCGAAGATCATGTCTGAAAAGAATTTTGGTGAAATGTTCTTTATTCTATTGCCTTCAATTTATCCTCCAATTGAGATAAGCAAACAACATTATTTTTTGTATTATTGGAATCTTATTTTCAAATAAAAGTCACATGTCTTTTGTGTGTTGAGTCTATTGCTTTATCAATTGGTTATCTTGGCATGACTTGAATAAGTATCAACAATTAACTATCTTGTAAAATGATAATATGGCAATACTCTCACATACAAATAGATTGTTTGAAGAACGAACTTCAAGAAAATGACTGCATTTTGATAACCAATAAAATCTTGGCAATATTTGTTAGAATAAATAAATCTATCAATAATTATCTTGTAATATATTACTAATTGCATTCCGGTGTCTCCATATCGAATTGAAGTTAAATCTTGCTAGTATAATGCTATATTCATGGTTCTATCAAGAAACATAATTACACCTAGTGCGGTAAGACACTAAAATAAATCATATATGTCATACATGGATTGTTGAAGCTTTATTTAAAAAAAATTCGAGAACCTCTATATGCTTCAGAACAGTTTAAATCCTTCAAGGATTTTTATTATATGCATATCAAGTTTTTCATGTATTGCCATATTATAACATGAAAAACAATTTTATCCACCACGGGAGAACTTGTCTCTATGTAACTAATACCAGGATATTTAATAAAAATCGTGTGCCACAAGTCATCTTTATGTTTATCAGCTTAATTTTTTATTTCACTTTTTTCACAATGGACTATTCGTTCAATTTATATTTTTCATGTGAAGTCAATTTTATTGCGTATTTTTCATTTAATCAATCATTTATCAATCCGAATTCTATGACATATTTGAGCTCAAGATCCGCGTCAATATTAATAATATAGAGTGCAACATTATGTTAACAATATCATCGACGATTATTTTATATCGGTTCCATTGTTACCTAAGAAAGACATAACTTATTGAGATCTCTTTTTCTCATTATTTTCAGGTACCTGAGCCTCTCTCATGAGGTTTTATAAAGTGTTATGTCATGGTGCTCTTCTAAAGTACTTGCCTCATTATTATGACCATCTTGAACATTTGTTCATCTCCTTCTTCAAGGAGTTTTATCTTTGGAACCGATTAGTTTATTACACTTCATATGTGCCATAAACTCTGTCATCATGGACTTTATTCTATTTGGAGCATTAACAGCTGAAATATAATATTTAGCTTTGGATCAGTAAATGCACTTGGCAATATTTTGTAATTGAATTATCACTTGAACTTCAAGTTCATATTTTCTCGTATGAGGATCTAGATGTACTCATAATAATTCATTCCGCATATCACTTTTTCAGCTACTCATTTTCTAACCCTAATGTTGGGATCACCAACACATATCCCAACCTTCTTTGAGAAACTATCTTTGTGTATTGTGGTAGGAAAATTAAATCGTATAGCACATCTATATTTCTAAATAAAACTTATTTGGTTCCTGACCCTGAACGAACTGTGATAGGAAAAAATTTATCATAACTTGGCTAGATGCGTACAAGTATTATTGTTAAATAATACATCACATAACCAATGGTTTAGCTATAATTAGAGGTATTCAGTTTCTGCTAAACCAACTTGGATTTAAACCAGCATTATCAAGATAAATCATCATAATTTATATTCTGGAACTATGCTCTAATAACTTGAGCAAGCAACCTTGCAAAAGCCAAACTGCAAGTTGATAACAAACACGCATGTGACCATAGAATATATGCATCTATTAAATTCATATAGTAAATGATCCACATGGAAAGTTACTGTATCCATACATATATATATATATATATATCATCTTTTATTTGTTCCAAATTTTAAGGGATTCAACGCTAACCTTAACTGGTATATCATGAGAATAAGCAGCACAAGAGAATTCTTGAAGAATTTTTTATTTCTTCAATATATGCCAATGTGAATTCTCAATTAATTTTTACATCATAATTGAATCGGGATGGCCAACCGATCATGACAACTAATATTTATTTCAGTAAACCTTTAGTTTACTTGTCGCATATGATTCCATCATTGTGCTTATACATATGTAGTATAAATAGAAGAAAAAATGGGTAACCTTTTATATTTACCTGGTATGATTATAGTAATATGAAAATATTCAATCTTCCTTTTATTTATAGTCTCAATATGCCAACAACTTTGGCTAATATATTTGAAACTAAAAAATTCCTTTTGAGACTTACTACAACATCAATGTTATGGACAATTTTATTTATTCGAGTAATAATAAATTAGCTTTCCGGAGCTCTTAGTTGATTTTGTATTACAAGACTTTTTTCTAACCATCCATATGTTAAAAGTCTCCTTCACGAAAAAAAATTTAATTATTATAGTCATGGTCAATCATCATAATTAAAATATGTTCTTGCTTTACGTTTGACTTTAATACTTTTTATAAGGCATGCACGATTTTTTTGGTGTACCACATGTACGCGACTAATGACATATTCATATAATCACATAATAATATTCATTATCTTTATTTCTCTTAAACTTCCCTTAGAGGTGAATTAAGGTATTTATCTAACCATGCATAAGCACATTCTTATGTATAATTTTTATCACATATATATTTCAACATTTACTTTCAGGAATGAGCCTGCATTCTCAATGCATATCACAAATCACATTTTCTTCAAAGAACGGAGCATAATTATCACGACGTGCTTTATAAATTTTCCATACCAATCTGATGGTAAATATTTCCTTCACATTTTTGAAGAAATATTTTGAGAACCCTTATTGTTCTCATTTTTACAGTTACCATAATGATGACTAATATTATTTGATCAATGACAGGTCCATGTTTATTGGTCAACCACATGTCTTCATTAGACTTATTATGCACTGCTACCACATTCACTTCAAGAATGTTGCATATCAATTGGGACAAACTTCATGCTTTTTATGAAAAAAAAATATTATACTTCTTTAGTCATCATTATATCGTCAATATGCTACATTAGAACTCAAACCCAATGCCTTACCCATATGAAAGCATGTTCGACCATATTTAGTTGGAACACGAACCCAACTCTTTTTATCATGGAGCATCAGAGTGGGACTTGAACCCAACGTTTTACCCTCAATTAATAATATAATATGCAAAATATACTAGATTCACCTTCGAGCCTTTAAACATCTTTGACAATATTAACAGCGTAACTTGATTGTATTTAATCTACTTATTATAGTGTACGTGCGTTGCACGTATATTTTACGTTTGTTAATAAAAAAATATATAAAATATAGAATAAGAATGAATTATGTGTATAGCAATTGACGTCAAGATAGGTGCAACATTTATTTAAGTAAATAAACAAATGTAATTACACCCACATAAATAGTTGAACTTCAAATAATTAGGTATCTTCTGAACCTACGAAAATAAAAATTTAGGTGTGTTAGTTATAATACTATAATTATAAGCATTTCATTATATGAGATAATAATATGTTATGTTGCTATACCTAATCTTACATACCTTATAGATGATGTTCTTGGTATTGGGTGCATGGTCTTATTAAAGAGTTTATTAAAAAAAATTGGGTGTAAGTGCATAAAAAAGACTAATTAGTGGCCATCAAGCCTTGGTGTTAGTCAAAAGCATCAGTCAAGTTATTCTTTGTATTTTGGAATATTCTTTAATTTCTCTTGCACCAAACATAATACATCACAACAGTCATAGCCGTTCTAAACATTTCTGTCCTAGATGATTTTTCTTTAATATCAAAATAACTATACTAAACATCTTGGACATCTAATCTACACCATAAGCATGCTACTAAATTTTTTTTTCATAAAATTTCTACACGTGGGACTTTATATTATTCACAAACTTAACAAATAGATGTTTCAATAAAGCTAACTATTGACGATACTCATAGCCATATTTTTCAATTTGCCGTAAAATTTTGAGGAACGTTCAATTTTATTTAAAAATAATAATATGTAAGTAATAAGACTTAGATCGAACATCTAATTGCTTTTCTATGATGAATTGCAATTGTTCAAACCTGTATTAAATTTGTAAATTACGTAAGATGTGAAATTAGCCAAATTCAAAATATGAAATAAAAAATAATATGTTAACGGAAGACTGTTAAAAAGTGAATAAAGAAGTTAAAATCATTGTTGAAACTAAAGCTCCAAGATGATCGGTTACATGCATTAATCTTGAAATGTTCGCCAAAAAACATCGCAATACAAATTGTTTTGATATCATAATCAAAGTTCTAACGACACTAAAGATAATTTTTCGATGCAACACTAAAAACTCATGCATACAAATATGCTTGCAAATACAAAGTACCAAAAAATGTTGATATTAGTTTTTTTTTTAAAAAGCCTGAAAATTATAATATTAGAATAGTGCGAAATTTGATGATTAAATTGTGATATTGTAGCTTTTTTTATAGAAGTACTTTTATATATAATTTAATATATGGACGAATTTATATAGAAGTAAATTTGTGTGTAGATCAAATGAACAAGAAAAATTTATCAAATAGTAAAAACTTCGACCAAAATAAAAGTTACAAGTGCTTGTGGAGAATCTAATACTACAAGATTTCTTAGTTTAGACAATTTAAAAGCAAATAGTGAAAAACATTTAGTGAAAGTTGAACTAAGTAGTGAAAGTTAGGAAAAACATTTATTTACTTTTCTTGTGTAAGTAAAATTTTACCAAATAATTTAGGCAAAATTTTAATTACAAAATAAGTCATTTACTACTCCAAAGGATAAAGGGAGTTTAACGAAGTTTAATAGAGATTGAACGAAGTAGCGAAATAAAGTCATTTAATGAGAGTTGAAGTAGCGAAAGTTTATTTAGGAAAAAAGATTATTAACTTTCCTAGTATTAGAAACACCAAGAAATTTTTTACCAAATATTAAGGCAAAATTTTATTAATAATAATTCAAGTGTTATGAAATAGAAGATTCTTACACTTCTATTTAAGGTGAATGTCTTTAATGTATCTAATTAGAGAGATTTTAGAGTTCTATTAGTGGTAGCTAAGTCTTCCTCTCCCCTATAAATAGAGGTGCCCCCTACCATTGTAAATCATCCCTTGAGACCCCTCTCAACTCAATAAGAAGAACTCTCTCTACTCTTCTCTCTATTTCTATTGTTCTTGTCTTTTGCTTTAGTTTATAACACGTTATCAGCACGAGACTCTACCGTCTCAAGTATCATTCTCGAAAATCCAAGGTATTTTCCCTCTTCCTAATTTAATTTTCGAGTATGTCTGACATTATGAAAAGAAAGTTCGTTGCCCTTGAAATTTCGGGCAAGAACTATATGACATGGGTGTTGGATGCTGAAATCCACCTAGATGCTATGGGTCTCGGAGACACCCTCAAAGATAAAGAAAAAGCATCCACCCAAGATTGTGCGAAGGCCTTGATTTTCTTGCGCCACCACCTTGACGAAGGTTTGAAGATTGAATATCTCACCGTCAAGGATCCACTCGTTTTGTGGAACAGCTTAAAGGAGAGATATGACAACCTGAAGTTGGTCACTCTGCCACAAGCACGATATGATTGGGCCCATCTGAGGCTACAGGACTTTAAGTCCGTTTCTGAATATAATTCTGCTATGTTCAGAATTACTTCTAAACTGAAGCTATGTGGAGATAACATCTCCGATTACGATATGCTTGAGAAAACGTTTACAACGTTTCATGCCTCCAATATGGTACTGCAGCAACAGTACCGAGAGAAAGGCTTTACGAAGTACTCTGAATTGATTTCTCTCTTACTAGTGGCTGAGCGTAATAATGATCTGCTCATGAGAAATCACGAAAATAGACCAACTGGGTCTACACCACTGCCTGAAGCAGATATGGTGCACTCGCATTATGCCAAACATAAAAGGGACCATGATCACGGTCATAAACGGGGTCAAAGCCAAGGACGTGGACAAGGAAGAAATTCCAAAGAAGTCCGTCACCCCCCAAAGAGAGATAATCACCGAAAGCAGAAACGGGGTCCAGAAGATCCTAAGGCAAATAGTTCAGAAACTATATGTTATCGTTGCGGTGGAAATGGGCACTGGTCTAGGACTTGCCGTATACCAAGACACTTGGTTGACCTTTATCAAGCATCTCGAAAGAGAAAACGCCCTGAAACAAATTTTGTCTCTGACGATAACTTTGACTTCACCCACCTGGATGTGGCAGACTTCTTTGAGCAACCCGAGGGAAAGATAGACCACCTAATCGGTGACGGAACCGTGATGAAAGAAGATGGAGCTGTTTGATTCTACTTGTATTAGTCAATGAATAGATTAATAGTCATTAGCATTAGCTCGTATTAGTTAGTTCATAAAGCAATGTTAGCAGTAGTTCTTTAGAATATCTTCAATATGTTCAAATATCAATAAAACTTTTATTTCCCAGTGGGGGTAATCGACTAGCCTGAAAAACTAGTCGATTATCAACTATTTTCGCATTAAAGTTGAAAAACAATTGATCAACAATCGATTGTCTTTGGCTAACAATCGATTGTCTTGAAACAGTGTGTTCTGGAATTTTTCAAAAATAGCCAACAATCGATTGTCTTTGTCTAACAATCGATTGTCTTGAAACAGTGTGTTCTGGAATTTTTCAAAAATAGCCAACAATCGATTGTCTTTGTCTAACAATCGATTGTCTTGAAACAGTAAGGTCTGGAATTTTTCAAAAATAACAAATAATCGATTGTGTGTGTTCAACAATCGATTGTCTATGTTCCAACAATCGATTGTGTGTTTAATAATCGATTGTCTTATGAAAAACGCTGAAATTTTCAAACTGCATAGTAATTGATTATGGACAACATATCTGATTTTGTTAGTCAACTGTTAGTAGCAGATTTTGAAAATATTATGTGACACAAAAGGATTGAACTTGTTTATTCTTATGTTCGTGTATCTCCTTTTTTGTATGTCAAACTATGGGAAAGCAAAATGGATATCTCACAAAGCGAACTTGGATCAACATCCAACTGTAAAAGTATTTGCCTAGTTGATTCATGTACTACACATACAATACTCAAAGAAAGGAAGTATTTCTCTCAACTGAATATGTGTAAGGCAAACATTACTACAATCTCTGGAAGTAGTAAATTGATTGAAGGCTCCGGAAGAGCTATTGTAACTCTGCCCAAGGGCACGATGTTAATCATAGAGAATGCAATGTTCTCCTCCAAGTCTATGAGAAACTTGTTGAGCTTTAAAGATGTACGCCGGAATGGCTACAATATTGAGACAATGGATGAAGATAATCTTGAATATCTCGTCCTCACTTCAAAGAATGTCTCCGGCCAAAAGAGGGTTATTGAGAAATTCCCGTCTTTATCTTGTGGCCTGTATTGGACAAGAATTAGTGCAATTGAGGCACATTCAACAGTAAATCTAAAGAATACTGAGTCCAATACATTTGTACTTTGGCATGATCGACTGGGTCACCCAGGATCAACCATGATGAGACGGATTATAGAAAGCTCATATGGGCATCCGTTAAAGAATTTCAAAATTCTCTTAAGTAATGAATATCCTTGCACTTCGTGTTATCAAGGCAAGCTGATTATCAGACCATCCCCAACAAAGGTTGGGACTGAGTCACCCCAGTTTCTGGAACGTATACAAGGGGACATTTGTGGACCTATTCACCCACCTAGTGGGTCGTTTAGGTATTTCATGGTCTTGATAGACGCATCCTGTAGATGGTCTCATGTGTGCCTGTTGTCATCTCGCAACCTGGCGTTTGCGAAGTTAATGGCACAAATCATTAGGCTACGAGCACACTTTCCAGATAATCCAATCAAGTCCATTAGACTGGATAATGCTGCTGAGTTTACATCCCAAGCATTTAGTGATTATTGCTTATCAATCGGGATAAAAGTTGAACATTCTGTAGCCCATGTTCACACTCAGAACGGTCTTGCAGAATCGTTAATTAAGCGCTTGCAGTTGATTGCAAGGCCATTACTGATGAGAACGAGGCTGCCCACTTCAGTGTGGGGTCATGCCATATTGCATGCAGCAATGCTAATTCGCCTCAGGCCGACGAATTACCACAAGTATTCTCCGTTGCAATTGGTTTTGGGTCATGAACCCGATATATCCCATTTAAGGATATTTGGATGTGCCGTATATGTGCCTGTAGCACCGCCATCCCGCACCAAAATGGGTGCGCAAAGAAGGTTAGGAATATATGTTGGGTTTGATTCGCCCTCCATCATTCGCTACCTTGAAACATTGACAGGCGACCTGTTTACTGCACGATTTGCAGACTGTCGATTTGATGAAACACTTTTCCCAAAATTAGGGGGAGAAGTTTGTGAAACCAAACGGGAAATTTTGTGGAAAAATGAATCATTATCTCATCTTGATCCACATACCTCTACTTGTGAGAAAGAGGTACAAAAGATTATCCATTTGCAAAGAATAGCAAATCAAATGCCTGACGCATTTACGGACTTGAAGAGGATAACGAAATCCCACATTCCTGCGGAAAATGTTCCGATCCGTATTGAAGTCCCTATTGGACAATTATCTAGTGTCATATCCAATGAGTCAAATGCACGCCAGAAGCGTGGCAGACCATTAGGTTCCAAAGATCGAAATCCTAGAAAGAGGAAAAAGAACGATATAAATGACACTATGAAAGAATCACATGAGGACGCTCATGATTTGATTAATTCCGAGATTCACGAAGAATCTATTGAGCCTGAAGCTCTTGAAAATACGGAACTACTCCCAAATCCAATTAATATTGAGGCAAATATTAATCGAGTGGATGTTGTGGTAGATAATGTCTTTGCTTATAATGTAGCATCTAACATTATGAAAGAATGTGAGGATCTCGAACCTCAATCTGTGAAAGAATGTCGAGAAAGACATGATTGGCCAAAATGGCAAGTAGCAATTCAATCTGAATTGAATTCGCTGGCAAAACGTGAAGTTTTTGGCCCTATAGTTGAAACACCTAATGGTGTTAAGCCCGTTGGCTACAAGTGGGTCTTTGTACGCAAACGAAATGAGAAAAATGAAGTACAAAGATACAAAGCACGACTTGTTGCACAAGGTTTTTCCCAAAGGCCTGGTGTCGATTATGAAGAGACATATTCGCCTGTAATGGATGCGATAACCTTTCGTTATCTCATAAGTTTTGCTGTCCATGAGAAGCTGGACATGCACTTAATGGATGTCGTTACTGCCTATCTTTATGGCTCACTTGATAACGACATATACATGAGAGTTCCCGAAGGACTCAAGGTGCCAAATGCGCACAATTCCAAATCTCGGGAAATGTTTTCAATCAAATTGCAAAGGTCCTTGTATGGTCTAAAGCAATCAGGACGAATGTGGTATAATCGTCTAAGTGAGTACTTGTTGAAAGAAGGCTATATAAATGATGCCATTTGCCCATGTGTGTTTATAAAGAAAACAACATCGGGATTTGTTGTACTTGCCGTATATATTGATGACATAAACCTTATTGGAACCCCTGAAGAACTCCAAAAGGCAATTGATTATCTAAAGGATGAATTCGAGATGAAAGATCTCGGTAAGACTAAACTATGTCTTGGTTTGCAAATTGAATATTTGGCAAACGGAATTTTTGTTCATCAATCTACCTATACAGAAAAGGTACTGAAACGGTTTTACATGGATGACGCACATCCGTTAAGTACACCGATGGTTGTTCGTTCACTTGAAGTGAACAAAGATCCATTCCGACCTAAAGAACGGAATGAAGAGATACTTGGTCCTGAAGTACCATATCTTAGCGCAATTGGTGCATTAATGTATCTTGCAAATACTACAAGGCCGGACATTTCTTTTTCAGTTAATGTCTTAGCAAGATTTAGCTCGGCTCCTACGAGGAGACATTGGAATGGGATCAAACACATATTGCGGTACCTAAAGGGGACTACCGATTTGGGCCTATTTTATGGAAAGAATTGCAGCCCGGATCTTGTTGGTTATGCTGATGCTGGATATTTGTCCGACCCACACAAGGCTCGATCTCAAACGGGTTATGTGTTTACCTGTGGAGAAACCGCCATATCTTGGCGATCGACTAAGCAATCAATTGTGGCTACTTCATCTAATCATGCCGAGATAATTGCTATTCATGAAGCAAGTCGGGAGTGTGTGTGGTTAAGGTCGATAATACATCATATCCAAGACAAATGTGGTTTGAAGTGTGATAAACTACCCACGACTTTATATGAAGATAATGCAGCATGTATAGCTCAATTGAAGGGAGGATTCATAAAGGGAGATAGAACGAAGCATATTTCACCAAAGTTATTCTTCACACATGACCTTCAGAAGAATGGTGATATCAATGTTCAACAGATTCGTTCAAGCGAAAATATGGCTGATTTGTTTACAAAATCTCTACCAAAGTCAACCTTCAAGAAGCTAGTTCACAAGATCGGGATGCGAAGACTTAAGGACATAAATTGATGTTCTTATCAGGGGGAGTTAATGCGCGTTGCACTCTTTTTCCCTTACAAGGTTTTGTCCCACTGGGTTTTCCTTGCAAGGTTTTTAACGAGGCAACCAATAGGCGCATATTCAAACATGTGTACTCTTTTTCCTTACTTTAATTTTTCCCATTGGGTTTTGGTTTTAAGGTTTTATGAGGCACATCATTGAATAGACATTCAAGGGGGAGTGTTATGAAATAGAAGATTCTTACACTTCTATTTAAGGTGAATGTCTTTATTGTATCTAATTAGAGAGATTTTAGAGTTCTATTAGTGGTAGCTAAGTCTTCCTCTCCCCTATAAATAGAGGTGCCCCCTACCATTGTAAATCATCCCTTGAGACCCCTCTCAACTCAATAAGAAGAACTCTCTCTACTCTTCTCTCTATTTCTATTGTTCTTGTCTTTTGCTTTAGTTTATAACAAGCAAAATTTACCAAATAATTTGATGAACCTTCCTAGATTGTTAATAACAGGGGACTAACTAAATTAATTAAATGAATATTTCTTAATATTAGTGAAATACTTAAATTACTATATTATTTAATGTGAACTCTATATTTTAAAGGGTAAAAAAGGTAAACAACATTTCGCTAAGGAACTTCGTACTTTTAATATAAATATAGATATAGATAACAATGTCAATTTTATTTTTTTTCTTTTTCTTTTTCTTTTTCTTTTTTTGTTTGTTTGGAAATCAGATTTCTAGTTCTAATGCCATGCTTGACTGGATAGTTCCCATAAATTGCCAAGAAGTGTCTGCCTAGACAGATGTATGTACATAGGCAAATCCAAAGTTGGTTGCAGTCTAACACAAATATAAGTCAATATTTTACATTGCAGTCTAATATAAAATAAATAGTGTAAGTTGCCTCTTGGCAGGAAAATTATCATGTAAAAATAGATAACTTTGAGGTTAGTAAAAGATAAAATATGAATGAGTTAGAAGGATATAACCGTATCTTGTGTTAGCATCCAGCCAATCACCTTTCATTAATTGTTAGATTTCTTTTTTATTTTATTTGATAGCCATAGAATTGTGGTACGAGGATATCGCACAACACATGCCTATATGGAGGTGTAAGAAAAAGAGAGCGCAATCATGCTAATAATGTTAAGAAACTAAGCTCAAAGTAACAATATAAAATAAGAAAAAATAAGAGACATAGAAAGAAACAAGGGAGAGATTCTTATTTCTTTTATATACTTTCCAAGTGTTCAAGTCTATTATAAAATGACTTCATATTCTCTATTTATAGTACTACATAGAATTATACTAAAAGAATTACATAAATATGTCATGAAGCATTTGAGATCATGGTGGACGGTCACGGGGAGATATGAGAGTTACAACCATAACATCATAAGCATTGAAATAGTGGAAGTTATGAAAATGATAGAGAAGAATAGTGAATATTACTCATTTGGTGGTTAGGACATCCACCATAATTATATTTATAACTAACACAAGTGGAAATCGTGCCAACAAATCTTATCCATCTTCGAAAGATTTTTTGAAAAAAAAAAATAAGACAATACTCTTTAGTGTTTTTTTTTTGGGGGGGGGGGGGGGAGGGGGAGGAGGGGGGAGAGGGAGGGTGTGGGAGTCCGGAGCTTATATATTGTCTATTTGGACTCAAAACACCTTAATAGGTATTTTAAAAAAAGACATATTTTTATATATAGCGTGAAAATAGAAGACGCTATAATTTAATGGTAATGTCTGCCGTTAAGTATAGCGTGTTCTATTTGTGCGCTATATATAGTGTTAAAAAAACACTATTCACTAAATATTTCACTGAATATAGACCCACCAATAAGTGAACTGACAGACACAATTATTTGAATATATAGCGTATGTTTATAAGACGCTATACTAAAATAAATTTCAATATTCCGGTCTTGTCATTTCCTATATAAAGAAGTTAGAACCTTAGGAAAATTCGTTCACGTCCAATTCTAACTCTCTTCAATATTTTCTTGTTAAATTTTAAATTATTTTTTTCGTAATGTCTGAAGAGCGTAGAATAAGAGTTTCATTATATTGGGTTGGGGGAGAGGGGGGTGAGGTTGTGAAGGAGAACAACTCCGTAAGGTATAGTTTATCACCACAAGATCATGTTAAATTACCGTTTACTATGGAGTACGACAAATTGGTATCGTTGCTATGTAAAAGAATAATTGTGAGGAAACGTTCAGTAAGACTTAAAGTAACAGGAAGATATCCGTATTCCGTCACTCTGCAAGGGGCTGCTTTTTTCTCGGAGTTAAACATCTACAATGTGAAACTTTGAGGGATTTTTTGAGGACTCCGGATGAATACTAGAAATATCTTGTAATAAATCTGTTGGATATGTATGTCAAGGTCGAAGACGTTCCAAACAATAAGGTCGACGTATAGGTTCCGGATAACCCCCAGTCATCGGCTGGCTATTCTGGAGGAGTTTTTGCCGGAGATTCCGAATGAAAGAGTTTTTCTTGATTTAAACTTATCCCTGCCTGCTTTACATAATTCACAAAAGGAGTGGTGAGCTTCAATTTTCTTTTGTGTTATGATGTACAATTTTGTTGTATTGAATTTGTGTTAACACTAAATACATTTAACAGGGGGTATAGGGTAGATATGAATTTTATGAATTATGAACCCGAGTATAGTTTTGATGTGTTGGATCATGATGGTCCATCCGGGAGCCATCACCTACATGAAAATGTCCATCATGAAATTTCATCATATTATGACTTGTAAGTGAAGTGATACGGCTATATGAAAAGTATTTTTTAAATTCAACATCTTATTTATTTATTGATTGTATTGTGAAAACGGGCAAGTTGAAGCAAATGTACTCACTCAATTGGCCGAAGACGACATATTAAATCAGGATCTAGAAGATGCACAGAGTGAGGAAGAGAACAGTGATTACGACAACAATGCTGATGAATCTGGAGATGAGACACCCTTTGATCGTGAGGATGGTGATGAGGAGAATGAGAAGGAATGACCTGATTTGACGAGAGAGTATGCTCTAGTCTCCCCCCTCCCCTCCCCCTAGACGAAGAGGTTCCTTACCTTGATATATTTCCAAACATGCCGGATGTAGAAGCTCTCACAAGGAATTTTGATGAAATTCGGACAACAATATAGGATGTGTCAAATTCAATTTTTTGATAATTTTATCTGTCTATGTTTGTTATATCATTTAAATTCTAAATGTGTAATTATTTAATTGTACAAAGTATATGTAACAATTTGGGTTTCATGCTCGATATTTGAGGTCCAGTAGTACCAAACTATCATAAATATTTATATATGTCAAATTTAATTCTTTGATAATTTTATATGTCTGTGTTTGTTATATGATTTATATTCTAAATTTTTAATTATTTAATTCTACAAAGTATATGAAACAGTTTGAGTTCTAAGCTCGATATTTGAGGTCCAGTAGTACCAAACTATCATGAATATTTATGTGTGCAAATTTAATTTTTTGATAATTTTGTCTGACTGTGTTTGTTTTATAATTTAAATTCTAAATTTTTAATTATTTAATTGTACAAAGTATATGAAACAATTTGAGTTCCACGCTCGATATTTGAGGCCGAGTAGCACCAAACTATCATGAATAGTTATGTATGTCAAATTTATTTTTTGATAATTTTGTCTGTCTGTGTTTGTTTTGTAATTTGAATTCTAACTTTTTAATTATTTAATTGTACAAAGTATATGAAATAATTTCGGTTCCAGACTCGATAATTGAGGCCCAGTAGTACCAAACTATCATGAATATTTATGTGTGTCAAATTTAATTTTTTGATAATTTTGTCTATCTGTGTTTGTTTTATAATTTAAATTCTAAACTTTTAATTAGTTAATTGTACAAAGTATATGTAACTATTTGAGTTTCAGGCTCGATATTTGATGCATAATAGCACCAAACTATCATGAGTATTTATTTGTATCAAATTTAATTTTTTGATAATTTCGTATGTGTGTGTTTGTTATATAATTTAAATTCTAAATTTGTACAAAGTATATATTTTTATCTACCATTCTAAGAAATATTTAAACTAAAAGGATTCTACGCTAAAATACTATAGAGTTTACTACGCTAAAAGTTTCTACATTTTTCTATGCTAATAAATAAACTAAATATAAATAACATATACATTTTAGTCATATAACATTAACAAAAATAGCTACAACAATACAAGTTTCGTAAATAAAATACAAAATGATATGAAAATACTAATATCTAAATATGAATATTAACATAAAAAATTAAATCTCAATTTTACACTAGTATCTAAATTCGGATAAATATAACATACTAATTTTGTAAATAAAACAGAAAAGGACATGGAAACATATTCAATAAGCACTGATATACATTATTATACAAGTTTGAACATAAAATAAATCAAAATACCTCGATATTAAATTTGAAGACGAAGGAGTTAAACCGCGAGTCCGAATTGCTCTACTATTGATGTGGGACCTACTTTCAAGACCTTTTGTGTGACGGGAGGGGCCCACAAACTTTTTTTAGATACGAGCAATGAGTGTCGGGGGTGGGGGACCAGAAGAAGAGAAATTTTTAAAATGGGGAAGGGGGTCTGTCGACGGAGCGGATTATTATAATGAGGTATAACGTATGATTTGAAGACATATATAGCGTATAATCTGACCACGCTATTCTTAAAAGTCAAATCGCCTGACAGGTATAGCGTATAACAACAACATGCTATACCTTAACGGCAAACGTTACTATTAAAATATAGCGTGTTATTGTTATATGCTAATATTTTTTTTTTCAAAATATCTATTAAGATATTTTGAGTCAAAATAGACAATATATAAGTTCCGAACTCGAGGGTGTGGGGTTTTGTTTAAAGCTTCCTGAGATCCAGGTGATATTGTTTTCTCGAGTTTTGACCAAATTAATTAACTAACAAATAACTAACCACGTATAGACAAAAGTATTAAACACTTTGTTGATTTGTTTTCTAACAAAGTGCTTTTTCCATCTCCGAAATTTCAGCTCATGGCTGATGCAAAAAAAAAGGTTCCAAAGTGGTTAGACTAATTTGTCGATTTAGATTTTTTTAATCAAATAAAATTCAAAAAGTAAAATAATTAGAAAGTATTTTAACTAACTACGCTTTTAGTGTGAATTAAAGGTTCAGACTTGATGACAAAATATCTGGAACTAAATGGAGTATTAATTGTGTTATAAACTAAAGCAAAAGACAAGAACAATAGAGCAAGAACAATAGCAATAGAGAGAAGAGTAGAGAGAGTTCTTCTTATTGTGTTGAGAGGGGTTCTCAAGGGATGATTTACAATGGTAGGGGGCACCTCTATTTATAGGGGAGAAGAAGATTTAGCTACCACTAATAGAACTCTAAAATCTCTTTAATTAAATACATTAAAGACATTCACCTTAAATAGAAGTGTAAGAATCTTCTATTTCATAACACTCCCCCTTGAATGTCTATTCAATGATGTGCCTCGTTAAAACCTTAAAACAAAACCCAATGGGAAAAATTAAAGTAAGGAAAGAGTACACATGTTTGAATATGCGCCTATTGGTTGCCTCGTTAAAAACCTTGCAAGGAAAACCCAGTGGGACAAAACCTTGTAAGGGAAAAAGAGTGCAACGCGCATTAACTCCCCCTAATGAGTACATCAATTTAAGCCTTGAGCATTTGCATTCCAATCTTTGTGCATCATCTTCAAAACGATCTTTGGTAGATATTTGATAAATAAATCAACCATGTTGACTTGAATAAATATTCCGCACCTTAACTAACCAGATAAATATCAATTTGCATTCTACTACTTTAAATGCAATTACTCAAGCAAATCAAGAAATTAAATTAGTTACAGAAAACGAGTAACTTGTTAAAGTCTGTCACATATGTTGAGTTAAACATTTTCTTAATCCAAATTTATTTTCTTGTGGGGACTGGGATTATATTCAATTTATTAAAAAAAAAATCCCCTAGTCGCATAATAAGGGACACTTTTCACCCAACATGCCAACAACAGCAGGCTGTCAAGCAGAGCAGGTAACGGTTAATTCTATTTTAATCCAAGATAGTACCACGAAAAACTTTTACTTTTCTATTTCTTCATTTTACATATATTTCCTTTTGGAATCGTATGTTACAAAACTTTTTTTCTTTTTTATAATTGCGGCGCCAAATATTTATCACTTTTCAAGTTTTTATTAGTACAAATATCAAATACACTTTTTAACAAATGTAAGTTTTCTTTCTCTCTCTTCGAACGACTCGTTCTTTCTCTCTCTCTTCGATCTCCTTCCCTCACCGTAGAGCAGCATCACCCAACATCGAGAATGCCCGTGACCACACACATGTAAGCCGCACTCTCTTCCCTCCTCTCTCTTCCCTCTTTCTTATCACTACCTCCCCCTGTTTCTTCTCTCTCCCCCTCTTTCTCCCCCTCTGTTTTTCTTTCATTTTCTCATGCCCCAGTCCTCGCCCGCGTTTCCTAGCTGACAACCTCTCCCTTTCTTCTCTTCTCCTCCTTCTCTCTTTTCTTTCGCTTTGGTCCCCGCTCCCTTTTTTGTTTTCCCTGTCTTTAGAAACTATAACATGGGGGACTCTGTCAGCGACCCCCAGTGCCCCTCTCTTTTTTATTCTGTTTGAGCCCCACCCCCACCCCCTTTTTCCCATCTTTATGTTTGAAACTTCATTTCTTTGACCCTCCCGCTGCAATCACCGATAATTGTTAGGAAGCCCGGGTTGTCGTAGAATTAAATACAAGTGCAACGGTGATGGGTTGACATCCCTATCTCCTGTTTCTTGCTTTATGTTAGTGAGTTTCCTTAGTCTGACGTAGGTATAATGGTTGTGGTCTGGAATAGTAGAGTAAGGTCATGTCCTCGGGGTTAGTGGAGAGGGCGGAGGGTGGGGAGGGAGGCAAGGGAGGTAAGGGCAGCAAGGGAGCCTATAGGTTGAGAATTGAGTCATTGGACATAGGAACATTGACGATAAGTCTATAGAGTTGGCGAAGATTCTCCAAAAGAGGAAGGTCAATATAGCTTGTGTCCAAAAGACTAGGTCGGTAGGATCGAAGGAGAGGGATGCAGACGGGTATAAGATGTGGTACTCTAGAGTTGTCATGAACCAGATTCCCTTATGTTCCAAATGTCAATGCCATACAAGAGTTGGAGAACCTAAGGCTTGGAGGAACTAGAGGGATGAGTTTGAAGAAGGTTGAGCGTATTCTGAAGCATCTCATCTTTTTTCTCCTTTTCTTTTGCTAGCTCAGCTCTATGGCCATCTCTTTTCACTTTCTAATTCTGCAACTCGAGTCTGAAGCCTAGAAATTTCAGCATCCTTAGTTCCACACTCTTGAACCAAAGCCCTAACCTTGCTATTCACAGGTGTCTTCAGAGATAAACCAAGTTCAACTGCGATGACATTTATATGATAGTCACAAGCCAATAAAGTCTTAACACAAAAATGCTCCCTGCTTGATGCCATCTACCGTTTCTTCAAAGGCACGCTTATCATATCCACCACAGTAGTCAGTATGAACCCATATGGAGTTGCATGTGCCTTGGAGCCATTAATGACCATGTCTAGTAATTTGATAATGAAAGCATGCCAATTTATCCGTATTTCTCTCACAAGGCATTCCATAAGAACCAAGTCCATATAGTTGTCAGTATGTCTCCTCTCATGTATAGGCAGTAGGCGCTTGTTAACAAATTTAAACAAGACTTTATGCTCAGGTCTCATCTTACTTTTCTGCACAAACCTGGCTTCAGGTACATCTTCAGCAGTTGCAGCATCACAAAAATTCCTAGTGATTTGAAGAGCAGTAGGGAGAGAATGTAGACATGGCCACCTTTGCCTTGTATAATTATCATACCCTTCACTAGGTATGTCTAGAATCTCAACCAATTTGATTGCATCAAACTTCACTTTTACACCATTCACCAGGTTGGAGACTACCCTATTTGTTACAGTGGCATTGGCCATAAACTCAATCAATTCATTCCTATCCAGCCTCCCATCCATCTCAAGGACCAAGTCCTTCCAACCTTGTGCAGCCAGGGCATCAACCAATCTTCTCATACCTGGCTCATCTAGGTCTCTCAATAGTCTTCCTTTCAAAAAATTTCTTCTGCCAAAGATGGCAAGCCTGACTTGTTCCTTTTCAGATTCCTATTCTTCTTCTTCACCACTCAACTTTTCATCCTTCAACAATTTTTTTTTGTTTATCCTTCACAACAAACCTAGTTTTTTTGGCTAAAAAAGATTCAGTAGGTACATGTACATAGGAAGACTTCTTGGAAGAAGTCTTGGAACTTTTTGGTTTGGGTGTTGGAACCTCTTCAGTTGTTCCTCTTTCTTGATGGACCAGTTCCGTCTCCTATTCTTCTTCTTCTGCAACCTCAGAACTTTCTACAACCTTAACTTTTCCCTTCTCCTTCTTCTTCTTCCTGCTTTCTTCCAGGGCTTTCTGCAACTCTGCTTCACTTTGTTTGACCCTGCTTCTAGTAGCTCTCCTTTTAGGCACTGAAGGAACAGTAGGTTTTGGGATGAAGTTTTGCTTTTCTTGGTTGGCTTGAAAGCATTTGGAGCCTTTTGTGAAGAAGCCTTACGCTTCTTTGGATCATATCTTACCCCAACCTTTTTCAGAAGATCAGCCAGAGTTTCCTCAGCTGATGAAATAGGTTTTTCTTGTTACTTTCTTTGATGAACAAGCCCCTCAGCCTCTTCCCTGAAACCACTTCCCCCTGACTTGAAGCCACTCTCTTCAGCACTCCCACAGATAGCAAGAACCTTTTCTTTCCTATTATTCCTCTCATCACCACTTGCTCCATATTTCTCTTTTCTTTTCTTTTTTACTTTCACTCCTACTTGATTCATCCATCTTTACATCTTTAATAGGACCAACTAGAACAAACCTATTTTCAGTGCTTTCAGCCACAGTAGAAAATACTACACAAGAACTTACCTCACCAGGAGTTTTTTTAATTTTTTCAGCGTCAGAAGACCCATGTTCTTCCCCTTCAATGGCAGAAATAAAATCTTCAGACTTAGAGTTGGAGTCAAATCCGTGTACAGGGCTTTCTTTCTTTTGGCTAGCCTTTAATTTCTCATTTAGAACTTTCCTTAGGGCTCCTGAAGCTACAGTTTTTCTAGCCAACATTTTTTGCCTACGAACCCTAGGTTTTGGGGGTTCAATAGTAGGAGTAGATAAAGGTGTGTTCGAGGAAGATGCTGGTGGGGGAGTAATAGGATTATCTTGTGGATTAGACATGGTTCTTAGACTATGGAAGAGTTTTGGGAATTTCTAAGAAGAAAAAGGATTTGGGATTTCCGGAGAGGAAAAGGGCGATCAAAACTGGAGAAGGATTTTGACAGTTATGGACTAATGAAGAAAAGGTGTGGTATGTATTTAAAGACGATTATAATTAAATGCAGTAACGACAGCTTTTTCAGGGGTTAATTATAAGTCTAATCAAGATATAATTCCGATCTCTTGGTGATTATTAGGCATTGCTAGATTTTAGGCAAAAAAATCCCGATTTTTAGAATTCTAGGAGAACAAAAGTGGTTCAATGCTCAACGGATAAAATTACTTGGAATTTGACGAATGTATGACTTCTTCTCATGATTGGAGAATTAATCTTTCTAATTCTCCAGAGTATAGAAAATATACCTGAGCTTTCATATAAACAGATACTGATGAACCAGGTCCTTCATATGGAACTCTCTTGAACATGCCTCAAATGCCAAAATAGAAGAAACTTTGTAAGAGATCAGTGAATCATATATATACACATGTCACAAGAGTATACTAATTAAAGTATGAAACTGAGTAAGAATTGATCGAGATATTTACATAAAGTTAGAACTCTAACCAAAAATACAATATTTTTTTGAAAACAAATTTCATTGTGCATTCTGAACTGGACCTATTAGGTGATATTAATCATCCCCATTTCCAACATGCTCCTCTCAAAATTTTCTCTACTCAGTGCTTTAGTGAAAATGTCAGCTATTTGTTTATCAATAGCACAAAATTCTATTGAAATCAATCCTTTCTCATAGTTATCTCTTAAGAAGTAGTGGTTAACATCTATGTGCTTAGTCCTCTTATGATGAACAGGGTTCTTTGTCATACTTATAGCACTAGTGTTATCACAGAATATTGGAATACATCCCACTTCAATTCCAAAAATCTACCAGCTGTTGTTTGATCCATATCAATTGAGAACAACAAGAAGAAGCAACAACATACTTAGCTTCAGCAGTAGATAAAGCCACAGAATTTTGCTTTTTGGTAGCCCATGACACAAGGCATGAACCAAGGAAGTGTGCCATACATGAGGTGTTTTTCTTGTTCACTAAGAAACCTGCATAATCAACATCAACATATCCTACTAGATCAAAATTACTACCTTTAGGATACCAAAGGCACAAATCAGTGGTGCCTTTCAGATATCTCATTATCCTCTTAACAACAGTCAAGTGAGACTCTTTTGGATTTGCCTGAAAACGAGCACAAAGCCCTACACTAAAAACAATGTCAGGTCTGCTTTCAGTAAGATACAGGAGTGAACCAATCATATCCCTATACAACTTTGGGTCAACAGATGAACCAGGTTCATCAACATCTAATTTAGTAGCAGTTGTAATGGTGTGTCTATTTCCTTTGATTCTTCCATCTTAAAATTTTTGATTAGTTCCTTTGCATACTTCTGCTGGTGGATCATGGTTCCATTTGGACTCTGTTTTATTTGTAAGCCTAAGAAGAAGTTAAGCTCACCCATCATGCTCATTTCAAACTCACTCCCCATTAATCTTGCAAAGTCCTTACTTAGCTTATCAGTAGTGGCCTCAAAGATTATGTCATCAATATATATTTGTAAAACAATGAGATCCTTACTTTTTTACTTTAAGAATAAGGTACTATCAATTTTACCTTTCTTGTAACCATGCTCCAACAGGAATTTTGACAATCATTCATACCATGCTCTTGAAGCCCGCTTGAGTCCATAGAGGGCCTTGTCTAACTTGTACACATGTTCAGGATATTCTTTACTCTCAAACGCTGGTGGTTGTTTCACAAACACTTTCTCTTTCAGGTAGCCATTTATGAAAGCACTTTTGATATCCATTTGATAAAGAGTGAATTCCATGTGTGCTTCAAACGCTATAAGAAGTCTGATTGCCTCTAGTCTTGCAATAGGAGCAAAAGTCTCATCATAGTCTATGCCCTCCTATTGGTTGTAGCCTCGGACCACCAATGTTGCCTAGTTTCTTGTAACTGATCCATCTTCATCAAGTTTGTTTCTGAAGACCCATTTTGTATCAATAACTAATCTATCATTGGGTCTTGGAACTAGATGCCAAACTTCACTTTTTTCAAATCGATTGAGTTCATCTTGCATAGAAATCACCCAGTCTGCATACTACAAAGCCTCAACAACATTTTTAGGTTCAATAAGAGACACAACGGCATCAAAAGCACACAGATTCTTTAATTGTGATATAGTTTTAACTCCAAATGTTGGATCAGTGATAATGTTCTCAATGGGATGAGAACTTTGATACTTGTGAGATTTCACAACCAACTGGTTTCTGCTAGATGTTTCTTCTATGTTCTGTTGCTGAGGAACAGGGTCATGAATAGGTTCATTCAAGGGATTTATTTCAATTGCCCTTTGATTAGTTCCCCCTGTCAGGTTGCCCTGGATGAAAGAACATGTTCCTTCTGTTGGTGCTACTTTGACCTGAGCTGAGGCTTCAGTTAAATCCTTAACCAATCCAATGGCTTCATCTTCTAGTTCCTATCTCTCAGAAATAATGTTAGTTTCATCAAATAGTATATGTACACTTTCTTCTACACACAGATTCTTTTATTAAACACTTTATATGCTTTGCTATGTGAGGAATATCCCAAGACTACTCCCTCATCACTTCTGGGATCAAATTTACCTAGGGAGTCCATTATTGTGCACATAGCACTTGCAACCAAATGCCCTAAGATGGGATATGTTTGGTTTTCTCTCTTTAAGTAACTCATAGGGAGTTTTCTCTACCAGAGGTCTAGTCATGCATCTATTGATTATGTAACATGCAGTGTTTACAGCCTCTGCCCAGAAGCTGTAGGGCAATTTACTAGAAAGCAGTATAGTTCTAGCCATGTCCTCAAGAGTCCTATTCTTCCTTTCAACTACTCTATTTTGTTGAGGAGTCCTAGGGGCAGAGAAATTATGATCTATACCATTTTCATCACAGAATTTAGTAAACTTGGAATTTTCAAATTCAGTTCCATAGTCATAACTAATGGATGCTAGTTGATTTCCTAATTATTTCTGAGTTTTTCTAACAAATGCAGTAAACATGTCAAATGATTCGTCTTTAGAAGTTAGAAATAGAACCCGGGTAAATCTAGAGTAATCATCAACAAGCACCATTACATATTTCTTTCTACCTATGCTCATGGTTCTCATTGGACCACATAGATCTATATGGACCAGTTCCAATGACTTGGTTGTACTTACCATTTTCTTGCTTTTGAAGGATAATCTTACCTGCTTCCCCCATGCGCATGCCTCACAAACTTTGTCTTCCTTGAACTTGATATTAGGTAATCCTATCACCAAGTCCTTAGAGACTAATTTGTTTAGCTGATTTAGACTTGCATGACCAAGTCTTTTAGGCCATATGAGGGGATCATTATCCAGCACACTTAGACAAGTTACTTCATTTTCTGAGAGAGTGGACAAATCTACAATGTAAATATTGTTAACTCTCTTTTCCTGCAAAATAATCTCGTCAGTGGTATGGTTAATTACAAAGTATTTGGTGGAGGCAAAAGCCACAAGGTTTTCTCTGTCACACAGCTGTGACACACTTATCAGGCTATATTTCAAGCCATCTATTAATGAGACATTCTCAATAGAGTGAGATTCTATCTTACCTACCTTTCCAACCCCAATAATTTCACCTTTCTTCCCATTCCCAAAGGAGACATTTCCTCTTGTAAAGTCCTCAAGTGAAAGGAACTGGTCCTTGCTCCCAGTTATATGTTTTGAGTAGCAACTATCCATATACCATATTAGCTACTTCCTTTCACTTGGACCTGCAAAAAGAAATCAGGGGTTAGTCTTAGGAACCCAAACAAGTGCGGGTCCCTTTCTATAGGCAAAAGGATGAATCAGATTCCTTCTTGCGCACCCAGGAAGCTTACTTTTCTCTTGAACAAAGGCTTTGCTCTTTTGACTGACCTTTTCTTTAGCATTACACTCACTCTTGTAATGGCCAGTCTTTCCACAATGTGTGTAGATTTTATTTTCAGGAAGTGTGAGGTACTTGCTTTTAGGGTCTCACTTTGGTACTTGAGTCCCATAGCCAAGTACTTTTTTGTTGCTATTGTGATGCTCTTGCAACCAAGAGAGTGCATCAGAAGCCTTGTTCCACTTGCAAGTTCTGTCTAGTTCATGTTTTATCTTTCCTAGATCTTCCTTTAGGACTTTGATGAATTCATCTTTCTTATAAAATTCATCTTTCCTTTTTCCCAAATTTTCTTCTAGAGTGAGATATGTGTGATCAACTTTCTTCTTTCCTATTCCTAGTTTTAGAGTTAAGTTTTTAGAAATAAGTTCTAGGACACTTTTATCAAGTTTAAGAACTCGGTTCTTCAACTCAGCATTTGTGTTATCACTCTCATTAGCCCTAGACTTTTGCATTTTGCTTTTAGCATCACACATTCCCTAGACAAAACTTCCTTCTCATTGTTAATTGTCTCAGACTCATCAATGAAGTCTAGTAATAGCTCAAGTAACCTTTCTTTAGACAAAAATTTAATCTTGTCTTTGAGATGAAGAATTCTTACCTCTTGTTCATCATCTGATTCTCCTATGGCCATCAGTGCTTTCTCTTCTTTAGCTTCATCTTCTGAGTCTTCATTTGTGGTTTCTCCCCAAGCAGCAACCATAGCTTAGTTGAAACTTTATTCCTTTTTGGTTGAACATGTTCCTTCCTCTTGTTCCTTCGTTTAGCCCTCTCCTTCTTCCACTCAATTTCCCATTAAGGTTAGTTCTTGATCATGTAATCAGTCTTACCATACTTGTAGCAACCCTCATTGGTCTTTTTCTTAGGAGCTCTTGACTTGTTAAAGGTTGTACTAATTGAAGAACACTTTCCTCTCATCAGGTACTTTTTGAAATCTTTAGTGATCATAGCCATCTCATCATCTTCCATATCTGAACCTTCAGCAATTCTAAGAGCTGAGCTTCTCTCCTTCTTGGGTGTATCCATCTTCATGGTTTGCCTTCTCATTTCATAAGCAGTAAGATTTCCAATCAGTTCATCCAGTCTGAGAGTAGCAATATTCTTGAATTCCTGAATGGCAGTGATTTTGCTTTCCCATATGAATGGCAGAACCCTTGTCAGAACTTTCTCAACCTTGTCTTCTTCAAGAATGACCCTTCCAAGAGACTTAAGTTCATTTGTCAGTGTAGTGAACCTAGTATAAATCTCTAGGATTGTTTCTCCTTCCTTCAGTGTAAAATTCTCATATTGAGAATACACAGTGTTCCTCTTGATCTTTCACTTGATGTGTTCCTCCATAGGCCACTTGCAAAGTGTCCTGTATCTCCTTAGCACTAGTACAACTTCGGATCCTACTGTACTCATCTGGACCGAGTCCACACACAAGCCATTTCTTAGCCTTATCATTTTTCTCCCATTTTTCAGGTCTTCAGCAGTCCAGTCAGCTCTTGTCTTTGGTACTTCCACTCCTTCCTCATTCTTCTTTGTAGTTGCCAAGGGGCCATCAGTGACTATGTCCCAGAGTTCATAGTATTCTCCAGTGATATGATTTCTCATCTTGTTTTTCCACCAAGAATAGTACTGTCCATTGAAAAGTGGAGGTCTGGCAGTGGATTGCCCTTCCCGGTTCTCAGGTGGTGCACTCATGTTGATCTTTTCCTAAGGTGTTATCCTGTTCAAGGATAACCCGCTCTGATACCAATTGATGTTCCAAACGTAAATACCACACAGGGGGGGGGGATGATTTGTGTGGTACCCTATTTTTGATCTAGAAGAATCTGGTTCTTCTAGGTGTTCTAACTACTACTGTTTGTGGAATTAAAAGTACAGAAAATAATAACACAAAGATTTTTACGTGGAAAACACCTGGCTTAAAAGGTAAAAAAATCACGACCTAATACTCAGTAGGATTTTTCCAAACTTTCACAAAAATCACTGAGCCAAAATAGCATTTACAAAAACTCTTTGTAAACCTAAGTATTAACTCTAGTCCCAGTGTAGCACAAAACATCAACTGTTGCGACACCTTCAAGTTAACTCTAACTTGAATACTCAAAGTGCCTAATACAATTGCTTCTATGAAAGCTGGAAAGATACAACTTTAAACCACCTACTACAATTAAACAAGAATAAAAGAAAGACACAATGAAATTGGTTATTCTATCTTGTCCAACTAGCTTTAGGAATGCACACTCAAATCTCACATAAATTGCTTGCAAAATTGCCTCGCATTTTGCTCTCAATTTAGTTTCACTTCTGCATTTATGCAATACCTGTAAAAGAGAACAGTCATTGTTATATATAATGAGTTTGTAATCAGAGTTTGATTGAGACTCAATTGTTGATCTTCCGTCGAAGTTGAGTCCTTGAATAATACAAACTCCAACCCTATCCTTTATCTGGATTGTGTCCTCTTCCCATAAGGAGATTGAAGAAGGTTTCAAGAGGAATCATTTGGAGGTAAGAATTTTGGACTAAAAACTCAATTATTATGTAATTCCACCAAGTAAATCATGGAATCTAAGCCTAAAATTGAAGATCTAAGGCTTGAAATTGGAGACCTAAAATTTGGGATTTGAAGGGTCATTATGGATAGATTTTGAGGGTTTTGCTATGTATAGACTCGTGAGAGGATGAGGATCCCATTAATGTTAATTTTGTCGGATTTAGATACGTGGGCTCAGGGGCCGGGTTTGAGCCATTTCGAGATTTATTAATGAAAATTGGATATTTTCGAGTGGGCTTCGTTCCCTTAGCATGTTTTAATGATTATGTGCTGATTTTGGCTAGATTTGGAGCATCCAGAAGTCGATTTGTGAGGGCAAAGGCACCGCATGCTAGAGTTTGGGCTGGATCAATGTGAGTAATGATTGTAAATATTGTCCTGAGGGTTTGAAACCCCGGATTGCACACCATAGTGCTATATTGAGGTGAGGTACATGCTTGATGACGAGCGTGGGGTCGTTCACTATTGGGGATTGTGACTTAGTCCGTCCCAATTGATGATTTTACCGTGTATTTGACTGAAACCTATTTGTTATCATCATTATTATTTGGGCTGAATGCCATATTAGGGGCTTCATGCCAATTATTTGAATCCTTCGAGGATATTTGTTGATATTTTCTCACTGTTTTGACTTTATACTTGAACTCAGTTATGCTATTTTTCATTATTTTCATAATCCAGCCATGTTTATTTTGTTGTTAAAACATGAAATGATATTTCAAATAATATTTTGGGTTGAGCATCATGTTTTACTGTTGCCCGAGTGGCTTATGTGATTTTTGACTGAGTAAGGTCGAGGGTCTGTATTTTGTGATGATATCTTTTGGGTCGGGCTGTATGCCGCATCAATGATACACTGATTTGATTATGAGGCCGAGGGCCTGAGATATGTACGCCACGAGATAGCTTATTAGTATTGATATGAGGCCGAGAGCATGTTTATGACGTCACGAGGTGGATTGATATTGCGCTTGCACCGTAAAGGGCCCCTCCAGGAGTCGGTACACCCCCAATGAGCTCGGGTACCCATTGTGATGTGAGATATAGCCCGATGTGCTGGTATTATTCTGAGATATTGCCCAAGGGGAGGAGTTGTTGACATTGTTGTGGGCACGTAATTTTTGCCCTATATGAATTACTCCCATAGATTCAAGAAAATAAATTTCACACATTAATTGTAATTTTGTAGATTTTTTGTGGTATTTTTGTCGACTGCTTGCATCTTTCTCTCCATGTTTATTTTATCTAATTCATGAGAAATACAAAAATAGGTTGCATTTGTATGTAGGATTTAAGTTTACATTTGTTAGACTAATTAGAAAATTAGTTGTTTTAAAAAAAAAATAGAAAAATCACAAAAAATAGTTTATTTGTGCACTTTTAATTTTAGTTTTGGAATTTTGGGCAGTTTTCTTTAAATTTAGATTTTAATTGGCTGTGTTAATTATTATTAAGATCTAATTAGTGTTCTTAGTAAGTTAATTGAGTTTAGTAATTAATTGAGGTTTTTTTATTTTTATTTTAATTTGAAAAAGAAATAGACAATCAAATTAAAAGGAAAGAAAAGGTTCGAATTTAAAAAAAAAAATTGTTTTCATTTTTTTGGGCCATTTATCAGTCCAAACGTGGTACCCCCATATCCCATCTTAAACTAGGTTTAAATCGCCCCAACCTGGTCCAAGTCCTCACCTGGATCGATGCGACATCGTTTGAGCCCTCCCCTCTCAATCGTCGGATCACAGTGATCCAAAGAACCGGAACTCGACCTCCCCTAGATATATAATTATCCAAAAGCCTTCACCCCCCCCCCCCTCCACGGGTCTCATCTACCAAACCTCCTTATTTCTGAAAACCCTAGCCCTTTTTCTCTACCACCTTAAGCTCAGCGGCGGCGCCTCCAAACAACACTAAGATCACACCCCTGAACTCCCATGACATCCTCATTCCAAATCCTCACTGTGTTTGCTTCGAATCTCCCCGGAACCTTTCGAATTTTAAATCAAAAATTGAGCCCTAAAAGTCTCCAAAATCTCAAAGTCGAGATTTCATTGAAGATTTAGGTTTAGTCTGACTTTATTAGTATTTTCTTGATAAGAACACCCGATTAATGTCAAACTAGGCTAAATATTAAAGATTCGGAGGCTATCTCCAAATCCTTACTGTCCGAGTTTATTTTTAGGCATTTTATCCTTTTCCCTTTGTTATCTTTTCCTCATGTCACTGTCACTATTTTATTTTCTATCTTTTGCTTCTTTCTCTTCTTCTCGATTTCTCTGTATTCTTCTAGTTTCTCCAGACTTGTTTTCATGCATGTTAGGTCTAATTATTTTTCTTTAATTAATGCATCTATTTTATTAATTAGTTTAGTTTAGATTTGTTAATCTAGCCAACTAGTTAATACTTAATTTAGTTTGATTTTCTGATTTGTTGAAGCCATTTCAGTATTCACTGCTGATACCCAATTTTTTTCGGTATATTTTTATATACGAAAAATAATTTCAGAATTGTATATATAAGCATATGTAAGTGTATCCAAATGTTTTAGTATTTTTTCCTGATTTTAAAGCATTTTTAAATCAATTTATTGTCTTATTTTAGCAGTACAAAAACCAGTAGTTATTCCCAACATTATCATTTTGGTGAATAATTTATATTACTCTTATATTAATACCAAAATATAGCTAAGGTAATTTTGCAAAATTTTTATAAATTGATTAGGTATTTTTAGGCTAAATTGCACTTAATTGCAATGTTAGCCTATTTTAAGATTTAATTACATTTATAATTATAAAATTGATTCCGATATTTTTAATTTAATATTTATAGATTATAAATTAATTAAGTACCTCTAATTTGTATTCAGAAATTATTTTGCTATTTTTTTAAAATAAATTGAAAAAAAAGTGGCTATTTTTAACTCGATCCATGACCTGCTTATCCAACCCACCCGGCCCCTCCATTTGTTCCAGGTCATTGATCATTTTGATTAATGGCAACGATTTTCCCTTTCTTTTTAATTCATCAATCCCACCAACCCTATCTCAATTCTCACCAATCGCTGCCTCTGAATTCTCAAACTTTCTCGAACCTTCCCTAACCCTAGAACCATGTCATCGTCTTCCACCTCGAAACCCACCAGAAACCATGGCTTCTTAGGCCATGGGAGTCTTATACTCACCTACCCTTGCTCTTGCACACCGTATATCTGAAGATTTGAGACCCGACCTCGAAGTTTTTCAATCTGACCTCTGCCGATTCAAGATTCTAGAGTCATCGTCGTCCTTGCTCTGGCGTACCATGGTGTCCTGAGCCTGGTTCTGGCTTTTCCAACAAAGATCGGTGATCTTTTCAAAGCCTTTCTCATTTTAGGGTTCTTCTGAAACCATAAACCTTCGAGGTTTTTCTCTGATCTTTTTGGATATGTTGTGTATCTATGTTCTACTTGAGCTTTTTTCAAACAATTTTCCTAATTTTTCTTCAAAAATTTACTTTTCAAAATCTTTCTTTTACGATATGGGTTTTTTGAAATGTGCTAAAGTGTTTATCTGATCTTCTTCTCCTTTTCTTTTTTGTATATTTGACTCTACTGTGTTCTTATGCTTTCCTTCTACCACACATGTCCTTCTATTGTGCCTTCTATATTCCATTCTTCTGCTGTGTTTTCTATACTATGTTCTCATATGTTCTTTTGCTATACTTTTTTGGTGTTCTTGTGTTCTTCTACTATATTTTTTACTAAGTTCATAAGTTTTTTTGTTTGACTTCTACTAAACCTTGTTTGAATTCTTCTAAAGCATGTTTCTTCTACTATATTCTTAAGCGTTCTTCTATTGAACCTTGTTTGAGTTCTTCTAAAAAGACCTTCTTAAGCATGTTACTTCTACTGTATTTTTAAGTGTTTTTTCTCTCATGAACTTTGTGTAAGTTTCTTCTACTATTTCCCATTATATTGTTTGAATCCCTCTACTGTATTTGCATCATGAGTTCTGAAAGAGGCATGTTAGAAGCTTCAGTTCTCTTCTAAAACCTCTACACATGTCTCGATTCAATTTGCTTGCCCTCTCCTCTTTTCTTTCTGGTTTGTTTGAACTAGGGCTTTTATTTCAAAGACCCTCTAATTCTTTCAGACTGACTTTGAGTCTCTGAATCGAGTCTGAACATCTTTGTTTTCATACAATTCTGAATTTTTGCTGAACTCTCCTATACTAAAATTTTTACTGATTTTATGACAAGTTTCTTTCATGCATAATGTGTTTGTATGTTTTTTATATATGATGAGTCTCCCTTTAAAATGATTTTCAAACTTGTGATTGATCCGAAATTCCTTTTAAATGGGTCTAATTTATTGTTTGCTGATTTTCCTTAAGTTAAAGCCTTTTCCATCTTTTTGACTTGGATCATCCATAACAAATCTTTGACATCTCATTTCCTGGATGTTAATTGATTCTCTTGCCTTATTTGCACAATTCGTGTACTGTAAAGACCCTGTCCTTAAATAACCTTTATGTATTTACCCTCAATATTATGCTTTTCACAAAGTGTTTATTTAATGCCTTTCCTTAAATGGTTTTACCAGTTATGATATAAGTCCCTTAATTAAAAGAAGCCTTGTGTAATTAATTGACAGCCAGTTCTTCAAATATTTTCTTACCTTATTTTTGCCTGCTTTCTGCACTATAAATACATGACCTTTTTTTCACAAAGACACGATTACAACAATCACACACTTCAGACTTCACAACTTCACAATCTCTTCTGAACCCACACTTATAGTATTCTGCATTCTTGTTTGCACTTTGGCTTTTGCAAGACTACTGCTTTTTCTACTTGTTTTCTTTGAAACTAGTATGTCGTAATTTAAGCTTCAGCATCTCCTCAATGTGTTTACTTATAGCTTTCTGTATCTATATCTACTTTCTACTGTTGCAGAGTTAAATATTTAACTAGCATGTTAATTTCTTTTGGGTTTGTTTCTGCTGTGAATACCTTCCCCATATTTCCCTTTATGTGCTTTGGGTTATAGTTTAAAAAATGGCAATATGCAAAGTTACTGTCCATGGTTTGAACTTGATCCCTTAGAGGATCGTAACCTCTAAAACAATATGTTCTAACAGACTGGTGAGGTGTGCCAGCATTTCCCATTGCTGGGTATCCCACTAGCCTGTCCTTTCCTCTCTACCACTTCCCCATTTCCTATACCCCTATGTGTATCTCTGTGTACTGTTTCCCTTCCCCTTTCCCCTTTTCAGCATTATGCACTTACACTCTCTCTTAGTCTATAAGTTCTTTTCCCCCCTCTTTTGAGCCTTGCCTTGGGACCTTGAGTTTCCTCTAAACTTGGACACTTGAAGGCTAGCCCTTCCACACTGCACTATGTCTTAACCCTGTAATGCATTTGGGTGTGAGCACTACCCCAAATCCATATGAGGCTCTTAGGAAACTCAAACACATCCAAATAAGAGAAAGGCTTTGAAACATGATCTTTAAAGTTGGTTTACTTCATAAATCAGATAGGAAGTCTGAATCGGGCCC
Organism: Nicotiana benthamiana; assembly: GCA_034376525.1. Lineage (NCBI taxonomy): Eukaryota > Viridiplantae > Streptophyta > Magnoliopsida > Solanales > Solanaceae > Nicotiana > Nicotiana benthamiana. Next base: position 131,981,406 of record CM067335.1, read on the forward strand.
TCCTTAGTTGTAACTTTAATTTTTTATGTATTTTCCTTTCTTTGGACTGTAATAACTTGTAATAAAACCTTTGGGGATGGCTAGTGAAAAGGGAGGGGTAATCATGTATGTAAAAAAGGATAGATATCTTGTTCATAGGTCTGCATAACACATAGAAATCTTGTTCATAGGGAATTTCTAATTTCTGCATATCATGTAGATATCCTGCCTATAATTTATGCACTTCTGCATTCATATAGATATCCTGCCTATAGTTTCAGCACTTCTACATTCATATAGATATCTTGCCTATCGCTTCTGCACTTCTGCATTCATATAGATATCCTTGCCTATAGTTTTTTGCACTTCTGTATTCACATAGATATCCTACCTATAGTTTTCTGCATTATCACGATAGATACATGCTCATAATCAACTGAAAATCCAACTCATACATATGCATTTGTCACTAAGCGAAACTATTTATAGGCTTAAATAACTAACTGCATTTAGATGTCATGCCTATAGGATTTTTGCACTCTTTCCATGTCTGTAAAAGTGTTTAAAATCAACAACGCCTAGAAAGCATGCACATAGGAATTAATAACCAAGTTTGAAACGTTTCACTCGCTTATAAGTCTAAAACTAGTAACAATAATGTCTAACGTCTCCAGAACTTATGATCTTTGCGAAACTCACGTTTCCTGAATAACTGACAACCTTTTCTAAGATCAGTATACTTCATCCTTTCTGAAAACAGTAGATATCATGCCTATAGGAGCTCTTTCCAACACTTAGGCAAGCCTTAGGATAAACTTCTAAGAAAGATTAGATTTTATTCACCATAACTAGCAGGCAGACCTGATTAAGGCTTCTTATCTGAATTATGTAGTAGATCAGTCTGCCTCAATCTCTAAGTTCTTCTACGTGCAGTACTAAATCAGACCCTAAACACAAGACATGCTAAACTATGTGTTTCTCTGTTTTAAAGGAGGTCTGTTTGAGCCGTTCATTTGTTTATATGCTTCCTCCTAACTTGTCATATGTGTTCTTTCTTGTCGCCTTAGTATTTTACTTTTGAAACCACAAATAAGCCCAACCTTTCCTCCCTCTTTTACGGTTAGTAGTCCCAAGCACCTCCGGGGTGATAGGATCGGGACGGGTAATAGCATGCAATAGGTAAACGAGACCATTCCGCTCTTTAATACCTAAATGAGGTGCGAAAGGGTAGATATGAATATTATGACCGGTGAGTTAATACCACATGTAGCCCCTCTTTGAGGAGTGATCACCGGGTATTGTATTGACGTGATCCAGATTATTAATGAAACTTAGGACCCCCTTCCTTTTGCTCTTTGTTTCTTTAAATCTTTTAAAATGTTTCTTCTAAATCAACTCTGTCCTATGCTTTCCAACTTTGTTTATTTCTAACCTTTATGTGAAAAATCCCCTCTTATTTGAAATCTTGCTTGACTATGTGTTATTTGTACTTTAAGTCACAACAATAGCATGGCCAGGAACCACACTAGTGGATCCTGAGGGGTGCCTGACACCCTCCCCTCGGGATAATTTCAAGCCCTTACCCAATCTCTGGTCATCCAAATTGAACCCTCCTTAGTGTCCTAATGCACTATAATCATTAAGTGGCGACTCTTCAATTCTCCTAAACCCAATTCCCAAAAGGAAAAGAGTTGTCATTCCAAATGTCAAAAACTAGATTTTGCGATAAAAAAGGGAATGCGACATTCACGTGCTTACAAGTTTTATTCTAATTAGATAAATGTGTCATTTGGGCTTTGGGTTGTCTCTGATTTGTTTGGCAAAGAGCAGCCCGTCCAAATTGGTTTGGGTTATTGGGTCAATTGTGAACCATTGTTCGTCTGGGTTTTTTAGAAGTAATTAACAAGGCTTAAAGGGGTAAAATAGGAATTGGAAGTAAGGGAATCATTTGTAATATCCTAAGGAGACTTCTAGGAAGCTGGGTGTTGGGACTAATGTGGAAATTTGTTTTTTAAACTAAGGTCTCCTAAGCAAAAAAAACATAAAAAGGTGTAAAGTGCAAAAACTCATACCTTTAAGCTGCCCTAATGTCTTGGCTATAAAGGCATCATGAATTGATGTTCAAGTAAGAAATTAAGAGAAAAATTCTGTAAAAAACTTGAAACGGTTGACTCTAAAAAAGCAATACTGAATTTCTTGAATATTTGGTTGGAAATTACTTGAAAACTAAGTTTGTTTTACTTGATTTATGATCTTTCCCCTTAGCTATAACCTCTGAAAATCATAAATTCTTGCATTCGAGTAAAAATGGTCTGAGTTTTGGGATTTCAAAGCTTATTTTGGTAGTTTTTTGGCTTTGAATCTACTGTTCCACTGTTGGAAGTAGGAACGAATTTCTGTTGCTGCTATACTTGCTAACCACTCACTCTTTGTTTTTACTTCTCTTTCAAATTTCAGGTACATTTTCTGAATTCTACCTGATGTAAGCTTCAGTTTAAGATGGAAATGAGAGTTGAAAGCATGGCACTAGATTTATTTGTGTTGCGTTTGCATTTCTTCATGATATTTGTGCCTTTGACCACATGAATCATTGTGTATTCTAGCTAGCCTCTGTTTGATTGGTTGAATTCTTATAGTTGTATTTGATTTGGGGACTGTTGGAAGTTATGTTAGAGGACTCGGTCAAGTTAAATAAGTCTTGAATTTGCTTTAGCTTTAGATGAAATAAGTAATCATGGTTGATAATAGTCTCATGTTTGAACTGCTCTTAAAGAGGCTAAGGGCAAAATGATATTGTTTGATGTGATGTTAAAGCACATGTGAATATATTTAAACATAGAAATAGTGTGAAAATTAGGATGCTCGGTCAGTTGACTTAAGTGTGAATATTTAAAAAAAATGAAGCATGATTATCTAGTTAGTGTTTCAGTGGTTGTCAATTTATAATGTTTCAGTGATTAGCATGTGAATGTGTTTAAACCAAAAAATGGCTTGAAATAGGTGTAAATTTAATTCTAATTAGTATTTCTATAGCTAGTAATTGTTAGTTTAATTTTGTGGCTATTCAATGTCAATTTTCCGGATTTGTTGATGTTTAAATCCTCATGTCATCACTTCAAAAATCTGATTACCTCCTGTTCTTGTATGGGTTCGATACTCGAACCCATTGGCCTCCAGATTGTGCACACTTCATAAAGGATTGGGCTCTCGACTTGGGCTTGAATGGAGTTTATTGTGGAGCCTATAACCTTGCATCCTGGTGACCTTATTAGGCTATTGGGTCTCACATCAAGCCCGAGCATCAGAATAAAAACGGAACCCCCTAAATGTTAGTTTAATGGATCAATGTTGTATTTTAGCTCTAAGTAATTTTTAATCTCTTTAAAAATAGTCTCTAGTTAATTAATTTGGGGTTTTTATTAGGAGAAGATTGGATTTCGTGTGTCTCTTACTAAGTATTGTTTTCCCAAATTAGTTTAGGTGTGCCATATTTAACAAGCAAATAGCTATGGCCCTCAAAATTAAATCTAGAAGTCTTTTAATAGAATTGAGGTGTGCCGTGCCAAATAAAATCTCAAATGCATGGCCCATCATTTAATTAATACTTTTATCTTTAGAAATCGAGGCATGTAATTTAGTCGAATTTTTATGGCCCTCGCGAAGTTTAAACACGTAGTTGCTTTAGGGGCATTATTTTAATAATTTACCTTCCTAAACTTGGGTGCTCATTTATGTGACAAATCCAAATCTCAACAAATTTAGATAAAATATGTAGAGAGCCGCGAGTGTATTTATGTGACGTAGTTCAAGACGTATTTTAAATAACGTTGTTATTTTTCTTAAAAATAATCAAAAGCAACTAATAAGTTAAAATTGAACCATAGGTTAAAACATGTACTAAAATTAGATAATAGGCCAACTATAACAGTTGAGTGACCGTGCTAGAACCACAGAATCCGAGAATACCTAACACTTTTTCCGGATTGACAGAATTCCTTACCTGAATTTTATATTCACGGACTGTAGAACAGACTCAATTTTTTCCTCGATTCGGGATTTGAACTGGTGACTTGCGACACCATAAATCACCCAAGTGGTGAATCTGAATCTAATCAATAAGTCCATTTCGATTGTAACTTTAAGTTAGAAAAACTCTCTTATACTCTTTCGGGGGTAGTAAAAAGGTGGTGTGACAATTGTGCCTGAAGCAAACCTTTATGTGTTTATGTTTCATGTTTACTTGTCATTTACCTGTTTGATTGTGTATTGTACCCGAGGGACGAATTTTCTGTGCTTATCTACACTAATTATTTTGTATTCATTTGTGTAACTGTAGAAAAATTCATTTTTAAAGGAGTTTGAACTGAGCTAAGATGTTTTTAAGAGATTTCACAGCTTCATTGCTTTCTTAAATAGTTTTATACTGCTTCTATATAGCATGTTGACATGTTTACATGATTTCTTACTGCTCGGGTTTCATTTACCTTTATTACTCACTGAGTTAGAGTATTCACATTACTTCTTGCATCTTATGTGCAAATTCAGGTATTTTTGAACCCGGCGGGTATTGGCTAATCGGAGACAGAGTCATTGTAGTTTAGCAAGGTAGATGCTGGCGTTTGCAGCACTACTTTTCTCTCTCTTCTTTTCATTAGCCTGTATTTTGCACATTTCTGACTTTTCTGTGGTAGTTAGACCCTAGTAGATGCTCGTGACACCCCGGTATTGGACTGTTTTGGGTTGTATTACGCACTTCAAACCATCTTTTGTTTAGTCTTTGGCTTATTTACTCATTCTTAGACTGATTGTTAATGTTTGGCTGTTTTAAAAATTGAATTGGGACAAGTTGGGTGGCCTTGTCTTCACGAGAGGCGCCATCACGACCGGGTCCGGGTATAGGGTCGTCATAGTAATAGTGGAATTGAACACATATATATTGTGTGGGATGCTAATGCTCTGCCCTATACACCCTCAAAGCATATGTGATGTGTGTTTTTCAATGGCGGACTCAGAATTTTACGCAAGCATGTTCAATTTAAAACGACATTAACCAATACGATAGTTGTACTGATAAGCGGGATTTGTTTGCAGTTTTGGGGGCGGGGGAGGGGGTCATAAGGGTATCTTAAAACGAATAATTAAATAATAATAAAAAGATGTCTGTTATAAAATAATATAAGAACAAGAACAATAATACAAGAACAAGAACAATAGAGAGAAAAGTAGAGAGAGGAGTATTCTTATTGATACTTTGGGATGATTTACAATGGGAGAGAACCCCTTTATTTATAGGGAGGTGGTGACTTAGCCACCAAGTAGTAAACACTAGAATCTCTCTAAATATAGACATTCACATTAAATAGGATTCTATTTATAACACTCCCCCTTGAATGTCTATTCAATAATGTGCCTCGTTAAAACCTTAACTAAAACAAAACCCAATGGGAAAAAATTAAAGGAAAGGAAAAAGAGTACACATGTTTGAATATGCGCCTATTGGTTGCCTCGTTAAAAACCTTGCAAGGAAAACCCAGTGGGACAAAACCTTGTAAGGGAAAAAGAGTGCAACGCGCATTAACTCCCCCTGAAAAGAGTATCAATTCATATCCTTTAGTCTTCGCATTCCGATCTTGTGAACCAGCTTCTTGAAGGTTGACGTTGGTAGAGATTTTGTGAACAAATCAGCAATATTATCGCTTGAACGAATCTGTTGCACATTGATATCACCATTCTTTTGAAGATCATGTGTGAAAAATAACATTGGTGAAATATGCTTTGTTCTATCTCCTTTTATGAATCCTCCCTTCAATTGAGCTATATATGCTGCATTGTCTTCATACAAAGTCGTAGGTAGTTTGTTACACTTCAAACCACATTTGTCTTGAATATGATGTATGATAGACCTCAACCACACACACTCCCGACTTGCTTCATGAATGGCGATTATCTCGGCATAATTAGATGAAGTAGCCACAATTGATTGCTTAGTCGATCGCCAAGATATGGCGGTGCCTCCACAGGTAAACACATAACCCGTTTGAGATCGAGCCTTGTATGGGTCGGATAAATATCCAGCATCAGCATAACCAACAAGATCAGGACTGCAATTATTGCCATAAAATAAGCCCATATCGGTAGTCCCTTTTAGGTACCGCAATATATGTTTGATCCCATTCCAATGTCTCCTTGTGGGAGCCGAGCTATACCTTGCTAAGACATTAACTGAAAAGGTTATGTCAGGCCTTGTAGTATTTGCAAGGTACATTAGTGCGCCAATTGCACTAAGATATGGTACTTCAGGACCAAGTAGCTCTTCATTCCTTTCTTGCGGTCGGAATGGATCTTTATTCACATCAAGTGATCGAACAACCATCGGAGTACTTAAGGGATGTGCTCCATCCATGTAAAACTGTTTCAGTACCTTTTCGATATAGGTAGATTGATGAACAAAAATTCCGTTTGCCAAATATTCAATTTGCAAACCAAGACATAATTTTGTCTTTCCGAGATCTTTCATCTCGAATTCATTCCTTAGATAATCAATTGCCTTTTAGAGTTCTATGGTGGTTCCAATAAGGTTTATGTCATCGACATATACGGCAAGTACAACAAATTCTGATGTTGTTTTCTTTATAAAAACACACGGGCAAATGGCATCATTTATATAGCCTTCTTTTAACAAATACTCACTAAGACGATTATACCACATTCGTCCTGATTGCTTTAGACCATACAAGGATCTTTGCAATTTGATTGAAAACATTTCCCGGGACTTTGAATTATGAGCGTTTGGCATTTTGAGTCCCTCGGGAATTTTCATGTATATCTCATTATCAAGTGAGCCATAAAGATAGGCAGTAACCACATCCATTAAATGCATGTCAAGCTTTTCAAGGACAGCAAAACTAATGAGATAACGAAAAGATATGGCATCTATTACAGGCGAATATGTCTCTTCATAATCGACACCAGGCCTTTGAGAAAATCCTTGTGCAACAAGGCGTGCCTTATATCTTTGTACCTCGTTTTTCTCATTTCTCTTGCGTACAAAGACCCATTTATAGCCAACAGGCTTAACACCATTAGGTGTTTCAACTATAGGGCCAAAAACTTCACGTTTTGCCAGCGAATTCGATTCTGATTGAATTGCTTCTTGCCATTTTGGCCAATCATGTCTTTTTCGACATCTCCAACAGATTGAGGTTCAAGATCCTCATTTTCTTGCATAATGCTAGATGCGACATTAAAAGCAAAGACATAATCCACCACTATATCCACTCGATTAAAATTTGCCTCAATATCGATTGGATTTATGGATAGTTCCTTATTTTCCTGAGTCTCGGGCTCAAAGGATTCTTCATGAATCTCAGAGTTTATTAAATCATGAATTTCCTCATGAGATTCTTTCGTAGTGCCATTTTGATCGTTTGCTTTCCTCTTTCTAGGATTTCGATCTTTGGAACCTAATGGCCTGCCACGCTTCAGGCGTGCATTCGACTCATTGGATATGACACTAGATGATTGTCCAACAGGGACATCAATACGGATTGGAACATTCTCCGCGGGGATGTGGGATTTTGTTATCCTTTTCAAGTCCGTAAATGCATCAGGCATTTGATTTGCTATTCTTTGCAAATGGATAATCTTTTGCACCTCTTTTTCACAAATAGAGGTACGTGGATCAAGATGAGATAATGATGCATTTTTCCACAAAATTTCCCGTTTGGTTTCACCAACTTCTCCCCCTAATTTTGGGAAAAGTGTCTCATCAAATTGACAGTCTGCAAATCGTGCAGTGAACAAATCCCCTGTCAATGTTTCGAGGTAGCGAATAATGAAGGGCGATTCAAACCCAACATATATTCCTAACCTTCTTTGCGGACCCATTTTGGTGCGGTATGGCGGTGCTATAGGCACATATACTGCGCATCCAAAGATTCTTAAATGGGATATATTGGGTTCATGACCCAAAACCAATTGCAACGGGGAATATTTGTGATAATTCGTCGGTCTGAGACGAATTAGCATTGCTGCATGCAAAATGGTGTGACCCCATACCGAAGTGGGCAGCCTCGTTGTCATGAGTAATGGTCTTGCAATCAACTGCAGGCGTTTAATTAAAGATTCTGCAAGACCGTTTTGAGTGTGAACATGAGCTACAGAATGTTCCACTTTTATCCCAATTGATAACCAATGATCATTAAATGCTTGGGATGAAAACTCAGCAGCATTATCCAGTCTAATAGACTTGATTGGATTATCAGGAAAATGTGCTCGTAGTCGAATTATTTGTGCCATTAGTTTTGCAAACGCAAGGTTGCGTGATGACAACAGGCACACATGAGACCATCTACAGGATGCGTCTATTAGGACCATAAAATATCTAAAGGACCCACTAGGTGGGTGAATAGGTCCACAAATGTCCCCTTGTATACGTTCCAAAAACGTAGGTGACTCAGTCCCAACCTTTGTTGGTGATGGTCTAATAATTAACTTGCCTTGATAACAAGAATTGCAAGAAAATTCATTATTTAAAAGAATCTTGAAATTCTTTAACGGATGCCCATATGAGCTTTCTATAATCCGTCTCATCATGATTGATCCAGGGTGTCCCAATCGATCATGCCAAAGTACAAAAGTATTGGAATCAGTAACCTTTTGGCTTACTGTTGAATGTGCCTCAATTGCACTAATTTTTGTCCAATACAGGCCACAAGATAAAGACGGGAATTTCTCAATAACCCTCTTTTGGCCAGAGACATTCTTTGTAATGATGAGATATTCAAGATTATTCTCATCTATTGTCTCAATATGATAGCCATTCCGGCGTATATCTTTAAAACTCAACAAGTTTCTCTTAGACTTGGAGGAGAACATTGCATTCTCTATGATAAACATTGTTCCTCTAGGCAGAGTTATAGTTGCTCTTCCGGAGCCTTCAATCAATTTACTACTACCAGAGATTGTACTAACATCTGTCTTACACATACTTAGTTGAGAGAAATATTTCTTTTCTTTGAGTATCGTATGTGTAGTACATGAATCAACTAAACAAATATTTGATCCAAGTTTGCTTTGTGAGATATCCATATTTGCTTTCCCATGGTTTGACATACAAAAGAAAATACACGAACATGAGAATAAACAAATTCAATCCGTTTGTTTCACATTTAAACAATATTTTCAAAATCTGCTGAGGTTAGTTGACTAACTAAATCAGATAGTCGATTATATGTTTCCATAATCGATTACTTTGCAGTTTGAAAATTTCAGTTTAAGCACTGTCTCAATGTAATCGATTGATAAACATACATAATCGATTATTTGCTATTTTGAAAAACTTCAGATCACACTATCTTAATATAATCGATTGTTAAACATACATAATCGATTATTTGCTATTTTGAAAAAAACTTCAGATCACACTGTCTTAATATAATCGATTGTTAAACATACATAATCGATTATGTCTTAATATAATCGATTGTTAAACATACATAATCGATTATTTTGCTATTTTGAAAAACTTCAGATCACACTATCTTAATATAATCGATTGTTAAACATACATAATCGATTATTTGCTATTTTGAAAAACTTCAGATCACACTGTCTTAATATAATCGATTGTTAAACATACATAATCGATTATGTCTTAATATAATCGATTGTTAACAAGTATATAATCGATTGTTTTGCAGTTTTAATGCGAAAAATTAGATAATTGACTAACTGTTAGGTTAGTCGATTAACTCTACTGAAAAATAAAAATATCTTTGAAATTTAAGCAAATTGAAACATTCTAAAGAACTAATACTAACATTATATCATAAACTAACTAATATGAGCTGATACTAATGACTATTAGTTTATTCACTAACTAATACAAATAAAATCAAACAATTCCATCTTCCTTCATCACAGATCCATCACCGATTAAGTGGTCTATTTTCCCCTCAGGGTGCTCAAAGAAGTCTGCCACATCCAGGTGGGTGATGTCAAAATTGTCGTCAGAGACAAAATTTGTTTTAGGGCCTTTATTCTTTAGAGATGCTTGATAAAGATTAACCAAATGTCTTGGTACACGGCAAGCTTTTGACCAGTGCCCTTTTCCACCGCAACGATAGCATATAGTTTCTGAACTATTTGCCTTTGGATTCTCATAATCCCGTTTCTGCTTTTGGTGGTTATTTCTCTTTGGGGGGTGACGGACATCAGGGAAATTTCTTCCTTGTCTACGTCCACGGCTATGATCCCGATTACGACCACGACCATGACTAGATCCATGGCCTTTTCCATGCTTGGCATAATGAGAATACACCTTATTTGCTTCAGGCAATGGTGTAGACCCAGTGGGTCGATTTTCGTGATTTCTCATGAGCAGGTCATTGTTTCGCTCAGCCACAAGGAGAAGAGAAATCAGTTCAGAGTACTTTTTGAAACCTTTCTCTCTGTACTGTTGTTGCAGTACCATATTGGGGGCATGAAACGTTATAAACGTTTTCTCAAGCATATCATAATCAGAGATATTATCTCCACAGAGTTTCAATTTAGAAGTAATTCTGAACATTGCAGAATTATATTCAGAAACAGACTTAAAGTCTTGGAGCCTCAGATGAGCCCAATCATATCGTGCTTGTGGCAGAGTGACCAACTTCAGGTTGTCATATCTCTCCTTTAAGCCGTTCCACAAGATGAGTGGATCTTTGACTGTGAGATATTCAATTTTCAAACCTTCATCAAGGTGATGGCGCAAGAAAATCAACGGCCTTAGCACAGTCTTGGGTGGATGCTTTATCTCTGTCTTTAATGGCGTCTCCAAGACCCATAGCATCTAAGTGGATTTCAGCATCCAACACCCATGTCATATAGTTCTTGCCCGAAATTTCAAGGGCAACGAACTTTCTTTTCATAATATCAGACATAATTAAAACCAAATTCGGAAAGAGGGAAATACCTTAATTTTCTCAAGAGGATTCTTGAGACGGTAGAGTCTCGTGCTGATAACGTGATATAAAATAATATAAGAACAAGAACAATAATACAAGAACAAGAACAATAGAGAGAAAAGTAGAGAGAGGAGTATTCTTATTGATACTTTGGGATGATTTACAATGGGAGAGAACCCCTTTATTTATAGAGAGGTGGTGACTTAGCCACCAAGTAGTAAACCCTTGAATCTCTCTAAATATAAACATTCACCTTAAATAGGATTCTATTTATAACAAGGTCCGAATTTTGTTCTTCTTTCAAAAAAATAGGGCATGAAACTTAATACGTTTAACAAAAACCAATTACTTTAACTAAAAATGTTAACAGTTACTTAGTTTTACATTTTGTTTAAACTTAAAAAATATTCTATTTACCCAACTTATATTTTAGAATTTTATGAAACTCTAATAAATTAAAAAAATAAAATTATTAATTTACGAATAATAGGACAACAATAAATAAAGAGTTATAACTTAAAATAAACTAGTACAAACTATAAAAGAAGATAGCTTATAAAGTGAACTAACAATTTAGTTGTAACAAAACTAAACAATTTAGGATAACCTAATTTAATCTGAACTAACACATTACGAATAATTTCAAGATATGCACTTGCATATTCTACCAAAAAATACTATAAGATTTCATCTACTGAAGTTAAATAGACTGTAGATTAATTCTTAATGGATGTCATTAGAAGATCAAATATAAAATAAAATAGATATATATATTAGAAAATAGAGATAAAAGAAAATGAGAACAAAACAAAAGGAATAAACTAGTGCACTTAAGGATGCACGTAAGAAGAAAACTAAAAGAGTGCCATATGGTTTCGAACTCGGGACACAAAAGTTAACCTTAAGCCTTCTAGACCACTTGCACTACCGGACAAATTAGAACGACATAGATTCAAATATTTTATTTAGTATTTTACAGAGTTTAACCTACTCAAAATATTCAATAAAGCAGATTCATTTGAACCCATTTGACCCTATGTGGGTCCGCCCCTGATTTTTTTCCTTCTGTTTTTTTGAGGAGGGAAAGAAAATGTACTAGGGGATGGGTAAAGTTAGGATGGTGAGGTGGTATATGTTTTTTTACCAAAAAAGTGCTAAATCTTTTTTTAAAATAAATTAATTAGAAAATGGAGGATGAATCCTAGTTAAATATAATAGTAACTAGATTTAACGTTTTAGATGTATTGATGGTGTAGAGTTAAATTCGAAAATGATGTACACCAACTACAAATGCTTAATGATTGTCAATGAATGTAGTAATAAAAACGTGCAATAAATGTAGATAATGGCAATGAATATAATAAGAAATAATAATCACCCCAAATGTTAGATGAATTGGATGATTCTCCTCCCTGACTACAATGTGGAGTAATAGAAAATGAAGATAGACAAGGAATATTTGGATCTTGTGAATAAAAAATATATATCCAACAATGTGATCAATGGACAAGAGAAGCTTTTCTATATTCTTTTTAGTTAACCCTTTGCAATATGCTCTTATCAAAAAAGTGAAAAGTCCTCCTTTATTATTTATCTCTACCTATTTATAGGGAATATTTCTAAGAATGTCAAGTAATTCGAGCGAGTCGAACATAACGTAATTCGAGCGAAGTCGAATGTCACGTAATTCGACCGAGATCGAATGTCATGTAATTCGAGCGAGGTCGAATGTAAAGTAATTCGAGCGAGGTCGAATGTCAAGTAATTATATAGGATGTAAAATGATTTGGAGTTGTGCAAAGATGTTACACGCTGATTTGTTTATTTTATTCATTGTAGAATATTACATGTTTATATTTGTTCCATACATACATTTGAGAAGTTTCAGTCTATCTAATCCGTTCATCGCTCGGCCTGAAGAAGAAGTCGATAGGCGGGGCGATGAATTCTACTTGAACTTCAAGACGTCCCATTCACGTCTCATTAAAAACCTCCTCAATAAAACCCAATTAGGATAAACTGGGGTGAGGGGAAAAAAGTATGACTTGGAAGGCGTCCATCCTCAGAAGTTGAAGTATTTGAGATAGCAACGTTCCAATTTTTTGGTAGTAGCTTCCCCTTCATTATTTCTAGTTGGAATGATCCTTTATTTGCTGCTGCCGTGATTTTGTATGGCTCGTCTCAATTGGTTCCTACTTTACCTTCTCTTGGGTCTTTGCTTGCCTATTTTTTGTCCTTGATTAAATAGTCCCCGACTTTGAGCTGTCTTACTTTGGCCTTTTTGTTGTAATACTGTTTTTCTTGCTATTTTCGAGCTCTCATTCTTATGCGAGCCATGTCTCTTCGCTCCTCCGCTTTATTGAGGTCTTGCTTTTTGTTCTCGTCGTTGCTTGGTCTACTCTAATTAGAGTAAATCAAACTTGATTTCACAACCTCGAATGGTATCACTACGTCAGTCCCATAGACTAGTGTATATGGCGTTTTTCTTATGCTTGTTTTTGGCGTGGTGCGGTATGCCCATAACACTTCTGGAATTAGTTCTGGACAGAGTCCCTTGGCGTCTTTGAGTTTCTTCTTCATGATATTTAGTACTGTTTTATTAGAGTATTCGGATAGACCGTTTCCTGCAGGGTGATATGGCATGGAGAGTATTCGCTTGATGTGCTATTTCTCGAAGAACTCAACGGTTTTTTTCCTGATGAACTAAGGTCCGTTGTCGTAGTTGATTTTTTGGGAATGCCGAAGTGGCATATGATGTTCTTCCATATGAATGTGATAACTTCTTGTTCTCGTATTTGGGCGAATGCACCTGTTTCTACCCACTTAGAAAAATAGTTAGTTAAAACTAAAAGAAATCGTACATTACCTCGTCCTATTGGAAGGGGTCCAACGATGCCCATACCTCATTTGATGAATGGCTATAGCGATGTGACCGAGTAGATGTGCTCACCCGCTTGGTACATTATAGGAGCGAGTTTTTGGCACGGTTATCACTTCTTGACGAAGTCGACAGCTTCCTTCTTCATGGTGGGCCAATAATAGCCTAATCGTATGAGGTATCTGACGAGGATTACTTGTCGGTATTGGCACCATAGTGGACTTCGTGTACTTACTCAAGGACACCTCTTGTTTAGTTTGGCCCTAGGCATTTCGCCAAAGGACTGCCAAACGTTCTTTTGTATAGGTCATGATTTATGATGCTGTATCTAGCCGCCTGCATTCGAAGCTTTTTGGCTTTTTTTGTCTGATGGGAGTATTCCCTCTTACAAATAATTATAATACGGTTTTGCCAGTCCCAAGTTAATTTTATAAAGTGTACCTCAAGTTGGTATATTGATAAGTCGAGGAGGGTAACCACATTTTCTTTTCTACTCATATTTTTGGTGGATACTACTAACTTAGAAAGGCCATCTGCCTCGATGTTTTGTGCTCGAGGTATCTGGTTGAGTTGACATTCGTCGAATTTCGGTAATAGTTTATGAATTCTACCTGGTACTTTTGTAGCCTCTACTCTGGAAAGTCCCTGTGACTTGGTTAACAACAATCTGTGAGTCATATCGGATGACGACTCGTTGTGCTCCGTACTTGAGAGCTAGCTTTAGTCCTGCAATCTCGGGCTCGTACTCGGCCTCATTGTTAGTCATATCGGGGCACTGTATGGACTGGTTTTGCCTATTAGGACCTCGAGTACGAGTCCCAGTCTAGATCCTGACGTGTTGGAAGTGCCATCGGAGTATAGGAACCGTAGGTAGGGTAACCTGGGAGTGGTACGAGAAGTTTCCTGTTTGACCTCAAGTATTGTTTTGGCACTGAAATCAGCGGCAAAGTCAGCCAGTACCTGCAATTTTATTATTTTTTGTGATTGATATGTTATATCGTGCTCGCTCAATTCTATGGCCCACTTGGCCAATCTCCATGACAGCTTGGCTTATGTAGGATTCTCATTAGGGGAAAAGTCATGACCCCACCAATATGGGATGGCATTGAAAATGGGGTCTAAGCTTTCGCAAAGCTATGACCAATGCCAAGGCCAACTTTTCGAGGTGGGGGTACTTGTTTCGGTGTTGACCAGGTTTTTGCATGTAGTAAATTGGAGATTGCGTACCTTTATTTTCACGAACCAGTACTGCACTTACTGCGACCTCTGATACGTCAGTAGGCACTCGCTGAGTTCTGCTTTGGCGAGCGGGGGTGAGGACAAGTATGCCTTAGTTCTCTTAAGGCCTCGATGCATTCTGAATTCCACTATATTACGTTCTCCTTTTAAGCATGTTGAAGAATTTGTGGCATCTGTCAGAGGATCGTGAGAACCTTGACATGATAGTTATACGGCATGTTAGTTTTTGTACATGTTTCTTGCTGGTCAATACTTCGGGTATTCCCTCGATGGCTTTGATACGGTCGGGGTTGACCTTGATGCCTCTTTGTGACACCAGAAAGCCAAGGAACTTGCCCGAGGTTATGTTAAAGGCACACTTTTTGTAGTTTAACTTCATACGTATTGCCTTAGTATATCGAAGGTTTCCTTCAGGTGGTCGATGTGTTCTTCCTTACTTTTTGACTTGATCAACAAATCATCTATGTAAACTTCCATTGTTTTACTGAGTTGGTCTTTGAACATCTTGGTGACCAGCCTTTGATAAGTCGCCCCTGCGTTCTGCAACCCGAATGACATGACTTTGTAGTAGTACGTCCCCTGATGGGTGATGAAAGTGGTCTTCTTGGCCCTCCTCCTCCATGAGGATTTGGTTGTAGCCTGAGTGGGCGTCCAAGAAGCTTAACAACTCGTGCCCTGCCGTTTTATCGATGAGTTAATCGATGTGAGGCAATGGAAAAGAGTCTTTCGAGTAGGCTTTAGGCCAGTGAAATCCACGTACATCCACCACTTTCCATTTTTCTTTTTCACCATGGCCACGTTGGCGACCCATTGAGGGTATTTCAACTCTCTGATTGAGCCGTTAGCGAATAGTTTATCCACCTCATCACTGATAGCCCCGTTGATTACACTGTTGAATTTTCTTTTTACTTGTCATACTGGTAGGTAGAGTGGTTCGACGTTCAACTTGTGTCCGATAATGTCTTTCGGGATACCTGGCATATCTATGTGGGAGAAAGCAAACAGATCAACGTTGTCAATTAAAAACTTATGAAATGTACCTACTTCTGAGAGCTTATGGCTGATGTAATCCATTTTGTTGCAGTCGTTAATATCTATATGGACAGGGTTGAGGTTTTTTACTACTAACCCTATGGCTTCCACGATGTCGGGATCCTTGATGATGTCTTTTTGTTCGGCGAGTTTGGGCCACGACTTTGATAATTGCTATCCTCCCAAGACTATTCCCTTTAACTGTTGAGTGTATGTACAACCTTGGGCGATGCGGTAGCATTCTTAGGTTATGCGATGTTTTCCTCGGATGTTGAATATCCCACACAAAGTAGGAAACTTGATTACTTGATATAAGCTAGACGGGATGGCCCTCATGGCATGTATCCAGTTTTGCCCTATGATAGCGTTGTAAGTTATGTTCTAGTTTATAACATAAAACATTGTTTCTAGGGTGACGCCCCCAGCTAGAACGGGCAGTGTTATCTCTACTGATGTTTGCTCAACTGCATTGTTAAAACCTGTTAGCATTATGCAGCGTGTTACTATCTTGTCCTCGAGCCTCATTTGTGCGAGAACTCGAGGGTGAATAATACGTGCGCCGCTCTTGTCATCTACCATTATTCTTTTTATATTGATATCTAAAATACGTAAAGTAATAAAAGAACATCGAAGTGAGGAAGGGTCAAACCATGGGTATATGACTTATCGAAGATGATAAAGTCTTTGAGGTCATCATATCGTTCATGCGTGATCGAATGCTTCAGTATATGTTTGGTGGTGAATTTCACGTGATTGATTATTATTTTTTAGCCTCCGTCGATGATCATTTAGATGATGCGGCCAGGTGAGGGTGGCTTTGGAGGGCTTTGGTTTTTCTCTCTTCCACGGCCAAAGTTCCTCGGTCGCTTATCATCTCCCTAAGGTGTCCTTAGTGAAGCATGTTCATCACTTCTTGCCACAAGGCTATGTAGTCTCCGGTCTTGTGACCCCGTTCCTGATGAAACTCACAGAGGGCGTTCGACTTTCTGGTACTTGAGACGGACTTCATCTTTTGTGGCCAGTTCACCTTCGGGTCGAGCTTCTCTAGTGCGTACACTATTTTTGATGGGGAAACACAAAAATTGTGAGCAGATAAGAGTAGAGGCATACCTCTTTCATTTTGCTGAGTCCTTGTATGTGGCCTGGACGGCCCTTTGATATGGAGAGGGTGGGATGGTTGTTCTGACATATGGTTGGTGTTTGTACTGGTTGGTGTGTGGGCTTGAATGATCTCTTCGATCATCATTACATTGGTCTTTCCTTGACTCTATTTGAACTTACGTTAGCCGTTGGGTTGGACTGTTGAGGTCATCCTCGTCTGCTCTCACCTCGGCATAATAGGCATTGTGAATTTCTTTCCAAGTGGTGGGAGGGTATTTCATAAGTCTACTTAAAAACTTTTTGGTCGCCCTTGACCCATTCCTGTTCAACCTATTTTGGAAAGCTGCCACCGCCATCCCTTCTAATACGTTTGGCAAGGTCATTTTTAGTCATTTGAATTTGGCGAGGAAGTCTCCGAGTCCCTCTCCAGGCGATTATCTGACAGCAAATATATCATTCACCCTGACTTCCGCTTTCTTAGCCTCAGTGTGGGGAATGACGAACTTGTCGGCCATTTCTTCGAACATTGTTATTGATCGTGCTAGTAATTGCGAGCTCATGTTAAGGCTCCCCCTATTAGGTTTTTGCCAAACTTCTTCAGCAACACTGATGGTACCTGCTCTTTTGAAAGGTTGTTGCCTTTCACTATTGTGACGTAGTGAATGGTATGATCTTCGGGGTCTGTTGTGTCTTCGTATATCTTCAAATACGATGGCATTTTAAATATTTTGAGTATGGCATGTGGGACTACCGTGTCAGTACGGTTGTTTGGCGAACCGACCGACGTTCCGTTTTGGTAGCAATTTTGGGGCACTCGGTATCTTATCAACCCTTTCTTGATGCTCTCTCATTTGGTCGCTGAGTGATTTATTATCGTTCGTCATTTCTTCCATTTTCTTCAGAATGGTCGCAAGTGCATCATTACCTGCATCAGCGGTGTGAGTGTTACATGTTGAGAGGGGAGCGGGAGCAGGTTGCTTGTTGGCGGTTGCTTGTATATCCACTCGTTTGACACTTTTGCTCGCCCCTTAAATGGGTTTGTCAAGTATGTTATTTAGAGTACTTGTCAACCACGTCTCCAATGGTTTTTTTACTGCTATTGGCGCTTTCTTAGTTGTGGACGTGGAGGATCCCCTTTCGCGTGAAGCGTTTACACTTCCATGAGGGGAGGTGAGCCATTCCGCCTGGGTGCAACACTCGGCGTCACATTCTCCTCGTCTTCTCTATCAAACTCGTTGATGGCATTCAAGAGGTTGGCAATGACGTCCACTACTGGTTTCAGTCTTTCATCGCCTTTTTCTGCCATTGTTAGTTCGTGCAAACGAGAAAAAGATAGATGTTGATGTTTATTTTTAATCTAGAAAAAATTAAAATTTTAACTAGAACCTCCTCACAGACGGCGCTAAATTATTTTACCAAAAAAGTGCTAATCTTTTTCTTAAAACAAATTAATGAAAAAATAGAGGGTAAATCCTAGTTAGATATAATGCCACTAGATCTAACGTTTTACATGTATTGATGGTGTAGGGTTGAATCCGAAAATGATGTATACCAACTACAAATGCTTAATGATTGTTAAGGAATGTTGTAATAAAAACATGCAATAAATATAGACAATGACAATGAATATAATAAGAAAGAATATATCACCCAAATGGTAAATTACTTGGATGATTCTCCTACCTAACAACAATGTGGAGTAATATAAAACGAATATGGATAAGGAACCTTTGAATCTTATGAACAAAAAGTATATATCCAACAATGTAATCAGTGAATAAGACAAGCTTTTGTATTTTTTTTAGTCAACCCTTTACAATGTGCTCTTATCAGAAAAGTAAAAGGTTCCCCTTTGTTCTTTATCTCTTCCTATAGAGGAGAAATTCCTAAGAAACCCTAAAAAGTACAATTAAAAGAATATTCAATAGAATATCTTTCAATTCTAGACTTATACTACTGTTGTCTCCATATACTTTTTGCTTGAGCTCAGTACTAATCCTTCTACGACTTCTCGCCCTTGTACTGTGATCGGCCAAATCCTCAACCATGTTCATTTGTTGTTATTAAGTCCAATCCAAAATTTGATCAATACAGTATACACCTGACATTTTTCTAACTCAAATGTAATAAAAATTTGGGTGTTTAGTAGCCAAAGTGGACGTCCATTAGAAATAGGATTGTATGAGATAAAAATTAGTAAGGGCTGTTTTATTGTTGTTCGCAAAGTATAAAAAAAGTTAAACGTAGACAAGTTTTGAAAGGTGAGGGATAAATGCGATTTTCCCTTCCCTAATATACCTGAAGCATAATAAGTAGTCCCAAAAGAAAATGCATAAGTACCCCTTCTTTAACTTCGGGGTCCCATTACCTCCTTTATATTATTTTCTTCGGTTTAAAATAAATAATTTTTAAGTCTTTTTTTTGTAATCTAAAATAAGTGATTTTTTCAAATTTCAAGAATAGATTAATTATTATTTTTACATTACCCTTGAAATAAATAGCGATAAAGTATGTATTAGGAGTGTTTATTTGAAAACATAATAAAGGTTAATATGATCAATTTCATTGCTAATTAATGTTAAAAGTTAGATTTCTTAATATGTATAAAAACATCTAAAAATCACTTATTTTGAATCGGAGGAAATATTTTAGAGTATAATTAATTACACCCTAAATGTTTAAGTTTCACAGTGTGTGTACATCGCTCTAGAGAGTGAGAAGAAAAAAAGAAAAAATTATTTTCTTACTTTTATTAAAATTAAAAATATACGTTCTTACTTTTCCTTTTTCTTTAAAAGGATTCTCTCTGTCCAAAAGACTCTCTCTCCTCCCCTCCTCTCCAACGTTCACCTCCTCCAAGCCCTCCCCAGCCCCCAGCCCCCCTCTCCCCCTCCTCCCTCCGGCGACCCCCCTCCCCCTCCAGCGTCCCTTCTCCGACGACCCCCTAAGTAGTTTTCTCTTCTGTCTCTCTCCTCTCTCTCTCCTCTATCTTCACTACCCAGCCCCTCCCCCTGCCCCCTGCCAACCCTAACTCCGCCCCCCCCCTTTTTTTTGTGCGTGATTTTTAGGTACAAGCCGCGGCGGACAAGGAGAGCTTACGGCATTTGGACGCGAAGAGCAAAGCAACACCGAACAAAGTGTGCAAGAGCTAGCGGTAGTTGATATCGGGCGAATCAAAGCATACTTCCAGGTTTTTCCATCGGGAGTTGGTACCTCCCGACCTCCTTTTTTACTCTGTACACCCTTTACGTTTTCTATCTGAGCATCATGTGTGTGGTTTACTTTGTCGATTCCTAGCTTACATCCTTTTGCATATTCCGCTGTAGTACGCGGGTGCATCACTATTTTCCATAATCGGTTGGGAATAGTGGCCGCGATGGAGGATGGTAGAGTAAGGTCATGTCCTCGGGGGGAGGGGGTAGGGTCAGGGGCGAGCAGGGGACGGAATAACAGTGGGCTAAAGGTACAATATCAGTAGCAGTAAGTAAAGCAGGTAAGGATCCCAAGCCAATTTAAGCACCACAACACCGCATAACGGCCACCTGCCTGGAGCGGATAAAGTGCACGGCTAAATCCACTTTAGCTTTAAATACTTGCTGTTATTAAACCTTTAAACAGGTGTTACGCCGAACTCCCGGTGTTCACAGGATCATTATCATTTTAGTATTATTACTACTTTCCTAAAATCTTGCCAAAGAAAATTTAGCTAGTCATAGTATTACGTACCTTATTTTGCTCCATTATTTCCTTAGTTGATGCTAGATTTTTGCAAGGATAAGAGTCTGTGAGAGAGAGTGTTTTTCAAAGAGGGAGAATTTTATTATACAAGAGTAAGAAGAGCTGATAACCCTTCTCTAAATTACAAAGCCTTACATATATAGGCAAGGAATGAATACTACACTATCAAGACAAAAGAAACTTTTTCTAATAAGACTAAAATCTATCCTAAAAATACTACACTTCTTGAAATAATACATGAATAAAAAACAAAACTTTTAATCAATACTAAAAAACAAAACTCTTAATCAAGACTAGACAACAAAATCATTAATCAAAACTAAAAAACAAAACTAAAAAACAAAAACATTGGAAAATGTTAGCCTAAATACTACATTTGTCTTGAAACTTGTTTGCAAGACTTATACGAAAGTTTAGTCTTCACTTTTCTTGTCTTCAATTTGCTTGTCTTCTTCTTCTTTTTCTTTTGCCATAGTTGGTGGAAGATAAACCTTGGGAATGTCTTCTTTTTGATTGCAATATTTGCAATGGTGTAGGTTGAATAAATCCTTTAGTTGTTGACATAGTAGATATTTTGTTTTTTCTGTCAGCTGCTTTGGATATGTTCTTAATGCATTAGTTGTTGGCGTAGCTTCCCAATTTGCCAGGGTAGTGATCCATCTTGGTAGTTCTTCTATGTCTTTTGTTGTCTTGGCATTTGAGTAGATAATTGTGCTATTTTTGCTGTTGTAGATCCACTTTCCTCCTTCTTCATAGCTGCTTATTAGCTCTTGAATAATGCCTTTGGTCATAATAGCTCTTTTGTTTTGTAGAAATTCTACTATTTCTTGAATGGTTAAATCAGGTTGTTCCATAGGTTCTTCACACATAATTGTTCTTGTTAGTCCTAGCTTCACTGCTGTGATAGAATGATATATTTCTTGTGGTGTAACTTCGCAGGGTGCCGAATAGATCCTAATAAATATTAAGTCTGCTTTAGTAATTCCCAAGTATTCTTTTACTACTTGGTATAGTTTTGGTATATATTGTAGGTTATCTCCATCTTGTGTATACACTGCATGCAATAGTCCATAGTTATACATAGTTTGTACTAATTTCGGATCTGATTTATTTAGGGCAATTAATTTATTATATCCTTTCAGAGGTTTAGTTTGCCATCCAATTAAATTTTCTGGGTTAAAGTCTGGTGATTGTATATTTTTATTTAGGTAATTGGCAACTTGTATAAACTGGTTGAGGTAGTTGTATATCCGTTGTACAAATTGGTTTTGTGTAGGTTTTTTGGTAATTTCGCTGTAGGTATTTGTTTGGGGTTTTGGTAGTTGGTAAATAAAGTCTGTCCTTTTTGGAGTAGGTTGTTCTGGTCTAAGTTGGATATTGAAAGGTTTAAGTTTTTTGGCCTGGTGGGTAGTAATTTCTATCCCTTTTCCTTTATCTTTTTTGTCATATTTTTCTTGGCTAATTGTTATTTCTTTAAATTCTTGCAGGTCTATTTCTTCTTTTTTGCTATCTTCCATTTGACTAATTCTGCTTTCCAGCTTTTCAATATTTTTTTCCATACCTTGTAATTTTTGTAATATGTCTTGCAATAGCTTTTGTACTATTTCCCCTTGTTCAGGTTGTACCTGTCAGTCATAATAAAATGCTTCTTTATAAGCTCATAGCTATTCCTGTATCATATGTCTAGATAAAAAATATGCAATAAAATTGTCTTTAGTACTGATTAGTTCAATATCAAAATTAAATAAAGATATTTGACATACTATATTTCTAATATTTCTTGTAGTAATTGATTGATTTTTTAAATCCTTTGTTAACCAAAATTTAACTTGGGTATTATCTGTTCTTAATATAAATTGTGTATGTGCTATATATATTTCATAGTATAATAACGCTTTTAATACGCTCAATAATTCCTTTCTATTTATTTCGCATTTTGTCTCATTTTCTTTGAAAGTTCCTGAGTTGAATGATGTAATATGTTGTGTATTATTTTCCATATTTACATATGTTAACATACTTCCAAAAGCATAATCCGATGCATCTGTATAGATTATCCATTTTATTTTTACATTTATTTCTGGGATTTATAATTTGGGTAATTTCTTACAATATTCCTTTACTTTCTTCAGGTTTTCTTTATCCTCTATAGTCCATTCAAATACTGTTGTTTTTGTTTTTAATTTCTTTTGTAGTGGTACTAATTTTCACTTAAATGAGGTACATAATTTCTAATTTGATTTACTAATCCTAAAAAACTTTGTAACTGTTTCTTTTCTTTTAATTCTTCCATGTGTTCTGCAATCTTTTTTTATATATGTTCTTGCATCTCTACACCATTTCTATCTATCTTTATCCCTAAAAATTCTATTTTATTCCTTAATATTTCTGCTTTCTTTTCACTTAGAGCTATTCCTGCATCTTTTATTATTTTCTTAAATCTTTTTAATAAATTTATATGATCTTCCTTCGTTTTAGTGAATAATAATATGTCATCTATATATACAATAATTCCATCTATATTTCCAAGATATGTATCCATAAATTTTTGAAAATATCCTGGGGAATTTTTAAATCCAAAGGGTAATACATTCCATTCATAAAATTCATTGGGTATTGAGAAGGCTGTTAAATGTCTATATTCTTCTATTATTTTAATATGATAGAATCCTGATTTACAATCAAATTTATTGAACCATTCATAACCTTTAACTTTATTTAATATTACTGCTTTATTTAGTATTGGATAATTTAATGTTTCTGTCTTTTTATTTAAGTCTTTATAGTCTATTACCATTCTAAATTTTCCTCTTTTTTGTTCACTGTGTTTCATTACTATGAATGCGGGACTACTATGTTTAGATTCACTAGATCTAATAAAATTTCCTTTTAATAATTCTGTTATATGTAATTTAAATTGAACCATATCTTCTTCAGTATATTTCATAGGTTTTTTATAAACTAAATCATTCTCTTTTAGTAATCTAATTGGTATTTGGGTTTTGTGTTTTTGCCAAAATTTTAATGGGTCTTCACTAAATACTTCTTTAAATTCGTTAGTTAATTCTTCTTCAATACTAATCTCACTTATTTGTAATTTATTATTTTTACTTTTACAAGGTAGTGATTGTTTAATTTTACTATCTCCTTTAATCCAAGGTATTAGTTCACTTTGTTTTTCCAAGGTTCTTTTAGCTATTATTTTTTGCTTGCAAGGGGTAGTTAATAATAAATAATTTCTTGTGATTGTAAAGGGTTCGTAATTTTTTAAGAATTTTTTATAACCTAATATTATATCATGAAATATTTCCTCACATGGGTATAATTCATTTAGTACTAGTTCTTTATCCCATATTTGTATTGTTATATTTGTAGCTTTGTGTCGGACTAGATTTCCTTCTTGGTTAAATCCAGCAATTATAATTGGATTTTTTAATTCCTTCCAATATTCTTCTGATAATACTTTTCTTCTACATATATTAGTTCCAGCTCCTGTATCTATATAAGCTGTATAATATCTACTGTTATATCCTTCACATTTTACTTTAATTAAGATATGTATTTCTTCATGACTCATATACTTTCTTTTATTATATTTATAGCATTAATTGTTTCTCTTTTTATATTAATTGTTATTGTATTAACTGTTATTTTTAATTCTGATTTTGTTAGATTCCATGGTTCTACCATATTTAACCATTTAATTCCTAGTATAATTTCTGGTTCATTATCCATTATTTCTAGATTTATGTTGAATAATAATCCTTCTATTTCTATTGGGCTATACTTCTTGTTGTGTAATGAAATTAGTATATGTATGATTACTTTCTTCTATTTTGTCAATCTCACTTATTAGTTGTTTAGCTATATAATTTTCTCCTGCATTAGTAGCAATTAAGATTGGTACTAGTATTCTTATTCCATTTCTTATTATTCTTCCTTTTATATAATACTGGTTTTCGTAATATTGGTCCGATATATTTTTCCTAATTCTAGGTATTATGTTTAGATTCCTTCTACTCATACTTCTATTAAGAAGATTTCTTCGTTGCTCTAAATTATAAGTTACTAATTCTAAGTCTTGGTTTTGGTTAGGTAGTATATATAATTGTTCTTTCCTAGGTATTTCTTTTAGGATAGGTTCAAAGATTTTACTTATATGTGTTAATCCTTTTCTTTTATTTTTATTTATTCCTGGTTTATTACTTAATACGTATAATTGTTTTGCTTTGATAGTTAGTACTTTACTTCCTGGTAGCATTTCTATTCCATTAATTTTCCAATAAATCGTTAATGCTTTGTCTATATTTTGTTCCGTCATGCTTATATTAAAATCAGGTTTAAATAAAAATTTAGCTTTTTGGTATATTAGATTTCCGGTTAGTTGTGTTAATATAGATTGTTCTATAGGATGAGTTATTCTATCATCTGCTAAATATATTTCTATTGGTGTATCTATACCTTCTTTAAAATGTGCATATAACATAATTTGTATTCCTCCAAAATAGCAATATCTTAAATTATGTTTATTTTTAATACTTTTAGTTTCTTCTTCAATTAGATGTTTAGATACTAAAGGTATCATTGTTTTTCCATTTAAATGTTTTATGTCTAATAACAATTCCTTTTTAGTGATTATATAATAATTTTGTTTTTTAATTTTTAATGTTTCATTCCAAAATTGATTTTTAAAAACTAAGTCTGGTGTAAGGAAGAACATATAGAAATATTATATAACATTATAGAAAATATGGAACATAGAGATGACACTACTACCTCAGTATCATATTGGTATTATCATTATCGTCCTAAAAACTTGCCTTATTAAAAAATTTTGACTTGTCAAAAATTTGAATTAATTTTGCCTTATTAATTATTTTGACATGGATTTAAATGCTTGTTTGTATGCTTACAATAAAATACTTGTTTATACTGGAGACATAGAATTTGCTAATGTTACAAGAAAATTAATGGAAACATATCCTATTACTTTCCAGATTGGATTAGCAACTACTCCTTATTTGCATCAATTAGAGAATAACTTTGAAAAATTTTTAACACACTTAAAGTTAGGAATAGAATATTTAGGTATACATCAAATAGTTAGAAAATATTTAGGAACCCGACCTAGACATATTGGAATAACTAATGATTATTTTACATACTGTCAAAGTATATTTACTTTCATAAGCCTACAGGATAAAAATAAAGAACACAAGATTAAAGAAATATTCCATAAATATTTTAGAAATCATACAGTAGAAGAAAAAGATATAAAGTTTTTCATTGATATTGTTTATAAATATACTCTAGAAAAATTAACTATGGATGAAAAAGGTGAAGATAAATTAGTAGAAGAACATATAGAAATATTATATAACATTATAGAAAATATGGAACATAGAGATGACACTACTATCTCAGTATCTACTGAAGACTATCTAAGTGATGGTTAAAATGGAAGCCATAAATAATAAAATAGAAATAATAAATAATAATATTTTGGAATCAAATAAAGTAACATTAGAACAGATAAAAGAAATAAGAAAAAGGATAGAAAATATAGAAACAGAAATTAAAAATATAAAGTTAAGAATATTACAAGAAAATAATAAAAAAGAAAAAGAACCTATAAATAAACTGGCTATGTTAATATACCAGGATTAGGATGGATGCCAATTAAAGTACCATTAACTACTGAAAAAATAAAAGAAGAATTATGAAAAGAGGAGAATATGTAAAAATTATATATATAGAAAATAACAAAATAAAAGAATGTCAAATTTGAATAGAATATTTATTAAGCTAAATGATAGTTATAGACTTATGCAAAAACAAGATAATATTATAGAATCACCTTTAGAACAAATAGTAAGATTAACCAGAGAAAATAATGAAGAAAATAATAACGAATCATATAATAATAATAGTGATAGTAGTACAACCAGTTATGAAATCACTAAAAGAAAAAATATGAGAAAGAAAAAGGTGACCATGGAAGATATTTATGAAAAATTAGATAAAATGGATAAAAGAATACAAAAATTAGAAAAACATGTATTTAAAAAGAAAAAACAAACAATACATTCTGACCCTGAAATATCTAGAAATGGATTAGATTCAGATACAACAACAAATATAAATTCAGAAGAAGAAAAAGCTGATAAGAAATTAGTAGAAGTAATAAATAAAATGGAAAATGATTCAGATATTAATATAGACGAAGATAGCACTTCGGATACATATACTGACTTGATAAAGAAAATAAATAAATTATATATAGAAACTAATAATTTAAAAGATACAATTAAAGATGAAGATATAATAACAAATCATATAAATATGACTAAACCAGATGACCTAGAAAATAGAAAAGGATTTTATACAAATGTCGCAACAGGAAGAGATAAAGACTATAAAAAAAGAAGTTATTATGAAAAAACAGATTATTCAAAACAACATAGGAACGATAAAATATGGGGATCAAGATTAATAAGAGGAATAGCAGAAATGGTAAAAACATCTACAGGAGAAAATACTAACTCTTTTTTAGACTTAGACTGCTCTGAAGATATAACTAAAGAAATACAAAAATGGTCAGCAAAAACAGAGAAAACAATTTTAGAAACAAAATTACCCATAGATAAAGTAGGACAATATATTGTAACCACCTTAGTAGGAAATGTTAAAGAATGGTATGAAAATTTAGGAGAAGAAATGATAAAAGCATTACATGCAGCTACAGATGCTAATGCACAGCCTACAACAGATGTGAGTAAAATACTTCAAAAATTTGTAATATCAATTACGCCAAATTTAGCACGCCAGGAGCAGAAAATTCAATGATTTGTAAAAATATAGAAAAAGCAAGAAATAATCTATTAAATTTAGTTATTTGTGATTTATGCTACTATGAAGAATATGTATGTGAATTTAGTAATTATTTTCATAAAGGAAGATTTAATAATAATGAGAAACCTATGATCTTAGACTTATTCCTACATAAACTACCATATCCAACTAATTTATTAGCATTTAAAGATTATAAAATAGAAGCTAAATCAATAGACACCTTAGGAACTAGGATAGAATATGTAAGAAATTGGATAAATGATAGATGTACTCAAGCAACAAACCTTAAAAATTTATTACAATCAGATATACAATTATGTTGTGCAAAAGATAAACCAAGTAAATACGGATGTAGTAAAAAATACCCTAAACAAATAAGAAAACACTACAAGAAAAGAAATAAGAAATACATTAGAAGAAATTACAATTTAAGGAATTTTACAAATAATAACAAAAAAAGAAGATATATAAATAAAAGAAAATATAGAAATTATTTCAAAAGGAATCCTAAAAAATGTAAATGTTATAATTGTGGAAAAATAGGACACATATCCACAGAATGCAAAGAACCTAGACAAAAACAAATAAAAGAAATTCAGTTAGATAACGATGAATTTATAGATATAGATATAGTTAAGCAAGAAATAGATACGGATAACTTTTCTAGTGAAGATGAAATAATTGAATCAAATATAACAAGTGAAGAAGAAAATGAGTCAGACTAAAATAGGAGAAACAAGTGACAAAGATATAATAATAAACTATACACAAGACATAGATTATGAGAAACAACAGATAATATTTGATGAAAAAATTTATGAGAAAATTAGGAAAGAAGAATTAGACCTTACACCAGACTTAGTTTTTAAAAATCAATTTTGGAATGAAACATTAAAAATTAAAAAACAAAATTATTATATAATCACTAAAAAGGAATTTGTATGAGACATAAAACATTTAAATGGAAAAACAATGATACCTTTAGTATCTAAACATCTAATTGAAGAAGAAACTAAAAGTATTAAAAATAAACATAATTTAAGATATTGCTATTTTGGAGGAATACAGATTATGTTATATGCACATTTTAAAGAAGGTATAGATACACCAATAGAAATATATTTAGCAGATGATAGAATAACTCATCCTATAGAACAATCTATATTAACACACTAACCGGAAATCTAATATACCAAAAAGCTAAATTTTTATTTAAACCTGATTTTAATATAAGCATGAAGGAACAAAACATAGACAAAGCATTAACGATTTATTGGAAAATTAATGGAATAGAAATGCTACCAGGAAGTAAAGTACTAACTATCAAAGCAAAACAATTATACGTATTAAGTAATAAACCAGAAATAAATAAAAATAAAAGAAAAGGATTAACACATATAAGTAAAATCTTTGAACCTATCCTAAAAGAAATACCTAGGAAAGAACAATTATATATACTACCTAACCAAAACCAAGACTTAGAATTAGTAACTTATGATTTAGAGCAACGAAGAAATCTTCTTAATAGAAGTATGAGTAGAAGGAATCTAAACATAATACCTAGAATTAGGAAAAATATATCGGACCAATATTACGAAAACCAGTATTATATAAAAGGAAGAATAATAAGAAATGGAATAAGAATACTAGTACCAATCTTAATTGCTACTAATGCAGGAGAAAATTATATAGCTAAACAACTAATAAGTGAGATTGACAAAATAGAAGAAAGTAATCATACATATACTAATTTCATTACACAACAAGAAGTATAGCCCAATAGAAATAGAAGGATTATTATTCAACATAAATCTAGAAATAACGGATAATGAACCAGAAATTATACTAGGAATTAAATGGTTAAATATGGTAGAACCATGGAATCTAACAAAATCAGAATTAGAAATAACAGTTAATACAATAACAATTAATATAAAAAGAGAAACAATTAATGCTATAAATATAATAAAAGAAAGTATATGAGTCATGAAGAAATACATATCTTAATTAAAGTAAAATGTGAAGGATATAACAGTAGATATTATACAGCATATATAGATACAGGAGCTGGACTAATATATGTAGAAGAAAAGTATTACCAGAAGAATATTGGAAGGAATTAAAAAATCCAATTATAATTGCTGGATTTAACCAAGAAGGAAATCTAGTCCGACACAAAGCTACAAATATAACAATACAAATATGGGATAAAGAACTAGTACTAAATGAATTATACCCATGTGAGGAAATATTTCATGATATAATATTAGGTTATAAAAAATTCTTAAAAAATTACGAACCCTTTACAATCACAAGAAATTATTTATTATTAACTACCCCTTGCAAGCAAAAAATAATAGCTAAAAGAACCTTGGAAAAACAAAATGAACTAATACCTTGGATTAAAGGAGATAGTAAAATTAAACAATCACTACCTTGTAAAAGTAAAAATAATAAATTACAAATAAGTGAGATTAGTATTGAAGAAGAATTAACTAACGAATTTAAAGAAGTATTTAGTGAAGACCCATTAAAATTTTGGCAAAAACACAAAACCCAAATACCAATTAGATTAATAAAAGAGAATGATTTAGTTTATAAAAAACCTATGAAATATACTGAAGAAGATATGGTTCAATTTAAATTACATATAACAGAATTATTAAAAGGAAATTTTATTAGATCTAGTGAATCTAAACATAGTAGTCCCGCATTCATAGTAATGAAACACAGTGAACAAAAAAGAGGAAAATCTAGAATGGTAATAGACTATAAAGACTTAAATAAAAAGACAGAAACATTAAATTATCCAATACTAAATAAAGCAGTAATATTAAATAAAGTTAAAGGTTATGAATGGTTCAATAAATTTGATTGTAAATCAGGATTCTATCATATTAAAATAATAGAAGAATATAGACATTTAACAGCCTTCTCAATACCCAATGGATTTTATGAATGGAATGTATTACCCTTTGGATTTAAAAATTCCTCAGGATATTTTCAAAATTTATGGATACATATCTTGGAAATATAGATGGAATTATTGTATATATAGATGACATATTATTATTCACTAAAACGAAGGAAGATCATATAAATTTATTAAAAAGATTTAAGAAAATAATAAAAGATGCAGGAATAGCTCTAAGTGAAAAGAAAGCAGAAATATTAAGGAATAAAATTGAATTTTTAGGGATAAAGATAGATAGAAATGGTGTAGAGATGCAAGAACATATATTAAAAAAGATTGCAGAACACATGGAAGAATTAAAAGAAAAGAAACAGTTACAAAGTTTTTTAGGATTAGTAAATCAAATTAGAAATTATGTACCTCATTTAAGTGAAAATTAGTACCACTACAAAAGAAATTAAAAACAAAAACAACAGTATTTGAATGGACTATAAAGGATAAAGAAAACCTGAAGAAAGTAAAGGAATATTGTAAGAAATTACCCAAATTACAAATCTCAGAAATAAATGAAAAAATAAAATGGATAATCTATACAGATGCATCGGATTATGCTTTTGGAAGTATGTTAACATATGTAAATATGGAAAATAACACACAACATATTACATCATTCAACTCAGGAACTTTCAAAGAAAATGAGACAAAATGGGAAATAAATAGAAAGGAATTATTGAGCGTATTAAAAGCGTTATTATACTATGAAATATATATATAGCACATACACATTTTATATTAAGAACAGATAATACCCAAGTTAAATTTTGGTTAACAAAGGATTTAAAAAATCAATCAATTACTACAAGAAATATTAGAAATATAGTATGTCAAATATCTTTATTTAACTTTGATATTGAACTAATCAGTACTAAAGACAATTTTATTGCAGATTTTTTATCTAGACATATGATACAGGAATAGCTATGAGCTTATAAAGAAGCATTTTATTATGATTGACAGGTACAACCTGAACAAGGGGAAATAGTACAAAAGCTATTGCAAGACATATTACAAAAATTACAAGGTATGAAAAAAATATTGAAAAGCTGGAAAGCAGAATTAGTCAAATGGAAGATAGCAAAAAAGAAGAAATAGACCTGCAAGAATTTAAAGAAATAACAATTAGCTAAGAAAAATATGACAAAAAAGATAAAGGAAAAGGGATAGAAATTACTACCCACCAGGCCAAAAAACTTAAACCTTTCAATATCCAACTTAGACCAGAACAACCTACTCCAAAAAGGACATACTTTATTTACCAACTACCAAAACCCCAAACAAATACCTACAACAAAATTACCAAAAAACCTACACAAAACCAATTTGTACAACGGATATACAACTACCTCAACCAGTTTATACAAGTTGCCAATTACCTAAATAAAAATATACAATCACCAGACTTTAACCCAGAAAATTTAATTGGATGGCAAACTAAACCTCTGAAAGGATATAATAAATTAATTGCCCTAAATAAATCAGATCCAAAATTAGTACAAACTATGTATAACTATGGACTATTGCATGCAGTGTATACACAAGATGGAGATAACCTACAATATATACCAGAACTATACCAAGTAGTAAAAAAATACTTGGGAATTACTAAAGTAGACTTAATATTTATTAGGATCTATTCGGCACCCTGCGAAGTTACACCACAAGAAATATATCATTCTATCACAGCAGTGAAGCTAGGACTAACAAAAACAATTATGTGTGAAGAACCTATGGAACAACATGATTTATCCATTCAAGAAATAGTAGAATTTCTACAAAACAAAAGAGCTATTATGACCAAAGTCATTATTCAAGAGCTAATAAGCAGCTATGAAGAAGGAGGAAAGTGGATCTACAACAGCAAAAATAGCACAATTATCTACTCAAATGCCAAGACAACAAAAGACATGGAAGAACTACCAAGATGGATCACTACCCTGGCAAATTGGGAAGCTACGCCAACAACTAATGCATTAAGAACATATCCAAAGCAGCTGACAGAAAAAACAAAATATCTACTATGTCAACAACTAAAGGATTTATTCAACCTACACCATTGCAAATATTGCAATCAAAAAGAAGCCATTCCCAAGGTTTATCTTCCACCAACTATGGCAAAAGAAAAAGAAGAAGAAGACAAGCAAATTGGAGACAAGAAAAGTGAAGACTAAACTTTCGTATAAGTCTTGCAAACAAGTTTCAAGACAAATGTAGTATTTAGGCTAACATTTTCCAATGTTTTTGTTTTTTAGTTTTGTTTTTTAGTTTTGATTAATGATTTTGTTTTCTAGTCTTGATTAAGAGTTTTGTTTTTTAGTATTGATTAAAAGTTTTGTTTTTTAGTCATGTATTATTTCAAGAAGTGTAGTATTTTTAGGATAGATTTTAGTCTTATTAGAAAAAGTTTCTTTTGTCTTGATAGTGTAGTATTCATTCCTTGCCTATATATGTAAGGCTTTGTAATTTAGAGAAGGGTTATCAGCTCTTCTTACTCTTGTATAATAAAATTCTCCCTCTTTGAAAAACACTCTCTCTCACAGACTCTTATCCTTGCAAAAATCTAG
Source organism: Nicotiana benthamiana (assembly GCA_034376525.1). Lineage (NCBI taxonomy): Eukaryota > Viridiplantae > Streptophyta > Magnoliopsida > Solanales > Solanaceae > Nicotiana > Nicotiana benthamiana. The sequence continues at coordinate 132,014,709 of CM067335.1, forward strand.
CATCAACTAAGGAAATAATGGAGCAAAATAAGGTACGTAATACTATGACTAGCTAAATTTTCTTTGGCAAGATTTTAGGAAAGTAGTAATAATACTAAAATGATAATGATCCTGTGAACACCGGGAGTTCGGCGTAACACCTGTTTAAAGGTTTAATAACAGCAAGTATTTAAAGCTAAAGTGGATTTAGCCGTGCACTTTATCCGCTCCAGGCAGGTGGCCGTTATGCGGTGTTGTGGTGCTTAAATTGGCTTGGGATCCTTACCTGCTTTACTTACTGCTACTGATATTGTACCTTTAGCCCACTGTTATTCCGTCCCCGAGCGGTTCTGCGGGTAGGGCCGAAGGCAGGGGTGGGAAGAGGGTAGCGCACGCTCATAGATTATGGATCGGGTCGTGGAACATAGGCACTCTGACGGGTAAGTCCATTGAGTTGGCGAAGGTTCTTCAGAAGAGGAGGGTGAACATAGCCTGTGTCCAGGAGACTAGGTGGAAAGGGTCGAAGGCGAGGAATGTAGATGGGTATAAGCTTTGGTATTCTGGAGACGTGAGAGGTAAGAATGGAGTGGGCATCTTGGTAGATAGGGATGTAAGGGAGTCCGTGGTCGAGGTTAGGCGAGTGCATGATAGGTTAATGTCTATTAAGTTGGTTATTGGGGGTTGCGTCATCAACGTCATCAGCGTTTACGCGCCGCAAGGGTTTAGATGAGGAGGTTAAAAGGCGCTTTTGGGAGGACTTGGATGATCGGGTGAGTAGTATTCCCCAATCTGAGAAGTTAGTTATTGGAGGGGACTTTTACGGTCATATTGAGGCTGATGTTGGTGGTTATGGTGAGGTACACGGTGGCTTCGGCTTTGGGGCTAGGACGGAGGAGGCACGTCATTTCTTGATTTTGCCAGGGCTTCCGAGCTTTTGATTGCGAACTCGACATTTCAGAGGAGGGAGGAGCATTCGGTCACTTTCAAGAGTTCGGCGACGAGGACTCAGGTTGATTATCTCCTCCTCAGAAGGAGCGATAGAGGTATGTGCAAGGACATCAAGGTTATTACGGGAGAGTCCCTTTCGACTCTCCATAGACTCCTAGTGATGGATGTCGGTCTCTGGGTGAAGAGAAAGAGGAGGGGTTCTCGGGGACAACCGTGGATTAGATAGGGTGTTTTGACTAAGGAGAAAGCACATGAGTTGGAGAGGAGGTTAGCTGAGGGAAGAGCTTGGGGAAGTTCTGGGGAAGCGGATGCTTTGTGGTTAGAGACAGCGAACTTGGTTAGGGAGGTAGCACGGGACATGCTCGGGGTAGCCAAGGGCTATTCAGGCAGACATCAGGGTGACTGGTGGTAGAATGATGTAGTCCTAGGAAAAGTGGAGGTTAAGAAGGCGGCGTTTGCTAAGATGGCAGGGAGCACGAGCGAGGAATAACGGAGAGCGAACAGGGAGATCTACAAGGCGGCGCGGAAAGAAGCAAAGATGGCGGTTGCGGAAGCCAAAACCGCGGCGTTTGGTCATATGTACAAGGAATTAGGGGAGAAAGGCGGGGACATGAAGTTATTCCGGTTAGCTAAAGCAAGGGAAACGAAGGCACGTGATCTTGACCAAGTTAGGTGCATCAAGGGTGATGATGGTAGAGTTCTGATGGGGGAGTCTCAAGTCAAGCAGAGGTGGCAGGTGTACTTTTGAGACTTACTTAAAGAGGAGGGGGATCGTAACATAGAGCTAGGGGAGTTGGGGCATTCAGAGAAACATAGAAACCTTGGGTACTGAAGGCGCATTAGGGCGGAGGAGTTCATGGGGGCTTTGCGTAGGATGAGTAGGGGTCGAGCGACCGGGCCTGACGAGATCCGAGTGGAATTCTAGAAATGCATGGGTAGGCCAGGAGTGGAGTGGCTCTGCAGGTTGTTCAATGCGATCTTCAGGACCAAAAAGATGCCGGAGGAGTGGAGGTGGAGTACAGTGGTGCCCTTGTACAAGAACAAAGGTGACATCCAGTGCTGCAACAACTATAGGGGTATCAAATTAATAAGTCACACCATAAAGGTTTGGGAGCGGGTGATCGAGGCGAGGGTGAGGAAGATGACATCTATATCTGTGAACCAGTTCGGTTTCATGCCGGGTCGCTCCACTACAGAAGCTATCCACCTTGTCAGGAGGCTGGTGGAGCAGTTCAGGGATAAGAAGAAGGACCTGCACATGGTGCTTATCGACTTGGAGAAAGCGTATGACAAGGTCCCGAGGGAGGTGATATGGAGGTGCTTGGAGGCGAAGGGCGTGCCAAAAGCCTACATCAGAGTAATCAAGGACATGTACGATGGATCTAAGACTAGGGTTAGGACTGTGGGTGGCGACTCAGACCATTTTCCAGTGGTTATGGGGCTCCATCAAGGATCGGCGCTTAGCCCTCTCTTGTTTGCCTTGGTGATAGATGCTCTAACCCATCATATTCAAGGGAATGTGCCTTGGTGTATGCTATTTGCTGATGACATAGTTTTGATAGACGAGACGAGGGTCGGTGTTAATGAGAGGTTAGAGGTTGGAGACAGACTCTCGAGTCTAAGGGTTTCAAAATAAGCAGATCTAAACAGAATACCTGGAGTGCAAGTTTAGCGCCGAACCGAGCGAAGTAGGCGGAGACGTGATGATTGGATCTTAGGTCATCGTCAAGAGGGACAGTGTCAGATATCTTGGGTCGGTGATTTAGGGGGACGGAGAGATTGACGGGGACGTCACTCATCGTATAGGAGCGGGGTGGACAAAGTGAGGCTTGCATCTGGAGTTCTTTGTGACAAGAAAGTTCCACAGAAACTCAAGGGAAAATTTTATAGAGCTGTGGTTAGACCTGCCATGTTGTATGGGGCGGAGTGTTAGCCAGTGAAGAACTCTCATGTTCAGAGAATGAAGGTTGCGAAGATGAGGATGCTCAGGTGGATGTGCGGGCTCACCAGGTTAGATAAGATTAAGAATGAAGTTATTCGAGAGAAGGTGGGGGTGGCCCCGGTGGATGAGAAGATGCGAGAAACGAGGCTGAGGTGGTTCGAGCATGTGCCGGGGAGAAGTCCTGATGCCCCGGTGAGGAGTTGTGAGCGGCTGGCGATGGTCGGCGTACAGCAAGGCAGAGGGAGGCCTAAGAGGTATTGGGGAGAGGTGATTAGGCATGACATGGCTAGAATGCGGGTTTCTGAGGACATTACCCTTGATAGGAAAGTCTGGAGGTCTAGTATCAGGGTTGCAGGATAAGGGCCCCTAAAGTTTTTCGTACTCCTCACCCGGGGTTGGGTGAGGCTTGGCAGGGATATCCATAGATGATTTGTGTATTGGATTGTGTCCCCATTATGGTAGTTATTTATGGTAGTTACTGTCTGATATCATTGCATGCTATTTTATTTATGGTTCTTATGTTTAGATAATTATTTACGTTGTTTCTGCTGAAGTTACTAATGCTCTTTTGTTTTTGTTTTTGTTTTTGTTTTTGTTTTTGTTTCTTTCCTTCACTGAGCCGAGGGTCGATTGGAAACAACCTCTTTGCCCTTTCGGGTAGGGGTAAGGCCCGTCTACATATTACCCTCCCTAGACCCTACTTTGTGGGACTATACTGGGTAGTTGTTGTAGTTGTAATTTTCCTTTTTCTTTGTCTTTTCCATCTTCTCCTCTACTTTGCTATTTCTGTCAACATATAACACTTGTCGACGACTTTTATGACCTTTTTATTTAATTTTTTCGGCTAGTCTTCTTGTTTTATGAACCTATCAAACACACAGCTTATACAAATGTAAAGCAAAACCATTCAGATTCGATCCATCACTAAAATATCTTTTTTCTGTCAGAAAAAATGATATTTTTGAAATTTAGAACTGAAAGAACCTTTTTCTTACCCAACAAATACACATATATTCACCATCACTCGCCTCTTAGTTATAAGAGCCACCATTTTTATGCCCTCAAAATCACAGGTGATTGAAAGAGAAAAAGAAATCAACGGCCAAAAATTAGAATTGGGAGTTAAACTTTGCTGTCTAGTTTGGTGGTAATTGGAGTAAATGAAAGAGAAAAATAAGGAAAGGAAAAGAAAAATAATTTTTTAATGAACTATACATTTGTCTAGAGTGTATAGTTCACTCCCTGAAGAAATTTGTTATAGTATTTGTAGGGTGAATTTGTTCTATTTTAAAATAGTTTGAAGGTAATATGACATTTAAAAATTAAGGGACTGATCATAGGTTAAGAGGTACTTATGCTTTTTTCCTAAGAAGATTGTAATAATTAACACATCCTAACATAATCTTTTGCTCTTTGTTGAACCACCACTAGACAAATTCTCAAAGATGAATTAAAATTACATTTAATTCTTGCTTCACAAGCAATGTGTTTGCTCAACTTTAATCAACTAGAGTAATTAAGCAAGCTAAAATTAGGTTTAAGTATAGTTGTGAGATCGTGTAAATCATAACCAAATTTCGTATTAGGAAAATCTCATTAATTATTTTAAAATAATTAACGTATGGGAGACTGATATGGTTAAGCCTAAACTTGTACTCAACCTCTCAAACAAGAAAAAGACTTGTAACTGCTCATATTTTATGGAGATTTCTACGCACATTTCTTGTGTCGATTAAAATTTATTTAATAAGCATGAAATTTCAGAGAAAGATGCATTTGTTCTACTCTAATTTTTTTAAAATCAAAATTACGGAAACCTTAATCTGACAAAACCTCTGAACAACTATTGACTTTTTTTTGGGCACTGTTAGTAATTTTTTTTATTTTTTTTCGATGACTGTGAATTGGAGAAGGAAAAGGGGTGGTGTGAACAATAAATTAAACCAAAGCTAGATATTACTAGAATATTCTAGACTATTCTAAAATAGTCTAGAATGAGCTAGAATGTTCTAGAAGGTTCGAGAACATTATGGAGTTCTCTGGAATATTCTAGAAGATGATAGAAACTCTTTTATGTATAGTAGAGAATGTGAGAATATTCTAGAGTAGTGGAATATTCTAGAATATATGAGAATAGGTAGATATGAATATTGTTTAGGATACTTATATGGAATATTCTAGAATGTCGTAGAACATGGAGGTTGATGCCTATAAATAGGGGAAGACCTCCTCATTTGTATGATGTACAAAACGAGTGAAGCAAAGTGTGAGCCCAAGTGTGTACCAAAGTGATCCCTTGTGTAATAAAAGTTGAAGAATTACAAAAGTCTCTCTCCATATAGCTACATATATTAAACCTTCCAAACTACCTCCATTTCTTCATTTATCAACTAAACAAAATCTCTTTCCTTCTTACATTTAAAGGTCTTCTACCTTTAAATTGTTCTCCTACATCTGGTATCAGAGCCATTGGTTCGTTAGGAGGGTGATTCATTAACTATGGCAGGAAAGAATATCGTGTGCATGGTTCCCAAGTTGACGGGGAAACAAAATTACAACTTTTGGAGGATTCAGATGGAGACACATCTGAAGGCGTATAATTTGTTAAAATATACGCAGAAGAACTGGAGGAAGGTGCCGAAGAGAATGAAATAAAGCGTGATAGTATGGCCTTATCCCAAATATACCAGGCCATCGATATGTCTGTGTTTGGCAAAATTTCCACAGCCCAAACAACAAAACAGGCTTGGGATATTTTGGCCAAAGCATATCGTGGAGTTGATAAGGTCCAAAAGAATAATTTGATGGCGCTAAAAAGGAAGTTCGAGCTTGCCACGATGGAGAAGTCAGAGACAGTTGAGGGATACTTTTCGAGGTTGACAGAGATCAAGAATGAGATGGAGCTCAATGGTCATACCCTCAACGATGAGACATTCGTTGAAAAGGTACTTAATACTTTACCTATGAAGTTTGATCATATTGTGGCAGTAATTCAAGAGACCAAGGATCTTTCAACTTTAAGTACTGAGGAGCTTCTGGGCTCATTAATTCTTCATGAGAATAGAATTAATGGGAAATTAGAAGAGTCATTGGAGAAAGATCCGGCAGAGAAGGCATTGCAGACATATACTAAAGTTAAAGAGAGAGGAGAATCTTCTAATGTGGCGGAAACTAGAAGACATGGTTTCCGAGGCAGAGGTCGTGGAGGCACCGGCAACTATCGTGGCCGTGGAAGAGGTAATCATCATTTCCAGCCAAGAGGAAATTACAACAATCCAGGTCAGCAAAAACCTCCTCTTAAATGCTATAACTGCGGTAAATTGGGTCATTATGCTAAAGATTGTTGGAGTAAAAGAACTGAAAATAAACAAGTTCATGCTCGAGTAGCCGAGGATGAAGGGGATAAAAGTGAAACCATTTTTTACTCCGCATCTATGGCTGCTGTTAGTGAAGAAACTAACAATGATGTCTGGTACGTTGACTCCGGATGTAGTAATCATATGTGCGGTAAGAAGGAGATATTTGCTGATTTGGACGAGTCTTTTAAATCCACGGTTAAATTTGGAAATAATCAAGTTATGCAAGTTGTCGGGAAAGGGAGAATACCGGTCACCATGGAGAATGGGCTTGAGTGCTCCATAAAAGATGTTTACTACGTGCCTAACCTGCTGCATAATTTGTTGAGCTTGGGTCAGCTCCAACACAATGGATATGAAGTGCATTTCAGTAATGATATATGCACTATAAGAGACAAGAGTATGAAAATTATAGCCAAGGTAAGTATGACCAAAAATCAGATGTTTCCAGTAACTTTCAACTACGGTCACTTACCCTGCTATAATTCAAATGCTCTTGATGATACTTGGTTATGGCACATGAGGTTTGGCCACTTTAATTTCGGCGGTTTACAATATCTTGTGAAGAATAAGATGGTGTCAGGTCTGCCTTAACTTGACTTTGCTCCAAGACAGTGTGAAGCATGCATTTTAAGGAAGAAGCATAGAGAGCCATTTCCCAAAGGCAAAGCTTGGAGAGCAAAACACCCATTGCAGCTGATACATTCTGATTTGTGCTCGGTGGAAGTTCCTTTGCTCAGTGAAAGTAAGTACTTCATTACTTTTATTGATGATTTCAGTAGAAAAGCATGGGTGTATTTGCTGAAAAATAAGTCTGAAGCCTGTGACACATTCAAAAGCTTCAAAACATATGTTGAAAAACAAAGTGGCCATTTTATAAAGACTCTGAGAACAGATCGAGGCACAGAATACACTGTGTGCGATGATTTTTTGAAGAAGCATGGAATTCAACATCAGTTGACTGCAAGGTACACTCCTCAACAAAATGGAGTTGCGGAAAGAAAGAACAGGACTGTGATGGATATGGTGCGGTCAATGCTGGCAGCAAAACAGCTGCCTAAAGAATTCTGGGCTGAAGGTGTCTCTACTGCAATTTACATATTAAACAGGTGCCCTACGAGAAGCAACCATGGAAAAACACCTTATGAGGTATGGACAGGTAGAAAACCAAATATTTCTCATTTACGAATATTTGGTTGTCTTGCCTATGCGCATGCACCCGATCCACTGCGAAAGAAGCTTGACGAGAAAGCAGAAAAGAGCATATTTGTTGGCTACAGTCGACAGACAAAAGGGTACAAGCTATATAATCCAGACAGCAAAAAGGTTATTGTCAGTAAAGATGTCACCTTTGATGATCATGGAGCATGGGATTGGAAGAAAAAAGCAATTGAGCCATCTCAACCTCCAGCACCATCATATCTTGATGACGAGGAGCATGATGAACCTGCGACAGTCTCCCTCAGAAATACAACCAATACAGCATGGTCGATCACAGAGGCAACGACGTCTACCGGCTCATTTGGAGGATTACGTTGTCGGTAATGATGTTGATACTCTAACTGACGAAGATATTTTGAACTTTGCCTTGTTTTCAGATTGCGATCCTGTGGATTTCAAGGATGCAATTGAAGAAGAACGTTGGGTGAAAGCAATGGAGGAGGAAATCCATTCTATTGAGAAGAATGATACTTGGGAGCTTACCAACCTTCCAAGAGGAAAGAAACCCATTGGAGTAAAGTGGGTATACAAAACAAAGTACAGACCAACGGGAGAAGTCGACAGATACAAAGCAAGGTTAGTTGTCAAAGGCTATAAGCAAAAACTTGGAATTGACTATTTCGAGGTATTTGCTCCTGTTGCTAGACTAGACACAATTCGTTTGATAATTTCTCTAGCTGCTCAAAATAACTGGAGAATTTATCAAATGGACGTTAAGTCAGCCTTCCTAAATGGTGTTCTTCAAGAAGAGGTCTATGTGGAGCAGCCCCCTGGCTTTGTTAAAAGGGGTAATGAAAACAAGGTCTACAAGTTAAAGAGAGCTCTATATGGTTTGAAGCAGGCTCCAAGAGCGTGGTACACACGCATCGACACCTTTTTCGTTGAAAGCGGTTTTCAAAGATGTGCTTATGAGCACACACTATATGTGAAGACTTCCAATGCTGGCGATGTTATGATCGTCTATTTGTATGTGGATTATTTGATCTTCACAGGAAATAATGAGAAGATGATGACGGATTTCAGGGAGGCTATGATCCATCAGTTTGAGATGACTGATTTGGGTCTTATGTCATATTTTCTTGGGATCGAAGTTTCTCAATCAGATAAGGGAATCTTCATATCTCAAAGAAAGTATGCTGGAGACATTTTGAAGAAATTTAAGATAGATGGTGCGAATCCGATTGCGACCCCAGCTGAAGAAAGATTGAGGCTGACGAAGGATGGAACAGGTGATCTTGTGAATCCATCCTACTTTAAGAGCTTGGTTGGAAGCTTGAGGTACTTGACCTCAACAAGACCCGACATTGCTTACAGTGTTGGCGTAATAAGCCGATTCATGGAAAAGCCACGCCAATCACACTTACAAGCGGCTAAGAGAATTTTGAGATACATTAAAGGAACTCAAGGAGATGGAATCTGCTATCCTAGAGGTGAGTCACTTGAACTTCTTGGATACACTGACAGTGATTGGGCTGGTGATACGATCGAGAGAAAAAGTACTTCTGGCTATGCATTCTTCACTGGTTCAGGTGTGTTTTCTTGGAGTTCAAAGAAACAACCAGTGATAGCATTATCCACTGCTGAAGCCGAGTGCATTGCTGCATCAAATGCTGCTACACAGGCGGTATGGTTGAGAAGAATGCTCAGGTTTCTTCAACACAAACATGATGGTCCAACCACGATATTATGTGACAACCAATCAGCAATCGAGTTGGCGAAGAATCCAGTACTTCATGGTCGCAGCAAACACATTGATATCAAATATCATTTCATTCGAGAGATGGTACGAGAAAATGAGATCCGAATTGGCTACTGCAGAACTGGTGAACAGGTGGCAGATATTTTCACCAAGGCATTGAAGATGGAGACTTTTCTGAAGATGAAAAAGTTATTAGGAATGACCACCTACGAGGCTTTGGTTTAAGGGAGGCAATGTGAACAATAAATTAAACCAAAGCTAGATATTACTAGAATATTCTAGACTATTCTAAAATAGTCTAGAATGAGCTAGAATGTTCTAGAAGGTTCGAGAACATTATGGAGTTCTCTGAAATATTCTAGAAGATGATAGAAACTCTTTTATGTATAGTAGAGAATGTGAGAATATTCTAGAGTAGTGGAATATTCTAGAACATATGAGAATAGGTAGATATGAATATTGTTTAGGATACTTATATGAATATTCTAGAATGTCGTAGAACATGGAGGTTGATGCCTATAAATAGGGGAAGACCTCCTCATTTGTATGATGTACAAAAGGAGTGAAGCAAAGTGTGTACCAAAGTGATCCCTTGTGTAATAAAAGTTGAAGAATTACAAAAGTCTCTCTCCATATAGCTACATATAATAAACCTTCCAAACTACCTCCATTTCTTCATTTATCAACTAAACAAAAACTCTTTCCTTCTTATATTTAAAGGTCTTCTACCTTTAAAATGTTCTCCTACAGGTGGACTTAGATAGATTTTCTACACTAAAATAATGCATGATGAAATTTTAACGATATTGCACGATTATTTTTTTTTATTTCTCATTTGTTTTTCCGTATCTGCTATGGGAGTAGATCAATCCATTTTTGCATAGGGAAAGGGTGACCTCATTTTTTTGGCTCGAACCTGAGATGCTACTTACTTGAGCTATATTCAAGATTCGAAATTTTGGGTTCATATAACAATTTTAATTTAATACTATAATAATAACAAAATTCTCTATTAAATAGTTAAAAATATTTATTGGATTTCATTTATATATATATATATATATATATATATATATATATATATATATATATATATATATATATATATATATATATATATATATATATATGCACACAAAAAAAAATCAGGACTTCCTTCACCTTCTTTAGCCGATGGTCATTCAGTATGCTCGCATACATTCTACCCTCACCAGACCCCACTTGGTGAGATTATATTGGATAATTGTTGTTGTTTGTGTATGTGTCACATGATCCTGCAGCCAACACATTAGATTTGCCCCTGATAGTTATCACTTGCCAACCACACCACAACCTTGTTGGATATGTCAAAAGTTAATCCCACATCGGTGGGGGACTTTATTTGGGGGAGAATTTCACCCTATAAAATGAGGACTAATGTTTAGGATGTATACACATCTCTCATTTGCCTTTATATCTTCTTAAGGTATTTGTATCTTCTCTCCTTAGTATTATTTCACTTATTTTTGGATTGAAATAAAATATTGGTTGTGTCCGAGGAAGTAAAAAAAATTGATTCAACCTCGTAAATTATGGTACTCCTTTTATTGTTGTCTTATTGTCTTATTTATTATTTAGTGGCTGTCATAATTTTTGGTATAGTAGTTGTGACTCATTCACATTGTATACATTTGGCTTCCGCAACAATTGGTATCAAAGCCAAGGTACTGTCTATGTATGCTCTGTGGTTGCAGTATAGTCTGATCTTACACATCAGAAAAGATTTAACTTGGTAACTGAGACAAGGTTCTGTCTGAGTATGCTTTGTGGTTGCAGCTTAGTCTAATCTTCCACACCAGAAAGGAAATAATCTTGATTTGTATTATCAGCTATTAAATAATATTTGTGTCATAGATAGGAGACAATAAACAAGAAGAATCTACATCAAATTTCAATAATACGTCATCATTGGAATCTTCGCTTATGACAAAAATTGTGTCAAATGCAAAATTTACGGTAGAAATTTTTGACGGGTCAGGACATTTTGGGATGTGGCAAGGCGAGGTTCTAGATGTCCTTTTTCAATAAGGGATAGATCTTGCCATTGAAGAAAAGACACCAGATATTATTGGAGAAGAAGATTAGAAAATTATCAATCGTGTTGCTTGCGGTACCATTCGATCCTACCTTGTTAGAGAGCAGAAATATCCATACACAAAGGAAACTTCTGCAAGTAAATTATGAAAAGCACTTGAGGATAAATTTTTGAAGAAAAATAGTCAAAATAAGTTGTACATGAAGAAGAGACTATTTTGTTTCACCTATGTTCCCGGTACCATGATGAATGAACATATCACCAGTTTCAATAAGTTGGTCACAGATTTGCAAAATATGGATGCAACTTTTGATGATGATGACTTGGCCTTGATATTGTTGTGGTCACTTCCTGATGAGTACAAGAACCTTAAAATTACTCTACTCCATGGGAATGACGAAATTTCTCTTAGAGAAGTTTGTTCGGCTTTGTACAGCTATGAACAAAGAAAGGGAGAAAAATTGAAGGGCAGAGAAGGAGAAGCACTGGTCGTGAGGGGTCATCATCAAAATCAAACGAGGACAACGAAAGAAAGATCCAAGTGAAGATCTAACCTAGAATAGATGAATGTGCCTTTTCTCGAGAAAAGGGGCACTGGAAGAAAGACTGTCCGAAGTTGAAGAATAAGGCCAAATATAACAATGAAAGACCATTATGGATTCAAATGTAGCTGATTGTGATGGTTTAGACTTCTCATTAGTTACAACAGAGCCATCAACATCATCGGACATATGGTTGATGGACTCGGCTTGTAACTATCATATGTGTCCCAATAGGGACTGGTTCGTGGATTTTCAAAAAGGAGAATATGGAGTCGTCCAAACAGTGGATAATAGCCTCTTACCTCATATGGAACTGTTTCAATACGATTAAGGAACCATAATGGAATGATCATAACATTTAATAAATATTCGATATGTACCGGGTTTAAAGAAAAATCTTATCTTTGTAGGAGCCCTAGAATCAAATGGGTTCAAAATTATTGTAGAAAATAGAATGATGAGATAATGCTCCAGTGCACTGGTGGTAATGAAGGCCAATCGAAAGAATAATAACATGTACTGTTATTGCGGTAGTACAGTTTTTGAGATGGCGACAGTAACATCCAAAAAGAGGCAGAAGCAACCAGGCTATAGCACATGCACTTGGGACATGCTAGAGGAAAATCCTTGAAAACTTTATCAAATAAAGGATTGTTAAAAGGAGTAAAGGCTTGCAACTTGGAGTTTTGCAAGCATTGTGTCATAGGAAAACAAATAAGGGTTAAATTTGGTACAACGATCCATAATACTAAAGGCATTTTGGATTATGTATACTCTGATATTTGGGGTCCTTCCAAAACACCTTCATTAGGTGGGAAGCACTATTTTGTAACCTTTGTTGATGATTTTTCCCGAAAAGTGTAGGTGTATACAATTAAGAGCAAAGACGAGGTGTTGGGAATTTTCCTCAAATGGAAAATGATAGTGGAGAATCAAACAGGTAGGAGGATTAAGTGTATTCACACAAAAAATATAGGTGAATAAAAAATGATCATTTTAATAAGGTTTGTGAAAATGATGGCATTGTCCGACACTTCACTGTCAGACATACACCACAACAGAATGAGTGGTAGAACGTATGAACCGGACCTTACTGGAGAAGGTACGGTTTATTTGTCCAATGTTGGTTTGGGCAAAGAATTTTGGACCGAGTCAATTACATATGCATGCCACCTTATTAATCGTTTACCATCTGCTGCTATTAATGGTAAGATACCATTTGAAAAATAATATGAAAAGCCTGCTGTAGATTATGACTATTTGCACGTATTTGGCTCAACTATATATTATCATGTGACAGAGTTAAAATTGGATCCAAGGGCAAAGAAAGCTATTTTGTTCAGGAGTCAAAGTATAACGCTTATGGTTTTCTATGACAAAGAAAATAATATTCAGCAGGGATATACCCTTCGATGAATCTCCTATGGTAAATAAGGTAACAAATGAAGATACCAAACAAAATCATGGTGCTTCTCAGCAGGTGGAGTTTGAGGAAAAATTTATTGTTACTACACAAGAAGGAGAAGAAGAGGAGGAAATAAATGAAGATCGTCCTCTAGAAGAAGAGCCAGTGGAGAGGGAGATTCCAACTCAGAAACCTTAACAACAACTTGAATCAATAGAAACCAGCAGGCCAAAAAGTACAATAACAAAACCTATTCGTCTTATAAAATCGGTGGCTTATGCCGACTCAATTGTAGCCGATGATGTTCCTACCATTTATAAAGACGCAGTCCAAAGTTCAGAAGAAGATAAGTGGAGGATTGTCATGAATGACAAAATAAAATCTCTTTGTCAAAATCATACATGGAGATTGGCCAATCTCCCGAAGGGCAAGAAAGCAATTGGGTGAAAATGGGTTTACGCAAAGAAGGAATGACTTCCTAACCAAGTAGACGTTCGCTACAAAGTAAGATTGGTGGACAAAGGATATACTCAAAAGGAGGGAATTGATTAAAATAAATTATTTTCTCTAGTTGTAAAATATTCCTCCATTAGAATTATGTTGGATTTGGCAACATATTTTGGATTTGGAACTAGTTCAGATGGATGTAAAAACTGTATTTTTACATGGAAACTTGGAAGAGGAAATCTACATGATTCAGCCAGAAGGATTCAAAGTTGATGGAAAAGAAATTATGGTGTGCAAACTTGAAAAATCATTGTACAGATTGAAACAATCTTCTAGATAATGGTACAAGTGATTTGACAAGTTTATGTTGCGGCAAGGGTACAAGAGAAGCAAATATGATCATTGTGTGTATTTGTGCAAGCTTGAAGATGGTTCATTTGTATATCTTCTCCTATATATTGATGATATGTTGATAACTTCCAAGAATTCAGAAGAAATTGATAAATTGAAGATTCAACTGAAGAAGGAGTTTGAGATAAAGGATTTGGGTGAGGCAAAGAAAATTCTTGGCATGGAGATAATAAGATATAGACGTTTAAAGAAACTTTGTTTATCTCAAAAGGAATATTTGAAGAGAGTACTACAACGTTTTGGCATAGATGAGAAGACTAAGTCAGTTAGTACTCCACTTGCTCCCCATTTTAAGTTAAGTATTATTATGCCGCCAAAAGATGAAGCTCAACGGGAGTATATGTCAAGGGTACCATATGCAAATGCTGTTGGTAGTTTGATGTATGCAATGGTCTATACGAGACGTGATATTTAACTAGCTGTTGGAGTTATTAGCAGATATATGCATAATCTAGAAAAGGAGCATTGGCAAGCTGTGAAGTGGATTCTACGGTATATTCATAATACTGTAGATGTTGGGTTAGTTTTTGAGAAGGAAGACAATAAGTCTGTAGTTGGATCTTGTGACTCAGATTTTGCGGGTGTTATGGACAAACGAAGATCAACTACTGCTTATGTGTTTACTTTTGCAAAGGCACTAGTTAGTTGGAAGTCTACTTTGTAGTCAATAGTTGCTTTGTCTACAATAGAGGCAGAGTACATGGCTATTACAGAGGCTGTGAATGTGACAATTTGGCTTCAGGGGTTGCAAAAGGAGCTTGGCATTGAACAAAAAAGTAGCACAATTTTTTGTGATAATTAAAGTGCTATTCATTTAGCGAAGAACCAAATTTATCATGCAAGGACGAAGCACATTGATGTTCAGTACCATTTCGTACGAGAAATCATAGAAGAAGGTGAAGTCACGGTGAAGAAAATTCATACTACGGAGAATCCTGCTGATATGCTGACAAAAGTGGTGACCGCGGTCAAGTTTCAACATTATTTGGATTTAATCAACATTGTTGAACACTAAAGATTGAAGATGAAGACACAATCAAAATTTGTTACTGAGAGAAAATTGAAGATCTAGAATTTTCCAAGGTGGAGATTTGTTGAATATGTCAAAAGTTCATCCCACATTGGTAGGGGACTTTATTTGGGGGAGAATTTTACCCTATAAAAAAAGGCCTAATGTTTAGGATTTATACACCCCTCTTATTTAATTTGCCTTTATCTTCTTAAGATATTTGTATCTTCTTTCTTTAGTATTATTTCACTTGTATTTTTGGAGTGGAATAAAATATTAGTTGTGTCCGAGGAAGTAGGCAAAATTGGCGAACCTCGTAAATTCTGGTGTTCTTTTTGTTGTTGTCTTATTGTCTTATTTATTATTTAGTGATTGTTATAATTTTTGGTATAGTAATTGTAATTTATTCACACTATATACATTTAGCTTCCGCAATAAACTTTTGACTGTATACTGCACAACCAATTAATCCATGGTTAATATAATTTGCTTGTTTTATATTAACGTACACAATTTATTATCTAAGTTTTCTCCTTTCAAAACCATGCAATAGAGGTCTACAAATGAGTTAGGTTTCAAATTAGATCAACTGAATACACAGCAAACTAACAAAAATAAATTTTTTGTGTAAACATTCCTAAGAGATATAATATATGTATAAATTAAACCCTTCTATTTGTACTTTTAAATGAAACTAATCTTGAATTCTGGGTCGAAAATCTCGTCATTATTGTGTTTAAATATTAAGCTAGGTCATGTGCCCCCCTTGCCTCCAAATACCATAATCACCTTCACCTCTTGTTAATTATGTGCTAATTGATTAAAATTATGTTCTTATTTATTTAAAACCTTTGACTTAGAAAGTGAATCTTACCATTTTCACATTAGTAAATGATTGATTAACGCAATCATCGGATTGTCAGTATATTATATTGATAAAGCAAAAATATATATTCCAACTTTATGTCCTCTTCTTTGTTGCAATTTTTTGCTACAAAAGTTAATCTGTACCGATATTGTGATAAATGTTATTGTAAGTAAGACAAATGGCTATATCACGATTTTATCTCAATCAAACATAAAATAAACTCATTTCAAATATAATTGTTAAATTAATTTTATCCATCATACCAAGCAAGCCCTTACTATTTTATGCATCAGAAACACAAAACACAGTTACATTATTTTCCTCCAGAAACAAAATAAATTTATGCATCCACGAATAAATAATTTCTATTGTTTTCTTACGATGGAAGCAGGGGAGGATCTAGAGGTTTGTGTAGAATTCGGTTGAAATAAGTAATTATTTATATAGTATAATTGTTATTAAAAAATTCGTTAAATATATATAAATATTAAATTTAAAGTTTATTGTTTTAAAATTGAGAACCTATATAATTAAAATTCTAGTTTTATGGAATAAAAGGACAATTCGAGAGAAGTAATGTCAATTAACAAATAATGAAAACAAAAAGGAAAGGGAAATCCAATTCTTCTTGTTTTGTTCCTAGTTCCATCCAAACATAATAAATTACCTGTCACATGTACAGAAGTAGTTCTATTTGTAACAAATAAATTTACATGAATTTATTTAACTGGACACAAAATTTTAAAAAAGAAATTTGTTTTTATATAAGAATAATTTATTTCCGAATAAGAAAAGATATCTTTTTTTTACGTCAATTAAAGAGAAAATAATTTAACATTAATTAAAACGAAATTAGAACATCAAGTACTCCTCCTACACTAATCATTAGTTTAGTTTGATGCTCGCATCACTTCAACTAACTTGAATTTGTGCCTTGTAAGGTGAAGGGAGAAACACTTGTTAATTACTATCGTAAACTTTTGTTAACCCTAGAATTTAAATTTAAAACTTTTAATTAAAGGTGAAGAGATCTATTTATCTCACCACAAAAATTAATGTTACCTTTGATGATATTGTATTGGAAAAAATTTAGTTTGCATAGTGGAAATGATGTGGCATGATACGTAGATTGGTCAAATAGTCAAAGAATTAAGGTCAGTTAAGAGATACGAGCAACAATAGATTCGTACAAGGCAAATAGAAGAGACACGAGCAGTCGTACAAGCAATTCAATGCTCGTACATATTTAAGACATTTAAGGCTCAAAGATCGTGAAGAATCAAAGGAATGAATCTGGCAACAAATAAGAGTCCCGATACAGTATTAAATACTAGAAATGGTAGAGAACACGTATTTAATGTAAATAATTGCGTAGCGTAACATTTAAAATCATTAAATGCCCATAATAACATTATTATGACAAAGGTAAGGCTCATATCCCCAAAATACCTATAAAACGGGAATGAACAAACAATTGTAACGACACGAAACACTATTGGGATATACTTCGATAAACTTGCTTTCTGATCATATTACTCACAAAATTCTCTCTTTACATACTTTTCCGATTATCAATAACCCGTATTCTTTTAAATACTAGCTTTGACTAAAAATCCAGTTTTTGGTTAAACAAATTGGGTCCGTTAGCGGGAATTTGATAATCAATTATATCTCAACTTGATTTTCTTTGTTATAACAACTATGTCAAACAACAATGACAACACCCAACTCCAAGGAGATTTGCATAGAGATTTGCGAGACAATAATGCTTTAGTTTCTTCTCCACAAGGTTCGCCGCGATAATCTCGTGAAGGAACTCCTAAAGGATCTCACGCAGACGGTCAAGTTCAATTTGAGAATGTTGAAACTATGGATGAAGTTTTACAAAAACTTATCGCTACTCAGGTCAACAACATTTTACAAGATTTTATTAGTCAATTACCCGCTGCTACACCCACACCTACTCCGAATTAAAATACTATGGAGAATCCTCGTTCCGGGCTGGTTATTTCAGGCAGTGGTGGAACCCCCAGTGAAACACATGAGGGAGACCCAGGTAATCCGGTTAATTCTAATTTATAAAATCTAGTACTAACATTGCAGAAACAACTCAAGGAGCAAAGTGACCGTATAGAACAAATACCCGGGTACTGCCCATGATTAAGGGGGTAGATATGGATAAGTATTCTCAACAGCCCTGGAATATAAGTGCCGCCCCTCTCCCAATTCCAAAGAAATTTAAGATGCCTAATATTCCAAAGTATGATGGAACAACAGATCCGCGAGATCACGCTATCCAATTTACAACAGGTGTCAAGGGCAATGATTTGACCAAGCGGGAGATTGAATCAGTCTTGGTTAAAAAATTCGGTGAAACGCTCACTCAAGGAGCACTAACATGGTATTCTCTTTTACCTGAAAATTCTATAAATTCTTTTGCTGAGCTTGCAGATTCATTTATCAAAGTACACTCGGGAGCTCAAAAAGTGGAAAAGAGAATGGAAGACATCTTCAAAATCAAGATGGGAGATTCAGAGTTGCTTAGAAAATTCGTGGACAGATTTCAACGAGAAAGAATGACATCGCAATGAGTACCTGACAATTAGGCAGCCATAGCCTTCACCAGTAATTTAAATGAGAAGAGTTCAGAAGCTACGAGACGACTCAAGGAAATCCTTCAAGAATTCCCAGCAACAACATGGAATGACATCTACAACAGATACATCACAAAGATTAGGATTGAAGAGGATATTATTTTACGATATAAAAAAGAAGAAAAAATAAGTTCAAGGCGCATAGAAAATGAAAAAATATATGGTAAAAACAGATACGAGCCATATATGGGCCCCCCAGGAAGAGACTCATGATCAAATCAAGATAGTCAAAGGTACGATCACAAATCAAGGACTACAGAATCAGGTTCAACTTCAAGATTTAGGAACGATTTGAACACACGCGGGGAACGAGACCATGATGGAACTTTAAAGGCAAGGTTCAGTGGATACAATTTCAACGTAAACACCTCTGAACTCGTAGCTGTTTTAAGAAGCATGGGAGATAATATACGATGGCCGAAGGAGATGAGATCAAATTCGAACATATGAAATCCTGATCATTGGTGTGAATTTCATAACGATCACAGACACAAAACAACAGATTGTAGGTTTTTGCAGGGGAAGTTGATCATTTGTTAAAACAAGGATATCTCACTAAATTATTTAGTGAGAAAGGAAAACATGCATATATGAAAAATAGACTGGAGCCACCAAACCACCTTCTCCCAAAAGAACAGTTAACGTTATAAGTGGGGGTGAATATATCAATATTGTGTCAATACCGCAGCTAAGAAAATTTCAAAAGTTACAATTACCTACGGGAAGCGGCTGCGGCACGTGTTAGAAGAAGAAAACATCACGTTTGATGATGCAGATGCTGATGGTTTATTAACACCATATAACGATGCACTGATAATATCTTTACTCGTACATGATACTAACGTCAAACGAGTTTTAATTGATCCAGGTAGTTCTGTGAACATTATTCTGTTACGAGTGTTACGAGAAATGCAAGCACAAGGAAAGTTGGTGCCAAAAGCACAAACTTTGTCAGGTTTCGACAATTCTAGTGTCGTAACAAAAGGAGAAGTGATGCTCACTACATTTGCGGAAGGTGTTGTCAAGGATGCAAAATTTCAAGTAGTAGAGATGGAAATGACTTACAATATAATTCTCGGTAGGCCGTGGATCCACGACATGGATGTTGTTCATTCGACATTACATCAAGTTATTAAATTTCCAACACCATGGGGATATGTCAAATCAGGGGATACCAACAAAAATCCAGGAACATCAACTCTGGGGAAAATTCAATTGCGAAAAGTGAAGAGAAATAGCAATTATAGAATTCAGTTGGGGAGAACACATCAGCATCAACTGACTCAGGGAAAATAGATATGGATTCAAGACCCGATTTCATTTAAGAACCAGAAGAAAATGAGAACATCAAAACTACAATAGAGGAATTGGAGGCAGCGGTCTTATTTGCACACTGGCCAGAAAGAAAAGTGTATACAGGAGCCAATCTTAGCCCGGAGTTGAAACGTAAGTTGATTAATTTTTAAAAGCTAACACAGATTATTTTGCTTGGTCCCATTCTGATACGACAGATATACCACCGGAGGTAATGACTCACAAATTGAACGAAGATCCATCTCACCAACCTGTCAAACAGAAAAAAAAGAAAAGAAAGCAAGGCTCTTTCAAAAATCAGGTGATTCAAGATGAGGTAAACAAATTATTGAGAAATGGGTCTATATGCGAGTTAAAGTATCCTGAATGGCTAGCTAACACTATCATGGTACCAAAAAAGAATGGTAAATGGCGAGTCTGTGTAGATTATACAGATCTCAATAAAGCTTGTCATAAAGATTCTTTTCCTTTACCTCATATAGATAAACTAATTGATGCTATTTCAGGGCACGAATTGTTAAGTTTTTTAGATGCATATTCAGGTTATAATCAGATTAAAATAGATCCAGATGAAGAAGAAAAAATATCGCTCATAATAGACCGGGGGACTTACTGCTATAAGGTAATGCCTTTTGGTTTAAAGAATGCAGGAGCAACATATCAAAGGTTAGTTACCAAAATGTTTCAAGAACATTTGGAAACAACTATGGAGGTTTATATAGATGATATGCTCGTGAAAATTCAGCATACCATAGATCATATATCGCATATGTTCGAACCTTTAAGATTTTGCGAAAATTTAATATGAAATTAAATCCCGAAAAATATGCATTTGGCGTTGCAGCAGGTAAGTTTTTAGGTTTTCTTGTTTCTAACCGTGACATTGAAGTAAACCCTGCACAGATTAAAGCCATTGAAGAAATCCCTGATGTACTCTCAAGTAAGAAAGATGTTCAAAGATTAACATGGAGGATTGCAGCCTTGCGAAGATTTATATATAAGTCATTAGGGAAATGCTTTAGATTCTTCTCACCTCTTAAAAAGCAAGATCGTTTCGAATGGAATGAAGAATGTTAGTAGACACTTAGAGATTTGAAAGTATACTTGTCAAATCCACCTTTGCTCGCAAAACCAAAGGTTGAGGAGAGATTACTCATCTACATTGCTGTTTCAGAGGTAGCGGTAAGTGTTGTTTTACTTCGAGAAGAACAAGGTAAACAATCTCCTATCTATTATGTTAGTAAATCCCTATTAGATGCGGAGACAAGGTATCCTCAGGTAGAAAAGCTAGCTCTTGCTTTAATCATGGCATCTAGAAAATTGAGACTCTATTTTCAATGTCATCCAATTGCTGTAGTTACCGCATATCCTTTGTGAAATTTATTACATAAGCAAGAATTATCAGACATGTTGGCTAAATGAGCTGTAGAGTTAAGTAAATATGAAATCATATGCCAACCTAGAAATACCATTAAATCACAAGTATTAGCAGATTTTGTGGTTGATTTTAGCCAATAAATGCAACCAGAAGCGGAAAAAGAAGTGCATATACTTAATGGAGCTAACAAGGGAATTTGGACTTTATTTGCTGATGGTTCATCTAACACGAAAGGAGCATGTTTAGGGATTGTTTTAGTACCACCTATGGGCAAAACTATACGACAAGCAATAAAATGCCATTCGGTAACTAACAATGAAGTAGAGAATGAAGCTGTGATTACATGTCTAGAATTAGCTCGAGAACTGGGCATAAATCAGATCATAATAAAGAGCGACTCGCAGCTCGTAATTAGCCAGATGCTGGAGACTTATACAGCCAGGGAAACCAAGATGCAGTAATCTTTAGAGAAGGTGCACGAACTAATAAAGCAATTTCAAACCTGGAAAGTTATGCCGGTACCAAGAGATCAGAATTTTAAAGTAGATGCTTTAGCTAATCTCGTGTATGCAGCTGATGTGACAAGTGATGGAAATTCCTCGGTTATTCAACTATTTCATTCAGATCTAGCTCCTGATAAAAATAAGGTAAATTTTAATAATTTAAGGGATTGGAGAAACGAGATCGTTGCTTTTTTACAGTATGGAACCGTTCTTGATGACAAGAAAAAAGCTCATGCACTTCGAGAAAAGGCTGCTCGTTACTGCCTGTATCAAGGTAATTTGTATCAAAAAATGTTCGGTTGCCCCTTGGCTAGATGCCTCGGACCCTCTCAAACAGAATATGTCATGAGGGAAATACATGAGGGGCACTATGGAAATCACGCCGAGAGTTCAGAAAAGCCCAGCTTACATCAATGGAAGCCTTATTTTCAAGAAGCTCATAATCTCTTTCCCAAGTAACAATTTCGTTCTTGAGTTCATCATTTTCAGCCAAGGCTAATTTGTAAGAAGATTGGAGAGAAGCATAAGAATTCTCTAAGCCATTCACCTTACTATCAGAAGTTCGCAGATCTTCTTGTGTCTGAGTCAAACTCTGCATCAGATCTCCAGCATAAACTTCTTTTTGACTTAAAAGAGCTTTCAACTGTCTATTCTCTTCTCTTGCCTTAGATAATTGCTCTGAGAAATAAGACTCGTGACGCTCTCTTTCTTTCTCTGCCTGACTTGAAGAAGCTTTGACAACCGCAAGATCTAAGGATAATGCTCTTATCTGTTGTTCCAAGTTATTCTTGTTCTCTTGCAAATCTTCTATAATAATTTGTGAACTATCAAATTGTTCCTTCCAATTAGCTGCTTCCAACTGAGAGTCGCGAGCTACCTCTTTAAATCAAGTATATCTTTTTTAGAGTCACGTGCCACCTTTCCAAATAAAGAAACTCTGATCATCAGCTTTGTACCAATGAGATTGGCCTGAAAATGATAAGGGAAGAAAATAAGAATTCTAGAGAAAAAAAATTTCAAAGTAAAGAAAAGAGGAAAATACCTTCAAGGTAGCATGAACTATGTCGCTCATCAAAGTCAGACAAATAT
The DNA here is from genome assembly GCA_034376525.1 of Nicotiana benthamiana. Classification (NCBI taxonomy): domain Eukaryota; kingdom Viridiplantae; phylum Streptophyta; class Magnoliopsida; order Solanales; family Solanaceae; genus Nicotiana; species Nicotiana benthamiana. The sequence goes on from CM067335.1 coordinate 132,037,548, forward strand.
GGCTATTCATTTTTTCTTTCTCAATTGGTTCAGTTAAGGGCTCAACCCAAACATCTACTTGACCAGATTTCCTCAAAAGGCTATTGTTAGCAGGGACTTCAATAGTCACGCTCCTCACATCAATACTTCTACTTGTAGAATGCGCTTCTGTATGATGGACACTAGAAGGAAGAATTTTCAAAGGAGGAGCAGTAAAAGAAGTAAAAATAAAAGATGAAGGTATAGAAGCAGTTGTAACAGATAGGGAAGGGGTCCAAGGCGCGACAGAAGAAGAAAAAAAGGGATAGAAGATATAGGAGTTGAAGAGGAGGACAGGGGAAGTTCATCCAAAACAGGCCCTAACTCACCACTCTCGAAGCCACTAACGAAAAGCTGGTTAATAGAGTCATGAGTGTCATTAGGGGTAGCAACGTCGTCATCATAGATGAGATGAATATGCCTCATAGGTGAAAGATCAGGAGAACATCATCTTCATCAGAGACGATACGTTTCCTAATTCTTGGCCTTGTTATCGAAGAACCACCTTCACCTTCTTCCTCGGAATCATCCTCTTCAAGGGTTTTTCTTTTCAAGAGTATATCTTGAGCCCTTTCCAAAGAGATTTGAGCTCCTGAAGAGGAATGAGAGGCCGTAACTACTTCAGCAGTAGCACCTCGAATAACAAATCCTGACAAAATAAGGGTGAAAGTTAGGGCAATAAAGGAAAAAAAATTTCATACGAGAAAGGCAAAAACTCTTACCGTGAGTCTTTACTTTGCAACCATGACGATTGGAAATATATTTCCAAGACCTATCCTCCATAGGCGCGATCTTCAATAATTTGTCTACCCAACCTCTAAAATTGGGAACATTCTCCACAACTCCCATGGTTGCTAAAAAAATAGTAAATACAAAGTTTAAAAAGTTGATAAACTCGAAAGAAAAAGATACGAAAAAGGATGAGAAACTTACGTGCAAAGTTTCACTTATCAGGAAAGGGAACATTTTCTTCACCCACTAAACCAACTGTGGGGGAAGCAACAAATCGGTCATACCGGCCACGATCCTTATCATCTTCTAGGCTCACCAAAACTCTCTTACTCCTAGCCGCTAAGGTAAAAATGCCATTGTTAAAAAGTCTAGGGGTGTAGAGATAAATTAGGTGAGGGAAGGTGAAATTAACCTCCACCAAATTGGCCAGGCGTCTTAAACAAGCAACAACCCTCCATACCAGCGCGCCAACCTATGCTAACAGACTTTGAAAAAACGACAGAAATCGAGGATTACCGGGTCAATAAGTGGTTTAAACCCAAGAGTAAAAGGATATATGTAAACAAACGAGAGTCCAATCATATAGAAAGCAATTATTTGATTTGGATTGGGGATCACAATGGGAAAATCTATACTCCAATGCAACTTTTACGGACTATGGGAGCCAAAACCTCTGTAATCAAAGTTGGGTAAGCGTCAGTACGATCTATACCAGAAACCTGGCTTTGAAGTGATTATCTATTATGATGAAAAGATAAATCTTTACGGGCTATTTCTTCTACCAAAGGTTCCTGTAAGGGTTTAGAGGGTTCCTTGCCCTTAGAAGATAATTTTTAGGTAAATAACTCTTAATTCTAGAAGAAGGACCAGGGTTCGGAGAAGGCATGACAGAACCACCACTATGAGAGGATCCTAAGCTACGATGTCTACCACCCGTTCTATGTCTAACATGGGTTTTGGGGTCTAAAATAGGAACTCTCCTAGGGTTAGGGTTCGAGACATGATGATGAGGAAGAAGAAGTGAACAAAGATTTGCACAATTCAAACATTCAAAAAAGTGTTATGTAGTAAAAAGTAAAAGGTAAAATTATATTTATACATATGGGCAACCGCCAAATTAAAATGCGGTAATGGAAGGGCCGTAATGATGATAACTGGTACTTCGTGAATAATAGAACCGTAAAAAAAGGTTTTGAAAAGGGGTACAAATTGCAGAATTGATAAGGAGTTGACACGTGTGAAGAGCATTAAATAGAAGTGATCATTGAAGCGTCAGTATTATCATAACATTAATGGTGATAAAAATTCTTTATGGAATACACTTCCAAATATTCAATTGATGAATAAATGGAAAGTGTGAGACTATCTTTATCGGGAAAAATTTAGTTTGACATAGTGAAAATGACATGGCATGATATGTAGATTGGTCAAACAACCAAAAACTTAAGGTCAGTAAGAGGTAGTAGCAATAATAGATACGTGCAAGGCAAATAGAAGAGACACGAGCAGTCGTACAAATAATTCAATGCTCGTACCTATTTAAGACATTTAAAGCTCAAAGATCATGAAGAATCAACGGAATAAATCTGGCAACAAATAAGAGTCCCGATATAGTATTAAATACTAGAAAGATTAGAGAACACGTATTTAATATAAATAATTACGTAACGTAGCATTTAAAGTCATTAAATGCCCATAATAACAGTATTATGACAAAGGTAAGGCTCATATCCCCAAAATAGCTATAAAAGGGGAAGAAACAAACAATTGCAAGGACACGAAGCACTATTGGAATATACTTCGATTTACTTGCTTTTTTATCATATTACTCACAAAATTCTCTCGTTATATATTTTTCCGATTATCAGTAATCCGTATTCTTCTAAATACTAGCTTTGACTAAAAATCTAATTTTTGGTTAAACAAGTATCATTGATGAAGCTCACTCAAAGAGAAAAATGATGTTACATTTGTTGGTTTTATTTTGAGTTTTTTTACCAATATTATCCCTTATTTTTAAGGGTAGATCTATTTGGTCTCTTAAATATAATTCTAAGCATATTTAGTCTCTGAAGTATGTTAAAATGAAGCACCTTTAGTTTCACTGACATAATATGTTCAAAAACTAACGGTGTTACCAACTCTGACTCATGAAGCAAATCTTCTCTCTGCAGCAAAACGTTTCCTATTCTTTTATTGGATAACGTAAATTACCAATTTAATTCCTCATTTTTAGATAATCTACTCTAAAATTTTGGCCTTAAAAATATCTCATTTTGTGCCAATTTTTAATGAGAAAATGACATTGTATAGAGCTTCCACGATCACTTCTAGGCATATTATTGAAGCAAATAAATAATCAGGTTGTATTATCACTTTTGTTCCGTACTAAAAACTATTTTGGCAGACGAAAAAATATATAAAATTTGTATAATATTTGCATATTAACATGCAAAATGAATAAAAATAAAGAAATATTCAAATTTTATATATTTTTCTGATATTATTTTTACAGCGGCTATATAGTGCCATTTCTCATTGAAAACTGGCACAAAAGAGGATATTTTCAAGGTCAAAATTTTCAAAGACATTATTTAAAAATGAGAAATTAAAGTGATAATTTGCGTTATCCAATAGAAGGAGAGGAAACATTTTACTTCAGAGCAGAAAATTTGCTTCATGAATTAGAGTTGGGGAACACTGCTAGTTTTTTAATACATTGTATTAGTGAGACTAAATGTGCTCCACTTTAGCATAATAAGGAACTAAATATGCTCAGAATCATATTTGAGGGACCAAAATAAACCTACCTTCAAAGATAATGGATAATATTGGCAAAAAACTGGTTTTATTTTATATAATGATGTTTGATTGAATGTTAAATTGAAAAAAATAATTGGCATATATATATATATATATGTTTTAATATATAAAATATCCTTAAATTATTTTATCTTTAAAATTTCATGATATTCTTATAACAAAAACATACATAATGAAGAATTTTAAATTTAAAAGTGCAAAAAATAATTACTCTATTTTTTATAATTCAAAAAGATTTCATATTAGATTTTTCATTTTAGACAATTAAGGGCTGTGTTGGAATGAATATGATTTCGTCTTTCTTAATAACAAAATTTAAGTTTGAATTTTAAAAATGAAAAAAATTAAAAACTTTATCCCTTTATAAATATTATATTACGATAGTTCGAATTAGTGGGGTCCTGGTATAAGATATGACGTTAAATAAGAAACAACACAAAAAGAAAAATTGAGCTCCATCACCGCATTTGACTGAAATTAGCGAATTGCACACTTCTGCATGAACTCTTCCACGTGCCCTTTCCCCCCTTCACTTTCTCTTTCTCTCACTACAGTTACTACCTTTGATTTCCATTTGTGTTTTAATACAATTTAAAAATTATATTCAGCAATTTCTTTTTTCAAGAAATCAAAAACCAGGCACCCTTCCTCATTCATCTCTACAATTTGATAGTGACCCACGCAGCTCTTTTCCTCCATTTTTTTTGCTTCCCCTTCTCCCATACTGCACACATTTTTCTGCAAAATCTCTCAGAAAAAAGAGCAACAAAAAAAAATTCCCATTAAAAGAAATTGTATCTTTTTATGGCATATCAGCTGCAAAAAATATAGAGATTAGCAAGAAAGTGCTGTTCTCGTTTTTTGAGGTATTTTCCAGTTCTTGAATCTTGGTTGCTGAATACGTATATTTGCTAAAAACCCTTTTGATTTGCCTATATTTGTGTTAAGCCCTTAGGGTTTATTTGAAGTTCAAAGCAGCTGTTAGTAGTATTGGCCTATTGGGTTTTCTGGGTTTGTATTGTAGCTCAATGTAGAAAAGGATAAACACTAGAATTAAAACAGTAATTGTAGGTTTTTGGGTTGAAAGTTGAAACAAGATTAGGTTTTTGAGAAGAAAAAAAATATTGAATTTGATCTGCCTATATTTGTGTAAACCCGTTAGGGTTAATTGGGTCTTTTTTTTGGTTTGTGTTGTAGCTCAATGTAGAGAAGGATAAAGGCTACAACCAGAACAGCAATTTTAGGTATTTGGGTTGAAACGAGATTTGGGTTTTTGGTGAAAAGATTGAATTTTTATTTGTAAAGATAGAAATATATATAAGTATTGGATTATGGCTTTTGATCAGAATTCAATTCCCAAAGACTTGCACCCGTTGAACATTGTTAGGACAGTGCCAGAAGACTCTGGTATTGCTTCTGTGACCACATCTGGTAGACCCGTTGAGGGGTTTTATGGTAACCCAACCCGGGATGTTGGAGGTAGTCCTGGAACTATACCTGGGGTTTATTACCCTACCACTGTAGCGGATGCTGGGTTTGTAGGATTAGGGTTTACCAATGCCGGCCCAGGAGCAACCGGTTGGGTCCCGCAAGTTGTGCCTTATCAGCCTCCTGGTGTTGTTAGTGTTGGCGTCATGAATTCGGGAAGTGGGTCATCGAAGAATCTGCATTTCGGGGCACGGGTTGGTAGTAATGCGTCTGATCGTGCTAGTGATGATTCGGTGTCGGGGAGGAAAGTTAAGTTTTTGTGTAGTTTTGGGGGGAGGATAATGCCGAGGCCGAGTGATGGCGCATTGAGATATGTAGGTGGACAGACTAGGATTATTAGTGTTAGGAGGGAGGTGAGTTTTGCTGAACTGGTTCGCAAAATGGTAGATACTTATGGGCAGGATGTGGTGATTAAGTACCAGTTGCCTGATGAGGATCTTGATGCGCTAGTGTCTGTTTCTTGTCCGGAAGATCTTGAAAATATGATGGATGAGTACGAAAAGTTGGTTGAAAGAGCGTCAGATGGGTCTGCTAAATTGAGGGTGTTCCTGTTTTCGGCTTCAGAGCTAGAATCGTCCGGTGTGGTGCAATTAAGAGATCTGCAAGATAGTGGACAGAGGTATGTCGAGGCAGTGAATGGGATTGGTGATGGGTTTAGTGGTATTGGTATTACTAGGAAAGGGAGTACCGCTAGTGCTGGTTCCACCCAGAATTCAGAATTTAGTGGCTCTGAAGCTGTTGATAGCTTAGCCAATGGTCAAGGGGAGCTTAGAGGCGTACCTGCTCTTGACGCACTATCACCTAGTGGGACTTCTGCTACCTCTCAAGAACCTGCTTACCGATTGGTGTATACAGATGCAAATCCTGCAACTCATGCTGATGCTTCTGTCACTCCAATGACAATTCCATTAGTCGTTCCCGGGCCAGTGCCAAGCTTATCTGCTCAGCCGGAGAATGCGTTAGAGAAATCTGTGCCTGTCGCTGCTGCACAGCAGCGACAGATGGGTTATGATATGCAGCAGACAGGAGTGACTTATCCAGGAACTACACCATATGTCCCGACTTATGTGGATCCTCAAAGGGAGAACCTAAACCGTGCAGATTATGTTCAAATACCTTCCCAGATGGGCTTCCCGAGGCAGCTTTTGGGAACTGTTGGGCCAGTAATCAATCAGCAGCATATAATTGCTGGTGCTCCGACTCAGCAGTTTGTCCCTGCTCTTCACATGACAATGACTCCTTCCGCTCATGTCAATATGAATCCTAATATGGTTCCCTCGCCGATTCAGCCCCAACATTTTAGGCTTGAAAATTATCCTACAGAAGGCACATTGGGGCCGAGAGTTGTGCAGTTCCCTGTTGACCAAGGATATAGTGCTTATCAGCATCAGGTCCCTCCTGCAGCTTACAGATGGCACCAGATTCCGCAGTCTCAGCAGGCACCGCTTTCTGAAGGCCAGGTGCCTCCACCACTGGTTACTGGTTCTGAGGCGTTATCTCGGTTTGATGACTGTCTAATGTGTCAAAAATCGCTGCCTCATGCACACTCAGATACAGTAGCAGTGGAACAAAGAGAGAGTCCTGCAAGCACAACGTCTGATTTTAATTCAGTGTATCATAGCCTTAGATTGGATGAAAGGGGTCGGCCTATTCACCGAGCTGTTACAACCGGAACGTTAGGTGAGGGGGCTGTTGAACAACAAGGAGCTTCTGTTGGGCAAAGAATTGGGGGTCAAGCTGAGGCAGTTGGAGTCTCACAAAATGTTGATAAACAGTATGAATATGATAGGAACCTCCAAAAGCCTGAGTTTGTGCCAGAGCACACAAAGGTGTCAGTTCCCCAAGGTATGATAGGGTTAACAGGTACGATGCAATCACCTTATGGAGTTCTTGTTGGTGCTGTTCCTCAACCATACCATGTTAATGCCACTGAGCAGCTTATGGTTTCACCACAGTATCAGATTAAACAAGAAGTTGCTGGGAGCAAACCAGTCAATAATGATTTCCTTAAAGTTGGAGTTGTGCCTGGTCAAATAGCGGATAACTTAAGTGGCGAATCTCCCAAAAACTATGGCGGAAACACTCCTGCCATGCTTCCAAAAGAAGATGATGTAGAGTCCTTAACGGCTTACAACCACTTGAGACAAATTGAAGGAAGAATGGAAAATCTCCTGATAAACCCCGCTGAAGTGTTAGCACCTAATGAGCAGAGTAAGCCAACTGTTGATAACTTTAGAAGGGAAGACATGTTGAATAACAGAGTTCAACAGTTTGGTGGGAGGGAAGGATATCCAGGTTTGGTTACAAGTAACATGAATCCAAATGAAATACCAGCTTCTTCAAATGACGCTCCTTTCATGCATAACATTCGCGCCACAGATGGATATGAAGCCTCTTCCCATTTAACTGCCAATGCAACAGAAAGAACTCCAGCTATTGGTGAATGGAAAGATGGGGACCAGCATTTCCAGCAAATGTTGAGTCCTACAACTGCAGAAATGGCCGTACTCGATGGTACCCCACCATTTGTACAGGAAAGCTCAAATTCTTTATATAGCAACCATGATCCTTGGAGTTTGCAACATGATGCCCATTTCCCTCCTCCTAAACCTAGTAAACTTCAGATAAAAAAGGAAGCTGCTGGCACCAAGGATTACTCTGGCGAGAATCGTTTTGGCAATAACTTTGAGTTGCCAACTGTTACTAATGGGGGATTACAAACACAATTTCGGTTGGAGGATGGAGCTTGCCTGCCTTCAGGTAATACAGATCTCAGTTTAGATGAATCACGGTCCAAGAAAGGTGAGAAGCCTCAATTTCTGGATTTCTAGGCCGTCTTATGTTTTTGCAGTCCTAAATTTTTCTTTTCCTCTTTGCTGTCGAAGGCTCAGCAGAGGAAATGATCAAGCGAGAACTTCAGGCTGTTGCCGAGGGTGTCGCCGCTTCTGTTCTTCAGTCATCAACTCCATCTAATGCTGATCTTTCCATATCTTCTACTCAACGGAATTCTGAATTTGAAAGCGCTGATGCCAGAAAGGACTCCAAAGATAAATTTGAGGTCTTAAATTCTCTCACACAGTTACATGTGCTGCTATGCAAGTTGTTCATAATCAGTCTCTTGTATCTTATCTTGCCTGTATTGCTAATCCACAAGCAATCTCTATTCAGGAAACTAAGACTCAATTTCCAGAGAGAGCAAATTTTGGATTTCCTGTTTCAGATGGCATTGGATGCTTGCAGGTTCGACATCTCGTCCACTGCAATTTCCATAATTTGTTAGCCTTAACTGAAAAAATGAAATGATCTTTTGCTGTCTCTGCCGCTTTGCAGTGTTTTTAATTTTCACCCCACTTTTTTCCTTAATAAGTGCATTCATGTGAATAGATTATAAAGAATAGTGACCTCGAGGAGATGCGAGAATTGGGTTCTGGTACATTTGGCACTGTTTATCATGGAAAGTGGAGGGGTACTGATGTTGCAATTAAAAGGATTAACGATAGGTGTTTTGCTGGGAAAGCTTCAGAACAAGAGCGCATGGTTGGTATCTTTTCTCTTTCCTTCTGTTTATCGCTTCTTGTCTATTTCTTTGTCTTTTTTCTTTCTCCCCGCATCTGATAATTTAACCAATTTATTGAAGATCTTTGCATCATTTGTTGATGTACATTTTTTTGCTGTGCTTATCTTTTTATTAGAGGGATGATTTCTGGAATGAGGCTATCAAACTTGCAGATTTGCACCATCCGAACGTTGTTGCATTCTATGGTGTTGTGCTAGATGGTCCAGGTGGCTCAGTGGCAACTGTTACAGAATATATGGTTAACGGGTCCTTGAGAAATGCTTTACAGAAGAATGAGAGGTAATCTTTCATTTGTAATCCGCTTGACTTCCATGGATTAAACGGAGTATTTGTTTATTGGTGATTCTTACTTTCACTGAATTTTGGGTTAAAAGTTGATATGTTTGACCTCTACTATGGTTTCACGGATTAAAAACATGGTGGTATAAATTCCTGTGCATTTTAGGCTATTGTAGGTTAAAGGCCAACTGATTTTAAGCAAGGTTTTTCCAGCAAACCATGTGGTAATAGAGTGGTTTTTTTTTGGTAATTAAAATTTGTGTTAATCATCAAAGAAGTTTCGCTACAAATCCATAGTGCAGCTAAGTGCCCAGGTAATAGAGTGGTTTTCTTGTACTTAGTTTGTGGATGAGTAGGTTACTTTCATGATATTCTCCTGATCTTTGCGAGATCAGAGAACCGTCTGTTTTGATTTTGATGTCTTCAGCTTAAGCAGTTGGAGTCCTCTTATACATTAAAGTTTTATACTATTAGTGGTGTTAACATAAAAAAAATGGATGAGTTAACGCATGGCATACTGTTTTCAGGAATCTGGATAAGCGGAAACGCCTTGTTATTGCGATGGATGTTGCATTTGGAATGGAGTATTTGCATGGGAAGAATATAGTGCACTTTGACTTGAAAAGTGACAACCTGTTGGTTAATCTCCGTGATCCCCACCGTCCAATATGCAAGGTTAGTCATATCGAAGAGACGCTTTTATTTGTCAGTTGATAAAAAACTGTGCAGAAATGTTAAAGATTTAGTAGCCAATTATCTCAACAAGGGGAAGGGGGGGTGCTAATCCTTGTCTATCAAATTCTATTACATGGCGACATCATATAGAGACTAATTCAACTTTTATGCACAGTTAGATCCACAGGGTAGAAGATAGCTGATGGTTAATTGTTAGACATATTTCGGTAAAACATCAGCTGATAATATCTGCAGTTGGTTATAATTTTTATGGTACCACATAATTGTTTTGTAAAAATTGGAGGATCTTTTTTTTTTTTGGAAATCCTAGTGTACCCATGAGTTTCAGTTTTTTACATGTACCCATGAGTTTCAGCTTTGCATTTAAATCTCTTGGAAAGCCTTGGTGCTTTTCTAACTTGTCAAAAGTAAGAAGAAAAAAGGGAAAGAATTGGTGCTTATCTACACTTTTCGCCGTTGATAACATTGATCCATGGCTTGCGGCACTTGCATGTATCACCACTACCATCTATGGCATTGGTTGTATAATCATCATGGGCATCATTGTTGTCATCCTTAGTTTTGTCGTGATTGGTTTGTCATCCTTTTGCCTTACTGGTGCTGATAAATAGAGAAGGGGAACCTTGGCGTAACTGGTAAAGTTGTTGCTATATCAGAAGGTCATAGGTTCAAGCCATGGAAACAACCTCTTGCAGAAATGCAGGGTAAGGCTGCGTTCAATAGACCATGTGGTCCGGCCCTTCCCCGGAACACCCCCCCGCATGGTGGGAGCTTAGTGCGCCCGTGCTGATAAAGAATATCAGTACCCACTGTATTCTTCAAAAAGGGAATTGCAGCAAGTAGTATACACTCTTAATTTCAGAATTATCTCTTATCTTGTGCTTAACCATTTAGACACAAAAGCAGTCCATTGCTAATCATAAAAGCTCCCTGTCATATTATCGTCTGTTTCACTTTGGTATGATTGGAAATCTATCCTTCTCGTTTTAGGTTGGTGATTTGGGGCTATCCAAAGTGAAGTGTCAAACACTAATCTCAGGTGGTGTGCGTGGAACTCTCCCCTGGATGGCACCAGAACTTCTCAATGGGAGCAGTAGTCTTGTCTCAGAGAAGGTATGGAGAAGTACTTAATTTTATTACTTTGAGAAGTATTAATTTCCAGAAGGTATAGAAGAGAACGTTTTGACTCATTCTTTGCTGCTTGTTTTTGTAGGTTGATGTATTTTCCTTTGGAATCGTGATGTGGGAACTTCTTACTGGAGAAGAACCATATGCTGAATTGCACTATGGCGCTATCATTGGTAATGTCTCACTACAGTCGCTCGTCTCTATCTTTCATTCTCCATTAACTTCCAGATACTCTTTTTTCAACTTCAACTGCAAATACTGCCCAAGCGCTTGCTAAGACAACAAACCGGTGTGAGATGTGAGTATTGATGACTGAATCAAATGCAGGTGGTATCGTGAGTAATACATTGCGGCCGCCTGTGCCGGATTCCTGTGATGCGGACTGGAGGATACTCATGGAGAGGTGTTGGTCAGCTGAACCGTCGGAGAGGCCTAGCTTTACCGAGATTGCCAATGATCTGAGAGTGATGCAATCTAAGCTCCCTCCCAAAGGACAAAACCAACAATCACCTCCCTCCGCAAATGCCAACCAAGCTAAAAATTGATTTCTACATTTGTCTGTTATAGTTTTTTTCTAACCTTGATTGACATGTGGAAGCTGAACTTGGTATATAGATTTAGCTTATAAATGTAACGATTATATAGCATCTTGCTTTTACTTTCTGGTATTTAGATTTACATCCCATTCCATTTTATTATTGGATTAATTTAGCATTCTACTGCAATCTAACGTGGCTGTATCAGAGATACTGACCAAATTGACATACGAGGGCATTCCTATGAACTAGGTTGGGTTGAGGCATAGTTGATTGATTGACAGATCAGCATTCTGATGCATATATTTTTTTTCGAATTGACATCCGATTCATTTTCTGTTGGTTTTTTCGTTCTTTCTTTATAGAGTTAGCTAGGAGGGGAAGTGAAATTGTTAACAGCTCTAAACCAAAGCAGCCCTCCATTACAAATATAGAAATGGCTGACATGCATACTTGGAAGGCTTCGGGATCGAGGTCTCATTAGCCGAAGAAGACGAACTTCAGCGACATAGACATCGTAAATTGGTCTGCGGGCATCGAGGGATTTATGTTGGATCAGATCTTTTGAGAAGCTTTTGGCGCCGGGCGAGAAATCCTTCTTATACAAGTTCTCGAATAGTTTTTTGAAAAGAATTTCGATTAGTTTATCAAAATTAACTGGAAAACAGACAAACAAGAAGAGAAAAAAGCTTATCTTTCTTGCCTTTGTACGTGTTGATCATTAATCATAGTCGAACATTGTGTTACTTAAATTGGATCAACTCTTTTTTGCAACCAGAACAAATCAATAGAATTGTATAATGAATAATCAGGAAAACTAGAGGGATGCTCTACCCTACATAAAAAGGAAAAATTTGGAACCTATACTTCTTTTTGGGACTGACTCTGCTTATAGTGAAGGAAATGAGTTGCTTTCTTCTTAACCGAACAAAAAATGATTTGAGAATAAAAAAAGAAATTCAGAATCAATGTGCTCGTTCGGGAAAAAAGCCCCTAACAATGCCGAGAAAAGAAAAGAAGAGTTGAAGACGACTTACTTGTAAGTAGGGGTGTACATGGATCGCATTGGTTGGATTTTTATCAAAACCTAATTAAACCAACTATATCAGTTTAGATTGGTTCGATTTTGTTGGATTTTTCGGTTCGGGTTTTTTGTTATTTAAATATTATTTTAATCTTACTTTGTTATATTTTTTATAAGTAAATATCTATTTAGTATAAATATAAAAAATTGACAAACATTATCTAATTAAAATATTCTTATGAGAGTATTTTCTTAGTAACATATAATTAGTTATTTTTTAGTCGTCCAACAATAATGTTTCGTTGATGTACACTTTTAAGGTTAACCGAATTTAATAATTAAACATAAAAATCAACATGATACCTAAATAATAATAATAGTAATCACTTTACATTCGAAAAAGATATAACAATTTAGTAGATCTTAATATATGATACGAATATGGAAAAACAAAGAGATTGACGCATTTCAGTAACACTTGATGAGAAAGTGATCATACAACCTATTATTTAAGGTTAATAAATATGGAGCACTTCATATATTATTAAATATTATATCCCGCAAGATTATTCTAAATATTTCTAGATATTTTTAAAGAAAAATTAATATAAAATTTTATATATAAAAATTATATATTTATATATTGGTTTGGTTCGAATATTTTTTATTCAATACCAAATTAAATCAAACCAAATCCAATCGAGTTTTTAGTCGGTTTAGTTTAATTATTTTTATTTAGTACGATTTTTCGGTTCCATTTGTACCATCTCTAACGGTAGGAGGCTACCTCGTGGCTAGGAACATCTTCATACTAATATGATCTCAAATATTACAATTTCAATGAGTTGGGTAAAAGTGATTGTTGATGGGCCCTTTACACCTATTACAATTTCATTAGATTTCATTATGTAGACCATCAACTAATTTTGTCTAACATTATGCTTTTTAAGTTAAAGAAATGATTGTAGGTGGTTAATTAATGTAATTAATTTGGTCTAATATCAAAAAAAAGAAAAAAAAAGCATATCGAATAATGAATCCAGGTAATTAGTTATGTTAAGATTCTTCTTTACTTCTACGACTTTCCTATACTACGGCACCAGTTCCTAACGGACCTCTTATCTTTTTAGGAGTTGGGACATGGGAGTAGTACTTAATTAACTTATTTTTTAATGATCTTTATTTTGAATCAATAATGAAACCAGCTAATTAATTATGTTGCTATTTAATTGTTCCACTTTTTGGCTAGCTTAGGGGGTTAGAGGATGGTATGATTCATATCATCAACAACAATAAATTCAGTGTAATATCTACAAATAGGATTTGAGGAGGATAGTGAATACGCAACTTTACTGCTAGAGACGTATGCAGAATTCTTGTAAGCGATGTCGAAATTTATAAAAAAACTAAAATATAACTTTGATTGTCATACTTTTAGACAAGAAATAGTCTTAATCTATTGATTTTGTTGACTCTTAAACAAATATTTACAAAAAAAATGTCTTCGTTGAGGTTTGAATGTTTGACCTCTTAGAGAAAAAACAAGCACATTACCAGCACACCAACACATAATATGTCAAGTGGTGTTATTTTTTTCTTCTTAACAGTTTCCGTACAGTGTTAATACATATATTTAATAAAAAATTTTATCGAAGCGGTGTCGTGTGACACCGCTTCGATAATCGTAAATCCGCCCCTGTTTACTGCTACTTTGTACAGGTAAGGAAGCGGTTTCAGATACACCTTCGACTCCAAGCAAGCATACAAAATCGCAACAGTATAGAGAAGAAAATGTAATAATGCAAAAGATGGTATAATAACCAAAATACAAGCAACATTGGGTAGTAATAGAATTCTAAAGATAAGGAAATACTAGAACAACACTATTTGTGACGACTCGGCCGGTCGTCTTAAGAATTAACGCCCCGATCTCCTATTAACTGCTTTTCTCGAGTTTATTTCTGCTATTTTGATTTGCCGGGATGTTCGATTTTGAGTTTCGGAGATTTTTGGGACACTTAGTCCCTAAATGAGAGCTTAAGTATTTGAAAGTTGACCGTAATCAGAACAGTGTGAAGACGTCCTCGGAATGAAAATCCAATAGTTTCATTAGCTCCGTTGTGTGATTCCGAGGTTAGGAGCTTATTCGGATTGTGTTTTGGAGGTCCGTAGCTAATTTAAGCTTGAAATGTCGAAAGTTGGATTTTTGAAGTTTCTGGTTCGACAGTGAGATTTTGATTCGAGACTCGGAATGGAATTTCGAGAGCTACAGTAGTTCTGTTGTGTTATTTGGGACGTGTGCGAAAAATTTCAGGTCATTCGGATGTAGTTTGGTTGGGTTTTTGATCAAAAGCGTAATTTAGAAGATTTTGAAATTCTTAAGCTTGAATCCGATGCGAAGTAGGTGTTTTAATGTTGTTTAGAAGAGTGAAGCAGCTATTTTGTGCTTCGCGTGCGCGATGATGTCCCGCATTCGCTAAGGTAAGGACCCGTTGGTCTTCACGTTCGCGACATGGTCCTCGCGTTTGCATAGGGTCTGCCAGTGTAAGGTACGCATTAACAAGTGGATCTCGCATTCGCGAAAGAGGAAATTGGCCAATAGGATCTTTGTGCATCGCATTCGCGTGATGCCCGCCGTGTTCGGGAAGATTGGTGAAGCTGAAGCATCGTGGTTACGGTGGTATTATTGCGTTCGCGAAGGAGAGTTTTGGTCAATTGAATTTTATGCTTCGCGAATGCGAGGCTTTGACCGCGTTCGCGAAGAAGGATTTAAATGCCCGGGCTGAATGATTTAAAAGGTCTATTCCGCGATTTTTAGCCTAAGTTCCATCATTTTTAGGCGATTTTGAAGCTTTTTGGAGAGGGTCGAAGAAGGATTCAAGGGGAATCACTTGGAAGTAATATTTTTGACTTCATAACTCGTTTTATGTGATTAAAGACCTTATTAGTAGTGAAAAATTTGGAAAAATGGGTAATTAGGGCTTGAGATTAAGAGACCTTAAAAAGGGTATTTAAGGGATTAACTGAATTTCAGTTTCAGTGTTCTTGTTATGCATAGACTCGTGAGAGTATGAGGATTCGGAAAATTAAGTTTCGCCCGATTTTGAGACGTGGGCTTGAGGGGTATTTTGGTTATTTTATCTAATTTCGCATATTAACTTAGAATTTAATTGTAGAATCTGTTAGTTGAAGTATTAGTTACAACATGCAATTAAATTGAATAGATTTGGGCCATTTGGAGTCGAGCACTCGTGGGAAGAACGTGGTTTTGGGTTAATTTGAGCTGGTTCGAGTAAGTGGCTTGCCTAACCTTGTGTGGGGGACTTTTCCTTTAGGATTTGGTATATTTGATAGTTGAAAAGCCTTATACGTAAGGTGACGAGTGATTACTTGTGCTAATTAATGGATATTCGATTTTCATTAAGTAACTACTAGTATGTTTTCTTTTCTATTTTATTACTTGTACTATCTAAGCCTGTGTTAGCTTAGAAAACATGTCTAAGTGATTAAATTGCCTAATTTGTTCAACTAATTTATCTGAATTCTATGCGGCATACTAGGCTAGATTATTTGTTTGCCTTAATATGAAGTTTGATATTTCTGAGCATTTCTCGTGTTGTTGTTGTGTATTTACGTTAGGACTACGGATGTGAGATTATGGTAGCTCCCCATTGTCTGTTTACATTTGTGACTACGGATGTGAGATTCTGGTAGATCCCCCTACACAGTTATATAGAACTATGGGAATGCACCCGATAGATTCCCCTGGTATTGGGTATATATATTTGGGACTATGGAATGGGATTCCGGTAGATTCTCGTGTACTATTAGCTGGACTACCGGATGGTATCCCGAAAGACTTATTGGATATGTATATTTGGGACTACATGACAGTATCTTGTAAGATCCCCGGTTGATAATATTGGTGTTGAGCTGTATTTTCTTCTGTATTTACGTTCCCTCAGTACAATTGTTGCTATCATGTGTTACTTTTACCTCCGTACTTATTTATACTGTTTTGTTCTTTATTGTCAGACTTTATCTTTTATTTAACCTCAGTAGGCCTTGACCTTTTCTCGTCACTACTCAATCGAGGTTAGGTTACTAAGTACCGTTGTGGTGTACTTATGCCCTTTCTGCTCATGTTTTTCAAGTGCAGATCCAGGTACCTCTACCCAGGCTTACCATTCTTGAGGCGAGGAAATTCTATGAGACTTCGAGGTGTATCTGCCATGTTCGCAGACCGAGGAGTCTCTCTCTCTATTCTATCTTGTAGTGATATCCCTTCTATCTTTACTGTTGATGTAGTTCGAAGCTTGTGATTCATGGGTTTCCGGATTTTGGGAGTATGTATTGGTTTTAAGAAATTACGTAATGTGTATGCCAAGCGGCACCTTTTAATTACTTCTTTATTTCTCTAATTCTGTCTCAATAAGTTTTATTTTCGCAAATTTGGTCTATCTTCTGCAAGTTAGGCTTACCTAGTCGTAGCGACTAGGTGGCGTTACGACGGTTCACGGAGGGCAAACCGGGGTCGTGGAAATTTGGTATCAAAGCTCTAGATTTATAGGAGTCATGGATCACAAGCCGGTTTATTAGAGTATCGCTGATCGGTACGGAGACGTCTGCATTTATCTAAGAGAGGCTATGTAACTATTAGGAAAATTTCCACTTTATTTGATTTTCTTGTCATGCGATATTTTGTTATTATAATTCTAAACTTCTATCTTCTACACTCCCATAAATGGTGAGGACACGTAATACCCGAGATGATCAGGCATCTGCACCCCTTACTACAACCGTTAGAGGCCGAGGTTGGGGTAGAGGCCAAGGACGCATACGCGCACGTGGTGTAGCCAGAGCACCTGTGCGAGCTTCCACCAAGGAGCTACCAGCAGTGCCAGTCGGAGTCCAGGCACCTGACAACCCTACTGCTACTGCCACACTAGCACTTCAGGAGACTCTGGCATAGTTCATGAGCATGTACACTTTGGCCCAGGAAGGGTTGCTTCCCCTTGCTGCAGCTACATCCATGCCCGGGGAGGAGCACACACTCTCGTCACCCGCACTCCTGAGCAGCGAGTGCATATTGATTAGGTCCTAGAGATTATTCCTGTGCAGCATGTAGCCCCAAGCCATCCCGAGGACAGGGCAGTGACTTCAGAGGATGAGCAGCGGAGACTTGAGAGGTTCAAGAAGTATGAATCTCCTGTATTCAGTGGTTTAGCATTGAAGGATGCGTTGGGATTTATGGAAGAGTGCTACTGTATTCTCCGTACCATGGATATATCAGGATCGAGAGGGGTTTCATTCACTACTTTCCAGCTTCGAGGAGCCGCCTATGAGTGTTGGTGCACCTATGAGTTAGAAATTTCGGACGAAGCTGCTTTGCTGACTTGGACCCAGTTTTCAGATCTATTTCTAAGGGAGTTTGTTCCTCAGAGCCTCATATATGCATGGTGCGCCGAGTTTGAGCATTTACGCTAGGGTGCTACGATTGTTTCATAGTATGTTGTCCGTTATACTAGCTTGGCTAGGCATGCACCGGCCTTGGTTTCTACTGTTCGCGAGAGGGTTCACCGATTTATTGAGGGGCTTATTCCCAGCATAAGGTCTAGCATGGCTCGTGAGTTGGAGATGGATATTCCTTATCAGCAAGTGGTGAGTATTTCTAGGAGGATTGAGGGTATGCATGCTAGAGAGAGAGATGAAAGGGAGGCCAGGAGGTCTCGAGAGTCAGGCCATTCTGGTTCCCGTACCCTAACTGTAGGTCGTCATGGTAGGGGTTATATGAGTCGCCCTGTTCATTCAACTCTTCCAGCAACTAGTAGTGCTCCAGCTCCTCCTAGGCCTCAGGAGCCTTATTATGCACCTCCAGTTTCTAGCGCGCCTCCTGCGTGGGGTGCTTTCAGAGGTCAGTCCAGTAGACCTGGATTGATCTAGTCACAGCCACCACGTCCTCCCAAATCTTGTTTTGAGTGTGGTGACACACGTTACATGGTGAGGGAATGCCCCAAACTTGGAGGGGTGCACCTATACAAACTTCTCAGCCACATCGTGCCCAGCATAGTTCTCAGGCTATGGTTATAGCTCCAGTTACTACCCCACTTGCTTAGCCAGCTAGAGGTGGAGGTCGCCCTAAAGGGGGAGGCCAGGCCCAATACTATGCCCTTCCTACCCGTATCGAGGTTGTTTCCTTTGATTCTGTCATCACATGTATTATATTGGTTTGTCACAGAGATGCATCGGTTCTATTCGATCCATGATCCACTTATTCTTATATGTTTTCTTATTTTTCTCCGTATTTGGCTGTATCTCGGGATTCTTCAAGTTTCCATGTTTATGTTTCTACTCCTGTGGGAGAACCTCTTGTTGTGGACCGCGTTTATTGGTTTTGTTGGGTTTCTCTTAGTGGTTTTGAGATTAGAGCCGACTTTTGTTGCTCATCATGATAGACTTTGATATATCTTGGGCATGGACTGGTTGTCGCCTTATTATGCTATTTTCGATTGTCAAGCTAAGATCGTGACGCTAGCTATGCCAGGTGTGCCGCGTGTTGAGTGGAGGGGTGATTTAGATCAACTCCCAGTAGAGTTATTTCTTTCCTTAAAGCTCATAGTATAGTTGAGAAGAGCTGTGAAACGTATCTAACTTGTGTGAGAGATGTCATTATTGATACCCCTTCGGTTGATTCAGTTCCAGTAGTACGGGACTTTTCCGATGTGTTTCCAGGTGATCTTCTAAGCATTCCACCTGATAGAGATATTGATTTTGGCAATAATTTGTTGATGGGTACTCAACCCATTTTTATTCCTCCATATCGTATAGCTCCTCCCGATTTGAAGGAGTTGAAGGATCAATTGCAAGATTTGTTTGGTAAATGTTTTATTCGACCCATTGTATCACATTGGGGTGCTCCCATCTTGTTTGTGAAGAAAAAGGATGGTTATATATGTATATGTATTGATTATTTACAGTTGAACAAGGTTACAGTGAAAAACCATGATCATTTTCCTCGTATTGATGATATGTTTGACTAGCTTTGGGGCGCACAAGTGTTATCTAAGATTGACTTGTGCTTAGGTTACCATCAGTTGAAGATTCGGGAGCCAGATATCCCGAAGACTGCTTTCAAGACTCGGTATGGTCATTACGAGTTTCTTGTTATGTCATTTGGGCTGATCAATGCCCCAACAACCTTTATGCATTTGATGCACAGTGTATTCCGGCTATATTTTGACTCTTTTTGTCATTATCTTTATTGATGACATTTTGGTGTATTCTCGGAGTCAGAAAGATCATGAGTAGCACCTCAGGACAGTGCTTCAGACTCTGAGGGAAAAAACGTTATATGAAAAGTTCTCAAATGTGAGTTTTGGTTGGATTCCGCGGCATTCTTAGGCCAGTAGTATCAAGTGAGGGTATTCAGGTGGATCTGAAGAAGGTAAAGGCGGTGCAGAGTTGGCCCAGACCATCTTCAGCTATAGAGATTCGTAGTTTTCTTGGTTTGGCGGGTTACTACCATCGTTTTGTAGAGGGGTTTTCATCGATTGCAGCCTCTATGACCAGACTGACCCAGAATGCTCTGTTTCAGTGGATGGAAGAGTATGATGCGAGCTTTCAGAAGCTCAATAAAGCTTTGACTATGGCCCTGGTTTTGATATTGCCTACAGGTTCAGGGTCTTATATTGTCTATTGTGATGCCTCGAGGATTGGCCTCGAAGCGGTGTTGTGCAGAATAGTAGGGTAATTGTCTACGCGTCCAGACAGTTGAAGATACATGAGAAGAATTACCCTGTTCACGACCTTGAGTTAGCTGCCATTGTTCACGCACTGAAGATTTGGTGCCATTATTTATACGGGGTTCCCTATGAGATTTATACTGACAATCGGAGCTTGCAACACCTGTTCAAGCAAAAGGATCTAAATTTGCGTCAGAGAAGGTAATTAGAGTTGTAGAAAGACTATGATATCACTATTTTGTATCACCCAAGGCCAATATGTTGGCCGATGCTTTGACTTATCTACCAGCATCAGAGAGGCTTATGGGGATGGATGTTATGGCCTTAGCCATCCAGTTTGTGAGATTGGATCTTTCGGAGCCTAGTCGGGTTCTAGCTTGTGTGGTTTCTCGGTCTTCCTTATTTGATCGTATCAGGGAGTGGAAGTATGATGACCATCACTTGCTTGTCCTCAAGGACAAGGTTCAACATGGTGATGCCAGAGATGTAAGCATTAGTGAGGACAAAGTAGTGAGGATGCAGGGTCGGGTCTGTGTACCCAATGTTGATGGGCTTCTAGAGTTGATTCTAGAAGAGGCCCACAGTTCACAGTATTCCATTCATCCAAGTGTTGTGAAGATGTACCAGGATTTGAGGCAACACTATTTGTAGAGGCGGATGAAGAAAGATATAGTTGGGTTTGTAGCCTAGTGCCTCAACTGTCAGCCGGTGAAGTATGAGCACAAGAGGCCGGGTGGGTTGCTTCAGCAAATAGAGATTCTGGAGTGAAAGTGGGAGCGGATAACCATGGACTTTGTAGTTGGGCTCCCGCGACTTTGAGAAAGTTCAATGCTGTTTGGGTAATTGTGGATTGGCTTACCAAGACCCCTCACTTTATTTCTGTGTGTACTACTTATTCGTTGGAGCGGTTGGTGGAGATCTATATCTGGGAGATTGTTCGTCTGCATGGTATTCCAGTTTCCATCATTTCAGATAGAGGTACTAAGTTCACATCACGATTTTGGAGGGCCGTTCAACATGAGTTGGGTACTCGAGTAGAGTTGAGTACATCATTTCACCCTCAGACAGGCGGGCAGTACGAGCACACTATTCTGATTCTTGAGGATATGCTTCGTGCATGTGTGATCGAGTTTGGAGGGTCTTGGGATCAAATCTTGCTATTGGCGGAGTTTGCATACAACAACAATTATCAGTCCAACATTCAGATGGCACCGTATGAGGCTTTATATGGTAGGCGGTGTAGATCTCCGATGGGTTGTTTTGAGCCGAGCAAGATTATTGGGCACAGACTTAGTTAGGATGCTTTGGATAAGGTTAAGGTGATTCAAGATAGATCCCGTATAGCCCAGTCCAGACAGAAGAGCTATGCGGACCAAAAGGTTTGTGATATTTCCTATATGGCTGGAGAGCGGATTCTGCTTCGTGTTTCGCCTATGAAGGGCGTTTTGAGATTTAGGAAGAAAGGGAAGTTGAGTCTGAGATTTATTGGACCTTTTGGGATATTGAGGCGTGTTGGGGAGGTTTCTTATGAGCATACCTTACCTTCCATCTTGGCAAGAGTCTATCCGGTATTATATGTTTCGATACTCCGGAGGTATCATGATGATCTATCACACGTGTTGGATTTCAGTTTAGCCCAGTTGGACAATATTGGACAGGCAGGTTAGGAACCCGAGGTCAAAGAACATTGCATCAGTGAAGGTTCAGTGGCGAGGTCAGCCGGTCGAGGAGGCGACCTAGGAGACCGAGCAGGATATGCGCAACCGTTACCCTTATCTTTTTACTATGTCATCTATGTCTCTATGCGCGTTGAGGACAAACGAATGTTTAAGTGTATGAGGATGTGACGGCCCGGTGGGTTTTCATAAGAATTAACGTCCCGATCCTCTATTAAATGCTTTCCCTGAGTTTATTTCTGCTATTTTGATTTGCCGGGGCGTTGGATTTTGAGTTTCGGAGAGTTTTGGGACACTTAGTCGCTAGATGAAAGTTTAAGTGTTGAAAAGTTGACTACAGCTAGAACAGTGTGAAGACAACCTCGGAATGAAAATCCGATGGTTTCGTCAGCTCCATTGGGTAATTTCGGTGTTAGGAGCGTGTTCGGATTGTGGTTTGGAGGTCCGCAGCTAATTTAGGCTTGAAATGCCGAAAGTTAGATTTTTGAAGTTTTCGGTTCAATAGTGAGATTTTGATCTGAGGCTCGGAATGTAATTTCGAGAGTTACAGTAGTTCCTTGTGTCAATTAAAATGTTCGCGCAAGATTTCAGGTCATTTGGTAATAGTTTTGGTTGATTTTTTATCAAAAGCGTAATTTAGAAGATTTTGGAATTCTTAGGCTTGAATCCAATGCGAAGTAGGTGTTTTGATATTGTTTAGATGAGTGAAGTAGCTATTTTGTGCTTCGTGTTCGCGATGATATCCCGCGTTTGTGAAGGTAAGGACCTGTTAGTCTTTGCGGTCGCAACATGGTCCTCGAGTTCGCATAGGGTCTGCAGTGTAAGCTACGCATTCGCGAGTGGACATTGTGTTCGCAAAAGAGGAAATTGGCTAGTAGGATCTTTTCTCATCGCGATCGCGTGATGCCCTTCGCGTTCGTGAAGGTTGGTGAAGCTGAGGTATTGCGGCTGCGATGGTGTTATGACATTCGCTAAGGAGAGTTTTGGTCAATGGAATTTTTGTGCTTCGAGAACGCAAGGCTTTGACTGCGTTCGCGAAGAAGGATTTAAATGCCCGGGCAAAATGATTTAAAAAGTCTATTCTGCGATTTTTAGCCTAATAAGAAAATTTCCTCTCATCCATCCTTCCGACAATGCATTCAATAGCATAAGGCTTCGCTATTTTTAGGCGATTTTGAAGCTTTTTGAAGAGGATTGAAGAGGGATTCAAGGGGAATAACTTGGAAGTAATATTTTTGACTTCATAACTCATTTTATGGGATTAAAGACCTATTAATAGTGAAAAATTTGGGGAAAATAGGTAATTAGGGCTTGAGATTAAGAGATCTTACAAAGGGTATTTGAGAGGTCAATTGAACTCCGATTTTAGTGTTTTTATTATGCATAGACTTGTGAGAGTATGAAAATTTCGAAATAATAAATTTCACCCGATTTCGAGATGTGGGCCTGAGGGGCGCTTTGGTCATTTTACCTAGTTTCGCGTATTAGCTTAGAATTTAATTGCAGAATCAGTGACTTGAAGTATTATTTACAATATGCAATTGAATTGAATAAATTTGGGCCATTTGGAGTTGAGTACTCGTGGTAAGAGCGTGGTTTCAGGTTAACTTGAGCTGGTTCTAGGTAAGTAGCTCGCCTAACCTTGTGTGGGGGACTTTTCCCTTAGGATTTGGTAAATTTGATAATTGAAATGCCTTGTACACAAGATGACGAGTGTGTACTTGTGCTAATTGATGGATATCGATTTTCATAAGTAACTACTAGTATGTTTCTTTCCTGTTTTATTACTTGTACTATTTAATCATGTGTTAGCTTAGAAAAGCAGTTTTAAGTGATTAATTTCCTTATTTGTTCAACCGCTTTACCTGAATTCTATGCAGCATGCTAGGCTAGACTATTTGTTTGCCTTAATATAAAGTTTGATAGTTCTGAGCATTGTTTCTGTTGCTGCTGTGTATTTACATTGGGGCTACGTATGTGGGATTCCGGTAGTTCTCCTCTTATATGTTTATATTTGGGACTACAGATGTGAAATTCCGGTAGATCCCCCTGCACAGTTATATGAAACTACGGGAATGCACTCGGTAGATTCCCCAGTACTGGATATTTATGTTTGGGAATATGGAACGGAATTTCGATAGATCCACGTGTACTATGAGCTGGACTACGGGATGGTATCCCGAAAGACTTATTGGATATGTATACTTGGGACTACAGGACGGTATACTCGAAGATTCCCAGTTGATAATATTGGTGTTGAGCTGTATTTTCTTCTGTGTTTATGTTGCCTCTATATTGTTGCTGTTCTTTATATCCTGTGTTACTTTTACTGCCGTACTTATTTATACTGCTCTGTTTATTGTTAGACTTTATCTTTTATTTAACCTTAGTAGGGCTCTGACCTTTTCTCGTCACTACTCAACCGAGGTTAGGCTTAGCACGTACTGAGTAGGGCTCTGACTTTATTTGTAATTTAGTCTCAATTAGTTTTATTTCCGTAAATTTGGTTTATTTTTCACAAGTTAGATTTGCCTAATCGTAACGACTAGATGTCATTAGTATGGTTTACATAGGAAGAACCAGGATCGTGGCATTATTACTACGGAATGAAAGAAATGACGTTCAACTACCTATTAGGGTCATGAAGGTGGAATGATTGATATAATTTATCAAAAATCAATACGTAGTGTTGAAAGATTATGTTCTTAAAATATAATGCATTGAGTAAAAGAAAAGAATGTTTGTTAACGTATGTTCTTGATATAAATAATTATGTTTGGTATCCAAAAGAAAAAGTCAAATCCAAAATGATGATATGTTATATATATCCTTCCACGCGTTGTGAACGCGAACTAACACTTCTGTCTTTCCCTTTTCTTCTTCACTTTTAAGACTTCTCTACCCTACGGCCCCTAAATAATTTATATATTTCTTGAATGGACATATTGTGATTATAATATTAGATTACTAATATAATATTTAGATTACCGATGTGTTAAGTCCTCTTCTTCTTTTTTCCGTTTGAAGCATTTTTAAATTTAATTTTACAGAGAGTTTAAGGATTGATCTATATACTCGCTTACCAATTTCCTAGCAATAATTCACTAATTTAGTTGGCTAGTGAGAAAGATAATTCACTAACTAATTAGTTGAAATGAATAAATGTCCCTGAAATACTGCATATTTCGAACTGTAATCTCAGACATTAGGTTGTCCTCTTAAAAATTTATCCTAATGTCTCTTTGATTACTTATAATTCTATGAATTATTAGCATGTTTTACACAATTGAGATTGAAGAGTATGTTTCAAAAGCCTTTTAATTTTAGTCCGCACCATAAACTATTTATATTTGATAATCGAAAAATTATATAAAATTATATACTTTTTGTATATAATATATAGAATGTATATATATACGAAAATAATATTTTTTTTGCTATTTTATGAAAAACGATTATATAATATCATTTTTCCAGAGTAATTTCGTTTGCTTTTTCGAGCATTAAACGTTTTCAAGGTCCTCCTCCCGTAATTATTGAATAGACTGTAAAGACTTAGAGAAACTTCACCTTCGTTTAGAAGGCAAATACAATTTAATAGTCTGTTTTGTCGTCCTTTCAAGATCAGCTTATTTTGATTTTTTAAAAATAGTTTTCTTAAACATGCTTTTAAAAAATTATTTTTAGTGAGAACTAATTTATGTTTGGTTAATTAATTTGAAAAATATTTTTAGATAACAATTAGTATTTGACCAAGCTTTTCAAATTTACTTCCAAATATATTTTTCTCTAAAACATTTTTATAAAAAATCCTCTTGGAGAAAGTTATTTTTATTGGCTTCTCAAAAATTGTTTATATATATATATATATATATATATATATATATTCCTAGAAACTTGTCCAAATAACTTATAAATCACAGTGTCAATACTCACTAGTTCGAATCTAATGACATCACAAAAATTGTCTAGGTAACCCTTTAATCAAACAATAAACACTGTAATCTCAAATAAATTGTAATTGATTTTACTAATATTCCGTACTGGCCAATATTCATTATTCAGAATAATCATCATAATTGGGGGGTCTTTTTTTTCCACTTTATTCTTGTGGTGGGCCATGTCCTGATAAAAAAAATATAGAGAGAAAACTTTATAAAAATTACACAGGGCGTTTATTTGATCGCCCCCATTTAACCTACACATATTTTTTTAAAAAGTTTTAACTTGTACCCATATTTTAAACAACTTTAACCCCATTTCTCCTCCTCATACTCCTATTTCGTTTTCTTCTTCTTCTGCTGCTATTGGTGATGTTATGAAACTTCAGTTCATGGGATGATCTCCATAAATATATTTATCAGATTATTTAAAAATAAATAATAAATAGTTATGTAAATAGTAGACGATAATTTGTGAATATTTCCACGTATGTGACTTAATAGACAATGATAATTCTGTTATTTTCACGTTTATTGTTTCCAAAATTTATGATTTACATACGCCTGGCAAGCTGATTCTTTATCTAGTATGTTAGAAAGTTTTTTCAAAATTTCAGCTTATATAGTGCTGAAGTTTTTGCATATGAACTAAATAATTTCAGCATGTTCTGCTGAAGTTCTTGAAAAAACTTTATGACAAAACTAATGAATTAAGGAAAAAAAAATTACCTTTTAGTGCTGAAGTTTTTACAAATGAACTAAATAACTTCAGCAGCTTCTGCTGAAGTTTTTGAAAAAGTTTATCCAGGATAAAAAAACTTCAGCTTATTTAGTGCTGAACTTTTTATAAATGAACTAAATAATTTCAGCATCTTCTCCTGAAATTTTTGGAAAAGCTTAATGACAAAACTAATGAATTCAGGAAAACAAAACTTCAGGTTATTTAGTACAGTTACAAACAAAAATTTCAGCAACTAGAGAACAAAACTTCAGCTACTACGCTTAAGTTCAGCAATTACAAATAAAAACTTCAGCAAATAGAGAATAAATCTTCAGCTACTATGCTTAAGTTCATCAATTACAAACAAAAATTTCAGCACACTTGCTACTTCAGGCCCGTCTACTAGAATGCTGAAGTTTTACGTGATTGCCTTTG
The DNA here is from genome assembly GCA_034376525.1 of Nicotiana benthamiana. Lineage (NCBI taxonomy): Eukaryota > Viridiplantae > Streptophyta > Magnoliopsida > Solanales > Solanaceae > Nicotiana > Nicotiana benthamiana. The sequence continues at coordinate 132,064,364 of CM067335.1, forward strand.
CTACTTCAACCCCGTATGCTGAAGTTACGTGAAAAAACGGGCATATTTGTTATTTTTTTTGTAAAGTGAGCACAAATTAAAATGTGACCCAAAAAGCGAGTATAGATGCAAATGCCCCAAAAACTTTCCTATTCTTATGTGGAGCTACCCTTGTCCATGGGAATCAGTTGACACCTCTTTATCAGAAAAATAAAATATAGTATGTTTAAATTTTCTTAATTCTTTTATATGATATTTCTTTGTATTCTGGCTCTTTTTAATTAAACTTTTAGTTCCGCCGCTGTTGTCACCATTGCAACTTTCTTTATATATCGTTTGAGACCACCTATTAAGGGTGTCAATGAATATTTAAAAACCGATTATACCGACCGAATCCTATCATACCGAACCAATTTTTTGGGTTTTTAAATAAAATCGTATGTTTTATATAAATCTATAACCGTACCGATAATTAGAGTAGGTTTTTTATTTTATGAAAATAAACCGAAAAGATATCGAACCGTACTGAATAAATTTACATGTGAAAAATATATTTATATATTAAGTTTAAAAATAATAAAACAACAAATTTTCCTTGGGTCTTAGAATTACGAAAATAATTACAAGCCAAAAAATAATTGACACGATCTGGAGTTTTCACCCTCGGGAATTGTGATGGCGCTTACTCGTGGAAGCTAGGCAAGCCATAAACCTTGAAATTCATTAATCCTTTTCATTTAGTTCATTTTAAACCAATTATATTAGCAATGAATAAGCACTTAAAGGACAACGAAAAATAAAATTAGCGGAAGTCTTAGATTAATATAAAAGACAAAGTCTAGAAGGCCAATACAAGTCTTTACCCAGCACTTGATGTCATAACATACATGGACTACTAAGAGTGCTAAATACAACCGTTTGAAAGAAATAAAACACTGTTTATCTCGAATATATGAGATAACAGAATGAAACATAAGATAGAGGAGACGCCGAGCCTGTGAACGCCTAGAGGGCTACCTCGGAGTTTCGGTGGACTGAAGCTAGCTCCTGATCTAATGTTGTTGCCAAACGCTGCTCCAGTATCTGCACATAAGTGCAGAGTGTAGCATCAGCACAACCGACCCCGTGTGCTGGTAAGTGTCTGGCCTAACCCCGGCAAGATAGTGACGAGACTAGGACCAGACTCCAGATAAACCTATGCAGTTATATAATATACGGCAAAAAAGTAAACAAGTATCAAGCAATTAAAGTTTGGGAAATAGAACATGCTGCGGGAGTGTCAGATAATAGAATATCAAGAACAATAAGGAAAACTGCAATTTAACTTCTAACACGAATAAATAGAAGTAAAGAAAACTTAACTTTCAATTTCAATCTTGTTGCAGGCGTATAGCTCGACCCCGTTTCTCATATCTCGTGGTAGGCATATCACCCGCTCCTATTTCATCATATTTAGTGGCACGTGTACCACCCGCTCCCATTTTATTATATCTCGTGGTAGGTGTATCACCCGCTCCCATTTTATTACATCTCGTGGTAGGCATACCACACGATCCCATTTCATCAATCTTGTGGTAGGCGTATCACCTAATCCCATTTCATCATATCTCGTGGTAGGCGTACCACCCGATCTTATTTCATCATATCTCGTGGTAGGCGTACCACCCGATCCCATTTTATCATGTTTCGTGGTAGGCGTACAACCCACTCCCATTTCATGTTATCACATAATCACAAGATATTCCGGCCATGTAATAAAGCATTATAATAACTTCCCGGAAAGGAACAACAATATAGAAACAATCATCCCGACAAGGGATAATCAACTATAACCAACCTTAACTTAGTTTGATTAATGAAGATGCTCAATCGTTAATAGGATCTACGAGGATAAACAAATCTTTGCTCGATAGGGTAGACTATTAGTTAAGGCATACATGATGTCATTTAAGAATACAACAACTTTCAATTTAAGACTTACGGTCATGCTTGACACCAACATATAGATACTCGTCACCATGCCTATACGTCGTACTCAACAAGGAGCAAAAGCACATATGACTCAACTCCAAATCTCGCAAGCTAAGGTTAGATCGAACACTTACCTCGACACCTTGAACACAACTCAAGCCTTAGTTATAGCTTTACCTCTTGATTCCATCGCCAACTCATTTCTATCCACAAATTACTTGGTTACATCAAGAAACACTAAAGGAACCAACCCCAATACATGAAAATGAGTTTTCCAAAGTTTTTCCCAAAAAGTCAAAAATCGCCCCCCGGCCCATGTGGTCAAAATTCGAGGTTCATACCAAACCCGGTGATACATTCCCCCGCGAACACAAATATGTAATTTGTTTTGAAATCGGACCTCAAATTGAGGTCCAAATCCTCAATTTTTGGAAAGCCTAAGTTCTACCCAAAATACCTAATTCCCCCATGAAAGTCTTTGATTCTAAGTTGGAATTATGTTAAAAGATGTTAATGATTAAAGAAAACTAGTTAAAAATGACTTATAGTTGATTTGGAGAAGAAAGGTTGCTTGAAAAATCGCCCCTTATGTTTTTAGGGTATTGAAAAATGAAAAATAACTAAAATTCCTGTCTATTTATACCCCTGGCAGACTCCCTGTGCGGACCGCACTAAATGGACCGCGGCCGCATAGGCTCAGCTGAAGACTTGGGGTTTCAGCACCCACCGCGGACCGCACAAAAGCGACCGTGGCCGCGCTGCCTCCCCGCGGACCGCACAAGGTGACTGCGGCCATGCTGGCCCCTCTGCGGTCGCACGCGATTTCTCGCGGACCGCACAAGAGGGTTCAGAGGCCTGCAACTTCTTGAACCTGCAACATCTGATTTTTATGCCAAGGCATCTTGAAACCTACCCGAAACACACACGACCCCTCGAAACTCCAACCCAAATATACACACAACTTCAAAATATTCTACGAACATATTTATGTGATCAAATTACCGGGATAACATCACGAACATTGAATTAAACCTCAAGATCAATGAAATTTCGAAAAACTTCTTTAAACATCAAACTTCCCAAGCCTTCTTTATACATTAAATTCCGGATCACGTCGAACGACGTCAGTTTTTAACCAAATTTCACAGAATGAAAGAAGTCATATATAAGTACCGGGCACTGGAACAAAAATACGGGCCCGATACCATCACTTTCTAATCAGTTTTCATTTTAAATTTCCTCAAACAATTTTAGGAAAATAATTTCCTTCAAAAATTCATTTCTCGGGCTTGGGACCTCGGAATTTGATTCCGGGCATATGCCCAAGTCTCATATTTTCCTACAGACTCTCCGGGATCGTCGAATCACGGGTCCGGGCCCGTTTACCTAAAGTATTGACTGAAGTTAAATTTATTCATTTTAACACCAAAACTTAGCAATTTTCACAGAATTTCATATTTAAACTTTCCGGCTACGCGCCCGGACTGTGCATACAAATCGAGGCGACTCTAAAAGAGGTTTTCAAGGCCCCGAAAGTACAGAGTTTGATAAGAAACCAGGTGATGACCCTTTGGATCGTCACTATAATAAACTCAAAATCGTAATTTCCAAACCTATTACGTTACTCTCATTGAAACTAAATGATTTTCAATATATTCACTAGAAAGGTACAATGTATTGTAGGGATTATGAGTAGCAAACTACAATTATGTTTTATTTCATATGATTTAAATTTATCTTTTTGAATGTTTAATCTTCTATATACTTTATTCTTGAGTCCTAGTCCCAGCATCGTTAATATCTTTCCACTCGAGTGCTTTATATCTTCTTTATATTTATTTGTTTTTTTTGTTTTACGTTATTGTAGAGTAGTTGATGGATCTGTACTCTAGCCATCTTTCATAATTTCTTATTCATAACCTTTTAAAATGAAAACATATCTTGAGAGTTTTTTAAGTTCTATAAAAGTACGTATGTTATTGCATTCTACTTCAACTAATGATTGTTATATGACATTTAAAACATTATCAAAAATTAATCGAACCGTTCCGAACTGAAGAGAAACCGATATGATTGGAATGGTTTTGAAAAGTCTAATATTTGTTATACATAATAAAATAATCAAAAAACAGTGGACTCAATCGACCACAATAGAATTACCCACCGTTGTAGACACATAAACAAGAACACCCAATGCATCACTAGGCAAGACTAAGTATGGGATAAAATAAGATGACACATACGAATACGTAGACCCCAGATAAAAAAACACCGAAGGAACTCTATCACAAACCAGAACGGTACCTGTAATAACTGCATCAGAAGCCTTTGCCTTGGGCCTGGCCTGAAGTGCATAACATCGGGGCTGGGCCCTACCATTCTAATTTACCTCTCTGGGACGGCCTGCAGCTGGCTGGCATCCACCTCTAGCGTTCTGAGCTCTACCTCTAGGACCTCTACGTCCACCTCTAGCACCTCTACCCCTACCTCCAGCTGGCTGGGCGGGCCGTGGAACGTCCAGTGCCTGTACCGTAGCACGAGAACCCTGGTGAGGAGAATTGCTCGAAGCTCGAGGGCAATACCTAGCAATGTGCCCCATGCCACCACAAGTAAAAAAAGCCCTCGGCGATCTGCCCTGGAAACTCTAAAGAGGTGGTGCACTGATAGGTGTTGGTGGTGCACTAAGGACTGCTGATCGGGATACTGCATCTGAGAACCACGACTACCTGAAGCACCGTGAGAAACCTGAAGGGCTGACTGAAAGGGCCTAGGAGGATGGCCTCTACCACATGAATCTCTACCTCCAGACGATGTACCACTAAATCTACCTGAATGACGGGGACTCTTTTCCGACCCATGACCACCTGTTTGTGACAGAACCATCTCAACTTTGCGGGCCACATTAGCCGCCTCCTGAAAAGTGATATCACCCCGGTCTTTCTAACCATCTGGAGACGAATCGGTTGGATGAATCCATAAATAAACCGTCTCACTCTCTACATCTCAGTGGGAAGTATAACAAGATCATGGCGAGCTAAGTCAATGAAACGGGTCTCATATTGGGTGACCGTCATGGAACCCTGCTGAAGGCGCTCACACTGCCTCCGATAGGACTCTCTTTGAGTCACGGGGAGAAACTTCTCTAGAAATAACTCTGTAAACTGATTCGAAGTCAAAGATGGAGATCCGGCTGGTCTAGCTAAGCAATAATCCCTCCACCAAGTCTTGGCGGATCTTGACAAGCGAAATGTAGCAAAATCGATCCCATTGGTCTCAACAATGCCATGTTCCTGAGAACCTTGTGGCACCTATATAGGAAATCCGGGGGATCCTCTGAAAAAGCACCACTGAAGGTAGTATTGAAAATCTTGGTGAACCTATCCAGCCTCCACAAAGCATCGGTAGACATCGCCGCTCCATTGCCGGGCTAAGCCACTATACCCAGCTGAATTGCTCTAACTGGCTGAACCACTGGAGTCTGACTTTGGGGAGCTACCTGCTCCGGAGTGCGAGTATCAAGAGTTTGAGCCCCTACTACAGCCTGAGAAGTGGTTGGTGCTATAGGAAGCAAACCTACTTGGGTGACTCTCTTCACGAGCCCCACCAATCGGACCAGAGCATCCTGAAGAACTGGGGTAGCAATAAACCCCTCTAGGACCTGATTTGGGCCCACCGGAGCTGCTGTGGCCGGAACCTCCTCCTCAAAATCAACCTGAGGCTCCACCACTGGTGCTGCTGCTCGGGGCTGAGCTCTTCCCCTACCTCGGCCTCTAGCACGGCCTCAGCCTTGCCCTCTGCTCCTAGTGGAAGCTACTGCTGGGGGCTCGGGCTGCGACGCGGTAGATGAGGAAGCGCGTGTTCTCACCATCTGCTAAAGAATAGAGTAAAAATTCAATTAGCGTCGAGAAACAGTTCTGCACAACAGGAAAGAACATATGTGAAATTTTCTAACTTTGTAGCCTCTAGGGATAAATACGAACGTCTCTGTATCAATCCCTCAGACTCTACCGAGAGTTGAGAGGCCAATGCAACCTAGAGCTCCGATACCAACTTGTCACGATCGGAGTTTCCAACCTCGAAAGTCGTGATGGCGCCTACTCGTAGAAGCTAGGCAAGCCATAAACCTTGGAAGTCATTAATCCTTTTCATTTAGTTCATTTTAAGCCAATTATATTAGCAATGAATAAGCATTTAAAGAACGGCGAAAAATAAAATTAGTGGAAGTCTTAGATGAATATAAAAGCAAACGTCTAAAAGGCCAATACAAATCTCTACCCAGTACCTGGTGTCATAACATACACGGACTATTAAGAGTGCTAAGTACAACCGTTTGAAAAAAATAAAATATTGTTTGTCTCGAATACATGATATAACAAAATGAAACATAAGATAGAGGAGACGCGGGGCCTGCGAACGCCTATAGGGATACCTCGGAGTCTCGGTGGACTGAATGCTAGCTCTTGAACTAATGTCGGTGCCCAAATGCTGCTCTGATATCTGCACATAAGTGCAGAGTGTAGCATCAGCACAACCGACCCCATGTTCTGGTAAGTGTCTGGCCTAACCCCGACGAGGTACTGACGAGGCTAGGACCAGACTCCAGATAAATTTGTGCAGTTATATAATATATGGCGGAAAAGTAAATAAGTATTAAGCAATTAAAGCTGGGGAAAGGGAATATGTTGCGGGGGTGGCAGATAAACAGAATATCAAGAACAATAAGGAAAACTGCAATTTAACTTCTAACACAGATAAAGAGAATCATAGACAACTTTCAATTTCAATTTCAATCTCGTTGCATGCGTGAAACCCGATCCCATTTCTTATATCTTGTAATAGGCGTACCACCCGCTCCCATTTCGTCATATCTCGTGGTAGGCGTACCACCTGCTCTTATTTTATTATATCTCACAGTAGGCGTACCACTGGCTCCTATTTTATTATATCTCCTGGTAGGCGTATCACCCGCTCCTATTTTATTACATCTTGTGGTAGGCGTACCATCCGATCCCATTTCATCAATCTTGTGGTAGCGTACCATCCGATCCCATTTTATCAATCTTGTGGTAGGCGTACCACCCGATCTCATTTTATCATATCTCATGGAGGCGTACCACCTGCTCCCATTTCATGTTATTGTTGGAAACACGTTCTCAATGCGATATACTAAACGTGTATTCCTTTGTAGGTTTTGATGAATGACAAACAAAGCACAAATTGATATATGACGGAGTTCAAGTACAAGAGCACAAATGTTGAGATTGAAGCTCAAGACGTTGTTTTTAATTGTTATTATTGAGTTATTCTTAAATGTGATCTTGATCCTATAACTTGACTCCATAACATGGCTTCTCTCATAAAACTATTTTCCAAAATCATGCATACTTATTTCTGTATCAAATAATTTCAAATTATGCATATTTACATTAGACAAAATGTTTTCTAAACATGCCTCAAAAATCTGGGCTAAAATAATCGATTATGAACTTATGATAATCGACTATTTCTGAGCCAAGACTGCATGACAATCGATTATGAATTAATGGTAATCGATTGTGAGTAAGACAGAACATCAGGTTTTTCCAAATCTGCATGATAATCGATTGTGATCAAATGCCAATCGATTGGTGTTGAGGTAAAGTTTTTCAATACTCAAAATAATCGATTATGAACTAATGGTGATCGATTATGTTGAGACAATGTCTTTCAGTGATTTTAAATTTAATTAAGTAATCGATTATTTCTTTAGATAATCGATTATCACTGAGACAGTAAGTTTTATGATTTTCAGAAAATAACAAGTAATCGATTATGTCTTTAGATAATCGATTATCACTGAGACAGTAAGTTTCATGATTTTCAGAAAATAACAAGTAATCGATTGTTGCAAAGGACAATCGATTGTTGAAGCTGACCGTTGTCAAATGATTTTCAAATACCTCAAAGTAATCGATTATTGGTTTTCATATAATCGATGTTTTGCTTAAAATCTGGAAATGATTTTTAGAACGTTGCTGAGGTAATCGATTATAGATTTTATATAATCGATGTTTTGCTTAAAATCCGGAAATGATTTTTAGAACGTTGCCAATATAATCGATTATGGATTTGGTGTAATCGATTATCTGTTTTTGAATTTTGCCAGTAATCGATTATGGATTGTAAGTAATCGATTATTATGCGTTAAATCTGGGATTGATTTTTGATCTGACTGGCAGATAATCGATTGTTCGGTCTTGACAATCGATTATCACTGAGTAAATTCAGCAATTCTTAATTGGCAATTAGACAACGGTAAGACCAAGTTTTGCACCTATAAATACAGCTTCAACTCAGTGTTTTACACACAACAACATACACTAACTGATCATTACATTGCTTTAAGCTTTCATTCAATTGTTCATCATTTTCTACTCATTTCATAAAGCTTTTGAGAGCCATATTATTGTTCAAAGTTGTTGTGGTCTTGAGCGTATTATTTTACTCATATCTACTCATCAAGGAGTACCTTTGTTAAGTGAGTGTTCAAGTATTTCAAATACTTGTAAGAGAATTTTGATTCTCTTGTGTTGAGGAACTTGTGCTTCCTCTGTTGAAGTCTTTGGGATTGTATCCCCGAGCAAGTGAAGTCTTTGGGATTGTATCCCCGAGCAAGTGAAGTCTTTGGGATTGTATCCCCGAGCAAGTGAAGTCTTTGGGATTGTATCCCCGAGCAAGTGAAGTCTTTGGGATTGTATCCCCGAGCAAGTGAAGTCTTTGGGATTGTATCCCCGAGCAAGTGAAGTCTTTGGGATTGTATCCCCGAGCAAGTGAAGTCCTTGGGATTGTATCCCCGAGCAAGTGAAGTCTTTGAGGTGAGGAACCTCCGAGCAAGTGAAGTCTTTGAGGTGAGGAACCTCCGAGCAAGTGAAGTCTTTGAGGTGAGGAACCTCCGAGCAAGTGAAGTCTTTGAGGTGAGGAACCTCCGAGCAAGTGAAGTCTTTGAGATTGTATCTCCGAGCAACTGTAAAGGTTTGTTAAGCACCCGTAAGCTTAACAAGTTAGTAGAAAATCTCGAGAGAGTCTCTCGGGGACTGGACTAACCACTGTTGTGGCCAACCAGGATATATCCTTGTGTAAGTTTTTTTATTGCACTTATTTACTTCCTGTAAAATTTAAATTCCGCAAGAAAACGCTAAATTTCATTAAAACGCTATTCACCCCCCCCCCTCTAGCGTAGAGCGTTATTTCTAACAATTGGTATCAGAGCCATACTCTCTGAAAAACTTAACAGTTTGAGAGAACCATCCATGGCTTCTACTCGTGACTTTTTTGCAGGAATAGGTGAAGGTGAATGCAACACGTCGCCTCCAAAATTGGGTGAAAACAACTACTCAGTTTGGAAAGATCAAATGAGAGTTTTTACGATAGCAAACGACCTCTATCTATGGCAAATCATCAAGCATGGAAATCAAATGACTACAAAAGTTGGGAAAGCCAAGGTAAGTGAATACAACACTAATGCGATAAATATGTTGTATAAATCCTTGAACCAGGAAATCTGGCGAAAAATCTCCCACTACAAAACTGCTAAGGAAATGTGGGATAAGCTTGAAGAAATTCATGAAAGAACATCTCAAGTGGAAAAATGCTCAAATGATGAATCAAATATCAGGTGCCTGATGGCCGACAAAGGAAACAACGAAGAAGAGGTAAGTATCTCTAATTCTCACTCGTTCGAAGAATTACAAAATGCATATGAAGATTTGTATGGTGAATATGGTAATGCTGTCAAAATGATTAGAGATTTGAAGAAATCACTTTCCCAGCAAGAATTAGATTTTCAGAAAAATCTCTCTTTAAAAGAAAAGGATTTTGAAGAACGTCTATTATTGAAAGAAAAAGATTTCAAAAATCAACTTTCTTTGAAACAAAAAGATTTTGAAAAATTGACTCGTGATAACGAGAATCTTGTAAAAGAAAATCAGTTTTTGCAAAATGATAGTGTAGAACTTAGACAAGTCATTAAGACTATGCATGAAGCTTCTTATGTTGATGAATGCTCTACTTGTACTTCCTGCGATTCTTTGAAGTTAGAAAACGCAGACCTTAGGAAAACTTTAGAATCACGAAGTATAGATGTCCCTAAAGTTATTGAAGAAAAGGAAACGTCGAAGAATAATCAACGGCATAAAAGCAGAAATCCCATTAGAAAGTTTACTGCTCCACCTAGAAATAAATCTAGGGCTGTAAATGAGTCTAGGACAAATTCCTTTAGACCACCTAGACATTACGCTAGGATGTATGAAAACAAGTCTAAAACTAACGCCTTTAGATCACCTAGATACAACTCTAGAAATTGGAATAATGAATCTAGAGTTAATCACTTTACATCGCCTAGAATCAATACTAGGACTATTGTTGATAAGCCTAGAACGAACTACGTTGGACAACCTAGAAATGACTCTAGGATTCTCAACGCCTCTAGGAATGACTCTAGATCACCTAAAATGTATTTGGCGCAACCTAGGCATTGGCACAATCCGAACGTAGTATGCCATTATTGCAATCGGATAGGTCACATTGCACCCGTGTGTTTTGCTAAACATAGAGATTTATCTTTTGGTTATAATTATTATTTGCCTAACCCCAAAGGACCCAAAAAGATATGGGTACCAAAAACCTCTCCGTAGGTATTTTTGCAGGTGTGCTTGAAGACTACAAAATTGTAGTAGATGCACCAAGCACGACACCCAAAGGCATCGAGAGGAATTTCGGTTAGCTATTCTTTTTGATAAAACCGAATATGTGCAAGTTATTAATGTTGACAGATTTGTTGATATATGGCAGCTGGTGTTATTAACATATAAGTTGTCAACTTGATTCTCACCCTGAAAAACGTTGACATGCGTTAATTGTAAGAATCAATTTGCGAAATTTCTTGTTGACTATACGTGTTGATTGACATGCTGAAAATTCATTTTTGATTACTAGTATCAACTATTAAATGCTTGATCCATGCTTTGACAAATGTTGATTCGTGCATTGAATGAGTACCTACTAAAATCATGTTTAGTTGAATTATGTCTTGACAATCTTTTCAAACAGCAAAGTGTTTTAAATCATGTTTTAATATATGTTTTGATAAATGCTTTTTATATTAGCATACTCTCAAAATCGATTTTCAGGACTTAAAACCTTTTTGATCTAGTCCACAATCGATTGTTCACAGGCACAATCGATTGTCCGTGTTTTTCTGAGTTTTCAGAAACTCTGTTTATTGCAGATTTTTTCAGGAACTGTGTCAAATAGTTCAACAATCGATTGTCCTTTTTCAACAATCGATTGTCAATCGGTAAAAATCTCAAGATTTGTTACCATTCTGAATTCTGAACTCGACAGCTATCATTTATCATCGTGTCAGTTCAAAATAGGCATAAACGTTCTTGAATTTTTTTTAAAAGCTAGGCTTTCATTTTTATCATGCCCAATTGTATGTGTTGATATGTCTTTGTTAACCATCCGTATCAATTCTCCTTGAATCATGCTTTGTTTTGGTTCTCATTATTGCAAATGCGCTTAATTGAAATATTTGACATTTGTTGCAATATGGATTGCTGAAAATAACCTTGTGTATCACTGTTAATAAAATAACATTTGATGCATTTGTTATGCTCTCCGTCAAATGGATTTTTCATTGCTTCTGTAACAATTGGTATTTCCTGTAAAATGTCAATTTGATGTGTTTTGCCTAAACAGGTGATAAGATGGTTGATTCATGATTTGACTAGCTATTTGAAACAGCATGCAATATATGTTTTGACAAATGTTCCAAAATAACAAATGGTTTTTTTTTTTTTTTGTTTGGTTGATATAATTGATAAATTTATAAAAATCGTCATATTGTATATTCCTCAATATCCTTCCTATTCTTTTGTGAATATGGTAAAAGGAATTAGCCTTAATACAATCTTCTTATCAAAAGAAGAAATGTTTTAGGCAATTTGTTACAAGTAAGAGGAATGTCATTACATTCCATTTTGTCTTACTTAAAAAGGGAACTTGTGCTTTGAAAGAATTGATTGCATAAATTTTATTGATGATATTTTCTTAACAAATATCTGTTTGGTTTTTGAATTGTTATTATGGTGATAAATTGTTTATATATATATATCGGAAATGGCTTCACTTGATTAAATGTTGGAAATGCAAATGTGCTCGCATGAAGCATTCAATTCAATTTCTAGCAAATTGAGATGTCAACGATGGAGGATGACATCAAGACAAACCGGGTATGATCGTTCCTTACTCTACCCTTTAGCTAGTTGAATTGGTATTATATGTCACAAGTATTGATATGAATGTTATTTTGATAAATTGCATAATTGATTAAGTGCATAAATTGTATTGAGTTTTGATTTTCTAAATTGGTATTTATAACAATTGGTGTTGATTATATGTATTCATGATGGAAAATCTATTTTCATAAAAACGTTTTCATCCGAAGAATCATTATCTTCCACCATGTGTTGATGACGTTGTTTCATTCATAATCAATTGTCATAATTCCAAAATTGATTATAATATATTCAAAATTGATTACCATACTTCCAAAATCAATTTTCAGGACTTAGACCATTTTTGCCCAGTACACAATCGATTGTCAAGTTACACAATCGATTGTCAGTGATTTTCTGATTTCAAAAACACTGTTTCAAGCCAAATTCTCAGTATGTGTCAATCTTGACACAATCGATTGTCTCTATCACACAATCGATTGTCCAACGGTATTAATTCAAAATTTCTTACCGTTCTGCTCTGCTGACACCCCTTTAATCGATTGTCAGTTTTTTTTCAGAAACAATGGGCATATCTGTTCAACAATCGATTGTCTCCAGCAAACAATCGATTGTCTCCAACGGTGGTCTTAAAATCTGACCGTTTTTGAGTCTTCAATTCAGCCATGAATACCATGTCTTCTCCCACTCTATAAATAGAGATGTATTCTTCATTCATATCACAACAAAATCAAGTCTAAGTCTTTAAATTCTATCAAAAGCTCTCCTTGCTAATTTTTAGTCTTCTCAAGTCTTTCAATCAAAATGCCAAGAAAAACTAGAGCTTCTAAGCAAGGTGCCTCTGCCTCCAGCTCCTCCTCCTACCCGTCCTGCCCGTCGTGCTCGTCCATCTCAGGAGCCCACTCTCCAAACTATATCCGACCAGCTCTCTCAGTTGACACACGAGATCCATGGTTATTTTGACCATGTCCATTATCCCTATGCGGGTCTCGTTCCCTTTGAAGCTGCGCCGAATGACGAGGCGGATCGTAACGGAGATAATTGATATGGTATTTTTTTGTATTGTTGGATGTCCCTCTGCTGTACCCCTTTAATTTTCAATAAATAAACTTTGTTTTATTTCGTCTTTGTGTATCTTTCCTTACTATTTTTTTTGCTAATGGCAAAAGGGGGAAGATAGGGATAACGGGTATGCACTACCTCTACATTGCTTAAATTGAGGGGGAATTCTTAAATTAAGGGGGAACAAGAACAAATATGCATATTTGTTACTTGTCTTGAATCGTCAATATTATTTGTCAAAATTGCATATCCCGCTTAATGTTTGCCATTATCAAAAAGGGGGAAATTGTTGGAAACACGTTCTCAATGCGATATACTAAACGTGTATTCCTTTGTAGGTTTTGATGAATGACAAACAAAGCACAAATTGATATATGACGGAGTTCAAGTACAAGAGCACAAATGTTGAGATTGAAGCTCAAGACGTTGTTTTTAATTGTTATTATTGAGTTATTCTTAAATGTGATCTTGATCCTATAACTTGACTCCATAACATGGCTTCTCTCATAAAACTATTTTCCAAAATCATGCATACTTATTTCTGTATCAAATAATTTCAAATGATGCATATTTACATTAGACAAAATGTTTTCTAAACATGCCTCAAAAATCTGGGCTAAAATAATCGATTATGAACTTATGATAATCTACTATTTCTGAGCCAAGACTGCATGACAATCGATTATGAATTAATGGTAATCGATTGTGAGTAAGACAGAACATCAGGTTTTTCCAAATCTGCATGATAATCGATTGTGATCAAATGCCAATCGATTGGTGTTGAGGTAAAGTTTTTCAATACTCAAAATAATCGATTATGAACTAATGGTGATCGATTATATTGAGACAATGTCTTTCAGTGATTTTAAATTTAATTAAGTAATCGATTATGTCTTTAGATAATCGATTATCACTGAGACAGTAAGTTTTATGATTTTCAGAAAATAACAAGTAATCGATTATGTCTTCAGATAATCGATTATCACTGAGACAGAGTTTCATGATTTTCAGAAAATAACAAGTAATCGATTGTTGCAAAGGACAATCGATTGTTGAAGCTGACCGTTGTCAAATGATTTTCAAATACCTCAAAGTAATCGATTATTGGTTTTCATATAATCGATGTTTTGCTTAAAATCTGGAAATGATTTTTAGAACGTTGCTGAGGTAATCGATTATAGATTTTATATAATCGATGTTTTGCTTAAAATCCGGAAATGATTTTTAGAACGTTGCCAATACAATCGATTATGGATTTGGTGTAATCGATTATCTGTTTTTGAATTTTGTCAGTAATCGATTATGGATTGTAAATAATCGATTATTAAGCGTTAAATCTGGGATTGATTTTTGATCTGACTGGCAGATAATCGATTGTTCGGTCTTGACAATCGATTATCACTGAGTAAATTCAGCAATTCTTAATTGGCAATTAGACAACGGTAAGACCAAGTTTTGCACCTATAAATACAGCTTCAACTCAGTGTTTTACATACAACAACATACACTAACTGATCATTACATTGCTTTAAGCTTTCATTCAATTGTTCATCATTTTCTACTCATTTCATAAAGCTTTTGAGAGCCATATTATTGTTCAAAGTTGTTGTGGTCTTGAGCGTATTATTTTACTCATATCTACTCATCAAGGAGTACCTTTGTTAAGTGAGTGTTCAAGTATTTCAAATACTTGTAAGAGAATTTTGATTCTCTTGTGTTGAGGAACTTGTGCTTCCTCTGTTGAAGTCTTTGGGATTGTATCCCCGAGCAAGTGAAGTCTTTGGGATTGTATCCCCGAGCAAGTGAAGTCTTTGGGATTGTATCCCCGAGCAAGTGAAGTCTTTGGGATTGTATCCCCGAGCAAGTGAAGTCTTTGGGATTGTATCTCCGAGCAAGTGAAGTCTTTGAGGTGAGGAACCTCTGAGCAAGTGAAGTCTTTGAGGTGAGGAACCTCCGAGCAAGTGAAGTCTTTGAGGTGAGGAACCTCCGAGCAAGTGAAGTCTTTGAGATTGTATCTCCGAGCAACTGTAAAGGTTTGTTAAGCACCCGTAAGCTTAACAAGTTAGTAGAAAATCTCGAGAGAGTCTCTCGGGGACTGGACTAACCACTGTTGTGGCCAACCAGGATATATCCTTGTGTAAGTTTTTTTATTGCACTTATTTACTTCCTGTAAAATTTAAATTCCGCAAGAAAACGCTAAATTTCATTAAAACGCTATTCAACCCCCCCTCTAGCGTAGAGCGTTATTTCTAACAGTTATCACATAATAACAAGAAATCCCGGCCAAGGAAGAAAGCATTATAATAACTTCCCGGCAAGGAATAATAATATAGAAACAATCATCTCGGCAAAGGAGAATCAGCTATAACCAACCTTAACTCAGTTTGATTAATGAAGATGGTCAATCGTAAATAGGATCAATGAGGATAAACAAATCTTTGTTCGATATGGTATACCATTAGTTAAGGCATACATGATGTCATTTAAGAATACAACAACTTTCAATTTAAGACTCACAGTCATGCTTGACATTAACGTATATATACTCGGCACCATGCCTATATGTCATACTCAACAAGGAGCAATTAGCACATATGACTCTACTCCTAATCCCTCAAGCTAAGGTTAGACCGAACACTTACCTCCATGCCCTGAACACAACTCAAGCCTCAATTATAGCTTTACCCCTTGATCCACCGCTAATTCGCTCGTATCTATCCAAAAATTACTTAGTTACATCAATAAACACTAAATCAACCAACCCCAATGCATGAAAATGAGCTTTCCAAAGATTTATCCAAAAAAACAAAAATTTTCCCCGGCCCACGTGGTCAAAACCCAAGGTTCGAACCAAAACTCGGTTACCCGTTCCCCCATGAGCCCAAATATGCAATTTGTTTTGAAACCGAACCTCATTGAGGTCCAAATCTCCAATTTTCTAAAAACCTAAGTTCTACCCAAAACACGCAATTCCCCCATGAAAATCTTTGATTCTAAGCTGAAATCATGTTAAAATATGTTAATGATTAAAGAAAATTAGTTAAAAATGACTTACAATTGATTTGGAGAAGAAAGGTTCCTTGAAAAATCGCCTCTTATATTTTTAGGGTTTTGAAAAATAAAAAATAACTGAAATTCCCGTCTATTTATACCCCTGATAGACTCCATGTGCGGACCGCACTAAAAGGACCGCAGACGCACATGCTTAGTTGAAGACATGCGGTTCAGCATTCACCGCGGATCGCACAAAGGCGACCGCGGCCGTGTTGCCTCCACCGCGGACCGCACAAAGGCAACTGCGGCCGCGCTGCCTCCACCGTGGACCGCACAAAGGCGACCGCGGTCGCACTGGCCCCTCTGCGGTCGCACGCGATTTCTCGCGGACCGCACAAGAGGATTTAGAGGCCTACAACTTCCTGAACCTGCAACATCTGATTTCTAAGCCTAAAGCATCCCGGAACCTACCCGAAACTCACTCGAGCTCTCGAAACTCCAACCCAAATATACACACAACTTGAAAACATATTCTACGAACATACTTGTGTGATCAAATTACCAAGATAACATCACGAACATCGAATTAAACCTCAAGTTCACTGAAATTTCTCAAAACTTCTTTAAACATCAAATTTTCTAATTAAGGTGCGGATTACGTCAAACGACGTTCAGTTTTAACCAAATTTCACAAGAATTGACTGAAGTCATATATAAGACCTATACCGGACACCGAAACAAAAATACGGGCCTGATACCATCGCTTTCTAGTAAGTTTTCATTTCAAATTTCCTCAAACAATTTCAGAAAAACTATTTCCTTTAAAAATTCATTTCTCGGGCTTGGGACCTCGGAATTCAATTCCGGGTATATGCCCAAGTCCCATATTTTCCTACAGACCCAGGACCATCGAATTACGGGTCCGGCCCGTTTACCTAAAATATTGACCGAAGTCAAATTTATTCATTTTAATATTGAAACTTCGCATTTTTCACAGAATTTTATATTTAAACTTTCCGGCTACGCGCCTAAACTGCGTACGCAAATCGGTCAAGACCTCAAATATATATGATTTGATAAACAAACAGGTGATGACCCTTTGGGTCGTCACAATAATAAACTCAAAATCATAATTTTCAAACCTATTATGTTACGCTCATTGAAACTAAATCATTTTCAGCATATTCATTAGCAAGATACAAGGTATTGTAGCGATTATGATTAGCAAATTACAATGTGTTGATTATGTTTTATTTCATATGATTTAGATTTAGCTTTTTGAATGTTTAATCTTCTATAGACTTTATTCTTGAGTCCCAGTCCAGCTTCGTTAATATATTTCCACTCGAGAACTCTATATTTATTTATTTAGTTTCTTTTACGTTGTTGTAGAGTAGTTGATGGATTTATACTCTAGCCATCTTTCATATTTTCTTATTCCTAACCTTTTAAAATGTAAAAATATCTTTGGAGTTTTTCTAAGTTTTATAAAAGTATGTATGTTATTGCATTCTACTTCTACTAATGATTTTTATATAGCATTTAAGAAAATATCAAAAATTAACCGAACCATTCCGACACTAAAGATAAACCGATATAATTAGAATGATTTCGAAAAATCTAATATTAGATATATATAATAAAATAATTAAAAAATTAATATGATATAAAATTTATAAAATAACTTATCGTACCGAACTATTGAACCTATGCTCTACGAGAAAAAAA
Organism: Nicotiana benthamiana; assembly: GCA_034376525.1. Classification (NCBI taxonomy): domain Eukaryota; kingdom Viridiplantae; phylum Streptophyta; class Magnoliopsida; order Solanales; family Solanaceae; genus Nicotiana; species Nicotiana benthamiana. Next base: position 132,082,375 of record CM067335.1, read on the forward strand.
AAAAGAACTTTCCCTTACTCTCTGGAAAATATAACAAACATCTACCGTTATCTTAAAAGAAAATATCTAGTACAATCTTGAAGTATCCTCATAAAAATAAAAATAACAAATTATATAAACTCCAAAATTGACCAGAGAAATCATATAACCGCTGAAAATAATCAACCTTTACTAGTCAAAAGAAAAATCATCAATTATCCCATTTCTCTCATTTCTTTGTTCTTTCTGTACCGTCTCCCCACACAAAAAATACACGCACCCATTTTACATATACTCCAAGATACAATATATATACCCACCATCTTTCTCCTTCTTCCACCATTGACCTTTCTTCCTCCAACCCCCAACCCCCAATCCTAAAACCCCACAATCCAAAACCCCAAAAACACACACCAAGATCGAAGTTTTGTTGAAATTTCAAGAAAACTAAGCATATACATACACCAAGTATACATATATATATACCCACCCTTTTCCTTCATCTTCCACCACTAATCTTTTCCCTCCTCCCCCACCCAAACCCCAACCCCAACCCTCAAACCTAAAACCCTACCACCTCAAAACCCAAAAACACACACCAAGATCGAATTTTTGCTGAATTTTCAAGAAAATTAAAACATATATACACACCAATATACACATATATACTTACCAATAACCCCCCCCCCCCCACAACAACCCAACCAAAAGCCAAAAATACAGACACCAAGCTCAGCTTTTTGCTGAATTTTCAAAAAAATTCAACAGAAGATGATGAACAACAGTTATTCACCAATTAGAGAAAGTACCCAAGAAGGAGAGGAAGACTATTTTTACCAAGAAGAACCTTCACTTTTTTGTGGGTGTTTCAAATTCCCCTGTTTTCAATCAAAAGAAGGTGAAGCAAATTCACTATTACAACAACAAGGTGAAGACAGAGACTCATGGATGGTGACAAAGATGAAGGAACTGAAGGAATATTCAGAACTTGTAGCTGGACCAAAATGGAAGAATTTTGTTAGGAAAATGGGGAAATATTGTAATTCCAAGAAATCTAAGGGCCAGCAGTTTCAGTATGATTCTGATAGTTATGCTATGAATTTTGATGAGGGAGTTGAAGAAAATGATGATGGGCTTTTCCGCAGTTTCTCAACTCGGTTTGCTGCTCCTGCTCCCTTTTCTATTAATAATAATAATAATAATAATACACAAAGAAATGCTGGATTATGATAATTATTATTATTGGAAGAAAAAGAAAAAATTAAGATGTGTGTGATTTATGATTTATGTGTAATTAGAGGGGAGAAAATGGTGTATGAGATTGGTTTTTATACATATTTATTTATTTGTAATATATACTGGTAAAATTCTTTTGATATTTATTTATTATTTTGGATGCCCCAATTCTAAATTAATAACATGGCATAAATGGTGTGAGATTGGTTTTATATTCTTTTATTTCTTATATAGAGATAAGATTAATTTTTTTTCATTGTTAGAGTTTAATTTATGTTGTTATTAGATTAACATTATTTGATATTTATTTATTATTTTGGATGCCTCAATTCTAAAATTAACATGAGCCTCTTGCCCTTAATTAAAGGTATTGAATTATCTTAGTAAGAAAATTGGTGAAAAGAAATACCATAGTTACTAGTTTTGAGAGTGACATTAAGCCATATTTTATCTCATGTTTAGTTAAGGCATAAATGTATTTTGGATAGGATTAAAAATCAGAGGGTGAATTTTAAGTATGAAATTATCTTTGTTAGGAAGTATTTTAATCTCTTCCAACTTCCGTCCCCCCAATGTAAGATTTTTTTATGCAAATTCAAATTTAGTTAAGTCTCACTATGGATCAGAATTTAAATTTTATGAATTTAAAATTGTAATATAGGTTTTAAATAAATAAATTATGCATATTCAATAAATTTCTTAAGATAAATGTATAATTTGAATAAAAATTATTACATACAACTAAATTTAAATATATAATTTAAATAAAAATTATTAGATACGACCAAACTCGCATATCGCACTTTGCTTTCGCCCCTGAAGGTTAATACAAGACAACGAGCATAAAACCAAAATAATAATAATAAGTTCATGATCCCTATTTCAAAGGAAAGGAATCTAGAAGAAAAACCTTTCATGTTAAAGTGAACTAGTGAATTACTTATTGTAAAAGTAAAGTAACATAAAATTACACTTCATTCTTTGGTGACTATATCCAAAGGTAAAATAAAATAAAAACTATTCTTATATTAATAATGATGATAGGATAAGATAAAGTTTGACCACTGAGCTGGTTTGGCTGAATAAATAAAAAGAGGAAATAAAATAATAAAACATTTTAAAACAAAAGCCGGCCATAGACGGCTTAGTTAAAAATAGCCGCCGCCTTTATAGACAAGCTGTCTGCAGCCCACGTTGTGAAGGAACTTCTATTCTTTGAAATATATTTTGAAAATTGACCAAAAAATGATAGTGACTGAGATTAGTTATTTAAATTGGCATCGTTTAGGATATTTTTGGGGAATTCATTGCTCCTAAAATAAATCAAATGAATAATTGTTTAAACCTACGAATCTTTTGGTTTGAAGACTGTATGGAGTCGAATTTGATCGACCACATTCTTAAAACAACACTATCGATTATTGAATATGTGTACGTCGAGATAGAAGGACGATTTAGGGATAATAAGAGAAACGATTCCATAACTTTGTCGGTCCCTCTATAATATGTACTTTGTTTTTGTCCTTTAATATTTAAATAAGGATTCCCACTATATAAAGGGGATTCAAGCTTTGTAAGAGGCAGATTTGATGTATACAAGTTCTCTTACTCTCTCATTTCTCTAACATTCTCTCTCTCACGTATATTATTGTTGCTACAACGATTATCAAAAACATCCTAGGATTTTATTATTTTCGATTACGATTTACTCCTTCACTTCTTTTGATTGATTTGCTTAAAAAGTGTTTGATAATTTTTGAGTCAAACAAAAACATGTTAGACTGAGATTAGTTATTTAAATTGGTTATAAATGGATTAATCATTTTGATATTATTTTTATTGTCTGTTAGTATGTATAGTAATCACTGCGATTGTTATTGTTACTGCTTGAGTAACTTATATTGAATTACTATTCCATCATCTGATATATATAATTTATTCCCGTAATATATTTAATTCTATGATAATTTATCTTCGGACTAGTAATCAAATAAGAAATAAAGTAATATTAAATTTTTACTTCTGATTTATCCATCATACCAAATGACCTTTATAGTTTAGTGATAGCGACTACAGTATATTATGTAATTGGTATGTGTTTAATTTTTATTATTTCTCTTCATCTCTTTTCCCCTTATCTTTCACGTTATGGAAAATTGAAAAAATAATGTCTGAATATTGTATCCAAAGTAATACAACATGTTCAGAATATTGTTAGATCTTCTTGGGTGTGTTTGCTATGACGAAAATATTTTTTGAAAAATATTTTTTTATTTTTTACCGTTTAATTGTACAAAATAATTTGAAAAATATTTTCTTAGATATTATATTTTTCTGAAATTAAAGGAAAATGATTTTTCTAGAAAAAGTTAGGAAAATATTTTTCAAAAACTCCACTTACCCTCACATCTAACCTCAACTCCCACCTCCTTCTCTCCCTACACACATCTCCCATCTCCTCTCTCCAAAAATGACTTTTTTTATAAAAAAAATTGAATTTTTTTTTTGTCACCACCTACCATGCTACACCCCCCTCCCCCGCGCAAGAAAATTATTTTTTTACTTTTTATTGTAATTTTAAATTTCTGGCTTTTCGTTTTTCTACACCTCCTACCCCACCAAACCCCACCCCCATTGTCCCCTCCCCATCCCACTTCGCACAAAAAAAAAATTTATTTTTTACTATTTTTTTGTAATTTTTAAATTTTTATTTTTTCGTTTTTCTGCATCAGCCACCCCCACTCCACCTTACTGCCCCCCCCCCCCCCCTTCTTAATTTCTTAATATATATTTTCAATTTTAGTTTTTTCATCTTTTAGTTTACAGGTTCAAAATTTTACAAGTTCTAAAGTTATGAGTTCAGGGTTTATGTGTTTGGAAGTTTACAGTAGGTTTAGAAATTATAAGAAATTATAAAGTTTACAGGTTCGAAAGTGTAGCTATTCGGAAGTTTACAAAATTTATGGGTTCAGAAGGTTGTTCGTTCGAAAGTTTATGGCTTCATATTTATTGTATCTAAATTATATATGAATATTCTTGAGAAATTATTTTATTTAATTACGAAATATTTTTCGTTATACCAAACACACCCTGTGATTGAATAATTTGAACCGCTAACGTGCATAGAAAAGCCCAAGCAACTTTCCTTTTCCCTTGCTTTTTAAGAATATTTCAAAAATCACTACAGTTTAGAACATAATTACCATATGTAATTATAATTTGCTTAATTGGAATTCATAACTATTGTTCAGTTATTACCAGCTAGTATCATTTGTATTCAGTCGTGCAATGATACAACTTGTATCAACTGTATTCATTTTCGCAACGAATACAATCGGTATTAACTATATCCGTTCGCGCAACGAATACAATCAATGCAAAATACAAAAGGTGAATACAAAGGATACAACCTGTATCGACTGTATTTACTCATGCAACGAATACAATCAAAATAAAATACAAAAATACAAAAAATAAAATATTTTGTTAAGAGTTGAACTCAAGATCTATGCTTCATAGGCTAGTGTTCTAAGCAACTAAGCTATGAGAGCTTGCTACTATCTTGTTTTAATTCAAAATAATTAATCTTTTATTTTAATAATATTGATAAAATTACTATAAAATTTAAATATAGCAACGAATGGTGTTTTTTATAAAAGTGAAGCTATAAAGGAAAAATAGCTATTCTCTTACGTATAATGAAGTTCACATAATTTGTATACCATGGAGCTGCTTTAACTGTGATAGCTAATGACTGGTCACCGAGGATGCTCTACCTAATTTACCCCTCTTCAGCTACATGCATGAGTTTTTAATTGCGATATCAACTTCGCGCAAAAGAAGAACCTAACGAATTAGTCTCAGTTTAACATCCTTTTTCTCAAATAAATACATGATGGCGGCATAGTTAGTGTAGACCATGGCTTTTGTTCCCACCAAGTAGGCTCTATATTCGTCAAACGCCCGTATCCCACATTCTATAATTAGCAAATACATTAACATAAAATTAATCACACTTAAATGATGGAAAATACGTGTTCTTAAATCAAACACACCTTTAAATTAGGGATGTGCCTTCATCGGATCGGAATAGATTTAGCATATTTCGTATTATAAGTTTCGATTTCGAATTTTATAAATGCAATTAGAATTGAATTGGATTTGATCGAATTTTAAAGTTTGGATAGAATAAATATTTTAGATTTTTTGATCGGATTGTACACCTTATTAGGCTATTAACAGTCTAATCGGCTACTGCTATTCACCATTCTATTAAATTGAAAGGGAACAAATGTCTTTCGCAGTAATAGACAAAACAAAAGTTTCATAGCAAAATAAAATAAATTAAAATTCTAAATAAATATCTAGTAAGAGAGAGGCATTGTTGTATATTGATAGGAAGGAGAGAATGAGAATGAGAAACACGGAGGTAAAAATTAAAAGAAGCAGACAGAATAATCTGAAGAGAGGTTAGAGAAAGACTTCAATATAAACTAAGAAATGAAGAGTTTAAAGAGAGGTGGATGAAATAAGAAGACTTAAACCTAAATTGTAAGTCTAATATTTACATGTCCATATAATTTGAATTCCGGGTCGGATTGAATTAAAAAGCACCAATCCGAATTCGATTTGAATATTCAAATTTTTAAAAATTCTAATCCATATTTGATCTGAATACTTGAAATTCAAAAACTCAAATAAAGTGAATTGGTTTGAATTCTCAAATATCTTATCCAAATACACAGCCCTACTTTAAACTAAATTTATGGCTTCCTCGCATAAACTTTGAGTTGATACATCGATACAAACAGAAATTCTCCTATATGTACCATAGTAAGGGATCTTAACATTTTTATCCAGACAGCTAAAAATATTTTCACCCGCCTAGTTATAACTGTCATGACCCTAAAACCATTCCGGTAGTTATGGCGCCTATCGTGAAACTAGGTTAGTTGACACAAACCCAAAATCGTCCAGAACTTCGTAATAAGTCATTTTTAAGCTATTGATTTCCTAATTCCCATAACATAAGTTAGAATAAATAGTGCGAAAATAAATACACAAGTCCGAAATCTTGGTATCACTAGTTATGAGCATCTATAAAATCTGAATACAGCGAACAATGTGAAAATAAACTATAACATGCTAAGAAAGATAAGAGGGAGAGAGCAGGGTTGCGAACGCCGGACACCTACCTTGCTAACTCTGATGACTCTCTGAGCAATCAACACCTACTACCGGATTTAGAAATACCTGAATCCGCACACAAAGTAATGTGAGTACGCCATATCACTAAGTAATAAACGTAAATGAAAGCTGAACAGTAAAAACATACGTAAGCCACGTCATAATGCTACAGCAAATACAATACATTTCCAAAATAGTACATAATTCATTTATTTCATAAATCAAACTCAGTTTCAGTAAAAACCCTTTCCTTTTTAAAACATCTCCAATTAGTTTCAAACGAGTGATAAAAATAGTGTGTAAAATTGATAGAAACATAAACAGCCCCTCGGATAAAACATGTACCATACACCGCCCCTTGGGCAAAATATCAACCGAGTCAACCCCCCGGGCTACCTCACAATCACTCGTAATCAGCCCATCGGGCATAACATGAATGAACAACAGCCCCTCGGGCAATAACATGAAACAACAACAATCCCTCCGGCTATATCACATCACTCACACTGGATACCCGCGCTCACTGGAGTGTGCAGACTCTGGAGGGGCTCCTTCAGCCCAAACGTTATAATAAGTCATCCCGTGGCATTACTAAACTGGCCCTCGACCTCATAACAAGCCAACTCGTGGTGTAACAAATCACGCCATCGGTCTCAAAATCATGAATCAGTATTGTGAGCATGTGATTTTTACCTCGTTGAAATTACTCCTACAGAATTCTCAAGCTTAGGATTTTTCTTTATTTATTTTTAGGATTTAACTGCGCATATCAGTGTGTGTTTTCATTGATGTATGACAAGTCGTAAAAAATAAAAACTGCATAATCATTTAGTATTTAATTTTGCATATTTTTTGTTAAATTAATTGGTAATTAAGGTTTGTTTTGCAAAATATAAAATCACAAAAATTAAGTAGTTATTTTGGCATTTTATTGTTAATATTTATTGTTTGGCATTTTATGATCGATTTTTATTTTTGCATTTTAGACTAATTTTGCATATTAGGTAGTTTTTAGTTTGATTTATCCTAATTAGGAATTTTTTTAAAAAAAATATAAATTTAGGAAATTAAAAAAAGAAGACAAAAACAAACAAAAATATGATTTAATTGTTTAACCCAGGCTGGCCACAATTGGGCCAAGCCCGGGTGACCCAAAACCTTATACCCGCTTGAAATACCCAAAATCTAGTCAATAACCCGTCTTTGATCCAGTCCATGTAAGAGACACCCCAAAACGTCGTCGTTTTGGGGCGGTCAATCTCAGTCGTTCATCAACATCAATCCAACGGCTCTGAAACCCCTTCCTCAAATCCCATATATATGTCCAAACACCTGTGTATATTCAGAAGACAAAACTCACCATCCTCGTACCTAACTACACCGGTGTAACACCACCCCTCAGCCACCATCAATCCGCCGTCTACCACCCCTCAACCACCGTAACGTCGCCGCCGAAAATCGCCTCACGACGGTGGCCGTCCACCAAATGGCCCAAAATTTACACCACCGAATCCTCTCAACCTCCTCTTTCCCCTCCCACCATTAGCTCCCCTAAAATACCTCCCCAGCTCGTCGAATATTCGTAAGAATAGTCGCCGGCTCCACCGCCTGCGGTGGCACTAACCCCAAACTGAACCAAAATAACACCCCCGAACCGCCCCGTCCCCTCTTCCCAGCCATCTAGGTCTCTTCCCTCGAATCCTCACAGACCTCTTCAAATATAAAATTAAAATTTGACCCAAACCCTAAACTCACCGGAACCCCCTCAAAAAGGTCCCTGGTGACCGTCTCACCTTCCCATCCACAACCCCACAACCAACGACCCTCGAATACAGCTAGGTTTGGCCAAAAATCAAATCTGAAAACCCCACCCCTTCTCAAAGTCAATCAGCCCTGATCTGACACCCTCTCTTCTTCTCCAACAATGAAATAAAGGTCTCAAGAGACCAAAACCCTCTCAGAAAGGGTCGAAGATGCCTTGAGATTTGACGAGTCCTATTATAGGGTTACAACGCTGAAAAAGCTAAGTTTTCTTCGTTTGATTGCTTTATTGCTTTTGACCTTGTTTGATTTCTGTTCTAGTTGGTTCCTTGTTTTTATTTGTTTGAGTATATTAAGTTTTCTTCTGTTCCTCTTCGAGGTATTCTGAGTAGGTGCTTCCATCTAGTGTCATACGCTCATCCTTGTTTCTTTTGATTTTGATCTTCTCTATTTTTCATTTTTAAGTATATTATGTTTTCTATCTGTTCATCTTTGAAAATTCTTAGTAGGTATTTCCATCTAGGGTTGTATACTCGTCCTGGTTCTCTTTCCTAATTGATCTTGATTTTCTTTATTTAAAAAAAAAATACATTAAGTTTTCATCTGCTCATCCTTGAAATATCCTGAGTATTTGTTTCTTTGCTTGCTTTTGTTTAAGTCTGGATTACCTGTTTCTGAATGGTCTGCTTAACATTTGAAGTCACAGTCTGTTCTTGTTGACTTGTTTGAATTATTGTGCTGAGCTCATAATTGGTCATATTTGGTTTAAAGTTGGTTTATAGTTGATTAGTGTCCTGTATTTATGAAATTTGTGTTGTTTAGCTTCGCATCGTTTCTGAATAATTTAGTGATATTTGCATGAGTGTATATGTTGCATTGCTCAAATTTTGACCCTTGGTCATTTCTTCTGCATAATATAGTACAATCTACAATTAAGTAGTTGGCCATGAATATATTTTTCAGAATTTGATCCTAGCTGCTAATAATAATCTTGGTTTAGAACCTGAAATAGTTAACAGGGTCAGTTTCTGACCAAATAGATAGGAACCTGGGTTTAAAAACACTTAGGTCAGTATTTAAGAAAGGAGGACAGGGGTATTAGAGGTATTTGAACATGGGAATCTTGTAACAAACTCCTGGAACATTCTAGTAAGGGGTCCAAGTACAATTTCTGCCTCAAGACTTGAGGCACAAGTTAGAAAATCAATGTTCATTTAGGCAAATCTGAAAATGAGTAAAGGACTTAAATAAAAAAACAAAAAGATTTTGTTGCCCTAAGGCTTCAGTTATAAAAGGAACGTCTGATTATCTTCAAAGGGACTTTTCTAGAGCTAGAGGACAAATTTTCAGATATAGAAAATAATACACATTGAGATACACTTTCAGATAATATTCAGCTAAAATCCATTTCAAGTTTGTTCTTCTGGCTGAGTCTTCTCTAATAATCAAAGTGCTACTCATTATAATTCGAAGATGGACTGATTGCATGTGCATTTTTAGCTGTTAGGGAGATATGTTTTCATTATTTGCATCTCAAAACATCCTGAGTTCATGGGTTTACTGGTTATTTTGGTTGTTGTTGCTTGTTTGCCTTACGTTTGCTTTACTCATAGGATTTCTTCTGCTGTATTTCCAGGTACCATTCTCACTCAAAATCTGGGAAAGCATAGCTATACATGTTCGAGATCAGAATTGACAATGAAGATGATCCTATTTTATGTCAATGTCATATTATAAATGTTATTAGTTTCAATAGTATTTCTGGTATTGTAGTATGCATAAGCGTGTAATAATGCTGGACTGTACTTGGACTATTACTTTAACTTGTTTAGATTTCAGTAGGTTTAAAATAGGATAGTCCATAATTTACCTGGTGTTCATGATCTATGTTGTAGTAGGGATTCGGTAGTTGTATACATGTATACTCTTAATGACGAGTACATCAATCTCTTTCCTTAGAAGCCAGATTCCAAATCTGAGTCATAATTTATTAATTTGTTGACATAAAATCATTATCAGAATTCTCTTTGTTAAAATGTCTTCAGTATGTTTTAAAAATGATAAATTCCACAATGTCAACAATTGTAGTATAGCAAATCAAAAGTTTGTTATCATTCACTATGATGGACTTGTAGTCCAACGTTTCTGGGCTCAAGTTGAAGGTCCAAACTGCTATTTGTTATGAAATACAAGGAAATTCATCCATGGGCTTGCTATTAAATAAATCCGCAAAACCAGCCATGAATGAGCTGAAAATGTAGATGCCAAGTCTCTCTTTGAATGTGTCACTCACATATGAAATAATTAGGACGTATTTTTAGAAAAGCATGTAATAGAAAACTATAGTCGTTTTAGGTTGCCTTTTCTAAAATAAAGGGAGTCGCGCTAACAAAATCATGCACTACGTGGCTTCTTTAACTATAGTAAAAAATGCATAGAAATTTGGAGGTGTTGTTTAGCGAATTTCACGGCCTCCACGAATTTTTAAACGCGTAGTTGCTGTAGGCGCGATATGCTAATGAAATATCTTCCTAAACCCGGGTGCGCATTTATGTGACCCAAATCTAAGTCTCAACGATGTTAAAATATATCGAAAATTGTGGGTGCATTTATGTGACGTGGTTCAAGACGTGTGTTAATAACGTTGCAATATTCCTAAAAAATGTTAAAAGCGGTAAAGAAATAATTTAAAATTACACCATAGGTTGAACATGTACAAAATCAGAATTGTTAGCGAATTATAATATTTTAATTGACCGTGGTAGAATTACGGAATCCGAGGGCGCCTAACACCTTCCCTCGGATTAACAGAATTCCTAACTCAAGAATTTCTTGTTCGCAGACCCCAATTGGGCAGTCAAAAAATCTCCTCGATTTAGGATCTAAATAAACCGGTGACTTGGTACATGAAAAGCCAAACCTATCCCAAGTGGCGACTCTTAGTTAATAAATAATCCCATATCGAATAATGTCACTTTGATTGGAAAAACTCCCTTATACGTGTCATCCTTCGGGGTAGCTGTGTAAAAAAGGAAGTGTGAAAACTCTGGCAACTCTACTGGGGACAAAGCCCAGAATCACCGGTTCAGGGTTCAAGAATTCGAGATAAGAATAACATTTATATTTGGCTTTATCTGATTTTATTACATGTTCTGTGCTAAGTGCTACCTGCTTTACCGCTTTGATATTGTCTGAACTGTACATATAAATTGCTACGAAACCTTTCACTTCTCACCCCCGGGGATGTGCTTACTGGTTGAGACTTCCTATTCTTTTAGTGTCGTACCCTAAAATAAGAAAGAGGCCGAACAAGTTACTAAGCCGGATGGCCTTTTGGTTCCCGGTACGTAGCCCCCTCCCCGACTCAAGTTGTTCGCTCGGGTGCATAGTCTAGACCCTGTACCAAGGTTTTCAACTTAGAATAACTTGAACTCATGCCAGATCCCTATTAGTAATGCTTATTTACATCATGCATTTGGCTTAGGGGACCCAACACAGGGGTTGGGTCCGTCTAGGATAGGTGACCCGAAGTGAAAGACCATCATGATGCATATTACGTGCTACTTGTGCATTCATTTGCTTTGGATTCGCATGTTGATCGACTTGTGAATAAAGGAAAATCTGAGGTCTACTTAGATAACTCATTTTCAAAAAAACCAATGCTCAAATAGCACCAAAATGCTGCCAAAATTTCCACAAAAAGGGGAAAAATACAAAACAAAAGGAAAATTGGGAAAAGTTTTCAATAATATTTTTTGGGTTTTTGATAAATTGTTTTGTCGGGTTCAAACTTTCTTTTGCAAAACAAGAAAAACAAATTTTTATCCACATGTTTTGAAATAAATCGGGTGATACCATTACTGCTGGAAATAGCCGAATGTTACCGCAAGGGACGCTGGAAGACTAATCTGGCACAAATGGCCCCCTTTGCGTCTTATTTTGACCGGCAAACAAGCACAACCTGAAAAACCTTCTCTTGAAAGTGTTGCTAGGCCGTATTTGCAAAGCCGGTCCTTGGTTTTAAGAAATGAATTTCATAAGGTGTTGGTCTTAATGTTTTGACAATACTAATTCGCCTTAATAAATGTGCAGAATGAGCACAATGATGTTCATGAACAAAATTCCCTTGGAATTGCGACTGTGGTGGAATGATTTGGGGAAGAAGGGAAGAAAGGGGTCAATACACATTTGGGAGACCTCACTGGTTTGTTGAAAATTAGCCCAAGGGGAGACATCATAAAGGCATTAACCACATTCTGCGATCCAGCTCACAATGTCTTCCACTTCTCGGACTTTGAACTCACCCCGACATTGGAGGAAATAATCGGATATATCGGGACCACTACAATCCCTTTGAGACACCAATACCTCATTTCACCAAGAGCCCTTGCCGTGCACAAATTCCTGGATTCCTTGAAAATCAGTAGAAAAGTTCAAAATCCCGACTTATCAACTGGATTTTGCACCCCGAAATTTATATATCAGAGGTATGGCCATATCGGGGGATTCAATAACCCCAAAAATCTTATTTACAGCAAAGGAAATCAGATCAAATGGGATAAGCATCGATGTTTTGAGTTCATGGTATTTTTCTTGGGTCTTCTAGTGTTCCCGCGAAAGGATGGGATTATTGACATACGAGTAGCAAGGGTCGTTAGCACCTTAATGACCCAGGTTAAATGTACCCTCGCTCCAATGATCTTGTCTGAGATATTCCGTGCTCTCACCACCTGTAAAGCAGGAGGAGATTCTTCGAGGGATGTAACTTACTGCTGCAAATATGGATGATCGAGCATATATGCGACTGGCCTCGGTTCGTGAATTATGGGTCGCCAACAAAGAGCTGCATAGAAGAATTCTGCAATAGGGTTAATGGATTTAGAGTACCTGAGGGTGTCACCGAATGGGTGTCGCATCTCCGGGTCATCACTGCAAATCAGATAAAGTGGACATTCGGGTGGCTCCTTGTGGACGAAGTTGTATATATGCCGGCCACCGGACCTCATTTCCTTCTGATGGGGCTCTGAAGCATCCAGCCCTATGCGCCGTATAGAGTACTAAGACAATTGGGTAGATGCCAAATAATCCCCAGGGACGAGGATATTAGTCGTCATGCGGTTGAGATAAGCCTAAATGGTCAATTCCCTGAAGCCGTTGTACGCCAAATCTGGAGTGAATGTCAATACTTGATAGCCGATACTCGAGTACGCAACATGTCTAAAGGTGAGGTTGCACCAGGGTATGTTGCTTGGTACAAGAGAGACATAGAGCTTGGAAGGCCGGCTAAGAGATCGCTTCTCCAAGAATTTGCTGAGACGTCACAAGAGCAATGGGGTTGGTTAGCTAAGGAAAATGAATATAGGGCTACTATAGGAAGGTTGGAAAAGCAAATCCAAGAGCTGCGATCTGAAAATAGTTTGCAAGCTGCGACTAGTTAGGGATAAAAGAAGATATTGACCAAAGAAAATGAAGCCCTACGAGCCCGGATCTAGAAAATGAAGGCAGCCATAGAAAATCCTCCTAGAAGTGCAAAATATGAAAAACTCATAGAAAATTTGCGGCGTAAAGTAACTGGGTATGGGTTCGACCTGAATAAGGCGGAAGGTGAGCTATCTAGGGTTCGGAAGCAATTGGTCAAAAGTGCAGAGGAACGAGCCCACATCCTTGAATAATTAAAAGAAGGGAATAGCCATGACATTGTTGGTTTAATGCGGAGGGTCATCATGACTGAAAACAAAATGGCCAAACAAGCCAGGGACTTCAGAGCCAAAAGAGAACATTGCTATGCAGTAATAGCAGGATTAGAAAGGGATTTGCGGCAATTCCAAAAGCTGAATCAAGTAGCAGAACGAACTCTAGAAACAAGTCCGAGCAAATTGGGCGTCTATTACAAGAAAAAGGTGTTATTAGGGAGAGGGTACGGGCTATCACAAAATATATTACCATAAAGTGCAACCATTGTGAGGACATGACGAAATCTATGTTCTTTGCTACCGCTCTGCATTTGTTCACCAAGTAATGGAAGATCTCTACTACCTTCAAGGAAGTTTAGCATGCAAGCCTGCGGTAAGGCCGGACGATTCCCGCAAGCTCCAAAAACAGTTGAAATCTTAATGTACTCATATATTTGTATTCTCAAAAGAGTCTATCCCTCTGTATGTTCTCTTGCGCACCATTCGAGTTTGTAAGTTCGTTGTGTCCCAGTTTGGTAGTTGCCTTTAATTTTGTTTAGCTTTTGTAGTCAAAGTTTTTTGTCTTTATAAAAATTGAAAATCCCAAAACATCCTATTATTTACATCACATTTTACCAGGAACTATGCTCGATCTGATTCATGCGGTGCCATGATACGTCGGCAATCTTTATAGGATTCGACCTTATTCCTAAAAAGGGAAAGCTAAAAGGAAATAAGGAATAGAAAACAAAAGGAAGTTCGGAATAATTGTCGGGATGACGCATGCAACCATTGCAAACATATAGAAACCTGTTAACTGCCTAGGTGCATCATACCCAAGATGTGATTCCTGTTTGTTATCTGTCCCAACATAACCTCTGTAATTCCAGTTTCCAGTACAGGTTTTTTAAAGAACAGTGATTGGTTTGTGGTAAGCTGGCATCGCACAGATACTTTACTAGATCAAAAGGAAGCGCAGAAATGTCATCCGAAATAACTCTACCGGCAGTTCCCATCCCAGAGGACAACCGAATTGCGGGGATCCCAGCCCCGGAATCTGCGGCAGCTGAAGAGAATAGGATCCTTCGACTCCGAGTTATGGAGAGGTGGGATGCTTGGACAAATGGAAAAGAACCTCCAAGTGCTATCCCTGGATTTCCTGAGCTTTTCCCAACGTCGGGAGGGGGGGTACCTCCACCATACCCATCAGCCACCCAAATACCCTCTTGGGGCAGCCTACCATATCATCCAACTTTGTTGGAGCGCCTTCTGAAGCCCCTCCTCCGATGTTCACATATGGCCCAGTCCCTAATATTTTTACAGCTCCTCCATGTGCAGCCACCACACAGCCTGTGGTGCCGAGGCCCATGTTTGATCCTACATCTTTCACATTTCAAACTCCCAACTACTAAGCCGAGCCTCCCCCATACCCCCATACAACTATCTTCAACCATCATACAAACTTACACCGGTGCAGGACAAAACCCTTAAGACACCCGAACAGGATAAAATAACAAGAAGGATGAAAAGCCTCAAACAGAGTTTGAAAAACATGCAAGGATTGAGTGGACAGAAGAGCGTGTCTTACTCGGACTTATGCATGTTCCCCCACGTACATCTTCCCCTGGGATTCAAAACACCGAAGTTTGAAAATTACGATGGTCACGGCGATCCCATTGCTCATTTGAAAAAATATTGCAACCAGCTGCGTGGGGCAGGTGGAAAAGAAGAACTACTAATGCCATATTTCGGGGAGAGTCTAGTAGGCATCGCTTTTGAATGGTACATAGACCAGGATATCACCCGATGGCATATTTGGGATGATCTCGCCCGTGATTTCGTAAGGCAGTTCCAATATAACATTGACATTGCCCCGGATAGGAACTCTCTAGCCAACTTGATAAAGAAACCTTCAGAAAGTTTTAGAGAACATGTTGTCAAGTGGCGCGAGCAAGCGTCAAGAGTAAAACCACTCATGGACGAGACAGAGATGGTCATTGTTTTCCTACAGTTGCAAGAGGCAGATTATTTTCAAAATATGATGTCAGTAATAGGCAAACCTTTTGCAGAGGCAATTAAGATCAGTGAGATGGTAGAAAATGGCATGAAAACAGGAAGAATTCTGAGCCAGTCAGCCATAAGGGCAACCTCCCAGTCCATCCAAGGGGGGGGGGGCAGGAGGGGATTCAAGAAACAAAATGAAAGAGGAAGTGTCAATGGCAGCCTCCGGAATGAGAAGACATCATGCTCACAGACCTGTATTTTCAGAAAGGACCTCGAAACATTACTGTCCCCATCAAGACATGCATTATGTTCCTCAACCTTATGCAGGCCAGCCGTTTGCTCGACCACAACAACAAGGCAATAGAAACAAGGCCCTGAGGAATCAGCCTCCCCAAAATCACTATAATCCCCGCCCTCCAAAAAATAATTGTCGTCCAAGGGAGCCACCCAGGAGACAAAACTTTACTCCAATAGGGGAGTCTTATGCCAGCTTATTGCCAAAACTAGTTCAGATGGGTCTCTTTCAGTCCGTGCCCTCGAACAGGAAAAACCCCGAGTCACCTTCCTATCAACAAGGTGTATGCTGTGCTTATCATTCTGGGGTCGCAGGACATGACACTGAAAACTGCTGGACTCTAAACGAGCAGTGGAGGATTTAATAGAACAAAAGAAAATAGTGCTAAGAGATGAAGAGGTCCCGAACGTAACTAATAACCAGTTGCCGGCTCACAACAATAGGCCGGTCATAGGAATGATTTGTGAGGACAAAGAATTTGACCCTGCCTTTAAATCCATAGTAACCATTGCTGATGTGGACAGAAAACCGAAGGTTATCCCCAAGAAGGTTGAAGAAGAGGAAATGAGTGAAGCCAAGCATCCAGAAGCAGAGAAGAAGTCTGAAATCAAAATTGAGACGACACCCACCAAGGAAACAATACTTTACATCCCACGAGGGTGTAAAGAAAAACAACCCACTTTGAGTCCCCCAAGAAGGTTTAAGTTGAACAAACCGATGTATTTACCCAAGGGAGCTATGAGGTATGGGGACCAATTAAACCACCAAGGCTGAATGAGCCCGTGGTAATCGGTCGCGCGCCTCAGAAGCCAATGACAAACCCTTCTGCAGTCCCATGAAATTACCAAGAAACCATAGTCACATACAAGGGCAAAAAGATCATCGGGGAAACTCAAAAGCTCTATCCCACAAAGAAATATTCAGTAATAGAAGAAGTGAACGCTACCACCAAACGACGATTTCCACCTAAAAGGCTCGTAAATGCTGAAGAGGCAGAAGCATTCTTTCAAAAAATGAAGATGCCAGAATATGATGTAGTGGACCAGCTCCCCAAAGTCTCTCGAGCAGGTCTCTTTATTCACACGGAAAGAGCGATGCCTTCCACTCTACACCAATTGCTGAAGTTCGAACATGAAAACCAGGAGATTGTGGTCCACGGAGAAGACGAACAGTTAATCTACCAGGATCCCTCTTTCCCCTGCCTCGAAGCCAAAGAGGGAAGTGAGCATATAGTTTACCAAGATTTTGAAATTGTGGTATCCAATCAATACGAAGAAGGCGAACCATTCCCCCAGCCTTTCCTCTCTAATGCTCAATCGTGGTGGCAAGGGAGATGACACGCCAAGGGTTTAGGCCAGGCAGTGGACTTGGAAGTTCTCTACAAGGCATAGCGGAGTCATTCATTTTTCCTGCCGCAGAAAAGGTTTTTGGGTTGGGCTTCCATCCAATGTCGAGGACATCACCTGGGCCAGCCGTAGGAAACGTCACAGATGGGCTTTGACACAACCCCTACCCCACTTGTACAAAACATTTGTAAAACTAAAGTATAGTGAGGAAAAAGAAGATGAGACCTTCACAACGGAAGAAATGGAGGAGATATGTGGAACCATGAGGAAATTATTGTATGAAGCCAACATGGTCCAGCTGGGAGAAGGCTCAAGCACAGCTGAAGTGCTCTATATGGGATTGTATGCCATGTTGCAAAACTGGAAGGCCACCCCTTTCCCAGTCAGGGGGGAGGCCCGGTAGTCCTTCCTTGCTACCTTTTCATGCATCGTGAGTTATTTCAAGGTGTAACTCGGGTGTTTTTCTTTAGAATTTTGTCCTTTAAATTCTAGATGTAAACCATGTTATTTTACAATTTCAAAGAAATGAAATCAATATTTCATTGTTTGCACTTCTTTATCTTTCTCTGATTTTTGTTTTTCTTCTATTTCATTTTTCTTCTTTCTGTCCCAATAATGCGGCTTTAAATAAAATGACATGCTCGCGGACTTCATGCCACGACCCAAACACGCTACCCATCTATGAAATAATGAACCAAGAACCGGAATATGATGAAGAAGAAGCTTTTAAGGAAATCAAACGAGAGGTGGAACATTTTGAAAATAAACCTAAGCCGAACTTAGACGATACCGAACCGGTTAACTTGGGTGATCCCGACGAAATCAAGGAAACTAAAATAAGCATCTGTGTGAATAAAGAAATACGAGATTCATTGGTTCAGCTTCTTTTGGAATTCAAAGATGTATTTGCTTGGTCTTACGATGATATGCCTGGGTGAGTGTTGATCTGGTGGTTCATAAGTTGCCACATACCCAGAATGCCCTCCAGTCCAACAAAAATAAAGAATGTTCAAACATGATGTCAGCGATAAGATCAAAGAAGAGATCACAAAACAGATAGAGGCAGGGGTAATCCGAGTGGTTCGATACACCACATGGTTGGCCAATGTGGTCCTGATACCGAAGAAAGACGGAAGAACTCTAGTGTGTGTAAATTATAGATATTTAAACAAGGCGAGTCCCAAGGACAACTTCCCTCTACCTAACATCCACATCCTTATTGACAACTGTTCCAAACAACAAATACAGTCTTTTGTAGATTGCTACGCAGGATACCAGCAAGTGTTGATGGATGAGGAAGATACTGAGAAAACCGCCTTCACCACACCTTTAGTGGTGATACCTTGTACAAAAAGACTCCAGATCTTAATTTGCTGAGATGTGTTGACACCGAGGAAGGAGGGAGAATTATGCATGAAGTACACGAGGGAGTGTGTGGGCCTTATATGAACGGCTACATACTGGCAAAGAAAATACTCCGAGACGGGTATTATTGGATGACCATGGAGAAAGATTGCACCAGCTTCGTTCGGAAATGTCATCAATGTTAGGTACACGGTGATTTGATTCATGCACCGCGAACTGAATTGCATCCCATGTCAGCACCCTGGCCATTTGCTGCCTGGGGCATGGATGTCATTGGGCCGATTGAGCCAAAAGCCTCAAATGGACATAGATTCATATTAGTCGCTATTGATTACTTCACAAAATGGGTTGAAGCCATCACTCATACGTCGGTTACCAAGAAAGTCGTGGTGGATTTCGTGCATTCCAATATCATTTGTCATTTTGGGATTCCCGCAACCATCATTACAGACAACGCAGCCAATCTGAATAGTCGTCTGATGGGAAAAATATGTGAACAATTCAAGATAACACTTAGAAACTCCACCCGTTACCGGCCCAAAGCTAATGGTGCCGTCGAAGCAGATAACAATAACATCAAGAAGATCTTGAGAAAAATGATTCAAAGCTCAAGACAATGGCATGAAAAATTGCCTTTTGCATTGCTGGGATTTCGCACCACAGTGCGCACATTGGTAGGAGAAACTCTATATTTACTGGTTTGTGGGACTGAAGCTGTCATACCCACAGAGGTAGAAATCCCTTCGCTCCGAGTGATTATCGAAGCAGAAATTAAAAATAGTGGGTAGGCAAAAACTCGTTTGGAGTAGTTGTCATTAATGGATGAAAAACGAATGGCTGCAGTTTGTCACGGGCAGTCATACCAACAAAGAATGGCCCGTGCTTACAACAAGAAAGTACGCCCTAGGAATTTTGAAGTCGAACAGTTGGTATTGAGACGTATACTTCCTCAAATCAGGAAGCCAATGGGAAGTTCGCCCCAAGCTGGAAAGGTCCGTACATTATCAGAAAGATATTACCCAAAGGAACACTGTACTTGGGTGACGTTGAAGGAGACAAGCCGGAGACAGCAGTGACTGTAGATGCAGTAAAAAGGTATTACGTTTGAACTCCCTGCAGCAATGACTCTGGCCGGTGGAAATGACGAAGGCTTTCTTTTCTGCTGCCCTAAATACTACCAACCCTTCGCAAACCCTTTTGAGCTGACCGTGTTCTTTGTTCACCCTTTTTGGAACCCAAAAGTGCTGTTAAAAAAAAATGAATGAAAAAATGAGAGAAAGAAGAAAAGAAAAGAAAAATGAAAAAAAATGAAAAAAATGAAAAAAATAAGAGAAAGAAAAAACAAACAAATTAGTTTAGGAAAAACTTCCTAAACTACGTCTGACTTGATTCTGAAAGGATACGTAGGCAGCCTCTCCCTGAGGTTCAGTCATATCAAAATAAAACCCCAATTCCCCAAAAGATAAAATTGGGGAAGAAGTGTATTGGTTCGATTACAAACCCGCCCGAATGGTTCCAAAGTTGTAGATTCCCATCCAACTTCCTTTACTCAAGAGCTTGGTCCAAGTCTTTCCGATCAATTGGCAAAATAGGGACGTGACAAACACCGTTGTTGGGATTTGGCACAACTCAAATTTTGAGAGAAATAAAATAAGAGAGTCTTATCGGTGAAAACCTTCGGGCACCATAAGGCGATGCTGAGCAGAAAGAAATAAATTGAGAGAGTCCGTTTAGTGAAAACTCGCAAAGAGCTCTATCGGATGACGGGAGAAGAGATATAGGAGAGGCCGATTGGCGAAAACCTGCAAAAGGTTGTCGTCGGCCGAAAAGAGGAAATATGCCACTCAAGCCCAAACAAGTTTCCTTGGTTTTGAAAGATGCGAAATCAGGGAGCAGAAATGGATCTAGGCCGGGTATTCAGTCCAAGGAGCATGTAGTTTCCATTTAAATCCGGCACGCACTCCCAGATAAGTCCTCCCCTTTTCTCCAAAAGAGACATACCTCTCTAAAATTCATGTCTTGTTTTATTGTTTTTCCCACTCCTTTTCCCGTTAACTTCGATGCCCTAACCATTTTGCAAGAGAATATAGTAGGATTGGTCTCACGGGGTTTTCTCCTATCAAGAACTAAAGGAATATCTGATATCGGCAAGCGCATTTAGCCAACCCTGGCTGATCATGACGGCTAGCGCTTCAAAAGCAGGAAAATAGAAAGAAAAGAAATTCGAAGCTAAATAGTCCATGAAGGTGAATCAAGATCGGAATGTTTAAGCCCAAGTAGGATAATGGTTCCTACCAAAGATCCCAAAGGCAAACCCCTGAAATGGAATTCGGGACAAAAATCATAACCAAAGGCCTGGAAAACAAATACCAACCTTAAAGATGAGGACCCCCTGGCCAACCTACGAGGCAAAGATAGAAAGTCAAGGGTTTCTCTTCCAACATAAATGAGGTTGAAATCAAGCAGAACAAGGCCACAAACCAATCATCGTTCAAACTAACAAATTACTTTGTTGCTGAAATGAGCTCTGACACAGGTGTAGCCTAAAGACAGCGGGAACACGTGACTAATACAACCGAGGGAATGGCACAAGGGCTAAGAATGGGGTTGTATCAGTAACAAAAGGGAAGTTATCTTTACATTTTCTCTTGCAAATTCATAAATAAACATGATAGCATGGGATTCCAATCCTTGACTCCTTCCCCAGATTTAGGGCCATATCCCTAGCTTCCCCTTGTGCAACTGGTGGTTTTCCTTGGCATAACCCAAGGATTGAATTCCACTCCCTCTAGCAGAGATCGAGAAATTTCCTTCCCTCGCTTCTCGTCATAACCCAGGAGGTTTCTCTCTACATCCCCAGCATAACCTGAGGCCCCCTTTTCTTCCATTTTTTACTCCCCAACATAGTTTGATAGTTAAAGCTCCTATATCCTTAGCATAACCTAAGGGTTTTTCCTTCCCTTCTCTATCCCAGGCATAGTTAAAAGGATATCTGTGGCCCTTCACTTTCTTGTAGTCCCCTAGCATAACCTTGGAGTTTTTCTTCCAATCCCGGCATAACCCGTGGATTCCCGTAGCATAACCTAGGAGCTTTTCTTTCAATCCCGGCATAACCCGTGGATCCTCCCTAACATAACCTATGAGTTTTTCTTTCAATCCCGGCATATCCCACGGATTCCCCTGGCATAACCCAGAAATTTTCTATTCATCCTGGCATAACCCGTAGATCCCCTGGCATAACCCAGGAATTTTTCATTCATCCTGGCATAACCCGTGGATCTCCCTAGCATAACCTAGGAGTTTTTCCTTCATCCCGGCATAACCCATGGACCCCCCTAGCATAACCCAGGAATTTTTTTATTTATCCCGGCATAACCAGTGGATCACCCTGGCATAACCCAAAAAATTTTCATTCATCCCAGCATAACCCGTGGGTCTCCCTAGCATAACCTAGGAGTTTTCTTTCAATCCCAGCATAACCCGTGGATCTCCCTAGGATAACCTAGAAGTTTTCTTTCAAATCCCGACATAACCCGTGGATTTCCCTAGCATAACCTAGGAGTTTTTCTTTCAATCCTGGCATAACCCAGGAATTTCTCATTCATCTCGGCTAACCCGTGTTTTTCCTTTTATCCCTAACAGAGACTCTTCATTCCTATCTCGGCATAACCCGCGGATCTTTCTCTTACCCCCAGCAGGGACCCTTCATTCTTATCCCGGCATAACCCGCGGATCTTTCTCCTATCCCACTCAGTCCCTCGACCTCATTCAGTCAGAAATCTCTCAATCCACTCAGGCAAAAGTAAAACATGTTACTCAACATAAAATATCAAAAAAGAGTAAATATGGCTGAGTTATGGAAATGGAAGGATACATCATGACAGAGTACAAATATGAAGTCAAAATAGTGAGGAATATTAGTATAAATCTCCGAACGATCCAAAACAGTTGGCATGATGCCCAAATATGGCATTCAACCCAAGACATGATAATACATTCCAAAACACAATGATATCAAATGGTTTTCAATCAAATACTCAACTTAACAGTCAAATGGGACGGACTAAGTCATAATCTCAAACGGTGCACGACCCCATGCTCGTCATCTAGCGTGTGCATCACCTCAAAGTAGCACAAATATATGAAATTCAAGATTTCATAGCCTCAGGACAATATTTACAATCATTAGATACCTCAATCCGCTCCAAACTCTAGCCCGCGATATCTTTGCCTCTCGACTCGGCCTCTGAATGCTCCAAATCTAACTAAAAATAGTACCATACCATCAAAATATGGTAAGGGAACAATGCTAACTGAAAATAACCAATTTACATAAAACTCTCGAAATTGGCCAAACACGACTACCGGGCGCACATCTCGAAATTTGATAAAAATTACATCAATAAAGATATTATCCTCCCACGAGTTCATACATATCAAATACATCAAATTCCAACCACAAACGACCCCTCAAATCCCCAAATCAAAGTCTCCAATTTCAAGCTCTAGTTCCCCAATTTTAGGCTTTAAATCCCATAAATTTCATTTTAAACAAGTAAGAATTAACATGGGATCGAGTTTTAGGTTCGATAATCTTACTTCAAAGAATTTCTCTTGAATTCCCTCTTCAATATCCCCAAGAAGCTCCAAAATCGACTCAAAAATGATGAACTATGGCCAAAAATCATGAAAATGGCTATTTAAACATTCTTCTCAGCGTATTAAATTCCTTCACCTTGATCGCGGAAATAGCCCTCACGATCGCGAAGCACAAATGATGAATAGCCCCATTTAACACTACATGATAGCGAACACTTCTACGCGATCGCGAAGTAGTCGCTTCACCAAGTCATGCTATCGCAGTCTCTCCCACACGATCGCATAGAAAAACATGCCTACTCCTCACTAGCTCCTTTCCATCGACGCGAACGCGACTCTTACCTCATGTTTGCAAACAACAACTTCACAGCCAATCGCGGTTGCGCCCTTACCTTTTTAATCGTGTAGAAATAATCTCATCCCTGCTCGACTTAGCCTACGCGATGGCGACCATTCTACGCGATTGCGACGAACAAAAATGACTGCCATAGAACTGAAGAAAATCTGCAACTTTCAAAATAAGGATTTGATCCGTTTAACCACCCGAAACTCACCCGAAGACCTCGGGACCTAAACCAAACATGCCAACATGTTCCATATTATCATCCAAACTTCCAACCTTCAGAATATTCAAAACAACATCAAACATCAAATCAACCATGGATTCAAGCCTAAGAACTCCAAAACTTCCGAATTCCTAATTCGATCAAAAGTCTACCAAACCTAATTCAAATGACCTGAAATTTTATACATATGCAAAAAATGACACAAAGGACCTACTATAATTTCTACAATTCCATTACGAGCCCGATATAAAAGTTTCCACTGCCGACCAAAAAATGCCAAATTTTCAATTTCGCCAATTCTAGCCTAAATCTACCACGGACCTTCAAAATACATTCCGGACGCGCTCCCAATTCAAAAATCACCAAAAGGAGTTAACCAAATCATAAAAATCCAAATCTGAGTTCGAATACTAAAAATTCAAAACTTGGTCAAACCTTTTAAATTTAAAGCTTCAAACTAGAACCGTCCTTCCAAATCCATTCCGATTACCCTGAAACCAAAATCGACGATTTACATAAGTTATAATTCCTCACGCGGGGATATTAATACATGAGAACCGTCGAGGGAAATGCAACATCTCAAAATAGCCAATCGGATCGTTGCAATAACTATTTGTAGCCTTCTCTGACGTATGTCTATTGTATAACAAGTGGAGTATATAATTAGTGTATAATGTATATATATTGATCATATACATATTATTCCATAATTATACAATATAAAATTTGTAAAATCTCATAAAAATTGAATTTTTAATGTTTTAGTCTCTAGCAAACTTTATTTATGATCATCCGCTAGAAAATTATTTCAGGCGCTAGCCAGAAATTGAAATATGCATTTTATAGCCCAAAATAAATAATAACGGCAAGCCAGCGAATTATACATCTGACCCACAAGCACAAACAAAGGTTCATTGGAGAAAGAGATGATTTTTGACCCAAAATAGTTTAGCCGGAAAGCTTCACCGGAAAATTTACGGTCGTCGAAATTCAAATAGCCATGATTTTGACAGACAAAATTTGTAAAATAATACATCACTCTTAAAAAGTTTTTTTCTTGTTCTTAATTTCCCTCGGCTCACCAATCTTTGAGTTTTAGTTTTCTTCTTTTGATTAATGGACGCCCTCTAGACCCATCAGGTACGAAATATCGATTTTCATTTTTCCTTTTTTTGATAATTCTGTTTGGTGGAAATTATGACATTAAAACTCCAGCTTGATAAAATTAGGAATGAAAGGATTGATCCTTTTCTTTTTCGTGTTGCTTTTTAACAGAATCCAAATTAAGAAAAAAAGGTTTAAAGAAGAAGGAGACAAGAGGACCGGTCTTGGGCACATAGTTGCTTAAAGAAGGAACAATCATGGCCGTGGGTGAGAACGTGTCGTTGATTCGTACGGATCGAAATGAATCTACTGTCGTCTGCAACGACTCGTCCGGTCGTTTCACGTGTTACCATGGGTTGGTTGGCTCGGGTTCGGAGAGGTTTTGGCAAGGTTTGAGACACTTAGTCTCTTTTGAGTAAACTTAAGTTGGAAAAGTCAACCGGATGTTGAATTATGTGAAAAAGGGATCACATGTGAGTTATGATGATTTGGGACTTAGGAGCATGATGGAATGTGTTTTGGAAGTCTGAAATAGATTTAAGCTTGAATTGCCGAAATTTGAATTTTGGCGTTTTTCGGGTGATAGATGAGATTTTGATATGTGGGTCAGAATGGAATTTCGGAAGTGGTAGTAGCTTTGTTCTGTCATATGTGATGTGTGTGTAAATTTTCAAGTCATTCGGACGAGATTTGATGGACTTTTTGATCAAAAGCGGAGTTCGGATACTTTTGGAACCTTAGGATTGAATTCGATAATATTTGGTTGATTTGATGTTGTGTTAGGTGTTTGGAACATTGGTATAAGTTTGGATAGCTGAATCTTACTTGTTTGAGCTTTTGGCTGAGGTCCGGGGGGCTTCCGGGTGATTTCGGATAGTTGAAGGGAGATTTGGAGTTTGAGATTGCAGCTGAAGATGCTGAACCACTCTCATAGCCACACTTGCGGCTTGGGGACCTTCAGGTGCAGAACCGCAGAAGCCGAGGGCTAGCCGTAGAAGTGGAGATTAGCGTGAAGGGCTGAAGCGCAGGTGTGGATGATTGGTCGCACCTATGAGACCGCAGGTACGGAAGGTGAGGCGCAAGTGCCAAGTTGTGGTTTTAAGTGAAAACTACAGATGCCGTACCGCAGGTGTGGTATAGGGACTGCAAGTGCAAAAATCCTGGGTCAGAAAGTATATATTTGGTCCATCTGTAGTGAGCGCGGGTACCTAGTTTCAGATGTGATGTAGCCCGAGGGGCTGTTGTGGTTTTATGTTATTGCCCGAGGGGCTGATACTAGTGATTGTGAGATAGCTCGAGGGCCTGGTTCTGTTGGTATTTTTCCTGAGGGGCTGATTTATGTTATTACCCTTTTATCCCTGTTTTCATCACTCGTTTGAACTACTGAAAGATGTTTTTACTGAATTAAGGTGTTTTTATGAGCTTTTACTATTTGATTGCATAGTTCTGGTTTATACTGTTTAGACGTAGCATTATTCCGTGTTTTACGTGTTTTTTTATTGCTCTGCCTTTACTTTTATTACTTACTAATTTGGCATACTCACATTACTCCCTGCACCATGTGTACAGATTCAAGAGTCTCGAGTCACGCTAGCGAGGGCTGATTTGCTTTCCAGCAGGCTTGTTTAGAGTTGACTAGGTAGTTGTTCGGCATTCACAGCCCAGTGTTTCTCCTTCCGATCTTTAATTTCCTTTGTTCTAGCTTTCTACTAGACTATGTTGTCTTTTTCATACTCTTAGACAGATTTTAGATGCTTATGATTGGTGATATCTCTGTTGAAACACGTTCTCAAGGCACTAAACTAAACGTGTGTTCATATTTGTAGGTTTTGATAAATGACAAACGATGCGCAATTGACATATGACGAGGTCCAAGCACAAGCGCGCAAATGTCACGTAACGAAGTTCAAGAACAAGACAAACAAAGATCAAGATTAAACAAAGTTATACATGAGTCGCTCTTTAATTGTGATCTTGATCCGACAATTTAACTCAAGACTTGGCTTCTCTCGTAAAAACATTTTTATCAAATCATGCATATATAATTTAGAGCAAAATGATTTTAAATCATGCATATTTTTTTTAGCAAAATGATTTTTAAACATGCCTCTAAAATCTGGACAAAGATAATGGATTATGTACTTATGATCATCGATTATGTTAAGGCAGCTGCAAGACAATCGATTGTGTACCTTATGACAATCGATTGTGTTGAGGCAGTGTCCATCAGATGTTTGAAATCTGCATGACAATTGATTGTGTACCTTATGACAATCGATTGTGTTGAGACAGTGTCCATCAGATTTTTCAAAGCTACAAAATAATCGATTGTGAACCTTATGACAATCGATTGTGTTGAGGCAGTGTCTATTAGATTTTTCAAGACTGAAAAATAATCGATTGTCCATATAGCATAATCGATTATGTAAATGACCGTTGCCAAAATATTTTCAAACTCCGTCAGATAATCGATTATAGGATTTTAATAATCGATTGTTTGAAATAAAATCTGAAAAAGATTTTTTGAACGTTGCCAAGTAATCGATTGTTTGAAGTAAAATCTGAAAAAGATTTTTTGAACGTTGCCAGTAATCGATTATACGTCTTAGATAATCGATTATGCTGCGTAAAATCTGGAATGATTTTTGGAACGATTGGAAAACAATCGATTGTGCCAATTAGACAATCGATTGTCGTAGCACAAAATCAGCAATTCTTAATTGACAATTAGGCAACGGTTATGCATGTTTTTGACACTATAAATACATCTTCAAATCAGTCTTCTAAACACAACAACTGATCATATTATTGCTAAAGCTTGCATACTCTCTTATTCATCATTTTCTATTCATTACATAAGTTTTTGAGAGCCAAATTCTTGACGAAAGTTGTTGCGTTCTTGAGCGTATTTATTTTACTCATATCTACTCTTAAGGAGAGTCTTGTTTTGAGTGCAAAGTGTTTTTATACACTTGAAGGGAAGTGTTAATCCCTTGTATTGTAAGAAGGAACGTTGTGATTCCTTTGGTTGAAGTCTTGAAGTGTTGTATCTTCGAGCAAAGGTTGTTGAGGCTTGTGTGACTCAAGTTCTCAGTTTGTAACGGTTTGTTAAGCACCCGTAAGCTTAACGAAGTTAGTGGAAATCTCGAGAGAGTCTCTCGGGGACTGGACTAGCCACGGGTTGTGGTGAACCAGGATAACATCGGTGCGTTCGTTCCTTATTATTTACTTATCGCACTTATTTCATTCCTGCAATTTTTAAATTTCGCAAGTTTACGCTATTTTTTATTATAACGCTATTCACCCCCCTCTAGCGTTAAGCGTATATTCTAACAATTGGTATCAGAGCCCAACTCTCTGAAAAACTTAACCGTTTAAGAGAAACAATCCATGGCTTCTACTCGTGATTCTTTTGCAGGAATAGGTGAAGGACAATGCTCCACCCGACCACCACTATTCGATGGCACAAACTATACGTACTGAAAGGAGAGGATGAGAATATTCATTCAATCGAATAATTTTCATGTGTGGAAGGTTATAATGAAGGGAGAACAAATTCCAACCAAAAAGGTTGAAAATGAATGGGTTCCAAAATCCGAAGATGAATACGATGCGGATGATATCTGAAAAGTGCAGAACAATGCTAAAGACATCAACTTATTATATTGTGCTGTAAACGCTGATGATTACAGAAAAATATCATGTTGCACAACAGCGAAGCAAATGTGGGATAAGCTGGAAATCACGTACGAAGGTACGGACCAGGTAAGAGAGGCTAAAGTTGATTTTCTAACCCATGCATATGAACTGTTTCACATGAAGGAAGGCGAAAGGGTCGATGACATGTTCGAACGATTTTAAAAAATCGTTAATAACTTACATGCTCTTAAGAAGACCTTCACGGATAAGGAGCTTGTCCGAAAAATTCTCCGAAGTCTCACTCCGGAATGGCGCTCCAAGGCCGACGGGATTCAAGAATCTATTGGCATTTCAAATGTCACCATCGACGGACTAAGAGGTAATCTTAAAACTTATGAATCTACTATACTTAACCCTCTTGTTAATGATCAAAGGAAACAAAGAATCGCCCTCAAGGCAAGCACAAGCCAACCTCAAAATAACGAGGACGGAGATAACAAGTTCGGACTCGTTATTAAGAGATTTCAAAAGTTCATGCGAAAAGAGTATGAACGAAAAGGCAAACAACAAGGAGATCAAGTAAAGTGCTATGGGTGCGGAGAAATCGGGCACATTAAATCAAATTGCCCAAATGTCAAAAAGGAGAAGAAACCCTTCAAGAAACAACGAGCGTAGATATCTTGGGGAGGTGACTCCGGAGACGAGTCGAGTGAGGAAGAAGAAGACGAAACCGCAAATCTTTGTCTCATGGCTCACGAAAACAATCAAGAAGAGGTATGTCAAATTTCTTCCAAAAACTTCTATTCTCTTGAGGAAATGCAAAATGCCTTTGATGAGTTGTATAGTGAATTCATTAAAGCTTCCAAAACTGTTAAGAACATTAAGGAAAATGCTTCTTTGAAAGAAAAAGATTTTGAAAAACAACTCTCTTTGAAAGAAAAGGATTTGGAAAAATTGATTTTGGAAAATGAGAAGTTGAAAGAAGAAAACAATTTTTTCGGCAAAAGAAGCGCCGACAAACCCGAGAGCTCTAGTAAAAATTGTACTTCTTGCATGCATCTAAAAGATGAGGTAGAAAGACTTAAGGGCACCTTAGATAAGTTCAATTCTTCTCATAAAAATTTGCATGAAGTTCTTGTTAATTTGAAATCGACCAAACATGGGATAGGTTTTAAAAACGAGCCTAAAGAAAAAGTTGAAGCCAAACCCCAACCACCTAAGGCTCAACCTAGGACAAATAAAACAAATGTTCATCCTAGAGATAACAATCCTAGAATCAACATGCATGCTAGACCAAACACTAGAAGAAACTTTGAACATTTTAGGACACCTCGAAATGGCCTTCAACCTAGAAATAACTATTCTAGAAATGATGCATATCCTAGACCAAACACTAGAAGAAACATTGAACATTTTAGGACACCTAGAAATGGCTTTCAACCTAGAAATAACTATTCTAGAAATGCTGCATATCCTAGAACAAATAGTAGGAGAAATGATTTTCATGAAATGCGCAATAGTCATATTGTCGAAAATAGAGTAAACAAATTTCGTCCGTCCAACTACAATCAACCTAGACGAATGCATAATCATTGCAATCGAATTGGACATATTGCTCCTTCTTGCTTCACTAGACATAGACACTTTAGTGCATGTCAAGCACAACAGCATGTTACACCTAACTCTCAAGGACCCAAAACAGCTTGGGTACCAAAGGCTCATTAATTTGTCTTGTAGGTATGTTTGAAGGGATCAAGTGTACTTTGGTACCTTGATAGTGGATGCTCCAAACACATGACCGGAGACGAATCCAAGTTCCTTCAACTAGAACACAAGGAAGGAGGAAGCGTTATTTTTGGAGATAACAACAAGGGAAAAATTATCGGCATTGGATCGGTCGGTAAGGATGAACCTTCTTCCATTAAGCATATATTGCTAGTTAAAGGTCTAAAACATAATCTCTTGAGCATAAGTCAATTATGTGACAAGGGAAATCTTGTTTTATTTGATTCGGATGAATGCTTAGTTTTTCGCCGTAGCGATTTTAAAATTATCCTTCGTGGTTTTAGAATGGATAACATCTATATGGTTGATCTCGAAAATTCTTCATCTGAGTATGTGAATTGTCTTATGAGCAAAGAAGATGATATGTGGTTATGGCATCGTAGAGTAGCCCACATCAACATGCATCTTTTAAACAAATTGGTTTCACAAAATTTAGTTACTGGTCTTCCAAATTTGAAATTTGAAAAAGACTCCATTTGCGATTCTTGTCAAAAAGGAAAGCAAACAAAAGCATCTTTTAAATCGAAAAATATTGTTTCAACTACTAGACCATTGCAACTTCTTCACATGGACCTTTTTGGACCATCTCGCATTGAAAGTCTTGGTAGAAATCGATATGCTTTTGTTATCGTTGATGATTATTCTAGATTTACATGGACACTATTTCTTGCTCATAAAAGTGAAGCTTTTCATAATTTTAAATGTTTTCTTAAACGTGTTCAAAATGAAAAGGACACAACCGTCACTTCAATAAGAAGTGATCATGGGGGAGAGTTCGATCACAATCTCTTCGCGAATTTTTGTGACGAACTCGGTATCGAGCACACCTTCTCTGCTCCACGCACATCACAACAAAATGGAGTGGTGGAAAGGAAAAATAGGTGTCTCGAAGAGATGGCTAGAACCATGCTCGATGAGGCTAAGATTCCCAAACATTTTTGGGCGGATGCCGTGAGTACCGCATGCTAAGTTTTAAACAGAGTAGTCATAAGGCCAATACTCATGAAAACTCCCTATGAACTCTACAAGGGAAGGAAACCAAATATCTCCCATCTTAGAGTATTCGGTTGTAAATGTTTTATTCATAACAATGGTAAAGATAATTTGGGAAAGTTTGATGCCAAATCCGATGAAGGAATTTTTATTGGTTATTCTTCACATAGCAAAGCATATAGAGTATTCAATTATAGAACCCAAACTGTGGAGGAATCCCCTCATATTGTGTTTTCCGAAAATAATGCTCGCTTGGCGAGAAAGGATTCGGGTTTTGAACTTGCAGGTAGTTTAAACTCAATGAGTCCTCAAGACAAAGTACAAGAGGAAACTCCTAAGGAAATTCAAGATGAAATCTTGGAACAATTATCGGAGGAAGCGCCACAACTGGAAAAAGAAACGAAACTGCCTAACGCGTGGAGGACAATCAAAGACCATCCTCTCGAACAGGTAATTGGCGACATTGAACAACAGGTAAGTACTCGAAACACTCTTAAGAACACCTTAGGACACACTTCTTAAGAGATCACGTTCTCAATTGGCCAACATCCTCACAAGGCCTTTTAGCGAAAAAGTTCTTTTCCGAATCTATAGTAAACTCAGAACTCTTGAATTCACATTGATCTAAGTCATTATTTGTTTGTAAATTACTAACTTGAGCGTCGGAGACGTCTAATTCTCTTTTGCAGGTATCGCCCTAAAGGCAGGGGGAATTATAAGGCAATGGTGTAGAACAATCGATAGTTACAGTCAATAATCGATTACCATTCCTTTATGTCTCATGCTTACTGTTCCGGAAAATCGATTAGCAAGTATCACTAATCGATTATTTACGTCTTATGCTTATTATGACGGAAAATCAACATATTGTGCCTTGCAGGTTTTTGATGTTAATTAAATAATCGATTTTTTTTCTTCTGTATAATCGATTACCATCTCGGATAGTCATTACTGCCTTTCTAAAACAATCGATTGTCTCATAAGTAAAATCGATTATTTTCCGAAGTCAGAAAATCACTGTGCACACTGTGTCAGAACAATCGATTACCATAATTCAACAATCGATTATCTTCAGTCAGTAATTCAAAATCTTTGTTACCGTTTGGGTCCTGCAAGATTCCCACAATCGATTTTGTGTCATTTCCAAGTACAATTCAAAAACTCCATAACAATCGATTGTTTCTATTCCATAATCGATTGTGTAACGGACAGTGCAAATTTTTTTACCGTTTCTGACCATTTTTGCCTCTTAAATTTCTGCAGATTGTTACCTTAAATGCAATGTCATCCTTCTCATTATAAATAGGTACCATATGTCTTCAATTTCTTCACTCAAGCATCAATCTTATCTCTCAAACTTTCAAAAATCTCTCAAAGTTCTTACAAAAGCTATTACTACTTATTTAAAATGACGAGCAGACACACCAAACGCCCTCGTTCCGGCAGACATGGTGCATCTTCTTCAGCTGCTCCTCCTCCTCCCAGTTTTCCATACCAAGATGGCTCTCTCTTACGGTTCAACACTGAACCCGAGTTAACTCGATTCATGACAAAATTCGAAAAGCGTAAAATTCTTCCTCCTCGCTTTTCCACCAGCAAATATCTTGAATCCAGCGCCCCCGCTGCAGCTGCAAACATGCTTAGGGAATGCCAACTCCTTGATTTCCTATATCTAACCTATCCTCACATTAATCCTCTCTTGATTCAAGCCTTCTATTCCAATCTTCATGAGGACGATGATGGTGATCTTGTGTCAAACATTAATGGAGTTGAAACTCTTTTAACCAACGAAAACTTACATTCTATTGCTCACCTTCCTCGAAGTGGGGAAAAAATTTCTCTCTACATTAGAGAAGCCGGCGCCTTATTTGATGAACGAACTCTCCTAAACCAAATAGGACTTGGAGCTTATGTTCCTAATCTGTCCAATCGTCGTCCTACCATTACGGGCATGCTCCCCGAATATCTTTAATTTTCTACTTCATAACCCGAGTCCTCAAACCACGCAAACATAATCATACCACTCTCTCCCAAGAGGACGCAAAACTCATGCATGCCATTATAACCGGGGCTCACATCAATTGGTGTAAGTTTATCAAAATCCACATGCTTGATGCCATCGGGGACAATAGACCACTTCCCTATGCCCTTCTTATAATGAATTTTCTTGAAGCCTCCGGGTTCAACACCTCTATCGGTCCGCTCAAAAAGGGCACCAAGAAATGGGAAATTTCCGAATCCTCCTTTCCCCGTGACGGCGAACACGCGGCTCCTGCTCCTCCTCCAACTCCTCAAACGCGTCAGCCTCAAGCTCCTACACTTCAAACTATTTCCGACCAACTTGCTTCTTTGTCTACATCTGTCAATCGATTGACATATGAGATCCATGGATATTTTGATCATATACACTATCCATATGCTGGACTTGTCCCTTATGAAGCAGTACCGGATGACGAGGCGGGAATTGATAATGAATAATGTCTTTATTTGCTTATTGTTCTATCTTTTATTATCTCTTTTATGTAATCACCTTTTTGTTAATCAATAAACATGTTATTACTTATTTTGTTTTTTTTTGCTAATGTCAAAAGGGGGAAGAATAAGGGCTATGCACTTAATACTTATTGGCACAAATTGAGGGGGAATTCATATGTTGAGGGGGAACTAATTGCATATATATATATATATATATATATATATGCTTGTCTATACTTGTCTTGGATCGTCATTATGAATTACCTAATATGCATATCCGGATTAAGGTTTGCCATTATCAAAAAGGGGGAAATTGTTGAAACACGTTCTCAAGGCACTAAACTAAACGTGTGTTCATATTTGTAGGTTTTGATAAATGACAAACGATGCGCAATTGACATATGACGAGGTCCAAGCACAAGCGCACAAATGTCACGTAACGAAGTTCAAGCACAAGACAAACAAAGATCAAGATTAAACAAAGTTATACATGAGTCGCTCTTTAATTGTGATCTTGATCCGACAATTTAACTCAAGACTTGGCTTCTCTCGTAAAAACATTTTTATCAAATCATGCATATATAATTTAGAGCAAAATAATTTTAAATCATGCATATTTATTTTAGCAAAATGATTTTTAAACATGCCTCTAAAATCTGGACAAAGATAATGGATTATGTAATTATGATAATCGATTATGTTAAGGCAGCTGCAAGACAATCGATTGTGTACCTTATGACAATCGATTGTGTTGAGGCAGTGTCCATCAGATGTTTGAAATCTGCATGACAATCGATTGTGTACCTTATGACAATCGATTGTGTTGAGACAGTGTCCATCAGATTTTTCAAAGCTACAAAATAATCGATTGTGAACCTTATGACAATCGATTGTGTTGAGGCAGTGTCTATTAGATTTTTCAAGACTGAAAAATAATCGATTGTCCATATAGCATAATCGATTATGTAAATGACCGTTGCCAAAATATTTTCAAACTCCGTCAGATAATCGATTATAGGATTTTAATAATCGATTGTTTGAAGTAAAATCTGAAAAAGATTTTTTGAACGTTGCCAAGTAATCGATTGTTTGAAGTAAAATCTGAAAAAGATTTTTTGAACGTTGCCAGTAATCGATTATACGTCTTAGATAATCGATTATCCTGCGTAAAATCTGGGAATGATTTTTGGAACGATTGGAAAACAATCGATTGTGCCAATTAGACAATCGATTGTCGTAGCACAAAATCAGCAATTCTTAATTGGCAATTAGGCAACGGTTATGCATGTTTTTGACACTATAAATACATCTTCAAATCAGTCTTCTAAACACAACAACTTATCATATTATTGCTAAAGCTTACATACTCTCTTATTCATCATTTTCTATTCATTACATAAGTTTTTGAGAGCCAAATTCTTGACGAAAGTTGTTGCGTTCTTGAGCGTATTTATTTTACTCATATCTACTCTTAAGGAGAGTCTTGTTTTGAGTGCAAAGTGTTTTTATACACTTGAAGGGAAGTGTTAATCCCTTGTATTGTAAGAAGGAACGTTGTGATTCCTTTGGTTGAAGTCTTGAAGTGTTGTATCTTCGAGCAAAGGTTGTTGAGGCTTGTGTGACTCAAGTTCTCAGTTTGTAACGGTTTGTTAAGCACCCGTAAGCTTAACGAAGTTAGTGGAAATCTCGAGAGAGTCTCTCGGGGATTGGACTAGCCACGGGTTGTGGTGAACCAGGATAACATCGGTGCGTTCGTTCCTTATTATTTACTTATCGCACTTATTTCATTCCTGCAATTTTTAAATTCCGCAAGTTTACGCTATTTTTTATTATAATGCTATTCACCCCCCCTCTAGCGTTAAGCGTATATTCTAACAATCTCGATGTCGGGCTATGTTTGTTTTCGCACTGTTCTATTCTACTCTTTATTTTGGGATTTATAGCTTATTAATGACAACAAATTATTATAACTGCTGAGTTGGTTTGGGGGTTTGTGTCGGCTAGCTTTTTTTCACGATAGGCGTCATCACGACCGGGTCCGATTTAGAGTCGTGACAAGTTACTACCAGAGCCTAAGTTACATAGGTCTCACAAGTCATGAGCAGGTGTAGTAGAGTCTCCTGGATCGGGACGAAGACGTCTATATTTATCCTCGGGATACCGTAGAGCCTTTTGGAAAACATCATATTATTGAATTCTTATCGTGCGAATGTGTTGATCCGAGTACTAAACTTCTGTTATTCTATTCTCTCACAAATAGTGAGGACACGAGTGACCAGTCATGATGGACGACCACCAGTTTTGGCCATTAGAGGCCAAGGACGTGGTTGAGGCCGTGGTATGGGCAGAGGTGTATCCAGCACCGTAACTAGGGCAAAGGTGTTGATCCACCTGCCGCCCCAATTCAGGATCGGGTCCCAGTCGTGGACGCTCTGGCAACACCAGTTCAGGCACCAGCTGTGCCTATTGTGATCCCAGGCCTTAAGGAGGCCCTGACCCAGATTTTATCAGTATGCACAAGCCTAGATTAGGCGGTCTCAGCTACTACAGCTGCAGCTACTTCCCAGTCTGGAGGAGGCACCCAGACTACAACTGTTTGCATACCTGAGCAGATCGTGCAAGGACTTCAGAGTACATCTAGTCCATCCGGTTGTAGCTGTTTAGGACTATGTACCTCCTGTCATGCCAGAGGGCAAGCAACGTAGGTTGGAGAGGTTTGGTAGACTTCAGCCTTCGACTTTCAATGGTGCATAGGACGAGGACTCCTAGGGTTTCTTAGACAAGTATCAAAAGATTCTTCGTATAACAGGTATTATGGAGACAACTGGGGCAACATTTACTACTTTGCAGTTTTCTGGAGCTACCTTCACTTGGTGAGAGGCTTATGAGAGGCGTAGGACTATTGGTGCAGCACCCTTTACCTAGTAGCAGTTCTCTGTTCTCATTTTGGAGAAGTATGCGTCGCTATCTCACAAAGAGGAGCTGCGCAGGCAATTCGAGCAGTTGCAGTAGAGTGATTTGATTGTGATGCAGTATAAGATGAGGTTCTTAAAGTTAGCTCGTCATGTCGCCTGGTTGGTTTCGACAAATAGAGAGAGGATCAGGAGGTTCATTGATGGCCTCACATATCAACTTCAGATTCTTATGACCAGGGAGAGGGTGTTTGGTGCTACTTTTGAGGAGGTTGTTGACATTGCTCGCAAGATTGCATCAGTTCATTTCCAAGAGAGAGATGAGAAGGAGGCCAAGAGGCCTCAGGGATATGGTAGTTATGGTGGTGCTCCTTCGAGGGGTCAAGTTCAGCACGGTAGAGGCCGTCCATTCAGGCATGCTCAGTCAGCTCGCCTAGGTTATTATGGGGCATCATTGGGGCATGATTTTCATAGTTCTCATCAGGTCCATTCATCACTCAGTGCCCTTTCAGCCTAGAGTTCTTCCCGTGTTCAATCAGTTAGGGCTCTTCTATGCCAGGTGCATCTGCTAGTCATTTCGGTGCTACGGGTTCCCTTCCGTCCCCATCTCCAGCACCAGGTAGATGTTATGAGTGTGGAGAGTTGGGCCACATATAGAGGCAGCGTTCTCGTCGCCTTGGAGGTTCATCTCAAGCAGAGGGGTTATCCATCGGCTTCGGCACCCGTTACCTCATCACCTACCTACCCAGCTAGGGGTGAAGGACAGTCAGCTAAGGGTCGCCCTAGAGAGGGAGGTCGATTAGGTGGTGGTCAGGCCCATTTCGATGCACTCCCAGCTAGACCCGATGCTATTGCTTCAGATGTTATGATTACAGGTATTGTCTTAGTTTGCCACAGAGATGCCTCTGTGTTATTTGATCCGGATTCCACGATTTCACAAGTGTCATCGTATTTTGCTCATTATTTGGATACGCCTCGTAAGTCTCTTATTTTATCTATTTGTGTTTCTACGTCGGTAGGCAATACTATCATTATGGATCGTGTGTACCAGTTGTATGTGGTGACTATTGGGGTCTGGAGACTCGAGTGGACCTTTTGTTGCTATGTATGGTAGACTTTTATATGATATTAGGCATGTATTGGCTATCTCCGTGTCGTGTTCTATTAGACTATTATGCTAAGACTGTGACGTTGGCTATGCCAAGTAAGCCACGAATTGGGTGGCGGGGTTGGACTGATTATGTTCCCAGCAGGGTAATTTCTCTCTTGAAGGCCCTACGTATGGTTGGGAAGGGTTGTCTTTCTTACTTATCCTTTCTGAGGGATGTTAGTGCAGAGGCTCCCAACATTGACTATGTTCCAGTTGTAAGGGATTTTCCCGATGTGTTTCCTCCAGACTTGCCAAGCATGGCACTGGACAGGGATATTGATTTTGATATTGATCTGGTGCCGGGCACTCAGCCCATTTCCATTCCACCGTATTGTGTGACATCGGCGGAGTTGAGAGTTGAAGGAGCAGCTTCAGTAACTCTTTGATAAGGGGTTTATTCGGCCTAGTGTCTCACCTTAGGGTGCGCCTGTTCTATTTTTGAAGAAGAAGGATGGAACAATGAGGATGTGCATTGACTACCGGCAATTGAACAAGGTTACAATAAAGAACAAGTATCTTTTGCCTCGCATTGATGATTTTTTTTTACCAGCTTCAGGGAGTGAGCGTGTTCTCCAAGATTGATCTTCGTTCAGGGTATCACCAGCTGAAGATCAGGTACTCGGATATTCATAAGATAGTTTTCAAGACCCGATATGGTCAATATGAGTTCCTTGTGATGTCTTTGGGCTGACCAATGCCCAGCAGCATTCATGCCTTTGATGAACAACGTGTTCCAGCCATATCTTGACTGGTTTGTCATAGTTTTCATTGATGATATTCTAGTGTATTCGCGTAGTTAGAAGGAGTCACGGAGCATTTGAGAGTAGTATTGCAAACATTGAGGGAGGAGAAGCTTTATGTAAAGTTCTCAAAGTGTGAGTTTTGGCTCGATTCAGTGGCTTTCTTGGGGCATGTGGTGTCCACTGAGGGTATTCAGGTTGATCCGAAAAAGATAGAAGTGGCTCAGAGTTGGCCCAGACCATCCTCAACCATAGAGGTTTGCATCTTTCTTGGTTTGGCGGTTATTAACATCGATTTGTTTAGGGATTTTCATCTATCGCATCACCCTTGGCCAAGTTGACTCAAAAGGTTGCTCCTTTCATGTGGTCGGATGAGTGTGAGGAGAGATTTCAGAAGCTCAAGACTGCCTTGACCAGAGCTCTAGTGTTAGTTTTTCCATCATCTTTAGGTTTATATACCATGTATTGTGATGCTTCGATAGTTGGTATTAGGTGTGTGTTATGCAAGTGGCTAGAGTTATTGCTTATGCTTCTCGTCATTTGAAGCCCCATGAGAAGAACTACCATGTTCATGATTTGGAGTTTGTTGCCATTGTTCACACATTTAAGATTTGGAGGCATTATTGGTATTATGTGTCTTGTGAGGTATTTATAGATCATCGTAGCCTCCAACACTTGTTCAAGCAAAATGATCTCAATTTGAGGAAGCGGATATGGTTGGAGCTGCTAAAGGATTATATGGTGGCCGATGTTTTGAGCTGGAAAGTGGTGAGTATCGGCAGTCTTGCATTTATTCCTGTTAGGGAGAGACCTCTTACAGTTGATGTTCAGGCCTTAGCCAATCGGTTCGTGAGGTTGGATATTTCGGAGCCTATTCGGGTATGGGCTTGTATGATTTCTCGGTCTTCTTTATTCAATTGCATCAGAGAGCGTCAATATGATGATCCTTATTTGCTTGTCCTTAAGTATGGAGTTCAGCATGACGATGCCAAAGATTGACCATTGGTGATTATGGGGTATTGAGGATGTATGGCCAGATATACGTTCCTAATATGGATGGTCTTCTGGAGTTGATTCTAGATGAGGCTCATAGCTCATGATATTCTATTCATATGGGTGACGCGAAGATGTATCAGGATCTGAGACAACATTATTACTGGAGGAGAATGAAGAAGGACATTATAGGATTTGTAGCTTGCTGTCTCAATTGTCAATAGGTGAAATATGAGCATCAAAGACCGGGTGGCTTGCATCAGCGGATGGATATCCCAGAGTGGAAGTGGGAGAGGATTACCATGGACTTCATCGTTGGGCTCCCACAGGCTTTGAAGAAGTTTGATGCTATTTGGGTGATCGTGAATCGGCTGACTAAGTCTGCGCACTTCATTCCAATGTGTACTACTTATTCTTCAGAGCGGTTGCTACAGATCTATATCTGGGAGATTGTTCGTTTGCATGGTGTCTCGGTTTCCATCATTTCAAATAGAGGCACTTAGTTTACTTCATAGTTTTGGAGGTCTGTACAGTGAGAATTGGGTACTCAGGTTGAGTTGAGCATAACTTTTCACCCTTATACGGACGGGCAGTCCGAGCGCACTATTTGGATGTTGGAGGACATGTTGCGTGCTTGTGTCATTGATTTTGGAGGGTCATAGGATCAGTTTCGACTACTCGTCGAGTTTGTTTATAACAGTATATACCAGTCGAATATTCAGATGGCTCCATGTGAAGCTTTGTATGGGAGGCAATGTAAATATCAGTTATTTGGTTTGATCCGGGTGAAGCTAGGCTATTGGGTATGTACTTGGTCTAGGATGCTTTAGACAAGGTGAAGGTGATTCAGGAGAGGCTTCCTACAGCGTAGTCGAAACAAAAGAGTTATGCTGACAGGAAGGTTCGGGATGTGTCCTACATGGCTATGAGAAGGTTCTGTTGAGGGTTTCGCCCATGAAAGGTGCTATGAGATTTGGGAAGAAAGGTAAATTGAATATTCGGTTCTTTGGGCCTTTGAGGTATTTCAGAAGATTGGGGACTTATGAGCTTGTTTTGCTTCCCAGCTTAAAAGGGAGAGAATTTAACAATCTGGTCGGTCCTTAGTGTTACAGCTTT
Organism: Nicotiana benthamiana; assembly: GCA_034376525.1. Classification (NCBI taxonomy): domain Eukaryota; kingdom Viridiplantae; phylum Streptophyta; class Magnoliopsida; order Solanales; family Solanaceae; genus Nicotiana; species Nicotiana benthamiana. The sequence goes on from CM067335.1 coordinate 132,123,292, forward strand.
GTTTCCCCCATTCCTGCTTCTTATTATCTTGTTTAGCTTTATTATGTGCCATCGGGTTGATTGGCTCGAGTTAAGAGAGATTTTGGCAAGGTTTGAGACACTTAGACTCTTTTGAGTAAGCTTAAGTTGGAAAAGTCACACTTATGTGAAAACAGGCTCGGATGTGAGTTCCGATGATTCGGATAGTTTGGGACGTGATTTGGGACTTAGGAGCATGATCAGAATGTGTTTTAGAGGTCCGGAATTTATTTAGGCTTGAATTGAGAAAATTAGAATTTTGGCGTTTTCCAATTGATAGGTGAGATTTTGATATAGGGGTTGGAATGGAATTCTGAAAATGGCAGTAGCTTCATTCTGTCATATGTGATGTGTGTGAAAATTTTCCGGTCACTCGGATGAGGTTTTGGTGGACTTTTTTATCAAAAGCGGAAATTAGAAGTTTTTGGAACCTTAGGCTTGAATCCGATGTTATTTGGTTGATTCGATATGGTTTTAGGTGTTTCAAAGATTGGTATAAGTTTGGATAGTGGAATATGACTTGTTTGTTCTTTTGGTTGATGGTACCGGGGGCCTCAGGGTGATTTCGGATGATTGACAGGAGATTTGGAGTTTGGGATTGCAGCTGAAGCTGCTGAACGACGGTCATAACTGCACTTGTGGCTTGGTGAACGCATGTGCGGGACTGTAGAAGCAGAGGGCTAGCCGCAGATATGGAGGTTGGCGTGAAAGGCTGAAGCGCAGGTGCGGATGATTGGTCATACCTGCGAGACCATAGGTGCGGAAGGTGAGACGTAGATGCGAAGTTGTGGTTTTAAGTGAAAACTGAAGATGCGATGCTTTGGTCGCAGATGCGGTATAGGGACCGCAAGTGCGAAAATCCTGGGTCAGAAAGTATATATTTGGTCCCTCGTGATATTCATCTCTTCTTCACCATTTTTAATCGATTTTGGAGCTTTTTGGGAGATTTTGAAGAGGGAATTAAATGGAGCTTCGTTAAGGTACGATTTTTGAACCTAAAACTCGTTCCTATGATATTATTTCACTGATTAGGCTTGAAATTTATGGAAATTTGTGGGTAAATATTGAAAAAACTAGGGCTTGAGATTTGAGACTTTTGATTAAGGAATTGAGAAGTCATTTGTTGTCGGATTTTGGTATTATTGGTATGTATGGACATGTGGGAGGATAAGGATTTTATTGATGTAATTTTTATCGGATTCCGAGACATGGGCCCAGGGGTCAAATTTGGTTAATTTAGGGATTTGTATTATAATTTGATTATTTTTGCATCGGCTTCGTTCCCTTAGCATATTTTGATGTCATGATTAAGGTTTTGGATAGATTCGATGCGAGTTGAGGTCGAGGCGAGAGGCAAAGGCATCGTGGGTTAGAGTATGGACTAGATAGAGGTAAGTATTGATTGTAAATGATGTCGTGAGGGTATGAACCCCTGGATTTCACATCGTTGTGCTACTTTGAGGTAACACGCATGCTAGATGACGAGCGTGGGGTCGTGCACAGTTGGGGATTGTGACTTAAGCCGTCCCATATGACTGTTCGACTACGTATTTGATTGAAAACTTTTTGATATCATTGTGTTTTGGAAAGTATTATCATGTTTTGGGTTGAATGCCATTTTTGGGCCTCCTACCAACTGTTTTGGACCCTCAGGGGACTTTTACTACTATTCCGCATTGTTTTGTCTTCATATTTGTACTCAGTCATGCTATATTCTACTGTTTTCACAACTCAGTCATCTTTACTCATTTCTTATATTTTAAATGATAATTTGGGTTGAGCATCATGTTTTACTGTTGCCTGAGCGGCTTGTGATATTTTTGATTGAGTGAGGCGGAGGGCCTATATTGTAAGGATACTATGGGACCGGGTTATGCGCCGCAACAGTGTTATACTATTCATGATTATAAGGCCAAGGGCTAGATTTGTTACGCCACGAGGTGACTTGATATGAGGCCGAGAGCCTATTTGATAATAACATGAGATGTCTTGTTATTGTGCTTGGGTTGTAAGGAGACCCTCCACGAGTCTATACGTCCCCAGTGAGCACGGGTACCCAGTTTGAGATGTGATGTAGCCCGAGCGGGTGTTTTGGTTTCATGTTATTGCCCGATGGCTGATTCTGTTGGTATTTTGCTCGAGGGTTTGATTTATGTTATTACCCTTTGTCCCCTATTTTTATCACTCGTTTGAACTACTGAAAGATGTTTTAAAGAGGTTTTCACTAAACTAAGGTGTTTTATGAGCTTTGACTATTTTATTGCATTGTTCTGGTTTATAGTGTTTTGACGTAGTATTGTAATGTGTTTTACATGTTTTCTTATCGCTCATGTGATGACCTGACCAGTCGTCTCATGAGTTACCGCCCCATTTCCCCCATTTCTTCTTCTTATTGCTTTGTCTATTGGTTCTAGATTTGGTTGGCTTGGGTTCGGAAGGGTTTGGTGAGATTTGAGACACGTAGTCTCTTTTGAGGAAGATTAAGTTGGAAAAGTCAACCGAATGTTGACTTATGTGTTAAAGAGATAGGATGTGAGTTTCGATGGTTTGGTTAGCTTCGAGAGGTGATTTGGGACTTGGGAGCATGATCGAAATGTGTTTTGGAGGTCCCGAGTAGAATTTGGCTTGAACTGGTGAAATTGAGTTTTTGGCATTTTCCGTTTGGTAGGCAAGATTTTGATATATGGGTCAGAATAGAATTCCAAGACTTGAAGTAGTTCCATTATGTCATTTGGGATGTGTGTGTAAAATTACAAGTCATTCGGACATGGTTGGGTTGGGTTTTTTTGTCAAAAGTAGAATTTGGAAGATTTTGGAAACTTAGGCTTGAATCTTATGTATTTTGGTCGACTCGGTGTTGTTTGATGTGTTTTGAATATTGGTATAAGTTTGAATAAGGTTTTAGGATATGTTGGTTCTTTTGGCTGAGGTTCTGGGGGCCTCAGGTTGTTTTCGTATGGTTGACGGGGGGTTGGAGTTTTGATGAGCTGCAGATCTTTTGCTAATTTTGGTATTTCCGCACCTGCAAATCGGGGACCGCAGGTGCGATACTGCAGATGTGAGGAAGGGAGCTGCAGAAGTGGAAAATGGCTAGGAGAGCAGGAATTGCAGAAGCGCTCTAGGAGCCACACCAGCGATTGCGCAGGTGTAGATATATCATTGCAGATGCGGAGTTGGGCAGTTTAAGTGAAAACCGCAAAAGCGATTCTTTCACCGCAAATGCGGTGAATTATCACAGATGCAGAATACCTAGGTCAGAAGGTATATATTGTTTCCTTCGCAAATTTTAGCTAATACTTTTGAAGACTGGAACGGGACTAAAGCAGTGGAATTCAAGAGAAATCAAGGGATATCAGTTGGGTAAGTTTCATAAGCATCATTATTTGGGTTTATGATCATTTTTCCATTGTTTAATCATGGTATTAATGTGGAGTAAGGAAGAAAAATTGGGGATTAGGGCTGAGATTAAGAGACTTTGTAATGGAAATTTGAGGGGTCATTTGGACTCCAATCTCAGTGTTCTTTGGTATATATGGACTCCTAGAGTGATAAGGATTCAGTTGATGTAAATTTTATCGGATTCCGAGACGTGAGCCCAGGGTTCGGGTTTGGCCAATTTTTAGATTTTGGTATAATTTGATTATTTTTGCTTGGGCTTCGTTTTCTTAGCATATTTTGACATCGTGATTCTGATTTTGGATAGATTCAACGAGAGTCGAAGCCAATTCGAGGGGAAAAGGCGTTGCGTAGTAGCATTTCACCGGTTTGCGGTAAGTAACAGTTGTAAATCTGGAACTAAGGGTACAAAACCTCGGTATTTGATTCGTTTTGATAAATGAGGTGGCACATATGCTAGGTGACGAGCGTGTGGGCATGCACCGATAGGGATTGTGACTTGGTTCATCCCCTATCGACTATTAAGCCGGGTATTTGATTTGGAACCGTATGACATCCCATACATTAGTCATTTATACTATATTATGGGCTATATGCCATGTTTGGGGGCCTTATGACGACCTGTTGAGACCGTTAGGGGCATTTTTACTGTTTTTCCTCACTCTACTTGTTGAAAGCATATCCTCAGTCATATTTTACCGTTTTATTGTTTAAAACTGGTTTTACAGCACTACCTTTAAATGTGAGGACTGTTTGAGCTGAGTTCCCTAATTTCTACTATTGTGCTTGAGAGGCTGTGAGGTTATGACTGACAGAGGTTAAGAACCTAATGGTGAGGATATTTATATATGTATGAAATATATATCGGGATGCATTCCGCAACGATGCCTAAATGGATCGGGTTGCATGTTTCAGCGATATATATTTATATTGGATTGGGCTGCGCGCCGCAGCGATATGACGTTTGGGTTGTACGAGACCCTCCGGAGTCTGTACACCTCCAGTGAGCGTAGTCTGTACAGACTATGATTACAATTATTATTATTATTACGCTATATCTGGAGTCTGCACGCCGCAGCAGTTACTATTATTATTATTATTATTATTATTATTATTATTATTATTATTATCATTATTATTATTATTATTACGAGATATAATGAGCCGAGTGCTGAGATTCGGTACCAAGTGATAGAGCTGAGTCGCGAGTGACCGAGAGGCCATGTTCTGAGTGATACCTTGCCCAAGGGGCCTATTTGTGATAGTTCCCTGATTTTGCTCTTCTTTTAAAAAAATAAACCTTTGTTGATGTCATGACCCTAAACTCAGACCTGGTTGTGATGGCACCTCTCGTGAAGACAAGGACAACTTACACAACAATTATATTAACCAGTTTATCATTAAGATTCTTTTTTAAGCCTTTAACTAAACAAATATTTCATAAAATAAGTCTAAATAAACAGTGCAGAAATAATATAAAAGCCCAACATCGGGGTGTCACTAGTCATGAGCATTTACTACAATTGTCTAACCACATCAAGACCAATATGGTCGGGAAAAGTCACAAGAATACATAAGGAAGAATAAAGAGGGAGAAAGCAGAGCCACGATTGCCCGGCAACTACCTTGCTAACTCCGATGAAACTGCCACCAAGCTAAAAAATACCCGAATCTACATAAAAGGTGTAGGGAGTAATGTGAGTACTCCAACCCAGTAAGTAATAAAAGTAAATAAAGTCTGAGCAGTAAGAAATCACGTATACCACAACATGGCACCAAAGAGGGTACCACATATTTCCAAAAATATGATACAAATCCAATCACTTCGTTATACTTCCATCTTCAGTAAAATCCTTGGGAAAATATCTTTATAACCCTTCCCATAGAGGTTTAATGATATATATATATATATATATATATATATATATATATATATATATATATATATATATATATATATATAGTGAAAGTGATGAAAATTATAATCGGTCCCTCGGGCAAAGCATAGTTCGTATACAGCCCCTCGGCAAAACAGGAATTCATAACCATTTCATATCTTAAAAACTTCAGTTTAAATGAAAGTTGCTTAAAGAATTTCTTCAACATTTTCATTAGAGGCTCAGTCTACAGATGAGTGAAAAATGGTAAGTAAATCAACATATTCGATAGAGACTCACTTTAAGGAGGAGTAAAAAGCAGTAAGTTCATAAACAGGCCCCTCAGGCAAAGCATCACTCATGTACATGTATATATATATAGCCCCTCGGGAAAGCCGCTCAGTCACTCAAGACTCAACTCTAGCCAATCAGTGCTCATATGTACCATATAGTAATCGTTGCAGCGTGTAGCCCAATCCGTATATCATTGTGACATGCAGCTCGATCCATATATATAGTCGACTACGCTCACTGGGAGTGTGCAAATTCAGGAGGGGCTCCTACAGCCCAAGCGTTATATCGCTGCAGCGTGCAGCCGATCCAACATATCACTGCGGCGTCCAACCCTATATATATATATATATATATATATATATATATATATATATATATATATATATATATATATATATATATATATATATATATATATATATATATATATATATATATATATATATATATATATATATATATATATATATATATATATATATATATATATATATATATATATATATATATATATATATATATATATATATATATATATATATATATATATATATATATATATATATATTACTGCAGTGTGAAGCCCCATCGATAAATATATAATCCTCATAACCACGCCCTCGGCCTCTCTCAATCATTAACCTCAAAATCAGACCCTCAGTCTATCTCAGTCATCAATCTCCCAATCAGACCATCGGTCTACCTCAGTAATCAACCTCATAATCACTCGAACCATCAGTAAAAAAGGGAACTCAACCCAAACAGTTTTCACATTTAAGAAGTAAAGTAATAAAACCAGATTTAAAAAATAAACAGGTAAAATATGACTAAGGGTATGCTTTCAAAACAAATAGAGTGAGGAAAAATAGTAAAAATATCCTTAAGAGTCTCAACAGATCGGCACAAGGCCCCAAACATGGCATACAACCCAAAATATCATATCAATCTATAAAATATGGAATATCATAAGATTTCAAATCAAATACGCGACTTAATAGTCATACGGGATGGACCAAGTCACAATCCCCAATGGTGCACGACTCTACGATTGTCATCTAGCGTGTGCATCACCTCAAATTCAATGATGTGAAATTCGGGATTTCAAACCCCCAGGACATCATTTACAATCACTACTTACCTCGATCCGGTCCAAACTCTAGCCCACGATGCCTTTGCCCTTACGAATCAACCTCAAATCGTCTCAAATCTATCCAAAATCAGATTCATAACACCAATATATGCTAAGGGAACAAAGCCCATGCGAAAATAATCAAATTACATAAAAATCTCGAAATTGGTCAAATCCGACCCCCGAGCCTATGCCTCGAAATCCGATAAAAATCTCAACACTAGAATCCTTATCCTTCCATGAGTTTATACATATAAAATTTACCAAAACCCGACCTCAAATCATCACTCAAATTCTCAAAATTCACTCTCCAATTTCAAGCCCTAATTTCCCAACTTTTCTTCTAATTCCAACAAATTTTCATGATTATACAATGAAATAATCACGATAAACACAATGTATAAAGCCCAAGTAGCTTATCTCTATGGAAACACTTGATCCCCTCTTGAAATAACAACTTGGAGCTCCAAAATCGCACAAAATGATGAATCAAATGAGTGAAAATCGTGATGGGGAATTTTTATACATTCTGCCCAACACTTCCGCACATGCAATCCCATAAGTGCACCTGCGCTGCCCCTTTTGCGGGACAACATCCTCTTATGTGGAATCCACTTACTTCTTCAGATCTGCATCTACGACCCAGGTCTCGTACTTTCGGTCTCGCAGATGCGGTCAAGGTCTTCGCTTCTTCAACCAACATCGCTTTTGCGGTCTTCTTTACGCTCCGGCGACATCGCACCTGTGGTCACCAATCCGTAGGTGGGGAAACAGCAGAAGCAGTAAATTTTCTACTGCAAAACTCCAAGTCCAACTTCCCGATAATCCCAAAATATCACCATTCAAACTTATTCCAACCTTCAGAACACTCAAAACAACATCAAAATATCAAATCATCATCAGATTCAAGCCTAATAATGCCAAAACTTTCGAATTCTGAATTCGATCAAAAAGTCTATCAAACTTCGTCTGAATAACCTGAAATTTTGCGCACATGTCACAAATGACACAATGGACCTACTCCAATTTGTAAAATTCCAGTCCGACCACGATATCAAAATTACATTGTGGGCACGCTCCCAAGTCCAAAATCACCTAACAGAGCTAACCAAATCATAAAAATTCAAATACAAGATCATATACTAAAAATTCAAAACTTGGCAAACCTTTCAAATTTAAAGCTTCAAATTGAGAATTGTTCTTCTAAATCTGTTTTAATTATCCTGAAAACCAAAACCGATGACTTACATAAGTCACAATACACCATGCGGGGCTAGTCATGCCCGAGAACTGGCGAGCAAAATGCAATTGCTCTAAACGACAAGTTGGGTCGTTACAGTTGAAAATTGCTAAGTAAATGATTTTAATCATTCCAAACTAAAACTGAGGTTTTATGACAAAGCTGATTTATAAACTGTGAAATTTGATCTGTTATACTATTGTTACTCCTTTATATGTTTTTAACTACATGTTACTGCTTTCAGAACTTATTTACTTTAGTTACTTATTGAGTTAGCGTACTCACGTTACTCCCTGCACTTTGTGTGCAGATCCAGGTGCCCAAGTGGCAGAGTGAGGAGCCTCAGTTGATCCAGAGTTTGCCAGAGATTTCAAGGTAGCTGCATGACGTCCACAGCCCTGCTTTTATCTTCCCTATCTTGTTGTTTTCTGCACGTTTAGACTTATGATGTATTAGACAGTCGGTTATGGATTTAGAGACTCTAGACTTGTGACACCAGATGTTTGGGCTGTGTTGGTTTAATTTTTTATTGACTTTCGTACCTTTTCGTTTGTTTTATACGTTTCTTATGAGAAATTGGGATTTAAATCTCTGCTAGAAAATGGTATTATTAAGTAAATTCAATGTTATTAATGGTTTGGGTTAGCTTGGCTAGTAATGTGATAGACGCCATCATGACCAAGTATTTGGTGTCGTGACAACTCAGCCGCCTTTACTTTTATTACTTACTGAGTTAGCGTACTCACATTACTCCTGCACTCTGTATGCAGATTTAGGAGTCTCGGGTCACGCTAGCGAGGCCTAATTTGCTTTCGAGCAGGCTTGTTTAGAGTTGACTAGGTAGTTGCTCGACGTTCGCAACTCGGTGATTCTTCTTCCTATATTTATATTCCTTTAGTCTAGCTTTTTACTAGGCTATGTTGTTTTTTTATACTCTTAGACGGATTTTAGATGCTCATGACTGGTGATACCCCGCAGTCGGGTTGTGTTTGTTTCCATACTGATTTATTCTACTCTTTATTTTGGGATTTATAGCTTATTAATGACTTAAAATGAATTATTATAGCTGCTTAATTGGTTTGGTAATTTGTATCGGCTGGCCTTATTTCACAGTAGGCGCCATCACGATCGAATCCAAATTATGGTCGTAACACCGTCAATCATCAATCAAATCAGAACAGTCAACGTTATCGATCGATCAGAATCTTCATATGAAAACCACTCTCCGTAAGCCTCAAATGGATATATTACAAAGAATCAACGACAATGGAGTGCTGAGTCTTCACCATAAAATATTGCATATGAGGCTAATATTTAAATGTCATTTTATATTATGTATTAGACTAGAGAGCATTTTTTTGAATATGGGTATAATACTATATATATAATAAATTATTACTATATAAAATAGATTGTCACTATAATATATATATGAAAATATACCTGTCTAACAGGCCAATCGGGTCGGTCCGTGTTAGAATTTTTTTGACCCGTCCGGGTTCCGGGCCGGGTTGCACAGTGACGGGTTCGTAGCGGGCTGTGTTAGTTCGGGTTAAAATTGAACCAAACGGGTTGAGGGGGCCGGGCCGGGTTTAGTATATTTTCATTTTTTTTGAATTATGTGTAGTATAACTATTAAGTTATATTAATACTTTGTAATAATTGAATGAATACAAGTAAGATGGGAAAAAATTGCACTTATTGCAAGCGCTACTTTATTTCTTAATTTCAAATTGAAAAGTAGAAAATGAAATATTTATATTTTTTCTAACAAGTAAGCTAGTAAAGTAGTAATTTCAAATGTTTTGCATCGCCCTAGCAAGTTCATCATAATCAATATGAACCGATTGACCTTCTTCTGGAGAGTTAAATTCGGATGGGTTTCCATAGGTTAATATATCTCCAAGTTCCTCGTCTTCTGGGCTATCAACATCTTCCTTTCCTTGATTTCTTCCGATCTAATCCAATCTCTGAAACATACTAAAACTTCCAAAGCATTGCTTCCCAATGAGTGGCAGGTGTCTCCAAATTGTTGTCTTGCTTGGCTAAATGCACTCTCCGATGCAACAGTGGAAATTGGCACATTCAGGACGTCCCGAGCCATAGCGAAAAATATATATGTATAATTTCATCTAGTAACAATTTCATCTGGTATGAATCTAGGTGTAAGGTTATACTGGATACACTTAGTCTTAAATTCTTTTATTCTAGATTGTCTCATATTTCCCTGAATAACATTAACTGCTCTTCTAACATGAGTAATCTCAACTGAAAATAAATCAAGGCCACTTTTAACAATCAAATTATAAACCTGACATGCACACCTAACATTAAAAATATCATCAAGAGGTGGTTGCAAATGTAATTTTAAAATTGAAACTGCTGCATTATTGTTTGAAGCATTATCAAAAGACATACACAAAACTTTTTTGTTTAGATTGTAAAATTCAACAACTTCAACAATTGTACTATTTATAAACGTAGCAGTATGACTCTGATCTTCATCATATTTAAAAGCGATAATACGTTTTTGCATACAAGTATTATCATCTATCCAATGGCATGTAATTGTCAAATAATCATTTCCATTAACAGCATGACCAATATCAGAAGTTAGACATACTCTAGAAGGAAGGTGACTAAACAAATAACGTATGTATGTTTGATATTGTCCATGAAGTCTAAAGATATCTGCTCTACAAGTACTTCTAGGGATACATTTAAATAAAGGATTGTAAATCCTTTGAATATACATAATAAGATTCGATGAAGAAGCAAAAGAAAAATGTAGACAACCCAAAGCAATTATTTTTGCTAATTCCTCACGATCCCTCATTTTATCATATTTTACTAGACCTCCAGTAGTAGGGTTAATAGTGGTTTGACTTACATCCCCATTATTGCCCCATTCTATGGGATGTTTAGACATCATATGTCTAGTAAGTGTCTCAGTCCCCCTAAATTTCCTCCGGTCAAATGTTTAAAAGTTTCGTTACAAACTTTGCACTTAACTCTATTAGTACCTTCTATTATTTCAAAAAAATTCCATACCGGACTTCTTCTTTTACGATTAGAAGTCGGAGCCGCTGGTGGTCTACTAACCCTTGTAGCACTAGCAACTCCAACTCCAATACTACCAACATTTCCACTACTAGGTGTAGATGGTATCTCATCTTCTATTCCAATTTCATTATCTCCTATTCCAAAATATTTTTTGTAATTGTTCATAATCAATCTCTACATTATCATTAGGCGATGATTCAGAAACATGTGTTATTGGGTCATTACTATTACTACCGGAAGCTACATGAGTACCTCTTTTTTTATTTCTACCCCTACCAGTAACTTTTCTACACGCTCTTTTAGCAGCACTAAACATATTTCAAAAAATAAAGTATAAGCTAAATGAAATATGTAATTAAAATATCAAAAAAAGAGAAAGAGTTGGAGGGAATGCACCGAATTCGACAATAAATTGAGCACTTGATTACACAAATCCGGTGTTACCATGAACAAACCTCAAGCAAGTATCGCAATTTTGAACTTCAAGCTTCAAATTCCGAATGGCAAATTGCGATAAATTAAATTCGATAAAAGAGAGACAAATAAAATTATAAAATTAGAATATGAAATCTTGTAAATTGAAGGGAAGAGAGAGATGGATAATTTGAGAATTGAGATTGAGATAAGAATTTTGAGTGAAGAAATGAAGAAGAGGGGAGGGTGTTTATAGATTTTACGAAGGGATAATATTGTAAATTAATAAATATGGCCATTTTTGCAAAAATATCCATTGGCCAACAGATCTGGACCGTTGCCTACGGTCATGTGGGCCCCAAAAATTCAAAAAAAAAATTACCGTTGAACCTGGCTGGCCCAACCGGTTCAAGGCACTGTTTAGTAAAACCGGGCGGGTCTGGTCCGGTTCCAACCCCAAAAATCCCAAACGGATCAACCCCTTCCCCCCTCGAACCCAGCCCACCCGGCCCCTTAGTAAGCGGGCCGGTCAGGTCCCGATTTACACCGGTCCGAAACCGATCCGACCCGACCCGGTTGACAGCCTTATATAAAAATAGACTGTCATTATACAAAAATATATTAACTACACTCTCGCCATACAAATACATACAAAATAGACTATTACTATACAAAAAAATACTAAATAGACTGCATACAATTTATATATAATAGACTGTCACCATACAAATTTTATACAAAGTAGATTGTCACTATACAAAATATATACTAAATAGACCTTCATTATATAACAAAGCCACTATACAAAATAGATTGTCATTCTACAACAAATATACAAAATAGACTAGCAATATATAAAATAGACATTTCGGCCTATTATATATAATATGTTTGGGTCGGAGGGTCATTTTGTGTCAATGGACAGAAATATGGGCTACTAAAATTTTGGCGGGTTATATTAGGGTAGTTTTCTCTTTAGTCTCCTTGGGCCAACCCATTTGACCTAAACTACAGCCCTTAGTTGGGTCACCATTGTGGAAATGGCACCATGTAACTAATTTTAAGTATAATGTTTAAAATATATTCACAGTTTATAATAAATTTAAATATTAGCCAATTCACACACATTTTTTGACACAATTAGGGGTGAGCATAGTTTGGACGAAATTTGAAATCGGAATTTTTGGATTTTTGGTTTGGATTTTCGGATTACGGATTGAATTTTGAATTTCGGATAGGATATTAATTTGGTTCTTTGGATTTTAGATATCCAAAAATTCAAAATTTTATACTTTATATTTAGTCTAAGACAGAACACTTGGAGTGTAAGTTCAGTGGCGAGATTCAAAGAGGGGAAGGGGAGGTGAGGCAGGACTCGTAGGTCATCCCTAGGAGAGGGCGTTTTACATTGGGTCAATTATTCAAAGGGATAGGAAGATTGATGAACATGTCACACATCTTATTGGGGCATGATGGATGAAATGGAGACTCGCTTTCGATGTTGTGTGTGACAGGAAGGTGCTATTAAAACTTACGGGTAAGTTCTACAAAGTAGTGGTCAAACCAACGATGTTGTATGAGGCTAAGTGTTGGCCAGTCAAGATCGCTAATGTCAAAAAGATGAAGGTAGCAGAGATGAGGATTTTGAGATGGATGTGCGGGCACACCAGGTAAGATAAAATCAGAAATGAGGTTATTCGTGACAAGGTAGGTGTGGTCCCTATTGATGACAAAATGAGGGAAATGCGACTTAGGTGGTTTGGTCATGTGAGGAGGAGGAGCATAGACGCCCTAGTGATGAGGTGTGAGAGGTTGACATTGGAGGAAATACTAAGAGGCAGAGGTAGGCGAAAGAAGATGTGGAAAGACGTGATTAGGCAAGACATGGCGCAACTTCAGCTAACCGAGGACATGACCTTAATAGAAAGGTATGGAGGTCGAGGATTAAGGTAGTAGAGTAGATAGTCTATAGTATTCAAAACAGTAGTATTGGCACTCAATCACACTTTCTGTTGGTAGTAGATTTTTATGACTAACTGTTATTTTCTTTTATTGTTGATCATCTTACTATCTTGTTGTTTTTATTCTACTTTTATATGATTTTTTGGTAATATCCCTTGTCTATATTTACATTAATGTGGTGCTTATGCTTTCTTGAGCAAAGGGTCTATTTGAAACAAGCTCTCTATCCTCACAAGGTAGGGGTAAGATCTGCGTATATACTAACCTCCCCAGATCCCACGGTGTGGGATAATACTGGGTATGTTATTGTTATTATTATTAATGCTGGTGTTGTATATTTAGTCCATTATCCATATGTGAATAGTAATATGTTCAATACCTGACATATTCGATATTATATCATATATTCAATATTAATTACTAAGATATTGTCAGAACACTTTCTATTTGGACATAATTTTAGTAGTGCTACTTGTTATCGGCCATATTAATGTCTCTGTTGTATTTTTTATATAACAATTTCAGTACTTGAATACTTTATTTGGCTGATTGTTGCAACAATAAGAAGCTTTTCAAACAATTTAACATGATTACTACATTTGAATATTCATTGTTGTAAAAAGTAGAAATATCTTAACTTATACACTTAAAATCGAAAATTAATATTGTCTAAATAGATTAATCTGAAACCAAACTTTAAAACTCTTATATAATCCGAACTTGTTTGGATTGGATTTGGATAGTAATGTCTTCAATTCGAAAATCGAAAATTCAAACTGAAATCCTCATATCCAATCCGAATTTCCTGAAAATCCACCTCTAGACGCAACGTCATGAAGTTTAAACCTCAAAGTCAAATTTCAGGATATCGTATTTGAAAGTTCGAATATTGTGTTCAGAAATTAGAATTTTATGTTTTGAATTTTAAATAAGCAGTTCAGAAATTCAGCACACTTAGTCTATGTCAAATTAATTCACAACACTTAATCCTAAATTTTAAACTAACAACTCAAAAATTTAGGACAGTAAGCTCCCGTTTGGCTATAGATTTTGCTAAATTTTTTCTAAAAATTTTTTTTAGCAAATACTTGTTTGTTTATGGATTTATTCATATTTTGATAATTTTCCTAATCCCAAATTCCAAAATAAGATCAAGAGCTATTTTTGGCTCAAAATATTACCATTTGATTTTTTAGAAAAATTCAAAAATTACCCTAAGCTTTGTATTTTATATAAAAGCTCACTTTCTATTATTATGACTCAATCAACCAATATCTACCCATTTTTTCCTCATTAAACTTATGCAGCTTTTTCCTTCTCTATAAATAGAAGAAAATCTTCGCCAAAGTTGTTATGCCAATATGTGAAAATCCACCACAAAGATAAAATTTGGAGGTAATTTTCTAAATATGCTAATGTTTGTATAAAAAATTTTCAGATTTATTTCGCTTGTTTTGTATTAATTTTCTTCAGATTTGTTTCGCTTGTTTTGTATGAAAAAATATGTTCAAACTAGATTTTCATCTTCAAACCAAGCTTCACCCAAATTTGATTTTCTTAAACAAATTTGGTAATATGTGGTCAAAGGCTAGCTAAGTACTGAATTCTAAATTAGCAATTTAAAAATAAAAAATATGTTCAAACTAGATTTTCATCTTCAAACCAAGCTTCACCCAAATTTGATTTTCTTAAACAAATTTGGTAATATGTGGTCAAAGGCTAGCTAAGTACTGAATTCTAAATTAGCAATTTAAAAATATGGGATACAAAAATTTTAAATACTTGATCCTGAAATTTAATCAATTTACTAATTTTTAAATATATTATAAATTATAAATATTTTATAAATCAGACTTAAAAATGGCTACTAGTGCACTTCGCCCATCACCATTTTTTTGTTGTTATCCAGCCCATTGTAATTGGACGAGAAGGGCTATAAGTTTTAGGGTGGGGAATGGGAGACACAATGCCAAATATGTTGTTTTGTTTCGCTATGTTGTATTCGTGCTGAAGAAGTGAAAATACTCATTTGTAGGTAAGAAGTCAGAGAAAACATGAATAGTTTGTTAAATCCAAAACCATGAAGGAAATAATCGAGAGAAAAATGTCAAGAGAGGTGTGTAATAATCATAAATTTTGATGTAATTTAACAATAGGAAAGTATAACTGAGAGCAAAATATCGAGAGAAGTGTGTAGCATAAATTTGTATGGGAATTAACTATATAAAACAAGCTTGCATAAAATTCAAGAAGAACTAGCCCAATAGCCGTCCACCCAACTTGTTAAATTAAAAATACTCGGTTGAGATATAATATATGTATAATTTATATATTATATATGTATATTTGTGTGTAATCTGTTAGAAAATAATAAGATGAAATAATCGGGCTTCAATAGTGTAATTATTGTCCTTAAGGAATTAAGCTTTCCACTTTGTTGTTACAGGAATAATAAAAGAATTCCTCTAGAATATACAAAGCCACTAAAATAAGAGTTTCAACAATTAACTCGAGATAGAAAATAAGTAGAAGAGAAAGAGATGGTAAATTTTAGAACCAGTAATCACCTTTCAAATTTCGACTATTAATAATATAGTCAAATTTTAATTTTCTTCCAAAATAACCTTTAAAATATTCAAATTGTACAAGACAAAGAAGTATTTTTAAATACTTCTTTCTTTCTTTATTTTTATAACGAAAGACAAAACAATCTCTTCTCAAATACTTTCATCACACACTAACTAATCTAATATAATCAATATATATGGCTAAAAGAAGAGGAATTATTATAATCTTATACCACTTGATATTGCCTTCAAAATTAGACTAGTACGCGAATTCATTCAAATGACAATAAAATCAATTGTTTTAGTAACTACATTAGCTCGCATATTTCATGTGTAAACCCTAAAACTATATTATAGTATATAAGGATCTAAAAATATATAATATCATTGGATGGTTAGAGTTTATAAAATTTTCAGAAAAGGGCTAAAAATAATCCTGTAGTATCACAAATAGTTTATATCGAGCTCCATCTATCTATTTGTCCGAAAATACATTCAACGTTATCTTTGAGCCTGATATTACCTCCGTGATTAACAGAGCCATTGTCCCCTCATTTAATGCGTCGTCACGATTCATTGCACCACATGGCTATATGGCCCCAGGTTAATAGATGCGCAATTTCCTTGTAAGAACATTTTAAGTACATTTCAACTTGAACAAAATAACTTAAATGCAATGAAAAACACATGATCATCAAAGAACCAAAAGGACCATTATATTGCTCTTGACAACAAAAATAACCAAACATCACTAACTCCTAGCCACTAAAATCATAATAAAGAAAACCCACGAAATAACGACAAAAAGCTTCATCCTTCGTAATTTATCCTCCATCATAGACACTGCCACAAAATTGGTGAGCTAATGCCCTCCATTTTTGCCACACAATAAGCGTCTCAAAACTCTCTGAAACTCAAAACCAAACATCTCGGCAAATCATATTAGCAGAAATAAACTTGGGAAAAGCAATAAATAGGGGATCAGGGTGTATATTCTTAAGATGACCGGCCGGGTCATCACATCCTCCTACACTTAAACATTCGTTCGTCCTCGAACGAGCTTAGAGACATACCTGAAGTAGTGAAAAAATAAGGGTAACGGCTACGCATATCCTGCTCGGTCTCCCAGGTCGCTTCCTCGGCCGACTGACCCCGCCACTAAACCTTTACTGAAGGAATGTTATTTAACCTCAACTTCCTCACCTACCTACCCAATATAGAAATTGGCTCCTCAACTTAAGATAGATCCTTGTCTAACAGTACTGAACTGAAATCCAACACGTGCGACGGATCACCGTGATATCTTTGGAGCATCGAAATATGAAATACCGGATGAATCCTTGCCAGTCTGGGAGGTAAGGCAAGCTCAAAAGCAACCTCCCCAACACGCCTCAAATATCTCTAAAAGGCCAATGAACCTCGGACTTAACTTCCCTTTCTTCCTAAATCTCATAACGCCCTTCATAGACGAAACCCGAAGCAGAACCCGCTCGCCAACCATAAAGGAAACATCACGAACCTTCCAGTCCGCGTATCTCTTCTGTCTGGACTGGGCTGTATGGAGTCTATCCTGAATTACCTTAATCTTCTCCAAAGCATCCTGAACGAAATCTGTGCCCAATAGCCTGGCCTCATCCAACTCAAATCAACCCACCGGAGATCTATACGGCATACCATACAAAGCCTCATATGGTGCCATCTAAATGTTGGAGTGATAGTTGTTGTTGTAAGCATACTCCGCCAATGGCAAGAACTGATCCCAAGACCCTCCGAACTCAATCACACACGCGCAGAGCATATCCTCAAGAATCTAAATAGTGCGCTCGAATTGTCCGTCCATCTGGGGGTGAAATGTTGTGCTCAACTCCACCCGAGTATCCAACTCCTGTTGAATGGCCCTCCAAAATAGTTATGTGAACTGAGTACCTCTGTCTGAAATAATAGAAACTGGAATACCATGCAGACAAACGATTTACCGGATATAAATCTCTGCCAACCGCTCCAAAGAATAAGTAGTACACACAGGAATGAAATGAGTGGACTTGGTCAGCCGATCTTCAATCACCCAGATAGCATCAAACATCTTCAAAGGCCGTGGGAGTCCAACTACAAAGTCTATAGTGATCCGCTCCCACTTCCACTCCGGAATCTCTATCTGCTGAAGCATCGCGGCCTTGGATAAATAGAGTACCGCAAACTATGGGCCTCATCTAGAATCAATTCTGAAGCCCATCAATATGGGGTACACAAACCCGACCCTATATCCTCAATACTCCGTCCTCGCCAATGGTCACATCTCTAGAATCACCATGCTGAAACCTGTCCTTAAGGAAAAGAAAATGAGGGTTATCATATTGTCGCTCCCTGATACGATCAAATAATGAAGACCCAGAAACCACGCAAGCTAGAACCTGATTGGGCTCCGAAAGATTCAATCTCACAAACTGGCTGGCTAAGGCCTGAACATCCATCACCATAGGCCTCTCCAATGCTTGTAAATATGCCAAACTCCCCAAACTCTTCGCCCGGCGACTCAAGGCATCAGCCACTATATTGGCCTTGCCCCGGTGATATAAAATAATGATGTCATAATCCTTCAGCAACTCTAACCACCTCTTCTGGCACAAATTTTGATCCTTATGCTTGAACAAATGCTGCAAGCTTCGATGATCAGTATAAATCTCACAAGGCACACCGTATGGATAATGGCGCCAAATCTTTAGGGCGTGAACAATGGCAGCTAACTCAAGATCATGGACATGATAATTCTTCCAATGTATCTCCAACTGTCTGGACGCTTAGGCAATAAACCTACCGTCTTGCATCAATACTACTCCAAGGCTGAGGCATCACAATAGACGATATTAGACCCTGAATCTGTACGCAATACCAAAACTGGGATTGTAGTCAAAGTTGTCTTGAGCTTCTGAAAGCTCACTTCACACTCCTCTTTCCACTTAAACGGAGCATCCTTTTGGGTCAATCTAGTCATAGGGGCTGCAATCGATGAAAACCCCTCCACAAAACGACGGTAGTAGCCCGCCAAGCCAAGGAAACTACAAATTTCTGTAGTTGAGGACGGCTTGGGTCAACTCTGCATAGCCTCTACCTTCTTCGGATCCACCCAAATGCCCTCGCTCGATACCACGTGGCTTAAGAATGCCACTAAATCTAACCAAAACTCACATTTTGATCACTTTTTATAACTTCTTCTCTCTCAGAGTCTAGAGCACTGTCCTCGGATGCTGCTCAATCTTCCTGACTCCGGGAATACACCAGAATGTCATCAATAAAGACAATAACAAAAGAGTCGATATATGGCTGGAATACACTGTGCATCAAATGCAGGAAGGTTGTTGGGGCATCGGTTAGCCCAAATGACATAACAAGAAACTCGTAATGACCGTACCGACTCTTGAAAGCAGTCTTCGAGATATCTAGCTCCCGAATTTTCAATTGATAGTAACATGAGTGCAAGTCAATCTTAGAAAACACTCGTGCGCCCTAAAGCTGGTCAAACAGATCATCAATACGAGGCAACAGAAAACGGTTCTTCATTATGACCTTGTTCAACTGGCGGTAATCAATACACATACGCATAGAACCATCCTTTTTCTTCACAAACAAGACAGGAGCACCCTAAGGCGAAACATTGGGTCGAATAAAACCCTTATCAAGTAATTCTTGCAACTAATACTTCACCTCCTTCAACTCAGGAAGAGCCATACGATATGGGGGAATAGAAATGGGCTGAGTGCCCAACAACAAATCAATGCCAAAATCAATGTCTCTATCAGGCGGCATGCCCGTAAGATCAGCTGGAAACACATCGGGATAATCCCGTACCACTGGGACTGAATCAACATAAGGAGTATCAATACTAACATTTCTCAAATAAGCTAAATACGCAGTACACCCCTTCTCAACCATACGCTGATCTTTAAGGAAAGAGATAACTCTACTGGGAGTGTGGTCTAAAGTACCACTCCACTCAATACACGGTACACCTGCCATAGCCAGCGTCATGGTTTTGGCATGACAATCAAGAATAGCATAATGGGGCGACAACTAGTCCATGCAAAAAATAATATTCTAGTCTCAAAAACATGAATAGTAACCAAATATGACCGATAAACACGGTCCACAACAAGTGAATCCCCTACAGTAGTAGAAACATAAACAGGGGAACTCTAAGATTCCCGAGGTACACCCAAATGCGGAGCAAAATAAAAAGACACATAAGAGTAAGTAGAGCCTGGATTGAATAGAATCGATGCATCCTCGTGGCAAACTAATATAATACATGTGATGACAGAATCAGAGGCAACAGCCTCGGCACGAGCAGGAAGGGCATAGTACATGGCATGGACTCCCCCTCGAGGGCAACCTCTACCTATAGCTGGCTGAGCATGTAGGGGGGACCCAGAGCTCTAACCATAGCCTGTGAACTTTGCGGGGCACGCTGTGGCTGAGATGCCTGTGAAGATGCACCCCTCCCAAGTCTGGAGCAATCCCTAACCATATGGCGTATGTCACCACACTCAAAACAAGCTCTGGGAGGACGTGGTGGCTACGACTGGCTAGGGCCAGGTCTGCTGCACTGACCTCTGGAAGCACCCCGCGCTAGAAACTGGAGGCGCATAATAAAGCTCATGAGGCCTAGGATGAGCTGGAGCACTGCAGGCTACTGGAAGAGCTGAATGAACAGGGCGACTCATATAACCCCTGCCATGACAACCTGCAGTTGGGGTGCGAGCACCAGAATAATGGCCCGATTCTCGAGACCTCTTGGACTCTCTATCCTTCCTCTCCCTAGCATGCATACCCTCAATCCTTCTAGCAATGCTCACCGCCTTATGATAAGAAATATCCATCTCCAACTCTCGGGCCATGCTAGATTTGATGCATGGAGTAAGACCCTCAATAAACCGGCGAACCCTCTCACAGACAGCAGCAACCAAGGCAGGTGCATGCCTAGACAAACTGGTGTAACAATAGCATACTCTGAAACAGTCATAGAACCCTGGCGCAAATGCTCAAACTCGGCGCGCTATGTGTCCCTGAGGCTTTGAGGAACATACTCTCGCAGGAATAGATCTGAAAACTGATCCCAAGTTAGTGAAGCAGCCTCATCCGAACTATCTAACTCATAGGTGTGCCATCACTCATAGGCGGCCCCTCGGAGCTAAAATGTAGTGAAAGAAGCCCCGCTGGATCCTGAAATACCCATGGTACGTAGAATGCGGTAACAGTCATCAAAAAAACCAAAAGCATCCTCCGATTCTAGACCACTGAATACAAGAGGCTTGTACTTTTTGAACTTCTCAAGCCTCAACTGCTCATCCTCGGAAGCTGCTGCCTTGTCCTCGGGCGAAACTAGTACTGCAGGCGGCGCATGTATAACCTCTGAAATCTGCTCAACATGCAATTGCTAGTCAAGAGTGCGGGCAGCGGGAGTCTGTGCTCCTCCCCCGGCCTAGGATGCGGCTGCAGCAAGGGGAAGCAACCCTGCCTGAGCCAAAATGGTGCATATGCTCATAAACTGTGGAAAGAGCTGGAGTAGTGGTAGCAGTAGTAGTAGTCATGTCAGGTGCCTGGACTCCGGCTGGATTTGCTAGTGGTACCTCGGCGTCAGCTCACGCAGGTGCTCTGGCTACAGCACATACGCGCCCTCGGCCTCTACCCGACCCCGACCTCTGACGACTGCAGTAAGGGAGCGGGTGCCTGATCATCTCAAGTGGCACGTGTCCTCACCATCTGTGAGAGAATAGAAAGACAGAAGTTTAGTTGTGATATCAAAATCTCGCACGACCAGGAAATCAAATGAAGTAGAATTTTCCTAACAGTTACATAGCCTCTCGTAGATAAGTACAGACGTCTACGTACCGATCGGCGAGACTCTAATAAACCAGCATGTGTTCTGTGACTCCTATGAACCTAGAGCTCTAATAGCAACTTGTCACGACCCCAATTTGCTCTCCGTGAACATGTCGTGACGGCATCTAGTCCCTACAATTAGGTAAGCCTAACAATGCAAAAAAAATAACTTATAGAAATAAATAATTCAAATTTGAACAGCTAGAGGAAAACTGTTATAAATGTCGCTCGGCATATACAACTCAACATCACGAAAGCCTACAATATTATCCCAAAACTCGGAAACTCACGGGAACACAAGCTGAAGGAAATGCAGAACAATGCTCTAACTCCAGAATGTCTAAAACAATAGTGAGAATGGAAGGCAAACTGCTAAAAGATAGAATAAGATAGAGACTCCTTGGTCTGCGGACGTGGCAGATATACCTCGAAGTCTCTACTAGATCTCTCCGCCTCAAGGGTGATACGCTTGCGTAGTGGTACTTGGATCTGCACATGAAAAACATGCGCAGAAGGGGCATGAGTACACCACAGCGGTACTCAGTAAGTGCCAAGCCTAACCTCGGTCGGGTAGTAACGACGAATGTCAGGGCCCTATTGAGATTAAACATAATAATAAGTTTCAACAGTATGAAATAAACAATATATATGAGAACAGCAATGAAACAAGATAGGTTATACCAGGAAACAACAATTATACAAAAGAATAGAGTAAAGTCAGAAAATCAGAACAGTTTAATACCAATAGTAACACGAGGATCTCCCAGGATACTGCCCTGTAGTCCTTTTCATCAACTGTCCAGCGGATCTCCTGGGATACCGTCCCGTAGTCCATCATATGTATATATATCCGAAGGATCTCCTTGGATACCGTCTCGTAGTCCAACTATCAATGTGCGGGGATCTACCGGAACCCTGGTCCGTAGTCCCAAATGTAAATACTCAGTATTGGAGGAATCTACCGGGTGCATCCCCGTAGTTCCATAGAACTGTGCAGGGGGGTCTACGAGGAATCTAAGCTGTAGTCCAAAAGTAAATGTGTAGGGGGGATCTACCGGAAATCTAACCCGTAATCCCAAAGTAAACAGACAAAGGGGGATCTACCGGAATCTCACACCCGTAGTCCCAATGTAAATACGCAACAACAACAACAAGATATTCAGAACAACAAAACTTCAGAGCAAGGCAACAAGTAGTCCTAGCCTAACATGCTTCACATAATTAAGAAATAGTAAATTTAAGACAACTAAACATGCTCTTCTAACTAGCAACATGCTAAATTTGCAAGTGTAATAATACAAGAAGGGAAACATGCTAATAAGTACATCAAGAAAACCAGATTTCCAATAATTGCACAAGTACGCCCTCGTTACCTCACGCACAAAGCAATCCAATTATCAAATATCATACTCTAAGGGGAAAAGTTCGGTACACAAGGTTAGAAAAGTCACTTACCTCGAACTAGCTCAAAATCAACTAGAAATCACGTCGTTGCCACGAGTATCCGACTCCAAACGGCCCAAATCTATTCAACTCAATTACATATCGTAAATAACATCTCAAACAACTGATTCTACAATTTAATTCAAAGCTAAGACGCGAAATTAGATAAAATGGCCAAAATGCCCCTCAGGCCAACGTCTCGGAATCGGATGAAACTTATATTTTTTGAAATCTCGTACTCTCACGAGTCTATACATAAGAAGAACACAAAATTTGTAGTCCAAATGACCCTTCAAATCCTCATTTAAAGGCCTATTAAACTCAAGCCCTAATTTTCCCTTTTTCCCCAAATTTCTCACCATTAATTAGGTATTTAATTACATAAAAATGAGTTATGAAGTCAAAAATGTTACCTCCAAGTGATTCCTCTTGAATCCTTCTTCAACCCACTTCAAAAAGCTCTCGAAATGCTCAACTATGGAGGAAAAATGACTTAAAATCGCAGATGCAATAACTTATAACTTTCTGCCCAGTTCTGACCTCTCTTCATCGCGTTCGCGACCTCAGCCTCGCAAACGCGAAGCACACCTTTTAATTTCCCAAAATCAACCTTATGCGAACCCGACCTACTCCCCACGAACGCGATGCACTGGCCTTATATACCTACGAGAACGCAGTCCCATGTATGCGAAGAACAACTGTTCCTGAACCTAATTCCTTATACATGAACGTGAACGACCTTATGCGAATGCGAAGCATCACCTCCCAGCCTTTCGCGAATGCGGGCCCTCGAACGCGAACGCGAAGACTAAACTCTGGCCATCCCAAGATCCTTCTACGTGAACGTGCAATACCCCTTGCGATCGCGAAAGCTTAAATGTCTGCAACACCTAAACTATTTTTCTGCAACATTCCAAATCCAAAAATAGCCCGATTGACCACCCCAAACTCACCCGAGGCCTCCGAGACCACCAAAAGTACCAACACATCCTAAAACCTCATTCAAACTTTTTCCAATCATCAAAACACCTCAAACAACATCAAATCCACCAATTCACATCGAATTCAAGCTTAAATTTTCTAAAAACTTCTGAAACACGCTTTTGATCAAAAACCTAACCAAACAACGTCTGAATGACCTGAAATTTTGCATACACATCCCAAATGACATGGTGAAACTACTAAAACTTCTGGAGATCCATTCCGACCCTCGGGTCAATATCTCACTATTGGACCAGAAACTTACAAATCAAACTTCGGCATTTCAAGCCTAAATTAGCTACGGACTCCAAAACACAATCTGAACATACTCCCAACCCCGAAATCACCTAACGAAGCTATCGGAACCATTGGATTTTCATTCCGTGGCCGTCTTCATACTGTTCCGACTATGGTAAATTTTCCAACACTTAAGCTCTTATTTTGGGACTGAGTGTCCTAAAATTCTCTGAAACTTGAAACCGAACATCCTGGAAAACCATGTTAGCAGAAATAAACTTAGAAAAAGCAGTTAATAGAGGATCGGGGCATTAATTCTTAAGACGATCGGCCAGGTTGTCACAATTTGTCTCCTGAGGATTTCCAAATCTAAACGAATGGTACTTAAGTTGTAGTTGTTGAAAATTAGATTTTGAGAAACCCATAAATCTTCTACATAGATACTTAAATATTATTAACTAATTGGTGTGTACAAATAAAACCGACAAACTGCACAAATTTGATAACTCGAATCAAATCAAGAAAAAAAACTGAACTATTGTTTGGTTTAATTTGGTTTGATGTTGAAAAAAGGACCCGACCGTATTTGGTTTGGTTTGGTTTAACTAAAGAAAGTCAAACCGAAACCAAACCAACCCGCATTATATGTATAGAAGTTTTAAATATATTTAGTACATAAAAATATTTATTATTGTGTAGTTTATAGATATTTCTTAAACTTTTTCATAGTTTTATTTTTTCAGGTATTATTTTAAGTTTGGACTTATAATTTTTTGATATTCCAATAAGTTTTATAGTTCATAAATGTTAGTAACTCAGAAGAATCCTATCTAATATTAAAATAATACTAATGTTATTAAAAGACATTTAATTCAATTATACTATAAAATGAACATAGTGTTGGATATCTATGATTTTAGTTTTTTTGAGGTTTAGATAAAATACTAACTTATTTTTCTTTTAGTGTTTAGTCATGTAAATAATATTACTTATTATTTGTACTTATTTTAGTAATTTATTAGCCGTACTTATTTTATGAGATTTTATTATCTTTATTATTGAATATTTTAATACAATGTCATGACTCATTTTATATTTATGTTATTTTATTATAGAAAAACACCTTATGTAGTTCTATCTTACTAGGACTAAAAAAATTGAACACAAATTTTATATTTTGTGCTATGAAAATTTTATGAGAAAAAAATTGATAAAAAACCCAAAAGTTCAAAAAAATCAAGATTAAAAAAACTAACTTTTATTGGTGTGGTTTGTCCTTTATATTTAATAATCCGATATAACTAATTTAGTTTGATAATTAAAATATTCGAACAAATTCGACTTATGTACAACCCTACTACTAACATGGCAAATGATACTAACGGCCACTAAAATGTATATACTACAATTAGATGGTACAAACTTATAAGGTCAGCACCAACCCACCAACACACACTTTAGTGAAGAATATCATATTAAAAGACCCTAGAAAAAAATTAAAGCACAACTTTTACACAAGGAAAAGCCTTGGCAGTACTTGCAGAAAAAAATCCAATTAGAACAGAATTATGTTTGAACTTGTTTGAGTCCAACCAACGACTCAGTAATCTCATTCTTTCTGAATCAGAATAATATTAACACCTCAAGTGCTTTTAATTTCCCACAGAAACTAGACCAACCAATTGAATACTACATTGTTTCTCCCTAGCTCAGTGGAGTTTGGATAATTTAATTATATTCTACAATTTTTATTCACAAAAATGAGCAACACTAGCATTCAGAATTACATAGCCTCCAATAAGTGGTAGAAACAAAATTATATATACTGGCACCTATTGTACAAAAAATGCTTTGACATAAAAACCTCATAAACAAGTGCTATTACTCTCACAAATACCTATACTCTTTCTAAAGCATATTTTAGTCAACCAAGTCAGTTGGGACCTTCAACTCATCTGCCAAAAACTTAGTAGTTCAGTTCCCAATTCTAGCCATTCATGTTTTGTTTGTTAATCAGCTTTACACTGGCTTTCTGCTACAACATAAAAAAAACTTCATATTCTCAGATTTCATCAGTCTTTCACTGTTTGATTTCACCTGCACTACTTTATTTGAATATCGCGGTTAGCATAAATAAAAAAAATCCTAAAACATGATTAGCGAAAAGGGATGGTAATCGCCCTACCTCTTGCGTTTGCTTTTCTGGGAAGTAGACGTCGATGGATTGCTATGCCAGTTCCTTTTCCTTTGGTTAATAAACCAATTGTTGATCTGCTTTAGCTGCAGACCTGTTTCTTGCACTAATCGCGCTTTATCTTCCTCCTAACATAAATTTTATTCACATAAAGTGAGAGATATAGTAGCAAATAGGTTCTTGAATCTATGATAGGAACCTGCTTTTGGTACTTACAGTTGGATAAGGCCACTTAGAATGTGATTGCCACCAAGCTTTCAATACAGATGTAGTGTCACCAGGCAGCTTTCCAGCTCTTCTTTTTCGTAAAATTTCTTCTCTAATGTCAACAATCTTCTCCTTGTAACCCTTTAATGAAAACAAATCAAGAAACTGATTAGCTAGAGGAAAAAGAAAACCTAAATTATTAGAGAGAATACGCTTTTATTTACTTATTTATGGTCTCATCAAAAACCCTCACATCTTTTTAACAATGAGTAGCGGTGAGACGTGAACCAAAGACCTCTTATATTTTGAAACATACAGAATGGTGTGACCACCAATGATGGAGATACGATTTCTGCTAAGGGATTCAAAAAACGAAAAATGTTAAAAATTAAAAGTGAATGTGATTAATGGGAGTTGAACCAATAACCTCACAAAGATTTTGAACTCACTTGGTCACTGAGCTATACTTTTGAGCTATGTCAAGGAGATTCAAAATATAATATATAAAACAGATTTTGCCTTATATGTACAATGTAATTTCCTGCGAAGGGGGTTCGGATGAACCTTTCAGCTCCCCTAATCTGTTCTTGTTGACCACCTTATCTATAAATTTAAACTGTTAAAAATATATACTCTTTGTTACTAAATTATGAATTCAAAATGATCAGACCAGCCAAAAGGTATGCTACTTTACCTGTTTGAGCTCATGCTTGAGTTCTTGCCTAACACGCTCCATTAAGGACCTTTCACTTTCAGTAGGTACAAGAGGACCAAAGCCCATGCTATCTGATCCATCAAAACCTCCATCCAAAAAGTTAGTGTCACTATCTGCTTGGTCGTCATCATCATCAGACATGGTTGCTCCTGTACCTTCCCCTGGTGCTACTCCTGTTGGTTAACAGATCATCCGTAACTATATGTCAGCAGTGCAATTTTGGCCTACATGCGTATATAACGGCAGAAAAGCTGGAGTAGAGATTCTTTTCTTCTCTTTTCAGCAAAGAGTATAATTCACTTATTTAGTGATCAAACACTACATAAAAACCATCACTAAGAAAATCATGTGAATTAGAGGAATGAGGCTAGCACTCTATCCATTATAACAGATGCACAACTCTTATAATAAGTCAATCATGAGAACCGCATACGGTAGTTGTGGTCTATGTAGTGCGTAGTTGAATCCTCCAAAAGTGCACTACTTTTGGTGGATCTGACACACGCCCGACGATATTTTCAGAGAGTCCGAGCAACGTAGATTGTGGTGTAACTGCAAGTGTATGGTATCTTGGCATGGCAATGACCGTAATATTAACAATGAAGGTATGAGGATGAAAATACCAAAAGAAAGGAAAAGGTGAGAGACAGGATAAATTGACATGATGTAAACTTTTACTCGAAAGTTTAAAACAACAAAAGAATAGGTAGCACAGGAAAAAACATAGAAGAAAACTAAGAAAAGACAGTAGAAAACTGTGTCACCTGTTAAACTTTGCAGAGATTGTTCTAGCTCCCAACAAGCCATGACTGCTTCCATTGCATGTACACGGACATGTTGTTGCAGTTGTTCTTTAAATGAAGAGAGCAACAGAACGTAATGTGTCTACATCAGAGGAAACAAAGATAAATCAGACGTGGGAAATTTACATGAATATGAGATAATATATGGTATCTCTTAATGTGTATAAACTGATTAAAATTCTAATTATAGAATCTGCTGTTTAGATTACTAGAAGGAGAAAAATAAACTGATACCAGCACCTGTGGTTCATAGTATCAGAAAAATTGACAACATTGAACTAAAGAATGAAAACTAGAGGGGACTAGACATTCTCCCCATGCTTAAGGATTCCACAATTGTTGGTGTCTATGGATAAATATATACTGCTTAAAAAATTGGAAACCAAAAGAAGGATTCAGTACATACAGATTTAAATAGCAATAGCATTTTTCAAATATCATGTACAAACTTGTTCTGTTTCCTTTTCAACTTCTTATACTAATAAGAAAGTTAAATAGCAAGATTATTTTTCAAAAATCATAATCATATACAAAATTGTGTTTTCCCCTTAATCAAGCTCCTCTTGAGCCGAGGGTCTTTTGAAAACAGTCTCTCTAACTCTCCAAGATGGGGGTAAGATCTGCGCGCACACTACCCTCCTCAAATCCCACTTGTGGGAGTTCACTGGGTTTGATTGATTGAATGATTGATTGATTCCTTAATCAAGCATAAGTGGCTTCTTTATATTGTTGAGCAGCACATGAATTCTTTTAAAAATTTACCTAGGTAAATATTACGTCCATTGAAAGAAACTATTCTTAGTTAAATCAGCTCGTTCACCATTATTATTGAGAGATCAACAGATAACTATAAGACAGAAACCTTTGCACATGAAGACCTAAAGGTGAAAATCATGTCAAGGAGATTCTCCAAAGCACTCCCCCTAACATTAGGGGTCAATTATTGGCCTGCTGCCTATAGGATAAAAAGATTCCTTTATTGATGTGACATCTAGATATTTCTATTAAGATCATAATAGTTAGAACTCTCGGAAAACTCCTCTAGAAATATGCTCAAGATAGAAGCACACAGCTGAAATCCTCAAAAAAGGAGATGGACAGAATCCATTGATGCAGAGAACTTGATCAAGGAATCAAATTTTTTAAAAGGTTAACGAGTTCACGCGATGACCTCAAAAACCAGAATGCTCGTCACAAAGAACAGACAAAATAGTGTAACAATCAAGGGGTCAGTTCACAACCATATTTTCACCTAGACCGAATTAAATTTACTCATTGTACAGATTTATATGGAGTTGAAATGACTTTTTGCATGATACAAGCAAAAAAGGACTAAGCGTAGTACATCTTGACATCAAGATCACTCTGCCACTTGCAATAGTAACGTATTTATAATTTAATGATAAAACCACCCATATACCTACAACATAAATCTCAAGCTAAAGCTTCCTTTTCAGACAGGAAGTAACACAATCAACATGCTAATTCACATAGAAAAGTTCAAGTTTGGTAAGTTCAAAAGCAATCTTCAGATAGAAACACATATCTATGAACACTGCCAATCATCAGAATGGGCAAATACAAATAAAGCCCAAAAAGAAACCCAACAATTTAAATTGTATTTCCTCAAGATCCACCTCACCACAATGACATCAAAGACAATCCATTCATTCTCCATTCCACATAAACATTGGTCGATGGATTCCAAGTTCTATGGCGTAAGCGACAAATCATCAAATACAGCCAAAAATATGTGCCGGCTGAGCTCAGCTTTCAAGAATATGAATTCCAATTTTTCGTGTAAACTCATATATCAACTCAAACGTTTATTAAAAAAAAATGAACATTTACAAATTACATAAAAGTACTACTAGAAACTATAGGATTTCAGTTGTATACATTGACAAAAGTATTGCTCTACTTTCCAGGTTCTTATATCAGACTTGCTATGAATACTTACCTATTGTTTTACAGTGCACAGAACTTAATCTTCAACTACAATATGAAGAAAAAAATTGTAGCCAAATAAATCTATGAAATCTTCCAAATAATATTGCCGAATAATTTGTAAATTGCTACTTAGAATTGAAACTCAACACAAAATTAACAAAATTTTATGTTTATATAACTTTATTGGGAATTAAACGTGAAAAGTCAAACACATAGATTGAGTATATAGATGAATTCGTGTAAGAAGGTTTAAAATATATGAAGAAATGAAGAAAGATTACCATAAATTGATCGAGGTCTTTATCATCTAGAGGCGGTTGACCTTGGCCGAAAACGGAGTACTTAGCCACCACGTTCTGCGACTGAGCTAACTGCGCGTCAATCCGCGGCAGTTGATCCACCGGCGTCGCGATTCTCAGGCAAGACACGTGTGCCGACAGTAACTGATCGTATAAAGGATGATTCAATATATCCGCTTTACACTTCTCTCTCTCCCACGAGTTCTCACCTTCCTCATTATTATTATTACTATTGCTATTATTATTATTTATGTTCACATCGTTATGCTCTTCTGCTCCTCCGCCGCCGCCAGCTGATGCAGCGGCGGTAGGAGAAAGCCACTGGTTGTTAGAGTTGGAGGAGTCGGAGTTGGAAGTTTGGAGGTGGAGGAAGTTGTTGCCGGTGCCTCCGGCGGCGGAGACGGCGGCGGCGGAGCTATGTTGACGGAGAAGAGAAGTGTTGAGCCAAGTAGGAGGGGATTTTCGAGGAGATTGATGATCTTCAGGTAACATGGAACGTAAAACGGCAGCGTTTTGTTGTTGTTGATGAAGAGTAGCCATTTCTTGAGAAAAATGGTCCTGAAACGCCATGGCTAATATGGCTACTATAGAGGAGAGTAGTGTATAGTGTATGTTTAAAGTTGTGTGTTCATTTCCAACTGATACAGAGAAAAGAGAAGAAAGAAGAAAGAGGGAAGTATGAAAAGTAGGAGAGGAAAAAAACAACAGCCTTTACTATAAACAGTGGTTTGTGTACATATATTAATTATTATATAGACTCCACATATTAAATCTTAAATATAATATAATATATTATAATCACTAGATAAAGATATTTTTCAAATTATTTTTTGATAGTCTCTCCTATTAAAAGATACTAGTATTAGTATGCGCGGCATAAACCATATCAAATTATAATTTAGATTATTTGAATAATGTGCAAACAATCTTAAAACTAAACCTTCTATATAAAAATTATAAATAATTGTTAGATATTAATTAAGAAGCTGGAAATGAAATCATTTCTTAAAGCTTATAGCGGATAACATGTATTTTTTCATATTGTAATAATCTAACCCTTTGATTTTGGTACTGGTATTTTATTTTATAATCAATATTAAAGAATACTCAACATATAACGTTGTGATCTGTTTTGTTTGAGCATATTAAATTATATTTTGGAAAAATTCTTTCTATCACGTTATTCTTCATCTCAAACTCAAATAAATTTTATCCTTCTACATTTTTAGACAGAATTTCTCTCTCTTTTTGTTCTTTGCTATAGTTATTGCATTATTTGTCACTTACTACTGTTATACTATAGTGTGAACTTTTATTAGCTTATAAATTAACTTAATATCTTACTTATTACCCTATTAATAATCATCAAGAAATGTAAATTTGTTATTCTTAAAATTTAATGTATTTTGACACTATCACTCTCTTACTCGGAACACTTTTCCCATTTAAATATATCATATTTTGAGTATTATTTGATAATTTAATTTATATATTTTAAATAAAATTAAATATAAATATTATAGCACTATCTCTTTTTTCCTATTTATATATTCTCTTCCCTGCTACGAAATTTTAATTATCTTTTAACACAAATTTATTTACCTAAACCCAAAATAATATCATGTTTTAATTTTAAATATAACTTTGAATTAGTCTAAGAATTATTACATAAGTTCCTTTATAATGTTTCAAATCTCATTGTTAGAAAGTTTTGGAATCTAAAAATGAAAATATGAGTCAATCTTAGTTGATTTATACTTATAAATTAAATTTGACCAAATTCGATTTGCCTTAATTCTTATTAAATTTTGTAAATATTTATAGATTTCGTCCAAAAAGTACAAAGTGACATTTTTCAATATGTTGGTTACCTTAATATTAAGCTTTACTACCCTCTTTTTAGCACATGTTTTGAAAGATATACGGAGAGAGAGAATTATTTATATTTTATGTATATTCTTTCACATAGTAATTTATTTGCTATTTATCCGAGTGGCTAAGATTTCTTCTTATTAAGTTTAAATTTTATAATTATATAAACAATATTTATTTATGTATAAAGTATTTTGCTCGGTTTGTCAATACTAATATAAATTAATTATTCTTGTTATTAAAATATTTTTTACTGATTAATTTTCTTACATTATAAATAATTTATATATTTTATTTCAACTTAAAATTAATATGTACGATACAAAATAAAATTTTATTTGATTCTTTCTTAAAAAAAAAGGCCTACCATAATTGAATTATATACAAAATTTAATTAAATTCATAAATAAAAATGTTTATTTAATTATTTCGTTCTTAAGAAGGAATACCTATCATAACTAAATTATACACAAAATTTAATTAAAGATATCTATAATAATGTATAAGATACCTATATTAATATATGTTGTTCGCTATTAATGTCAAATATGAAGCTTGTATTAAATTTAGAATTATTATTATAACTTATAATTAATGTGTAAGATACAAAAAAGAAGTTTTAATGGATTCTTTCTCAAAAAAAGATACCTGTTATAGGTGAATTATACACAAATTTAAATATAGAAACAGATAGTTATAATATATTTATTTCTTAATGAAAATTGCATCCCTCTTTGTGTACGTCCAACATATTCTCAAAAAGAGAATATTTTTAGTTTAAAAGAATAAATTATACATAAAATTTAATTAAAAATACTTATAGTAATGTATATTGTACCTATATTAATATATATTATCCGCAAATAAGGTCAATACAAAGTTTGTACTAAATATAGAATTATTATTTCAACTTAAAATTAATGTGTAAGATACAAAATTTTAATTGATTCTTTCTCAAAAAAAAATATACCTACCATAACTAAATTATACACAAATTTAAGTAAAGATACCTATAGCAATAATGTATTTGTTTGCTTAATGAAAGTTGCATCCCTCTTTGTGTACGTCTAACATATTCTCAAAAAGAGAATATTTTTAGTTTAAATGTTAAAATAATTGGCTTTGATTAATTAAAGAATGAAATTCTATTTATAGAAAATTTTGGACTACTATTTTCATTAATTATGTTACCATTTATAATTCAAATTTTTTATGTTGTCTTAAAATTGCCAAATGACTTCATTTTTGTTTTTCACTTGGCTTAACCACATTACAAACTACTCTCCTTTTAATATAATATATATTTATCTTTTTAAAATGAGATAAAGGAAGATGAAAATATATACGG
This sequence comes from Nicotiana benthamiana, assembly GCA_034376525.1. Taxonomy (NCBI): domain Eukaryota; kingdom Viridiplantae; phylum Streptophyta; class Magnoliopsida; order Solanales; family Solanaceae; genus Nicotiana; species Nicotiana benthamiana. Next base: position 132,157,178 of record CM067335.1, read on the forward strand.
GTGAAATTGGGGCTAACACCCACTCAGATTTTCCAGTGTAACAAAGCAAGGGTATGAATACACGGGATCAAAGTCGAAACTAGGAACTTCTAATATCAATGCACGAATGAAATGTTCGCAATCGGATTTGGTAAACAATACATTCCGGACCCGGGATGAGTTCTGAGACTTCGGAAAGTGCATGAACGAGGCGACAGATAGAGGGTCGTGATATCCGGAACCAACCGGATATCACGGCGTGAATCTCGCTCGATGGTATTCATGGATCAATAATTAACGAGAGACCAGGATTTTTATATTTTTTAGACATATCGGGGTGAAACTCTACTATATTTCTTTGATAAGACACACTATAACATGCATACCAAGGCAATATATTTTCGTTTCTCTGCTTTCTAGCTATTGAAACGTTCTTATTTTATTATTGTTCTTAATATACATTTGGTTTCAAACCAAGGGGCTGATCAAGCGCGAAACTACTATTCAACCAAGTCCGAGCCCGAACGTAATATCACAATTGGTTTGGTTATTCATTCTATATTTAACTTGTTTATCATCTGTATGAGGAACTAGGGAACAAAGGCGAGGATAAGAAGTTATTCCAAGTTGCTAAGGTAAGAGAGAGGACGACTCAGGATTTGGATCAAGTGAAGTACATAAAAGATTAGGACGACAAAGTTTTGATGGGGGATGACCGGATTAAGAGGAGATAGCAGACCTACTTTCATAAACTTCTAAATAAAAAAGGGGATGAGGATATTGTACTAGTAGGAATGCCGACAACCCCCATGAATTAAGTTATTGTAGGGGCATTGAGGCCATGGAGGCAACGCGTAAGGGGTAGAGCTACCGGGCCAGACGAAATTTCGGTAGAACTTTGGAGATGTGTGGGTAATGCAGGCTTGGAATAGCTTACTGGGTTGTTTAATGTTACATTCAAGACTAATAAGATGCCTGAAGTGTGGAGGTGGAGTACAATGATTCGTTGTATAAGAACAAATGCGATATCCAGAGCTATAACAATTATAGGGGTATTAAATTATTGAGTCATACCATGAAATTCTAGGATAGGGTGGAAGAAATGAGAGTGTGAAGGACGGTGTCTATTTCAGACAAGCAGTTCGGGTTCTTGATGGGGCGATCTACCACAGAAGTTATCCACCTTATTAGGAGGATAGTGGAATAATACATGGATAAGAAGAAGGATATCCACATGGTGTTTATCGATCTAGAGAAAGCGTACAACAAGGCTCCTCGGGAGGTCTTATGGAGTTGCTTAGAGGTTAAAGGGATCCCGATTGCCTACATTAGGGTGATTAAAGACATGCATAATGGAGCTAAGACTCGGGTTAGGACAGTAGGAGGCAACTTCGAGCATTTTTCGGTTGTTACGGGGTTGCACCAAGGGTCTTCGTTCAACCCTTTCCTATTTTCCCTAGTGCCATAATGCATCATATTCAAGGGAGGTGTCATAGTGCATGTTATTTGTTGATGACATAGTCCTAATTGACGAGACACGACGTGACGTCAACGAGAGGCTAGAGATTTAGAGACATGCCCTTAAGTCTAAAGGTTTCATGTTTATCAGGACGAAGACGGAATACCTCGAGCGACAATTTGGGGCCGAGATGACGGAAGTGGGAGTGGAAGTGAGGCTTGACTCTTAAGTTATCCCTATGATGGGTAGTTTCAAATACCTTGGGTCAGTTATTTAAGGGGTCAGGTAGATCGGTGAGGATGCCACACACCGTATAGGGGTGGCGTGGATGAAGTGGAGGTTAGCAACGAGAGTCCTGTGTGATAAGAAAGTGCCACCGTTACTAAAATGTAAGTTTTATAGAGCGGTGGTTAGGCATGCCATATTGTATGGGACTGAGTGTTGGTTGGCTAAGAACTCACACATCCAGAATATGAAAGGTAGTAAAGATGAGGATGTTGAGGTAGATATGCGGGCATACGATAATTGATAAGATTAGGAATGAAGATATTCGAGAGACGGTGGGTGTGTCCCCCATGGAGGACAAGATCTGGGAAGCAAGACTCAGATGGTTCGGGCACATTCAGAGGAGAGCACTGATGCACCAGTAAGAAGGTGTGAGTGACTGGCTGTGGTGGGCATGAGAAGAGGTAGAGGAAGACCAAAGAAGTATTGGGGAGATGTGATTAGGCAAGACATGGCGTGACTTAGGATTACTGAGACATGCCCATTGATAGGGAATTGTGAAGGTCGAGCATTAAGATTGTAGATTAGGGAAAGTTGTGGATATTTCTATAATGCACTAGAGTGAGACTAGTCAATTAAGAGTTAGTCTTAGTATGAGCTACAGATACATGGCTTTATATGTTGGATATTAGTATACCTTCCATCATTTTCTTTTTCTCTTTCTTTTTCTCTGTCTTCTTCTTTTTCTTTTTCTTTTTCGTATTTCCTATATTTCTTATATTGCTGCTATTTTATTATTTTATGTTATGTTATGTATTTTATGTTATTTTATTATGATTCTATTGATAGTACTAATATATCGCCTCATGTTGCTTTCTTGAACCGAGGGTCTCCTGGAAACACCCTCTCTACCCTTCGGGTTGGGAAGGGGGGGAGGGGTAAGGTCTGCGTACATATTACCTTTCCTAAGCCCTACTTATGGGATTATATTAGTTATTGTTGTTGTTATATTTAACTTATTTATCGAATATTCTTAATTATATATGTTGAATCAATATACATATCTTTAAAATTAAATATAAGTTCAATTATTATCTATTTTAAGGATAAACCTAACATATACATGAAAATTCATACTAGTGGTTCCCACTTACTTGATATTTAGTTAAAACTAGAGTAATACTGTGACTTATAATTTTAGTAGACAATTGAACTTGAGATATGCTTTAAACTTAGTTCTAATAAATACTCGTCAATCTAGAAAGTCACGTAAAAGTGTTAGTTATTGTGTCCCCTTTGACATTATTTAAAAAGTATTCGGAAAATTAAATTACATTGGCACGTAGATACATACTTTGGAAAATGTACATGAATAAATGAACATAAAAAATATAATTATTTATGAAAAGGTGATATATTATGCTTACTCTCTATGAAGGGTCGATTTGCACAGTAATATTATTTTAGCGTCGTCATTCGAATTTTTATAATGTTAAAAAAAGTTTTGAAAAAAATAATTCCATGACAGATTTACTTTAACACAATTCAAAAATTCAGATGTATTTATTATTTTAATATGAAAAATCTTGGTTCTGTCACTTAGGACCTATTTGACCATAACAACAACAACTACAACCTATTTGACCATAGATTTTGTTAAATTAAAATTTGAATCCTTTTTGGCAAATATGTATTTATTGGTAATTTATTCATATTTTGATAAATTCCCAAAAGTCATATCTTGGCCCAAAATATTACCATTTCATTTTTTAAATTGCCCCAAATTTCTGATTTTATAAAAGAGCTTAGTTTGTTATTCTTCAGTATTGTTTCATCTTCTCAGTCATCTAATAGTATATTATGTAGTTCATTATAAAAATAAAAATTTTGTATCAAATTTATTTATGTTTAGGACTATAGTTCGCGATAATATAATGAATATTATTGGTGAACGTAATATTGGGTATTTGAAAACGTGAAGATTAAGTTGAAGAACATGAAGAATATAGTGAGAGAAGAAGAGAGAGAAAGGGAGTAGTTGAGATAACTCTCCGGAAGCTCGAGAAAGTTTGCCAAAGGAAAATGAATTGATTGCTTTACAAAATATCTGTACAGGTCTATATACATCAGAATAATCTTGGGTCGGGTCAGACGGCCCAAGAATAAAATAAAATCGGGGTCAGATACTCACAGCCCAACATCAATAATCATCACTGCCCAACTACAATACTCACCCATATATACAATGTATACCATGAACATAAAATATACAATAAATATACAGGTCTATGTCACTTATGCTTGGGATTGGAATAAAATCGGGCTCAGATACTCACAGCCCAACAGCAATAATCATCACAGCCCAACTACAATACTCACCCATATATACAATGTATACCATGAACATACAATAAATATACAATGAATATACAGGTCTATGTCACTTATGCTTGGGTTTGGAAGCCATATAATCCCTCATCTCAACACCCCCCCCCCCCCCCCAAGTTGGAGGGGGAAACCACCTGCAACTTGAGCAGCAAAGGATGAAGCACAGTGCCAGGCAAAGGCTTGGTCAGGCGGTCAGCCAGTTGACGAGAAGTGGAAACATGAAACAGCTGGATGAGGCCATTCTGGAGCTGATCGCGAACAAAATGACAATCCACTTCTATGTGTTTAGTCCGCTCATGAAAAACAGGATTCTTTGCTATGTGAATAGCAGCCTGACTATCACAAAACACAGAAAAGGGAAGAGAAATAGAAACCCCAAGATCAAGTAATAAACGAGACAGCCAAGACAATTCTGCAACAACCTTACTGAGGGCTCTATATTCAGCCTCAGCAGAAGACAAAGAAAACACTGGTTGCTTCTTAGATTTCCAACTAATCAGGCAACCACCCAGAACAATACAGAACCCAGTAACAGATCTCCTTGTATCAGGGCAGGCAGCCCAGTCACTATCAGAATAACCAACAACAGAGAAATCATTGCAGTCAGAATAAAAAAGACCCATAGAGGAGGTACCTTTAAGATATCTCAACACATGGAGGGCAGCAGTCATATGTGGAAGTCTGGGACATTTCTGAAACTGACTCAGATGTTGCACAGCAAAACAGATGTCAGGCCTAGTATAAGTCAGAAATAAAAGCTTACCAACAAGACTCCTATACTGATCAGGACAAGGTAAAAGGTCACCAGAATCAGCATGAAGTTTGGCATTAATGTCCAAAGGACAGACAACAGAAGAGACACTGGCACAAGCAAACTGATGCAGTAGGTCAGAGATATATTTATGCTGATTAAGGATCATCCCACCAGGAACAACTGACATCTCTATGCCTAAAAAATAATGCAAAGACCCTAGGTCCTTAGTTTTGAAATGATCATCCAGAAACAGTTTCAAGGCACCAATCTCATCACTGTTATCCCCAGTAAGAATAATATCATCCACATACACTGCTACAATCACAACCCTGGTGTACCTTTGATGAATAGAGAATAATCATTCGAAGACTGTCTATAGCCTCTGGAATAGAGGGCAGAAGATAATTTGGCATACCATTGTCTGGATTCTTGTCTCAGCCCATACAGGGATTTATTCAATTTGCAAACAAGGGGAGTAGAGGCAGAGGAGGCAGAAACATAATCAGGAGCAGAAACTGTCAAATCTGGAGGGAGCTTCATATAAACCTCCTTATCCAAATCACCATGTAAGAAAGCATTATTAACATCCAGTTGAAATAAATTCCAATAATTTTTGACAGCCACAGCAATAAGACACTTAACAGTGCATATTTTAACCACAGGAGAAAAAGTGTCAGTGAAATCAATACCTTCAACCTGAGTATCACCTCTAATAATAAGTCTAGCTTTATACCTTTCAACACTGCCATCAGCCTTGTATTTGATTTTATAAACCCATTTGCACCCAATGGGTTTCTTACCAGGAGGAAGAGGAACAACATCCCAAGTATGGTTTGTGTCCAAAGCATCAAACTCCTTTCTCATGGCATCCTGCCATGCTGGAACAGATGCAGCTTGAGAGTAATATAGAGGTTCAGAATCCAAAGAAGAGAAAGAGGACCCAGAAAAGGCAGGAAGTTGACAGACATAATCCTTAAGATAAGAGGGAGGATTATGCTGTCTTTGAGATTTTCTCGGAGCAGGAACAGATGGGGAAGAGGCCAAAGTAGGACGAGAGATATCAGGATTGAAAGAAGGAATGAAAGCAGGATCAGTAGAATCTGGAGCAATATGATGAAGTGCTTGAACAGATGTAGGAGGAAGAGGAGAGGAGATGGGAATGGAAGGGTCTGGATCAGTGGAATGTTCTACAGGTGGAACAAAAGGAAAGGATGAAGGAGAATGATGAACAGAAGAGGATGTAGTTTTAAAAGGAAAATAGGTTTCATGGAATATAACATCCCTGGAAACAAAATATTTCTTGGAAGCAAGATCATACAATTTATAACCCTTTTTGGCAAAAGGATAACCCAGGAAAACACAAGAAATGGCTCTTGGCCTTAACTTGTCCCTGTGAGGAATTGGGACAGTAGCATAGGCAAGGCACCCGAATGCTCTCAAATGAGAATAGGTTGGAGCTTTCGCATACAAAATTTCATTAGGAGACTTATTGTGAAGCAATCTGGATGGTATTCTGTTAAGGAGGTAAGTGGCAGTCAACAAACAGTCCCCCCAGAAAGACACAGGTAGCCCAGATTGGAAAAGTAAAGCTCTACATGTTTCAAGGAGGGTTCTATGCTTTCTTTCAACAACACCATTCTGTTGAGGAGAATGAGGGCAGGTGGTTTGATGAATAATCCCCTGGCTACTAAAGAAAGAGGTACCCTTAATGCTAGACCCCAATTCTAAAGCATTGTCACTTCTAACAGTTTGAACCACAGCATCAAATTGGGTTTTAACCAAACATAGGAATAACTTAAGCAAAGAAACAGCATTGCTTTTAGATCCAATTAAGTGTGTCCAGGTTGCCCTAGAGAAATCATCAACTATTGTAAGGAAATATCTACAACCAGAAGAAGTTGGAGTATGATAAGGCCCCCATGTATCCACATGAATTAATTGAAAAGGTCTAGAGGTGCTAATAGAACTATCAGGAAAGGGGAGTCTAGTCTGTCTTGCCATAGGACAGACAGAACAGGGGAAAGGTTGTTTAGAAGCAAATGGAAAAGACAAACCAGAAATATGTCTCATATTTGTAAATGAAGTATGGGCAAGTCATAAATGCCAAATCTAATTCATATCAGTTGTAAATCCATTATTACAGATGGTGTTGGAAACACGTTCTCAAGGCATTATACTAAACGTGTGTTCATATTTGTAGGTTTTGATGAATGACAAACTATGCGCAAATTGACATATGACGAGGTCCAAACACAAGCGCAAATTTGATATATAACGAGATTCAAGCACAAAAAAAAGATCGAGATTAAGTTTTATATGAGTCGGTTTTAATTGTGATCTTGATCCAACAACTTAAACTCAAGACTTGGCTTCTCTCGTAAAAATTTTTTTAACAAATCATGCATATTTAATTTAGAGCAAAATGATTTTAAATAATGCATATTTACTTTAGTCAAAATAATTTTTAAACATGCCTCTAAAATCTGGAGTAAGATAATCGATTATGTACTTATGATAATCGATTATGTTTAAGTCAGCTGCTTGACAATCGATTGTGAACTTATGACAATCGATTGTGTTAAGGCAGTGAGCATCAGATTTTTCAAATCTGCATGACAATCGATTGTGAACCTTATGACAATCGATTGTGATGAGGCAGTGTCCATCAAAGTTTCTCAAAGCTCAAAATAATCGATTGTGAAGCTAATGACAATAGATTGTGAAGAGACAGTGTCCATCAGATTTTTCAAAGTCACAAAATAATCGATTGTGAACTTATGACAATCAATTGTGTTGAGGCAGTGTCTTCCAGACTTTTTCAAAGTTATTAAATAATCGATTGTGAACCTATAACAATCGATTGTCAAGAGGCAGTGTTTAAATTGATTTTTCAATACTGATATATAATCGATTGTTAACTTAATATAATCGATTGTATAACTGACCATTGCCAAAATGTTTTCAAATACCGTCAGGTAATCGATTATTGATTTCCTATAATCGATTGTTTTAATTAAAATCTGGAAAGGATTTTTTGAACGTTGCTGAGTAATCGATTATTGATTTCCTATAATCGATTGTTTTAATTAAAATTTGGAAAGGATTTTTTGAACGTTGCTGAGTAATCGATTGTAGATTTCTGACAATCGATTGTTTTAAGTAAAATCTGGAAATAATTTTTTGAACGTTGCCAGTAATCGATTATTGATCTTAGATAATCGATTGTTATGCGTAAAATCTGGGATTGATTTTTGGAAGAACTGGCAAACGATCGATTGTGGTAATTTGACAATCGATTGTCACAGAGTAAAATCAGCAACTCTTAATTGGCAATTAGGCAACGGTAATACAAAGTTTTTCAACTATAAATACAGCTTCAATTCAGTCTTCTAAACACAACAACTGATCATACAATTGCTAAAGCTTGCATACTTTATTGCTTATCATTTTATATTTATTACATAAGCTTTTGAGAGCCAAATTCTTGTCGAAAGTTGTTGCGATCTTGAGCGTATTCTTTTTACTCATATCTACTCTTAAAGGAGTGTCTTGTTTGAGTGCTAAGTGTTTTTGTACACTTGAAGGGAAGTGTTAGTCCCTTGTGTTGTAAGAAGGAACTTGTGTTTCCTTGGTTGAAGTCTTGGAGTGTTGTATCTCCGAGCAAAGGTTGTTGAGGCTTGTGTCCTCAAGTTGTAACGGTTTGTTGAGCACCCGTAAGCTTAGCAAGTTAGTAGAAATCTCGAGAGAGTCTCTCGGGGACTGGACTAGCCACGGGTTGTGGTGAACCAGGATACATCGGTGCGTTTGTTCTAATTTATTTACTTATCGCACTTATTTATTTCCTGCAATTTTTAAATTCCGCAAGTTTACTCTAATTTTTATTATAACGCTATTCACCCCCCCCCCTCTAGCGTTAAGCGTATTATCTAACAATTGGCATCAGAGCCCAACTCTCTGAAGACTTAACCGTTTGAGAGAAACATCCATGGCTTCTACTCGTGATTCTTTTGCAGGAATAGGTGAAGGACAATGCTCCACCCGACCACCGCTATTCGATGGTACAAATTATACATACTGGAAGGAGAGGATGAGAATATTTGTACAATCAAATAGTTTTCATCTTTGGAAGGTCATAATGAATGGAGAACAAATTCCAACCAAGAAGGTTGAAAATGAATGGGTCCCAAAGTCCGAAGATGAATACGATGCGGATGATATCCGAAATGTGCAAAATAATGCTAAAGCTATTAATTTATTATATTGTGCTGTAAATGCTGATGATTACAGGAACATATCTTGTTGCACAACGGCGAAGCAAATGTGGGACAAGCTGGAAATTACGTATGAAGGTACGGATCAGGCAAGGGAAGCCTAAATTGATTTCCTAACCCATGCATATGAATTGTTTCACATGAAGGAAGGCGAAAAGGTCGATGAGATGTTTGAACGATTTTCAAAAATCGTAAATGATTTACATGTTCTTAAGAAGACCTTCACGGATAAGGAACTTGTCCGAAAAATCCTCCGAAGTCTCACTCCGGAATGGCGATCCAAGGCCGACGCAATTCAAGAATCCATTGGCATTTCAAATGTCACCATCGACGCATTAAGAGGTAATCTTAAAACTTATGAATCTACTATACTTAACCCTCTTGTTGATGATCAAAGGAAGCAAAGAATCGCTCTCAAGGCAAGCACAAGCCAACCTCAAAATGATGAGGACGGAGACAACGAGTTCGGACTCGTTATCAAGAGATTTCAAAAGTTCATGCGAAAAGAGTATGAACGAAAGGGCAAAAAGCAAGGAGATCAAATAAAGTGCTATGAGTGCGGAGAAACCGGGCACATTAAATCAAATTGCCCAAATGCTAAAAAGGAGAAGAAACCCGTCAAGAAGCAACGAGCATACATATCTTGGGGAGGCGACTCCGGTGACGAGTCAAGTGAGGAAGAAGAAGACGAAGCCGCAAATCTTTGTCTTATGGCACAAGAAGACAACAAAGAAGAGGTATGTCAAATTTCTTCCAAAAATTTCTTTCCCTTGAAGAAATGCAAAATGCTTTTGATGAGTTGTATAGCGAATTTATTAAAGCTTCAAAAACTGTTAAGAGTATAAAAGAAAATGCTTCTTTAAAAGAAAAAGATTTTCAAAAACAACTCTCTTTTAAAGAAAAGGAATTGAAAGAACTGATTTTAGAAAATGAGAAGTTGAAAGAGGAAAACAAATTTTTTGGCAAGAGAAGCGCCGACAAGCCCGAGAGTTCTAGAAATTGTACTTCTTGCATGCATCACAAAAATGAAGTAGAAAGGCTTAAGGGCACCTTAGATAAGTTTAACTCTTCTCATAAAAATTTGAATGAAGTGCTTGTTAATTTGAAGTCGACCAAGCATGGCATAGGTTTTAGAAACGAGCCTAAAGAGAAAGTTGAAGCCAACCCCCAACCACCTAAGGCTCAACCTAGGATAAAATAAAACAAATGTTCATCCTAGATACAACAAACCTAGAAATGGTTTTCATCAATCGCAACCTAGAAATAATCATGCTAGAAATAATGCACATTCTAGGCCAAACACTAGAAGGAATTTTGAACCTTTTAGAACACCTAGAAATGACTTCCAACCCGGAAACAACTATTCTAGAAATGATGCATATCCTAGAACAAATGGTAGGAGAAATGATTTTCATGATTTGCGCAATAGTTATATTGTCAAGAATAGAGTAAATGAATTTCGTCCGTCCAATTACTATCAACCTAGAAGGATGCATAATCCTAACGTGACTTGTCATTATTGTAGACGAATTGGACATATTGCTCCTGCTTGTTTTACACGACATAGACATAACACTCAATCACATCACTATGATTTGCCTAACCCCCAAGGACCCAAAATGGCATGGGTACCTAAAACTCATTAATCTGTTTTGTAGGTATGTTTGAAGGGATCAAGTGTACTATGGTACCTTGATAGTGGATGCTCCAAGCACATGACGGGAGACGAATCCAAATTCCTTCGACTAGAACACAAGAAAGGGGGAAGTGTTATTTTTGGTGATAACAACAAAGGAAAGATTATTGGCATCGGATCGGTCGGTAAGGATGAAATTTCTTCCATTAAGCATATATTACTTGTGAAAGGTTTAAAACATAATCTCTTGAGCATAAGTCAATTATGTGACAAGGGAAATCTTGTTTTATTTGATTCGGATGAATGCTTAGTTTTTAGACGTAGCGATTTTAATATTATCCTTCGTGGTTTTAGAATGGATAACATTTATATGGTTGATCTTGCAAATTCTTCACCCGAATATGTGAATTGTTTAATGAGCAAAGAGGATGATTCTTGGTTATGGCATCGTAGAGTAGCTCACATCAACATGCATCTTTTGAACAAATTGGTTTCACAAAATTTAGTTGTTGGTCTTCCAAATTTGAAATTTGAAAATGACTCTATTTGTGATTCTTGTCAAAAAGGGAAGCAAACAAAAGCATCTTTTAAATCGAAAAATATTGTTTCAACTACTAGACAATTGCAATTGCTTCACATGGATTTGTTTGGACCATCTCGCATTGAAAGTCTTGGTAGAAATCGTTATGCTTTTGTTATTGTTGATGATTATTCCAGATTTACTTGGACTTTATTTCTTGCCCATAAAAGTGATGCTTTTCAGAATTTTAAATATTTTTTCTTAAACGTGTTCAAAACGAAAAGGAAACAACCGTCACTTCAATTAGAAGTGATCATGGGGGAGAGTTTGATCACAATCTCTTTGCGGACTTTTGTGACGAACTCGGTATCGAGCGTACCTTTTCCGCTCCACGAACACCACAACAAAATGGGGTGGTGGAAAGGAAAAATAGGTGTCTCGAAGAGATGGCTAGAACCATGCTCGAAGAGGCTAAGATTCCCAAACATTTTTGGGCGGATGCCGTGAGTATCACATGCTACGTTTTAAATAGAGTAGTCATAAGGCCAATACTCATGAAAACCCCTTATGAACTCTACAAGGGAAGGAAACCAAATATCTCCCATTTTGGAGTATTCGGTTGTAAATGTTTTATTCATAACAATGGAAAAGATCAATTGGGAAATTTGATGCCAAATCCGATGAGGGAATTTTTATTGGGTATTCTTCACGTAGCAAAGCATATAGGGTATTTAATAATAGAACCCAAACTGTGGAGGAATCCCCTCATATTGTGTTTTCCGAAAATAATGCTCGCTTGGCAAGAAAGGATTCTTGTTCTGATCTTGCAGGTATTTTGAACTCATTAAGTCCTCAAAACAAAGTACAAGAGGAAACTCCTAAGGAAATTCAAGATGAAATCTTGGAACAATCAACGGAGGAAGCGCCACAATTGGAGAAAAAAACGAAAATGCCTAACGAGTGGAGGACAATCAAAGATCACCCTCTCGAACAGGTAATTGGTGACGTCGGAGAAAAGGTTGTTAGATAATACGCTTAACGCTAGAGGGGGGGTGAATAGAGTTATAATAAAAATTAGCGTAAACTTGCGGAATTTAAAATTTGCAGGAAATAAATAAGTGCGATAAAAAAGAAAGAACACACCGAAGTATTCTGGTTCACCACAACACGTGGCTAGTCCAGTCCCCGAGAGACTCTCTCGAGATTTCCACTAACTTGTCAAGCTTCCGGGTGCTTAACAAACCTTTACAACTTGAGGACACAAGCCTCAACACCTTTGCTCGGAGATACAACACTCCAAGACTTCAACCAAAGGAAACACAAGTTCCTTCACAACTTGAGGACACAAGCCTCAACTACCTTTGCTCGGAGATTTGATGTGCCCGGCTTCTCCGCATTCATAGAACTTTATTTGTTCTCCTTGCTTTTTGCCCTTTCATTCATACTCTTTTCGCATGAACTTTTGAAATCTTTTGATAACGAGTCCAAACTCGTTGTCTCCGTCCTCATCAATTTGCGGTTGGCTTGTGCTTGCCTTTAGAGCGATTCTTTGCCTCCTTTGATCATCAACAAGAGGGTTAAGTATAGTAGATTCATAAGTCTTAAGATTACCTCTTAATGCGTCGATGGTAACATTTGAGACGCCAATGGACTCTTGAATCGCGTCGGCCTTTGATCGACATGCCGGAGTGAGACTTCTAAGGATTTTTCGGACAAGTTCCCTATCTGTGAAAGTCTTCTTGAGAGCATGTAAGTCATTTACGATTATTGAAAATCGTTCAAACATTTCATCTACCTTTTCACCTTCCTTCATGTGAAATAATTCATAAGCATGGGTTAGGAAATCAATTTTGGCTTCCCTTACCTGGTCTGTACCTTCGTACGTAATTTCCAGCTTGTCCCACATTTCCTTCACCGTTGTGCAACATGATATTTTCCTGTAATTGTCAGCATTTACAGCACAATATAATAAATTAATTGCTTTAGCATTATTTTGCACCTTTCGGATATCATCCGCGTCATATTTTTCTTCGGACTTGGGAACCCATTCGTTTTCAACCTTTTTGGTTGGAATTTGATTTCCCTTTGTTATCACCTTCCAAAGATGAAAATTGTTTGCTTGAACGAAGATTTTCATCCTCTCCTTCCAGTACGTATAGTTTGTACCATTGAATAGTGGTGGTCGGGTGGAGCACTGTCCTTCCTCTATTCCTGCAAAAGAGTCACGAGTAGAAGCCATGGAAGTTTCTCTCAAACTGTTAAGTCTTCAGAGAGTTGGGCTCTGATACCAATTGTTAGATAATACGCTTAACGCTAGAGGAGGGGGGTGAATAGCGTTATAATAAAAATTAGCGTAAACTTGCGGAAATTAAAATTTGCAGGAAATAAATAAGTGCGATAAATAAGAAAGAACACACCGAAGTATTCTGGTTCACCACAACCCGTGGCTAGTCCAATACCCGAGAGACTCTCTCGAGATTTCCACTAACTTGTCAAGCTTCCGGGTGCTTAACAAACCTTTACAACTTGAGGACACAAGCCTCAACACCTTTGCTCGGAGATACAACACTCCAAGACTTCAACCAAAGGAAACACAAGTTCCTTCACAACTTGAGGACACAAGCCTCAATTACCTTTGCTCGGAGATACAACACTCCAAGACTTCAACCAAGGAAATACAAGTTCCTTCACAACTTGAGGATACAAGCCTCAACTACCTTTGCTCGGAGATACAACACTCCAAGACTTCAATCAAGAAAACACAAGTTCCTTCTTACAACAAGAGAATAACTATTCTCTTCAAGTGTACAAAACACTAAGCACTCAAACAAGACACTCCTTAATGAGTAGATATGAGTAAAAGAATACGCTCAAGATCGCAACAACTTTTGACAAGAGTTTGGCTCTCAAAAACTTATGTAATGAATATAAAATGATAAGCAATTGAGTATGCAAGCTTATGGCAATTATATGATCAGCTGTTGTGTGTTGTTGTTGTCAAAACACTGAAATGAAGCTGTATTTATAGTTGAAAAACTTGGCATTACCGTTGCCTAATTGCCAATTAAGAGTTGCTGATTTTACTGTGTGACAATCGATTGTCAAGAAGCCACAATCGATTGTTTGCCAATCGTTCCAAAAATCAATCCCAGATTTTACGCTTAACAATCGATTATCTAAGATCAACAATCGATTATTGGCAACGTTCAAAAAATCATTTCCAGATTTTATGTAAAACAATCGATTGTACAAAATCAATAATCGATTATTCAGCAACGTTCAAAGCATCCTTTCCAGATTTTAATTTCAACAATCGATTATACAAAATCAATAATCGATTATTCAGCAACGTTCAAAAAATCCTTTCCAGATTTTAATTTCAACAATCGATTATACAAAATCAATAATCGATTACCTGACGGTATTTGAAAACTTTACGACAACGGTCAGCTTCACAATCGATTATGCAATGTTAACAATCGATTATTTATCAGTCTAGAAAAATCAATTTAGACACTGCCTCGTGACAATCGATTGTTATATACTCACAATCGATTATTTAATAACTTTGAAAAAGTCTGGAAGACACTGCCTCAACACAATCGATTGTCATATGTTCACAATCGATTATTTTGTGACTTTGAAAAATCTGATGGACACTGTCTCTTCACAATCGATTGTCATTAACTTCACAATCGATTATTTTGAGCGTTGAAAAACTTTGATGGACACTGCCTCATCACAATCGATCGTCATTAACTTCACAATCGATTATTTTGAGCGTTGAAAAACTTTGATGGACACTGCCTCGTCACAATCGATTGTCATGCAGATTTGAAAAATCTGATGCTCACTGCCTTAACACAATCGATTGTCATTAGTTCACAATCGATTGTCATGCAGTCTTGGCTTAACATAATCGATTATCATAAGTACATAATCGATTATCTTAGTCCAGATTTTAGAGGCATGTTTAAAAATCATTTTGACTAAAGTAAATATGCATGATTTAAAATCATTTAGCATTAAATTAAATATGCATGATTTTGTAAAAATAATTTTACGAGAGAAGCCATGTCATGAGTCAAGTTGTCGGATCAAGATCACAGTTAAGAACGACTCATGTAAAACTATGAAACTTGGTCTTGAGCTTGAATCTCGTTGTATATCAATTGTGCGCTGGTACTTGAACTTCGTCATATGTCAATTTGCGCTTGTTTGTCATTCATCAAAACCTACACATATAAACACACGTTTAGTAAAATGCCTTGAGAACGTGTTTCCAACAATTTCCCCCTTTTTGATAATGGCAAACTTTAAGCGGGATATGCATATTAAGCAATTCATAATGACGATTCAAGACAAGAAAAGATATGCAACAAGTATATGGATATGCAATTTGTTCCCCCTCATTATATGAATTCCCCCTCAATTTATGCCGATAAGTATTGAGAGTGCATACCCGTTATCTTCCCCCTTTTTCCATTAGCAAAAAAAATGTAACAAGATGGCAAGGATTGAAAAAAAATTTGTTTATTTATTGAAAATAAAGCGTGATTACATAAAGAAAGTACAATAACTCAAATAACAGCAGTACAATCGATTATTGATACGAGATAATCGATTATTAGACGACAGAAACTGATTTTTCTGAAGAAGACTCGATTATTGCGCGTCATGCTTTATTATTCCCCCTACCTTTAGGGCGATACCTGCAAAAATTCGTTAGACGTCTCCGACGCTCTAGTTAGAAATCATGAAAAAAAATGCAATGCATGACTTAGATCAACGTGGAGTCAAGAATCCTGAGTTCACTACGAATTCGGAAGAAGGACTCTTTCTCTAAGGGCTTTGTAAAGATGTCGGCCAATTGATCTTTGGTTTCAACAAATTCGATTTCGACATCGCCCTTGAGAACGTGATCTCTTATAAAATGATGTCTAATTTCAATGTGTTTTGTTCGCGAATGAAGAACGGGGTTCTTCGTCAAGCATATGGCACTAGTATTATCACATCTAAGAGGGATATGATCAAGACTTAGGCCATAGTCCAAGAGTTGTTGTTTCATCCATAGGATTTGTGCGAAACAACTCCCCGCGGCTACATATTCAGCCTCGGTTGTGGACAACGCAACACTTACTTGTTTCTTGCTAAACCAAGAAACGAGAGAGGTACCGAGCAAATAGCAAGTGCAGTGCTCTTGCAGTCCAATTTGCATCCAGCAAAATCGGAGTCGGAATAGCCAACGAGTTGGCATGAAGAACCTTTAGGGTACCATAGACCCACATTTGTAGTACCAACAAGGTACTTCAAAATCCGTTTTACTGCAGTAAGGTGAGACTCCTTCGGACACGATTGATAACGGGCGCATAAGCACACGCTAAACATGATGTCCGGACGACTAGCAGTAAGATAAAGAAGAGAGCCAATCATACCTCGATACTTCTTAGTGTCGATTTCCTTACCTTTCTCATCTTTGTCTAGATGATCGGATGTGCTCATGGGAGTCGCCATTGCTTTTGCATTGTCCATTTCAAATCGTTTCAGCAATTCTTTGCAATATTTGGCTTGGCAAATGAACGTACCTTCTTTCATTTGCTTTACTTGTAATCCCAAAAAGAATGTTAACTCACCCATCATAGACATCTCAAATTCGCTTGTCATTAAATCGAAAAATTCCTTGCATAAGACATTGTTAGTAGCACCAAATATGATATCATCCACATATATTTGAACTAATAAAATATCATTGTTTTTATGCTTAACAAAAAGGGTGGTGTCAACTTTCCCCCTAATGAAATCATTTTCCAATAGAAATTTACTCAATCTTTCATACCAAGCTCGGGGAGCTTGTTTTAAACCATAAAGAGCCTTTTTGAGTTTGACAAGTGAAAGTTCCCACTTTCATTTGCTTAACTTGCAGCTCCGAGAGGAAATTTCGCTTGTCCATCATGGACATATCAAATGAAATTTTAGAGACTCCTTGCATAAAACTCATTAGTTGCTTAAAAAATAATACAATATCATTTTCAACATGTTTTGGAATGCAAAATATTAATAGCATAAAAGTTGTCAACAAAATTTTGAAGAATGATATTACCAATATGGAAGGTTGTTTTGAAGTACAACAATAATGTCATCAAGATAAAATTCATGCAATCTATTCCTCCTTAATGAGAAGTTCCCCCTCAAATAAGGCAAACTAGAATGTAAGGACATTCCCCCTTACTTGAAGCATATCACCTAAACACTCTCTCTTTTTCGACATTTCCAAAAAGTCAAAATGAGATAGGAAAGACAACGAGGAGTATGCACTATGAAGATTGCTGGAATTTTATCAAAATATACTAACAAACCATAGATATACCAATTGTTATAAAATAGTGATAAAATCATTTATTGGCAAACATAACAAATGTATCAAATGTTATTTTATTAACAGTGATACAAAAGGTTATTTTTAGAAAAAACATATCAAATATTAATATATAACAAGTCAATCAAAGGTCGAATATACCAACCATTATTCAGACCAAAAGATACATTCATCAAGATTCGATTTTTAACAGAAATACTTCTATCAACTGTTAAAAGCATGAATCATTTCTTTCAGGAATATATCAATTATTTTTTCAAACCAAAAATAGCATTTATCAAAAACATGAGTGAAATTTTTTTTTGACAAAAATATGCTAACAGTTGATACACACCAAAGGAAATAATTTATTTCTCTGGTATATACTAACATTTATTTAAACCACAAATAACAGTTATCAAATCACAAATGAAATGTTTTTATTAGAAGCAGGCTAATATACCAATTGTTGTTTAACAACGAATTTTCAACATATGCATCAAGGATAATTGATATTAATTATTAACAAGGATGTCTCAACACATATCAACTATTATGATTAAGCACATCAAAATTTTTTTTAACAATATAAGGCCAAATTAACAACACATATGTTAATATCGGTTGCTTGCATATATTATCAATTCGGTTTTTGTCAAAAAGGATAACTAACCGAAATTCCCCCTTGATGCGATAAGGTATTGTGCTTGGTGCATCTACTACAATATTGTAGCCTTCAAGCACACCTGCAAAAGAGATTAATGATCTTTTGGTACCCATGCCATTTTGGGTCCTTGGGGGTTAGGCATATCATAATGATGCGATTGAGTGATATGTCTATGTCGTGTAAAACATGCAGGAGCAATATGACCAATTCGTCTACAATAATGACTAGTCACGTTGGGATTATGCATCCTTCTAGGTTCATAGTAATTAGACGAACGAAAATTGTTCACTCTATTTTCGACACTATGGCTATTGCGCATTTCATGAAAGTCATTTCTCCTACTATTATGAGCAGCATTTCTAGAATAATTGTTTCTAGATTGAGGGCCATTTCTAGGTGTTCTAAAAGGTTCAACCTTCTTTCTAGTGTGTGGCCTAGAGTATGCATCATTTCTAGAGTAGTTATTTCTAGGTGGTAAGTCATTTCTAGGTCTTCTAAAGTGTTCAACATTTGGTCTAGCATGCATATTGGTTCTAGGGTTGTTATTTCTAGGATGAGCATTTGTTTTATTAATCCTAGGTTGAGCCTTAGGTGGTTGGGGTTTGGCTTCAACCTTTTCTTTAGGCTCATTCTTAAAACCTATGCCATGCTTGGTTGACTTCAAATTAACAAGGACCTCATTCAAATTTTTGTGAGAAGAATTAAACTTATCTAAGGTGCCCTTAAGCCTTTCTACTTCATTTTTGAGATGCATGCAAGAAGTACAATTTCTAATAGAGCTTTCGGGCTTGTCGGCGCTTCTTTTTCCGAAAAACTTGTTTTCCTCTTTCAACTTTTCATTTTCTAAAACCAGTTTTTCCAAATCCTTTTCTTTCAATGAGAGTTGTTTTTGAAAATCTTTTTCTTTTGAAGAAGCATTTCTTTTTATGCTTTTAACAGTTTTTGAAGCTTTAATAAATTCACTAAATAACTCATCAAAAGCATTTTGCATTTCTTCAAGGGAAAAGAAATTTTTAGAAGAGATTTGACATACCTCATCTTGCTTGTCTTCTTGTGCCATAAGACAAAGGTTTGCGCATTCCTCTTCTTCTCCTTCGCATGACTCATCTCCGGAGTCTCCTCCCCAATATATATATGCACGTTGCTTTTTGAAAGGTTTCTTTTCCTTTTTGATGTTTGGGCAATTTGATTTGATGTGCCCGGCTTCTCCGCATTCATAGCACTTTATTTGTTCTACTTGCTTTTTGCCCTTTCGTTCATACTCTTTTTGCATGAACTTTTGAAATCTTTTGATAACAAGTCCAAACTCGTTGTCTCCGTCCTCATCAATTTGCGGTTGGCTTGTGCTTGCCTTTAGAGCGATTCTTTGCCTCCTTTGATCATCAACAAGAGGGTTAAGTATAGTAGATTCATAAGTCTTAAGATTACCTCTTAATACGTCGATGGTAACATTTGAGACGCCAATGGACTCTTGAATCGCGTCGGCCTTTGATCGACATGCCGGAGTGAGACTTCTAAGGATTTTTCGGACAAGTTCCCTATCTGTGAAAGACTTCTTGAGAGCATGTAAGTCATTTACGATTATTTAAAATCGTTCAAACATTTCATCTACCTTTTCACCTTCCTTCATGTGAAATAATTCATAAGCATGGGTTAGGAAATCAATTTTGGCTTCCCTTACCTGGTCCGTACCTTCGTACGTAATTTCCAGCTTGTCCCACATTTCCTTCGCCGTTGTGCAACACGATATTTTCCTGTAATCGTCAGCATTTACAGCACAATATAATAAATTAATTGCTTTAGCATTATTTTGCACCTTTCGGATATCATCCGCGTCATATTCTTCTTCGGACTTGGGAACCCATTCGTTTTCAACCTTTTTGGTTGGAATTTGATTTCCCTTTGTTATCACCTTCCAAAGATGAAAATTGTTTGCTTGAACGAAGATTTTCATCCTCTCCTTCCAGTACGTATAGTTTGTACCGTTGAATAGTGGTGGTCGGGTGGAGCACTGTCCTTCCTCTATTCCTGCAAAAGAGTCACGAGTAGAAGCCATGGAAGTTTCTCTCAAACTGTTAAGTCTTCAGAGAGTTGGGCTCTGATACCAATTGTTAGATAATACGCTTAACGCTAGAGGGGGGGGTGAATAGCGTTATAATAAAAATTAGCGTAAACTTGCGGAATTTAAAATTTGCAGGAAATAAATAAGTGCGATAAATAAGAAAGAACACACTGAAGTATTCTGGTTCACCACAACCCGTGGCTAGTCCAGTCCCCGAGAGACTCTCTCGAGATTTCCACTAACTTGTCAAGCTTCCGGGTGCTTAACAAACCTTTACAACTTGAGGACACAAGCCTCAACACCTTTGCTCGGAGATACAACACTCCAAGACTTCAACCAAAGGAAACACAAGTTCCTTAACAACTTGAGGACACAAGCTTCAACTACCTTTGCTCGGAGATACAACACTCCAAGACTTCAACCAAGGAAATACAAGTTCCTTCACAACTTGAGGATACAAGCCTTAACTACCTTTGCTCGGAGATACAACACTCCAAGACTTCAACCAAGGAAACACAAGTTCCTTCTTACAACAAGAGAATAACAATTCTCTTCAAGTGTACAAAACACTAAGCACTCAAACAAGACACTCCTTAATGAGTAGATATGAGTAAAAGAATACGCTCAAGATCGCAACAACTTTCGACAAGAGTTTGGCTCTCAAAAACTTATGCAATGAATATAAAATGATAAGCAATAGAGTATGCAAGCTTATTGCAATTATATGATCAGTTGTTGTGTGTTGTTGTTGTCAAAACACTGAAATGAAGCTGTATTTATAGTTGAAAAACTTGGCATTACCGTTGCCTAATTGCCAATTAAGAGTTGCTGATTTTACTGTGTGACAATCGATTGTCAAGAAGCCACAATCGATTGTTTGCCAATCGTTCCAAAAATCATTGCCAGATTTTACGCTTAACAATCGATTATCCAAGATCAACAATCGATTATTGGCAACGTTCAAAAAATCATTTCCAGATTTTACGTAAAACAATCGATTGTACAAAATCAGTAATCGATTATTCAGCAACGTTCAAAAAATCCTTTCCAGATTTTAATTTCAACAATCGATTATACAAAATCAATAATCGATTATTCAGCAACGTTCAAAAAATCCTTTCCAGATTTTAATTTCAACAATCGATTATACAAAATCAATAATCGATTACCAGACGGTATTTGAAAACTTTACGACAACGGTCAGCTTCACAATCGATTGTGCAATGTTAACAATCGATTATTTATCAGTCTAGAAAAATCAATTTAGACACTGCCTCGTGACAATCGATTGTTATATACTCACAATCGATTATTTAATAACTTTGAAAAAGTCTGGAAGACATTGCCTCAACACAATCGATTGTCATATGTTCACAATCGATTATTTTGTGACTTTGAAAAATCTGATGGACACTGTCTCTTCACAATCGATTGTCATTAACTTCACAATCGATTATTTTGTGCGTTGAAAAACTTTGATGGACACTGCCTCATCACAATCGATTGTCATTAACTTCACAATCGATTATTTTGAGCGTTGAAAAACTTTGATGGACACTACCTCGTCACAATCGATTGTCATAAGGTTCACAATCGATTGTCATGCAGATTTGAAAAATCTGATGATCACTGCCTTAACACAATCGATTGTCATTAGTTCACAATCGATTGTCATGCAGTCTTGGCTTAACATAATCGATTATCATAAGTACATAATCGATTATCTTAGTCCAGATTTTAGAGGCATGTTTAAAAATCATTTTGACTAAAGTAAATATGCATGATTTAAAATCATTTAGCATTAAATTAAATATGCATGATTTTGTAAAAATAATTTGACGAGAGAAGCCATGTCATGAGTCAAGTTGTCGGATCAAGATCACAGTTAAGAACGACTCATGTAAAACTATGAAACTTGGTCTTGAGCTTGAATCTCGTTGTATATCAATTGTGCGCTTGTACTTGAACTTCGTCATATGTCAATTTGCGCTTGTTTGTCATTCATCAAAACCTACACATATAAACACACGTTTAGTATAATGCCTTGAGAACGTGTTTCCAACAAAGGTAAGTACCCGAAACTCTCTTAAGAACACCTTAGGACACACTTCTTAAGAGATCACGTTCTCATTGCATTATTTCGTTACAAATTACTAACTTGAGCGTCGGAGACGTCTAATTCTCTTTTGCAGGTATCGCCCTAAAGGCAGGGGGAATTATAAAGAAATGGCATAGAACAATCGATTGTTACAGCAAATAATCGATTATTTTACTGGCGGACAATCGATTAGCAAGTATCACTAATCGATTATTTATGTTTGATGCTTATTATGCATTTGTGTTTAATAATCGATTTTTTTAACTGTATAATCAATTACCGTCTCAGCCATTCAGTACTGCTTTCCCAACAATCTATTGTTTCATAAATATAATCGATTATTTTCCGAGTCAGAAAATCACCGTGCTCACTGTATCACAATAATCGATTATCATAATTCAACAATCGATTATTTTTTGTCAGTAATTCAAATATTTGTTACCGTTTGGGTCCTGCAATCGATTTTGTGTCAATTCCGAGTTCAAGTCAAAACCTGCTCAACAATCAATTATTTCATTTCAACAATCGATTGTCTAACGGTCAGTGCAATTTATTTTTACCGTTTCTGACTGTTTTGGCAAATTTCTGCAGATTTTCATCATAAATGAAATGCCATTCTTCCCATTATAAATAGGCATCACAAGTCTTCAACTTTATTCACTCAAGCATCAATCTTGGCTCCCAAACCTTCAAAAATCTTCCAAGTTTCTTACAAAGTTCATTACTACTTTTTGAAAATGTCGGGCAGACACTCTAAACGTTCCCGTTCAGGTAGACAAGGTGCATCTTCTTCTGCTCCTCCACCTCCAAATTCCCCTTATCAAGATGGGTCTATTTTACAATTCAATACTAAAACCGAGCTTATTAGATTTTTGACAAAATTCGAAAAGCGTGACATTCTTCCTCCTCGCTTTTCAACAAGCAAGTATCTTGAATCATATGCCCCCGCTGCAAACATTCTTAAGGAATGTCAACTTCTTGACTTCTTATATCTTACCTATCCTTATATTAATCCTCCATTTATTCAAGCGTTTTACTCAAACCTTCATGAGGATGACGATGGTGAGCTTGTGTCAAATATTAATGGTGTTCAAATTCTTTTGTCCAATGAAAACTTGCATTCCATTGCCCATCTTCCTCGAAATGGAGAAAACATTACTCGCAACATTAGAGAGGCCGGCGCCTTATTTGATGAGAAAATTCTCCTAAACCAAATAGGTCTTACATCCTATGATCCTAATCTATCCACTCGGCGTCCTACTATCACGAGAATGCTCCCCGAGTATCATTTGATTTTCTATTTCATCACCCGAGTCCTCAAGCCTCAGAAGCACAATCATACCACTCTTTCCCAAGAGGACGCTAAGCTCATGCATGCCATTATAACCGGAGCTCACATCAATTGGTGTAAGTTCGTCAAGATTCACATACTAGATGCCATCGGAGATGATAAACCTCTCCCCTATGCCCTCCTTATTATGAATTTTCTTGAAGCTTCCGGGTTCAACACTTCCATCGGTCCTCTCAAAAAGAGCACCAAGAAGTGGGAAATTTCATAATCCTCCTTTCCCCATGACGGTGATCATGCAGCTCCTGCTCCTCCTCCAACCCGTCAATCGCGTCAGCCTCAAGAACCTACTCTTCAATCCATTTCCGACCAAATTGCTTCATTGACCACCTCTGTCGGTCAATTGACACATGAGATCCATGGATATTTTGACCATGTTCATTATCCATATGCCGGTCTTGTTCCCTACGAAGCAGTGCCGGATGATGAGGCGGGAAATGATGATGAATAATTTCTTTATTAGTTTTTCTATTTTATTGTTCTCTGTTTTAGTGTTCCCGTTATGTAACCGTTTTTTTTAATAAATAAACAAGTTTTTTTGATTATTCTATATTTTTTTTGCTAATGGCAAAAGGGGAAAGATAACGGGTATGCACTCTCAATACTTATCGGCATAAAAGAGGGGAATTCATATATTGAGGGGGAACTAATTGCATATCTATATACTTGTTGCATATCTTTACTTGTCTTGAATCGTATGCATATCTATATACTTGTTGCATATCTTTACTTGTCTTGAATCGTATGCATATCCCGCTTAAAGTTTGCCATTATCAAAAAGGGGAAATTGTTGGAAACACGTTCTCAAGGCATTATACTAAACGTGTGTTCATATTTGTAGGTTTTGATGAATGACAAACTATGCGCAAATTGACATATGAAGAGGTCCAAGCACAAGCGCAAAATTGATATATAACGAGATTCAAGCACAAGACAAAGATCGAGATTAAGTTTTATATGAGTCGGTATTTAATTGTGATCTTGATTCGACAACTTAAACTCAAGACTTGGCTTCTCTCGTAAAAACATTTTTAACAAATCATGCATATTTAATTTAGAGAAAAATGATTTTAAATAATGCATATTTACTTTAGTCAAAATGATTTAAACATGCCTCTAAAATCTGGACTAAGATAATCGATTATGTACTTATGATAATCGATTATGTTTAAGTCAGCTGCTTGACAATCGATTGTGAACTTATGACAATCGATTGTGTTAAGGCAGTGAGCATCAGATTTTTCAAATCTGCATGACAATCGATTGTGAACCTTATGACAATCGATTGTGATGAGGCAGTGTCCATCAAAGTTTTTCAAAGCTCAAAATAATCGATTGTTAAGCTAATGACAATCGATTGTGAAGAGACAGTGTCCATCAGATTTTTCAAAGTCACAAAATAATCTTCCAGACTTTTTCAAAGTTATTAAATAATCGATTGTGAACCTATAACAATCGATTGTCAAGAGGCAGTGTCTAAATTGATTTTTCAATACTGATATATAATCGATTGTTAACTTAATATAATCGATTGTATAACTGACCGTTGCCAAAATGTTTTCAAATACCGTCAGGTAATCGATTATTGATTTCCTATAATCGATTGTTTTAATTAAAATCTGGAAAGGATTTTTTGAACGTTGCTGAGTAATCGATTATTGATTTCCTATAATCGATTGTTTTAATTAAAATCTGGAAAGGATTTTTTGAACGTTGCTGAGTAATCGATTGTAGATTTCTGACAATCGATTGTTTTAAGTAAAATCTGGAAATGATTTTTAAAACGTTGCCAGTAATCGATTATTGATCTTAGATAATCGATTGTTATGCGTAAAATCTGGGATTGATTTTTGGAAGAACTGGCAAACAATCGATTGTGGTAATTTGACAATCGTTTGTCACAGAGTAAAATCAGCAACTCTTAATTGGTTATTAGGCAACGGTAATACAAAGTTTTTCAACTATAAATACAGCTTCAATTCAGTCTTCTAAACACAACAACTGATCATACAATTGCTAAATCTTGCATACTTTATTGCTTATCATTTTATATTCATTACATAAGCTTTTGAGAGCCAAATTCTTGTCGAAAGTTGTTGCGATCTTGAGCGTATTCTTTTTACTCATATCTACTCTTAAAGGAGTGTCTTGTTTGAGTGCTAAGTGTTTTTGTACACTTGAAGGGAAGTGTTAGTCCCTTGTGTTGTAAGAAGGAACTTGTGTTTCCTTGGTTGAAGTCTTGGAGTGTTGTATCTCCGAGCAAAGGTTGTTGAGGCTTGTGTCCTCAAGTTGTAACGGTTTGTTGAACACCCGTAAGCTTAACAAGTTAGTTGAAATCTCGAGAGAGTCTCTCGGGGACTGGACTAGCCACGGGTTGTGGTGAACCAGGATACATCGGTGCGTTTGTTCTAATTTATTTACTTATCGCACTTATTTATTTCCTGCAATTTTTAAATTCTGCAAGTTTACGCTAATTTTTATTATAACGCTATTCACCCCCCCCCCCTCTAGCGTTAAGCGTATTATCTAACAGATGGAACTATGTACATTTGAGGGCAAGGGAACAGCCTTGTTATCAGACAAAATGTCATCATTACAAGAAGCAGACACAGAACATGCAGAAGTAGATGAACAACTAATAGAGGAAGAAGGGGAAGGAGGAACCCAAGCCAGTTTATATAAGCCAGCAGCTTCTCTACCAAGTTCCAGAGGCCTCCTCAGAGAAGGGTCCTGTATCATGTGGAGGAAGCGGGAATTTTCAGTGAACAAAACTACACAATGCAACTGTTTCACTAACTTGTGGACAGAAATCAAGTTGTGTTTAAAGGAAGGAACCAGCAACACATTATGAAGGGTAATGAATGGAGTTAGTGTAAAAGAACTTGTGCATGTTACTTTCACTTTATAGCCATTAGGAAGAGTGACAAGATAGGGCACAGTTAAAGGTGTGATGTTAGAGAGTAAAAGTTTATCATGTGTCATATGATTAGATGCACCTGAATCTATGATCCAGGTGACAGAAATAATATGGGTAAGCATGCAGAGTTTGGAATCAGAAATAGGGCTCTCAGTTAGCATAGTACCAACAAAGTTAGCAGCATTCATGGGAGGAGGAGTCTGAGCAGTGGAGTCCTCTAACTGGGTCTGTTGTAATAAGCTCATCAATTGATCATACTGTTGTCTGCTCAACCCTGGTATCACAGAACTCTGGCCATCTATTTTTGTAACGAATTGATGGCTGTCAGGAGGATTCCCTTGGGGAACAGACATATGTCCTTCAGAAGGAGGGAAATCCACACCAGCAGTTCTCCTCCCCATGTTAAATGTTGTACTTTGTGGATACCCATGAATCTTGAAACACTTATCAATTAGTGCCCATATTTTTTACAGTATCTACAGAATAAAGGCCCTCTGGCTTGATCAAAATTGACTCTATGTCTGAAAGGAGGAGAAGGATTAGGCACTGTGGCCTTATTAAATCAAACTGAATGTATATTAGTATGGACATTGAAAGACACGGAGTCTGGATTAAAGTGAGAAGGGCACTGGACTTGTCTTTGCTTCTCATCATTGAGGACCATATTATAGACACCGTCAAGGGTTGGAGGTGGCTGCATCATCAAAAGGTTACACCTTACCCCCATGTATGCTTCATTAAGGCCCATTAGAAACTGAAATACCTTATTTTCATCATTTTCCTGTATTACCATCTTTGGCAGCACAAACACATCTTTGTCCATGATTGGCACACATTGATTCTAATTCATCCCACAGACCTTCGAGTTTATTAAAATATCAAGCTACATCTAGGGACCCTTGAGAGGTGTGAGAAAGCTCCCTTTTCAATTCAAAAAATTTGGTCCTGTTTGCAGTGCCATATCTGGCCTGAAGTTGGGACCATATACTCTGTGCAGTATCAGAATACTGCACACTTTCAGCAATTTGAGGGGAGAGGGAGGCAGTTAACCAGGAAATCACCATATTATTGCATCTGTCCCATAATCTTTGCTGAGCCACATTAGTGACTGGCCGGGAGCATGTGCCATCAACAAACCAATTTTGTTTTTAGCAGATAACACGACAATCATTTTCCTCCTCCAACCCCCATAACCACTGTCCGAGAAGGGAGTGGGTATAAGAGAGACCCCAGGAACATCAGAGGAGTAGACAAAAAGGGGGCTGGTAGAGTCCACTGAGGAGGTACTAGCATTCGTATTAGAAGTCATGATTAATGAACCAGTTTGAAAAGAAAACAGTCTCGGTAAGCAAAATATACAGGAGTTCACATACAAGGCATACAATACTCAAATAAGGACAGAGTTACTCTCCTTCTTCGCGACCGGAGAAGATTGGCCTTCAATTAACAGATAAAACCCTAGGTCCAACACCGGAAACCGTAAGTTCTGAAACTCACCAGAATAAGGTCACAGATGCCGGAAAGTTACCCAAAACGTCTATCAGGCGAAGACAAAGTCATCGGATAACATCAAATCTCTAGGTCCGAAAATCGGAAAACCCTAGAATTTGAAGAACTCGTCGGAATAAAGCCAGGGATGCCGAAAAATTACCCAAAACACCCACTGATACAAGATCGGAACCTTGAATAACAGGAAATTTCCGATTAACCGCTCAACATTCGTTGAAACATCTCCAAACAGTATCTCTCACCGGTAACCATAAAAAAACTTCAGCAAAAGCTTCGAACGGGATCGATAACACGCAACCGAGAAGGATCCAAAGATCATCTGGCTCTGATACCATGAAAACGTGAAGATTAAGCTGAAGAACATGAAGAATATAGTGAGAGAAGAAGAGAGAGAAAGGGAGTAGTTGAGAGAACTCTCCAGAAGCTCGAGAAAGTTTGCCAAAGGAAAATGAATTGATTGCTTTACAAAATATCTGTACAGGTCTATATACATCAGAATAATCTTGGGTCGGGTCAGACGGACAAAGATTAAAATAAAATCGGGCTCAGATACTTATAGCCCAACAGCAATAATCATCACAGCCCAACTACAATACTCACCCATATATACAATGTATACCATGAACATACAATAAATATACAATGAATATACAGGTCTATGTCACTTATGCTTGGGTTTGGAAGCCATATAATCCCTCATCTCAACAGTATTTGTGATAGTTTTTAGATCTTGTAGATATTTTATGTTTTCTTCTTTAAAAAAGGTAAAATGTATTTTGAAAATTTATGCTGAAACACTTTTTTATCTTCAAACCAAACTTTATTCAAAACAAAATTTCCAAAATAAATATGCGAATCTATGGCCAAACCCTAGCTTAGTCTTATGTATCGTTTAACACAATATAAAATATATCAATTACCCCATTTGTTGGAAGTATATTTTTCGATTACTAAATCATTATACTAAAACTTTTACTCTACCCAATATGGAGTTATAGGTATATTATTGTCAATATGTATATCTTTTTCCTTTTCTTGTACAATTTGAGACTATAATATGTAGGGGTGTTCATTGGGCGGATTGGGCGGCTTTTTACTTTAACGGTTTGGCTTAACGGTTATCGGTTTTTAAATGTATTCATCCGTTAGCCACCCGATAAGATATCGGGCGGATTGGTATCGGGTTAGCTCTTATCGGGCGGTTAATGAGCGGTTTATCGGTTTAATACCTAAGGGCTCAAATGTATTATGTCCGCACACTATACTGAAATATCAAGCTCATAGCTTTGACAATTTGTTGATCTGTATATTGATGAACTTCTTAAGAGGTCACCAACTAGGACGCAACACACGAAATAACTTTTATTTGCTATCTGTATAGACTATAGAGTACAGAAGTGACGGTGGGGGGGTTTTGTTTTTCTAATTTATTTGTATTATAGTTTTGTACACTTATACTTATTCATTTTAAGGTTTTTTATTTTTATATTTCATATATATAATTATGTAAGTAAAAATAAATTATATATATTTATATTCTTAATGGCTTAACGGATTACCCGTTAAGAAAATTGAATAATCCGTCCCCAAACCGCTAAGCCGTTAATAAAAAGAATTCAATCCGTTCTTCGTCCGTTAAGCCGTTAAGCTGTTACCATTAAGCCATTAAGCTTCGATTCGGTTCGATTTTCGATTTCAGATCGGTTTTGAACACCCCTAAAATATGCATTTTAATAGAAGATTGCACCTATTCATATGTCAAACTTATTCCCGAGCTATCTTTTCCCTACTCCATCATTATCTTAATTGGTCGGACTAATTTGGTCCCCATTTGCTTTTTGCATTCGAAATTTTAAATTTATTTTCTCCTATTTGTATGCTTCTATTATAAGTACAGAATAAAACTATATTCCAATTACGGAGCTTTATTTTTTATTATCATAAAGCATGAGGTATTTACGATATTTACATTTGTATAAACAAATAATAACAGGGAATTACAGTCTAATTTTGTCATGTGAAATAAACAGAGTTTTGTACTCCCTCTATTTCACTTTTTATGACACAATTAATATTTAGACAGTGTAAAAATTTCTTTGACCAGGTTAAGAATAAATATTTTGAGTTGCTAATTGTCGTAACTTATATATTTTTAATTTCATGATCTTATCTTTTTTTTTACCCATAGAAAATTTATTTTTACATATAATAATACTAACACACAATAACAAACCCAGTGAAATTTCACAAGTAATTTCTGGGGAGACTAATGTATATGCAGACCTTATCTCTATCTTATTGAAGTGGAGAGTATATTTCTGATAACTCTCGACTCGAGAACAGTGAAGGGAATCAATAACTAATTAGCAACAATAAGATAAAAGGTAGCGGAAGCAAACAACAAAACTTGTAATAACACGAACATAGACTACGAGATACAAGACTAGTGTCAACTACTGGTAATAATGACGATGCACCGTATACGTCACGATCCGAATTTTACAACTCGAGATCATAATGTCGCCTAATATTGCATTTACTAGGCAAGCCAACATTACAAAATTCATACCTTTTTCCTTTGTTCATTTATAATTAAGGTCTAATAAAATTACATCAGCGGAAATAAAAGCGAAAGTGCGTGATTTAACTATTTACTCTTATATTATTAACAAAAATAGAAGTAAACACCATCCAGAAACTGATGTCACAGTTCACGAACAGTCTATGATATTACAAGTAATAGTCTGAAAAAAATATATATGTCTTGGAGAAAGTAAAACAGTATTAAGGTAAAAATAAGAAGGGACGCTAGGGCCTGCGGACGCCTGCAGGGCTACCTTGGATCTCCTGAATGCAGCCACTAGCTCAGCAATCTGCACAGGAACTGCAGAGTGCAATATCAGTACAACAGACCCCATGTGCTGGTAAGTGCCGAGCCTAACATCGACGAGGTAGTGATAATGCTACAGCGAGGCATAACAACATATATAACCTGCAACAGTTTATACTAAGACATAAAGGAATTGCATAATGAAATATGACAGTAACTTGCATTGAATAAATATAGAAACCGGGACTTCTATCAGTAATCAGCTATAACCAATCCTTAAGTGATTTTCAACATTACAATGATGAAATTAAGCAGAAAAGAATACATATATAACACTTGATGTGGCGCGCATCCCGATTCCACCATATAACCAATAACAGTAGAAGCATTCACCCTTATTACTCCTTGTTGCAATGTGCAACCTGGTCCTACCAATCCACCCATAGTACTACTCAATACATATCACTCTTATTCCTCCTATTGCAGTGCGTAACCCGATCCCATATGTCCACCCTTATTACTCCTTATTGCGGCGTGCAAACCGAACCCACCAAACAATCACATTTTACCCCCATTCCTCATGTTGCGGCGTGGAACCCGATCCCAATATATGAGCTAATCACAACACAAGAACATGTGTGCCATTGCTTAACTTAAAAGCTTCCACAATATTTATACCTCAAATCATAATAACGGGAAGTCTATACCATTACGAAACTAAGTATGCCATGAAGCACCAACAACCAACTTCAACCAACAAGGTAATAAAATGAAACTATGAAATAATTTATACCTCAATAGAGAAAAAAGCAGTTAATATGAAGCAATTAGACATGGAAACATTTATGAGCAAGTAGTAATTAAGACAAGAGATAATATATTAGGAAACGGGGAAGAAAACATGCAAAAATGATAATTTGATGGCGTACAGGTATCTCGTCACCACACCTATACGCACACACATGGAATTTCATATAGCAAATAAGCCGGGGATTCCGAATTTCTCAAGTCAAGGTTAGACCAAACACTTACCTCAAGCCAACAGATATTTCAAAGCTCAATCAACGTTTTACCTCTAGATTCTACCACCAATTCACTCCTATCTAGTTATAATTAACTTAATAACATCAACAAATGCTAAAACAATAATTTCAATGCATAATTATAGGTTTTCCAATACTTTTTCGAAAAAAATCAAAAATCGACCATGGGTCTACTTACTCAAAATCCAAAATTTGGATCAAACCACGATTGCCCATTCATCTCTGAGCCCGAATATGCAATTGATTTTGAAATTTGGCCTCAATTTGAGGTCTAAATCCCCAAATTTTGAAATTCCTAAATTCTACCTAAAAACACCTAATTCTACCATGAAAATCCTAAGTTTTGTGATGAAATCTTGTAAAAAGATGAAATGGATTGAAAAAAATATGTTAGCAATCATTTACCTATGATTTGCGGAAGAAATAGTCTTTAAAAAATCGCCTCTTGAAGTTTAGAGTGTGAAAATTTGAGAAATAAATCAAAAATCATGTCCAAAACTTGTTTTTAACAGTTACAGGCATCGCATTTGCGGACACAGGTTCGCAAATACGGCCTTTACTTCGGAAACACGAAGGTTGGCTTGGCCTGTTGGCATAGCAAATGCGAACAATTAATCGCAAATGCAGCCACTATTCCAGTCGTAATTGCAACGGTGAGCTTCGCAATCGCGAAGGTCCCCTCCCAGCCTATTGACGCAAATGCGAAGCTTCTTCGCAAATGTGATGCTCGTATTTGCGAACCAAACTTCGCAAATGCGATGGTCGCAGACCTGTATCATACCAAAAAATTTTCTTAAGACCAAAATTATTCTGTAGCTTATCCAAAACTCACACGATCCCTCAGGGCTTCAAACCAAAGATGCACACAAGTCTTAAAACATCATACGAACTTGCTCATACGATCAAATCGCTAAAATAACACTTAGAACTACAAATTTAGCACCAAATCACATGAAATTTTCAAGATAGTTTCTAACTTCCTATTTTCTCAACCAAAGGTCTGAATCACGTCAAATCACTTCTATCCTTACCAAACTTCACAAATAGAGTATAAATATCATAACGTACCTGTACAGGCTACAAAACCCAAATACTAGTCCAATACCAACAAGTTCAAACATTATTCAATTTCTAAAAACTATTACATTTCCAGTTTAATAATTTCCTTCAAAAATTTATTTCTCGGGCTTGAACCTCGAAATTCAATTTCGGGCATACACTCAAGTCCCATATTTTATTACGGATCTTTCGGGACCGTCAAAATATCGATCCCAGTCTGCTTACTCAAAATATTGAGCGAAGTCAACTTAAATCAATTTTATAGGCAAAATTTAGTATTATCTTAAAGTTTCACATAATGACTTTCCGGAAACGCGCTTGGACAGCTCATGCAAATCGAAAATAGATAAAATGAGATTTTCAAGGCCTCAAAATACAGAATCGGATTCTAAAACAGGAGATGGCCTTGGATCATCACAATGTAATAACAAAGAACTAGAAATAGAAAAGTACAAGACTAGTGAAAATACTATTAGTAAGACAGGGAGGAACGCTAGACTATCTATCAACACACAACCTTAATTCTAGACTTTCACAGAGGGTGTTTGACTAAGCTTATATGCTGGTCAAACTAGCTTATAAACACTTTTTAGCTAATGTATGCGTTTGATAAAATTAAAAGTGCTTATAAGTTAAGTGTTTCTAAGCATAAAATAAGTCAAAAGTCACATGTTGGTCTCCCCCAACTTATGAAATTTTAGCTTATCAGCACTTTATATTTGACCAAATATTTACTATTCTATCCCTAAAATACTTCTTTTAAAAAAAAAAAATTCGTAATACCTAATTCTTCAGTTGCTTATTATTTATTTCATTACTTTTACTCAAACACATAACTATTTATTTTTAAATTAATTTTAACACATAATATTTATCAGCTAATTTAAATCAGCTAGCTCATACTTTCTTTTGGAGAACTAAAAAGGACACTTTTTAATTCCAATATTATAAGTGAACACAAAGGTTCATTCTTCCTTAAAGATAGAGATTTCCAAACACAGCGCCGTAAAGAAATTATATGGAATGAGAAAACAGGATAAAAGTAAGTAGTATTACTAGTACTAGTACTCCTGCACTGGGAGTAGAAAAAGAGGACGCGCAGGAAAAAGCAACAACAACAATCCAGTATAATCTCATTTAGTGGGATCTGGGGAGGATAGTATGTACGCAGACCTTACCCCTACTCTGGAATAGAGAGACTATTTCTAAATAGACACCCGGCATCTTTCCCTCCAAGAACTTGTCACTTTACTCTTGGGTAGACTCGAACTCATAACTTCTCGGTTGAAAGTAAAAGTTGCGCAACCCCTTTTATCTAACGCGCGAGAAACAGCAGAAATGAAAACTAAGTGTAGGGATAGGCGTAGGAGGAGGGAATAGACTTTTGCTGTTTGCCAGAAACAGAGATAAAAGAGAGAGTCAGTGGCCTTAAAATTCCGTACTGTTTCTCACGCGTCGCGCCCTCTTCCTAAACCTTTTTGGGTCCCTTGTCGGGAGCACGCGCCGGAATGCACATAGCCACGTCCGAAACAGCCGGCAAAAGACCCCTTTTGGCCCACCCTATCGCAACAACGAAACTTTTGATTTTTAGCTACCATTCGAATAAATGATAAAAGGTTTTTTGAACATTTGAAAGGGTGTCAAAAATAGTTTATACAAGTTAAAATTATATTGAACATATATTTTATATTAAAAAAATTGAAATTTTATAAGTGGAATAAATGTTAGGACAAAAAATTCCGTCTCAAAATTATGTGGCAGTATTGAAACTCGGAACGAAGTTTAAAACAAAAATAAAAACTTTTATAACTTATGAATTATAATAAATTATAAATAATATATGACTATAAATTAAATTCATTAAGAATAAAGATAAAGTGAGCTTAAAATATATTCATCATTTCGTCGAGCGAAGTGTTTTTAAAAATAAATTATTTCAAATAAGAAAATGTGGTACTACCTCTGTCTAAAAAATATTTGACTATTTGTGATTAGTCTGTTCTAAAAAATTAGCATCTTTTAATATATTTTTAATAGGAAGCATTTTTAATTATACAAATATTATGACTTATGTAATATCACATAGCTTAAAAGTGTTTATTTCTTTATTAAAATTTGTATCAAGTCAAACTAATGTAATCTTTTTAAAATGAAAGAACTATTATTTTTAGGACTGTTAAAAAAGAAAAGATTTTTATGTGGAACGTGAGAGTATAATTTTACGGCAAAAGCATCAAATATACCTCTGCATTAAGTGGAAAGGTCTAAATATACCATTCGTGATAATTGATTCAAATATATTCTTACCGTAATATTATTAGTACAAATATACATATCTTTTGTTAAGTTTATCCAAGATAAATATACAAATATACATGATATTGATATTTGATAATGCAATTGTCACATGGCATGCCACCTTAGTACTACTAATTCATGTATAAAAGATTAAATTTTGAAATCCTCTAGTTTTTATGATAACAGTAATGATAACTATAGTAGTGGAGGAAAAAAAATTTTTAATGGTGAACAAAAAATAAACGAGAGTTAAAAAATAGGTTAGGGGAGTGAGGTGACAAACCATGCGACATGAAGCTCATCAAATGTAACTGTCATATAAAATTGGATGTTTATTTTAATAACGAAAAAAAAGTTATACATAAATCAATAGTATAATGACAGAATTATATTTGAACTCAAAATATAACAAAGAATATATATATATACATAACTTTTTTGATAGTAGAAGGTTATATGTAGCCCCTTTCAGATAATTTTATTTCGCTTATCTAAAATATAAGATGAACAATAATACTACTAATAATAATAATAATTTATAAAAATAAAAACTAAAAAAATAATCAGACGCGGGAGCAATGGGAGTAGGAGGAGGAGCAGCTTTTTGGCTATTCATAGTAGGGGGAATTGTGGGGCTGACCTATTAACATGTGTCCAATAATACGAGGATGGTCCCCTACCTACTTCTTTTATTTTATTTTATTTAATATAATTAAGGATTGTTGTAGTTGCCGTCACTGCAATGGCAATCGCTCATCAATCAACGCCTTGATGTTGTACCTGTCAATCTAATACACCTAATTAGTTTTTTTTTTTTCGAATTTACTTTTGTAAATTCGAAGATATATGTTCGCTAGTCCCCCATACCTTGTATTGCGTCGTCTTTATTATCATATTAAGTAAATACGCATAAATAGAAATAGACTAATTGAAGATGTGGTATTAGTTATATTTTTATTTTTGTGTTATTTATAGGTCACGAATTATAGTTATTGAAGCAAGGACTAATATTAATATTAGAGTAAATTATTTATATCACATTTTTTAAATTGCGGTCCTTTTTCGATTTCTGTAGAGATAGTGGATACTTTATACATCGCATTGCTCTTTAATAAAATTCGTCAATTAACAATAACGAATGGAATGTACCATGTTTCATTTTATATTATCATCTCTTTTTTATTTATCTCTAGTTATACTTCGATTAGACCTTATACTTTAATAATACACTAGGTATATTGTTGCTGTACTAGTTATACCCCAAGGGCATTGCGCCCCCACAAAGCCGCAACGGTGGATGACTTTTTTGGCATTGGGTTTGAATGAATTCAATATTTTTTTTACGTAAAGGGTAGAGATATATATTGACTTTTCGTAATTAAAGGATAATTTGGTAGGATGTATTAGAAAACAATAATATATATATCAGCTTGGGAATTATTAATTATTTAACTAGTAGTGTTTCTCATTAATTCTTTATAAGGGGTGTGCAAGGATTGTAAGGTGATCCCGAGTGAGAACCTCGCGACACAACATAGGCTTCTGGCGATAGACGTCAGTTTCATGATAAAGAAGAAGAAGAGGTTTGTACGGGGTCAACCGAGGATCATGTGGAGAGTTTTAACTAAGGACAATGCGCAGGAGTTGGAGAGGCGGTTAACAACTATGGAAACCTAGAAGGGTGGTGAGGATGCTAGTGTTATATGGACGTCGACGGCAGACTGTATAAGAGAGGTGGTGAGAGAGGCACTAAGGGCCTCGAAGGGATATTCTGGCGGGGACCGAGATTACTGGTGGTGGAATGACGTGGTTCAGTGTAAAGTGGAAGCAAAGAAAGCGATATACCTTAAGTTAGTGAAGAGAACCGACGGGAGTAAATGAGAGCCAACAAACAAAGATATAAGAAAACTAGGAGGGATGCGAAATTAGCTGTCGCAGAGGCTAAGACTGTTACGTTTGGTTGGTTGTATGAGGAACTGGGCCCAAAGGTGGGGACACAAAGTTATTTCGGCTAGCCAGAGCGAGATAGATAGGAAGGCTCGCGACTTGGATTAAGTTAGGTGCATCAAACACGAGAAAGGTCACGTATTGATGGAAGAGAACCATAAGAGGAAAAAATGGCAGTCGTACTTTTATAGACTGCTGAATGAAGA
This sequence comes from Nicotiana benthamiana, assembly GCA_034376525.1. NCBI lineage: Eukaryota > Viridiplantae > Streptophyta > Magnoliopsida > Solanales > Solanaceae > Nicotiana > Nicotiana benthamiana. The sequence continues at coordinate 132,194,749 of CM067335.1, forward strand.
GAAGGACGTAATATCGAGTTAGGGGAATTAGATGCAGATATCGTTATATTACGAGTAAAATAGAATTTAGGAGTTTGAATTCTTACAAATGAGCTCTACCACATGATCTAGAGTAAAAAAGAAAGAGTAATAGTCCTAAATGCCTTGTAGCCTCCTGCTTATAAGTGTGGTGCACAACATACCCATAAACAAGACTCTACTAGATACATCTTGTAGATTCCCCAAGACCGAACTTCTCACATACCACTTCTGCCATGACCCAAACCGATGGGCCGCGACGGACACCTGATACCATACTCGGCCCGAGCGTATCATTCTGTAGCTGTTAACTCCGGAGGGGTAACCCTCAACTTAGGCTGATGATTCCATATTCTAAATCATCTAAAAATAACGTCCCTCTCATATAAGCGATAAACATACCCTAAAGTTGATATATATATATATATATATATATATATATATATATATATATATATATATATATATATATATATATATATATATATATATATATATATATATATATATATATATATATATATATATATATATATATATATATATAAATGTGCAGGCTGACAAAGTTGTCGTGAAAATCAACTAATATATAAAATATACAGGACTCGTCTACAAGTCTCTAGGGATATTGAACTGTATTTTTGTCGGGACAGGGCCTCGACCTACCCATCAAAACAGTACATATGTAAAATGGACTCCAAGGTCTAGACCTCGTAACTCCAAGAAAATGGAGCTTAACAACCAAGCCGATGTTTGACTCTGTGGGTTGGGAGGATTGTCCAACTATCTATCAGGACCTGCAAGTATGAAATATAGGGTCCTCGGTAAAAGGGAAATCAGTACGAAATAGTATATCGAGTATGTAAGGCAACAAAATAACTGAAAGCTGAAACTATACTTATAATATAATAACTGAAAGTAACCGGGAGTCAAAGATAATCTGAAGAAATGCTTATATGTTGATACTGACTCAACTCTCTCAATATAGTAAATAAAACAGATATTCGTCCTTATAAGGCTCGGTATGTGTAACTGCTATGCCGTAGTAGGTTTGCTCATAAGCGCTCGACCATAGTAGGCTCGGTATATAACTTACCATCTGACTAGGGATTGCCCGATAAGGGCCTGCCCATCGATTATAACTCGATGATGGTGAAAGTAGTGTAATACTATATATATATATATATATATATCTTCTCTCTTGGCTGAAAGAAGACAAAACTAAACTGAATATTAAGTCCCGATGAGGGCGAATACTGTATCTTATGAGACTAGGATTAAGTTTAGGAATACGAGCTTCTCTTTATGCCTCGTTATCAAACTTAGTTACGGGATCATCCAAAATTGAAGGAAATGTTTAGCCTTAATATACCTATATGATCTCTTCCTTATTACTCAACCAAGCTCAACACAAGTTCTTGCATCTACAACATGTGAAATGCTATTGCCGTTAACATATAATGTCGTACCGTAGTATTTGGCTAGTCGCATGACTTAAGAAAAATCGGGTAGCAACTCTCTTATTTTTAATACATCCCAAATACCACTAAGGGTCATCAACAGCCAACAACAACAACCATAGCAAATAATAGCAACAACAACAATATAATCCAATAAGTTTCTCCGATTATTTAACAATCATATTGAGCGACAAACTCGTTTTTACTAATTACAAGATATATTTTAAATCCAAAATTTTATTATATAAATTAGTTTACAACCGTCAAACATTATACTTATATGTACCATATTATTTCTAGTTTAAGACATCCACAAAATACCTTGCAAAACAGCCTCATACGTCTAGTACCTATTTTTATCGTCAATCACTTGTTTTTCATCTTTTCTTCTTCAATAAACTAAATTAACACATAGAAAATATTAAAAATATCAGCCACAACATTGTCAAACTATTTCTCACAATTTTCAACCGCCACAAACCATATATTTAGCCACAAAACAGCCCAACCAAAGAGAACCATATCCCATATTCTTTCAAGTGCTATCTTATGGTGTTTCAGTCAAACAACACAACCAACATAAGATTAGCCTTACCCACAATCAAGAAGATGTTATACATACCTTGGACATCATCTACAACTCAAAACCCTATATCAACTTAGCTCAAAATAGCCCTTATCACACCACAACATCATAGAAGCATTCTCTTGTAGTCTTTAACTCCTTTGATAATGATTTGAGTTGATTTCCGTTTCGTTTGGTTCTTGGGATCTTGGACCAGTTCTTAAAGAGCATTGAAAGTGTTTTGGTGTAAGTTTTCTGTGTATAATGACGATATATTCAAGGGAGAAGATATCTTGATATACAAGGGAGAAGATAACTTATAAGCCCACCGCCTCAATTCTCCAAGCAGGTGGTTAAGCTGCCTGCTTGGCAGCTTGAGCGGCCTCTAATCTGACATTGTATTGACAAACAGTTTGAAGCGTTGGGAACTAAACATATAGAGATTTAATTTCATATAAATATATCCATGTAACTCTTAATATATTGGGATAAAATAGCCTCACAACCTGGCCGATAAACCTGCCAGTTTCTCCGAAGTGAGATTATGTGACTTTGTGACCCTATTTTAAAAGTTCATATTTATCGACCCCAATGTTGTATGAATAAATGATTTGTTCCATTAAACTAAGTTCCAAGTCCTTTATTTTGGTATATGATATGTCCCCAGAAGACCTCATATAACACATGAGAATCCTCAAAATGCATCATTACAAGCCAAATCCTTAGTCGGTTTTTCCGCAACTTAAATTCGATTTTTCCAAAACTATATACTTCATATCCAAACATAATATATAGTAATATCATGAATTTAAACTCATTTAAATTGTGATTAACAAGTCTCATATTTATCTTTACTTACTAAAGACTTCGGTAAACCTTTCTTATCCTTATATAAAGCTTTCGCCCTTTTTGAGTTTACATTAGATAATCCTATAATGACAGTGATATCTAAAGTATGGGGTGTACCACATTAAATCACTTAATATAATTCTAAAGAGGAACTCATTTAAGAGCTTACATTTATTAACTTAGGACATACTTTCACATACAAAAATATGGGGTGTAACATCATTCCCCCCTTTGGAACATTCGTCTTCGAATGTTTACTGATTTGCTTATCATTCTTATAAGCTATAGCTCTTGTGAATATTTTAATATTGTCCTTAACATCTACGAAATTTTTCGATGAATAAATTCAAAGACCAGGGCATTTCCCCCTTTAGGTATCTTCTCACATCATGACTTGTGATCAGAATTCTTCTAATCTCGTAACTCTGACTACCTTTTGTGATGCAAACTATATGAATATGTACTTTTATGTGTGGATCTTCTCTCTTTTATTTTCTCTAGATTTTTGCCAACCTCTTTACCTCACTTTGTGAACGTATATAGAACTATGACAAGTTTCCCTTATAACATATATAGACGTACTGAAGTTCTTTGCTTGGTACTTTGTCGAACTTACAACTATTGCTATATTTTGTTTTCTAGCATTGGCTAGATTTCCTTATTGCTTTAGCGCATCTAAGTATTTCATACCGTACGATAACACTTGCTTTGATTTATTATTACCGAGGTATGCTACCCAACTCCATGTTACTCTCTTACTACTTATCCCATATATATAAATCTAAGTCCTTTAATGCTTCCTTATTACTGTTCATCTAAAGTATGACATCATAACCTCCTCTCATACGTTGGAATTTTTATCCATATATATTCGATTCACCTTAATTTTGATCTATATCTACCACTGATAACTCGAGACCTCGTACCTAATATATTGTCACTAGGGCTCACGTCTCATCGGAGAATATCTGAAATGATTTTTCTGATCCACCTAGGGGTGATGCAATACTTCAATAACCATATTGTATAGCATCCCAGGGTGATTCACCTTAAGGGGGTATTTCAATCGTGTACAATTCATGAAATCCCTTTTTTTCATTCATTACCAATCAAAGACCTAAATGTCATCCTCTTATCTATCACAATTACACCTTTATTCTACCACTAGGGCAACATTCCATCTTTTCTAAATTATCCTAGTCTTAAACTCCTCTGAGTTCACTCATGCTATACTGAGCTTTTTATAACTAATGGAAACCATTATCTCTCTTGTTATGATGAGTTTAATCCTGAGGACTTACCTATTCTCATCACCTTCTCACTCACCTTATCTAATCCTTACTCTTATCTAACTAAAACCTTGTCTCTCTACCATACTATAGCTTGTGACCTACACATATCTATTTATACTACTCAAAATCTTCCTTTAAATTGCTAGCACCATAGATTTCATTCGAGCCTTCTCCGTTGTCTTTAAATGTAAGCAATGACTTTTTTTGGTCATTTTTCCACTTGTTGTATGAATACTTGGCTAATTTTTTTGCCCACGAATACTGAAATTTTCCGTAACTCATATGATCTCTAATATCACCTTTGATTTTTACTTCCTATTCATTAGCCATAATGATGCCACTTTCTTATGGAGTGTATACAATATTGCAGTGAGACTATTGTTACAGGACCCTTTCTTCTTTAAGCCACTATACTTAAGTTGAAGCCTTCTTCCCGTTTTCCACAACTAGTCTTTCTATGTAGTACTTAAGGAGACCTTATGACTCTTGTTAAGTTGCGAGTTTGTTATATTGTATACCCAAAGGAATTTTGGTTGTTCCTACTCGCCTACAAATATCTTTAGTTACATACCTTCATGCCCTAATGCTCGTAGGGTTACTTCTAAACTCAAATTTCAATTTTCTCCTTAGTGACATTCTCTCTTATTTCAGTAACATTTATACGATACCTTTAATTATCCAAACTCCTATATTAATCTTTATTCTTTTAAAAAATTTCAATCTCGTATCTACGAGATTGAATTCCATATGTTGGGGTTCAATACATTTATCTTACACAATATGTTGATTTATTTTATATTCTCTTGTCTAACCATACCTAGACTCTTCCTGAATCAACTGCTAACTACTCGTTGGTCCATTCTCATGTCTATATTTCATGTAATCTCTCTTGGGTTATATCCTTTGTCTTAACTTACCTCTCACACTGGCTCCTTATTAATCAATAACATCTCGGGGGAACCTTTACTGCCCTTCCCTGGAATCGTGCATGCATAATGTTATGGAATCGTACCATATATGTAGGATTTGAATAAATGCAATCTCGTTCCATTCGCATTTTTACCGCCTTCTTCCTTTACTATTTTATAGTTACATCTTTATCTTTGGCATTTTTTTCATTTCACATCTTCAATGACATGTCACCCGCCTCGCGATAACCCGTCTATACTGGGGATTATGAATATCTTATGCACAAGGGTGACACTTAGTGTAATTGGCACACCTTGTCCCTTAAGCTTAACTCTGCTTACAATGCTTGCTTTAAAAGTGTTGGATGAACTTTAAAGGTCATTCTTCTGTTGTCTATTCTATTATTGCTGGAATGCGATCTCAGATATTCTCATGATGTCGACTATTATCAAATCTTCCGATCACTAATTCATGTTCAGTATATCTAGTTCATTATCCCATACTAATTTCTATTACTATGGAGGTCTAACTTTTCCTTCTAGTAATCACGTTGGAATCACAAACTCATTTTTCGAAATGGGGATATGACTTTATGACTTATACTCTTTTATTTTCTCAAGGCCTATCACCTCTTGTCTTTTCCTTCACTTGACTATAGACTCTGTCACCGTGCCATATTTTAATATACCTTTATCATTTATTTATCACATCCTAATTATAATTCTTCATCCACTCTTTTCTTATTCTCTAGCTAATATTTTTGTCCATTACTTTATTCTGAAAACTTTAGCAACATGTTCTTTCACTATTAGCTCCCCTTGCTTCATCTCACCGGCTCTTCGGAATGCCAACATTCCTTTTTTTTCTTTTTATTTACTCGGGGCTGGAATCATACTAAGGTAAAATCAAGAAGATGTAATATATACCTTGGAAATCATATACAACTTAAAAACCTATCTCAACTTAGCTCACAGTAGCCCTCAATCACACCATAATATTATAGAAGCATTCTTTTGTAGTCTTTAACACCTTTGATGATGATTTGAGTTAATTTCACTTTAGTTTGGTTCTTGGGATCTTGGACCAGTTCTTAGAGATCATTGAGAGTGTTTTGGTGTAAGTTTTCTGCGTATAATGACGAGATATACAAGGGAGAAGATAACTTATAAGCACACCGCCTCAATTCTCCAAGCAGGTGGGTAAGCTGCCTGCTTGGCAGCTTGAGCGGTGCAACTTGGGACGCTTGTATCTCTCTAATACGATATTGTATTGACAAAATTTTTGAAGTGTTGGAAACTAGACACATAGGGATTTAATTTCATATAAATACATCCATGTAACTCTCAATATATCGGGATAAAACGGCCTCGCAACCTGGCCTATAAACTTTCCAGTTTCTCATAAGTGCGACTATGCTTGGTGACCTATTTTAAAAATTCATATTTATCTACCTTAATGTTATATGAATAAATAGTTTGGACCGTTGAAAACCAGGTTCCAAGACCTTAATTTTGGTATATGATATGTCCCAAATAAAACTCATATAACACATGGAATGTAATCCTCAAAACGCATCATTACAAGGCAATTCCTTAGTCGGTTTTTCCGCAACGTAAATCCAATTTTTTCCAAACTTTATACTTCATATCCGAACATCATATATAGTCATATCATGAATATAAAATTATTTAAATCATAATTAACAAGTCTCATATTTATCTTAACTTACTTAAGACTTTGGTAATCATTCTTATCATTGTAGAAGGATTTCATCCTTTTTGAGTTTGCATTAGATAATCTTATAATGACAGTGATATCTAAAGTACGGGATGTGAGAACATTAAATCACTTTATATAATTTTAAAGAGGAACTCATTTACGAGCTAAAATCAATTAAATTACGGCATACTTTTGCGTACAAAAATATGTGGTGTAACATTGGGGCATTCCGAGAATCACCAATACTTTAGATACTATGGGCGTATTAAGGTTGAGAAGGTCATGGAACCGATGCGTAAGACGAGTCGGGGCAAAGCGATCGGACCATACGAGATCCTAGTAGAATTTTGGAGCTTTGTGGGTAGAGCATGCTTGGATTGGCTAACTGGGCTATTTAATGTTATTTTCAGGATGAAGAGTATGTCAGATGAGTGGAGGTGCAGTACGATGATTCCACTGTACAAGAACAATAGTATATCCAGAATTATAACAACTATAGGGATATCAAATTACTAAGTCAATACCATGAAAGTTTGGGAGAGGTTGGTGGAAGAGAGGGTAAGGAAGGTAGTGTCTATATCGGAGAACCAATTTGGGTTCATATACAGAGTCGTTCTACTATAGAAGCTATCCACATCATCAGGAGGTTGGTGAAACAGTGTATAGATAGGAAGAGAGATTTGCACATGGTGTTTATTAACCCAGAGAAGTGTTAGAAAATAGGCTTAACGCTAGAGGGGGGTGAATATCGTTATAATAAAAATTAGCGTAAACTTGCGGAATTTAAAAATTGCAGGAAAGAAATAAGTGCGATAAGTAAATAAATAAGAACGAACGCACCGATGTATCCTGGTTCACCACAACCCGTGGCTAGTCCAGTCCCCGAGAGACTCTCTCGAGATTTCCACTAACACTATTAAGCTTACGGGTGCTCAACAAACTTTTACAAACTGAGGGCACAAGCCTCAACAACCTTTGCTCGAAGATACAACACTCCAAGACTTCAACCAAAGGAAACACAAGTTCCTTCTTACAATACAAGGGACTAACACTTCCCTTCAAGTGTATAAAACACTTAGCACTCACTTAAACAAGACTCTCTTAATAGAGTAGATATGAGTAAACAGATACGCTCAAGAACGCAACAACTTTCGTCAAGAATTTTGGGTCTCAAAACTTATGTAATGAATAGAAAGTGATGAACAATAGAGTATGCAAGCTATAGCAATAATATGATCAGTTGTTGTGTTTAGAAGACTGATTTGAAGCTGTATTTATAGTTGCAAAACCATGCATTACCGTTGCCTAATTGCCAATTAAGAATTGCTGATTTACTCAATGACAATCGATTGTCAAAATACCACAATCGATTGTTTGCCAATCGTTCCAAAAATCATTCCCAGATTTTACGCTTAACAATCGATTATCTAAGATCAATAATCGATTACTGGCAACGTTCAAAATCATTTCCAGATTTTACTTAAAACAATTGATTGTCAGAAATCTACAATCGATTACTTGGCAACATTCAAAAAATCATTTCCAGATTTTACTTAAAACAATCGATTGTCAGAAATCTACAATCGATTACTTGGCAACGTTCAAAAAATCTTTTTCAGATTTTATTTAAAACAATCGATTATTAGAGATCTATAATCGATTACCTGACGGTTTTTGAAAATATTTTGGCAACGGTCAATTACATAATCGATTATGCTATGAGAACAATCGATTATATATCAGTCTTTGAAAAATCAATTAGACACTGCCTTAATGCACTCGATTGCCAAAGGTGCACAATCGATTATTTTATGACTTTGAAAATGTCTGATAGACACTGCCTCAACACAATCGATTGTCATAAGTTCACAATCGATTATTTTGTAGCTTTGAAAAACTTTGATGTACACTGCCTCAACACAATCGATTGTCATAAGGTTCACAATCGATTGTCATGCAGATTTGAAAAATCTGATGCACATTGCCTTAACACAATCGATTGTCATAAGTTCACAATCGATTGTCATGCAGCTGACTTAGCATAATTGATTATCATAAGTACATAATCGGTTATCTTAGTCCAGATTTTAGAGGCATGTTTAAAAATCATTTTGACTAAAGTAAATATGCATGATTTAAAATCATTTTGCTTTAAATTAAATATGCATGATTTGATAAAAATGTTTTTACAAGAGAAGCCAAGTCTTGAGTCAAGTTATCGGATCAAGATCACAATTAAGAACGACTCATGTATAACTTTATATCTTTGCTTGATCTTGGTCTTGTGCTTGAATCTCGTTATATATCAATTGCGCATAGTTTTTCATTCATCAAAACCTACAAATATGAACATTCGTTTTAGTATAGTGCCTTGAGAAAGTGTTTCAACAATTTCCCCCTTTTTGATAATGGCAAACTTTAGTCGGGATATGCATATTTGATATTCATAATGACGATTCAAGACAAGTAAAGATATGCAACAATATGCAACAAGTCTCTAGATGTGCAATTAGTTCCCCCTCAACATATGAATTCCCCTCAATTTATGCCAATAAAAAATTAGTGCATATCCCTTATTCTTCCCCCTTTTGCCATTAGCAAAAAAATAGAATGAATAAGTAAATAACTTGTTTATTTATTAAACAAAAATATGAAGCTTGAAAGATTTTTGAAATTTTGGGAGCTAAGATTGATGCTTGAGTGAAGAAAGCATATGGTACCTATTTATAATGAGGAAGATGGCATTTCATTTATGGTGAAAATCTGCAGAAATTATGAGCTAAAACGGTCAGAAACGGTAAGAAAAATTTTCACTGACCGTTACACAATCAATTGTGGAATTGAAACAATCGATTGTTATGGAGTTTTGACTTGAACTCGGAAGTGACAAAAGTCGATTGTGGGAATCTGGCAGGACCCAAATGGTAACAAATATTTGAATTACTGACAAAAAATAATCGATTGTTCAATTATGGTAATCGATTGTTGTGACACAGTGTGCACAGTGATTTTCTGACTCGGAAAATAATCGATTATATTTTTGAAACAATCGATTGTTTTAGGAAAGCAGTACTGAATGGCCTAGACGGTAATTGATTATACAAAAAAAATCGATTATAAAAAAAACTGCATAATAAGCATAAAATGTAAATAGTCGATTAGTGATACTTGCTAATCGATTGTCCGCACAGTAAACATGAGACATAAAAAAAAAATAATCGATTATTTGCTGTAACAATCGATTGTTCTATGCCATTGCTTTATAATTCCCCCTACCTTTAGGGCGATACCTGCAAAAGAAAATTAGACGTCTCCGACGCTCAAGTTAGTAATTTGTAAAGAAATAATGACTTAGATCAATGTGGCCAAGTGAGAACGTGATCTCTTAAGAAGTGTGTCCTAAGGTGTTCTTAAGAGTGTTTCGGGTACTTACCTTTTCTCCAACGTCGCCAATTACCTGTTCGAGAGGGTGATCTTTGATTGTCCTCCATTCGTTAGGCATTTTCGTTTCTTTCTCCAATTGTGGCGCTTCCTCCGATAATTGTTCCAAGATTTCATCTTGAATTTCCTTAGAAGTTTCCTCTTGTACTTTGTCTTGAGGACTTATTGAGTTTAAGATACCTGCAGGATCAGAACCAGAATCCTTTCTCGCCAAGCGAGCATTATTTTCGGAAAACACAATATGAGAGGATTCCTCCATAGTTCCGGTTCTATTATTGAATACCCTATATGCTTTGCTACGTGAGGAATAACCAATAAAAATTCCTTCATCAGATTTGGCATCAAATTTTCCCAATTGATCTTTTCCATTGTTATGAATAAAGCATTTACAACCGAATACTCTAAAATGGGAGATATTTGGTTTTCTTCCCTTGTAGAGTTCATAAGGGGTTTTCATGAGTATTGGCCTTATGACTACTCTATTCAAAACGTAGCATGCAGTACTCACGGCATCCGCCCAAAAATGTTTGGGAATCTTAGCCTCATCGAGCATGGTTCTAGCCATCTCTTCGAGACACCTATTTTTCCTTTCCACCACCCCATTTTGTTGTGGTGTTCGTGGAGCGGAGAAGGTGTGCTCGATACCGAGTTCGTTACAAAAGTCTGCAAAGAGATTGTGATCAAACTCTCCCCCATGATCACTTCTTATTGAAGTGATGGTTGTGTCCTTTTCGTTTTGAACACGTTTAAGAAAATATTTGAAATTATGAAAAGCTTCACTTTTATGAGCAAGAAATAGAGTCCATGTAAATCTAGAATAATCATCAACAATAACAAAAGCATAACGATTTCTACCAAGACTTTCAATGCGAGATGGTCCAAATAAGTCCATGTGAAGTAATTGCAAAGGTCTAGTAGTTGAAACAATATTTTTCGATTTAAAAGATGCTTTTATTTGCTTCCCTTTTTGACAAGAATCACAAATAGAGTCTTTTTCAAATTTCAAGTTTGGAAGACCAATAACTAAATTTTGTGAAACCAATTTGTTCAAAAGATGCATGTTGATGTGAGCTACTCTACGGTGCCATAACCACGTATCATCTTCTTTGCTCATAAGACAATCTACATATTCAGATGAAGAATTTTCGAGATCAACCATATAGATATTACCCATTCTAAATCCACGAAGAATAATTTTAAAATCGCTATGGCGAAAAACTAAGCATTCATTTGAATCAAATAAAACAAGATTTCCCTTGTCACATAATTGACTTATGCTCAAGAGATTATGTTTTAGACCCTTAACTAGCAATATATGCTTAATGGAAGAGGAGTCATCCTTACCGACCGATCCAATACCGATAATTTTTCCTTTGTTGTTATCACAAAAAATAACGCTTCCTCCTTCCTTGTGTTCTAGTTGAAGGAACTTGGATTCGTCTCCAGTCATGTGCTTGGAGCATCCACTATCAAGGTACCAAAGTACACTTGACCCCTTCAAACACACCTACAAAATAGATTAATGAGTTTTAGGTACCCATGCCATTTTGGGTCCTTGGGGGTTAGGCAAATCATAGTGATGTGATTGAGTGTTATGTCTATGTCGTGTAAAACAAGCAGGAGCAATATGTCCAATTCGTCTACAATAATGACAAACAACATTAGGATTATGCATTCGTCTAGGTTGATAGTAATTGGACGGACAAAATTCATTTACTCTATTCTTGACAATATGACTATTGCGCAATTCATGAAAATCATTTCTCCTACTATTTGTTCTAGGATATACAGCATTTCTAGGATAGTTGTTTCTAGGTTGAAAGCCATTTCTAGGTGTTCTACAAGGTTCAAAATTCCTTCTAGTGTTTGGCCTAGAGTATGCATTATTTCTAGAATGATTATTTCTAGGTTGCGATTGTGGAAAGCCATTTCTAGGTTTGTTATATCTAGGATGAGCGTTTGTTTTATTAATCCTAGGTTGAGCCTTAGGTTGTTGGGGGTTGGCTTCAACCTTTTCTTTAGGCTCATTCTCAAAGCCTATGCCATGCTTGGTCGACTTCAAATTAGCAAGAACTTCATTCAAATTTTTATGAGAAGAATTAAACTTATCTAGGGTGCCCTTAAGTCTTTCTACCTCATTTTTGAGATGCATGCAAGAAGTACAATTTTTACTAGAGCTCTCGGGTTTGTCGACGCTTCTCTTGCCGAAAAATTTGTTTTCTTCTTTCAACTTCTCATTTTCCAAAATCAGTTTTTCCAAATCCTTTTCTTTCAAAGAGAGTTGTTTTTCAAAATCTTTTTCTTTTAAAGAAGCATTTTCTTTTATGCTTTTAACAGTTTTGGAGGCTTTAATAAATTCACTATACAACTCATCAAAAGCATTTTGCATTTCCTCAAGAGAATAGAAGTTTTTGGAAGAAATTTGACATACCTCTTCTTGATTGTTTTCGTGAGCCATGAGACAAAGATTTGCGGCTTCGTCTTCTTCTTCCTCACTCGACTCGTCACCGGAGTCGCCTCCCCAAGATATGTATGCTCGTTATTTCTTGAAGGGTTTCTTCTCCTTTTTGGCATTTGGGCAATTTGATTTAATGTGCCCGGTTTCTCCGCACTCATAGCACTTTATTTGATCTCCTTGCTTTTTTCCCTTTCGTTCATACTCTTTTCACATGAACTTTTGAAATATCTTAATAACGAGTCCGAACTCGTTGTCTCCGTCCTCATCATTTTGAGGTTGGCTTGTGCTTGCCTTGAGAGCGATCTTTTGTTTCCTTTGATCATCAACAAGAGGGTTAAGTATAGTAGATTCATAAGTTTTAAGATTACCTCTTAATCCGTCGATGGTGACATTTGAGACGCCAATAGATTCTTGAATCGCGTCGGCCTTGGATCGCCATGCCGGAGTGAGACTTCGGAGAATTTTTCGGACAAGTTCCTTATCCGTGAAGGTCTTCTTAAGAGCATGTAAATCATTAACGATTTTTGAAAATCGTTCGAACATCTCATCGACCTTTTCGCCTTCCTTCATGTGAAACAATTCATATGCGTGGGTTAGGAAATCAATTTTAGCTTCCCTTACCTGGTCCATACCTTCGTACGTAATTTCCAGCTTGTCCCACATTTGCTTCGCCGTTGTGCAACATGATATTTTCCTGTAATCATCAGCATTTACAGCACAATATAATAAATTAATGGCTTTAGCGTTGTTTTGCACCTTTCGGATATCATCCGCATCGTATTCATCTTCGGACTTTGGAACATCTTTATTTTCAACCTTTTTGGTTGGAATTTGTTCTCCCTTCATTATAACCTTCCAAAGATGAAAACTATTTGATTGAACAAATATTCTCATCCTCTCCTTCCAGTACGTATAGTTTGTACCGTCGAATAGTGGTGGTCGGGTGGAGCATTGTCCTTCACCTATTCCTGCAAAAGAATCACGAGTAGAAGCCATGGATTGTTTCTCTCAAACGGTTAAGTCTTCAGAGAGTTGGGCTCCGATACCAATTGTTAGGAAATACGCTTAAAGCTAGAGGGGGGGGGGGGGTGAATAGTGTTATAATAAAAATTAGCGTAAACTTGCGGAATTTAAAAATTGCAGGAAAGAAATAAGTGCGATAAGTAAATAAATAAGAACGAACGCACCGATGTATCCTGGTTCACCACAACCCGTGGCTAGTCCAGTCCCCGAGAGACTCTCTCGAGATTTCCACTAAACTATTAAGCTTACGGGTGCTCAACAAACTTTTATAAACTGAGGGCACAAGCATCAACAACCTTTGCTCGAAGATACAACACTCCAAGACTTCAACCAAAGGAAACACAAGTTCCTTCTTACAATACAAGGGACTAACACTTCCCTTCAAGTGTATAAAACACTTAGCACTCACTTAAACAAGACTCTTTTAGTAGAGTAGATATGAGTAAACAGATACGCTCAAGAACGCAACAACTTTCGTCAAGAATTTTGGGTCTCAAAACTTATATAATGAATAGAAAGTGATGAACAATAGAGTATGCAAGCTTTAGCAATAATATGATCAGTTGTTGTGTTTAGAAGACTGATTTGAAGCTGTATTTATAGTTGCAAAACCATGCATTACCGTTGCCTAATTGCCAATTAAGAATTGCTGATTTTACTCAGTGACAATCGATTGTCAAAATGCCACAATCGATTGTTTGCCAATCGTTCCAAAAATCATTCCCAGATTTTACGCTTAACAATCGATTATCTAAGATCAATAATCGATTACTGGCAACGTTCAAAAAATCATTTCCAAATTTTACTTAAAACAATTGATTGTCAGAAATCTACAATTGATTACTTGGCAACATTCAAAAAATCATTTCCAGATTTTACTTAAAACAATCGATTGTCAGGAATCTACAATCGATTACTAGGCAACGTTCAAAAAATCTTTTTCAGATTTTATTTAAAACAATCGATTATTAGAGATCTATAATCGATTACCTGACGGTTTTTGAAAATATTTTGGCAACCGTCAATTACACAATCGATTATGCTATGAGAACAATCGATTATATATCAGTCTTTGAAAAATCAATTAGACACTGCCTTAATGCACTTGATTGTCAAAGGTACACAATCGATTATTTTATGACTTTGAAAATGTCTGATAGACACTGTCTCAACACAATCGATTGTCATAAGTTCACAATCGATTATTTTGTAGCTTTGAAAAACTTTGATGTACACTGCCTCAACACAATCGATTGTCATAAGGTTCACAATCGATTGTCATGCAGATTTGAAAAATCTGATGCACACTGCCTTAACACAATCGATTGTCATAAGTTCACAATCGATTGTCATGCAGCTGACTTAGCATAATCGATTATCATAAGTACATAATCGATTATCTTAGTCCAGATTTTAGAGGCATGTTTAAAAATCATTTTGACTAAAGTAAATATGCATGACTTAAAATCATTTTTTTAAATTAAATATGCATGATTTTATAAAAATGTTTTTACGAGAGAAACCAAGTCTTGAGTCAAGTTATCGGATCAAGATCACAATTAAAGAACGACTCATGTATAACTTTATATCTTTCCTTGATCTTTGGTCTTGTGCTTGAATCTCGTTATATTTCAATTGCGCATAGTTTGTCATTTATCAAAACCTACAAATATGAACACACGTTTTAGTATAGTGCCTTGAGAACGTGTTTCAACAAGAAGGCGTACGACAAAGTCCCCAGGGACATTCTTTGGAGATGCATGAAGGTGAAAGGTGTGACAATATCTTATATTAGGGTGATAAGAGATTTGTATGATGGAGCTAAGACTCGGGTTAGGACTGTGGGAGGGGACTCAGAGCCTTTTCTGGTGGCTATGAGGTTACACTAAAGATCTGGGCTCAACCCCTTCTTATTTGACTTGGCTATGGACACACTCATACACCATAATCAAGGGGAGGTGCGATAAAGTATGTTGTTTGCTAATGATATAGTTCTGATTGATAAAAAATGAGTTGGCATTGACGAGAGACAAGAAGTATGGAGGAAGGCCTGGGGTTCAAAGGTTTCAAGTTGAGTCAGACCAAAATGAAATATTTGGAGTGTAAGTTCAGCAATGTGTCGGTGGAAGCAGAGATGGGAGTGCAGCTTGACTCAAAATTCATCCCTAAGAGAGGGAGAATTTTAAGTACCTAGGGTTTATTATCTAGGGAGATAGGGAGATCGACGGGGATGTCACGCATCATATTGGAGTCGGGTGGATGAAATTGAGGTTAGCGTCTAGAGTCATGTGTGACAATAATATACCATCGAAACTTAAAGGTAAGTTCTATATAGTGGTTGTAGGAGTGTACATGAACCGGGTTGGTTCGAATTTTATCAACACCAAACCAAACCAACTTTGTCAGTTTGGATTGGTTCGGTTTTGTCGGGTTTTTTGGGTTTTCGGGTCTTTTTGTTACATGAATATCATTTTAATCTTTCTTTGTTATAATTATAGATAAAGCTTTGATAAATGAATATATGTTTAGTAAATATGAAAAAAATTTGACAAACATATGATCTATTAAAATATTTTTAAGTGAGAATTTTTTTAGTAACACATGATAGTTATTTTCTTAGTCGTCTAACAATAATTTTTCGTTAATTTATTCTTTCAAGGTTAATGCATGAGAAGATTCCAAATATTTTAACATTTTCTAAAGAAAATTCACTATAAAGTCTTAAAAATATAAATAAAAGTTATATATTTATATATCAATTTGGTTCGAATTATTTTACTCAACACCAAACCAAGTCATACCAAACCTAGTCGGGTTTTTTTAATCGGTTTGGTTTGATTTTTCGGGTTGGTGCGGTTTTCTGTTTCGGTTTGAACACCCCTAAGTGGTGGTTAGACGAGCCATGTTATATGGAGTTGAGTGTTGACCAGTCAAGATTTCACATATCCAGAAGATGAAAGCAACAGAAATGAAGATATTGAGATGGATGTCCGAGCATACTAGGATGGATAATATTAGAAACGAGGACGTTCGGGTGAGGGTGGGCATGGATCCCTTGGATAAAAAGATGCATGAGGAAGCTTAGATGGTTCGGGCATGTGCGTAGGAGAAACCTAGATGCCCCGGTGAGGAGGTGTGGGCAGTTGGCTCTGGCAGGTACGAGAAGAGGTAGAGGGCAGCCTAAGAAATATTGAGGCGAGGTGATCAGGCACGACATGGCACTGCTTCAGATTTACGAGGACATGGCCCTTGATAGGAAGATGTGGAGGTCGATTATTAGGGTTGTAACTTAGGGGGTAATCGAGCGTTTCTCCTCATTGTGCTGGCTAGTCTAATGGTATTTTGTCTAGGACTGCTAGCGATTTTTATTTTTTGTGTTTCACATATTTGATGTCTTTCACATTTTGGCATTTCAATTTATTTGTTGTCTTTTATGATGCTGATACTATTTTTTAGGATTCTGCTGTTATTACAAATCTACGGTATCTAAGCCGAGGGTCTCCCGGAATAACCTATCTATCCCTCCAGGGTAGGGGTAAGGTATGCGTACACTTTACCCTCTCCAAACCCTACTAGTAGGACCCTACTAGGTTATTGTTGTTGTTGTTATTGTCGTCGTCGTTGTTGTTATTATTGTTGTTGTTGTTGTTGTTGTCGTTGTTGTTGTTGTCGTTGTTGTTGTTGTCGTTGTTGTATTTTTTCACCTACATTAGTTATACATCATATTGGCATTATCCTATGTATAACAATAAATAGCAAAACGTGACATTAGTAATACCATAATTTTTTTTGGAACCCCAGAAAAACTCGCAGCTGCAACAACCTCTACCACAGTCTCTGCCCTTTTGGTGAGCACTCTCTGCGCACTAGGTAGACCCCTAACTATATAATAGCCTGCAAACCTCGTAAAGAATGTAAACCACACTAGGCAAGTCTTGTGAGACAGGCTTAAACCTAGAAGACATTGAGGGTGGATTGATCCAAGGTCATCACTATGGATGACTCTCTCCAAACCAACTGGCCATCCCGAAAGACATAATACCATAATTTTTAATATATGGATAAGCATGTGTACACCCATATGCAATTTATGTTATTTTTAATACACCAAATCAAATAAATGAAAAATAAATAATTCCATTATAGCTAATTTTACAATAGTTAATCTCAGCATTACTTACTAATATACCCTATTTAATACTATTCTTATACAGCTTACAAAATGACCCTATAAATATAATATTATTAGTGAAAACTCATCAAATTTAAATTATATATAAATTTAGATTGTCACAAAATATATTTGACCTCGTCAATGGAACACTAGTGTTGAAATTGAATGTAACTTATATATTTCCATACATAAGTTACATACACTACTATTGTAGGAATGATCTTCACGTTTCTTCTTTTGCAATGTATGCTGTGCATTTCTGTTTGTTTCGGTTCTGTTGTTTCTTTTTTTGTCATTTAAAAAGAGCTATATTTCGTATTTACCCTTTAAATATGCGTGCTTTGTTAAAAGAAAGAAGTCTTAAACAAAATAAGCAAGTTTGATGTGTCAATTTGTGTATTAAGCTAAAACAAAATATTACTTGAAAACATAACAATGTGCAAGGATCTATTTCAAACAGAAAAGAAAAAAAAAATCATTTTTTGCCTATGAAAAAGATGATTGCAAAATTTTAATTTGACAAGACCGAAAGTCATGTATTAACTATAAGATTATAAAAAGTAAAAATATTGGGGTCACATCGTCTATGCAAAAGTCCAAATGCGGCAAATATTCTTGTTTTCTACGTATTCTGGCCGATAGCGGAGCCAAAATTTTACTAAGAAGATTTAAATATGAAACGATAAGCACACTAATAATCTAAATATATTTAACACCCATTTTTTATAAATAAACAATAATTGTTAATTTATATTTAATATACGATAATTTCTTTAAAAGAAATTCAAATGAACCCCTTTGTGTCTCTAGCTCCGCCCCTAATTGAGTCGTTAGACCAGTGTGACATTTTTTTTAACAATCCGAAAAAGAAAAGGGTATGAACCAAACACAAGCGAATGGCTTAAAACTAAGACACAACATTAAACTAAATTAGATATAAAATAAAACGATTGAAATATCTAAAATTTCTCTCTCACATACCATGTATCTACCACTACTATGTGGCAATAATTGGTATAGATTGAGACCATGCAATAATTTTCCTTCAATGTTTACTACTATTGTTCACTAGTGTTAATGTACCTTGTGCATTAATTCGCAGGGGTTTGGAATTGACACTAGTTGGACCTTGGCATTGTTTCTTCGCAAAAAATATGTGGACGTTTCTTTTTTTTTTAGTGGGCCTTATGTCAACAACAACAACAATCCAGTATAATCTCACTTAATGTGGTCTGGGGAGGGTAGTATGTACGCGGACCTTACCCCTACCCTTGGGTAGAGAAGCTGTTTCCAAATAGACTCCCGACATCCTTCCCTCCAAGAACTTCTCACCTTGCTCTTGGGGAGACTCGAACTCACAACCTCTCGGTTGGAAGTGAGGGTTGCTTACCATCAGAGCAACCCCTCTTGTCATTTAGTGGGCCTTATGTCATTAGGAATATTTATATTTCAAAAAAATTAAATTCAAAAACTAAAATTCAAAACATATCAATAAATTTCTAAATAGTAGCCCTTTATAATGGCTATTTAGCATAATTTTATAATGAAAAAATTCTATAAAGAGCGCTTCTCTTTATAATCTTTAGTCAGTTTTACGCGACTCGAGTTCTTAATTGGGAATACCGAACACCCGATAAGAAATCAAAATATATTTTTTTTAAAATACCTTGCATAAATTCCTTGTTAATTTGGTCAAGTTAGCAATGAATGAATGAACTCAGATAGCCAAATCCAAGAATATATTCTAATTGATCGGACAATATTTAGTTGAAGTTAAAAAATGTGTTTATAAGACTCCCAAATATTTTGTTTCTGTTAAGAATAGAATTCTAATTAGAGTGAATGTCTATCTTGTAGAGAGTTTTACTTTGAGCCAAAGTCATTTCTCTTCCTATAAATAGAGGGGTCTTACCCCATTGTAAACCACCCCAAAATTCAATAAGAATTTATCTCTATTTCTCTGCAATATTGCTCTTATTTTTTATTATTTTATAACACGTTATCAGCATGATTTCTCGTACACTTTTTCCTTTGGAGGTAAATCTCCAACGCTTTGCTTTTCCTATTCTCTCTTCCCATCGCAACGGAAGCGAGTTCTAGTTCGTCGAATCCAAATTCCCAACCCTCAGTTCACTGCCTCGATAAAGGTCACTTTCTCCCTTTTCTTGTATTTTAAATGCTTAAATATGATTAAATATAAGGAGAGAATGGAACTATGGAGAATCGTTTGTCATGTATTGTTTGTTGCCAAGTTATTTTTTTTTGTTTTTGTAAAACGAATTGTTTTCGACTAGTGAGATATATAATTGTTACTGTGACCACTAGACATGAATGGCTAATGGTGTTGGTGCTTTAATTTTATCATCTTTGTATATGAATAAAGAATGGTATCGGCACTTTAGTTTTACCATATATTCACTGGATTTATAATGATTAATGGAGTTGTCAATGTTCATATTGTAGGAAGATCTTGCCATTTATGACAGATTGCAAAAGAATGAAGCTATAATTTGTATTCTTTTTCTTTTAGTGGTAACTGTATTGAACTAACACGTAAGTCTTTTCACATGAAAATATTAGGAAATATCTAAGTATATTTTCTCTTGTTTACCAATTTCTTTATTAGTTTAATGAACAGAAAATTGTATTCTTGGGAATGTTATAAGATATTTCAAAACAATGTTACTATTTAGCAGTTCACGTGCTAAACGGTAAGACAATTTAATTACTTTAGTTAATTAGTTGTTTGGCTATTGAATAGAAAATACCATGTCAAAAAAATTTTTTGTTAGAAGCCACTACTCGATGTTATATCAATATCAAAAGTGATATCGATAGCAAGTTGCCATTGTTTGCTTGGTGAAAGTCTTTGTGAACTGCTGCACATATGTATTTATTTGTCCATATTCAAAGACCATGCAGAAGCCATGCATTGTGATTCTTTATCATTTGTTTAAAGAAGAATTCTACCTTAATCTGTCAGATATAAAGTAGATACTCGTTTAGCAATTAAAAGTAAGGTGTCTTTGTTAGTTGATGCTAATATGTTCTTAGATTTAAGTAAGAATAGAGAATGTTTTTTTAGCCTATTCTTCGAATCCAAATGTCATTTTGCCAAATCTGAAGAGAACTTATCATATTGCCCCTTGACTTGATTCAATAAATATGACAAATGTATGATTGGTATATGTTAAGAACATTATTTGAATCTCTCATAATAGAAGATCTTGTTGTTAAGGAACAACTGAGCCGAGGGTCAATTGGAAACAGCCTCTTTGCCCTTTCAGGTAGGGGTAAGGCTCGTCTACATATTACCCTTCCCAGATCCCACTTTGTGGGACTATACTGGGTAGTTGTTGTTGTTGTTATGTACGAAACATACAATATTCAAAGAGAAGAAATATTTCTCTAATTTAAGTATGTGTAAGGCAGATGTTACTACAATTTCTGCTAGTAGTAAATTAATTAAAGGCATAGGAAGAGCTCCTATAACTCTGCCTAAGGGAACAATATTTATCATAGATAATGCAATGTTCTCCTCCAAGTCCAAGAGGAACTTGTTGAGTTTTAAACATATTCGTCAAAATGGATATCATATTGAGACAATAAATGAGAATAATATTGAATATCTCATCATTGCAAAGAATGTCTCTGGCCAAAAGAGGGTTATTGAGAAGTTCCCGTCTTTATCTTGTGGCATGTGTTGGACAAGAATTAGTGCAATTGAGGCAAATTCTACCGTAAACCAAAAGGTTACTGATTCCAATACTTTTGTACTTTGGCATGATCGATTGGGATATCCTGGATCAATTATGATGAGACGGATTATAGAAAACTCATATGGGCATCCATTAAAGAATTTAAAGATTCTTTTAAATAATGAATCTTCTTGCACTTCTTGTTATCAAGGCAAGTTAATTATTAGACCATCACCAACAAAGGTTGGAACTGAGTCACCTACGTTTTTGGAACGTATGCAAGGGGATATTTGTGGACCTATTCACCCACCTAGTGGGTCCTTTAGATATTTAATGGTCTTAATAGACGCATCCTCTAGATGGTCTCATGTGTGCCTATTGTCATCACGCAACCTTGCGTTTGCAAAATTAATGGCACAAATAATTCGATTACGAGCACAATTTCCTGATATTCCAATTAAGTCTAACAGACTAGATAATGCTGCTGAGTTTTCATCCCAAGCATTTAATGATTATTGCTTATCAATTGGGATAAAAGTGGAACATCCTGTAGCTCATGTTCACACTCAAAATGGTCTTGCAGAATCTTTAATTAAACGTCTGCAGTTGATTGCAAGACCATTACTCATGAAAACGAGGCTGCCCACTTCGGTTTGGGGTCACGCCATTTTGCATGCAGCAATGCTAGTTCGTCTCAGACCGACGAATTATAACAAATATTCCCCGTTGCAATTAGTTTTGGGTCATGAACCTAATATATCCCATTTAAAAATTTTTGGATGTGCAGTATATGTGCCTGTAGCACCGCCATATCGCACCAAAATGGGTCTGCAAAGAAGGTTAGGAATATATGTTGGGTTTGAATCGCCCTCCATTATTCGCAACCTCGAAACATTGACAGGGGATTTGTTCACTGCACGATTTGCAGACTGTCAATTCGATGAGACACTTTTCACAAAATTAGGGGGAGAAGTTGGTAGTGAAACCAAACGGAAAATTTTATGGAAAAATCCATCATTATCTCATCTTGATCTGCGTGCCTCTATTTGTGAAAAAGAGGTGCAAAAGATTATTCATTTGCAAAGAATAGCAAATCAAATGCCAGACGCATTTATGGATTTGAAAAGGATAACAAAATTACATATCCCCGCAGAAAATATGATAGCACTATGTAATAAGTTTGAAAGAAGACAAAGTTATTACCGTGAAGGTATCAATAGATATGGACGTGGCAATAGACGAAATTATAATCGTCATCATTGTGATAATGAGAATAATAAGGATTCTCAAAATATTCCTTCACTCTGTGAAAGTAATATATGTCATCGATTTGACATGAGATTTTATACAGCACATATAGATGATTATGATCCATTCATGGCGTGAATGTGAAAACATATGATTTATGAATACATATTCATTATTGGAAGAATATGAACATGCTATTGGTATTGAATATACCACACTCACCTCTAGAAGGAGGGTTGAGATGATATAAGAAAATAATGTCATTATTATGGCATGAATGGTCATTGGTCACATACCTATTGTATGCCAAAATATTTTGGCAATATGATTATTAAAGGACAATAATAATGCAAGAAACATATATTGCATATAATTTTGACATGACCATAATGGTACAACTTTAAGAGCCAATTATATTATTTTGGAGAAACATAATTGATTACCAATAAGGTATTGTATTGTAGTAAGTCTCAAAGAAACTTATTCAGTTTCGAAAGTATATGCGAAGCGATTGATTATATTGAGACTACAAATAAAAGAAAGATTTGATATCTTCTATTACTACAACTTGTAGCATGATAATATGCATGTGAAAAGCTACCAGTTTTATTCTCCAATTTGTACTATACAAACAAAAGAATGCCACAATAAAGTGGATTTTTATTGATATAAAAATCCATATCATAATAAACTTGGAGTTTATTGATAAATTGCACACGTCATGGTATAAATCTGAAGTTTATCAATATTAATAATTTATTCAGTTGACATAATCAGTTTAGCCTTATCAATTTAAATATGATGTGCAAAAATAATAGAGAATTTACATGGGCAAATATTATAGAACTAGAAAGTTCTTTACGAATTCTCTTATGTTGCTTGTTCTCGTCGATTAATAGACCAACTAAAGTTGGGATTGAATCCCATGAATTCTGGAAATATCATAGGTGAATATGGGCCCGTTCACCTGCCATGTATACCACATAAGATGCATCTATGAGATGGTTACATGTACGATATTATTAACCTGCAACCTGGCCGGTGCTTGCGAGGTAACTTGCTCAGTAATTTAATTTCGAGCATAACTTCCAGATTTTCTATTCAAGAAGTTCATCTTGATAATTTAGTTTACATCATAATTGGTTTACCAAACTAATTTATTGAGTGCCTCCACTTAATAGCTAAACCATTGCTTATGAGAACAAAATTATCTATATCAGTTTGGTATACGTTATATACGAGAGTATATTATATTCTCCCCTCGGAAGTTGTTCAGGGTCAGGAACCAAATAAATATATCTTATTATTATTAATGTGCAGTGTATATTAACACGATAATGCACAAAGATAGATTTCCAAAGTTGAGGAAACAGGTTAGTTTTTTTAAAATGAGGGGGAGACATGATAAAAAGTTGAGAAAAGAGTTACATGGAATGAATTATTATACATATAGATCCTCGAATAGGATAATATGAACTTGAAGTTCATAAAAAGATAATTCATTTGCATCATATTGCAAAGCATGCCATACATATTTATTGACCCAAAGAAAGTAACTATATTCTCATTGCAAATGCTCATATTAAGTCCTAGAAGGACAAAATCTATGGTACGCTTGAAGCGTATAGACAAATCAGTTTCAAATAGAACTTCTTGATAAAGAAGATGAGCAAATGATCAAAGTGATCATAATAGAGGATGCAAGTGATCTAGAAGATCACATGACATAACACTTCATAAAATCTCATGAGAGATTCAGGTACCTGAATATATGAATGAAGAGATCTCCATGTTATGTCTTTATGAAAATTTACTGGAACCGATATAAAATGTTCGTCGACGATATCTATCATAGCGCTAAGTTTAGATGAGGATCTTAAGTCTATCGAATATAGACACAAAAGTATTGGCCAAATGGAAGAGATACAATTCAAGTAGAATTAATTCCATATGAAAAACATATAGTTTTGGACATGTAGTTCAAATATTTGGAAGTATAAATTCAATGGTATGTGCAATCAGGTTTCGATATCTTATTTGTCTAGCATGACATGAAAACTTGATATGCATCTAAAATCTATAATATGACTTATATGACTTAACTTATATGACAATCCATGAAGGATTTAAGTTGCTTGAAGCATATACAATTCTTGATCTTGAGGTACCACTTCCTCAGTGCAATTTATGCATAATTGTATCTTGCTATAACTATAAGCATGATAATGTGATAGCGAGGATACCTTTATGGAGATATTGAAGAGCCATTCCACGATATTTGTGAAGACATTATATATCTATCACGAGTTATGATTTCAAGGTGCAAATATTCATTATAGTTAATATGGCTGATTTATTTATCAAATCTCTACCAACGATCTCTTGAAGATGGTGCACAAGATTAGGATGTGAAGGCTCAAGAATGTGAATTGATGCTCTTTCAGGGGGAGTTAATGCGCGTTGCACTCTTTTTCAATGTCTATCTTGTAGAGAGTTTTACTTTGAGCCAAAGTCATTTCTCTTCCTATAAATAGAGGGGTCTTACCCCATTATAAACCACCCCAAAATTCAATAAGAATTTATCTCTCTTTCTCTGCAATATTGCTCTTGTTCTTTTATTGTTTTATAACTGTTTCACTTTAGTTTCAAAACCTTTTTTTAAATATTAGTTTCAATCAAATATTATCCAAACGCCAACGGTAACTAGTTCCTTTTTCTTTTTGATAATTAAACGTATCACCACTACTCTTCTTTTCATTTTCTCTTTATGTTTTCCTTCATTGTTTTTTTCTTAATTTTTTTTTCCTTTTTTGGTTCTCAAACAGCACATTCAAAAGAAATCCTCATCTGAAATATAACAAGCTGTACATGCTGCCATTTTCTATAATGGGGCCCACAAAAATACTTTAATAAATTTTGGTGACCTAAGTAAGACAAGATCAATATTTACTGACACGTTTGTATATTGTACGGAAACCTAAAGTTTCAGGGATGATTCTATTTTGAAAGCTCCAACTCCTAAACTAATTAGTGCTACAAAAAATGGATTATTTTTTTTGGTTTTATGATCTTAAAAATAACCAAATAGGAGAGGAAAAAAACATTTTCCTTTTATATCTCAATTTTATTTTTTAACATAAACATTAAATGTGTTAGAACTCCTTATAAATATTATAATTTGCAACTTTTGTAAATAAGTGGACATAAGAATTGTGAAATTCCGAAAAAAGTAGAAAAAATTCAATTAAAAATTAGAATTATGTTTGGATATGAATAAAATTCTGGAGTTGTTTTTGAATTTTAGTGAGTGATTGAAATGAAAATTTCGAAAAACGGCTTTTTGGAGTTTGAAATTTAACTTCGAGTAATATTTAAAATTTTCATGGCCAAATACTAATTCCGAAAAAAGTAAAATTTTCTTTTATGGCCAAGCAGGCCATCAACAATTGAAAAATATTGTAGTCATGAAAAAAACTACTCCATTTGACTTGCAGTACTAGTTTCATATAAAATGGAATTGAAGAGTTGTTTCAAAATCGTATCTTAAAGGGAAACAATAATTTTTAGTTCCTTTGTTATTTATTTATTCCAAATTTTATTGTCATATTATTCAGCATAAGATTATTTAACGTTCTATAAGTTAAAATACGGTTTTAATCACTGTGATATTGCCGTCTTTGATGCTCTTTCCGTTTTATCAAGCCAATGGATGTAAAATCACGTGTCTTGTATACTTATATTATTATTTAACTATGATTAAATAACATATAACAACAACAACAATCCAGTATAATCCCACTTAGTGTGGTCTGGAGAAGGTAGTGTGTACGCAGACCTTACCTCTACCCTTGGGTAGAGAGACTGTTTCCAAGTATACCCCCGGCATCCTTCCCTCCAAGAACTTTCTCACCTTGCTCTTGGGGAGAGTCGAACTCACGACCTCTCAGTTGAAAGTAAGGGTTGCTTACCATCAGAGCAACCTATCTTGTCTAAAATAGACAATGGCGTCAGATTAATAATGTCAGATTACTTAATTTAGTGTAATTCGGGATAGATAATAAAAAATTTACAGGATATTCTGTAAGTAATGTCAATTTATATTCATAATTTATGTCCTAAGTGCGTTTTGTGCCTTGAATTGTTGTGATCGATTTAAGACTGTATTTCGTTCTTTGTATTATTTGCAACCGTTATCAATTGATTGTGTATAGTATAAGGTTTAGAGAAAATATTAATTACACTCGTATATAAGAACTTTTTCATAAAACGCTATCATATGAAATCCACGTGTCTTTGCTCATAATGCTCATAGAGTTTCCAGTCATTTTGTTCCCTTTTCCTGAATACGGCTGAATTTCTTTTATAAAATTTCGGTCGTGCAATTTGCCTTCAATATTCATGTAAAATAAAGGGATGGACAGCACTTAAAAGTGTATTATAGACAACATACTTTAATAGCCTGTTGGCCAAGTTTTTTTCCAAAAATTAAGGTGTTTGGTCAAGCTTTTGGAAAAAAAAAAGTATTTTTGAAGAGAAACAGAAGTAGTTTTAGAGAAGTAGAAAAAATATCTTCTCTTCAAAAATACTTCTCTCAGAAGCACTTTTGAGAAAAAATACACTTAGAAATATTTTTTAAAAGCTTGGCCAAATACTAATTATTGCTCAAAAGTGCTTTTCTAATTAATTAGCCAAACACAAACTACTTCTCACCAAATTAAAAGTACTTTTGAGAAAAGCACTTCTCAAAATAAGCTGATTTTAGAAGATTGACCAAACGAAATATAATACAAATATTTGTTATTGCTTCTATTACTCGAACCGTAACTTATATATCACATGAAAATTAATTTTTTTTATAAGGTCTCAATCTCTTATTTGAAAGAGTAGGCAAATGTGTTCCTTTTCTGGAAGGTATTTCGGGGCAGGGTGTAGGGGGGAGGTGGAGGAGGATGGAAAAGAGTTCGGAATCTAAACGTAATTCTTTTTGACTCAAAACACGTTTTTAAATATAAAGAAGAAGGTTACATTTCCATATAAAACGCGATAATAAACTGAGATTTAAAGGGAGTTGAAAAGTTTGGTATATAAAATACGGCCCAATACTGCGATTTATATAAAATACGGTCTATTACCGCGATTTGTATAAAATACGGTAATGAATCGCGATTTATATAAAATACGGTAATGAACCACGTTTTATATATAATATGAGCCCACTAATAATTCTTCTGCGCTTAACTGAGATAACAATAATTTAAATATGTAAAACACTCTTTTAAATTGCGTTTTACTTCCAAAAATTTGACCCCCCGGGATTGGGCGTTGCCTTATATAAAGGCGTTAAGTGTTTTGAGAATTATCATTGATAAATTTTTCTAGTTGTTAAATTCTGAAGCTATGTTCATAATGTCTGAAGAGCAAAAGTAAGGGTTTCATTATATTGGGAGGGGGGAGGGGTATTGTGATAGCGAATAACTCAGTGAGCTATAGTTTATCTCCAAAGAATCATATTAAGTTGCCACATATGTAATACGATAGACTGTCATCATTGTTATGGAATAAAATGAGATTGAGAAAATGTTCGGTGAAACTTAAAAGAACCGGAAGTTATTCTTATTCTGTGACTCAACATGGGTTTGTTTGTTATTCAAAATTTAAAATCGAAGAGATGAAACTCTGAGAGATTTTTGGGGATTCCGGATGAATACAGAGAATTTATTGTGATAAAATTATTAAAAATGTACGTCAAGGCTGAAGACATTCGCAATAATGAGATTGCGTTGTTCATGCCCCCTTTTTTCAAGCGAAATCGGGCTTATAATATTTGGGCGGACAACTCTTTCCCTTTTGGGAATTGGGTTTGAATTGAAGAGTCGCCACCTAATGATTAAGCGCATTAGGACAGTAAGAGGGTTTTGATTTTGGAGACCTGAGATTTGGGTAACGGCTAGAAATTATCTCGAGTGGAAGGTTTTAGGCATCCCTCAAGATCTACTAGTGTGGTTCCCGGCCATACTATAATTGTGATTTTAAGTGCGAATAACAAGTAAACAAGCAAGAATTACAAATGCATGATAGTTTTCACATAATGGTTGCAGGCAAAGAAGTTAAAGAAACTGAAGTTTGGGAAGAAAGTAGTTTTAAAGTTCTGAAAATAAATAAGTAAAGGAAAGGGGTTTTCACATAAATGTTTCAGGCAATTAAAGTAAAGAAGTTAATGAAGCTGAAAGTTGAGCCGTTTTTAAAATTCGAAAAAAACAAAACAAGGGGAAAGAGGTCCTAGGATTATAAATAATATGGATCGCGTCAATGCAATACCCGGTAATCACTCCCCAGAAGAGGGGTTACACGTGGTATTAGGGCATTGGTCATCATATCCATATCTATCTTTTTCCAACCCGTTAAGGTATTAAAGCGCGGAACGATCTCGTTTACCAATTGCATGCCATTTCCTGTCCGATCCTATCAGTCCCCGAGGTAGTTGGGATTATCAGTCCTAAATGGAAGAGGTGTTGGCTTATATGTGGTTTCAAAAGATTAAAATACTAAGGCTACAAACAAAACATATATAGCAAGTTTTAAAGGAAGAGCATATAAACAGATAATAAAGCTTAGACAAACCTCCTTTAAAATCAGAAAAGGCACATAGTTTAGCATGTCTTACACGTACTGTTTGAGATCTAATTAAAATATAAAGATTTGGAGCAGACTGATCTACTACATAATTCAGATAGGAAGCTTGAGTAAGGCCTGCATGCTGGTTAAAGTTAATAAAGTAAAATGAAGTAATTCAGTTTATAAGTTACCCTAAGGCTTGCCTAAATGACAGACGAAAACCTATAATCATGATATTTACGGATTTCATGAATAAGAGTATGGACTGATTACATGTTCATTCAGCAAAAAGTTGTCAGTTTTAATAGAAAGAATAAAAGTTCTGTAATTGATAATGCATTACTACTGATAGTTTAGACTTACAAACGAGTGAGACGATTCAAGTGTCTAAGTTCAAAGGGAACTCAAGGTCCCAAAGATGGATCACGGGGGGAGGGGGGACTTATAAGCTAGGAATGAGTGTGAGTGCAATAGAGGGGATTCTGGGGAGAGCTAATATAGGCTAGTGGTCATACCCAGCAATTGGAGGTGCTGGCACACCCCAATCAGCCATGTTGGCCACATTGTTTGGGAGTTAGGACTCATTATGAACAACAATTTAGATGTTGCCACGCTTTGGACATTAACTCAAACACATAGAAGGGAATGAGATATGAGGATTCACTACAACAACAAATGCATAGAGAACATTATATTCAACACTGAACATAGACAACAAATTAGATAAAATTGCAGAAGCTGTAAAGTAAACACATAAGGATGGGACATAAAAACTAAATTACAACATATCAGGTTCCAGGAAACAAGTAAGAAAAGCAGTAGCCTTGTAAAAGCCAAAGTGCATATAGGAAGACAAGATACTTTAAGTGTGCGAGATTGTGAGATGGTGAAGTCTAAAGTGTATTAATCGTGGGTGCTTTGTGTTAAAGAAGGTAATACATTTATAGTGTGAAAGTCATGAGAAAATAATGTAAGGGAATAATTGAAGGCTGATTGTAAATCAACTACACAAGGTTTCCCTTAATTAAGGGATTCATACTCAAACAGCTAAAACCATTTAAGGAAATGATTTAAATAAATACTTTGTATAAAGTAGTAAATTAAGGGAAAATACACAAAAGCTATTTAAGGACAAAATCTTTGAAACACACGGTTGCATGATTTAAGGGAAAAGAATAATTTAACTACCAAGAAATCATAAATCCAAAGATTTGGCATGAATGAACCAAGCCAGAAAGGTGGAAAAAGTTTTATCTTAAGGAGCATTAGTAACAATCATTTAGACCTATTAAAAGGGGATTCTGAACCAATCACTAATTCGAAAACCTTTTTGAAGAAAGATTTGTCACACATATAAAGCATATAGATAAACTTAAACATGAAAGAACTATCATGCTAATCAGTAGAAAAGTCTAGTGTAGAAGAAGTTTAAAAGTTTAGAGTAAAGAAGTTCAGTCTTAGTTCAACAAGTCAGTCTGAAAGAATCAAGGGTTCTAAAATAGAACCCTAGTTCAATCACATGATCAAACCTCGGCAAAACCCCCAAATTCTAGGGTTCCACCTTGAATCAAATACAGAGATAAGGAAGCAAGTAGTCGAAACAGGCTTAGGGGTTTATTTCAGAAACTCATGAGAACACATGCAAACACAGCAGAAGGTTGAAAGCAAACAGAGTGAAGAAGATTATTCGAAGCATGACGAGAGATCAACATGATAGTAGAAGAAACATGCTTAAGAAAAATCCCTTCAGTAGGGACTTAAACAGGGTTATGAACACTTAAGAACATAATAGCAAGTATAGTAGAAGAACATACTTTTACAAGGAACTTAACCAAAATTCAGAAGAGAGAAAAAAATAGTAAAATATTCAAGAATACAAAAGAGGCCTTTTATTAAAAGAACTCAAACAAGATTCAGCAGAAGGCAAGAAAAGAGCCTTAAGCACTTGGTAAAAGTATAGTAGAAGAACACCGAAAAAGCATAACAAAAGAATACATAGGAAAACACAGTGAGATAAACATGTAAGAGTAAGATAGAAAGAAAACACAAGAATAAAATAGAAGAACGGGATATAAAAAATATAGCAAAGGGATACAAGAGCACAATAGGGTCTTAAGAGATCACAATATAGGAAAACATAGCAAGAGAAGCATATAAGAACATGCTACAAGAACATAATAGAGAAAAATACACTTAAACGACAAAGAAAAAATCATAGAAACATTTGAATATTTTAAAAACCCTTGATCGAAAAGAGGTGGCTTTTTTAAAGTGATTATTTTTAAAGCAAAGCCAGGAAAAGAGTTTGAAAATTCAAATAGAGCATAGATACACAACAAATCTATAAATATCGGAGGAAAATCTCGAAGGATTTCATAAAACCCCTAAAATGAGAAAGGCTTTAAAAGGGTCACCGATCGGAGTCGGAAAATCATGAGTCAAGCTGAAGACCAGAATACGCCAAAGGAAGACCGACGATGGCCGTGAAACTTAGAGCCATTGAAGGTCTGGATGAAGACCTTCAAGGCCCAGCCTCGAATCTTCAAGCATTGAGCACACATGAGTAGTATGAGGTTAGTATAGGAACCTATGGCCTAAGAAGCCATGGTTTCTTGTGGGTTTCACGGTTGAAGATGATAGGAGACGACTAAGGTTCCAGGAAGGTTCGAGAGAGTTTGAGAGACGAAGGGGTTCAAAAGACGGTTGATTGAGAGAAATATTTTTAGAGTTGGTGGGGTTTGTATAATTAAAAAAGGAATGAATGAGTGTGAGCCGTTGATCTGTTAGTTCAGCGGATGGGATAAAAGAAAAGGCCATGGCGGTTTATTTGAGTAGGTCGTAGGTCGGATGAACTTAGGATTTGGGCCGGCAATGGGGTTTGAAATTGGGGTTTAATTGGGGGTTGATTTAGACTATAACTGAAATAAAATCTGGCCAATATTTAAATCGCCACTTTTTCCCTTATTTATTTTTAAAAATAGTAAAATAATTTTTTGAAAACTATTAAAAGTACCAAATCCATTAATAATATGCAAATACTATGTTAAAAATACTGCAACCCATTTTGTAGTTATAAACACAATTAAATCTTAAAATACACTAAAATTGTAATTATATGCAATTTATTTTAAAATGCTAAATAAAATTAAAAAGGTGTAAAATTAAATTAGCTATATTTTGGCATAAATGTAAGAATATAATAAATTAATTACAAAAATAATAATTTGAGGAACACTTGACGGTTTTTGCATTGCTAAAATATGGCAATAAATTGGTTTAGGAATCTTTTAAAATTAGAAAAAAATAGTAAAATACTTGGGAATGCTTATATATATATATATATATATATATATATATATATATATATATATATATATATATATATATATATATATGTATGTATGTATATATATTAAAAATATTTTGCATATAAAAAATATATGGAAAAATTGGGTATCAACATGCGCAAAGCAAGGATAACTCTCAATCATCGGGTGGTAATTGTGGAGCAATTTTAGCACAACAGGTTCCGACTGAAAGAGTTTGGCAAGATTTAAACTTATCTCCGCAGGCGAACGAGAAGCGAGGAAATAATTTCTCTCCTACTTTGCATAATCTACAAGATGACTAGTAAACTGCAATTTTCCTTTTTGTTATGGTGTTTATATTTTATTGAATTGAATTTGTATTAACACTCATAAATTCCACAGAGGGCACTGTATAGATATGAATTTTACAATTTATGACCCCACGCCCAGTTGGAATATACGTAGTTTGGCGTGTTGGATCACGGTGGTTCATCCGGGAGTCATCACCAACAGGAAAATGTCCATCATGGAATATCAACACAGGACTTGTAAGTGAAGTGATATATCTATATGTAAAGTATTGATCAATTTAAGTAGCTTATCATTTTGTTCCTTTTGTGCAGTGAAAATGAGCATCTTGATGGTCCCGACCTCACTCAGTTGCTCGTATACGTCGTATTTACTCGTGATTTGGTGGTGCGTAGAGTCAGGAAGATAATAGTGATCATAAAAATAATGCCAATGGGTCTGGAGGTGAAATACACTTCGTTGACGAGGGTGATGATGAGAAGGAAATGAATGTCGAACCTGAGTTGATGAGGGAGCATACTCCTCCACCTCCCGTTTAGACCAAGAGTGTACGAGTCCCACGTGCCGTTTCATGAGAGGCATATTCCCTACCTTGATAATTTACCAAGTATGCCAGATGTGGATGCCATCACAAGGGATCTTGACGAAATTCGATCAGCAATGTGAGATGATTCTAGACCAACGGTGCTGGCAAAGTGCATGTATTTTCCCGATAAAGCTCGCATATCCAGGGCTTGTAAAATGTACAACGTAAGGGAGTGTTGTGAGATGACAGTATGGGAATCAACTCTGGAGGTATACAAGGTTGTATTCCATAGATACTTTATGGGTTGTAACTGGATGTTCCGTGCGGGTAAGAAGAAAACAGGATTGTGGAAAGTGGGTAAATATATTGGTACTCGCAATTGTGAAATGGACACATTCAATGAGAATCACTTCAACTTGGAAGTTGACTTAATTTCTCTTGTCTTGATTCCATACTTGTCCATTAGGTACAAGATCAAAGAGTATATTACATCTGTCCACCGGAAATATAGGTGTACTATTACCAAAATTAATGCATATCTTGGGCACAAACATGCATTTGAAGATTCAAATGCCTTAGGAGATAAGAAGTCAAGTGAGAGATATTTTCAAAT
Source organism: Nicotiana benthamiana (assembly GCA_034376525.1). NCBI lineage: Eukaryota > Viridiplantae > Streptophyta > Magnoliopsida > Solanales > Solanaceae > Nicotiana > Nicotiana benthamiana. Next base: position 132,228,974 of record CM067335.1, read on the forward strand.
GAACAAAACCTTTGCTATTTATAGAATGGAAATTGCCTTAGAAATGTCATCCATGACATCACATTAAGTATGAATATGCAATGTAAATTCATGAAAAATGCATCTACCAATTTCTTCCAAAAAAGAGACTTCAAATATTCACACTTGTTTCGATCCGTACAATGATTTTTCAAGTTTGCACATCATATTTTTCTTTCCAACAACTTTAAATCCTTCTGGCTCAGTCATATCGATTTTCTCTTCCAAGTCTCCATGTAAAAATGCAGTTTTTACATCTAACTGAACTAGTTCCAAATTCAACAGTGCTACCAAAGCCAACAAAACTCTAATGGAGAAGTGTTTCCGACTGGAGAAAACACCTCATTATAATCATTTTCCTCCTTTTGAGAATATTTTTTGGCCACTAATTATGCTTTGTAGCGAACATTTTCTTGGCTAGGAAATCCTTCTTCCTTCGATAATACCTATTTGCACCCTAATTTTCATGTGCGATTCTGGTGAAGGGACTTCATTTCTTCATTCATGACAATCCTTCACTTATCTTCAAAACTTTGAACTGCATCTTTATAAGTGGTAGGAACACCATTGGCTACAATTGAGGTCGCACAAGCCATCGTTTCTATGAGACGAACAAGTTTTTTCATTGTTCTTTTTAGCTTGATGGTTGCTATTGATTCAAGTTGTTGTTGGGGTTCCTTAGTTGGAATTTCACCCTCTACTGGATCTTCTTCCGAAGTATAATCTTCATTTGTATCCTCATGTCCTTCTTGTGTAGGAAAAATAAATTTTCCCTATCCACCTACTCAGAAGCACCCTCATCTTGTTTGGTATCTTCATATGTTATCTTATTTAGCATAGCATATTCATCAAAGGCAACATCTCTGCTGAATATAATTTTTCTTGTCTCTGGTCACCATAAGTGGTATTCTTTAACTCCAGAAGTAATCCCTATAAATATATTTTTTTTTGCTCTCGGATCTATTTTAACTCTTTTGCATGATAGTATGCAATTGAGCCAAATACATGCAAAAAATTATGATCTTCAGGTTTTCCACACCATTTTTCAAATGGTATCTTGCCTCCAATAGCGGTAGATGGTAGATGCTATGCATATGATATTACCTCAGCCCAAAATTCTATGCCCAAGCCAGCATTGAATAACATATACCATACCTTCTCCAGCAAGGACCGGTTCAAATATTCTGCCATTCCATTATGTTGTGGTGTATGTCTGGCAGTAAAGTGTCGGACGATGCCATTATTTTCACAAACCTTATTGAAATGATCATTTTTGTATTCACCTCCATTGTCTGTGTGGATACACTTGATCCTCCTGCCTGTTTGAATCTCCACTATCATCTTCCAATAGAGAAAATTTCCCAACACTTCATCTTTCCATTTCATTGTATTTATCCACACTCTTCGAGAAAAATCATCAACAGGGGTTATAAAATAGTGCTACCCCACCCAATAAAGGTATTTGGAAGGATCCCAAATATCATAGTGTACATAATCCAAAATACCTTCAGTATTATGGACCGTTGTACAAAATTTAACCCTTTTCTATTTCTCTTTGACACAATGCTCGTAAAACTCCAAGTTGCAAGTCTTTACTCCTTTTAACAATCCTTGATCTGATAGAGTTTTCAAGTATTTTCGTCCTTCATGTCCCAAGCGCATATGCCATAGCCCAGTTGCTTCTGCCTCTTTGTCGTCACTAGATATCACTGTCGCTGTGCTAATAACTGTACTACCGTGGTAGTGGTACATGCTATTGTTCTTCTGATTGGCCTTCATTACCACTAATGCACCGGAGCATATTCTCATCACTCCATTTTCTGTAATGATTTTGAACCCTTTTGATTCTAGGGCTCCCATAGAGATGAGATTTTTCTTCAAACCCGGTGCATATCGAACATCTGTTAATGTTCTGATCATTCCGTCATGGTTCCTTAATCGTATTGAACCAATGCCATATGAGATAAGAGGGTTGTTAGCCGCTGTGTGGATGACTCCATATTCTCCTTCTTGAAAATCCACGAACTGGTCCTTATTGGGACACATATTATAGCCACAAGTCGAGTCCATCAATCATATGTTTGATAATGTTGATGACTCTGTTGTAACTAATAAGAAGTCTGAGTTATCGCAATCATCTACATTTGAATTCATAATGGTCTTTCCATTATTATGTTGGCCTTATTCTTAAACTTTAGACAGTCGTTCTTCCAGTGTCCCTTTTCTCGACAAAAAGCATATTCATTTTTGCTGGGCCTAGTTCTTGGCTTGGATCTTCCCTTCTTTGTCCTAGTTTGATTTTGAGGACGACCCCTCACAACTAGTGCTTCTCCTTCTCCGCCCTTATATTTTTCTTCCTTTATTTGTTCATAGCTGTACAAAGCCGAACAAACTTCTTTGAGAGAAACTTCGTCATTTCCATGGAGTAGAGTAGTTTCATGGTGCTCGTACTCATCAGGAAGTGATCCCAAATGTATATTATGTTAGCATCCCAAATGTATATTATGTTAGAGTATATATACATCTTATACAACAACAATTCATGATAGCAGCAAAAAATTTCGGGATAGACAGACGGAGTTATTATAGAGATCTTTGACTATATATTTAAGAAATGTGGATCAAAATGGCGAGGACGTGTCCGTGGTAATTGGGGATTTAAAGAGGTGATTAATTGGGATTTGTGGGTTAAAGATGATCCAAGAAAAGGTTTTAATAATAATCAAGCATTATCATCTTGTTTATTTAGTACTAATAACAATGCATTATCCACTCATAAAGTAAACATGATGTGGGTGGAATCAGTTAACAACATTGTCTCCTGTCCTATATTTCTCATGACAAAAAATCTCAGGATTCTCTGTGATTAATCATAGTTTCAGACCAAAAATGTTTAGAAAAAGAAAAATATAAAAATACGAAAAGTATAAAAATTGTTCAGTCAGATTCAGCTACATGACGAAAGATAGATATTCTTTGTATTAACAAATTTATTAGTTTCAACCTAGCCCATTTGTGATTATTATTATCAATTAATTAATATCATTATTAAATTATGCGAGGAGATTTTTTTCTGTTTTCTTTTTTATTTTGAGATAACGTTTAGAGGCGGATGAATTCAACTTTTAAGATATTAAGCTTTGAAACTATTGTATTTTTAAAGTTATATGTTCAATTAAACCGGTCGGAGGAACACTATATCCACTCCTGTCATCATTGATGATAAAGGTAAATGCAGTATAGAGATTAATTAGTACTTAATTAATTAGGATTAGGACCTACAAGACATTAGCTAATCACACATATTAAATGAGAAAAAGGTTCGGTGGCCTGTCTTGTTGTTCTTTTCATGGTTAACGTTTCTAATTGTGATTTGTGATTAGTTGAAGCATAATTAGCAGTTAATTATTCTAACATGAGATGATCTTGCAAACTAATAAGCATCACCTACTGCTAGCTGTTTAATTATCAATTGTTACTACCTATCATAAAGAAAAGTGTGATTTTTAAAAAGATAAGAAATTGCTTATTCTTCCTTCTTCATTAATTCTTGTGGCAAATTTTCTCTTCAAAGCTACGAATTATACTGTGGTAAGCAGTATATGCATGATATTTCATAAGCAATGTCATAATTTGAAGAAATAAATTAATGGACAAATTACTATAATAATAACTGGTATCATTTTTTATATTTATTTTCAATATTTTTATTTTCTTATATATTTGTAGTAGTAATAAATTTCGATAAAATAGTGTCCCGTAAAGTCGTATGCAACAAGGTGCATATGCGTCTGATGGCAAGAACCACCATTTTAAGGATTATAGCGAGTGGTAAATACTTATTCATTTTTAATTTGAGGTTTTTGATTCGAGCTTTGAGTATAGAGTTGTTTTTATTAAAAAATATTTTATCGAATCTGAAATATTCAAGTATGAATTCCGATTTAATTGAGCCCTAATAAAAATAATGTATACCAAATGAAAATCTTTTTTTTTTCTTAAAAAGGAAACTGCATTGTATCAAAAGAGCAATACACGAAATGAGTGTCAATTGGCACCCCATAAAAGAATAAGAGTCAGTGGTCCCCTTCTGATATATTGAAAAACATTTATTATTATCACCAACATAAAAAATTTGCAAACGAGAAACTAAGAGTTATTTGGATTGACTTAAAAAAAGTGATTTTTCAGTATAAATAATTTTTAAGTCAAAAAATAATAATAATTTAAAATTGTTTAATTTATTGTTTTTGATTTATTTTAAATAGTTTTTTAGTTATTTTAAGTATTTTTTGACTTTGCTAAATACTGAAAAAAGCTAAAAAAAATTTAAAAACTATTTTGACCAGCTTAAAAGCTAATTTAAACGCCCTCTAAGTGGGTGTTTGGACCTAATAATTGTAAAATTTCAAAAAAAAAAAGTAAAATTTTTTGTCAAGTGAAATGATATTTGGAAATTAGAGTTGTGTTTGGACATGAATATAATTTTGGGTTGTTTCTGAAATTTTATGAGTTATCTGAGTGAAAATTCTGAAAACGATTTTTTGGAGTTTTTAAAATTTTTAAAAAATTTCAAAATGCATCTTCAAGTGAAAACTAAAAATTTGATGACGAAAACATTGATTTCGAAAAAAGTAAAAAGATTTTGGAACTTAAGATATGTGAAAAAACTTGAACCACAATTTTAAGTGGTGTGTCGAAGAAAAATGGAATATGAGCCCATTGGTGAATCACGTGTGAGAAAACAATTTTCTTTTAATAAATGCTCACATGAATCTTAGCAGCAGTGAAGTTGACTTTGTCAACTACAAATTCAGATGCTTTGACATTGGCTTACCTCATTAATCTTTTTAATACTCTAGGGTATGGAGATTGCTTTGCTCTTCTCCTCTTTTCTTCTTTTTCTTTTTTGGATTTTAAAGTCTAAGAAATAAGTATTAATTAATTACAAAAAAGGAGTAATCTACTATAACAAGTTAAATTATATTGATAAAGCAAAAAATAATTACACTGTGAATTTTTGTATTTAACTAAAACTTTCTTCTTCTTTTTCATGTCTTACCAATTCCTATTCTACCTCTCAGTTTTTTTAGGAGTTCATGAAAGTACAACTTGTCACTGAGTTTGGTATATTGTCTGGTCCATTACAATAGGCCCAAATGATAAATGGACTTTTGCCCTCTCCCACAGCAATCACTATTGATGTATCAAGGAAATGACCTATTTATAGAGTATACTGTGATTGATACAAGATATAGATTACCTCATTCTTTATTCTATTCTATTTTCTGATAAGAAAATAAGCTTTTTTCTTCACAAATAGGGGTGGCAAATGGTTTAGAAGAAAACAACAAGCAAGTTTTCGGACCGGTAATTAAAAAATAGTTAGCGTTTATAAAGTATCGAAAAATAGTTATTATTTTTCTGCAACACGGAAAGTTCCAGCATATTATACTAGAAATTGTTGCATCTGTATATGAACTTCCAGCATATTATGCTGGAACTCCAGCATAATATACTAGAGATTGCAGCACCTGTGTATGAACTTCCATGTTGGAACTCCAATATATTATGATGGAATATTTTTCGAATTTTGAATAGTGTTTTCGTTTAATTTTTTTTTTACTAAAAAAATGGCTAAATTTCAATTACTTTTGAAACTATGACTATTTTTCAATTTCCACTTTTAATCTAGCTATTTTTGAATTTGACCCAATAAAATATGAGTTGGATAATGAACTTTTAAAAAATGGGCCAAATATGGATATGAACCATATTATTCATGTAGAAAATGGATAACCAGTGAGTTTTAACTTTTACATTTGTAAATCTCTGGGTTCCTCAAGTTTAGAAGAATATTCTCCCAAAGGTGATTATATTATTACCCATATTATCCACCGGTTAACCCGCTTTATATCTATATTAAATATGAGTTGAATTAGATAACTTATCATTTTTTCATTACCAACTTTCAAACTGTTTCATATCTTACCCTACCCGCCCGTTTGCCACTGCTATTCACAAGCTTATCATCCCCAAAAACATCAACAAAGCAGTGAAATGGCCCCATAGCAAGCTTCCTATTGAATACATCGTCGGTCCCTCAAACTTGCATAATTTTCATTTAAACAGTTGAACTATATCTACGATGAATTGGACCCTAAAACCAAGTCAAATTGGGTCTATTTGAAATACAAATATATACTCAAAGAAATACATTCGCTGCCTTTTACATTACGGATCAGCCTCTCCAACCGTCTCTATATGCAAAATCCTCCACTAAATATTTTATTTTTATTAAGCTCCTTGGCCTTTTTCTAGTTTGATTGCAACATTTACAGACTTATTAACTTAAAAGCTGTGCATTATGTGAATCCACTTCTCTCAAATGTAGCATACAGAAAAGAGAATCCTGTACAAGTCATGGTAATATAACAAAACGTATGGAAATAAAATGAGGAATTTGAAGAGATGTTGACATATATCAGGGTAAGCTAGGCGAAAGTGTAGGCTTTGTCACTTTGAGTTCTCCACAATCACTGATGTAAACAGTTTTTTGTGGTTTATTCCAGATTGCGCGAGCAGTTTTTGCTCTTCCATCTCCAAGAAGCTCGGCAAAACCATTATACTGTCGAATATTTTCGGATGGTTTATAAGTGGGAATGGCAGCTATAGTTGTCACAATATCCATACCTGCAGTAAAGAGTCCAGGAAAAAGAAAAAAGAGTGAGCTTTTGATATGAATAGATGGATACTGTTTCAGCATGTAAGTTTCATGTTAGTAACTATGCAGAAAGTGGTATTAGTGTTACAAATTAGTGCCATGTCAACTTAAGTAATGCAGTATTTCGCTGCACACATATATATATATATATTGAGCAAAATTCTTTTAGCAGATCTAAATAGGATTCGAGCCGTGAAAATAGCCTCTTGCAGAAATATAGGGTAAGGCTACGTACAATAGACCATCGTGATCCGGCCCTTCCCCGGACCCCGCGCATAGCGGGAGCTTAGTGCACCAGGTTGCCCTTTAAATAAGGAACTAATCTTTTTCTTTCTGTTCCTCCAGGATAGTGGCGAAGCGAGGAAATTCAATAATTTTGAACACCCTTTGCCAGTGGGTATGCAAGGGTGCTCAACGTCTATTTTTATTTTATCAACAATAAGTAATATTTTATTATATACACAATATATTTTTTGGCAAAGGGTATTCAGTTGACCACCCTTGACAGCATAGTGTCTTTTTGTACCATCCCAAAAGGTCCTTTCTTTAGTTTTATTTTTTCATATGGAATCCCATCCCCAGGGGCCAATAATAGTGTTTCCCTCTTCTACCGCTAGGTGACTCGAACTCCCATCCTCATGATTGGAGGTAAAGGGTCCTTCCACTAGGCCGACCCTCTCGTCCTGTTTAGCTCGTTGAGCGATGAATGTTTACACCTTGAATAAAATATGTTGGATGAGTAGCTTTTCCCTGTGAATTCACAGATATGAGTTTAGCCCACTTCCCAGCATGATTAAACCGGAAGCTTTTACGTTTAGTCTTTCTTTATTGTGAATTTGCATAATCTGTTGTCCTATTTTTTCCTTTACAAGAGACAGTTAAACAATAGAGAGCAAGACTTGAATCCTATCTATAACTGACAATTATACATCTCAAATAATGCCTCTGCAATATCTGATGCACAATAACAGAGCAAAGCAAATTAAAAGGTAGATGAATTGACTAAGATAGTGGGTGAACAAGTCAATTAGCATCTAATGCTGCATTTCACCAGCAATCAAAAAAACTCGATATGCGCCTCTGCTACTGGTTTGAGCAGCAAACAGGATGATTCAAGGGAGAAGGAGCTAGAAGTCAGAATCAACTGTAAACACAGAGGATAAAGCTTGAGATAGCCTAAAGTTTTGATTGAGCTAGCAGGTTATGCCTGTCCATATCTTATAACAAAGCCTTCTTTTGATTTGAACCATAAGTAAATTCTTTAATCACTCAACCAAAAACACAAGAACCAAATTGGAGTCTCAGGGATGAAATGTGCAGTTTTGATCGAAAACAAGAAGTAGCTTATTTAGTAAAGAAAATGGCTCTGAATTTATACCATTAAAACCAATAATAAGGTAATAAAAGACTTAAACAAATGACATAATAGCAAAGTAACAGACTGATTCTAGAACAACGCATCCATATGATGTATCAACTATGAACTAATCAATCAATCAATTACGCCTCAATTCCGAATTACTTGGGATCGACTAGTCAATACTCTGTTCTTCCTGCTTTAATAGGTCCATTATCTAAATAAAATAGAAACAACTCCGGAATTATCCTTGTTCCTCCTTATTTCTCTAATCGAAACATATTTGACAGACTTTCTTAAGCAAGCATGCGAGTTTGTCACAACATACACTATACCAGAGCACCCTTTTACACTAAACATGCATATAGCGCACCCCAGTATACTAAGCTTCCGCAATGCGCGGGTCTGGGGAAGGGCTGGACCACAAAGGTCTATTATACGCGGCCTTACTCTGCATTTCTACAAGAGGTTGTTTTCACGGCTCGAACCCATGACAACCTGGTCACATGGCAGCAACTTTACCGATTGCGCCAAGGCTCCCTCCACACTAAACATGCATATATGCCAACCAAAGGAAAACTAAGTCGTCTGACCTTGGCGCAGGTGGTAAAGCTATAGCGGGATTAACTAAATGTTCAACTTCTATACACCCACAAGGTACAATTTCTTTTACACTATTAGATCATCTAATAGACAAGAGGGGCTTGCTCTGATGGTAAGCAACCCCCACTTCCAACCGAGAGGTTGTGAGTTCGAGTCTCCCCAAGAGCAAAGGTGGGAAGTTCTTGGAGGGAAGGATGCCGGGGGTCTATTTGGAAACAGCCTCTCTACCCTAGGGTAGGGATAAGGTCTGCGTACATACTACCCTCCCCAGACCCCACTAAGTGGAATTATACTGGGTTGTACTTTTTATTAGATCATCTAATAGATAACTAGACTAGCTGTTCATAAATATTGAGATTAACCGGGATATAAGGCATGTTACCTTCTACAACAAGTTAAATGGGACAAATAAGTAAACATTCTTTATATTGTAAGCGTATATAAGTTAAATTAACTCAACTGAAACAGATAAATTTATATAGATTTAAGGACTGACCTTCAAGAACAGTTCCAAAAACAATATTCTTACTATCAAGCTGAGGAACAGGACCAGGTCCAGTAGTAATCAAGAACTCCACATTATGATACTTAGGATTCAACATCAAATCATCATCATCATCATTCTCAGATAAAGGCAATGAAACTATTCCACCCCTAGAATGTTCCAAAATAAAAGCTTTAGATTCAGTTGTCTCTGTATTTCTAATCAACTCCAACGGTGGTTTCACTTCTCCTTTATCTCTCCTACCCTGTCTTCCCGCCATAAAAAACTGACCCGGGAAAATTTTCTGGACCAAAGTACCCTTATAAGTTGAACCAGAGGTACCGGTGCACATAGCTTTGAAATTTGAAACAGTTATGGGAACTAGGTTTCCGTATAGGCCAAGAATAAGGCGACCAATTGGTTCGGAATCAGAGCAATTTGACAAGTCATCGCCGAGAGTTCTGTTTGTGAAGTAATTAGGGCAAATGCTGAAGTCTAAATAGACACGTTCGGTTATGGTGGTGTCTGGTTTGGGGGGTGGTGGGGTAGCGGAGGAAGTGGAGATAGTGGTGGCAGGGAATGAGAGGGTGGTGGAGAGAAGGAGAAGTGAACGGCGGTTGAGGAGAGGTTTGAGGTTGGGGGGACGGGGGAGATGAGGAGGAGAAGGGAGGAGGATGGCGGAGCAGCCCATAATGGCGACGGTGCATGGTGGGGCGGGAAAACTAGTGATAGAGAGTGAGAAGATAGAATTATTTGTTACGTGGAGAGCGCAGGCCACACAAAAGATAGGTGGGGTCTAATTTTTAATACTATATTCTTATGAAATAATATAAGAACAAGAACAATAATACAAGAACAAGAACAATAACAGAAAAGTAGAGAGAGTAGTATTCTTATTGATACTTTGAGATGATTTACAATGGAGTAACACGCTCTATTTATAGGCATAGAAAAGACTTAGCCTCAAAGTAAAACTCTTCTATAAGATAGACATTCACTCTAATTAGAATTCTATTTAGAACACTCCCCCTTGAATGTCTATTCAATAATGTGCCTCGTTAAAACCTTAACTAAAACAAAATCCAATTGGAAAAATTAAAGAAAAGGAAAAAAGAGTACACATGTTTGAATATGCGCCTATTGGTTGCCTCGTTAAAAACCTTGCAAGGAAAACCCATTGGGACAAAACCTTGTAAGGGAAAAAGAGTGCAACTTAACTCCCCCTGAAAGAGCATCAATTCATATCCTTGAGTTTTCGCATTCCGATCTTGTGAACTAGCTTCTTGAAGGTTGACGTTGGTAGAGATTTTGTGAACAAATCAGCAATATTATCGCTTGAACGAATCTATTGCACATTGATATCACCATTCTTTTGAAGATCATGTGTGAAAAATAACTTTGGTGAAATATGCTTTGTTCTATCTCCTTTTATGAATCCTCCCTTCAATTGAGCTATACATGCTGCATTGTCTTCATACAAAGTCGTGGGTAGTTTGTTACACTTCAAACCACATTTGTCTTGAATATGAAGTAATATAGACCTCAACCACACACACTCCCGACTTGCTTCATGAATAGCGATTATCTCGGCATGATTAGATGAAGTAGCCACAATTGATTGCTTAGTCGATCGCCAAGATATGGCGGTGCCTCCACAGGTAAACACATAACCTGTTTGAGATCGAGCCTTGTGTGGGTCGGATAAATATCCAGCATCAGCATAACCAACAAGATCAGGACTGCAATTATTGCCATAAAATAAGCCCATATCGGTAGTCCCTTTTAGGTACCTCAATATATGTTTGATCCCATTCCAATGTCTCCTTGTGGGAGCCGAGCTATACCTTGCTAAGACATTAACTGAAAAGGTTATGTCAGGCCTTGTAGTATTTGCAAGGTACATTAGTGCGCCAATTGCACTAAGATATGGTACTTCAGGACCAAGTAGCTCTTCATTCCTTTCTTGCGGTCGGAATGGATCTTTATTCACATCAAGTGATCGAACAACCATCGGAGTACTTAAAGGATGTGCTCCATCCATGTAAAACCGTTTCAGTACCTTTTCTATATAGGTAGATTGATGAACAACAATTCTGTTTGCCAAATATTCAATTTGCAAACCAAGACATAATTTTGTCTTTCCGAGATCTTTCATCTCGAATTCATTCTTTAGATAATCAATTTCCTTTTGGAGTTCTATGGGGGTTCCAATAAGGTTTATGTCATCGACATATACGGCAAGTACAACAAATTCCGATGTTGTTTTCTTTATAAAAACACACGGGCAAATGGCATCATTTATATAGCGTTCTTTTAACAAATACTCACTAAGACGATTATACCACATTCGTCCTGATTGCTTTAGACCATACAAGGATCTTTGCAATTTGATTGAAAATATTTCCCGGGACTTTGAATTATGAGCGTTCGGCATTTTGAGTCCATCGGGAATTTTTATGTATATCTCATTATCAAGTGAGCCATAAAGATAGGCAGTAACCACATCCATTAAATGCATGTCAAGCTTTTCAAGGACAACAAAACTAATGAGATAACGAAAAGTTATGGCATCCATTACAGGCGAATATGTCTCTTCATAATCGACACCAGGCCTTTGAGAAAATCCTTGTGCAACAAGGCGTGCCTTATATCATTGTACTTCGTTTTTCTCATTTCTCTTGCGTACAAAGACCCATTTATAGCCAACAGGCTTAACACCATTAGGTGTTTCAACTATAGGGCCAAAAACTTCACGTTTTGCCAGCGAATTCAATTCTGATTGAATTGCCTCTTGCCATTTTGGCCAATCATGTCTTTTTCGACATTCTCCAACAGATTGAGGTTCAAGATCCTCATTTTCTTGCATAATGCTAGATGCGACATTAAAAGCAAAGACATAATCAACTACTATATCCACTCGATTAAAATTTGCCTCAATATCGATTGGATTTATGGATAGTTCCTTATTTTCCTGAGTCTTGGGCTCAAAGGATTCTTCATGAATCTCAGAGTTTATTAAATCATGAATTTCCTCATGAGATTCTTTCGTAGTGTCATTTTGATAATTTGCTTTCCTCTTTCTAGGATTTCGATCTTTGGAACCTAATGGCCTGCCACGCTTCAGGCATGCATTCGACTCATTGGATATGACACTAGATGATTGTCCAACATGGACATCAATACGGATTGGAACATTCTCCGCGGGGATGTGGGATTTTGTTATCCTTTTCAAGTCCGTAAATGCGTCAGGCAATTGATTTGCTATTCTTTGCAAATGGATAATCTTTTGCACCTCTTTTTCACAAATAGAGGTACGTGGATCAAGATGAGATAATGATGCATTTTTCCACAAAATTTCCCGTTTGGTTTCACCGACTTCTCCCCTAATTTTGGGAAAAGTGTCTCATCAAATTGACAGTCTGCAAATCGTGCAGTGAACAAATCCCCTGTCAATGTTTCGAGGTAGCGAATAATGGAGGGCGATTCAAACCCAACATATATTCCTAACCTTCTTTGCGGACCCATTTTGGTGCGGTATAGCTGTGCTATAGGCACATATACTGCGCATCCAAAGATTCTTAAATGGGATATATTGGGTTCATGACCCAAAACCAATTGCAACGGGGAATATTTGTGATAATTCGTCGGTCTGAGACGAATTAGCATTGCTGCATGCAAAATGGCGTGACCCCATACCGAAGTGGGCAGCCTCGTTTTCATGAGTAATGGTCTTGCAATCAACTGCAGGCGTTTAATTAAAGATTCTGCAAGACCGTTTTGAGTGTGAACATGAGCTACAGAATGTTCCACTTTTATCCCAATTGATAAGCAACTATCATTAAATGCTTGGGATGAAAACTCAGCAGCATTATCCAGTCTAATAGACTTGATTGGATTATCAGGAAATTGTGCTCGTAGTCGAATTATTTGTGCCATTAGTTTTGCAAATGCAAGGTTGCGTGATGACAACAGGCACACATGAGACCATCTACAGGATGCGTCTATTAGGACCATAAAATATCTAAAAGACCCACTAGGTGGGTGAATAGGTCCACAAATGTCCCCTTGTATACGTTCCAAAAACGTAGGTGACTCAGTCCCAACCTTTGTTGGTGATGGTCTTGTAATTAACTTGCCTTGATAACAAGAAGTGCAAGAAAATTTATTATTTAAAAGAATCTTGAAATTCTTTAACGGATGCCCATATGAGCTTTCTATAATCCGTCTCATCATGATTGATCCAGGGTGTCCCAATCGATCATGGCAAAGTACAAAAGTATTGGAATCAGTAACATTTTTGTTTACTGTTGAATGTGCCTCAATTGCACTAATTTTTATCCAATACAGGCCACAAGATAAAGACGGAAATTTTTCAATAACCCTCTTTTGGCCAGAGACATTCTTTGTAATGATGAGATATTCAAGATTATTCTCATCTATTGTCTCAACATGATAGCCATTCCGGCGTATATCTTTAAAACTCAACAAGTTTCTCTTAGACTTGGAGGAGAACATTGCATTCTCTATGATAAACATTGTTCCTCTAGGCAGAGTTATAGTTGCTCTTCCGGAGCCTTCAATCAATTTACTACTACCAGAGATTATAGTAACATCTGCCTTACACATACTTAGTTGAGAGAAATATTTCTTTTCTTTGAGTATCGTATGTGTAGTACATGAATCAACTAAACAAATATTTGATCCAAGATTGCTTTGTGAGATATCCATATTTGCTTTCCCATGGTTTGACATACAAAAGAAAATACACGAACATGAGAATAAACAAATTCAATCCGTTTGTTTCACATTTAAACAATATTTTCAAAAATCTGCTGAGGTTAGTTGACTAACTAAATCAGATAGTCGATTATATGTTTTCCATAATCGATTACTTTGCTTTGAAAATTTCAGTTTAAGCACTATCTCAATGTAATCGATTGTTAAACATACATAATCGATTATTTTCTAATTTGAAAAATTTCAGATCACACTGTCTTAATATAATCGATTGTTAAACATACATAATCGATTATTTGCTATTTTGAAAAACTTCAGATCACACTGTCTTAATATAATCGATTGTTAAACATACATCATCGATTATTTGCTATTTTGAAAAACTTCAGATCACACTGTCTTAATATAATTGATTGTTAAACATACATAATCGATTATTTGCTATTTTGAAAAACTTCAGATCACACTGTCTTAATATAATCGATTGTTAAACATACATAATTGATTATTTGCTATTTTGAAAAACTTCAGATCACACTGTCTTAATATAATCGATTGTTAACAAGTATTTAATCGATTGTTTTGCAGTTTTAATGCGAAATATTAGATAATAGACTAACTGTTAGGTTAGTCGATTAACTCTACTGAAAAATAAAAATATCTTTGAAATTTAAGCATATTGAAACATTCTAAAGAACTAATACTAACATTATATCATAAACTAACTAATACGAGCTGATACTAATGACTATTAGTTTATTCACTAACTAATACAAATAAAATCAAACAATTCTATCTTCCTTCATCACAGATCCATCACCGATTAAGTGGTCTATTTTCCCCTCAGGGTGCTCAAAGAAGTCTGCCACATCCAGGTGGGTGATGTCAAAATTATCGTCAGAGACAAAATTTGTTTCAGGGCCTTTATCCTTTAGAGATGCTTGATAAAGATCAACCAAATGTCTTGGTACATGGCAAACTTTTGACCAGTACCCTTTTCCACCGCAACGATAGCATATAGTTTCTGAACTATTTGCCTTTGGATTCTCATGATCCCGTTTCTGCTTTTGGTGGTTATTTCTCTTTGGGGGGTGACGGACATTAGGGAAATTTCTTCCTTGTCTACGTCCACGGCTATGACCCCGATTACGACCACGACCATGACTAGATCCATGGCCTTTTCCATGCTTGGCATAATGAGAATACACCTTATCTGCTTCAGGCAATGGTGTAGACCCAGTGGGTCGATTTTCGTGATTTCTCATGAGCAGGTCATTGTTTCTCTCAGCTACAAGGAGAAGAGAAATCAGTTTAGAGTACTTTTTGAAACCTTTCTCTCTGTACTGTTGTTGCAGTACCATATTGGAGGCATGAAACGTTGTAAACGTTTTCTCAAGCATATCATAATCAGAGATATTATCTCCACAGAGTTTCAATTTAGAAGTAATTCTGAACATTGCAGAATTATATTCAGAAACAGACTTAAAGTCTTGGAGCCTCAGATGAGCCCAATCATATCGTGCTTGTGGCAGAGTGACCAACTTCAGGTTGTCATATCTCTCCTTTAAGCCGTTCCACAAGATGAGTGGATCTTTGACTGTGAGATATTCAATTTTCAAACCTTCATCAAGGTGATGGCGCAAGAAAATCAAGGCCTTAGCACAGTCTTGGGTGGATGCTTTATCTCTGTCTTTAATGGCGTCTCCAAGACCCATAGCATCTAAGTGGATTTCAGCATCCAACACCCATGTCATATAGTTCTTGCCCGAAATTTCAAGGGCAACGAACTTTCTTTTCATAATATCAGACATAATTAAAACCAAATTCGGAAAAAGGGAAATACCTTAATTTTCTCAAGAGGATTCTTGAGACGTTAGAGTCTCGTGCTGATAACGTGTTATGAAATAATGTAAGAACAAGAACAATAATACAAGAACAAGAACAATAGAGAGAAAAGTAGAGAGAAGAGTATTCTTATTGATACTTTGGGATGATTTACAATGGGGTAAGACCCCTCTATTTATAGGCATAGAAAAGACTTAGCCTCTAAGTAGAACTCTTCTATAAGATAGACATTCACTCTAATTAGAGTTCTATTTATAACATATATAATATTTTAGGACACCATTTTCCATATTACATTATTTTCTGCTATACAAAATAAGTGATTTTTTGATTTTTTTCTTATAGTTTAAAATAAGTAATTTTTTAGATTTCAATAATAAATTAATTATTTTTTTACATTATACTTGGAATATATATTATTAAAATATGTACTATGAGTATTTATGTGAGATAATAAAAATTAATATGGTCAATTCATTACTAATTAATGCTAAAAGATGAATTTTTTAATTTGTATGAAAAACATTCAAAAAATTATTTATTTTGAATCGAAGAGAAAAAGTTTTTATTGCATACTTTCTAGAAAAATATCTAACTACCATAATTTAGGCGGGGATTAATAATTTAAACTTTAAGAGTTCAAACATTTATTAGGTTCAAAATATGTAGATGTGACGACCCAAAGGGGCCATCAATTATTTTCTACCCATTCTATACTTTTGAGGCCTTGAAAACACCATTTAGGGTTATCTCGATTTATGTGTGCAATCCGAACATGTAGCCGAAAAGCTCAAATATGAATTCTGTGAGGAAAATGCTAATTTCGATATTACATTGAATAAATTTGACTTCGGTCAATATTTTGGATAAACGGATCCGGACCCGTAATTTGATGGTCTTGTAGGACCCGTAGGAAAATATGAGATTTAGACGTATGCCCGGAATCAAATTCCGAGGTCCCAAGTCCGAGAAATAAATTTTTATGTGAAATTATTTTCTGAAAATAGTTAAGGTAATTGGAAATGAAATTTGATTAGAAGACTATGGTATCGGGCCCGTATTTTGGTTACGGCGCCCGGTACAAGTTTATATCTGTTTTAAGCATTTTCTGTAAAGTTTGGTTGAAAACGGACGTCGTTTAACATGTTTCGGACTTAAAATAAGAATTCGATGTTTTATGAGAATTTAGAAGAAAAAGTCATGGATTTCGAGGCTCAATTTAATGTTTATGATGTTATATAAGCGATTTGATCGCACGGATAACTCCGCAGGATGATTTTCGAGGTAATGTGTTTGTTTGGTTTGGAGCCCCGAGAGCTCGGGTGAGTTTTGAGTAGGTTCCGGAATTCTTTAGATTTAAAATATCAGAGGTTCAGGAAAATGTTGCAGACTCTGAACCCTCCAGCGCGATCCACGAGAAATCGTGTGCGGCCGCGATCGCCTTTGCGTGGTCCGCGTTAGATGCTGTGCAGCCACTGTCGACTTTGCATGGTCCGCATAGGGCTAAGATTCGCAGGTCTTCTGTTAGGTTAGCGCGGTCGTGGTCTTTTTTGCGTGGTCCGCAGGAGACTTCAGAGAGGTATAAAAAAACGGAAAACTCAGTTATTTTTTACTTTTCAAAAATCCAAAACATAAGAGGCGATTTCCCAAACGATTCTCCTTCTTCAAAACGATTGGTAAATGATTTTTAACTTATTTTCTTCACTCCTTAACATTTGTTAACATGATTTTAACTTCAAATCAAAGATTTTAATGGGGAAATTTAGTTGTTGGGTAGAACCTAGATTTTGCTAAAATTGGGGGATTTGACCTCCATTTGAAGTCCGATTTCCAAACAATTCATATATTTGGGCTTGTGGGGAAATGGGTAATCGAGTTTTGGTTCGAACCTCGGGTTTTGACCACGTTGGCCTGAGGGGCGTTTTAGTTATTTTACCTAAATTTGCGTCTTAACTTTAAATTAAATAGTAGAATCAGTTGCTTGAGATGTTATTTACAAGATGTGATTGAGATGGATAGATTTGGACCATTCGGAGTCGGATACTCGCGACAAAGGTGTGGTTTCGAGTTGATTTTGGAGCCTATTTGAGGTAAGTGACTTGTCTAACCTTGTGGGAGGGAGGGGGGGGGGGGGGGGGGACTTCTTCCCCTTAGAACATGATATTTGGTATTTGAATGCCTCGTGCGTGAGGTGACAAGCGCGTACTTGAGCAAATTATTGGAAATCTGTTTTTACTTGAAGTTTTTAAATTGAGTTTTCTTGCTTACCTGTTTACCTTAAATTGCAAGTTTATTCTATGCTAGTTTAGAGAAGTATGTTAATTTGACTTACTTGCCTAAGTGCTTAAGCTGTCTTGTTTGTGCTCCGTGTAGTATGTTTGGCTAGAACTTTCTATTTCTTATCCCGAGTTTAGTATCTATCCTAATGTTTGGATTGTTATTGTGTGTTTTTAAATTGGGACTATGGGTTGGCCACCCAGGAGATCCCCTACACTTGATATGTTCTGGACTGAGGGTGCGGGATACCAAGAGATCCCTGGCACATAAAATTATAAGTTTTAAGGATACCAAGAGATTTTCGGAATACCAAGAGATCCTTGACACATAAAATTGTAAGTTTTGAGGATCTCATGCCTTCGGCTAAGTTCATTTTTGTGTGGCATAACACTAGTAAAGTGATTTTTCTGTTGTAAAATAGAAAAAACGATGACTTTACTCCTCATATTGTGTTAATTGATGATCATTTGAGAATTCTAACTCTAAATACATGTACTCTCACCAGTACATATGGTAAATATGTCCACGAATACATATAAACATGAAGGGAAAATACCACCTACTAGTAATTTTAGGTCAACGAATTTAAAAATATTATTAATATGGTATAATATTTTTCTCTATGAGTCAAGCATGCACGATTTATCTCAAAAGACCTCACATTATTAAGAGATATTATTGTTAGAACATTTACTATAACTAAAATTTGCAACTAATATTTTTTTGTGTGCACGTCTCCAAGCTCGTAAGGGGTAAGCAAACTGAGCCTTACACTATCACTCTATTATTGTTATATTTGTCATCGAACGACATGATCCTTGATTCCAGTTGTTGCGATTAAATAGCCCGAAAATACTCTTTAACATGGTATGATATTATTTACTTTGGATCAAATATGCACATTTCTTTTCAAAAATCTCACACCAATAAAAAATCCTCTATGCTCTATATGTAAATTTTCAATCTTTTGAACTATTAATGTGATATTATATTCGCACATCCAAATAAGCAATTTTTGGTAACTTTGCTTTGCATCCAAGCCTTCTCCACCCAGTATACTTCATCTGACACCACACCCTTAATGCGACAATTAGAATGTTTTTACATAGAGAGTTTTGGTTGGATATATGAACCCCCAACTTCATAATTCAGTTTCAAGCGTTGTGAGGTCTAAACAAATCTCTTTAACAAAATTTTCATGTCCCTTTTAATCAATGCTTGTTTATTCTGAACAATTAATTAATACAACAAAATAAATTTTTACTTTGACTTTTAAGTTTATTTTTGTGCAAAACATTAAAATAAGGTTACAATTTTGATGATTATAATTTAGAACTTTGAATCACAAGCAATCAAACATGTCAAAGTGTCCCAAAAGAATAAGTTTATAAATTACGTGAGATAAAGGTTAAAATGGGATAGATAAGAGTTAGTCTGTAATAGAAAGACATTCATTTCAATATTTATAATCCGTGACAGTTGGTAAGTTTATTTGATCGAATTGATAGATACAAAATCCTTCTTATGGTTTGGATTTTATTAATCAGATGAAATGTGGTTCTTGTTCTGTTTGCACGATTTGTAATGTCTATATTTTAAATCGTGTAATGCATATTTCCATCTACCTCACACAAGGTTAGAGTAAAGCATGTCTCCGTATATATTATCGTCCTTAAATTCCACTTATATGATTATACTGGTATGGAATTATTGTTGAAGGGAGTTCAACTTAATTACCATCCTTTACAGTATGTGATTACGTTAGTGTCTAAAACAAAAAAAAAAAGATAATTCAATTAAAAAGTAGGAACTTCACTTAGATGTTGTCGTGCCCCTTTTCCTCGTGAAATTGGGTTTTTGATACTTGGAAGGGCAACTCGTTCCATTTTGAGAATTGAGTTTAAGAGAACTGAAGAGTCGCCACCTAATGACTATAGTGCATTACAACACTAAGGAGGGTTTTGTTTGGATAACCAGAGATTGGGTAATGGCTTGAAATTATTCCAAGGGGAAGGTGTTAGGCACCCCTCAGAATCCACTAGTGTGGTTCCCGGCCAAGCTATTATCGTGACTTAAATGCAAATAACACATAGGCAAGTAAGAGTTTCACATAAGAGGAGATATTCATGTAATGGTCACAAATAAACAAAATTAGCAAGAGCTAAAGAGAGTTAATTTTTCTTTCTTGGAAGAAATGATTTTAAAAGATTTAAAAGAAACAAAGAACAAAAGGGAGAGGTCCTAGGTTTGTTAAAAATATGGATCACGTCATGCAATACCCGATAATCACTCCTCAAAGAGGGACTACACGTGGTATTAACACACTGGTCATCATATTCATCTCTGCCCTTTCACGCACCGTAAAAGTATTAAAGCACGAAATGGTCTCGTTTACTTGTTGCATGCTAATACACATCCCGATCCTTTCAGTCCCAAAGGTGCTTCGGACTGCTAATCCTAAAAGAGGGAGGATATGTTAGGCTTATTTGTGATTTCAAAGGTAAACATACTAAGGCGACAAGCAAGAACAGATATAACAAGTTTGAGGGGGAAGCATATAGCAAATAACAAAGGCTCAGTTAGGTCTCCTTTAAACTAGAGAAAGCACATAGTTTAACATGTCTTGCACATACTATTTAGGATCTGATTTAATACTGAACGTGGAAGAACCTAAATGTTGGGGCAGACTGATTTACTATATAATTCAGGTAAGAAGCCTCAGTCAGGCCTGCATGCTGGTTATAGTGAATAAAATGTGAGTCAGTTTATAAGTTTACCCTAAAGATTTCCTAAGTGTTAGACGGAAACCTATAGGCATGATATCTACTGGTTGCATATTGGTTTAGAAAAAGAAAGTTGCCAGTTTGAAACCGTGTTTTAGCAGAAGAGCACAAGTTTTGTAATTGGTAATACATTACTATTGATAGTTTAAACTTACCAACAGGTGAGGCGATTCAGATTTGATTAGAACCCCTATAGGCATGCTCTCTGTGTTTGCCAACTTAAAAAAACATTATAGACATAGAAGAGTACATAAATTCTACAACATGATATCTAAGCGTTGTGTGATATCTGATTACATTTTTTGGTAGTTAGGACCAATAGACAAGTTTGCCTAGTGAAAAGCGAGTATGCAAGAATCAAAAAGGACTTATAGGCATATTTTCTACGTGCATGTGCATAATGTCTACATGAAAGTGTAGGAACCCTATAGTCATGGCATCTAAATGAGAATGTTGAAGTTCTTATAGTCATGTCATCTTAATAGGAATGCAGAAGTGCTTATAGGCATGGTAGCTATGAAAAGATGCAGAAATCTTATAGGCATGGTAACTACATGAAAAATGCGAAAATCTTATAGGCATGATAACTACATAAAAAATGCAGAACTCTTATAGGGATGGTAACTACATAAAAAATACAGAAATCTTATAGGCATGGTAACTACATGAAAAATGCAGAAACCTCATAGGCAGGGTAGCTACATGGAAAATACTGAAACCTTATAGGTAGGGTAGCTATATGAGAAATACTAAAATTAGAGATTTCTATATGCAAGTTATCTGCCATTTTTGCATGCATGGTTTTCCCTCCCTTTTCACTAGTCATCCCCAAAAGTTTTATTACAAGTTATTACAGTCCAAAGAAAAGAAGATACATTAGAAATTGAAAATTACAACCAATGAGGGCTTGATTCAGACTTCATGTCCGATCTATGAAGTAAACTAACTCTAAAGATCATGTTTCAAAGTCTTTCTCTCTTCTGGGTGTGTCAAAGTTTCTCTAAGAGTTTCTTAAGAACCCCGAGCAGTGTTTACACCCAAATGTATTACCATATTAAGCCATAGTGCAGTGTGGAAAGGCCAGCCCTCAGGTGTCCAAGTTCACAGGGAACTCAAGGTCCCAAGGCAAGGTCACAAGGGGGACAAAAATTAGGGACTAAGAGAAGAAATGCAAGTGCAAAATTCTGAAAGGGGAAAAGGGGAAGGGAAACAATACACATATGGATATAGAAAATGGGGAGTTTGCTAGATCACAAAAAAAGAGCAGGCTAATGGGCATGCAAAGCAATGGGATATGCTGGCACACCCTCCATCCTGTTTAGAGGCTAAGACCCCATTGGTTCAAAACTTAGTTTATGGACAATAATTCATATTGTCATGCCCTAAGTCACCACTCACAATTACATAAGGGTAATAGGATAGGGAGCCAAAGTTCACAACAGAAACATGCAGTAGAACATAGGCATACTAAGCTGAATACTGAAATCTACAGCAAACAATAAAGTAGGCATGAATACATAGACTGTAAGTAAACACATCAGGGTGATGCTGAAACTTAAATTAGGACATGCCAGTTTCAAAGAAATAAGTAAAACAAAATTAGTATTCTTGTAAAAGCTAAAGTGCAAACAGGAAGACAAAACACTATAAGTGTGAGTTAATAAGAGATTGTGAAAATTGTGAAGTCTGAACTGTGTGATTGTTAAATTGTGTTTGTGAAAAGAAAAGGGTCATGTATTTATAGTGCAGAAAGCATGCAGAAATAAGGTAAGAAAATATTTAAAGAACTGATTGTCAATCAATTACATAAAAAGCTCCCTTTAATTAAAGGATTTAACTTCAAAAGGGTATAAGCCAATTAAAGAAAGAAATTAATAAACCCTTTGTGTAAAGCAGGAAATTGAGGTAAATATATAAAGGTTATTTAAGGACAGGATTTTGACTATACACGGTTTGTGCAAATAAGGTTAGGGAATCAATTAAAACCTAGTAAATCACAAGGTCTAAAATTTGGTATGAATGATCCAAGTCATAAAAGACGAGGAAGGGTTTTCCCTTAGTTGAGTCACATAGAATATGCAGTAAAATATGGAAAGAAATCAATCAAACTATACTTAGAAGGAAGTTTACACTAATTGCAAATTTTAAAATCATTTAAAGGGAAATTCATCATATATAAGGAGCATGTGAGCATGAAAGAAGACTGTCGTGTAAATCAATAGAAAAATCCAGTGTAGAAGAGCTTAGCAAAAAGTTCAGCATTGTATGAAAATAAATGTCCAAACTCAACTCAGAGACTCAAAGTTATTATGAAAGAGTCAGGGTTTCTAAAAATAAAACCCTAGTTCAGGCAACTATATGATCAAACTTGGCAGAATCCCCCAAATTATAGGATTTTCACCTTGAGTCAAGTACAGAGATGAGAAAGCAAGTAGTTGAAACAGGTTCAAAGGTTTTAGGGAAGAGCTGAAACCTCTTGCATGCTTCTATCAGCAACATAAACCCATGATAAAACATGACATCAAAATAACAGGCAGAGTACAGTAGAAGCACTCAAAGGAAAAAATAGAGGAAAACACTAGTAGGAACAATAAACATGCTTAAGAAGTTAATCAGAAGAACTTAAACAGGGCTTAGTAGAAGAAAAGTAAGGAAACTTAAGAACTTAGCAGGAAAGTACAGTAGGAAAACATACTGGAACATAGGAGAAGAAAAGTACAAGAACATAATAGAAAAGCATATAAGAACATAGTATAGAAAATACAGTAAAAAACATACAAGGACGGGGCATAGAGGACACAATAGAAGGACATACATGGTAGAAGAAAACATAAGAACACAGTAGAAAATCATACGAGACCATGATATAGGGAAACATAGTAAGAGAAGCATATAAGAACATGATACAAGAACACAATAGAGAAAAATACACATGAATGACAAAGAAAAATCATAAAAATATTTAAACACATTTGAGAAAACCCTAGATCGGAAAAGAAAGATTGTTGAAAGTGATTTTGAAAGAGAAGTCGGGAGAATCGTTTGAAAACATCAAGTAAAGCACAGACATACAACGAATTTAAGAAATCAGAGAAAACCTCGAAGGTTAAGGTTTCAGAAGAACCCTAGATATGAGAAAGGCTTTAAAAAGGTCATCGGTCGGAGTCGGAGAAATCAGAACCAGGCTCAACAACCTTGATACGCTAGAGCAAGGCCGGCGATGACCTTGAGACCTCGAGTCGGCAAAGGTCTAAGCGCAAACCTTCGAGGTCTGTCCTCGAATCTTTAAGTATCAAGCACATAGGAGTAATAGGAGGTGTGTATAGGACTCATATGGTCTGAGAAGTCATGGATTCCGGCGAGTTTCACAGTGGAAAATGGTGAGAGACGGTTAGGGTCAGAGAAGGTTTGAGAGTGTTTGAGAGAGGGGAGGGTTTCAAGGGCGGCAGGTGAATGAAAATTGATTTAGGGTTGGGGGTTTGGGAAATTATAAAAGGCAAGGTAGAATCGTGGCCGTTGATCATTTCGATCCACAGTCCAGATCAAAAAATGGGAGCCAGGCAGGTAAAATAAATGGTTCAAGGGTTGGGTAATTTAGAAATAGGGCTGATAATTTTGATTTGAAATAGGGTTACTTGGGTTGGTCAATTTGGGCTAAAATTGAAATGAAACAGGGCTAGATTTTAAATAGCCACTTTCTCCTTTTTATTTTATAAAAATAGTAAAATAATTTCTGAAAATAATTGAAGATTCTAAATTAATTAATAATATATAAGTATTAGATTAAAAATACTGGAATCAAATTTGTAATTATACATGCAATTAATTCTTAAAATAGGCTAATATTACAATTATATGCAATTTAGCTTTAAAAATACTAAATAAATTTGCAAAAAATGTGTAAAAATTACCTTAGCTATATATTAGCATAAAATTTAGAATGAAATGAGTTAATACCCAAAAATGATAAGTTGAGGAATAATTATTGGTTTTTGTACTGCTAACAGGGCAATAACTTGATTTAAAAATCTTTAAAAAATTAGGAAAAATACCAAAAAATTTGGACACGCTTATATATGCATACATATACTATTTTAAAATGTAGGAACTTTATTTAGACGTGCTCGTCAATTAAAATGTAGGAACTTCACTTAGATGTGCACGGCAAACGCTAAAGCCAGTATGTGATGGCAAATATTAATCGAATAAAGAATCACAGTTCTCAACTATCACATTTAGAAAGATCAATGATTGGTTTTTCGAAGTCTTAAATTTAGGACTTGCTGTTGAATATGTTAAATATCCCACATCGGTTGGGGAGTAAATTGGGTGACAATTTCACCCTATAAAAGGGGCCCTAATATTTAGGATTAAAACACACCTCTCATTTGCCTTCTCATCTTCTTAAGGCATTTGTAACTTATCTCTTTAGTATTATTTCACTTGTATTTTTGGAGTGAAAAAAAAATTGATTGTGTCCGGGGAAATAGGAAAAATTGGTCGATCCTCATAAATTATGGCGTTCATTTTATAATTGTCTTATTATCTTATTTATTATTTAGTGGCTGCCATAATTTTGGTATAGTAGTTGCGACTTATTCGCACTATATACACTTGGCTTCCGCAACAACAGGTATCAGAGCCAAGGTACTGTCTAAGTATGCTCTGTGGTTGCAGCATAGTCTGATCTTCCATATCAGAAAAGATTTATCTTGGTAACTACGTCAAGGTTCTGTCTGAGTATGCTCTGTGGTTGCAGCTTAGTCTGATCTTCCACCCTAGAAAGGAAATAATCTTGTTTTGTGTTGTCACCTATTAAATAATATTTGTGTCAAAGACGGGAGATAATAAACAAGAATAATCTACATCAAGTGTCAACAATACATCATCATTGGCATCTTTGCTTATGACAAGAATTCTGTCAAATGCAAAATTTGCGGTAGAAATTTTTGATGGGTCAGGATATTTTGGGATGTGGCAAGGCGAGGTTCTAGATGACATTTTTCAACAAGGGCTAGATCTTGCTATTGAAGAAAAAAGACCAGTTGTTATTGGAGAATTATCAATTGTATTTCTTGTGGTACCATTCGATCCTACCTTGCTAGAGAGCAGAAATATCCGTACACAAAGGAAACTTCTGCAAGTAAACTATGAAAAGCACTGGAGGATAATTTTTGAAGAAGAGACTGTTTTGCTTCACCTATGTTCATGGTATAACGATGAATAAACATATCACCAGTTTCAATAAGTTGGTCAGAGATTTGCAAAATATGGATGCAACTTTTGATAATGGTGACTTGGACTTGATGTTATTGGGGTCACTTCCTGATGAGTACGAGCACCTTGAAACAACTCTACTCCATGTAAATAACGAAATTTCTCTCAGAGAAGTTTGTTCGGCTTTGTACAACTATGAATAAAGAAAGGGAGGAAAACAAAAGGTCGGACTGGTTGTGAGGGGTTTTCCTCAAAATCAAACGAGGACAAAGAAGGGAAGATCTAAGTCAAGATCTAGAGCCTGCAAAGATGAATGAGCCTTTTGTCGAGAAAAGGGGCATTGGAAGAAAAACGGTCCGAAGTTGAAGAATAAGGCCAAACATAAAAATGGAAAGGCCATTATGGATTCAAATGTAGCTGATTATGATGATTCAAACTTCTCATTAGTTACAACATAGCCATCAACATCATCAAGCATATGGTTGATGGATTCAGCTTGTAGCTATCATATGTGTCCTAAGAGGGACTGGTTCGTGGATTTTCAAGAAGGAGAATATGGAGTCGTCTAAACAACGGATAAAAACCCTATTACCACATATGGAATTGGTTCAATACGATTAAGGAACATGATAGAATGATCAAAACATTAACAAATATTGATATGTACCGGGTTTGAAGAAAAATATCATCTCTGTGGGAGGCCTAGAATTAAAAAAGGTTCAAAATTATTGTAGAAAATGGAGTGATGAGAGTATGCTCTGGTGCACTAGTGGTTATGAAGGCCAGTTGGAAGAATAATAACATGTACCGCTATCGTGGTAGTACAGTAATTGGGACAACAACAGTGACATCCAGTGATGAAAGGGAGGCAGAAGCAACCGGGCTATGGCACATGCGCTTGGGACATGCTGGAGGAAAATCCTTAAAAAATCTATCAGATCAACGATTGTTAAAAGGATCTACTTGCAACTTGGAGTTTTGCGAGAATTGTATCAAGGTAAAACAAACAAGGGTTAAATTTGGTACAACAATCCATAATACTAAAGGCATTTTGGATTATGTATACTATGATGTTTGGGGTCCTTCCAAAACACCTTCATTGGATGGGAATCACTATTTTGTAACCTTTATTGATGATTTTTTCCGCAGAGTGTGGGTGTATAAAATGAAGAGCAAAGATGAAGTGTCGGAAATTTTTCTCAAGTGGAATACGACGGTGGAGAATCAAATAGACAGGAGGATCAAGTGTATTTGCACAGACAATGGAGGTGAATACAAAAATGATCATTCCAATAAGGTCTGTGAAAATGATGGCATCATCTGACACTTCACTGTCAGACATACAACACAACAGAATGGAGTGGCAGAACGTATGAACCGGACCTTGCTGAAGAAGGTACAATGTATGTTGTCCAATGCTAGCTTGGGCATTTTGGGCTGAGGCAATTACATATGCATGCCACCTCATTAGCCGTATATCATCTGCTACTATTGATGGAAAGACATGATTTGAAAAATGGTATGGAAAGCCTGCTGTAGATTATGACTCTTTGCACGTGTTTGGATCAACTGCATATTATCATGTGACAGAGTCAAAACTGGATCCAAGGGAAAAGAAGGCTATTTTTATGGAAATTACTTCTAGAGTCAAAGGTTACCGCTTATTGTGTCCTATGACAAAGAAAGTAATATTCAGTGGGGATGTTACCTTTGATGAATCTGTTATGGTAAATAAGGTAACAAATGAAGATACCAAACAAGATGATGGTGCTTCTAAGCAAGTGGAGTTTGAGGGAAAATTTATTTTTCCTACACAAGAAGCAGAGGAGGAGACAAACGAAGATCATCCTATCGAACAACACCCATTTGAGAGGGAGGATCCAACTCAAGAACCTCAACAGTAACTTGAGATAATTGCAATAAGTAAACCGAAGAGGACAATAACTAAACTTGTTAGTCTCATAGAGACGGCGGCTTGTGCCACCTTAATTGTAGCTGATGATATTCCTACCACTTATAAAGACCCAGTCCAAAGTTCAGAAGAAGATAAGTGGAGGATTTCCATTAATGATGAAATAGAGTTCCTTCATCAGAATCATACATGGATATTGGGCAATCTCCCGAAGGGCAAGAAAGAAATTTGGTGCAAATGGGTTTACGCAAAGAACAAAGGATTTCCTAACCAAGCAGATGTTCACTACAAAGAAAGATTGGTGGCCAAAGGATATGCTCTAAATAAGGGAATTGATTATAATGAAGTATTTTATCCAGTTGTAAAACATTCCTCTATTAGAATTATGTTGGCTTTGGTAGCGCAGTTGAATTTGGAACTAGTTCAGATGGATGTAAAACTTATTTTTTACATGGAAACTTGGAGGATAAAATCTATATGACTCAGTCAGAAGGACTCAAAGTTGCTGGAAAAGTAAGTACGATATGCAAACTTGAAAAATCACTATACGAATTGAAACAATCTTCTAGATAATGGTACAAGCGATTGACCAGCCTATGTTGCGGAAAGGGTATAAGAGAAGCAAATACAATCATTGTATGTATTTGCGCAAGCTTGAAGATGGTTCCTTTGTATATCTTCTCTTATATGTTGAAGATATGTTGATAACTTCTAATAATTCGGAAGAAATTGATAAGTTGAAGATTCAACTGAAGAAGGAGTTTGAGATGAAGGATTTAGGTGAGGCAAAGAAAATTCTTGGTATGGAGATAATAAGAGATAGACGTTCAAAGAAACTTTGTTTATCTCAAAAAGAATATTTGAAAAGAGTACTGCAGCACTTTGGCATAGATGAGAAGACTAAGCTAGTTAGTACTCCACCTGTTCCTCATTTTAAGCTAAGTACTATTATGTCGCCAAAAGATGAATTTGACCGGGAGTATATGTCAAAGGTACTATACGCAAATGGTGTTGGTAGCTTGATATATATATGCAATGGTCTGTACGAGACTTGACATTTCACAAGCTGTTGGAGTTATTAGTAAATATATGCATAATACAAGAAAGGAGCATTGGGAAGCTGTGAAGTAGATTCTACAGTATATTCATAATACTATAGATGTTGGGTTAGTTTTTGAGCAGGAAGGCAATAAGTCTATAGTTGGATATTGTGACTCAGATTTTGCGGCTGATCTAGACAAACAAAGATCAACTACTGGTTATTTGTTTGCTTTTGCAAAGACACCAGTTAGTTAAAAGTGTACTTTGAAGTCAACAGTTGCTTTGTCTATAACAGAGGCAGAGTACATGGCTAATAAAGAGCTTGTGAAGGAGGCAATTTGGCTTCAAGGTTTGCTAAAAGAGCTTGGTATTTGACAAAAAAGTATCACAATTTTTTGTAATAGTCAAAGTGCTATTCAATTAGCAAAGAACCAAGTTTATCATGCAAGGACGAAGCATATTGATGTTCGGTATCATTTCGTACGAGAAATCATAGAAGAAGGTGAAGTTACAGCGAAGAAAATTCATACTACATAAAATCCTCCTGATATGCTGACAAAAGTTAACTGCGATCAAGTTTCAACATTGTTTGAATTTGATCAACAATGTTGAACACTGAAGATTGAAGATGAAGACACAACCAAAATTTGTAATTATTGAGAGAGAATTGAAGATGTGAAATTTTGCCAAGGTGGAGATTTGTTGAATAAGTCAAACATCCCACATCGGTTAGGGAGTAAATTGGGTGGGAATTTCAACCTATAAAAGGATGCCTAATGTTTAGGATTAAAAAACACCTCTAATTTGCCTTCTCATCTTCTTAGTGCATTTGTATCTTCTCTCTTTAGTATTATTTCAAATATATTTTTGGAGTGAAATAAAATATTTATTGTGTCCGAGGAAGTAGACAAAATTGGCCGAACCTCATAAATTCTGATGTTCCTTTTATTGTTATCTTATTGTCTTATTTATTATTTAGTAGCTGCCATAATTTTGATATAGTAGTTGTGACTTATTCACATTATATACATTTGGCTTCCGCAACACTTGCCTCTATGAAATAGTATGCTTATGCATGCAAATGGGGTTTTATGGAGGGAAAGTAGTTGTTTTGTTTACCAAAGTCCGGTTATGGTCTACAAACAATCTTTTCCATTTTTTAGTTCTCCATATAGATTCAAAGCTTAAGTCGTATAAAAATAACTGAGAAGAAGTTATACTAAGAATCAAGTGAGAGCTTGTGGATCAAACACTACAGATTTTCTAAAAGCTTTAAGCATTCAAGTGTTATAATGATTGAAAGATCAATTCAATAACAACCAGCAAGCCTTTGGATTATACGTCAAGATCAAGACTAGACTCAAGCACTTGGATTAAAATAAAATAAAATTCAAGATTAAGCTTAATGGCTTTTTTATTTACTATTGGAAAGAAGAATAAGAGAATTCATAGAGATTGTACACTCATATTATTTGAAATAAAATACTACAATTGTTGTAATATTTTTCTTGGTTTTGATTTTTTTTGTTGATGCAAATTTATTGTCTACAAATTTTAGCACGCCTAGTGGGACCAATTCTGCCCCTCATTCCTTCTTCCTATAAATCAAAAACTGCAAGTTTCAAAATAACCTATTGTGATGGTCGGGTACTTCAACTCTCGTCTTCGAGTTTTGGCAAGCCTGCATCCCAACAAATCTTGAAGTACGACATTTGTAGACATCAAAATTTTAAAGGATCAAGTCCATACGGAATTGGGTTAAATCCTAAATTTAAGATACTATAAGATGACTCTTGAAATTCTAGGATTCTATTTGGGTTGCTTGGAGGCTACTCTACCAAGATCCAAACTTGATAGTTACTATACCCTAACCCTAGGTCACTTCTATAAAAGGATATCTCGAAAATGGTTATCATCTCGAAAATTTCATGAACTCACATTACTTATAAAAATATCAAAATATGGCCGAATAAATTCTTGATAATCAAATACTTCAAGAAATCCACAAAACTTCTATTAATATAAAATAAATCCAAAAAAGTCCGCATCATTAAACATTAAAAAATATGTTGCTTTAACCCTCAAATTATAAAGATAATAAGAAGAGAAGAATCAAGGAAGTACAAAGTTATACTAACGATTGGTTAACTAAATTATGTTTTTTGTGATTGCAATTTATTTTTCATATTCCAATTGCAAACAAAATTTTCAGTTATTGTAATGTTTTCCGTCTTTTGGTGCACCATATAGTTTCAAAGTTTAAGTCATGTGAAAATTACTGTTTGCTAAACTAACTCTACTTTTACCCGTTTCTATTCATTTGTGTATATGGTAAAATCGGTTCATTAAATACTCGAATGATAGAATGACACGTGGAACCGATAACAAACGAAAGACGAAGTAAGTGAGAACCAAGACTGAGGACAACAACTTCGGTTGGCACCGAATAGACCTCCGAAGGAAATATTATCAACAAGGCCAAACAAATTTTTATCACTAGGTGACATTCAATGGAGGATATTACTTAGTATTAAATATGTATTTGTTATAGAGAATTTTGACATTCATGACATGTTGTAACACATTATATTTATCAATGGTCCACGTTATTATCATTAAGAGTGGTTTGATTCTAGGACCTTATTCCCTTGGTATAGCTATAAATAATGACTTTAACAATCATTGTAAGGAGAGGAAAAATCCAAAAAATTTATGCTACATATTATTGTAAGCTCAATAATAGTTTATTATCTGTCTATCAATATTCTTGTTGTTGTCTTCGGAAACTCTGTTCCCTTGACCAAGTTCTTTGCTGTCTTACCTCAGTTTCAATGCTAGGCCATGCATTCTATTTAACTTATTTATTATTTTAGGATCAAATCAATTTGCTTGTCTGTAAATTATGTTATAAATTTAATTATACCGTTTTATGGGTAAATAATTTTAACTTATATAACACTTGCTGTAGAAGTCAACGCCTTGCTACTATAAAGAACAAATATATTGATGAGGTAAATTAATTTTCATTTGACTTACTGAATAACTTGCTAATTCACTTTGGTCGGGGTAATGGAGAAAATACTCTCCACAAAAATCTCAACATTGTTTAATATAATATCATGCAGAAATTCAAGGTAAGATTGTATATAACAGACCCTTCTGGTCCGGCCCTTCTTCGTGTCCCGCACATAACGAAACTTAGTGCACCATAATTTCCTTTTACTACCAAAAAATAGCATTTAGCGAAGACCCAAATCCTTTGCTAAGCAGAATTAGCGACGGATTACCATGTGTTGCTGATTTGCTCGTTGCTAAGCTCTTTGAGACAGCAAAATGGAATTCTTCGCTAAATTAGCAACGTTCCAGCGATGTACACTGTCCGTTGCTAAAGTTAGCGACAAAATTTTCATCGCTATATTGGCAAATTGTGTCGCTAAATTCACAATGCATTTGTCAATGACATACATTCGCGATAGAAAGTCGCTTGCTAATCCGTCGCCAATATTTTAAGACTCATTTTAGCTTTGCATTGGGCAACCAAAATCGTCTATTGCAATCTGTCACAATGTTCTTCATATATTTATTTTTGTTACAAAAAATAGCCGTCGCAATCTGTCGCAGTAGATATCCTTAATAATAACTAAAATTCATACAAATTATCAAAATGCATATAGCTAATATAATTAAGTTCGAATTATCCCTAACACCAATAATAAAGGTGCGAATTATTCATAACACCTACAATAATGTTTAAAATAAAAAGCTTCCAAATACGAGGCTTAGGGGGTAAGGTCATCATCTAAAACCGATGGACGAACCCCATGAATAGTAGTAGTAGTAGGAGCATGAAGTGTTGGTACCACATCTGAGGGGTGGTCAGTAGAAGTCAGTGAGAGTGATGAAATCATTTCACGCACCCGCTCAGTCAATACTGGAAGCATATGATCAGTTAGCACATGAACTATGTGCTTTGTTAGTGCAGGAATCAAACGCGTCACTAACTTATCCAGGTTTGATGCTGATTGAGCACTTGAAGGTGGTATTGATGATGAAGCATCTGATCCAGAAGAGCCACGAAGATTCAGTCCATAGTAGCATTTTGCTTGAGATCCAAGACCATATACTCTTTTTTTCTTTTCCCCTCTCGCAGCTTCGTAATACGCTTTCTATTGACCAATATCAGATTGAGTTTTTGTTTGTTCTTGTAATATTTCCTGATACCTTCCCTGTCAAGAATGTTGAGCATTTAATTAACCAACAGATGACACTTTTCATACTCTTTTTACATTGTAGTAAATAAGATTATACAATATTGCACTTACATGCACGATTCGAGCTTTCTCGTCAAGAAAATATTTTTCATCATGCCCATGTGTATGGACGTACAAATGTAACTCACTTGATGTTAGGTCTCGACCCTTTTCAACAGCCTATACAAAAAAATTTATTTTAAAAGCATCAAAATATTACTGTAGAACCAGAAGTTTTGTCACATCTATAACTAAAAGCATAAAAAAGTGTCATAAGGTAACACTGATGGAACTCTATATAAATATCACAAAGGCACCAAAAAAAAAGATGAAAGAGAGACACAGAACACTACAAATGTGCATTGATAGTAATGGAAGGATCAAGAGCCAACTGAGACCAAAATAGCCTGGTGTTACTACAAACCAAGAATATATGTTTCAGAAGCATTCTTACAGAAAGGGCATAAATTGTCATTACTAATTCCAATATCACAAAGGCATTATCTAGTCTTAATCTATCCAATAGAATGCTATCTTAAACCCTGCATATCATACGGCACAATACCTTTCTGTAATTGAACCAATTTACCATGGCAAATTGCTTTTAAACATTCCTGCTTTTCCAACATTCTTGTTCATATATAAGCCAGCTCGAGCAGCAACTGTTACCGTGGAATTTTAAATTGCGATGCTACATGATTATTGATTGCGTACCAATGAGAAACTAAATGTTCATAAAGAAATTTCATTCATGCAGAATAAGTAATAAGGTTAAGAATAGAGGGAGAAAAGCCATGAAAGAATTCTTGGAAAGTACCACTCACTCTCATTACATTCTAATTGTGTATGTTTAAAATATTTCTACTTATTTTTGTTTTTGTTTATCGATGAGTTAGAGCCCAAGTTTATTGCCTTTCTCTCGTTATATTTATTTTCAGGTTAGAAATAGGAAAATTTTTGACCCAGACAAGGTTAAATCTTCTTGAATGTAGTGGTATATATTTAACTATTTTCTTCTTTTAATTTAAATTAGAATGTGATTTCTTCTTTTAGTTTATGACAAGAGGAGTTGCTCTGATGGTAAGTAACCTCCACTTCCAACCGAGAGGTTGTGAGTTCGAGTCTCCCCAAGAGCAAGGTGGGAAGTTCTTGGAGGGAAGGATGCCGGGGGTCTATTTGGAAACGGCCTCTCTACCCAAGGGTAGAGGTAAGGTCTGCGCATACTACTCTCCCCAGACCCCACTATGTATTATACTGGATTGTTGTTGTTGTTGTTTGCTCTTGTTCATTGTCCACAACACATTTTTAAGGCAATTCTAGAGGAACTAAATAAAATGTATAGAAGAGGGAAGTATATTCACTATTCAGAAGGGCTGATAAGTGATAACTCAAATGGGCATATATATTAGTTAGTTCCCTGGTGTTTTAGGAATATATACAAGAACACATACTCAAGCATAGAAGCATTGAATGCAAAATTTACAGCTTGACTACTGGATCTTATAAGGAAATCTCAATGGAAGCAGGAACAAAATTCTAGCTACAAGATGTGGTTGGTTATAGAAACAACAGCATTCTTATGATATTTTGTTAAAAAGAACCATATTATACATATGTGTATGGGAAACTCTCTTCATTACGATTAACTATGTTTGATTTTGGTATGGACAACTGTATTATGCACCTAAAAATCTGCCAAGACAACTCAAAGCATATGAATTTTTTGTTGTTGTACAAATACCAGTTTGTACTCATGGAAGTTATGTAATTGCTATTTTCACTCGTCTAAAAGAGTAGCTAACTCTAACTGCTTGCAAGTAATGCAATAATTTAAAATAATGTAATCTTTTACAAGTATTTATTTCTTTTCTCTGCTATTTTATATCAAAATAAAGTTATGGTGCATATGATAAACGTATCTATATGAGCTCAATCAATTGAATCTTCCGAAGTTGCGATATACTTACAAGTCTCTTGCGATACTCCCCAATGGAGACAGAGCCGCCTATGTGAGTTTCGGTGGAGACTCCACTCCTACCGCCACAATGATTCTTTGTATTTATTTCTGACTTTTTAACATACTTGGGATCTTTCCAAAGTTGGTCCCCACTTTCTCACATTCTACCGGAACACCTCTTGGCCTAAATTCTTTAGCTTTCATTGTGGAAATGAAATCTTTGTATTGATGCCTTATTCTCTCATTGGCTCCTCTGCACTATCAATGGAAGAGTCCCAATAGAATTCCTTCTGAAATAATTTTATACAGTAATAACATTAATATCTTATTTATAACAGTTAATACACTTCCTAAATTCATTATATAATGAGAAGTTATGCCTTGAATTCTCCCTAATAAAAGTATTTTTATCTGGTCAGAGACACTTTTCCAATTTATTCTATTGGGATCAAGTTCATGCTTGAAAGATTTAAATATTTTTGACGAGCATAATCCAATAGGTTCTAACCTGAAAAAATTTGAAGACAATAGTTGAAGGGGTATCATAAATCAAAATTTCTATATAAAAAATAATAGTAAAAACATGGACTAATCCTGTACGACCAAGAGTAACAAGTGTCCGCTGCCTGCGACTATTAGTGCACTCACCTTCGCCAATTGTGTTGCTTTGAGTAGATACGCACTCACCTATTGGGTTACTATGATCAAGTTTACTAGGAGATGATTCAGAATGGATAATTGGGGTACTACCATGACATGATGTTTAAACGGGTATCGTTCTGCTAAGAGCTAAAGTTTGTACTGATTTATGTGATTCTGCCCAACTAAAGAACTCGTACCACCTTTGTGAGGACTAATTATTGGAATGGGAATAGAAGACATATTTGCATGAATAGCAGAATTACCCCTACCCTTAGCTGAGGACTTTCCTTTCCCTCGAGTCATATCTACAAAAAAAATTACATGCAAGAAAATTAGAGTCATAAATTGGTATAAGTCAAGAATTGGATCAAAATTATTGTTATAGGTTATAAATTTAGGGAAATGAGTGAGAAGTTTGACATCAAAGAAAAATATATAAATTCTTGTAGATAGCATTCAACTTAGATTATGACAAACAAAACAAATAACATTCAACTTAGATTATAAACAAAATATAGCAAGATACATCAATATTTTAGTTAACACACTAGTCATTATCTATTTTTTCATCATCATTCTCTTCTTCTTCTTCTTCTTCTTCTTCATGATGATGATCTAGCAATAATTCATTATCAACGTGCTCATCCATTTCAATTAAATCCCCATTTGGATCATGTAAGAGTATATTTTCATCAACAACAATATTCATATCTATCACATGATTTTCAACTTCTTCAACTTGGAAGGGGAGATTCGCATCTGAAATTGCCATCACTTACTCATCGGGTAATTCAACAACATGTCAAGGTTTAACTTTCAATACAGCTAACCAATCATCCTTGTCCTTTCTCTTGCTAGGATAAGGAACATAACACACCTGAGTTGCTTCCATTGCAAGAATAAATGGTTCATATTTTTTATATCGCCGACGATGGTTAACATCCACCAAATCTTATTAACGCCAACATTCATCGTTGGATCAAACCATTCACACTTGAATAATACAATATTCTTTCAAGGTTCTTCACGGTATTCTACTTGTATAATCTCTTGTATCCGACCATGGTAGTAACCAACATTTGGATCCGATATACAAACTCCAATGTTCATTTTTGATCTTGCCCTAGCATGACTTTCGGTGTGAAATTTATATCCATTAGCAAAATACACTGAATTACATATCGCGCTTGTCAATGGTCCATGAGCAAGGCTATGCAAGAATGCATTCTCAATATGGTTGCTTCGGACCTATTTACAAAATTGTGAGACTTAGTTAAATTTAACAAGTCAATTTATGTACATTATTGTATAAAAGTAAATTACTGTGAGAGGCCTACATATTGCTTGAACCATATAGAGAAATATGTTTCGAGATTCTCATCTATTTGATCGTGAGATAAATTCGGATATTCTTCTTGTAAACGTTCCACGTACATACTTCATTCAACAAAATAAGTTAAAATTAGTGCTTCTGATATATGAATATTTGTTGTATTATGAAAGTATAACTTTCAAATGTTACCTTACAAATGACTCAACCTCTTTACAATATAGTAGAACTTAAGTTTGGGAAGCCTTGATTTCTTTCAAGGATAAACTCCTTTTTGTTTTTACTTCTTCTGATAATGCATTAGAGCTAGGCTCTAGTCTTGCTGCCATTTCTTTCTTCTCTGAACATGGCATTATTCATCAAACTAGTTTTCCCCACACCCCTCAATAAAATGGTGTGGTGGAAAGAAATATAGGACATTACTTGAATCACCTAGAGCTTTACTCTTTCAGTCTAAAGTTCCTATAAGATTTTGGGGTGACTGCCTCTTAACAACTACTTATATCATTAATAGACTTCCTTCCAGATTACTCAACAACAAATCTCCTTATGAATTATTGTATATGTGCCTAGTTATTCCCATCTTAGAACCTTTGGGTGTCTTTACTATGCAATTGTTCCTATTCTCCAAAGAGAAAAATTCAAATCTAGAGCATTTCCCTGTATGTTCCTTGGTTATCCCTTTACTAAAATGGGATACAAATTGTATAATTTGCACACTAATCAATGTTTCATCTCTAAGGATGTGGTGTTTCATTAACATCATTTCCCTTTCTCCTTGGATATTTCTCTTCCTGTTTCTTCTGAATGTCTTTTACCAAA
Organism: Nicotiana benthamiana; assembly: GCA_034376525.1. Taxonomy (NCBI): domain Eukaryota; kingdom Viridiplantae; phylum Streptophyta; class Magnoliopsida; order Solanales; family Solanaceae; genus Nicotiana; species Nicotiana benthamiana. The sequence continues at coordinate 132,266,973 of CM067335.1, forward strand.
TACACCCGAGTCTTCTTCTTTTGTTTCCAACATTGACCTTCATAAAGCTGCTGATAGTTTGTCATACCCGCAACCTTCTGCTGATGTTCTTTCACCTCTGCCATCTCCTGTTCCAAGTTCCACTTACACTGTTCATCCTGCTACTTCCTCCTTACATGATTCTGTACTTGAAGTACCTACCTCTCGTATTCCCTTTAACCCTGACATTATTTCTACTACTATACCTGCCCCTTCTCCCGATTCTTCTTTCTCTTCACTACCTTTAAGAAAATCCAGTAGAGCTCACTCTCATCCATCCTATCTAAAAGATTTTCTTTACTTTCTTTCATTATCTCTTTCGTGTTCTGTTACTCAGCATAAAGAATTTGAACTATATACATATTCCCAGGCTCCTCCCATACCAGCTTGGCAAGATGCTATGAGAAAAGAATTTGTAGCTTTACAACAAAATCATACTTGGGACATTGTTGAGCTCCCACATGGTAAGAAGCATATTGGGTATAAGTGGGTAGCGTCGAAAGATATAAAACTAGGCTTGTCATTAGAGGGGACACCTAGGTTGAGGGGGTGGACTTCAATGAAACTTTCTCTTTCGTAGTGAAAATGTCCACTGTGAAATGTCTTATTGTTGCTGCTGTTAAGAATAAATGGTCTTTATTTCAATTTGATGTTAATAATTCATTCCTTCATGGAGATTTGGATGAAGAAGTCTATATGAAACTGTCTTTTGTCTTTCTGTTCCACCTTCCAATTCTTCTGTTTCTGCTCCATTAGTTTGTAGACTTAGGAAATCCCTTTATGGCTTAAGACAAGCTTCCCGATAATGGTACGCTAAACTATCTACTGCCTTGTATTCTAGAGGTTATCATCATTCCCCCAATGACTATTCTTTATTCATAAAAGGGTTTCCTGGTCACCTAGTTGTCTTGGCACTCTATGTTAATGACATAATAGTGAAGGGTGATGACTTGCTTGAAAATCATTTTTGGACAATGAATTCAAGATTAAAGATTTGGGGTCCTTGCATTATATTTTGGGCATTGAAGGGGATGTTCTTCTCAATCAGAAGAAATTTATGATTGATTCTCTTCATGAGTTTAACACTCTAATGTAAGTTCTTCGTTGAGCCCTTTGGAGTTAAATAATAAATTGCATACCGATGTTGGTGATATTCTTCCAACACCTGAAAAATCCAGAAGTCTTATTTGTAAACTGTTGTTTCTTACTCATATAAGACCAGATATCTCTTTTGGAGTTCAACACCTTAGTTAGTTTTTAAAGTCCCCTAGACTTACCTATATGTCTTCTTCTCTTCACTTGCTTAGATATCTCAAGAGTACTGTTGATCTTGGGCTCTTTTACTCTGATTCTGCTGATATGTTTGTCCATGCTTATTCAAATAGTGATTGTGCTGCCTGTCCAGACACCCGTATATCTATTACTGGTTATTGTATTTTCCTTAGTTATCAGTCTTATTGGTTGGAAGTCGAAAAAGCAACTAGTGGTTTCTTTGTCTTCAGCTGAATCTGAGTATCGTGCTGTGAGCAAAGTTGTGGCTGAACTAATTTGGCTATCCAGATTATTACATGACATTTCTGTTCCTATGTCTTCTCCAACTTCTGTGTTTTGTGACAACTTGGCAGCAATTCATATTGCTAAGAATCCGGTCTTTCACGAGCATACTAAGCACATAGAGGTGGATTATCATTTCATTCGGACTAAGTTGCTTGAGGGATTTATGCAACTTCATTATGTTCCAACTGCTCACCAACTTGCTGATGCACTTACCAAGCCTCTTCCTGGTGTTCTCCATCATTCATTTCTGGGCAAGTTGAAGGTGTTATCCCCCTTTAACTTGAAGGGGATGTTGGGTTATCTGCATATTTGGTTTCAAGCCCAAAACTGAAAGAGTAATACTAATAGGCCCAAATGTAATATTTATGTATATAGCCTTGTTTAAGTTTTTCTTTTTCTTATTTCTGATTTGTATTTGATGGACTGAATTTGTAAATGGATCGGATCCAAGTTTATATATAAAGCTATAGCCCAACTCAATTGAGGGGACCGACTCATTTTTTCCAACTTCATTTTTCGTTCATCTAAGTTCTCCGAAGAGAACATTCTAGAATCCAATCTCCATTGATGAAATTATTCAATTTCTTTCGATTCTATAGTGAACACATGTAGTGCATTCTGTTGAGTAGAAACGCGTGGAATCTTGAAAAATTTTGCTCGCCGGAGTATAAAATAGAAATAAACGAAGTACAACCGTCATCACTAGCCTCGAATTAAATGTTTGAACAAAAGAATCATACTCGAAAATTCTAACTTTGTTCGATGACATACTTACAACCTCTGTTTTAAAAGGCAGGATTGAGAACTCGCTTTGGGGCGGAGTATTCGTAAAATGCCCTTAGGCTTATGTGTGAGACTTAGTTCCGTGAGACTTATTCCTCGGCCGTCAGGACTTACGTCATTTATGTTAGAATAATGATTCCAACTAAAATACAATATCCTTCATATCGAATAACTCGGAATTACAACTACATGAGCGGAAGCTTACTTGAATCCATTTGTGGAAATCTTTGAACCTCCTTTGATGATTGTCCAAATGTCCTTATGAAGATTGCTCCTTGATCCTTCCTTCAAGATTGTCTTGAAGTTGATGTTTCCACAAGAATTCCTCACAAGACTAAAATATGTGAATGGTTTCACAACAACAATAATATGACAATAACCAAATTGGTGTATGGCTTTCCACAAGAATTTGCAAGACAACAATGGATTTTTTCTCTTGATTCAATGGGAGGAAGAAGAGATTATGTCTTGCAATAATGTGGGAACCATAACCCTCACTTTATAACTCATGAGTTACAAAACTCAAGAGTCACAAGCATGTAACCATGGTTACATATATGTAACCTTAGTTAGCCCATCATTAACTAAGGTTACCCTTTTGGGTATCTACACATTAGTCCTACACTTTTTATGACAATACATTGGCCCCCTTAACATAATGTCCATAAGACCACAAAATTAGGCCAAACCAAAAGATAGCACATAACATATAATTTATCTATACATTGTTCATATGTATGTAGATATAAGTCCATATATCTTACAATCTCCCACTTGAACGAGATACACATACATATGTACAAACCTTAGCATTATATGTTACAATATAACCTTAGGAGCTCAAAATTGCTATCACAATAAAATTGTCATGAACAATCCGGTCCATCAATTATACCAACATAGGAACTAAGAGCTCTTCGTTACTCATTCGTAACTAGAACCAACATAGATCACGTATATCAATATAACCAACGACATGGATCAAGTGTAGGTATGTAGCATGGAAATAACATAAAGTGTGGTCAATAGAATGTCTATTTCCAACTGGTTCTCTTTATTGAGATCAATCATAAACTGTAAGAGTACAAAAACTTTAAAACTGAATATCTGCAAATATAACTGAATTACTGAATTTCTGAATATAATGGACAATACATAATTGTATAATACAAACTCCCACTAAAATACATAATCCTTATCTTATTTGACACCCATACAAGCAATATGCTCATGAAATACTTTTGGTGTCAATCCCTTAGTGAGCGAATCCGCAAGCATGGAGTTTGTACTAATGTACTCAATGCACAACTGTCCATTTTGTACTCTTTCTTTAACAACCCGAAATTTGACGTCCATATGTTTTGCTTTCGTCAAACTACTGTTGTCATTAGCATAAAGGACTACCGATCTGTTATCACATAATAGCCTAAGTGGCTTTTTAATGCTATCAACAACGCGCAGTCCACCAACAAAATTCCGCAGCCATAATGCCTCATTGGATGCTTCATAACATGCCATAAATTCCGCTTCCATGGTGGAAGTGGCCGTAAGAGTTTGCTTGATGCTTCTCCAAGAGATAGCACCGCCAGCAAGCATGAAAATATAGCCTGAAGTAGACTTCAAACTATCCTGACATCCAGCAAAATCGGAATCGGTATACCCAATGATCTCAAGCTGGTCCGATTTCCGATATGTAAGCATGTAATCCTTTGTTCTCTGCAAGTACCTCATGACCCGTTTGGCTGCCTTCCAATGGTCCATTCCCGGATTGCTAAGATATCTGCCTAACATCCCAACAATGTATGCTATATCAGGTCGTGTACATACCTGAGCATACATCAGACTACCTACAGCCGAAACATAAGGCGTCTTCTGCATTTCCGAAATTTCATATTTATTATTTGGGCACTGTTTGAGACTAAACTTGTCTCCCTTAGCAACAGGGGTGTTGCCTGGTTTACAATCCTGCATGCCAAATCTTTTCAGAACCTTATCGATATAGCCCTTTTGTGACAGACCGAGAACACCTTTGGAGCGATCTCGTTGTATCTGAATTCCTAATACAAAAGAAGCTTCACCAAGATCTTTCATTTCAAATTTCTTTGAAAGAAATTTCTTAGTTTCATGCAATAATGCTATATCATTACAGGCAAGCAGTATGTCATCGACATATAAAACCAGAAAAATATACTTACTCCCACTGAACTTATGGTATATACAATCATCAGCAACATTCTGTTCAAAACCAAAAGATGTAATGACTGCATGAAACTTATAATACCATTGACGGGAAGCCTGCTTGAGCCCATAGATGGATTTCTTTAATTTGCAAACTTTTTTCTCTGATTCATCGAAACAAAGTTTTCAGGTTGCACCATATAAATTGTTTCCTTAATGTCACCATTGAGAAACGCTGTCTTAACATCCATCTGATGAAGCTCAAGATCAAAATGTGCTACTAATGCCATTATAGTCCTGAAAGAGTCTTTCGATGAAACTGAAGAGAAAGTCTCTTTATAATCAATGCCTTCCTTCTGAGTGTAGCCTTTTGCGACAAGACGAGCTTTATACTTAATAACATTGCCCCCTGAATCCCTTTTGGTTTTAAAAATCCATTTACAACCAATAGGTTTAATACCTTCGGGCAATGTAACAAGCTCCCAAATGTCATTATCGCTCATAGACTTCATCTCATCATTCATGGCATCAATCCACTTTTGAGAGTTAGAACCCTTAATGACTTGACGGAAGTTGATTGGATCATCTTCCTCAAGTCCAATATCACTTTCTTGTTCTTGGAGAAATACAACATAATCATCCGGAATTGCATTTCTCCTCTCTCTAGTGGATCTCCTTAATGGCATTTCAGTTTCTTGAGGTTGTTGAGTTTGATTTTCAGTAGTAATTTCAGGATCCTGATTGGGGAAATTTTCGAGATTGTCTTGAACTGGAGTTGTATGATCCGTGTCAGGAATGATAACACCCTGACCAAGATCAACAACTTGAGGGAAAGACACATGTTCTTCCTCAAAGACAAAATCTCTAACAACTTTATCTCCCCCACACCCCAAACTCAATATCCTCAAAAAACCTAGCATTACCCATCTCAAAAATAGTTCTAGAAGTGGGATCATAAAACTTAAAACCCTTGGACCTTTCAGAGTATCCAACAAAATAGCTACTAACCGTCTTAGCATCCATTTTCCTTTCATTCGGCCTATAAGGCCTTGCCTCAGCTGGACAACCCCAAATGTGTAAATGCCTAATACTGGGTTTATGCCCAGTCCAAAGTTCATATGGAGTTTTGATTGTAGCTTTAGTTGGAACTCTATTAAGAATATAAGCTGCGATTTTTAATGCTTCACCCCAGAGTGAGTCTGGCAAAGTAGTACGACAAATCATACTTCTTACCATATCCTTAAGGGTCTGATTTCGTCTCTCAACTACACCATTCATCGTAGGACTTCCTGGCATAGTATACTTAGGGACGATCCCACACTCATCTAGGAATTTAGCAAATGGCCCTGGACGTTGTTTACCTGAACCATCATATCTGCCATAGTATTCACCACCACGGTCAGATCTAACGGATTTAATCCTTTTGCTTAGTTGATTTTCAACTTCAGCCTTAAATGATTTGAACACTTCTATGGATTGGGACTTTTCATGAATAAGATATAGGTACCCATAACGAGAGTAATCGTCTATGAATGTGATAAAGTATTGTTGACCATTCCTACAAGGAGTAGGGAATGGCCCACAAATATCCGTATGTATCAATTCTAAGACGTCCGAAGCTCTCTTAGCACCTAATCTCGTTTTGTTTGTTTGTTTACCCTTGATACACTCAACACAAATATCCGAATTTGAGGAATCAAGAAAATCAAGAATTCCATCTGACACGAGTTTCTGAAGTCTTTGAATGGATATGTGACCCAAACGTTTATGGCAGAGTGATATAGAATTCTCATTAGTTAATTTTCTTTTGGTACCACTTAAACTTGTATGCAAGGTTTCATTATGTGAGGTTATTGTGTCAACCAAATATAGGCTATCAAATGTTGATAAAAGACCAGTACCAATAAGATTTGAATTTTGAAAGAGACTAACTTTATTATCACCAAAAGAACATGAATAACCGGATATGTCCAATTTAGGAACAGAAATTAAATTCCGTCTAAAAGACGGTACAACAAAAGTCTCATCCAAATCTAAATGAAAACCGGTCTTAAACAACAGCCTAAATTTGCCAATAGCCTCAACTGGCACCTTCTTGCCGTCACCCACATAGATGTATCTTTCACCATCATTTGGTTTTCGGCAGTTCAGGCAACCCTGTATAGATATACTTATGTGAGTAGTAGCAGCAGAATCTACCCGCCAAGTATCCTTAGGTACCGAAATTAAATTAACTTCAGAACAAACAAGAGAAAGAAATGTACCTTTTTTCGCACGCCAGGCATGGTACTTGGTACAATCTTTCTTCACATGATTAGTCCCTTTACAGAAAAAGCAACCTAATTCAGTAATTTCAACCTTAGGTTCCTTATGTTGCTTATTCTTGGGCCTTGCAACCGCAACTTCCTTACCTTTCCTTTTCTTAGTTTCCTTAGAAGAGGATGCCAAATGAGCACTTTCAGTCTTATCTTGCTTTATCCTTTCCTCTTCTTGCACACAATGTGAAATGAGCTCACTAAGAGTCCATTTCTCCTTCAGGCAGTTGTAACTGACCTTAAACTGATTAAAGTGTGTAGGAAGAGATATCAAAACAAAGTACACAAGCAGTTCCTCAGGTAATACTAGCTTGAGTGACTTAAGTTTCGAAGCAAGATGAGACATTTCCAAAATGTACTCCCTAATGTTTCCCTTGCCCTTATACCTCATGGAAACAAGTTTACTCAATATTGTACTTGTTTCCGCCTTTTCGTTTTGCATAAAATGCTTTTCAAGGTTTTCAAGGAAAACTTTGGCATTAGCTTCATCATTCATAGTGCCCCTGAATGATTCTGGAATTGCACGCTTCATGATCATTAGACTCATGCGATTCGAGCATTCCCACTTCTCCATCTCCCTCCTTTCATTAGGAGAGGATGTATCCTCAAGAGAAGCAGGTTGCTCAATCCGAAGAGCAAGGTCAAGATCCATGCAACCGAGAACGATCATAATGTTCTCTTTCCATTCCTTATAGTTTGTGCCGTTAAGCACAGGGATGCTATTGATGTTGGCAGATATCGAAGCAGCAGAAGAATTAACTGAAAATAGAACAAAAGGATTACTTAATACATGCTTACAATAACTTGAACTTTAACTGTACTTTATAGATTCAAAATAGGCAAATCCCATTACAAGATACCTAGCACAACATTGATTTTAGTTTTTGGACAGAAAATCAACTTCTAAGTGGTACTCTTGGTGTAGTGATCAAATATTGACAATAAACTCCTGTCAAATATCAAGCCTTCCTTTGGGCCGACTTAATATTCACATGGAAAACCAAATAATTGTCACATATTTATCACCACAAGCATGTTCGAATTCCTGCCAAATAACAACCTTCCTTTAGGCCGGTGTTAAACGCATGGAAGACTAACATCCACAGCCATCTTATATTTCAAGATTAATCAATCTACACATTAGAGGTTACTTTGGCAACATAATGCTTCAATTGACTAATTTAAAATATTAGATGCTAAAAAACCTTAGTTCCTTAAGCCATATTATGAATCTTAACTGAATATGTTACATGTTTTGATATGCAACATCTGAATATTAATTGTTATATTCTTAGTTGGACAATTCCAAAATCTGAAAATTGATGGACTAAAACAATTAATATTCAAAACTTAAATATTAATGTATAATACAGTAATAATATTAAAAACTTAATGTTAATTGACATATTATTAATATTTAATTAAAAACTGAAACTTAAAAGACTTGAAACGTTTTATTAGTTAAAAAAAACGTTTCAATCTTACTGGTCCAGGATAATCGATTATCTTAAACAGATAATCGATTATTCTGGCATTAAAAAAACGTTTCAACCTTACTGGTCCAGGATAATCATTATCTTAAACAGATAATCGATTATTCTAGCATTAAAAAAAATGTTTCAACCTTACTGGTCCAGGATAATCGATTATCTTAAACAGATAATCGATTATTCTGGCAGTCTTTCAACAAGAATCTTAAACAAGAAAACATGTTGTTCATCAACCAAAATCATGCTTAATTCAATGTTTTAAATCAGGTAAAGATAACATGATATTAAAACATCAAATTTCATCAAAAAACCATAACATTCATAAAATCATGCTACTTCATGGTACTAGAATTTCAAAATAAAATAAAATTCTAACTTTACTTGAACATGAACCTAACATAACATGAATCTTATGAACATCCAAATTATCCAAATATGAAGGTGGCTCTGATACCAATTGTTAGAATAATGATTCCAATTAAAATACAATATCCTTCATATCGAATAATTCGGAATTACAACTACATGAGCGGAAGCTTACTTGAATCCATTTGTGGAAATCTTTGAACCTCCTTTGATGATTGTCCAAATGTCTTTATGAAGATTGTTCCTTGATCCTTCCTTCAATTTAAACGCCCAACGCCCTGCGTACTGGGCTAGCCTAACAGAATTTTATGCAATTGTGTGTAACTAACTTTGTAAATTCTAAAAAAAAAATTAATAAATTATTGACTATTCAAAATTAATTTTTTTCGTAATCATAAATGATTAAGTTGAGAGTATTTTATATTATAATTAAAATATAATTATTGCATGTTATCTAGTAAGACCGCCATGATAGTAGATTTTAAATAAATCTTTCATTTAAAAGTATTTGTTTATTAATTCTTGTTATGTCTTTATTATACTACTCCATAATTTTTTTTGTAATTTTTTCTTAAATATATTTTTCTACGTTTACGAGTTACAATACATATAAATTTAATAACTCAGTATTAGCTAGTAACTATTTACAAATAATTAGTTATCATAATATAGTATGGTAAATTACGTGTCACTTTATTAACTTGTTGAAACTTAAAAATAAATGATGTTAGAAAATCAATTTAAATTGTGATTATATTTTTATATAAATTCTCTTTCAAATTGAAAGCATATTAAATAAAATGAGTATTTTTAAAAAATATCAAATAATAATATCAAAATTCTTTCAAGATTTATTACTCCTTAAGAGATATATATAAGATTTCACATCAAATGCATTACTTTTAATAATTGAGTTGTAACGACGTTAGAGCTAATTTGCATTTTATAATGTATGTCATACTTTTTGTATTATTCATAGTAGAATTATAATTTATACATATGTTAAATGAATTATTTGTTATAATTTTGTGATTAATGTGTTTTTTATGATTATTTTTTATTTTAAACTATCTTAAAATTTTTGAAATTAGTGAATTTAAAGATCTATAAAATTTACCCTCATGTTTCAAGGTTTACGCCTCCCCTCATCATAAGCAGAACGCCTCGTGTAATGCCCCACCTTTCAAAATATTGGTTATAACTAAACTAAAGATCCTTTTTTCACCTAAAATATGCTACCGTACCATCCATATAATTAGCACAAGAACAAGTATAATCCATATTCCCTAGACTCAATATAATAATCCTAGAGAAACACGCCCGTCTCATATTATCGTAAGGTAATGCATGGATGAAAACAATAGTCGCCGTTAATAAGAAAAAGTATGGTTTCGATGCACAAAGTGTCCTATGTTCATGCATGGAAAAGAGTCACACCCTTAGGAGTTTGATGTATGTCAAGCATTAGTGGTCTTTAGTGGCTAATTCCACATCTTGGACTCTTGACCTATAAGTCATACAGAAACAACTTTATTGTTCTCCTAGACTCCCTTCTAATAGTAGTAGTCACTAATATATACTCTTTGAATTTATTATTAAAAGATGACAAGAGGGGTTGCTCTGATGGTAAGCAACCCCCACTTCCAATCGAGAGGTTGTGAGTTCTAGTCTCCCCAAGAGCAAGGTGGGAAGTTCTTGGAGGGAAGGATGCCGGGGGTCTATTTGGAAACAGCCTCTCTATCCTAGGGTAGGTGTTGTTGAATTTATTATTAGAAGCGTGCAGTAAACAACTTTCCTTAATGCATAGTTTCTAACAACACCCAAAGGGTATGGACTTATTAATCGAGGTTTTGCAACTTTATATAATAAACCCTTAGAAAATTTCAGCACAATTACATGACGTACGTATACACAAGAACATTTCAGCATTAGAGTACCATATATTTAAATACATATATTCTAAAGTAAGGAAGAGGAGAGGACGAAGATAATGGCCACTGGAGTAGCTAAAATGTTGATGTTTCAGTGTGTCATGCATGGAATTTTGTCATTGTTTAACATGGACATTGAGAGGAGACCTTATCACAGATACTGCAGCTGTGCATTGCACAAGAAGAAGGAAGCATGCTCAAATAATACATGTATTCAGAGTAGGAATTTGCCTTCCCCTCAAAAGAAAACATGGAACACTACTATATCCTTGTCAGTAACAGCAGCTTCCCAATTGTCTTCTCCATTCTCTTCTTGTAGTAATTCATCAGTGATGAGTAAAGGACTCGAGTGCGGGTCTAGCGTAGAACTTTTAAGTGTACTTTGGTTGAGGGAATGCACCGATGGTCGTGGGACAATCGTTTATCTCATGAGCTAGCTTTTGTCATTTCTCTTTCCACTCTATCAGAGTCAAACTCCTGTTTTCTTTGTTTACCTAAAATTGGGCGGCCCAATGTTCTATTGCCTATGCTCCAGTCCAGCTCTAAATGTCCAAGAGGTATTACTTTTCCCGTATTGATTGAGAGCGGTATTGTTATTTTCTTATATGGTCATGAACAATTCTCACCTTATGATTTAGTTACTTTTGGAGTTGAGTTAAATCCAATATCCATTTTGTTTACAAGAACTCTAGAGAATTCAGAACGTGCAAATGCTCCAAGTAGGAAGAAATTTGGAATCCTAGCTCCATAGGAATATTGTTTTCTTTGTATGAGTTGGTGTAAATTGTGGTAAATGTTTCGTAACCTTTTGTATCCATTTCAACAAGTTATGGAACAATATTTGTGGGGGTGGGGGGAAGCAATTTGCAGTTTCACATATATATATTTATACAGATATATGCTCCACACTTTCATGTAGCTTAATTCGTTTAAAAAAGGAACTTTCCTACTAACTCAAAGCATATATATGCATAATTCATTAATCATAGACAAATTTCCCCACCTTCAAGATTTGATAAATTATTAAACCTAAAATGCTCGAGTATAGCATCATGCTAAATTATGCATTAAGGTTATTTGTATTGAATATGAACTAAGGACCTATCAGTATCACATACCAATAATTTATATGTAAAAAAGGATTTAACTTATCTACGCTAACGCCTAACAGTGCAAAAGATTATTACACTAACCTATAATTTAGCTCATTGTAACACGCAATGTGTCTTCTTTTGCATCATCAGTGTGTGCAAATTAAGCTGAAAAAGCAATATTCCTCGCAAAGTTAAAACCATTGAAAGTACAGTTTCACAAGCAAGGCGAATAACAATTTTCAGTAAATGACAGCGAGTAACCTAAACCAAAGAGAGAAAAGAAAGTGCAATATACTTGGGAAGCTCTAATACTCCAATCTTCTAAGATCAATTAACCTACATTAAACAAACGGTTAAGGGTCAAATTTGCCCTTGTACTATTCAAAATAATTTATATTTACCCTTCGTTTGCATTCTGTAACAAATATACCCCCACCGTTACACTTTCGGGCCACATTTACCCTTCCACCGTTAAAACTTTTTTCCTCAATTTTTTTAAACACGTGGCATTCTCTCATTGGTTCATATTAACCCACCCATTGAAGTCTTGCCACCCGACCTATCCGAAGCCAAATAACCCGCCCCGACCCCCAGGTATTTATTTCCTAAATCGTTACTTTCCAGACCCTTCTCCAAACCCTTCCCCTTCATCTTCCTCTCATTTTCATCTTCCTCTCATTTCGTTCAAGAACAAGGAATTAGGGTTTCTAACATAGCAAGTTTTGTCATGTCTGAAGTAGTTATTCATCAAAGAGGAGGTGTCATTGTGGGGAAATTGCTAATCACTTCACTTCAACGACCCCATTTAATCCCGGAAGGAGATTCTTTAAGTGCGCAAAACCTGATGTATGTATCACTTTGTTTATTCTGATTCCATCTAATTTTTCCGATAATTTTAATTTTTCCCTTGTATTATTGGTTCATAATTACAAGTTGTATGCTTTTTGTTTGGTAGATAAGCGCGTGCGATTATTGGGAATGGCAAGATGATGCGTTACCGGATCGAGCGGTCACTACAATTAACAATATGAAGTACAAATTGGATGCCGCTAATCTTAAACTCAAAAATATGAAGTCGATGTTGGATGCGATTATTCTTGAAAGGGGAAAATTAAAGGAAAGAGTGGATAGCTTGAAGGCTTTACAGAATTCGGAAGCGAACAAAGCCCGTAAATTGGAAGAGAAAGTCCTAAATATGAAGATCGTCATTATGATTTCATGGACAATATTTATGGGATTTGTTGCCGTAATGCTAATGAAGTGAAGTATATGTATTAGTGGAAATTTTTCCTACCAGCAAATTTAAACAGCAGCATTAGTGTATTTGTATTAGTGTATTTGTTGTCCAGCAGCATTAGTGTATTTATATTAGTGTATTTGTTGCCTAGCAGCAAATTTAAACAGCAGCATGAAGTGAAGTATATGTATTAGTGTATTTGTTGCCCAGCAGCATTAGTGTATTAGTGGAAATTTTTCCTACCAGCAAATTTTAACAGCAGCATTAGTGTATTTGTTGCCCAGCAGCATTAGTGTATTTGTATTAGTTATTAGTGTATTTGTTGCCCAGCAGCAAATTTAAACAGCAGCAAATTTAAAGAGCAGCAGCTGGTAATGTTTACCGATGCTGCTGGCAAATTTAAGATGCTGCTGGTAATGTTTACACTTCACAGACACACTACATATATACGTACACTTGTATATAGACCAAGCTGCACAGCAGCACAAAAACAGCAGCTTTACATAAACTATATAGACCAAGCTGCACAGCAGCACAAAAACAGCAGCTTTACATAAACTGTTTCATTACAAAAACAACAGCTTTACATAAACTGTTTCATTACAAAAACAGCAGCTTTACATAAACTGTTTCATTACAAAAACAGCAGCTTTACATAAACTGTTTCATTACAAAAACAACAGAACCATTTACACAAATTGTTGCTTCATAGCAGCATTACATAAACTGTTGCTTCACAGCAGCATTACAAAAACAGCAGCTTCACAGCAGCATTACATAAACTGTTGCTTCTTTACAAAATTATGACCCCCAAAAATTTACAGACAGCACAGCAGTATTACATAAATAGTATGCTTCTTTACAAAATTATGACCCCCAAAAATAAACAGTATGCTTCTTTACAAACAGTATGCACAGCAGCATTACCACACATCATTTCTTTCTCTTCCTTGGCACCAACTTCTCTATTCTTTGCCTACTTTGGGTTTGTAATTGTTTTCCAGTAATAGCAGCTTTCCCATTCCATGTAAGGCTGCCTGGTGAGTAAGGAAGATCAGATGGAACACTTAAACCATTGTGATCACCTTTGAATGCAATTACCCTTGATTCTGAAGGTTGTGATGGTTGTTGTCTCTGGTGAAGCCTTGTTTTTTCTTCTGCCACCACCATAGGCCTTATAGCTGGTTCATCTTCTAGTTCTGGATGCTCAAATGCAGTAGCAGAACTTGAAGTCTCCCTATAAACCCTTGGTGTAGGCATGAAAACAAACTCTGGGGCTTGGCTTGCTTGACTACATTGGGGTGCAGTAAGGTTAATTTCCTCTTGTGGATGTTGCCCCACTTCTTCATCTTCATCAAGAATTCTTTGCCTTTTCTCCTGTTGACGTGGCTATTAAACAAGTTAGATATTAGATAGATTCAATAATGAGTAAATGAAGTTGAAAAATTAATTATTACCTTGTCACATCGTCTAGCATTATGATTTGTCTCTCCACATTTGCTGCACTTCATAACTCTTCCCTTCCTAGAAACTCCCCATTCACCTTGCCTCTTGATTGCTTCATCTTTATCCCTTGTTCTCTTGATTTTAGGCCTCCCAACCAACTTGACTAACTCAGGTGGTTTCATTGCTTGAGATTCTTCAACTTTCCAAAAATTTCCCCCCCCCCCCCCCTAACTGGCTGCAATTTGTGTTTATAAGTAAGCATGTATGCTTCTTTGCTATACCACCAATTTATTTCCTCCAAAGGATCCATCTTCTTGTACTGAATGGCTTTAATGGCATGGGGGCATGGAATTCCAGTGAGATCCCATCCCCTACATGTGCATCTCTTAATAGCCAGGTTGACAGTGTGCGTATCTCCATCTTCTCTGACTTCATAGCCAGAGTCACCATTGGAGTTAACAAAACATCTATTAGCTATCTTCAGGTACTCATTGTATAACTTCATACTATGTAGACTGAAAGATGTAGCCCATAAGCTAGCAGATTCTTCTCTCTCTCTCAACTGGTTCATAAGCTTAATCCTTATATCTTCAAGCATGTTTATGATTGGCTTCTGTCTAGCTTGTAAAAGCCATGCATTTACATATTCCACGAAATTATTGTCAACTCTTTGGTTCTTACACGCTGTGTCAAAATAGGCTCTACACCATGCTTGAGGAGGATATTTCAGTAAAGCTTCAGCAGCTTCCTTATCCAGTTTGCCTATGCTCTTCAACTGGTCCTTGAAATCTTCCTCGTATGAGCACCATGAACACCACTATAACAACTTCTTGAACTCATCTGTTCTCCATTTTTTGCACCAGTTTGCTTCAATGTGTTTAACACAATATCTATGATTTGACTTTGGAAGCACAGTATGGACTGCCTGAATCAATCCCTGAAAGATACAAATAAGAATAGTTAAAAGATACAAACAGCATAGAATTAACAGTAAGGAAATAGAAAAGTAGAATGTAAAGACTACCTTATGCATGTCTGACATGAAAGTAATTCCTTCACCTTCTTTGAGATCCAATGAGCTTTGAAGCAATTCCAAGAACCAATTCCATGTTGTCTTAGTCTCCTTGTCTACAATTGCCCAAGCTAGAGGATACGTTTGGTTATTGCAATCCAAACCAACAGCAATTAACAATTGACCTTTGGCTTTCCCTTTAAGAAATGTCCCATCCAAGCCAATGAAAGGTCTCAAACCTTCCTTAAAACCCATCTTAAGAGCATGGAAGCAAATATACATTCTCAAGAATCTTCTTACACCTTGAGCAAGTGCATCCTTTGACAAGTTAATGATCACATCACTTCCTGGATTACTTTCTCTAAGTTCAGTAGCATATGCCTCAAGTTTATTGTAGCCATCTGTAAAACTTCCTTGTAGTTTCTCTAAAATCTCTCTTTTAGCCCTCTTACACTTTCCATAACTGACATTTGTATTAAAAACATTTTTGATATCTGCTCTCATCTCTTTAATCTTATACATAGGGTTATCTTGCAACTTTTTCTTGAAATAAAGTGCAATTGTATGATGATCAACCCTACTATTATCAAATGCGTCATCACATTCATGGTTTGGGTTTAGTGTCTTTATCCTAACACCTGGAAGGTCTCCATCCCCAGAAATGAGAACAACAAAAGGGCAACCAGTAACACATGTGTACCTTAATCTTTCTTTATCACTTTTTTCTTGATTTAAATTCTTTTTGTTTGCCAGAGAATATAAGTTAATACATTTTCTTGCTTCAGGTATGTCCTTGAAGCTCATACCCTTATACAATTCCTTGTAGTTTGACAGTCCAACATCAATTTCTCTATTTTTCTGAAATTCTATTGTTTGTAATTCCTCAGAATTATACCCTACCTCAACATCATTGGCACTCTCACACTCAACCTCACTACAATCTGTACCAACTTCATTTGGAGATGAATGTGAATCAAAATAATCGACAATATTAGGAACATTCACAGATAATTCACATTCATCTACTGCATAAAAGTTAAGACACTTAAACTCATCAGATATTAAAGACAATAATTGTCTTATCCCAGAGTCATCAACTACTTCAAAATAGTTACTAGAAGGTCCATTTACAATTAGTTGTTGAACACCTATATACATCAATTTCCCAGTGTACTCATTTACTAGATCAATAAAGGAAATAAGATCAGAGTCATAACCTTTCCAAGAGTGAACAAGCTTCTTTGAATATAGCACATGGGGTTTTTTTATCCAATCCCCACCATGATGGAAAATTATGTCCACCAAAGTCATATTTAATATCCTGAAAAGTATATAAAATACTGAACTCTTATGATTGAACAATAGTATGATGAAAATTGATAAAATATGAGATAAACTTAAACAGAAGACTATCCTAAAACTGAAACAGAACATTGGTGTATAACTGAAACAGCAAACTATATCAGAAAATATCAGAAAATCAAACAATATCTAAACACAGAAAAATCTGTTCAAAAAATATCAGAAAATCAATTATCAAACAGGGGCGACGACAAACAATACACAAATCCAAAAATAAATCTATCTCGAATCAACAGAAACGGAAAACACACCTACGCAACCCATGCAAACAAAATCCGCTCATAAAAAACACACCCATCGGTCAACAATAGATATTTAAGCTCATATTCAAAACCATAAATTGATTAAAAGAACGAAATCCTTATAGGTGATTAATTCGCGGCAAAGTTAAGCAACAAAATACATCAAACAGCTTCAACAAACATTTAATTGAAGAAAGTACTTACCTTTGCTTCTTGTTGTTGGAGAAAGCATGTGGAAATCACTTGTTCTTGAACGAAATGAGACTTGAACGAAATGAGAGGAAGATGAAAATGAGAGGAAGATGAAGGGGAAGGGTTTGGAGAAGGGTCTGGGAAGTAACGATTTAGGAAATAAATACCTGGGGGTCGGGGCGAGTTATTTGCCTTCGGATCGGTCGGGTGGCAAGACTTCAATGGGTGGGTTAATATGAACCAATGAGAGAATGCCACGTGTTTAAAAAAATTGAGGAAAAAAGTTTTAACGGTGGAAGGGTAAATGTGGCCCGAAAGTGTAACGGTGGGGGTATATTTGTTAAAGAATGCAAACGGAGGGTAAATATAGCTTATTTTGAATAGTACAAGGGCAAATCTGACCCTTAACCGTTAAACAAAGGAAGAAGCCAATTAGCAGTACTCAACAAAACAACTCTCTTTGAGATGCAACTAATGGGAAATTACTTTCACCGTTAGGGCGTGTTTTGTATGAGGGATAAGGAATAATTAATTATCGGGTTAAATTTAAGATGAGTTTATCCCATATTTGGTTGGAATATAATCGTGGTATAACTAATCTCGGGATTGTAGTATTTTTTTTTATCTCTATGAGATGGTGGGATAACTAATACTGGAATAATTAATGAGGAATAACTTATTTCTCAACCAAATAACCCCTTAGTAATAAGTCATTTTGTCCTCTTTTTTACTTAAATATAAGTCACTCTGGATCAGAAAATGAAAAAATATATATAAGGGACTTTCACTCATCGTATCCTATATTTAAATCTGGTACAGTAACAATGTTCAAGGGTGAGGTAAATTGCCGTGGAAGCAGCGCCAATAATGATTACATACGCGGGATATTTTGTACACCGATTATCATTTTACTTGAAAAGAAAAATAGATAGAGAGGTAGACTATTTCCAATCAGCAGCAGCCCAGAATTGGAAATTGAAATAAAGAAACACATTACAAGTCTACTTAGTTAATTCATTGGACACACGTATATATCTAAATAAAGCAGATACTTCTTCCCCCCTAGAAACTACCCACCGCCCAGCATAAGACAATAAAAGTATGTAAAGTAAAGCAGATACTCTAGTTAATAATTGGCATATTTCTGTCTTTCAACTAGAAAAAAACACACAGACACACACAAAAGTACACGTGTAGAACATAACACCAGGTGCAGACAAATGCCAAGACTGCTGCCAGGACAAAACAATCATAGGAAAAAACGCATGTTTTATTGACAATAAGGTAACAACATGCACAAGAACATCGTTACTAAAACTTCTTGAGTTCTATAGAAGCAGAAAAACAACACTTTTTACCCTTGATTCTACACAATTCCCAAAGCTGGGCATATAAATCAATGCTTCCCAAGTTTATATAAACCGTTAAACAGAGATACAGAATAATTTTCAAGGACAAAAACACTTGCTTGAACACTTT
This sequence comes from Nicotiana benthamiana, assembly GCA_034376525.1. Lineage (NCBI taxonomy): Eukaryota > Viridiplantae > Streptophyta > Magnoliopsida > Solanales > Solanaceae > Nicotiana > Nicotiana benthamiana. The sequence continues at coordinate 132,285,675 of CM067335.1, forward strand.
GATACATACAGCAGCACACATTTACGTACCTTTTTATAGCAGGGAAGAGGAGAGAAGAGAAAACGGCCACTGTAGCAGCTGAAATGATGCTTCAGTGTGTCTTTGATGGAAGCTTGTCGGTGCCAGGCATGGATATTGAGAGACGGCCTTATCATAAAAACTGCAGTTGTGCATTACACAAACAGAAGGGAGAACAAACTAGCTCTCGTGTCCACACTTGGAATATATCATTCCCCAAAAGGCTAAAACAGAAAGATATGACTTTTTCAATAGAAGCCTCCAAACTCTCTTCTCCTTCTTCTTCTTGCAATAATCATCAATCAGGAGTGTACAGAATAGGAACCCGATTTTAGGAAGTAGTTGATAGATTTCCAAATATAGTAAGAAGCAAAAGTGATTTCCTACTTCAGACCATTAATTGGCAGTTCTTTAAAGTCCAGCTCTCCAAAGGATGGAGTATTCTTGTTTTTTGTTAGGATCAATCGCGTACCGTCATGCCAAAAGCAATAGCTGATAGCAAGGGCGAGACTTTATTTCTTAACCAAACCCATCAAGCAAGCATCAGGTCCGGCCATGACTTCGCACCTGGGCCTTGCCATAGGCAGGATGTTAGCATTACCCGACACTTTTCTTCTATCCGACTTTTTGTACATTCTGGTAAGCTCATGTGTATCTACTTCTGTATCCACTTCATAGATGTTGTAAATTTCTAATAGTAGAAGAAAATGCAACAATTTTCGCTCTTCGGGATTTATTTGAGAAAATGCACCATGTATCTTTCTACTTTCTATCCAGCCTTAAACATATTACAAAAGAATTCACCATAGCTTCTTCATTTTCCTTTACTGTTTCCTTTTTATTTAGTCCGTCCCAATTTATGTGATAGTGTTCGGATTTCGAGAGTCAAACAAACTTATTCTTTGACCACAAATTAGTGCACTGGTTTGTTATTTCTGGGGAGAACATTCTCTGCATCTTCTCATAGCTCATTCTGCTTCTTCTTTTGGTCATTTTGTCCACTAATACTTTCTCTGTATTCTAACCAATTTATACATTCTTTATTTGAACCTACATTGGGTCATTGTAAAAGACAAATGTTTAAAAAATGCAGGATTTTACACACCTGAGATTATAAACTAAGCTCATTCAGTTAAGCCAAGAGGAATTTTATGTTGATTTCTGTATTACCTTGCTTGACAAATACAATGAAATATGTATGCACATAGTACTTTGCAAGCCTTTTGTGCACCATCTGTCAATTTCACCAGATCTGTCCAAAATGCCATTTTATTGGTTTCTCCATCTTCAGTTGCAAATGTCTCAAGTTTCTTGTTAACCTCTACTTTATTTTCTTTTGATATATCCTTCTTTCCCTTCGACAAAAAACGTAAGATTTGTGCTTGTTAGTGTGGTAATCCATAAAGGAAAAAATGTAAAATAGTAGGAAAAATGAAGATATGCAGAACATACTGAAACATGATGATTCAAGTACTGTATTATTATTTAACAACAGATTCAGATTGAAACTCAAAGAAGAATAAGACATGACATTTTCAAAAATTATTATTTATTTGAATTGGGTGTTGTTGCAAATAATTGAGAATATGATTTGGAGTTTATAACACAACTTTGAGGGGTTTTGGTTGAGATTAGACTTGGTTTTAGTTGAATTTCATATTGAAACTCAAAGAAGAAGAAGAAGACATGACATGACATACATTATATTGCAGAAATTGCAGTAAAATTATAGAAAAATTATATTTTGTTGTTTATATATTTCTATTTTATTTCTTTAACTATTGTATGAAAGTTGAACAATATTGTATAAAAATTATATTTAAGTTATATGATATTGTAGTTATATATAACTAGGTAGAAATAATGTATGAAAATTGTGTAATATATAATTAGTTGTTTGAAATTTATTTTTACTATGTATAAATCAGATATAAAATATACAAAAGACATATTGTATAAAATTTATATTTAAGTTATTTGTTATTATAGTTATATTTAACTAGTAAAAATAATGTGTGAAAATTATAGATAAGTTGTAGATAAATTATATAATATATAAATAATTGTATGAAATTTATTTTTACTATATATAAGTTAGATACAAAATATACAAAAGATATATTATATAAAAGTTATATTTAAGTAATATTATATTGTAGTTTTATATAACTGGAAAGTGAGAGAAGCTTTGAACAAAGGTATCTTCGTCGACATAAACTGCTTTCTTCACGAGTAGCTTTTGGAGAGAATTCAGATTCATATAAACCATCTTTGAACAAGAAAAATAAAAGGATTAGATAAATAAAAAAGATATCTCAAGACACATGCAACATATTTATGTTGCGGGTCAATCTTAAACTTTAGGTTGTCAAGTTGGTAGAATACTACAAGGATAGGTTTTGAGTGTTATGTGTCGTATCTTCTGATATTCCCTACTTAATGACCTTCCCTATTATCTTCAAATATTCCCTGAATGTGGCAAAGATTGAAAGTTTATTATTAAGTAGGTTTGACCTCTACCAATTAGTAGTTTTTAGGTTAGACGATCCTTCCTTAATTGAATGCATTAATAATAAATTGAGAGTTTTTTAAGGTGGAATGTATATATTTTGTAAATAAAATTTGTGTAGGTAGGATAATTTACTAAACATAAACGTTTAGGATAATAAATTTTCCAATAGTGTAGGAATATAAAATCCCTTTAAATTTTTAGTAGCGGATGTGTAATACAATGAAAAAAGACAACAAATTATTCAAGTTGCTTAGCCCCGAAGTCGTATTTGTTCGAGAATAACCCTAATGTCGTCTCGTCAAGAGGGCCATGATCTGACTCGAAACTCTCAAAATTTGGCAGAAAAACGAAAGAAATTTCTTATTTTCAATAGCAAATTGTCTTCTTTTGCTAGTAGTTGCGAATTTGGTAGATGAAAAAAGCAGCAATAGAGGTGGTGAGAGGCAAAAGTAGCAGTGGCCATGTCAAGGATACCCAAGTCTTCTTTTTCCTTAATAACTCTTGCATATGACTCAATTAGATCCTTAAACCCCACGAATAACAAACATTTTCTTGGTCCAACGAGGTCAAATTCATCGACCCAGTTCATAATTTCGTAGTATGTAAGGAAATACATTGATGATAAATTAACCTCAAGTTTGCAGAGGCAAGAGAGGAGATAGAATCAGCTACGGAATTCAAAGAGATTGATTCAGAGCCCCAACCTACTGATAATGAAAATTTCGCAAGATAATGTAGATGAATCAATGGAGAATAATGACTGTATTCATGGAGAAAGACTAGAGTTGAAAGAGAGAAAGAGGGTGGAGAAAAATGTGAAAGAATGAGAGAGAGAAATAATACAAAGCGTATTTTATGACTTAAGGGTAGGAGGTAACCATAAATAGATATTTCACTATAAAAATTAAAAGGTGGCTAATATTTTAAAAAGGATATTTATTTAAAATAAATAAGGTATCAACATTTGCTATAGGAGTTAAAAATTTCTATATTTATATAAAGGAAATGTTACGAGATATACACAGTTATTAACTCACTCTCACGATATACCTATGTTTTGTAATTATACCAAATATTCCAAAAATAGTACACACTATACCTCCATTTATCCTAAAATATATCACAATATTTTATTTTGGAATACAACAATCTAACTTACCACAATATTCTAATTTGAATAAAATATCCTAACTAAACATACCAATATATTATAATTTGGAATACAGCACCCAAAGGGAACATATCATAATATTCTAATTTGTAATATAGTATTCAACCCAAACATACCATAAAATTATAATTTGGCATATAATATTCAAACAAAATATATTGCAGTATTCTAATTTGGAATACAATATTTAAACCAAAATATTACAACATTCTAATATGAAATACAGTAGTAGAAAATTCTTCTAGTGGGATTTCACTAGGTCATTGTTGTTATTGTTGTTATTATTGTTGTTGTGTTCTAATATGAAATAAAGTATCCCACAAACATACAATAATTTTTAATTTAGAATACAATATTCAAACTAAGCATGCTATAGTATTATAATTTTGAATATAATATCCAAACCAAATATATCATAATATTCTAATTTAGAATATAAATTATTATATTTTAGAATACAGTATGTATACATGGTAAAATAAATTTATAAAGTAGGTATACAACAGTATAATCCCACAAGTGAGGTCTGGGAAGGGTAGGATGTTTGTAGCCTTACCCTTACTTTTTATAAAATAGATATAAAATGTAAAATAAATATTCTGATTATATATGATGTAAATTAATGTTTTCAATGACCATACCGCATAAATTTCTTAAATAAAGTTATATTTTGTATAAATTTCTCTATATTCAATCTTGTGGCCCATCAAATGCTTTTACAATAATTTTGTGAGAAGTTTTTATGGTATGAAACTTGCAATATGCACTACTGATAATTTTGGGCCCAAAAGGAGTTTTTAGTTTGGGCCAGGGTATTATTGATGATTCTAGCTGTTTGGGCCAGGTTTGTCAAATTGTGTCGGGAGATTTTAAATTGGGACTTCTACTTTTCTATATTATATATGAAATTTTATTATTAAAAATGTGTATAATTTTATATTTATCCAACATATTCATAGTTATTCTATAAATATTATACTATTTATTAAATACCATTAAGAGCTGATTCCTTCCTAATAAAGCGTGCTACAAATCTAGAACTAAATACTCTTCCAGCTATTCCTTTAGGCGTGCTACAATTATAAAAGTAAATATTCTTCCAGATATTTTATTAAATAAGTAATCATTGTAGCACTAAAATTCCTTATTTAGATATTTAAGAAAATATCTCTGCATTTTCTACTTCACCTAATCTTTCTACTTATAGTCTCACTTGAACTTGTAGCTGAAATATCGTTATGTTTTTTATTCCATGAAAAATAATAAGTTAACAAATCTAATAGTTGATGTCACCTAGATAGTATTTTTCAAACTCGGCAAAGTAATTGATGAGCTTTCTAAAATATTTCCGTCAGTCTATAGTTGACAATACTATAATAAATCTTTAAGATTATGTCTAGTCGAAAATCCCAATTAAACTACAATTGAATCGGAATTGGGATATTAAAATTCAATATACCAGTTTGTAATATTTTGTAGATGAATCGTAGTTTATTTGTATTATGATTGTAGATGCATTTTTTTTTCACAAATAAAAAATGACTAAAGCTCTACAATTTTTTAGCAAAAAAATACAATTATGTCGAAAATTTCAGTTAAACTACAATCAAATGGGAATTGGGATATTAAAATTCAATGTGCCTAGTTTGTAGGTATTTTGTAGATAAATTATAAATTATTAATATTCTGATTGTAGAAGCTTTATTTTCCATTTTTACAAATCAAGAACGACTAAAACGACTGAACTTCTACAAATCTTCTGCAAAAAAATCAATTATGTCGAAAATGGCAGTAATGCTATAATTGAAATGGGAATTAGGGTACCAAAATTCAATGTACTCATTTTGTAGATACTTTATAGATAAATTATAGATTATTTGTATTCTGATTGTAGATGCGTTGTTTTCTGTTTTCACAAATCCAAAACGACTAAAACTTGTAGAAAATCTTCTGCAAAAAACACAATTCTGTCAAAAATACCAATTAAGCTACAAGTGATTGATATTAGGATATTAAAATTCAATGTCCCCAGTTTGTAGATATTTTGTAGATGAATTATAGATTATTTTGTATTCTGATTGTAGATGATTATTTTCTGTTTTCACAAATCCAAAACGACTAATAACTTCTAGAAAATCTTATGCAAGCAACACAACTATGTCAAAAATACCAATTAAGCTACAATTGAATGAGAATTGATCTTGATTTTATTCTTGAGTCCCAATTTTTCATTGAAACCAAAACAACATAAAAATACTGAAGGAAACAGAGAAGAAAAAAATGTCAGCAAATTGAGATATTACAAAAGCAAATCCAATGAAAAATCCAACCTGAAACAAGAGTCATCTGCTCACGAACTGTCCTGTCACTGTGGATCTATGGGGAAGAGTAATGAATTGGCTGCATGAACAATACCTACCTAGTGTCAGTTGGAACCAGAAAATATAATGGTTGATTACCAAAGCCAAGGGACGAACATGTCGTGCATCCATTTTTAAAATGGTCACAGCTGAAGTTGCATATGCTATCTGGCTGGAAAGGAATGCAAGAGTATTCAACAAGACTTTTCGATGTAATACTGCTCTACTGAGAGACATAGTGTATAATTGTAATGTTAGAGGCACCCCTAAAATTAGACTACAATTGCAACACCTTAGAATATAGTAGAAGTTAGATAGTTAGGATAGTAAGTGTAGTTAATATGTTAGCTCTCAGACAGTCGGCCGAGTTAAAGCTTAACTGTGGTTTTGTAATGCAACTTTATTGGTAATTAATAAAAAAACCTTAATTACCAAAAAAAAAAGCAAATTTGTGAAAAGAAAAGGAAAAGAATTGTTTCAAATAAGGATTCTGCAAGATGATCTAGGATGAAGAAATAACATTTTGCGCAAGAATTGACAAAAAAAGCAAGCAAATTACAAGCTGCCAACAGAATCATTGTGGCTAAAATTTAAGAAACTACAGAGAGGTTGATATTTTGCACTGCTCAGAATAATGTATTGAGGGCACAGAAAATAGATTAACAGATTAAAATCTCTGAACAATTTAATTAATCATAGTGGTTTGGGAGAGAGAAACGTGTGAGGGGTGGGATATACGGCACCTTAAATTAAAGAGGGATATATGCTGCATTAATTATACTCTTAAAAATATTATAGTATAAAATTGATAATTTAATATATTAAATGTAATTATATCAAACCTTAAACATAATGATAAATGAAGTATTTTAAAAGGTTTAGAAATGTAAAAATTTCTTTTTTTCTAATTTACCTTCAGAAACCTAACAAATGATTGCTTAGATATTTTAAGCTTAGACAAGGATGTTAGTGCTTGATTAGAGTTTAATTTATAGTTCATCTCACACTTACGAGCATTATCATATGTTTTGAGAGTCAGCAATAAACTACTTGAAGGGAAAAATTAGTCCCATGAATTCGAAAGAGACGGATCTAGCCATAAACTTATGGGTTCAGAGTTCTCTTGAATCCGATAACTTTTGTCAATATCCTATTTATATATATATGTAAAAAGATAATGTTAAATATCTATAAAAATTTAACAGTAGGCTTAATTATTACTATATATACAACTCGCAATCACTATAGGAACTTATAAATTTTAAATTTTAAATCCGTCTCTCGCCTGTAAGGAGTTTATAGACAAAATAGGCACTAGGCTCTCCCTTGTAATATGTTATCCCACCTTCAATGGGGATAAAAAAATATTACAATCTTAAGATAATTGATTTCAAAATTAATTATACTATAATTTATTTCAATCAAATATAAAAGAAACCCATCTAAAATTTAATTTTTAAAATTAATTATATCTCTCGTACAGAAGAACCTAAAGGAGTAGGGGTGGATTGATACTCCACACCTACTGATTTTTAAAATGTGGATCTGCTGTTGCTGGCCATTATGACCAGCATGGGGAAAGACAGGAGTTTGTTACAGCGAACTACAAATATACGTACAACCAGTGCATGAAAATTTAGTGGTTAGATTCACGTCCAAGTCAGTGTTTTTTTAACCGAATCAATTTGATTTGATCCAAAATAAATGTCACTTTAAAAACCCAGATAGACATTTTTTTATAAAAAAAATTCTACACTTGCTCAATTAAAGAGGAGTAAATTTGTATTGTGACTTAATTAGTTTTGTGACTTTTTACAAATTTAATTTTATGGCTATACCTCTTTTTCTACATATGGAAGATCTAAGCTAATATGTGTTCCTAAAATGTGTTTGTCCACGAAAGTTTAAAAGTTTTTGAAAAAGAATTTTTCAAAAATTAAAAAATATTCAAATAAATTTATGTGACCACTTTTTCAAATAAATTTCAAAAAAAAATTCACCCACTCACAAAATTGTATTTCCTCCATTTCATATTAGATGAAGTGTTTTCCTTTTTAGTTTGTTCCAAAACAAATGACATATTTCTAAATTTAGAAGTAATTCAACTTTAAACTCTTTCATCTTACCAATTTACCCTAAATGAGAAGTTTTTATAGCCACACAAATATCATGGCCCCACAACCTTTTTACCCCCTTAAGCTTTTAAGATCACAAGTTTTGTTTTTTCTAAAAATCGTGCCTAGTCAAACTACTCCATCTAATATAAAACATAGAGAGTAATATTTTTTCAAGTAAAATGTATATCCAAATATATTTTCAAATTTCAAATACTATTATTCAACTAAACTCCAAATACTACTCTCTTTTTCTTTTTGTAAAAATTATTATTTTTATGTTAAACGCTTATTTACATTTACACGTAAAAATTTTGTCTTTTTTATTTAAGAAATCTTTAAAAAAAATTCAAATTATAAAAGAGTATAATATACAAATATTTAAAAGTTTGAGGGTTTAAAATTTGAGAAAGGATATTGAAACATAATTTAATCAAAACGTTAGCTTCATAAATGACCTCGGAATTGAAAGAGAACAGAGTCCTTTATGTTTTTCGTAATTATTGCATAGGGCCACACCCCCAATTAAAGGTGTCAACCGGGCCGGGTTGACCCGGGACCGGCACGGACCGGCTCGGTCAAAACCGGCCCGGACCGGACCGGTTTAGCGCGGGGGGGGGGGGGGGGGGGGGGGGGGGGGTAGGGGGGGAAGGGGGTTGGGACGTAAGGCCTTACCGGGCAATTAACCCGGACCGGACCGGCCCGGGAAGAGAAATACCGGGCGAACCGGCCAACCCGGACCGGCCCGGACCGGTTATAACGGTTTTTCTTTTGCTTCTTCCTCTTATCTTGTTACGTATATTCAAAGGATATACAACCCTATGTTTAAAGGTATCCCTAGAAGTACCTGTAGATCTGACATCTTTAGACTTCACGGCCAATATCAAACATACATACGTTATTTGTTTAGTCACCTTCCTTCTAGAGTATGTCTAACTTCTGATATTGGCCATGCTGTAAATGGAAATGATTATTTAACAATTACATGTCATTGGATAGATGACAATACTTGTATGCAAAAACGTATTATTGCTTTTAAATATGATGAAGATCAGAGTCATACTGCAACATTTATTAGTAGTACAATTGTTGAAGTTGTCGAATTTTAGTTTTTCAGTTTGAAATTTTGAATTTAAGAAATAAAGTAGCACTTGCAATAAGTGCAATTTTTTCCCCATCTTTTGTTGTGTTCATTCAATTATTACAAAGTATTAATATAACTTAATATTTATACTATACGTAATTCAAAAAAAAAAAAAGATAAACCCGGCCCGGCCCGGCCCGGACCGGATCAACCCAGCCCAATTGCAACCCGCCCCCAATTGAACCCGGACCGGACCGGCCCGGACCCGGACGGGTCATAAAATTTGGACCCGGACCCGGCCCGGCCCACCCGTTGGTCACCTATACCCCCAATGCTTTGGAGGGCCTTTCAATGTGTCAGTTTTTTTTTTGGTAATTAAAGTTTTTATTAATCACCAAATGATCCATTTACAATTACATAGGTCAGTTTAACTCAAACTACCTATCAAAATAAGAGGAAACTAACAAGCTGCCTATCAAAATACTAGTACCTAGAGTATTAAACTACAGAAAAAGATGTTGGAGATAAAGCCGAACTCTAGGAGGTGCTCTCACATTGCAAGTATAGACAATGTTCCTAACTAAGATTTCACTGGGACAATAGTTGCTTCTGAAGATACGCGCATTCCTCTCCAACCAGATGGCATAAAACATCTCTGCGCACACCATTTTGAAAGCTTGAGCTTTGGGGGATTTCCCTTTGGCTTTCTCTGTGATCCAGCTGACAAATTGAGCCCACGACTGTCCAGGAGGTTGAATCATATCAATCCATTGCAAGATGAAGTTTCTCAGTTGAGTAGCAAATGAGCAATATAGGAACAAATGATCTCTTATTTCACTTGATTGTTTGCACATAACACAGCAACCATCTACATTCAAGTGCCATTTAATCAACCTCTATTTGGTAGGGAGTTTGTCTTGAAGCAGTAACCAGAAGTTGAAAAGAGCCTTAGGTCGAGCAGTATTTTGCATAATTAGATCTTTCCATGGAACTCTAGGCATTTGACCAATTTGTTTAAGGTAGATAGTCTTGATGGAACAGTTACTATTTTGCAGAAGCTGATGTTGTTGTAGAAGCCTCGTACTCTCAATGATCTTCCGGACTATCCAACTGGCTTGTGCAGGAATGTTCATGTCCTCCAGCTGTTGTTGTTTAATGTACACTGCATGAATCCACTTCACCAATAGTAAATCTTTCTTGTGAGCCAAGTCCCAAGCTAATTTTGCAACAGCAGACTTATTCCAGATCAGAAGATTAATCAGATTCAAGCCTCCAGCAGACTTTGGCTGACAGATTTTATCCCATGCTACATATGCCTTCCTGGTGATATTAACTGAAGCAGACCATATGAAGGATCGACACATAGCCTCTATTAATTTCATGACCTTAGCTGGAAAGAGAAATAACTGAGCCCAATAAGACTGAACACCAAAAATAACTGTTTGAACCAATTGCAGTCGACCAGCATAGGACAACTGTTTAGCTGTCCAGGATGTAATCCTCTTTGTGATCTTATCAATGAGTGGTTGCCACTGGATAACAGATAGCTTCTTGGTTGATAGTGGAACCCCTAAGTATCTAAAAGGAAGTTCCCCACGAGTGTAACCAAGGATACTAAGAATCTGTTGCTGCTGCTCAGTTTTAACTCCTCCAAAATACACAGCACTCTTCTGCATATTAGCTTTCATTCCAGATGCTGCAATGAAATGATCAAAGTATGTGAACATGGTTTGCACAGCCTGACTATCTCCTTTAACAAATAATACGAGATCATCTGCAAAACTAAGATGAGTGATTCCCAACTTCTTGCAACCAGGATGAAAAGAGAATCCCTTAAGATTATTTAACTCTGCCAGAGATCGACTTAAGTATTCCATCACTATAACAAATAAGAAAGGTGATATAGGGTCACCTTGTCTCAAACCTTTCGCAGCTTGAAAGGGTTCTGTGGTTTCACCATTAACTATCACTGTGTAACTAGTTGTCTGTACACATTCCATGGTCCATTTGATGTATCTGGTTGGAAAGTCCAGAGCCTCCAGTATCTGTTGTAGGAAACACCATTCAACTGAATCATAAGCCTTCTGGAGATCAATCTTGACCATACACCTAGGTGATATATGAGATCTTGTGTAGTGCTTAATGAGTTCATGAGCCAGAATAACATTGTCAGCAATTCTTCTACCTGGAATGAAGCCAGCTTGTGTATTGCATATGATGCTAGCTATAACCCTTTGTATTCTGTTGGCCAGCAGTTTAGAAATGATTTTATAAATCACTGTACAGCAAGCTATTGGCCTAAATTCCTTTACTGTTTGAGGATTGGGTACTTTGGGAATCAGAGTAAGGGATGCACAGTTTGTTGGCCTATGCATTTTGGAGGATGCAAAGAAATTCCTAACTGCTTGCAGTACCTGCGGGCATGTAGTCTGCCAAGTATGTTTAAAGAATAAAGCATTAAAACCATCAATACCTGGGGCTTTATCATTGTCAATTGCTTTTAAACTATCCAAGATTTCATTGTCACTGATATCAGCAGCCAAGTCCAGTCTCTGTTGATGAGATAATATAGGGCCATTAGCCATATAAATTCTATTAACAGCTGGAAGAGAATGAGCTGAGGTCCCCATGAGAGATTTATAAAAAGTGGTGATTTCCTTCTTCAGATCATCCGGCTGTGTTATCCTCAAACCATCCTCTGTGATCAATTCAGTTATCTTCTTATGTTGGTTTCTCTCTTTCATCGCAGCAGAAAAATATTTGTTATTACCATCTCCTAGCTGAATCCATTTAGCTCGGGCTTTCTGTTGTAATATTGACTTTTCCAGTAAAGACCATTTTTCCAATTGGAGAACCAGTTCCTTTTCTCTTATTAGGAGTGAATCACAATAATCAGAAGACATCTGATGTTGCAAGGCTTGCAGATCTTTACGGCTATCCTCAATTTTCTGTGAGATTGTCTTAAATTCTCTAGTATTTAGAGATTTCAAGACTGGTTTAAGAGCTTTGAGATTATTCCATACACCTCGAAGAGTAGGCTGAGCATTAGTGTTCCAAGAAGCTTTGATTAGTTGCTGGAAGCCCGGATGCTGTGTCCATGCATTAAAGAATCTAAAAGGTGTTTTCCTGATTGAAATATCCTCTTTCAAGAAAAGAATCATGGGATTATGATCAGACACTAAAGGAGGTCCATATACTATATGTACATGGTTCCATTTTAGCATCCACTCACAATTACCAAAACATCTATCAATACGACTGCATACTCTATCATCTCCACCTTACTTATTGGTCCAGGTGAAAAAATCACCCTTCCAAGGTAATTCAGTCAGGCCAATATGCTGCACACAGTGAACAAAGTCAGTAACTTCTGCTAATCTAACTGGATGACAAGAGTCTCTATCAGAGCTGGACATAATAGCATTGAAATCCCCAGCTATCAACCATGGGTCAGTGATAGTAGCAGTTAAATTCTGAAGGGCTGTCCACATTGATTTCCTTTGTACATTGTCATTGTGGCCATATACCACTGTGAGACAACAAGTTAAATCATCAGTGAGTATCTTAATAGTGCAATGAACGTATTGTGCCTCTTCTTGAACAGCAGTGACCAGAAGCTTGCTTGTATCCCATAAGATCCACACTCGACCATTTATAGCACTACTATAGTTAGCAAGCATGCCCCAATTGGGTAGTAAAAATCCAGATATTTTAGCTGCATTATTCTGTTTCACTTTAATTTCAACAAGACCAACAAGATCAAATTTATTGGCTCTAAAATATTCTTTAACTTCCTTTTGTTTGAACCTTTTATTTACACCTCTTACGGTCCAAAATATCCACTTCATTGGGTAAAACTTGTTCCCCCTTCCTCAAAGGGATGATCTGCCCAGCTTACTAACCCTGTATCAAAACGATTTGACGTCATAACAGGAGACAATGGTGGAAAGTTTTTGCTGTTAAAGACTGGAGCTGAAATAGCATTAGCCTTCTGTTTTCTAACATCCTCAAAAGGTGTCACAGTGGAGCATTGTTCTTTCAGTTTTGGCTGCTGATGCTTGTCATGAGCTACAAGTGTACCAATTGGTTGCTGGTGCTTATCATGAGTTGTAGCTGCAACTATACCACTAACCTCACAAGTAGCCACAGTAGAAAACTGTTCCATCTGAGCTGACTGCTTATCCTGATTAGGCAGAATTGGTTCCTTTGCTCTCCATACCTGAGATACCTTTGGCTTCTGTGTGGTATTAGACTGGATAGGTTTAGCTAGGCATTTATGTCCAACTACAAGACATTTCCCACAATAGGAAGGCTTCCAATCATAGGTTACATCTTGTAGAAAAATCTTCCCATTCGGATCCATGATCTCAATTTCTGAAGGTAACTCTTTAGATACATTCACTTCAATAAGGATCCGAGCATATGAGATTCTAGCTTGCTTCGTCGTACACTCATCTGCAAAAATGGGCTTACCCAATACACTGGCAATACGACTAAGGGTCCTATTACCCCAGCAAGATATAGGTAGGTTAGGGAATTTAACCCAAAGAGGGATCTCTGTTGGGAAGGCGGCTTTAAAATCAAAATCAGACGACCATTGTTTCAAAATTATCGGTCTATTGTCAACAGTATATGGTCCTGCACACAACACTTCTTTAGCATCATCAAGGGATTTAAATTTTGCAATATAATAATCCTTTTCATGATAGTAGAGATCTGGCTCTGACACATGAGACCAATGGAGATTATAAATCTTTTCATGGCATTAAACTCCGGGGTGTTTCCTAATACAAACACAACTAAAGCACATTTCCATTTCTGCTCCTCTTCAGCAACTTCTTCCTTGAGCAACTGACCTACTGGTTTACCATTGATAACCGTCGGTGGAATATACTCTAGAGACATGCCATTAGCAGCAAGTTTTTCTGAAACAAGTTTGCCCATACCTTTGGTTCCTCTGTGGTAGGTTTCTCTAGATCTGCTCGGAGTGGTTGTATATTCTGCTGCATGTGAACTTTTTCACTATTACCCTGAGGAATCGAAGCCATAGATGCATCTGGTCCAGGTTGGGGTTCTGCAGGTGGAGATTGAGGCTCTAAAGTGCAGGTGGGTTTTGGACCATGTGTTTACAATTTTTTATAGCTCTAAAATCAGCCTATATGAAAGTATTTTTTTAAAAAATGTTGATTAATAGTAATTTTACTTTGGTTAATTAATTTAAAAAAATATTTTTGAACTATAATTAATATTTAGCCAAATTTTTAAAAAGTATTTTTAAATATAATTCTTTTCAAATATATTTTTAAAAAATATTTTTAGGAAGAAAATTATTTTTTTACTTTTTAAAATTAATTCTATTTCTTTGTCCAAACACCTAAATTTTAGGAAAAAATACTCTTGACCAACAAAAATACATGGCCAAACAGGCTATTAGAGCCCTTTGGACGGAAGAATCTTCTTCTTTAGCAAATTCAACTTCTTTCCCCGGAGCAGCAAAAATACCGTCCTTTTCTTTTACTGATGATCAGATAAAATACTCGTTAATTACTATGTTTGATTGAATATGCAGTTCAATTATTAATTTGACTTGTATATAATTCTAGTGGAACTAGAAGAAAAACATTAAAACAACTGTAAAAAGTTATTTTAGTAGTATAATATCACATCAATATTTAAAATTTGAATCGTGAAATGACTTTGAACCATCGAAAGTTATACAGTACTCCTCATGTTTCAGGTTTATGCGACAATATTTTTTTTATTTTGTTCCAGAAAAAATAACACATTTTTTAATTTTATACAGTTAAGTTAATACTTCTAAATTTTATTCTTAGTAAAAAATATTAATCACACAAATATTATAACATATTTAAAGAGATGAGTTTCAAAAGTTTGATAGCTATATAAATATATTATCATATCTAAGGTTACCAATTTTAAAAATCTTTATTTGTTTGTTATATTTTGTGCATATTCAAAATATATGATATAAATTAAAATGGAAACGATATATGAATTGTGTCTTAGTAATTGTTACGAAAGAGTAGAGGAGTCTTGGCGTAACTGGTAAAGCTGATGTCACGTGACTAGGAGATCATCGGTTTGAACTGTGAAAACAATTTCTTGCAGAAATACAAGGTAAGCTGACTGCGTAGAATAGATCCTTGTGGTCCGACTATTCCTCGAATTATGCGCATAACGAAAGCTTAATACATCAAATTATTTTTTTAACTGTGACAAAGATGTATCTGAATTTAGATAAAACTCCAGACAACGCAGTTGAACCTGGGGTTCATTTCAAAAGTACGACCCAGTACAATACCGCTTAGTGGTGTCTGGGGAGGGTAGTGTGTACGCAGCCTTACCCCTACCCTGGGGTAGAGAGGCTGTTTCCAAATAGACCTCCGGCATAAATCCCCAGAATTTGCTCCTGGGGAGACTCGAACTCACAACCTCTCGGTTGTAAGTGAGGGTTGGTTACCATCAGACCAAGCCCCTCTTGTCAACTGGGGTTCATTTCAAGTGACAATTAAAAACGTGTTATGTAAATATGTATTGCAATAAAAGTCGTAAAGTAGATATATATTCAAGTTAAAGTTGAATGTTCTGAAATTGGTATACTGTACTAGTCAATACTCAGCAGTTGACAAACAAAATGTGGCCACTATATGTTCAAGAAAAAGGTGCGTCCCCACTAATAATACACTATTTATGGTCATTTTAGTAAAGAGTGGATCCCATGTTTCGCTTTGTTTCTCTGAATTTTTTTTTGTTTGATTGGTCATTTGTCCTATTTTTGGAAGTATCATTTAAGGCTGTACGAATAACGGTTCCGAACCGGAATCGTGACCGGAACCGCGGTTCAGGCGGTTCCGCGGTTCTAAACGGTTCCGGTTATACGGTTCCGGTTCCGCGGTTCCGGGCCGGTTCCACCCTTTAGAACCGTGGAATCGGAACCGCCAGAACCGGAATCGGAACCAGAACCGGACCGGTTCAGGCGGTTCTAAACGGTTCCAAACGGTTCCGATATTAAAAAAAAAAATTTAATATTGGAACCGTTTAGAACCGCCGGAACCGGTCCGGTTCCGGTTCCGGTTCTATCCGGTTCCCAACGGCCATATTTTTAAATTTTTTTTTTTTTAAATTCTGAAAATCAGAACGTTGGTATTGCAGAAATAGCCGTTTGGCATTTTTAAAATTTAGCCATTTGACCCCTCAAATTTAATTTAACCCCAAACTTTATATAATTACACGATTTCCCATTTCTCAACTATAAATACCCCCTCATTCTTTCATTTTAATTCACCAATTCATCAATCTTACTCAATCTCTCTCAAGCTCTCTTTCAATCTTTCTGTGCAAGTGCTTAATTTTTGTTGCAAATTCGTGAAACATTGTGAAGTTGTTGAATTGAAGTTTTCAAGTGTTCAATTACAACGATTGTCAATTTTCAAGAAGTTGTTCGTCAATCCGGTAAACTCGTTTCAACTCTTACGTGCTAAGAATATTTGTTGTGTGTTGATATTTTCCTTAATTATAATTAGTATGGCATTTTCATTGAAAAAAATATTCGGAAAAGGTACATCTAAATCCGGTGAAAGTAGTAGCCAAAATCCTACCCCTCCCCCGGCTCCCAGACCTAGAAAAGATAAACAAGTTCAAACTAGTAGCCAACCTAGAAATACTAATGAAAACTTAGGAATACTTGATAGTGATCACCCGTGTTTTCAATTTAGCGATGTTAATTTTCTACATGATATAGCAGTCGGTGATAGAATAGATGATGATATTATGAATTTGCTTTATCCTAATGCACCAATATCAGAGGGAAATGAGGGTGATGATGATGACGAAACCCAACCTCCGGTAGATTTAGATGATACACCTACTAGTCCTGCTCCTAATGACCCAGAACACCCACCCGTACAAACTCCCACTTTTAGTAGACAACCTCGGAAACGTACAGAAACTTCATTAGTTTGGCATTTTTTTATTCAACTAAGAGATAAAGATAGGGCTAAATGCAAAACTTGTGGTAAAGAACTTGTTCATAGGTATACGGGTGATCGTAGCGGAACAGGTAGCTTAGTTAAACATATATATATATACATCCTAGCGATAAGGCTAGATATTTGAAAGCGGAATAAGAGGGGAAGTCAAGTCCTGATACTACAATTAACCAAAGTACTGGTTCTAACATGGTTCAACCAGGAATAAACACTGTCACCGGAGGTATATTGTACTACGATCCTAATAAGGATCGTGAAGAAAGATATGCCATTTTGGTCAATAAATATGCTTTTTATCATATACTTGAATATATTTGTCTCAATATTTCTTTGTCTTTACTTCTATATCAATCCTAGAATATAAAATATTTATATAACATATAATATATAACATACAACACATAATACTATTAATACTAACTACTACACAATATACATTATTTACATACAATATATACTATTTACTACAACATATACTACTTATATACAAAATATACACTATTTATTTTGAATATATACTAATTTTCAAACACAATATATGCTATAGTAAGAACATAGTACACCATATAAAAATATATTCTACAATATACTAATCACTACTATACAAGATATTTAATTAAAAAAAAAATGTCGGAACCGCCTGGAACCGCCAGACCCACGGTTCCGGAACCGCCAGAACCGGAACCGGGTGGTTCCGGAACCGTATGGTTCCGGTTCCGGCTCCGGAACCGCCAGACCCGGAACCGCCAGAACCGGGAACCGCCAGAACCGGGAACCGCCAGAACCGGAACCGTTTACCCAAATAGACCCAGAACCGGAACCGGATACAGCCTTAGTATCATTTACATTTCTATTCCACTTAAGAAATTGTTTTACCCAATATATTTAAGGTTTGACTAAATCACATTTAGTATGCCAAATTATTATTTATATATCATAATTAATTAAGGTTATAATAAATGACATATTTTCTACTCCTTAACTAAAGTATTTCTGCTCTTTTTTTTCCAGTATTAATCCTTCACTTTCTCTCTCCTAACCCCTCATCTTCGTACCCACACGTTCTTTCTACCATTATCCTTCATCTGAAACCATCCAATTTCCCTCTAAATTCAAACAAAATTGAAGAAACCCTTTAAACAAATTCCTATCCACATTTTTATTTAATTGAAGTTCATCAATGAAGAACAAGGAAGGTTCGAAAAAGAGTCCAAAAAAATCAGCAGTAGGTGATATACCATTCTTTGATTTTGGTGTTTTATCCCCCAAATCACTCAAAAACCTAGGTAAATATACACATCAATTACCGATATTAGTCATAGTTCCTCTCCCGGTCAAATCAGAGCTGAAATGAGAACCAAAAAAAATTTGATGTAGATGTTGGAGAAAGTTCTACACCAATCAACAAGTCAAAAGAAAAGGAAAAGACATTGCTGTAGATGACGACTTTGTAAATGAGGTCCCTACTCTTCGACCAATAAAAAAATCAAAAGTGTCTCCTCGTTCGAAAAATCTAAAAATAAAAAAACATTCAAAAAACACACTCAAATTGTTCGGAACCACTCATTGGCGAAGATACACATTTATTAGTTTATTTTATAATTTTTTTTTTAGTTTAGGATGTTAAAATCTGTGTTATATATCTTTTTGACAATTGTGAATTAATTATCTTAATTTTGAATATTATTTGTAGTTGTGATGTCCTTCCTTTTTAACTTTAGATATATTTGTAGTTTTATTGTAAAAATTCTATACTCTCTTTCTATGCATTTAATTCCTTTTTTATTTATAATCATTTGGTAATATTGTTTAAATTTTGTATTCTACAACGATTGTGGTGTATTTGTTGCTGCCTTTGCGGAGTATGTTAGCCTTGGAGATTTGTCTATTCTTGGAGAAGACCTTTCTGATATTGACCAACATTTTAGACGCTCTGGAGCGCTCCTGTGGGATTATGCAACAAAAAAGCAGGAAGATGAGTCAATCAGTGAAAGTGAGGTTACAGGTAGACTAGCAAGGAGGAAGGGTGCACCTGCATTGAATGAGAAAACAAGATTACAGAGAAAGAATAAGTAGTGTTATGTCTATGTAATTTAGTCGATGCTTATTTGTTGGATAAGTGTAGTACTCAACTTTCTGAACAATTCCTTTGAGTTTTTATTGTAGCAGATATTTTGTTTAGTTAATTTCTATCAATTTTAGTATTTCACTTGAAATTAATATTTCCAGTTGTTTAATATTTACACCAATTGTTCTTAATTATCTTAAATGTAGTCGTTATGTTGTGAGAATACAAATTATCTACAAAAAAACTTCAAATTATATACAATCTGTAAACATTGAATATTCAAATTGTATATAATTTTATAGTTTAAGAAGTTGTATATAATTTGTAGGGAATTACCTCCAGTTATATTTAATTTCTGTATATAACTATCAGTTTAAGTTAAATTAATTTCTTAAAATTTGTAGTTACATTGTAGTTAATAAATATTAACTGATATGTAAAGAATCTAAGAAATATAGTTAGATGCTATGCACAACACGGGAAAACATGTTAACAAACACATAAACAAATTGAAGTTAACCATATTTTTTATCTTTAAAATCTCAACAATTACACAGAAAATTCTATTAATTTGAATACACAAACAATTATTTTGAAATAGTATCCTAACTAAAAGATATTTATTTTTTTGGGTGCATTCTTGCAAGATCCTTTGTTATGCCCTTCACCTCCACAGTTTTTACATGACACCTTGTACTTCTTTGACTTTAGTTCATCATATGTTTTGTGAGGTCTTCCTAGCTGTTTTTTCTCTTCCGTATGTGAACTTACTACTTCATCAAATTCCCAGGAGTACATTTGCTTCTTCGCGAATGCGAAGCTGAGGGGGGTATACCCTTCACAAACGCGTAAGTTTAAGGGGAGGGTTCTCCAGATTAAGCTACGTGAACGCGGTCACTGGGTCGCAAATGCGATCACTAGGTTGCGAACGTAAAGGGCAATTTTGCCTAGTTATTTTAAAACTCCAAAACATAACCCATTACGAGATTTATCCAATTTTTACAAAACTTCTTCTTCTCCAAAGCTCTATGGCGATTCTTGAAGCCTTCTTTTACCAAAATTTATTGGGTAAGTAATCTTCAACTCGTTTTCTTCCATTTTCATCAACATTTAATGAATTTTTTGTCCTAAAACATGTGATTAAGGGTAAAAAATTAGGGATTTGGATAGAGTTAGGGCTTTTTTAATTTTTCTTGATCTAGACCTTGTTTTGGGGTCGAATTTGAAAACAAACTATATATTTGGGCTCGTGGATGAATGGATGATTTGATTTTGGTTTGAACCTTGTGTTTTGACCAAGCGGGTGCGGGGTTGATTTTTGGATTTTTGGGAAGAATGCTTGAAAAGCTATAATTAGGCATTGGGTTCGCATTGTTTAGCATTTATTGATGTATTTAAGTCATTTATGTATAGATACCATCGATTTGGATCCAAATTCGAGAGGAAAAACGATAATTGAGGATTGAATTGGCCGTGGAAGTTCGAGGTAAGTGTTCGGTCTAACCTCAGCTTGAGGGATTAGGAGTTGAGTCGTAATTGTTGTGTGTTTCTTGTTGAGTACGACTTATAGGTATAGTGATGAGTATCTATACGTTGATGTCGAGTATGATCGTGAGTCGTAAATTGATACTTGTTGAACTCTCGAATAATGCTATGGTTGAAAAATGAGAAAATATGTGGTGTTGAGCAAAGGCTTTGATTAGTGCCGTGAAGGTTTATTTTGAGTTAGAAGTGATGATAATAGAGATGTTAGAAGTTTAATTGAGATTCGTTATAGCTGATTCTCCCTTGCCAGGACATATATATATTCGAGCTGTTGAGTTCTCTTGCCGGGATAGTATAATTTGTAGTTAATCCCTTGCCGGGACTGTTGTTGTAATCACTGTAAGTTATACATTTTGAACGGGTTTTGAACGGGTTGTGCGCCGCAATATTTATATTAATGAATATATATATATATATATATATATATATATATATATATATATATATATATATATATATATATATATATATATATATATATATATATATATATATATATATATATATATATATATATATATATATATATATATATATATATATGTTGCACGCCGCAACAGATACTATATTGGATCGGTTTGCACGCCACAATAGATATATTATATTTATTGGATCGGGTTTCATGTCGCAACAGATATTATATGAGATCGGGTTACACGCCGCAACAGATATATTATATTACTGGATCTGGTTGCACGTCGCACCATATATATTATATTTATTGGATCGGGTTGCACGCCACAACAGTTATATATACACATATAGATCTGGTTGCATGTCGCAATATATATATTATATTTATTGGATCGGATTGCATGCCACAACAGTTATATATACACATATGGATCGGGTTACGCTCTGCAATAATAGTATGATTATGTTGTTTTAGATGTTGTACTGATCTTTCATATTTATTGTTTTCTGCTAAGTTAAATTGTTCCCCGAAGCATGTACCCCCTTCCTTTTAATTACTTATTACTTGTTTATTTTCGTCATATATTATATAACTGTACAGGTTTATCTGGAGTCTGGTCCTAACCTCGTCACTATCTGCCAAACATAACACTTTGTAGTAACTGAATTCTCCCGACATAAGACAAGGTATTAAGGTCCAAGAAGTAATTTCGGTAGTCATTTTTTCAATGAGGGGTTGCCATTGAAGAACACTGAGCTACTTGGTAGACAGTGGTACTCTAAGGTATTTGAAGGGCAATTCACCAGTATAGAAACATAGATATTGCAGTATTTGTTGTCTATGATATGAAGTAACCCCTCCAAAGTAGACTTCACTCTAATTTTGATTTGCTTCAAGCTTAGAAGCTTGAGTAATCTGAAGGAACTTCTACTGAATTGTCTGCACAGATTTCAAATCTCCTCTAGCAAAAAACAGTAGATCATCAATAAAAAGGTGTGCTATCCCTGTCTTGGCACATCGAGAATGGTATTTGAACTTTTTATCCATCTTCAGACTAGCCAGACTTATACTTAGATATTCCATTGTTATTGAAAATAAGACATTAGGTCACATTGCCTTAGTCCCTTGACAGTATTGAAGGGTACTCTTGGAGCTCCATTAACTATGACAGAGTAGTTGACTATTTGTATGCGCACTCCATTACCCAAGAGATGAATAATGAGAGAATTCCAATTCTTTCATATGTTGTCTTAAGTATGGCCATTCCACAAAGTCATAAGCTTTTTGCGAATCAATCTTGATTATGTATCGAGAGGAGATGTTCTTTCTAGAATAGTCCTTCACCCACTCATGTGCTAAGATTATATCATCATCAGTCCTCCTCCCGGGTACAAAAACTGCTTGAGCTTCATTGATAACTATGGCAATAACTCCTTGCATTCTTGATGCAAGGATCTTGGAGATTAGTTTGTATAACATAGTGCAGCAAGTAATTAGTCGAAATTTCTTTATAGTTTTTGGCTTGCTAGTCTTAGAAACTAGTGTAATGGTAATTCAAGTGATAGCTCTGTACAGTATTCCAGAATCAAAGAACTCCATGGCTGCTTCAATAATCTCATATTTCATAATTGACTAAGCCTTCTTGTCAAAGCAAGCATTATATTAACAGTATGAGTCTTATCCTCTCCAATGGAGAATACCGCTTCATAGATCTCTTTTTCAGTCATATCTTTACATATTGTTGTGTAAGGTTTGAACCATTTTGCATCAAAGGTTTATCTATAGCAGGAAGTGAATGGGCAGCAGACCCAATAAATGATTTGTAGAAAGCAACAATCTCTTTTTTGATGGCTTCAGGATCACTTAGCCTGTTTCTAATAATAGTACTAAGCTCCAGAATCTGCTTCTTATGGTTCTTTTCTTTCATAGCGTCACACCTCCTTTTTAACACTACTACTCCGGCGAAGGGCGTAGAAAGGGAGTTTTTCCAATTTAAGAAAAATCGAAGCAGGATTATTTACTTAAGAGATTTTAGAGTCGCCACTTAGGATAATTAATGGTGTCCCAATTCACCGGTTTAAATCCCGAATCGAGGAAGGTTTGACTCTGTTATACAGTCTGCGAGCCAAAAATTCAGAAAAGGAATTCTGTTAACCCGGAAAAAGGTGTTAGGCACTCCCGAGTTCCATGGTTCAATGACGGTCGCTCGACTATTATATCGAACTTAATTATCTGATTTTAATGTATTTTTGTGCCTATGGTGCAATTTTAACCACTTTATTCGTCATTTTTTAAGAAGATTACAACGTTATCAAAACATTTCTCAAACTACGTCACATAAATGCACCCGTGACTTTTGACATATTTTAACATCATTGAGATTTGGATTTGGGTCACATAAATGCGCGCCCGTATTTAGGAAAGTAAATTGTTTAACTAGCGTGCCTAATGCAATTTCGTATTTTTGAATTTGAGAGGGCCATGAAAATTCACTAAGCAGTGCACCTCGGATTCTAATTTGAAAGGGTGTTTGAACTAAACCTTTAAGGGCCAGAATTTTCAGTCTTTTTTTATTAGCACCCCTTTGCAAGACAAATACCTAATGCCTTTATAGGAAATTGGGTAGGGTAAAACTTCAGAAATTATTTCACCCCTTAGGTCCCTTTTAGAACTATATTTTTAGCTTAGATACCCTCCATTTATTGACTTGCTTTCCAAGTTAATTACCTAAAAGTCTGAAATTCACCTAAAACCCCTACTAGAACCTTCCTATTTCAGTTACTCTAACATTCCCTAAGTTGAACTCCCTAAACTACCTCTAATGACTTTGCAAATTACCTAAACTACCAAACAGACCTGGGCTCAACGGCTGGGCCTTTGAATTGGGTCATAAATGACTTAAGCCCAAAGTTGGTTCCAAATCAAGCCAAATGGACATTCAAGGACTCTAACAAATTAACCCAATCACTGTAACCTAAAGTCGCATGCTTCTGATGATGGAAAGAAACATACACAAACAGAAGGATAGTGAAAAAATTCAAGAAAACAACTTATCAACTAAACATGATTCGAATGAACTAAAACCAAGCAATTACAGGTAAAAAACAATATCTAAATGATTGAATAACGAGCTTAAACAAAATCTACTTTCTGACTATTTTAAACACATACAAAATTCATTGACAAAACTCGGATGGACAAATTAATAAAGGCAAACAAAGTAAAGAAGAAGCAAAAGCAGAGAGGAAAACATAAAAATTTTAGAAGTTACTTAGAAATAGAATAGGACTCAGGAAACAAAGTAAGACTAATGCCCTAATTACTCAGAAATTTGAACAGGATAACTCAGTTGACATGAAAGAGAAGATGTAGAGGAAAACAAATATGAAACTTATCTCAATTTCTTTGAATCGAACTTGGAAATCTTCCTGCACGATTTAGCTTTTAGGTCATTTTTTCAATCTAATATTTGAGCCATTTGAAGGATATTTGAGGAAAACTAATTGTGGATTTGGGATGGGGGAGTCATGGTGAGTCTATGGTATATTTTTAGTAGTGTTTGGCGATGGCGCCGCCGTGTAGGGTGGCGGAGTCCGTGTTTCAAATGGATATTCGAGATGTTTGGTTGATATTCGAGGGACACCAGACTCAGATTTGGACAGAGGAGGTTGAGGGGAGGGGACAATATAATTTTGGTGGCCTTTGGGTGATCGCCGCCAATGGAGGCGATTTCCGGCCAGCGGGTCATGACGGAAGAAAGCGGCGTTAGGGTTTTTAGAGAGACAGGGTATGGGGTTATTTAGGGGGTAGGGGATGTTTTGACACTTATATACTTAGTGCACCTCAACTTCTCAATCGTCCGATTGAAAGAGATGGACGGCCCTGATATCTAATACAAAACAGTGTCGGTTTGTTTGGGAGTGAACTGGACCGGTTTCTGGGTGGAATTTGTTTGGGCTGACCGGATTTAATGTGTGTTGGGCTGTTTTAAATCAAATGGCCCAATTGCTTTTAATCCTCTTTTTGTTTTGATTTTTCATATTTGTTTTCTTCTCTTTTTTCCTTTTTTTTAAAATTACTAAAAATCCTAGATTAATTATAAATCTAAAATTTACCTATAAAATGCAAATCAATCCTATATAATTATTATCATAAATAATTAAAGCGAAATTAAAAGCAAAACCACCTAAAAATAAAAATTAAAATTAAAAGAGCAAATTTAAGCTATATTTTTTATTTTCCTTTTTATAAAATGACTAAATTACTGAATAATACTTAAATTGTGAAATTAACTCCTAAATGCACATGCAACCTATTTTTTTTATATTTTTTACTAATTAAAATGCACAAACAAAATGCAAACAATTAACGAAAAATGCCACAAAATTCACAAAATTGCAAAAAAATGATAGAAATTATTTTGTTTGAATTATTAAGAGTAATTCGTGTAGGGCGAAAATCACATGCTCACGCATAGAAACTGTAAAGTATTTAGAATCACCTAACTTTATCCATCTTGCTCTAATTTTTTGTTTCAAGGCTTCTTCTAGTAGGTTCCACTTCTCTAGATTTTGTCAGTTCCTTCTTTTGTAACAATAGTTCATCATAGCAATTGGTAGTTATGCTCCTTTGGACTTTAGTAATGTGATGGCCCAAAAAATTAACTCTTGTTTTAGAAGTCGAATCCGTATTACGAGGCTTCAAACCTCCTTTTATCTCGCCTCGATTTGCATGCACAGCCTGGACGTATTTCCAGAAAATCTTTGTTTAAAAATTCGAGAAAATAGTAATTTTTGCTTTTAGAAGTTAATGTTAGTTGACTTTAGTTAACATTTTGGGTAAACGGATCTATATCATATTCTGACGGTCCCGAAGTATTCATAGTAAATATGGGGCCTAGGCGTACACCCGGAATTAAATTTCGAGGTCCCTAGCCCAAGGAATAAATTTTTGAAAGAAATTGATAAGACTGAAAATTCTATAATTTAAAAGATTTGATCTTGTTGGTGTCGGGCTCGTATTTTAGTTCCGAAGTCCGGTACAGGTTTGTTATGATATTTAAACCTTATTTGTAAAATTTGGTGAAAAACGGGAGTGATTTGGTGTGATTTGGACCCTCGATTGTGAAAATAGAAACTTTAAGTGTTCTTGAGAATTTCATTAATTTTGATGCTAAATCCGTAGCTTTGAGTGTTATTTTACCAATTTGATCGCCCGAGAAAGTTCATATGATGTGGTAAGACTTGTATGCATGTATGGTTTGGAGCACCAAAGGCTCGGGTGAGTTTCGGATATGCTACAGAGTGTCTAGGCTTAGAAAAGACGTGGTGTAGGATAGTTGCAGAATTGCAGGTCTCTGAACCTAGGAGTGCGGCCACGTTGGAAATTTTGTGGACTATGGTGGAGGGCTTCACGGACCGCGGTAGGTAAGGCCAAATTTCCGCGGCCGCGCCCATTAATTTGCATACCACGGTGAGGTTCGCGGTCATGCCCAATATTTCGCGGCCCGCGTAATGGGGATGAGAAATGGCTATATAAACGAGACTTTTTATCCATTTTTATTTTTTCAACATAACTCGTTTCTTTCACTCTTTTACTTCTTTTCTATAAGATTTTATCTTAAAATCTATGGTTTTCATGGTGGAATTAGGAAATTTTGGTGAACTTAGGAATTTCAAAATTTGGGTATTTAGACTCAAATTGAGGCCGGATTCCAAAATCAGTTGTATATCCGGGCTCGGAGGTGAATGAATAATCGTGTTTTAGTTCGAATTTTGGGTTTGGACCAAGCGAGTCCGGGTATTGACTTTTTAAAAAATATCCTAAATTAAATTATTTGCTATCGTAGGTAGTTCCTAAAGCTTAAATTGAATTATTTGTTTGGTAATTCGCTAGATTCTATTAGTTCAGAGGCTTGTGTGAAAGGAAAAGTTGTGATTGAGCTTTGAGATCGGCTATGGAATCGAAATAAGTGTTTGGTCTAACCTTGACTTGAGGGATTAGGGATACTCGACCTACTTGCTATGTGAAATTACATGTGTGTGGCATATTGGTGTGCTGATGAGTACCTATGTGCCACTAATTTATCATTTTAGTCGGTTCCCTTCCCCGTTTCCTAATATATTATTTTCTGTCTTAATTTCTACTTGCTCATAAATGTTTCTATATCTAATTGCTTCATGTTAACCGTTGTTTTCTTGATTGCAGTATTAATTATTTCGTAATTTCATTTTATTACCTTGTTGGTTTAATTTGGTTTGTTGGTGCTCCATGGTACACCTTGGTTGGTCTCGCTGTGTAGTAATAACTATTGAAGTTTCATAATTGTACAGATCTTCCGCGGTTATGATTTGAGGTATAAGTATTGTGGAGGGTTTGAGATACACTGTGGAACACTTGTTCTTATCTTATGATTGGTAGTGATATGTTAGATTGGGTTGCACGCCGCAACAGCAGGAATAAGAGTGAATATAATTGTCTGGTGGGATCATGTTGTGCCTGCAACAAGGAGTAATAAGGGTGGACAGGTAGGATCCGATTGCATGCCGCAAAAAGAGGGATAAGGGTGATATATTGAGGAATACTAAAGGTGGACTGGTGGGAATGAGTTTAATGCCCCAACAAGGAGTAATAATGGTGAATGGTTATGCTGTTATTGATTATATGGTGGGATCGAGATGTACGCCACATCAAACGTTATTTATATATTCTTTTATGCTGAGATATATTATTGTGGTGTTGAAACTCTCTTAAGGATTGGTTATAGTTGAGTATTGGTAGAAGGCTTGGGTTCTGTATTTATTTAATGTAAGTGATTGTTATATCTCGTTATGCAATTCCTTTATGTCTTACTATAAATTGTTGCATGGTATATATTGTTATGCTCCTCCGTAGCCTCGTCACTACTTCGTCGAGGTTAGGCTCGATACTTACAAGTACATGGAATCGGTTGTACTGATATTATACTATGCATTTTCTATGCAAATTTTGGAGCTGGTAGTGGTTGATCGAGAGGTTGGTTGCTGATACTGTATTCAGGAGACTCAGGGTAGTTCTGCAGGCTTCCGAAGGCACTGGCATCCCCTCATGTCTTTACCTCATTTCTGTTTTACTTTCTCCGATACAAATGTATTTTCTTTCAGACCATTACTTGTAGTATTCGTAGACTATTCGTGAGTTGTGACACCTGTTTCTGGGTGGTGTTTACTTATGTTTTCGTTAATAGTATAAGATTAATTAGGTAAATCATGTGCTTTCGATTTTATTCCGATGATTTAGTTTTATTAGACCTTAATTATGAATGAACAAAGTAAAAATATGTAATATTCTGTAATATTTGGCTTGCTTAACGAGTACAATGTTAGTTGTCATCATAGTCACGAAGGTGAAAAATTTGGATCTAACAAGTAAGATCAATTCTGGCTTTCTCAATTTTTTTCCTTGTGAATTAAACTCTTCAACATTTAGTTTCCTAAGCACTGACCGAGGTATTTTTACTTTCATCCAAATATCCTGCATACTCTTGCTATGCAATTGGTGTTGTCATACTTCTTGAATAATGCTTAAGAAACTCTCATGCCGAGCCCATACATTGAAGAATTTAAATGGAGTTTTCCTATTTCCCTAGCTTACAGTTAAACTTAGACTCATATGAGCATGGTCAGAGATGAAATGAACATCATATGTAGTATATACATGACCCCATTGCATTATTCACTCATAATTGTTAAATATTCTATCAATTCTGCTCCATATTTTGTCACTCCTAGCTTGCATTATAATTTGTGGTATTTTAAATTTTAATGTTTCATGCTAGTATTTTACACCCTTCTTGCTAGAACTTTACTGGTTTAGAATATCTTTCTTAATCAATTTTTTTGATTTTTCATTCGATGTTCGGTACTTATATTGGAGCCTGATTATATTCGGATTTGTGTCGTGTAAGGTTTAATTCATAAAAAGTATTCCCTATCAAAAATTATTTTATACCCAAGGCTTAGATCCAAAACTTTTGATTAAAGGAAGAGTAATCTCATATGCAACACCACATCATTTGATGGTTCTTAATCCATTTAATAAAAATACTGTTTGACCAAAGTATTCTTTATTGTATACTCCAGTTATCAACTGTAAAAGACCAGAATTATTAGCTGGGTAGGTAGAGAGATTCCATCTAGGTTCATGGGCTCCTCCACTTACAATTAACCTTTACATAATTAGGACACTTGGCATTTCACTTTATAATTGTCTGCCTCAAAAGAAAGAAACAACCATTTAATCATTAAAGGAGTAATTTTTCTATAGCGATTTTGTTATAAAACAATAAAAGAAGAAGAGCAATATTGCAGAGAAAGAGAGAGAATTTTTATTGAATCTTGGGTGATTTACAATGGGGTAAGACCCCTCTATTTATAGGAGGAAAAATGACTTAGCCTCAAAGTAAAACTCTTTACAAGATAGACATTCACTCTAATTAGAATTCTATTCTTAACACTCCCCCTTGAATGTCTACTCAATAAATAATGTGTCTCGTTAAAACCTTAACTAAAATAAAACCCAATGGAAAAAAAATTCTAGAAAAGGAAAAAGAGTACACATGTTTAGAAATGCGCCTATTGGTTGCCTCGTTAAAAACCTTACAAGGAAAACCCAGTGGGACAAAACCTTGAAAGGGAAAAAGAGTGCAACGCGCATTAACTCCCCCTAATAAGAGCATCAATTCACATATTTGAGCCTTTGCATTCCAATCTTGTGCACCATCTTCAAAACGATCTTTGGTAGAGATTTGATAAATAAATCAGCCATATTAACTTGAACGAATATTTTGCACCTTGAAATCATCACTCGTGATAGATATATAACGTCTTCACAAATGTCGTGGAATGGCTCTTCAATATTTCCATAGAGGTATCCTCGCTATCACATTATCATGCTTATAGTAATAGCAAGATATAGTTGTGCATAAATTGCATTAAGGAAATGGTACCTCAAGATCAAGAATTGTATATGCTTCAAACAACTTAAATACTTCATGGATTGACATATAAGTTAAGTCATATAAGCCATATAATAGACTTTAGATGCATATCAAGTTTTTCATGTCATGCTAGACAAATAAGATACTGAAAACTGATTGCACATACCATTAACTTTATACTTTCAAGTATTTGAACTACATGTCCAAAACTACATGTCTATCATATGGAATCATTTCTACTTGAATTGTATCCCTTACATTCGGCCAATATTTTGTTTGTATTCGACAAACTTAAGATCCTCATCGATATTTAGCGCTATCATAGATGTCGTCGACGAACATTTTATATCGGTTCCAGTAAATTTTTATAAAGACATAACATGGAGATCTCTTCATTCATATATTCAGGTACCTAAATCTCTCATGAGATTTTATGAAGTGTTATGTCATGTGATCTTCTAGATCTCTTGCCTCCTTATTATGATCACTTTGATCATTTGCTCATCTTCTTTATTAAGAAGTTCTTTTTGAAACCGATTTGTCTATACGCTTTAAGCGTATCAAAGACTTTGTCCTTCTAGGACTTAATATGAACATTTGCAGTGAGAATATAGTTACTTTCTTTGGGTCAGCAAATGCGTATGGCATGCTTTGCAGTATGTTGCAATTGAATTATCTTTTTATGAACTTCAAGTTCATATTATGATATTCGAGGATCTATATATACAAATGATAATTCGTTCCATGTAACTTTTTCTCAAGTGTTTATCATGTCTCCCCCTCATGTTAGAAAAACTAACTTGTTTCCTCAACTCTGGGAAATCATCTTTGTGCATTATTATGTTAATATACACTGCACATCAATAATAATAAGATGAAATTATTTGGTTCCTGACCCTGAACCACTTGTGAGGGGAGAATATAATATACTCTCGTGTATAACATATATCAAACTGATATAGATAATTTTGTTCTCATAAGCAATAATTTAGCTATTAAGTGGAGGCACTCAATAAATTATTTTGCTAAAACAACTATGATGTAAACCACCTTATCAAGATGAACTATCTTGAATAGAAAATTTGGAAATTATGCTCGAAATTAGATTACTGAGCAAGTTACCTCGCAAGCACCGGCCAGGTTGCAGGTTAATAATAATCGTACATGTAACCATATCATAGATGCATCATATGTGGTATACATGGCAGGCGAATGGGCCCATATTCGCCTTTGATATTTTCAGAATTTATGGGATTCAACCCCAACTTTAGTTGGTCAATTAATTAATGAGAACAAGTAATATAAGAGAATTCGTAAAGAACTTTCTAGTTCTTTAATATTTACCCATGTGAATTCTCTATTATTGTTGCACATCATACTTAAATTGATATGGCTAACCCGAATGCCAATTGAATAAATTATCAATATTGATAAAATTCAAGTTTACATCATGACATGTGCAATTATCGATAAACTCTAAGTTTATTATGATATGAGTTTTTATATCAATAAACATCCACTTTATTGTGGCATTCTTTTATTTGTATAGTACAAATTGGAGAATAAAGCTGGTAGCTTTTCACATGCATATATCATGCTACAAGTTGTAGTAATAGAAGATATCAAATCTTTCTTTTATTTATAGTCTCAATATAATCAATCGCTTCGCATATACTTTGGAAACTGAATAAGTTTCTTTGAGACTTACTACAATACAATACCTTATTGGTAATCAATTATGTTTCTCCAAAATAATATAATTGGCTCTTAAAGTTGACCATTATGGTCATGTCAAAATTATATGCAATATATGTTTCTTGCATTATTTTAATAATCATATTGCCAAAAATATTTGGCGTACAATAGGTACGTGACCAATGACCATTCATGCCATAATAATGACATTATTTTCTTATATCATCTCAACCCTCCTTCTAGAGGTGAGTGTGGTATATTCAATACCAATAGCATGTTCATATTCTTCCAATAATGAATATGTATTCATAAATCATATGTTGTCACATTCACACCATGAATGGATCATAATCATCTATATGTGCTGTATAAAATCTCATGTCAAATCGATGACATATATTACTTTCACAGAGTGAAGGAATATTTTGAGAATCCTTATTATTCTCATTATCACAATGATGACGATTATAATTTCGTCTATTGCCACGTCCATATCCATTGATACCTTCACGGTAATACTTTTGTCTTCTTTCAGACTTATTACATAGTGCTATCATATTTTCTGCGGGGATATGTAATTTTGTTATCCTTTTCAAATTCGTAAATGCGTCTGGCATTTGATTTGCTATTCTTTGCAAATGAATAATCTTTTGCACCTCTTTTTCACAAATAGAGGTATGTGGATCAAGATGAGATAATGATAGATTTTTCCACAAAAATTCCCGTTTGGTTTCACCAACTTCTCCCCCTAATTTTGGGAAAAGTGTCTCATCGAATCGACAGTCTGCAAATCGTGCAGTGAACAAATCCCCTGTCAATGTTTCGAGGTAGCGAATTATGGAGGGCGATTCAAACCCAACATATATTCCTAACCTTCTTTGCGGACCCATTTTGGTGCGGTATGGCGGTGCTACAGGCACATATACTGCGCATCCAAAAATTCTTAAATGGGATATATTAGGTTCATGGCCCAAAACTAATTGCAACGGGGAATATTTGTGATAATTCGTCGGTCTGAGACGAACTAGCATTGCTGCATGCAAAATGGCGTGACCCCAAACCGAAGTGGGCAGCCTCGTTTTCATGAGTAATGGTCGTGCAATCAACTGCAGACGTTTAATTAAAGATTCTGCAAGACCATTTTGAGTGTGAACATGAGCTACAGGATGTTCCACTTTTATCCCAATTGATAAGCAATAATCATTAAATGCTTGGGATGAAAACTCAGCAGCATTATCTAGTCTAATAGACTTAATTGGATTATCAGGAAATTGTGCTCGTAATCGAATTATTTGTGCCATTAATTTTGCAAACGCAAGGTTGCGTGATGACAATAGGCACACATGAGACCATCTAGAGATGCGTCTATTAAGACCATAAAATATCTAAAGGACCCACTAGGTGGGTGAATAGGTCCACAAATATCTCCTTGTATACGTTCCAAAAACGTAGGTGACTCAGTTTCAACCTCTGTTGGTGATGGTCTAATAATTAACTTGCCTTGGTAACAAGAAGTGCAAGAAAATTCATTATTTAAAAGAATCTTTAAATTCTTTAATGGATGCCCATATGAGTTTTCTATAATCCGTCTCATCATAATTGATCCAGGATGTCCCAATCGATCACGCCAAAGTACAAAAGTATTGGAATCAGTAACCTTTTGGTTTACTGTGGAATGTGCCTCAATTGCACTAATTTTTGTCGAATACAGGCCACAAGATAAAGATGGGAACTTCTCAATAACCCTATTTTGGCCAGAGACATTCTTTGTATGATGAGGTATTCAAGATTATTCTCATCTATTGTCTCAATATGATATCCATTATGAATACATATCTTTAAAACTCAACAAGTTCCTCTTGGACTTGGAAGAGAACATTGCATTCTCTATGATAAATATTGTTCCTTTAGGCAGAGTTATAGTTGCTCTTCCAGAGCCTTCAATCAATTTACTACTACCAGAAATTGTAGTAACATATGCCTTACACATACTTAAATGAGAGAAATATTTCTTCTCTTTGAATATCGTATGTGTGGTACATGAATCAATTAAATAATTATGAAAAAAATAATCTTTTATCATAGTTATTCTCCTTTTAATACTCTTGTATCCGTTGCTTAATAATTAAACAATATTTTCAAAATCTGCTGAGATTAGTCGATTAACTAAATCGGATAGTCGACTAACATGCCTTGCGAAAAAGATCCAGTTTAATAGAATATATTGGTTAATCGATTATCTATTATGTTAATCGATTAACTTACTGAAAAATCATCACAAATAAAGCATAAGATGAATGTGTAATCTAAAGTTATATATTTTAAAACCATAATACAGATTATTTGTCAAGTTGATTAAACTCTTAAGGTACATATCGATATTTGATCATTGATTGAATTGTTTTAACGAATACTTGCTTGATACTTAACTTTACTAGCTTAAAGCAGAAAATATAAAATTTGAACCATATCACAATAATAGATAACTTATGTAAACTATGATAATTGTTTATTCATTAACTACTACGAATAAGTAAAAAATAAAAATATCAAACTGCTCAATCTTCTTTAACCATGGATCCATCACCGATCAAGTGATCTATTTTCCCCTCAGGGTGCTCAAAGAAGTCTGCCACATCCAAGTGGGTGATGTCAAAATTATTGTCAGAGATAAAATTGGTTTCAGGGCCTTTACTCTTTAGAGATGCTTGATAAAGCTCAACCAAATGTCTTGGTACACGGCAAATTTTTGCCCAGTGCCCTTTTCCACCGCAACGATAACATATAATTTCTGAACTATTTGCTTTTGGATTCTCATAATTCCATTTCCGCTTTTGGTGGTTATATCTCTTTGGGGGGTGACTAATACCAGGAAAATTTCTTCCTTGTCCACGTCCACGGCCATGACCCCGACCACGACCACGACCATGATTAAAGCCATAGCCTTTTTCACGCTTAGCATAATGGGAATACACCTTATCTACTTCAGGCAATGGTGTAGACCCAGTGGGTCGATTTTCGTGATTTCTCATGAGCAGGTCATTGTTTTGCTCAGCCACAAGGAGAAGAGAAATCAGCTCAGAGTACTTTTTGAAACCTTTCTCTCTGTACTGTTGTTGCAGAACCATATTGGAGGCATGAAACGTTGTAAACGTTTTTTCAAGCATATCATAATCAGTTATAGTATCTCCACAGAGTTTCAATTTAGAAGCAATTCTAAACATTGCAGAATTATATTCAGAAACAGACTTAAAGTCTTGGAGCCTCAGATGAGCCCAATCATATCGTGCTTGTGACAGAGTGACCAACTTTAAGTTGTCATATCTCTCCTTTAAGCCATTCCACAAGATAAGTGGATCTTTGACTGTGAGATATTCAATTTTCAAACCTTCATCAAGGTGATGGCGCAAGAAAATCAAGGCCTTAACACAGTCTTGGGTGGATGCATTATTTCTGTCTTTAATAGCGTCTCCAAGACCCATTGCATCCAAATGGATTTCAGCATCCAACACCCATGTCATGTAGTTCTTGCCCGAAATTTCAAGGGCAACAAACTTTCTTTTCATAATGTCAGACATAATTAAAACAAAAGTAGGAGGAGAAAAAAATACCTTAATTTTCTCAAAGAGATTCTTGAGATAGTAGAGCTCCATGCTGATAACGTGTTACAAAACTTAGCTCAAAGTAATAAACAAAAAGATAGACAACAAAGTAGAGAGAAATAGAGAAGAGAATATATTTCTTCTATGTATCCAAGTATATTACAAAATGATTTCTCATCCTCTATTTATAGTACTACATAGAGGTATACTAAAAGAATTCCATAAGTATGTCATTAAGCTTTTGAGATCATGGAGGAAGATCATGGGGGAGATCATTGAGGTGTGGGAGTTACAACCATAAGTATTGGAGTAGTGGGAGTTATGGAGATAATGGATAAATGTAGTGGGTGTTATAGGAGTTATGGACATCCACCATAATCTAATATTTCATAACAGAACTGTTTTTAAATACTCTATATGTTTCATTTTATATGAACATATTTGCTGGGACACAAAGTTAAAAAAAGGAGAGATTTTTGAATATGTGGTGTCAAATAAGATATATATATTTTATCTGACCGTAATAAATTTTTTTCAAATATGAAAATAAATAATTTGTTTAGCACAGGCTAAAAAGAAATAAATTCATATAAAATAACATAAAAAATATAATAATATATGATTTTTTTTTGAAATTGATCGAAAAGGAAGAAGTGTTATAAATGAATTAATCGGTACTATTAAATAAGGAGAAGCTCAACAGAGTTTGTGTGTCAAGTGGACACAATAATGAGGCGACGAATCTGACATTGAGAAGCAGCAGTCAAATTCGGAATATGGCTAAAACTGTAAAATATTTATATAATAAATCCTCCATATTTTTATAGAACCAAATATCCCAAATTCAACAACAACAACGGGAGGGTAGTGTGTACACCTTACCCCTACCTTTCGATAAAGAGTCTGTTTTTAAATAGACCCCCGGTATTTTTTCCTCCAAAAAATTTTCACCTTGCTTTTTGGGATACTCGACCTCACAACTTCTCGATTGGAAGTGAGGTTGCTTGCCATCAGACCAACCCTTTTATTCAAATATCCCAAATTCAATTTTGGTAAAAAA
Source organism: Nicotiana benthamiana (assembly GCA_034376525.1). Lineage (NCBI taxonomy): Eukaryota > Viridiplantae > Streptophyta > Magnoliopsida > Solanales > Solanaceae > Nicotiana > Nicotiana benthamiana. The sequence goes on from CM067335.1 coordinate 132,322,305, forward strand.
GGAAAACCAAAACTATTTCTAGTCAAAACCCAATATATGAATGAACTACTAAAAACAAAACTAATAAAGAGACCATAAGAACCCTCCCAAAATCCAACCGTGACTGACTGCGTCATTCACAAATCACAACCCTACACCCAACACTGAATTTTTGGAAAGTGGGTTGCATTTTTGTATTCCGTGATTCCCTTTATCTCCTCCCTTTTTTCTCCTTTTTCTTCTTCCTTTAGGAATATACCCATATATAGCCTATAAACCATATAGCTATATAAAACTCTAAATCTATTTTGAGAATTTGATGAGTTGGATCGGCTAAATATACAATCTTTTTAATACCCTTTCGAAATCTTGGCGGAAATTTGTGAGGTATTCTCTTGAATCCATCATAGCTTATTTTCTTTATTTTTTGTTTTTGTTTGGAGATTTTTTTTCTGTTTTTGTAATAATTGAATTATTGGATTGATTTAAGATCTGCCGTGATGTACTTTTTAGGTGGAATAGTTACTGAGTTTTGGATTTTTGTGTTTGTTTATACTGCTTTAGGGAATTGTTTAAAGCTTTTTTATTATCATTGTGCTTTTGGCCAACTTTTGGTCCTATCTTTGTTTTGTCATGTATGGTGTGTGTGTGTGTTTAATGATATGTGTATTTATTCCAGATATACTGTATTCTTGAATATACCAAAGTATTGGTTTGATGATATCTCATGATTTTCAGTGTCTTTTCATCTATCTCTCATATACACACATGCATAGCATTGGTTTTTGGGTGTATGTCTCTGAGCTCTTTTTAGTCAGTTAGGGGGTTTTCTCTTGGTGTTTAGGACATTCTTAAAGGGGTAAAGGTATGTGCATCAATTTCCCTTTTATTGCTTCTTGCTGAATTTGATGAATTATCTTTTAATGTTTCATGGCCAGACACTAACCTGCCCAGACTCGACTCATGGGATTATGCTAGGTATTTTGTTATTGTTGTATCTTTTCATGCTTCATATTGTTTTGTGTCATCAGCTTCTTAGAAATCAATTGGTTTAGGAAGAGGCAAAGCTAGGATTTTGAGATTATGGGTTTTGGATATTTATACATTGTATGCGAAATTTTTATCACCAGTACAAGTCTGGGCCAAAACTACCAGGTTCTGCCAAACTTGTAAATAGAACTGTTGCTCCTCCACCCCTGGGTTCAGGATAGGCATTCCTTTAAAAACCATGCATAGAGGAATCAGTATCTCTTAGGGCTCGCTATGGGGATAAGGGATAATTAATCCCGAGATTAAATTTGAGATGCGTTTATCCCACGTTTGGTTGACATAAATCGCGGTATAACTAATTTCGGGGATTAGTTATCCCGGAATTGCAGTGTTATATTTATCCATATGGGAGGGTGGGATAACAATCCCGGGATAATTAATCCTAGAATATCTTGTTTCCCAACCAAACGAACCCTTAAGGTGCTTCTTTGCAATATAATGCATAGGCCTCTGTTGTGTATTTTGTTTAAAGGTGCTGGAGCTGCAGGGTTTAAATGAATCAATGCAGATCTTTTCCTTCCCAGCCTAACTAAAACTTTAGATATGAACCAACTACTGTCTGATGATATCCGAAATTTCTAATCAAGTGTAACATTTTGATTCCAGTATTTAGGTGTAGAGTGCAATTTTCTGTGTAAGTTCAGTTATATCATTATACTTGTGAAAACATTCTTGGTTTATGTGGTGTAGCATATTTATCTTTAATAGCTTTCTGCAGCTTGACGTTTGCCTATTACAATTTTATAGTTAACTTTTCCTACCTAGTGATACTGATTTATTTGTTCGAGTTTGTGCATTTGTTGTTTTATGGGTCGTATATGTGGAGACAGAGTACTACTCAACTCTATGTGGGCTTATCGTGATTTAAGAATTAGCCAATGGTTCATATTGGTACACATTAGACTCATTTGGCCTGTAGTTGATATTGGTGATTTTGTAAATCTGTTTACAGATGGATACACAGAACCCAGAACGTGGACATGTAATTGAGGTACGTTGTGACATGGCAGCTCAAGAAAAAGGGACTAAAATCTGTGGTTCGGCACCATGTGGATTCTCAGATGCTAGCACCATGTCTAAGGATGCACAGGAGAGATCAGCATCCATGAGGAAACTTTGTATTGCAGTTGTTCTCTGCATCATTTTTATGGCTGTCGAGGTAGTTGGTGGTATTAAAGCCAACAGTCTTGCAATTTTGACAGATGCTGCTCATCTACTGTCAGATGTTGCAGCTTTTGCAATATCCTTGTTTTCGCTCTGGGCAGCAGGATGGGAAGCTAATCCACGCCAGTCCTATGGGTTTTTCAGAATTGAGATACTCGGGGCGTTAGTTTCTATCCAAATGATATGGCTTCTAGCTGGGATCCTTGTTTATGAAGCCATTGCTCGACTTATACATGATACAGGTGAAGTTCAAGGTTTCCTCATGTTTGTGGTGTCTGCATTTGGATTGGTAGTGAACCTCATCATGGCACTCTTGTTAGGTCATGATCATGGCCATGGCCACGGCCACAGCCACGGTCATGACCATGGCCATGAACACGGCCATAATCATGAAGAACATGCTCATAGCCATTCTGATCATGAGCACGGCCATGGTGAGCATACGCACATACATGGAATTAGTGTTAGCCGACACCATCACCATAATGAGGGACCTTCGAGCCGAGATCAACACCCCCATGCACATGATGCAGATCACACCGAGCCTCTACTTAAGAATTCATGTGAGGGCGAAGGTGTACCAGAAGGTGAAAAGAAAAAGAAGCAGAGGAACATAAATGTTCAGGGCGCTTATCTTCATGTACTCGGAGATTCGATTCAGAGCATAGGGGTCATGATTGGGGGAGCTATTATATGGTATAAACCAGAGTGGAAAATCATTGATCTAATTTGCACTCTCATTTTCTCTGTAATTGTGCTGGGGACAACCATTAGGATGCTTCGAAGTATTCTTGAAGTATTAATGGAGAGCACACCAAGAGAAATTGATGCAACAAGACTCGAGAAGGGGCTCTGTGAGATGGAGGACGTTGTTGCAATCCACGAATTGCACATATGGGCGATTACAGTCGGCAAAGTGCTCCTGGCTTGCCATGTCAAGATTAAGCCCGACGCTGATGCTGATGCGGTGCTGGATAAGGTGATTGATTATATAAAGAGGGAATATAACATTAGCCATGTAACCATTCAAATAGAAAGAGAGTAGTGGCATGGAAAAGTTTATTTTGGCTGTTGTACTGGTCTGGCTTCTTTATTCTTTCGAATAGTAGTTTAAAAGGAAAACTTGATCTGGTTAAGCGGTTCCAGTATCTGTTTCATTTTGGTAAATCATGGTTTGAATTTAATGGCAATTGCAAGGTGTCTAGCTCTATTGGATTCTGACTGAATCATGTGTGGCAACTCTGGCGGTTGGCTTTGATCTAATTGATTGTTATGAGGAATGTATAGTTCTTTCCTCAGGGCTGGTTTTTAACTAAGTGTTATATCTGTAGTTTCGTTTCGTTTTCTGGTTAATTAAATAGGAGCATGACGTAACTGGTAAAGTTGCCTCCACGTATTCGAGCTGTGGAAACAGCCTATTGCAAAAATGCGACCTTTGTGGTCTGGTCCTTCTCCAAATCCCGCGTTTAGCAGGAGCTTAGTGCAACCAGCTGCCTTTGTCTGTCATTTTTCTTTGTCTAAGCTGAGGAACACCAAAGAGGTGCTTCTACCTAAATTTTTTGGGTTCTCCTAGCAGAGTGAGAATTAGGAAAGAACTATGAACTAGGTCTTAGAGCTCCTAATTCTTTCACTCTGCTAAAGCTACAACAACAACAACTATCCAGTATAGTCTCACAAAGTGGGGTCTGGGGAGGGTAATATGTAGACGGGCCTTACCCCTACCCGAAATGGCAGAGAGACTGTTTTCAATCGACCCTCGACTCAGTGAAAGAAAGGAAAAACAAAAACGAAAACAAAAACAAAACTAGAGAACTAGAGCTAAAGCTACAGAACTAGAGAATATTTTAGTGAAAGAGGCAACTAAGGTGCAAAAGTGCATGTATGCTTTAGACTTGGTAACGTTTATAGATATCAGTGTTTGATACAATCACTGGAACACATAAAAAACATTGTTGACTCAATATCTGGTATTTTGTATAATGATGTGAGATGAGCTTAAATGGAGTAACATGATCGTTGAACATTCATATAGCCAATCACGACTTGCTTCGATAATAGTAGAAAATGAATTTGTGATATAACAACTATAGAACAAAAAAATTATGATATTAATGGCAAAGAGTATGCAACAATAGCACCAACAGTTGTGCACAAGCATTGCACGAATAATGTTCTTCCTAGATTGTTCTACCAATTAATAACCTTTCTATAAAGTAAGATCTTCTCAGCAAAAATAGAAATCAATATGAACATATAATACGAAAAAGCAGGAAGACACGTGTTCACCGAAAAGCAATGTCAAACCTTATTGTTTTTTCTAATTCTTATAGTATTCGATATTTATATTAGAGTCCGATTATTTTTGAATTTGTATAGTGTAGGACCTTATTCGGAGGAAATATTCCCTACAAAGAATTTTTCATACCCAAAGCTCGAACCCAAAAACTTTAATTAGAGAAAAAATAGCTCTATCTCCTGTACCACTGTGCTTATGAACTCCAAATATAATCTCCTCGAGAGAGACCATTAAATCAGACGAACCTCAGTAATTAATGGTTAAGGAGAGTCATTCTTTATTGTTAAATACTTATATTTTATCTTTTAATAGATACTGGAGATTCGGTTTTTCTTCGGATTCCGTACATAGCAGGAATTTAATATACCGGGCTGCCCTTTTCTTTAACCTACTTTTTTATATAATAATTTTACTTTGTATTTTATTTTTTCTTTATAATATTACAAATTATTATTCATATTGTTGGTGTATAAGTTTATGAAACGATGACAACAATACAATTTATCCGAATATTATATATATTGTCACACCTCCTTTTTACACGGCTAACCCGAAGGATGAAACGTATAATGGAGTTTTTCCAATTAAATTGACATTATTCGAAATGGGATTATGTATTTATAGAGTCGCCACTTGGGATATGTTTGGTTTTTGGTGTCCCAGGTCACCGATTTATTTAAGATCCCAAATCGAGAAAATTTTCGACTGCCCAATTGGAGTATGCGAACCAGAAATTCTTGAGTAAGGAATTCTGTTAATCCGAGGGAAGGTGTTAGGCATCCTTGAATTCCGTGATTCTAGCACGATTGCTTAAACTATTATAAATGGTTAGTTTCCTGATTTTTATACATGTTCATCATACAATACAATTTTAAAATTATTAACCGCATTACGTCATTTTTAGGAATATTTGCAACGTTACTAAAACGCGTCTCGAACTACGTCACATAAATGCACCCGAGTTCTTGACACATTTTAACATCGTTGAGCTTTTGATTTGGGTCACATAAATGCGCACCCGAATTTAGGAAGATACATTATTAAAAATATGCGCCTATGACAACTACGCGTTTTAAAATTCATGGAAGAGCCGTAAAATTCACTAAATGGCACCTTCAGATTTCTATGCATTTTTATTACAATTAGAGGGCCACATAGTGCATGACTTTTGTTTAGCGTGGCACACCCGTTGTTTTAAAGAAAAAGGCAACCTAAAGAAACTATAGATTTCTATTATACGCATCTCTAAAATAAAAGAAATCCTAATTATTCAAGTGTTAACGGTTTATCCTAATAAAAAATTAATATGCATATTTTCAGTATTTTTGTGTAAGTAATTTCCGTCATTGGGCTTTATCAAGGAAGATAGGCAGCCCAGAAATATATTTCCATATTTCATAACTTACAAGGATCTGGGCCCTCGATTGAGCCCAGAAATTTGATGCTATAGAGTATTCATAAGGCATGAATACTATTGAAATTATTTATGAGTGGCTATTTAACAAATTAAAAAAAAAAATTGACAGAATGAGATCCCAGTAGTGATTTTCAAGCTAGTAAATTAATAAGCTACAACTTCAGGTTTCCGAATTTAGCATCTAGAATTAATGTACTCATCAATCAAAGTACATATATATACAACAATTCTTTATTGCCGAATCAAACATGAAAAAAGGTACGTTATTTGACTACCTTATTTTATACCTACTGAAATTAAAATAACTTGAAATTAACAGCTAAAGTGATAGTCCAGCATAGTCCGATTGTTCTTATATTACAGTGCCCAGACAAGAAAAATATCGTAATCATGCCAGACTAATAATATTTGCATTACAACATTAGCATAAAAGTAAATGTCTTCATTATCAAACGTGAGTATGCATATACATCTGTGCATTTCCAAACTTTCATGGGTGAGAGTTGGTACCTGGAATTACATCCAAATATGAAGCCTATGAGTAAGGTAAACGAGAAACACGCAAGCAACAACAACCAAATCAACAGTTAACTCAGGAATGTATCAGGAACTCAAAAAAATTTGAGAAGCAAATAACAACACAGGTTTTGATCCAAGACTTGAACAAGTTAAACCAGCCTCAGAGCAATGCCTAAAATTGCTTCTAAAAACTCTAACAACTCAAATGCATATGCCTCAATTCATCTTCAACATTATAATGAACAGAATTTTGATTACTATAGAAGATTTTTCCAGGAAAACTTAAGATTTTCAGGAATTGGTTTTCAGATGAACATTCTCGACCTTGTATATATATCCTTCTCAGAAAAAGGTATATATCTCAATGTATCTCTTTTTTAAACAATCAGATGCCTCTTTTATAGCCAAAGCCTTAGGGCAACAAAAATCTTTTGTTTTTTTAGTCATTTACCCATTTTTCAGATTTGCTTAATTGATCCCTTATTTTTAACTTGTGCCTCAAGTTTTGAGGAAGAATTAACAGAAATTGCATTTTGACCTTTCACTAGAATGTTCGAGGAGTTTGTTACAAGATTCTTATGCTCAAATACCCCTGTCTTCCCTTCTTAATTACTAACCTAAATGTGTTATACCCTGGTGCCTATCCATTGGTCAGAAATTGAGCCTAGTTAGCTACTTAAAATCATAAACCAGGGTTAAACTATCAGTTGGGGGTCGAATTTGAGAAAGCTGGCCATGACCAACTATTTAATTTGAGACTATACTCTACTTATGTAAAATCAAACAAACAAAGGTCAAAAATTGAAAAGTAACAAATCGATTCAACACATATATACAAGTGGATTTAAACAAGTATCAGAATATGGAACCAAATTACTTAGAAGAAATATGAAATTAATCAGCACAAGCTTCAGAAATCAGATTTATCACACAAAAAGTGGAAAGTTAGACCAAAGATGAATAATTCTGAGCTTGGCATGATAATCTAAATGAGTCAACAGAAAGAACTGTGACTTCAAATGATAAGAAGACTATTCAGAAGCATGTTATCCAATCTTAAAACAAAGACAAGCATATGATTCTAGATGGAAGCAAATACTCAGGATATTTCAAAGATGAACAGATAGAAAAATTCATGTACTTAAGCAAATGAAAACAAAGAAGATCAAAAGCAATCAGAATGGAAAACAAAATTAAAAGCAATCAAAGGAAATTAAAGCAATTAGAAAAATGGAATTTAGCTTTAAACGTTGTAACCCTAAAATTGGACTCTTCAAGTCTCAAGGTTCCCGAACACTTCTAGGAGGGTATGTTGGCCCTATGAGACCTTTGTGCTATTATTTGAGAGGGTGGGAGAGTATCAACTGTAGGGTTAGCCAGTTTGGGGGTGGGTATGTGTTTCAGATCATCTTTGATATGATTTTTTTCTAAATCTGGTTGTATTCGAAGGCTGTTGGTCATGGATTTGTGGAGGGGAGGGTGAGGAGGTCACCTGGTAACATTTTTGAAGGGTTCCAGGGAGGTTAGGTTTTTGGTCAGAGTCTTGATTCAATATTCGAGGAAATTGGTGAGGGTTTGTGGGACGGGATTTGGAGGGTTGGAAAGAGGAGAACGAGGTGATTCAGGGGTGTTAATTTGGACATGTTTGGGGTTGGTGCCGTCGTGGGCGGCAGAGACGACAACAAATAATTTGAATATTCGACGGGCTTGAAGAATGTTTGAGGGAGTCTGATGGTAGGAGTGGAAAGGGAAGGCTGCGAGGGTCTTACGGTGTAAATTTGAGGCCATTTTGTGGTCGGCCGCCGCCGTGAAGCGATTTCCGGCGGTGGTTTCAAGGTGGTGGACGACTGCGTTACGAACCTCTGATAAGATGATGGAGACGAGAGGGTGAGGGGGTCTGAGGGGTAGGGTAGCGTTAGGACATATTTATATTAAAATATCATCAGTTCTCGACCGTTGATCGGAAAACCTCGACGGCCTGGATTTAAAAGTCTAAACGTCGTCGTTTTTTTGAGCGGGGGGAAGCTGGACCGGGTTAAGGCATTGGGTTCGGCTGGGAACCGGATTAATTCAGGGGTTTTCGTTTGGGCTGGTTGGCCCAAATTCCTTTTAGTTTTGTTTTTCATTCCGTTTCTTTTCTTAATTCCTTTATTACAAAAATTATACTAGAACCTTAGTTAATTTTAAAACTGATTTATACTTCCAAGTCAAAATAAGACTAACAGTTATTACAAACTTAATCAAATATCAAATCACCAAGAAAACTACCAAATATTCACAAATTCAAAACTTTAAACAAAGTAAACTACTTTTGTGATTTTTGTATTTTTAAAATGACTAATTTTCTTAATTAATGCAAGATGTCAAATTAAATCCTAAATGAAAAGGCATGTATTTTTAGTATTTTAATGACTTACCATGCATGCACAAAAATTATAAAAGGAGAAATCCGAAGTCTAAGAATTCTGTAGGAGTAATTTTAACGAGGCAAAAATCACGTGCTCACAACGGCCTCTCTTTTCCCGGAAACACGAATGGTTCTGGGTCAAAGATAATTGAGCGCTATGTAGGATTTTTGCCTACTCAAAAACTCCATGAGAAGCATTTTGAAAAGACGTCTGACCGAACCTTGCTTCAAAAGTTGCCTACATATCCTTGGCGATAAAGGAATCAGTTCAGTGTAGTTATGGAGTGTTTGGTAGCTTGGACTACCATGGGCTGTGATTGCACTGCTGTTTGTGCTGCTACTGCTTACCGACTCTACATTACACAAAAGAAAATCAACGGCTAAGCTAGCTAGGCCTATCAATTATGAGTTACAAGATTCCTATCCATGAGTCTCTTGAAACTTGATCTTGAGTCTTGGGTAGCTCTTGTAGCAGACTTCGATCTGAATCTTGATGCTCGTTAGCTGCAGCCGCTGGTTTATTCTTCAATTTTGAAACAAAACGGGACATGCGGGTCTTGTGATTTCAATCAGATTTTGAGCAGTCCGCATCTCTGTTCGCTTCATCATTTTGAATTCACTTTTTTTTTGTTCTTTTCTTCTTTTCCTTATTTTGGATTGAGACTCCCTCTTCTGGTCATCTCGAATTCTTTGCTTTAATGTACAACATGCTCGGACACCAAAATAAACAAACAAACGAAATTTTCTGCCCCAGTTTTCACCGGGAAAATTTTGTGAGTTATCTGCAACACAAACCAAAGCTATTTCTTTATTGAATACAATAAAATTCAGGATTGCGTATCCATTAGACTGATTGCCAGGTTATGCTGGGAAGGAGAAAGGGTCCCTGCGAGGGATAAGAGAACGATCCGCGGGTTATGCCGAGATAGGAATGAAGGGTCCCTGCTGAGGATGAAAGGAAAAGCCACGGGTTATGACATGATGAACTGAAATATTTTCCTGGGTTATGCCTGGGAGATCCGCGGGTTATGCCGGGATGAAGGAAAAATTCCTGGGTTATGCCGGGATTGAATGGAAAATTCCTGGGATATGCTAGGGGAATCCGCGGGTTATGCCGGTATTGAAAGAAAAACTCCTAGGTTATGCTAGGGAGATCCACGGGTTATGCCGGGATAAATAAAAAACTCCTAGGTTATGCTAAGGAGATCCGCGGGTTATGTCTGGATTGAAAAAAAAGCTCCTAAGTTATGCTAGGGAGATTCGCGGGTTATGCCGGGATTGGATGGAAAATTCTTGTGTTATGCCAGGGGAATCCACGGGTTATGCCGGGATTAAAAGAAAAGCTCCTAGGTTATGCTAGGGAGATCCACGGGTTATGCTGGGATTGAAAGGAAAATTCCTGGGTTATGCAGGGAAATCCACGGGTTATGCCGGGATTAAAAGACAAGCTCCTAGGTTATGCTAGGGAGATCCACGGGTTATGCCGGGATTGAATGGAAAATTCATGGGTTATGCCAGGGGAATCCACGGGTTATGTCGGGATTAAAAGAAAAGCTCCTAGGTTATGCTCGGCGGTTTCAAGGTAGTGGAGGGCCACATAAATCTTTCTACTATGCTGGGGATAGAGAAGGGAAGGGAAAACCCATAGCTTATGCTATGGACAGAATAGCTTTAACTCTCAGACTATGCTAGGGAATAAAGGTGGGAAAAAGGGGGTCCCCGGTTATGCTGGGGATATAAAGAGAAAACTCCCGGGTTATGCTAGGAAGCGAAGGAAGGAGATTTCTCGGTCTGTGCTGGAGGGAGTGGAGTGCGATTCTTGGTTTATGCCGAGGAGGTCCACAAGTTGCGCAGGGGAAGACTAGAGATGTGGTCCTAAATCTGGGGAAGGAGTCAGGGATTGGAGTCCCATGCTATCACGTTTATTTAAGAAACTTGCAGGAAAAGAAAGTAAACAAAACTTCCCCTTTTGCTGGTTATTGATGCAACACTATTCTTAGCCCTTGTACCATTCCTTTGGTTGCATTTGTCATGCGTTCCCTTTGTTTTTAGATTACACCTATTTCAAATTTTAATTAAAAAACAAAGCAATTTGTTAGTTTGAACAATAATTGGTTTGCGGCCTTATTTTGCTTGATTTCAGCTTCATTTCTGTTGGAGGAAGCCCTTGATTTACGAATTTTGCCTCGTAATTTGGTCGGATGGTCCTTATTTTCATATTGTTTTTTGTTTTACAGGTCCTTGGTTATGATTTTGTCCTGATTTCCACTTCGGGGCTTGCTTTTTGGGATCTTTTGTGGGAACCATTAACCCGCTTGGGCTTAATATTTTCGATATTGATTCGCCTTCGTGGGCTCTCAACTTTGAATTTCTTTTCTCACTACTTTCCTGCTTCTAAAGCATTAGCCCTCATGATCAGTCAGGGTTTGCTAAGTGCGCTCGCTGATACCGCATATTCCTTTTAGTTCTTACCAGGAAAAAACCCGTGAGATCGGTCCTGCTACCCTCTCTTGCGGAATGGTCAGGACATTAAAGATAAAAGGAAAAGAGGTGGGAAAACCAACAAAACAAACACATGGATTTAGAGAGTTATGTTTCTTTTGGGGAAAAGGGAGGACTTATCTGGGAGTGCGCGCCGACTTTGAATGGAAACGACATGCTTCTTGGACTAAATACCCGGCCCATATCCATTTCTACTTTTGATTTCAATATTTCAAAACCATGGAACCTTGTTCTGGCTTGAATGGCAATATTTCCTCCTTTCGACCGACGACGCCCTTTTGCGGGTTTTCGCTTATCGACCTCTCTCATTTGTCTTCTCCCATCGTCCGATAATGCTCTTTGCGAATTTTCACTAAACGGACTCCTCATTTTGTTTTTCTCTGCTCACCATCGCCTTATGGTGCCCAAAGGTTTTCATCGATAAGACTCTCTCATTTTATTTCTCTCAAATTGAGTGGTGCTGAATCCCAACAATGGTGTTTGTCACGTCCCTATTTTGGCCAATTGATCGGAAGCACTTGGACTAGGCTCTTGAGTAAAGGAATTTGGATGGAAATTTACAACTTTGGAATCATTCGGGTGGTTTTATGACTGAACTAATACATTTCTGCCCCAGCTTTATTTTTTTGAGGGAACTTTGGTTTTATTTTGATATGACTGAACCTCAGGGAGAGGATGCCTACGTATCCTTTCGTAATCAAGTCAGACGTAGTTCAGGGATGTTTTTTTCCTAAACTAATTTGTTTTGTTTGTTTTATTTTATTCGTCATTTCTTTCTCTTTTTTTCGAATAGTAATTCCAGGTCCCAAAGAGGGTGAACAAGAAACGCGATCGACTCAAAGGGTTTGCAAAGGATTGGTAGTGTTTAGGGTAGTGGGAAAGAAAAGTATCCGTCATTTGAACCAGCCAGAATCATTGCCATAGGGAGTTCAAGTGTAATACCTTTTTACTACATCTATATTCACTGTTATCTCGGGCTCGTCTCCTTCAACGTCACCCAAGTACAATGCTCCTTTGGGCAGTATCTTTCTGATAATGTATGGACCTTTCCAGTTTGGAGCGAACGTTTCTTTGGCTTCCTGATGGTGAGGGAGAATACGCCTCAATACTAGCTGTCCGACTTCGAAATTTCTAGGATGCACTTTCTTGTTGTAAGCGTTGGCCATTATTTGTTTATATAACTGCACGTGGCAAACTGCAGCCATTCGTTTTTCATCAATTAACGACAACTGCTCCAAACGAGTTTTCACCCACTCACTGTCCTCAATTTCTGCTTCGACAATTACTCGAAGGGATTTCTACCTCTGCGGGTATGAAAACTTCAGTCCCATAAATAAGTAAATATGGAGTTGCTCCTATCAATGTGTGCACTATGGTGCGATATCCCAAAAATGCAAAAGGAAACTTTTCATGCCATTGTCTTGAGCTTTGAATCATTTTTCTCAAAATCGTCTTGATGTTCTTGTTAGCTGCTTCGACGACACCATTAGCTTTTGACCGGTAAGGGGTGGAGTTTCTATGTGTTATCTTATATTGTTCACATATTTATCCCATCAGACGGCTGTTCAGATTGGCTGCATTGTCTGTAATGATGGTTGTGGGAATTCTGAAGCGACAAATAATGTCGGAATGCATAAAGTCTACCACAAATTTCTTGATGACGGACTTAAGCATGATGACCTCAAGCCAATTTGTGAAGTAGTCAATAGCGACCAATATGAAACTATGTCCGTTCGAGGCTTTTGGCTCAATCGGCCCAATGACATCCATGCCCCAGGCAGCGAATGGCCAGGGTGATGACATAGGATGCAAGTCGGTTGGATGTGCATGAATCAAATCACCGTGCACCTGACATTGATGACATTTCCGGACGAAGCTGAAGAAATCTTTCTCCATGGTCATCCAGTAATACCTTGCCCGCAGTATTTTCTTTGCCAGTACATACCCGTTCATATGAGGTCCACACACTCCTGAGTGTACTTCATGCATAATTCTTCCTGCTTCCTCGGTTTCACATCTCAGCAAGTTGAGATCTGGGGTCTTTTTGTAAAAGGTATCACCACTCAAGAAGAAACTACTTGCATGTCGTCGGATGGTATTGTTTTGCTCTCCGGTGGCATGCTCGGGATACTCTTGTGTTTTCAGGAATCTCTTGATGCCATAATACCAGGGTTGGATTCTGGAATCTGCTTAGGTCATATTACAATACCCATGCCTTTCTTTAATTTGGATTTCCAAAGGATTAACGTAAGCGTTTCCGGGGTAAGGCAACATGGAAGCCACAATTGTGAGTGCGTTTTCTAGCTCATTGTGACAACGAGGAATGTACCTGGAGTACCGACTTGAACCGTTTGCTGAGATTCTCCATGTGTTGTTGATAAGGGATGAGCTTAACGTCTCTTGTTTCCCATTCTCCTTGAGTCAGTAGGATGATCAAATCTGAATCCCCCGTGATTAACAATTCCTCAACATCTTGGTTAATGGCCATGTTCATACCCATGATGCAAGCCTCATATTCAAATGTATTAGTGGTGCAGAAAAACCGGAGCCTTGCTGTATCCGGGTAATGTACACCTGTGGGTGATATTAAAATTGCCCCTATCCCTATGCCTTTTGCATTTACCACTCCGTCGAAGAACATTTTCCAAGAGGGGATCTCTTTAGATGTTACTTCCACCGAATTCACTTCTTCATAAGGGAAATAGGTATTCAAAGGCTAATATTCATCGTCAACTGGATTCTCGTCTAGGTGATCAGCTAATTCTTGAGCTTTTATTGTGGTACGAGTGACATAAACTATGTCGAACTCGGTAAGCAGAATTTTCCATTTTGATAATCGCCCTGTGGCCATCGGTTTTTGGAATATATACCTCATCGGATCCAACCTGGTTATGAGGTAGGTGATGTGGGCTTGCAGGTAATGCCTCAGCTTATGGGCTACCCACGTCAAGGCACAAAAGGTTCTTTCTAGCAGCATGTACTTGGCCTTGTAACTGGTAAACTTCTTGCTCAAATAATAGATGGCTTGCTCCTTCTTTCCCCTGGCATCATGCTGCCTGAGAATAAAACCAAAAGAGCTTTCTAGGACTGTTAGATAGAGAAATAGTGGCCTTCCCGATTCTGGCGGGACCGAACTGGTGGGTTGGACAAGTAGTGTTTGATTATGTCAAAAGGCTCTTGACACTCACCAGTCCATTTAATTGCTGCGTCCTTTTTCAGTAGCTTGAATATGGGCTCGCATGTGGAAGTCAGCTGAGCGATGAATCGGCTGATGTAATTCAGTCTTCCCAACAAGCTCATTACATCCTTCTTGGTCTTTGGAGGAGGTAGCTACCGAATGGATTTTATCTTGGTCGGATCCAACTCGATACCTCTTCGGCTAATAATGAATCCCAGAAGTTTGCCTGACGGGACCTCGAATGCACACTTGGCTGGATTCAATTTTAAATCATACTTGCGAAGCCTTTGGAAGAACTTTCTCAAGTCCCTTACATGATCACCCTGAGTCCTGGACTTGATAATCACATCGTCCATATATATTTCTATTTCCTGATGCATCATGTCATGGAAAATGATGGTCATAGCCATCATATATGTTGCCCTGATGTTCTTTAAACTGAAAGGCATAACTGTGTAACAGTAAGTCCCCCAAGGTGTAGTGAAGGCGGTTTTCTCAGTGTCTTTCTCATCCATCAACACTTGGTGATATCCTGCATAGCAATCTACAAAGGACTGTATCTCGTGTTTGGCACAGTTGTCAACAAAGATGCGGATGTTAGGTAGAGGGAAATTGTCTTTGGGACTGGCCTTGTTTAAATCTCTATAGTCTACACACACTCGAGTTTTCCCATCTTTCTTCGGTACCAGAACCACATTGGCCAATCACGTGGTGTATCGAACCACTCGAATTACCCCTGCCTCTAATTTTTTTGTAATCTCTTCTTTGATTTTATCGCTGACATTGAGTTTGAACTTTCTTTGTTTTTGTTGGACTGGAGGGCATTCGGGGTATGTGGGCAACTTATGAACCACCAGATAAACACTCAGTCCATGCATATCATCGTAAGACCAAGCAAATACATCTTTGAATTCCTGAAGAAGTTGAACCAATGAATCCCGTATTTCTTTATTCACATGGATGCTTATTTTAGTTTCCTGGGTTTCGCCCGGACCACCCAAGTTAACTGGTTCGGTATCGTTTAAATTCGGCTTAGGTTTATTTTCAAAATGTTCCAACTCTGGGTTGATTTTCCTAAAAGCCTCTTCTTCATCATACTCTAGTTCTTGGTTCATTATTTCACAAATAGGCAGCATGTTCGGGTCAGGGCATGAAGTCCGCGAGCATGTCATATTATTTAAAGCCGCAATATTGGGACTGAAAGAAAAGATAAAATAGAAGAAAAAACAAAAATCAGAAAAAATAGAGAAGTGCAGACGATGAAATATTGATTTCATTTCTTTGAAACAGTAAGATAACAGGGTTTACATGTGGAATTTAAAGGACAAATACTAATGAAAAGAAAAACACCTGAGCTACACCCTGAAATAACTCGTGATGCAAGAAAAGGTAGCAAGGCGGGACTACCGGGCCTTCCGCCTGACTGGGAAAGGAGTGGCCTTCCAATTTTGTAACTTGGCATCCGGTCCCATATAGAGCACTTCAGCAGTACTTGAACCTTCTCCCAGCTGGACCATGTTGGCTTCATACAATAATTTCCTCATGGCCCATATATTTCTTCAATTGCTTCCACTGTGAAGGTCTCGTCTTCTTCTTCCTCACTGTATTTTGGTTTCACAAATGTTTTGTATAAATGGGGTAAGGGTTGTGGCAAATCCCACCAATGACGTTTCCTACGGTTGGCCCAAGTGATATCTTCTGGCGTTGGATGGAAACCTAGCCCAAAAAATTTCTCTGCGGTAATCAAAACAATCGGCTCAGTTATTCCTTGTAGAGAGATTCCCAGTCCCTTGCCTGGCTTAAACCCTTTGTGTGTCATCTCTCTTGCCACCATGATTGAGGCATTGGATAGGAAAGGCCGGGGGAACGGTTTGCCTTATTTGTGCTGATCAACTATCACAATCTCGAAAGTCTGGTAAACTATATGCTCACTTCCTTCTTTGGCTTCGAGGCATGGGACAGAGGGATCATAATAAATTGACTGTTTGTCTTCTCTGTGGACCACAATCTCCTGGTTCTCATGTTTGAATTTCAACATTTGGTGCAGAGTAGATGGCACCGCTCCTACCGTGTGAATCCACGGTCTTCCTAGGAGATAGTTGTAAGACGTGTCCATGTCTAATACTTGAAATGTCAATTCAAAATCGACCGGACCGATGGTCAATACTAAGTCAATTTCCCCTATGATGTCTCTCTTGATTCCATCAAAGGCTCGGACACACATATTGTTGGGACAGATCATCTTTGTTCCGATATTCATTCTTTGCAACATTGACAGTGGGCATATTTCCACCCCGGAGTCTCCATCTATCATTACTCCTTTGACATAATAGCCTTCGCATTTGACGGTGAGATGCAAGGCTTTGTTGTGGGCAGCTCCTTCTGGAGGTAAATCATTCTCGCTGAATGAAACCTGATTAATAGCAAAGAATCTTTCCGCCATTTTCTCCAGTTGCTCCACGGAGGTTTCAACCGGTACATAAGCTTCATTCAAGGTTTTGGCCAACACTTTCTGGTGCTCTGGAGACTTCATCAGTAATGACAATAAATAGTCTTGCTCGAGAGACTTTCAAAGTTTGTCCACCACCTCATATTCTGGCATTTTCATTTTTTGAAAGAAGGCCTCTACCTGTTCAGCATTTACGGGCTTTTTGGGTGGAAATCGCCTTTTGGTGGCAGTGTTTACTTTTTCCACGTCTGAATATTTCTTTGCGGGTTGGCCCTTTTGAGTTTCCCCGGTGATCTCTTTGCCTTTGTGTGTTACTATGATTTCTTGGTAATTCCATGGGACTGCAGAAGGGTCCATCTTTGGCTTCTAAGGCACGCGACCTATCACCACGTGCTCATTCAGCCTTGGTGGTTTAGTCGGTCCCCGTACCATATAAGCTCCCTTGGGTATATACATTGTCTTGTTCAACTCAAACCTTTTCGGGGGACTCAGAGTGTGCTGTTTTTCTTGACACCCCCGTGGGATGTAAAGATGGTTTCCTTGGTGGGTGCCATCTCAGTTTTAATTTCAACTTGCTTCTCAGCTTCTGAGTGCTTGGCTTCACTCATTTCCTTTTCTTCAACCTTCTTGGGGGTAACCTTCGATTTTTTGTCTGCATCAACAATTGCTATTATGGATTTTAAAGTAGGCTCGAATTCTTTGTCCTCACAAATCATCCCGATGACTGGCCCATTGTTGTGGGCTGGAAACGGGTTGTTGGTTACGTTCGGGACCTCTTCATGTCTCATCACTATTTTCTTTTGTTCTATTAAATCCTTCACCGCTCGTTTCAGAGTCACAGCATTTTTCGGTGTCATGTCCTTTTGCCTCGGAATGACAAGCACAACATACACCCTGTTAATAGCAAGGTGACTTAGGGTTCTGTCTATTCGGGGGCACGGGCTACAAGATACCCATCTGGACCAATTTTGGGAATAAGCTGGCATATGACTCCCATATTGGTGTAAAGTTTTGTCTCCTGGGTGGTTTCCTAGGACGCTAATGATTTTGTGGAGGGCGGGGTTTATTGTGGTTTTGGGGAGGCTGAATTCTCGGGTCCTGGTTTCATTTGCCCTATTGTTGTGGTTGAGCAAATGGATGGGCATTCATGACCGCATAAGGTTGGGGAACATAATGCATGTCTTGATGTGGATAGTAGTGTTGAGAGGCCCTTTCCAAAAACACAGGTCTGTGAGCATGATATTTTCTCATTTCGGAGGCTGCCATTGACGCTTCCTCTTTCATTTTCTTTCTTCCGACTCCTCCTGCCCCATTTTGTATGGCCTGGAGGTTGCCCTTATGGCTGACTGGCTCATAATTCTTCCTGTTTTCAAGCCATTTTCTACCATCTCGCTTCCGCGAAAGGTTTGCCCATTGCTGACATCATATTTTTGAAATAATCCACCTCTTCTGCCTGGAGAAAGAGGGTGACCATCTCTGTCTCATCCATGGGTGGCTTCACTCTTGACACTTGTTCGTTCCACTTGACTGCATATTCTCTAAAACTTTCTGAAGGTTTCTTTTTCAAATTAGCCAAAGAGTTCCTGTCTGGGGCAATGTCAATGTTACACTGGAACTGCCTTATGAAATCTCGGGCGAGATCATCCCAAATATTCCATCGAGTGATATCCTGGTCCATGTACCATTCAGAAGCGATGCCTACCAAACTCTCCCTGAAATATACCATCAATAGCTCTTCTTTTCCACCTGCCCTATGCGATTGGTTGCAATATATTTTCAAATGAGCAATAGGGTCCCCGTGACCATCGTACTTTTCAAAATTCGGCGTTTTGAATCCCAGGGGAAGATGTACATGTGGGAACATGCATAAATCCGAGTAAGACACACTCTTCTGCGCACTCAAGCCTTGCATGTTTTTCAAACTCAGCTCAAGGCTTTTCATCCTTCTTGTTATCTCATCTTGTTCAGGTGTCTTAGGAGTTTTATCCTGCACCAGTGTGAGTTCGTATGTGGGTTGAGGATAAGTGTATGTGGGGTACGGGGAAGGATCGATTTGGTAGTTAGGAGTTTGAAATGTGAAAGCTGTAGGATCAAACGTGGGTCTCGGCGCCGCAGGCTATGTAGTGGATGCACACGAAGGAGCCGTAAAAATATTAGGAATTGGGCCAGATGTGAACATCGGAGGACGAGCTTCAGAGGGTGCTCCGACAAAGTTGGCTGATATGGTAGGCTGCCCCAAGTGGATATTCGGGTGGCTGATGGGAGTATTGAAGGTACCCTCGACCTTGGGTAAAGCTCAAGAAATCCGAGGATTGCACTTGGAGGTTCTTTCCAATTTGTCCAAGCATCCCACATATCCATAACTCTGAGTCGATGGATCCTATTTTCTTCAACTACCGTGGATTGCGAGGCTGGGATCCCCGCAATCGGGTTGTCCTCTGGGATGGGAACTGCCGGTAGATTCATTTCGGATAATATTTCTGTGCTTCCTTTTAGTCTAGTAAAGTATCTGTGCGATGCCATATTACAACAAACCAATCACTGTTCTCTAAAAAACTGGACTGGAAACTGGAATTACAAACGGTTAGATTAGGATAGATAACAAATAGGAAATTGCATATTTAGTATGATGCACCTACACAGTTAACAGGTTTTCTATATGTTTGCAATGGTCGCATGCGTCATCCCGATATTTATTCCGAACTTCCTTTTGGTTTCTAATTCTTATTTCCTTTTAGCTTTCCTTTTTTAAGAGTACGGTCGAATACTCTGAAGAATTCCTACGTATCATGACGCCACATGAATCAGACCGAGCGTAGTTCATGGAAAAATATAATGGAAATAACACTATACTTTTGGGATTTTCAATTTTTATGAAGACAAGACTCTGGTTACAAAAGCTAACAAAATTAAAGGCAACTTCCAGACTTGGGCACAATAAAACTTACAGACTCGAATGGTGCATAAAAGAACATACAGACTGATAAACTCTTTTATAAAAAATACAATTTTTCATAAATTAAGAATGCATTAAGACTTCAACTGCTATTGGAGCATGCGGGGCATCATCCGGCCTTGCTGCAGGCTTGCGTGCTAAACTTCCTTAGAGGTGGTGGAGGTCTTCCATCACTTGACGGACAAATGTCATGGCGGTAGCAAAGAACGTGGACTTCGTCATATCCTCGCAATGATCGCACTTTGTGGTAATGTAATCTATGATTGCCCTTATCCTTTCCCTGATAACACCTTTTTCTTGCAGCAAACGCCCAATTTTCTCAGACCTTGCCTCTAGAGTTCGTTCTGCTACCTGATTAAGCTTGTGGAATTGCTGCAAATCCCTTTCTAATCCTGCTATTACTGCATAACAATGTTCTCTTTCGACTTTGAAGTCCCCGGCTTGCTTGATCCTTCTGTTTTCAGTCATGATGACCCTCCGCTTTAATCCAACAATCTCATCATTACTCCCTTCCTTTAATTGCTCAAGGATGCGGGCTCGTTACTCCGCACTTAACCAATTGCTTCTGAACCCTAGATAGCTCACCTTCCGTCTTATTCAGGTCAAACCTATAATCGGTTACTTTCCGCTGCAAATTTTCTATGAATTTTTCATCTTTTGTACTTCTGGGGTGATTTTCTGTAGCGGCCTTCATTTTATGGATTTGGGCTCGTAAGGCTTCATTTTCTTTGGTTAATATCTTCGTTTCTCCCTCACTGGTTGCAGCTTGCAAACTATTTTCAAATTGCAGCTCTTGGATTTTCTTTTCCAATCTTCCTATCGTGGCCGTATATTCATTTTCCTTGGCCAACCAATCCCATTGCTCTTGTGACGTCTCAGCAAATTCTTGTAGATGTGGTCTCTTAGCCGGCCTTCCAGGCTCTATTTCTCTTTTGTACCAAGCAACATACCCTGGTGCAACCTCAACTTTAGACATGTAGCACACTTGAGTACCTGTTGTCAAGTATTGACATTCAATCCAGATTTGGCGTATGACGACTTCAGGGAATTGACCATTTGGTCTTATTTCAACCACGTGTCGACTAATATCCTCATCCTTGGGGATCATTTGGCATCTACCCAATTGTCTTAATACGCTATATGGCGCGTAGGGCTGGATACTTCGGAGACCCATCAGAAGGAAATGAGGCCCGGTGGCTGGCATATAGACAACTTCATCCATAGGAGGCCACCCGAATGTCCACTCTATCTGATTTGTAGTGATGACCCGCAGATGCGACACCCATTATGTGACACCCTCAGGTACTCTAAACCCACCAACCCTATTTCAGAATTCTTCTATGTAGCTCTTTGTTGGTGACCCATAATTCATGAACCTAGGCCGGTGGCATATATGCTGGATCATCCATATTTGTAGCAGCAAGTTACATCCCTCGAAGAAGTCTCCTCCTGCTTTACAGGCGGTGAGAGCACGGAAGATGTCGGATAAGATCATTAGAGAGAGGGTACTTTTAGCTTGGGTCATTAAAGTGCTAACGACACCTGCTATCCGTGTGTCAATATTCCCACCCTTTCGCGGGAACACCAGAAGACCCAAGAAAAATACCATGAATGCAAAACATCGATGCTCCTCCCGTTTGAGCTGATTTCCTTTGCTACAAATAAGATTTTCGGGGTTATACCCCCGATATGTCTGTACCTATGATATATAAATTGCAGGGTGAAAAAGCCAGCTGATAAGTCCGGATTGTGAACCTCCTACCTATTTTCAAGGAGTCCAGGAATTTGTGCATGGCAAGGGCTCTTGGTGCAATCAGATATTGGTGTCTCAAAGGAATTGTAGGGGTCCCAATATATCCAGTTATTTCCTCCGATGTTGGGGTGAGTTCAAAGTCCGAGAAGTGGAAGATATTGTGAGCCAGGTCCCAAAATGTGATTAATGCTTTTATGATGTCTCCCCTTGGATTAATTTTAAACAAACAAGAGAGGCCTCCCAGATGCGCATTGACCTTTTTTTGCCCTGCTTCCCCCAGATCATTCCACCACATTCGCAACTCCAAGGGAATTTTGTTCATGAATATTATCGTGCTCATTCTGCACATTTATTAAGGCGAATTAGTATCCACAAAATATTGAACCAGCATTTTATGAAATTTATTTCTTAAAATCAGGGACCAGCTTTGCGAATACGGCCTTGCAACACTTCGAGAGAATGTTTTTTAGGGTGTTCCTGCTTGCCGGTCCAAATAAGACTCAGAGGTGGCCATTTACGCAAGATCAGCCTTCTGGCATCTCTTGCGGTGACATTCGGCTATTTTCGGTAGTAATGGCATCACTTGATTTATTTTGAAACAAGTGGAAAAATTTTGTTTTCCTTTTTTGGGCATTTTTGCAAAAGAAAGGTTGGACCCGGCAAAATAATTTATCAAAAACCAAAAATAATATTATTGAAAATCCTTCCCAATTTCTTTTCCCTTTTGTTTTGTATTTTTTTTTGAGAAATCCGGCAACATTTAGTCGCTATTTGAGCATTGGTTTTTACAAATGATTTATCTCAATAATTCCTAAATTTCCTTTTTTTTATTCACAAGCCGGTCAACATGCGAATCCAAACAAATAAATGCGCAAGTAGCACGTAATATGCATCGGGGTGGTCTTTTCATTTCGGGTCACTTGCCCTAGACGGACCCAACCCTTGTGTTGAGTCCCCTAAGTCAAATGCATGATGCAAATAAGCGTTCCTACTAGGGATCCGGCATGAGGTCAAGTTATTCTATTAAAAACCTTGGTACAGGGTCTAGACGTGCATCCGAGCGGACAACTCGAGTCGAGGAGGGGACTACGTACCGGGAACCAAAAGGCCACCCGGCTTAGTAGCTTGTCCGGCCTCTTTCTTAATTTCGGGTATGACACTAACAGAAAAGGGAGTCTCAACTAGTAATCACATCTCCGGAGGTGAGAAGTGAAGGGTTTCGTAGCAGTTTATATGTACAATTCAGATAATATCAAAGTGGTAAAAACATTTAGCACTAAGCATAGAACATGTAGTGAAATCAGAAGACGCCAAATATAAAATTTATTCTAAGCTCGAGTTCTTGAATCCTGAACCAGAGATTCTGGGTTCCATCCCCAGCAGAGTCGCTAGAGCTGTCACACCTCCTTTTTACACGGCTACCCCAAAGGATGACATGTATAATGGAGTTTTTCCAATTAAAGTGACATTATTCGAAATGTGATTATTTATTTATAGAGTCGCCACTTGGGATAGGTTTGGTTTTTGGTGTCCCAAGTCACCGATTTATTTAAGATCCCAAATCGAGGAAATTTTTGACTGCCCAATTGGAGTCTGCGAACTAGAAATTCTTGAACTGTTAATCCGACGGAAGGTGTTAGATATCCTCTAATTCCACGGTTCCAGCACGGTCTCTTAAACTATTATAAATGGCTAGTTTCCTGATTTTTATACATGTTCATCCTACAGTGCGATTTTAAAATTATTAACCGCTTTATGTCAATTTTAGGAATATTTGTAATGTTATTAAAACATGTCTCGAACCACATCACATAAATGCACCTGAGTTCTTGACACATTTTAACATCATTGAGATTTGGATTTGGGTCACATAAATGCGTACCCGAATTTAGGAAGATACATTATTAAAAATACGTGCCTATTGCAACTACACATTTTAAAATTCGTGGAAGAGCCGTGAAATTCGCTAAACGGCACCTTCGGATTTCTATGCATTTTTATTACAATTAGAGGGCCACATAGTGCATGACTTTTGTTTAGCGTGGCACATCCGTTTTATTTTAAAGAAAAAGACAACCTAAAGAAACTATTGTTTTCTATTATACGCATCTCTAAAATAAAACAAGTCCTAATTATTCAAGTGTTAACGGTTTATCCTAATAAAAAATTAATATGCATATTTTCAGCATTTTTGTGTAACTAATTTCCGTCATTGGGCTTTATCAAGGAAGACAGGCTGCACAAAAATATATTTCCATATTTCATAACTTACAAGGATCTGAGCCCTCGATTGAGCCCAGAAATTTGATGCTATGAAGTATTCATAAGGCAGGAAAGACATCACTACACTACAACTATTGAAATTATTTATGAGTGGCTATTTAACAAATTAAAAAAAAATTGACAGAATGAGATCCCAGTAGTGATTTTCAAGCTAGTAAATTAATAAGCTACAACTTCAGGTTTACGAATTTAGCATCTAGAATTAATGTACTCATAAATCAAAGTACATATATCTACAACGATTCCTTATTGCCCAATCAAACATGAAAAAAGGCACGTTATTTGACTACCTTATTTTATACCTACTGAAATTAAAATAACTTAAAATTAACAGCTAAAGTGATAGTTCAGCATAGTCCGATTATTCTTATGTTACAGTGCCAGGACAAGAAAAATATCTTAAACATGCTAGACTATAATATTTGCATTACAACATTAGCATAAAAGTAAATATCTTCATTATCAAACATGACTATGCATGTACAACTGTGCATTGCTAAACTTTCTTGGGTGAGAGTTGGTACCTGGAATTACAGCCAAAGAGAAAGCCTATGAGTAAGGTAAATGAGAAAAGCCACATATTTTTTAGTATTTTTATTACTTACCATGCATGCACAAATGAGAACACACACTAATATGCGCAATTAAATCCTAAAAATAAATTATAAAAGGAAAAATCCTAAGTTTAAGAATTCTGTAAAAGTAATTTTAACGAGGCAAAAATCACGTGTTCACATATATCAAGTGAATAACACAATTACAACACATAACAACCATTCAAACAAGCTTTAAAGAAGGTGCGTGAGGCTATGAGCGGTATGATAATATAGTGCACCCCGAGAAAGGATCCCCTCAAGTAACGTTATGTCCATTATTCTTAAATGGAGTAGTAGATTTAATACATGTGTACGAAAGCAAAATTAAAGGCTTGGATCATTTTACTCGGTACTCTTCAAATTTTCCTTTATGTATTTATGATTTCATAACTGAGTGGTAAAATTACTATTTTAAAGCGAAAAGTAGGGGTGGAAATCGATCGGTTTGGCTTGGTTTTATAGAAGTTCGGTTCGGTTTATTCAGTTGTCGATTTGTGATTTTAATAACCAAATCAAACCAAAGTATTTATGGTTCGGTGTGATTTTTCAAAATTCGATTCGGTTATTTCCGATTTATATTTTCGATTTTAAACGGTTGTAGGGATATAAATTTGAACTTCATTTTCCGATTGGTTCTTGCAGTCTGAGCAAACAGATAACCAGCTTACACTAACATGCTCTAACAACAACAATTCTGTTTACAATTCCAAAACGCACATTAGCCATCCTTACAAGCTCCAACAACAATCATTAGCTTACCGTATAATCAGCTGTGAGCTTACCGTCGCGACTAATGAGCCTCTGACTTTCATTTCAAGAATTCATGTTTGACGTTTGTGATTCGTTTCTTGTTGACTAGGAAATTTCAAATTGAAATTCAATCTTAACGTGCTGAGAGAAGGTTTCTGCTTTATCACTGCAAATACTATTATTAATTAGCTGTGAACTTATCTTGGAACAACCAATAATGCTGTTACGTCATGAAAATGATTGCATTACATAATGTGATACAAAAAATTTATCGAGCAAAATCAATGCAAACTTTTTACCTCACACTTAAACATTGCCAGTCCTTGAGCAATCAAACTACACTTATAAATAAGATTTTTTAAAATAGTTCTTCTGACTCATCTATGATAGCTTAGGTATGTGCTTAACTTTAGCTCTGTTTGAACTTTATCTATGATAACTATATCTAGGAATTATCTATGTAAACGCACATCAAAGCATCAAACCACAATTAAGAACTGTGTCCATCTACAATATTAAAGCATTCAACATCTGTTGCTTGTTAGTATAAATATAGTTCTTATTTTTGTCTTTCTCACATAAAGTTTAAGGGTTTCAGAATATTCAATTCTTGTTCTTCAATTTCCTCTTACTAGCATGGCTTCAGCAAACCCTAACCCTATGAGAGTCTCCATAGTTGATAACTTTCCTCCTGCTTCTAATAGGAGTAGAAGAGGAGGTGGTAGACTATATAATTTAGGGTCTCGATCCATACATGGTTCTTCCCTTCCTTCATCAAGTTCTGGCCCTTCTTCTAGAACTAGAGGTTCTGTTTCACATAAATCTTTCTCTATGTTAGATAATACGCTTAACGCTAGAGGGGGTGGGGGGGGGGGTGAATAGCGTTATAATAAAAATTAGCGTAAACTTGCGGAATTTAAAAATTGCAGGAAATAAATAAGTGCGATAAGTAAATAAATTAGAACAAACGCACCGATATATCCTGGTTCACCACAACCCGTGGCTAGTCCAGTCCCCGAGAGACTCTCTCGAGATTTCCACTAACTTGTTAAGCTTACCGGTGCTCAACAAACCGTTACAACTTGAGGACACAAGCCTCAACAACCTTTGCTCGGAGATACAACACTCCAAGACTTCAACCAAGGAAACACAAGTTCCTTCTTACAACACAAGGGACTAATACTTCCCTTCAAGTGTACAAAAACACTTAGCACTCAAACAAGACACTCCTTTAAGAGTAGATATGAGTAAAAAGAATACGCTCAAGATCGCAACAACTTTCCACAAGAATTTGGCTCTCAAAAGCTTATGTAATGAATATAAAATGATATGTAATAAAGTATGCAAGCTTTAGCAATTGTATGATCAGTTGTTGTGTGTTGTTGTGCTTAAAAGACTGAATTGAAGCTGTATTTATAGTTGAAAAACTTTGTATTACCGTTGTCTAATTGCCAATTAAGAGTTGCTGATTTTACTCAGTGACAATCGATTGTCAAATTACCACAATCGATTGTTTGCCAGTTCTTCCAAAAATCATCCCAGATTTTACGCATAACAATCTATTATCTAAGATCAATAATCGATTACTGGCAACGTTCAAAAAATCATTTCCAGATTTTACGTAAAACAATCGATTGTTAGAAATCTACAATCGATTACTCAGCAACGTTCAAAAAATCCTTTCCAGATTTTAATTAAAACAATCGATTATAAGAAATCGATAATCGATTACCTGACGGTATTTGAAAACATTTTGGCAACGGTCAGTTATACAATCAATTATACTAAGTTAACAATCGATTATATATCAGTCTTGAAAAATTAATTTAGACACTGCCTCTTGACAATCGATTGTTATAGGTTCACAATCGATTATTTAATAACTTTGAAAAAGTCTGGAAGACACTGCCTCAACACAATCGATTGTCATAAGTTCACAATCGATTATTTTGTGACTTTGAAAAATCTGATGGACACTGTCTCTTCACAATCGATTGTCATTAGCTTCACAATCGATTATTTTGAGCATTGAAAAACTTTGATGGACACTGCCTCATCACAATCGATTGTCATAAGGTTCACAATCGATTGTCATGCAGATTTGAAAAATCTGATGCTCACTGCCTTAACACAATCGATTGTCATAAGTTCACAATCGATTGTCAAGCAGCTGACTTAAACATAATCGATTATCATAAGTACATAATCGATTATCTTAGTCCAGATTTTAGAGGCATGTTTAAAAATCATTTTGACCAAAGTAAATATGCATTATTTAAAATCATTTTGCTCTAAATTAAATATGCATGATTTGTTAAAAATATTTTTACGAGAGAAGCCAAGTCTTGAGTTTATGTTGTCGGATCAAGATCACAATTAAATACCGACTCATATAAAACTTAATCTCGATCTTTGTCTTGTGCTTGAATCTCGTTATATATCAATTTTGCGCTTGTGCTTGGACCTTGTCATATGTCAATTTGCGCATAGTTTGTCATTCATCAAAACCTACAAATATGAACACACGTTTAGTATAATGCCTTGAGAACGTGTTTCCAACAATTTTTCCCTTTTTGATAATGGCAAACTTTAAGCGGGATATGCATATTAGGCAATTCATAATGACGATTCAAGACAAGTAAAGATATGTAACAAGTATATAGATATGCAATTAGTTCCCCCTCAATATATGAATTCCCCCTCAATTTATGCCGATAAGTATTGAGAGTGCATACCCGTTATCTTCCCCCTTTTGCCATTAGCAAAAAAATAGAATAATAAAAAAAACTTGTTTATTTATTTAAAAAAACGGTTACATAACAATAAAACATAGAACAATAAAATAGAAAAACAAATAAAGCAATTATTCATCATCATTTCCCACCTCATCATCCGGCACTGCTTCATAGGGTACAAGACCGGCATATGGATAATGAACATGGTCAAAATATCCATGGATCTCATGTGTCAATTGACCGACAGAGGTGGTCAATGAAGTATTTTGGTCGAAAATGGATTGAAGAGTAGGTTCTTGAGGCTGACGCGATCGACGAATTGGAGGAGGAGCAGGAGCTACATGATTGCCGTCATGGGGAAAGGAGGATTCGGAAATTTCCCACTTCTTGGTGCTCTTTTTGAGAGGACCGATGGAAGTGTTGAACCCGGAAGCTTCAAGAAAATTCATAATAAGGAGGGCATAGGGAAGAGGTCTATCATCTCCGATGGCATCACGCATGTGAATTTTGACGAACTTACACCAATTGATGTGAGCTCCGGTTATAATGGCATGCATGAGCTTAGCGTCCTCTTGGGGAAGAGTGGTATGATTATGCTTCCGAGGCTTGAGAACTCGGGTGATGAAATAGAAAATCAAACGATATTCGGGGAGCATTCCCGTAATGGTAGGACGTCGAGTAGATAGATAAGGATCATAAGCTCCAAGTACTATTTGGTTTAGGAGAGTTTTCTCATCAAATAAGGTGCCGGCCTCTCAAATGTAGCGAGTAATATTTTTGCCATTTCGAGGAAGATGGGCAATGGAATGCAAGTTTTCATTTGACAAAAGAATTTGAACACCATTAATATTTGACACAAGCTCACCATCGTCATCCTCATGAAGGTTTGAGTAAAACGCTTGAATCAATGGAGGATTAATATAAGGATAGGTAAGATATAAGAAGTCAAGAAGTTGACATTCCTTAAGCATGTTTGCAGCGGGGGCATATGATTCAAGATACTTGCTTGTTGAAAAGCGAGGAGGAAGTATGTCACGCTTTTCGAATTTTGTCAAAAATCTAGTAAGCTCGGTTTCAGTATTGAATTGTAAAATAGACCCATCTTGATAAGGGAAATGTGAAGGTGGAGGAGCAGAAGAAGATGCACCTTGTCTACCTGAACGGGAACGTTTAGAGTGTCTACCCGACATTTTCAAAAAGTAGTAATGAACTTTGTAAGAAACTTGGAAGATTTTTGAAGGTTTGGGAGCAAAGATTGATGCTTGAGTGAATAAAATTGAAGACTTATGATGCCTATTTATAATGGGAAGAATGGCATTTCAATTATGATGAAAATCTGCAGAAATTTATGAGCCAAAACAGTTAGAAACGGTAAAAAGTAAATTGCACTGACCGTTAGACAATTGATTGTTGAAACGAAATAATCGATTGTTGAGCAGATTTTGACTTGAACTCGGAACTGACACAAAATCGATTGCAGGACCCAAACGGTAACAAATATTTGAATTTCTGACAGAAAATAATCGATTGTTGAATTATGATAATCGATTGTTGTGATACAGTGAGCATGGTGATTTTCTGACTCGGAAAATAATCGATTATATTTATGAAACAATCGATTGTTTTAGGAAAGCAGTACTGAATGGCTAAGACGGTAATCGATTATACAGTTAAAAAATCGATTATTAAACACAAATGCATAATAAGCATCAAACATAAATAATCGATTAGTGATACTTGCTAATCGATTGTCCGCACATAAAATAATCGATTATTTGCTGTAACAATCGATTGTTCTATGCCATTTCTTTATAATTCCCCCTGCCTTTCGGACGATACCTGCAAAAGAGAATTAGACGTCTCCGACGCTCAAGTTAGTAATTTGTAGCGAAATAATGCAATGAGAACATGATCTCTTAAGAAGTGTGTCCTAAGGTGTTCTTAAGAGAGTTTCGGGTACTTACCTTTTTTCCGACGTCGCCAATTACCTGTTCGAGAGGGTGATCTTTGATTGTCCTCCACTCGTTAGGCATTTTTGTTTCTTTCTCCAATTGTGGCGTTTCCTCCGTCGATTGTTCCAAGATTTCATCTTGAATTTCCTTAGGAGTTTCCTCTTGTACTTTGTCTTTTAAACTATTTAAAATACCTGCAAGATCATAACAAGAATCCTTTCTCGCCAAGCGAGCATTATTTTCGAAAAACACAATATGAGGGGATTCCTCCACAGTTTGGGTTCTATTATTAAATACCCTATATGCTTTGCTACGTGAAGAATACCCAATAAAAATTCCCTCATCGGATTTGGCATCAAATTTTCCTAATTGATCTTTTCCATTGTTATGAATAAAACATTTACAACCGAATACTCTAAAATGGGAGATATTTGGTTTCCTTCCCTTGTGGAGTTCATAAGGGGTTTTCATGAGTATTGGCCTTATGACTACTCTATTTAAAACGTAGCATGCGGTACTCACGGCATCCGCCCAAAAATGTTTGGGAATCTTAGCCTCTTCGAGCATGGTTCTAGCCATCTCTTCGAGACACCTATTTTTCCTTTCCACCACCCCATTTTGTTGTGGTGTTCGTGGAGCGGAAAAGGTATGCTCGATACCGAGTTCGTCACAAAAGTACGCAAAGAGATTGTGATCAAACTCTCCCCCATGATCACTTCTAATTGAAGTGACGGTTGTTTCCTTTTCGTTTTGAACACGTTTAAGAAAATATTTAAAATTCTGAAAAGCATCACTATTATGGGCACGAAATAAAGTCCAAGTAAATCTGGAATAATCATCAACAATAATAAAGCATAACGATTTCTACCTAGACTTTCAATGCGAGATGGTCCAAATAAATCCATGTGAAGCAATTGCAATGGTCTAGTAGTTGAAACAATATTTTTCGATTTAAAAGATGCTTTTGTTTGCTTCCCTTTTTGACAAGAATCACAAGTAGAGTCATTTTCAAATTTCAAGATTGGAAGACCAACAACTAAATTTTGTGAAACAATTTGTTCAAAAGATGCATGTTGATGTGAGCTACTCTACGATGCCATAACCAAGAATCATCCTCTTTGCTCATTAAACAATTCACATATTGGGGTGAAGAATTTGCAAGATCAACCATATAAATGTTATCCATTCTAAAACCATGAAGGATAATTTTAAAATCACTACGTCTAAAAACTAAGCATTCATCCGAATCAAATAAAACAAGATTTCCCTTGTCACATAATTGACTTATGCTCAAGAGATTATGTTTTAAACCTTTCACAAGTAATATATGCTTAATGGAAGAAATTTCATCCTTACCGACCGATCCGATGCCGATAATCTTTCCTTTGTTGTTATCACCAAAAATAACACTTCCCCTTCCTTGTGTTCTAGTTGAAGGAATTTGGATTCGTCTCCCGTCATGTGCTTAGAGCATCCACTATCAAGGTACCATAGTACACTTGATCCCTTCAAACATACCTACAAAACAGAGTAATGAGTTTTAGGTACCCATGCCATTTTGGGTCCTTGGGGGTTAGGCAAATCATAGTGATGTGATTGAGTGTTATGTGTATGTCGTGTAAAACAAGCAGGAGCAATATGTCCAATTCGTCTACAATAATGACAAGTCACGTTAGGATTATGCATCCTTCTAGGTTGGTAGTAATTGGACGGACGAAATTCATTTACTCTATTCTTGACAATATAACTATTGCGCAAATCATGAAAATAATTTGTCCTACCATTTGTTCTAGGATATGCATCATTTTTAGAATAGTTGTTTCTAGGTTGGAAGTCATTTCTAGGTGTTCTAAAAGGTTCAACATTCCTTCTAGTGTTTGGCCTAGAATGTGCATTATTTCTAGCATGATTATTTCGAGGTTGCGATTGATGAAAACCATTTCTAGGTTTGTTTTATCTAGGATGAACATTTGTTTTATTTATCCTAGGTTGAGCCTTAGGTGGTTGGGGGTTGGCTTCAACTTTCTCTTTAGGCTCGTTTCTAAAACCTATGCCATGCTTGGTCGACTTCAAATTAACAAGCACTTCATTCAAATTTTTATGAGAAGAGTTAAACTTATCTAAGGTGCCCTTAAGCCTTTCTACTTCATTTTTGAGATGCATGCAAGAAGTACAATTTCTAGAACTTTCGGGCTTGTCGGCGCTTCTCTTGCCAAAAAATTTGTTTTCCTCTTTCAACTTCTCATTTTCTAAAATCAGTTTTTTCAATTCCTTTTCTTTAAAAGAGAGTTGTTTTTGAAAATCTTTTTCTTTTAAAGAAGCATTTTCTTTTATACTCTTAACAGTTTTTGAAGCTTTAATAAATTCGCTATACAACTCATCAAAAGCATTTTGCATTTCTTCAAGGGAAAAGAAATTTTTGGAAGAAATTTGACATACCTCTTCTTTGTTGTCTTCTTGTTCCATAAGACAAAGATTTGCGGCTTCGTCTTCTTCTTCCTCACTTGACTCGTCACCGGAGTCGCCTCCCCAAGATATGTATGCTCGTTGCTTCTTGAAGGATTTCTTCTCCTTTTTAGCATTTGGGCAATTTGATTTAATGTGCCCGGTTTCTCCGCACTCATAGCACTTTATTTGATATAACGAGTCCAAACTCGTTGTCTCCGTCCTCATCATTTTGAGGTTGGCTTGTGCTTGCCTTGAGAGCGATTCTTTGCTTCCTTTGATCATCAACAAGAGGGTTAAGTATAGTAGATTCATAAGTTTTAAGATTACCTCTTAATGCATCGATGGTGACATTTGAAATGCCAATGGATTCTTGAATCGCGTCGGCCTTGGATCGCCATTCCGGAGTGAGACTTCGGAGAATTTTTCGGACAAGTTCCTTATCCGTGAAGGTCTTCTTAAGAGCATGTAAATTATTTACGATTTTTGAAAATCGTTCAAACATCTCATCGACCTTTTCGCCTTCCTTCATGTGAAACAATTCATATGCATGGGTTAGGAAATCAATTTTGGCTTCCCTTACGTGGTCCGTACCTTCGTACGTAATTTCCAGCTTGTCCCACATTTGCTTTGCCGTTGTGCAACAAGATATCTTCCTGTAATCATCAGCATTTACAGCACAATATAATAAATTAATAGCTTTAGCATTATTTTGCACCTTTCGGATATCATCCGCATCATATTCATCTTCGGACTTTGGGACCCATTCATTTTCAACCTTCTTGGTTGGAATTTGTTCTCCATTCATTATGACCTTCCAAAGATGAAAACTATTTGATTGTACAAATATACTCATCCTCTCCTTCCAGTATGTATAATTTGTACCATCGAATAGCGGTGGTCGGGTGGAGCATTGTCCTTCACCTATTCCTGCAAAAGAATCACGAGTAGAAGCCATGGATGTTTCTCTCAAAACGGTTAAGTCTTCAGAGAGTTGGGCTCTGATACCAATTGTTAGATAATACACTTAATGCTAGAGGGGGGTGAATAGCGTTATAATAAAAATTAGCGTAAACTTGCGGAATTTAAAAATTGCAGGAAATAAATAAGTGCGATAAGTAAATAAATTAGAACAAACGCACCGATATATCCTGGTTCACCACAACCCGTGGCTAGTCCAGTCCCCGAGAGACTCTCTCGAGATTTCCACTAACTTGTTAAGCTTACGGGTGCTCAACAAACCGTTACAACTTGAGGACACAAGCCTCAACAACCTTTGCTCGGAGATACAACACTCCAAGACTTCAACCAAGGAAACACAAGTTCCTTCTTACAACACAAGGGACTAACACTTCCCTTCAAGTGTACAAAAACACTTAGCACTCAAACTAGACACTCCTTTAAGAGTAGATATGAGTAAAAAGAATACGCTCAAGATCGCAATAACTTTCGACAAGAATTTGGCTCTCAAAAGCATATGTAATGAATATAAAATGATAAGAAATAAAGTATGCAAGCTTTAGCAATTGTATGATCAGTTGTTGTGTGTTGTTGTGCTTAAAAGACTGAATTGAAGCAGTATTTATAGTTGGAAAACTTTGTATTACCGTTGCCTAATTGCCAATTAAGAGTTGCTGATTTTACTCAGTGACAATCGATTGTCACATTACCACAATCTATTGTTTGCCAGTTCTTCCAAAAATCAATCCCAGATTTTACGCATAACAATCGATTATCTAAGATCAATAATCGATTACTGGCAACGTTCAAAAAATCATTTCCAGATTATACGTAAAACAATCGATTGTCAGAAATCTACAATCGATTACTCAACAACGTTCAAAAATCCTTTCCAGATTTTAATTAAAACAATCGATTATAAGAAATCAATAATCGATTACCTGACGGTATTTGAAAACATTTTGGCAACGGTCAGTTATACGATCGATTATACTAAGTTAACAATCGATTATATATCAGTCTTGAAAAATCAATTTAGACACTGCCTCTTGACAATCGATTGTTATAGGTTCACAATCGATTATTTAATAACTTTGAAAAAGTCTGGAAGACACTGCCTCAACACAATCGATTGTCATAAGTTCACAATCGATTATTTTGTGACTTTGAAAAATCTGATGGACACTGTCTCTTCACAATCGATTGTCATTAGCTTCACAATCGATTATTTTGAGCTTTGAAAAACTTTGATGGACACTGCCTCATCACAATCGACTGTCATAAGGTTCACAATCGATTGTCATGCAGATTTGAAAAATCTGATGCTCACTGCCTTAACACAATCGATTGTCATAAGTTCACAATCGATTGTCAAGCAGCTGACTTAAACATAATCGATTATCTTAGTCCAGATTTTAGAGGCATGTTTAAAAATCATTTTGACTAAAGTAAATATGCATTATTTATAATCATTTTGCTCTAAATTAAATATGCATGATTTGTTAAAAATATTTTTACGAGAGAAGCCAAGTCTTGAGTTTAAGTTTTCTGATCAAGATCACAATTAAATACCGGCTCATATAAAACTTAATCTCGATCTTTGTCTTGTGCTTGAATCTCGTTATATATCAATTTTGCGCTTGTGCTTGGACCTCGTCATATGTCAATTTGCGCATAGTTTGTCATTCATCAAAACCTACAAATATGAACACACGTTTAGTATAATGCCTTGAGAACGTGTTTCCAACACTCTAGAGGTAAGGAATTCTCTGAACCTCTTCGTGAACCTCTAGTAGAGGAGATAATTCCTGCAGATTTTTCCTTTTATAATGATAGGGAGTCTCTTAGAAACTAAGTATCTTCTTTAGATTATGCTGATATTTACCTAACTCAGATCGTTGAAGATCTGATTTCTTTAGTTCGTAAAGACTGCCATTGGAGTCAGGATTTCCCCATCATAATTCCAGATGCGAACCAAAGAATCAACTATTATTTTATAGGATTTTTCTTTTATTACAGATATCCTTTCACCTTAGGATCCAAACCTGCTATTGACCCTGTCATCCTAGAATTCTATCGTTTTTTGACGTATGTTTAGGTCAGATCGGCCCTATAGTGTGGAGGGAAGTTGCATGTTTGAGGCATTTGAGCACTGTGGTCGGTGTGCCTTTCACTTTCTCCCATCTAATTCATCTTTACTTTCCCAGAATCTTTCGCAATAGTGTTTTCACTTTAGTAGCAAGTAGCAAAAGCGTTCTAGTTAGTCCAGATGATGATAGAGACCGTGGCTGGTATGCCCAGTTTGTTGCTCCACCCAGTATTGGTTTGGTGGTTAATGGAAACGTTCCCTTCCCCAAGAAGTTGCAAGTGAGTAATTTTCTCGTACCTTTTTTCCCTTAATTTTGATGATTATTTATATTAATTTTCCTTTTCTTTTCCAGCAACCATGGGAATTGTGAAAGATATTCCCAATTTCCGTGTTTGGGAAGGAAAATTATTGAATGCTGCTCCAATGGAAGGTAGGTCTTGGAAGACTCTTTCCCAACGATTTGGTTGGAAAGTGAAAACTCACGGTAAGAGTTTTTTTATTTCACATATTGATTTTTTTTATCTGAACTTGCTTTAATCCTTCTTTTTATCAGGATTTGCAGTTCGAGTTTTTCACATATTGCTTTCTTCTTTTTTTCTCTGAACTTATTTTAATCCTTCTTTTTATCAGGATTTGCAGTTCGAGGGATTACTGTCGAGGCGGTCAAGGCTTCTCGTATTTCTTTGGAAAGGGCTCAAGAAATAATTTTTGTGCTCTTCATCAAAAAGAAAAGCTGTTGATGACCAAGACTTTGAAGAAGAGGAAGATGAGGGTTCCTTGGTAACAACGCCGCATGATCATAAAAGTTATCTAATGATGATGCATCCCCCTCCATTTCATTCCTCATACCGAGTCTGCTACAGCCCCGGTGGTGATCCCTGATGATGTTCCCGCTGCTGCTCATGATTCTGTTGAGCAGCTTTTTAACTGCGGGTTTGGTAGTGAAGATTTTGGTCCGATTTCTGATGAAGCACCCCTGGCTTCTTTTTCTACTTTCGTTCCTGTGACTTCTTCTTTGCCGATCATGGTTGTTTCGTTCCTCGCCAAACTGTTTTGACTGCTTCCACTGTTCCTCCTTCAATGGTTCCCCCTCCACCTGTTCATCATACTAAGGTTGGTTCCTCATGCGGTGGTACAGCTATGAAGCAAGTCACCATTGAAGTTCCTACTGAGGTCAATGTTTTAAGGAAATCAGGTCAAGCAAACGTATGGCTAAAGCCTTTGATTGGTCCAGTTGAAAAAGTTAAGCTTGAGAGTCATAGTTCTTTGACCTTGATGAATGACATAGTGCATGCTTCTTTAAAGGTACCGCTTTTTTCAAGCTTTACATTATCCTTCTTCTATTTTCAGGGTTCTTATTTTTCCCTTTTATTGTTTGTTTAGCTCAATTTAATTGGCACGAATATGATGAAAAGAGTTATCCTTTTAGAGAAATTAATGCATGACTATCAAATGGAGACGGATAATTGGAAGGTACAGTGTGACGGTCTTCAAATTGATGTGGAAATCTTAAAAGAAAATAAAAGTACCTTGGAGCAGCAGGTAAGGGCCTTGACTTCAGAGCTGGCAGTTGTAAAAGCTTCCTCAAGTCAAGCAAGTAAAGAGAAATTGTGTCTTGAAACCTCTTTTTCGGAACAACTTTTCAAGGCTAGTGAGGAGATTAGAGAGTTGAAGGCTCTCTTGGCTGAGAAAGAAACATATGCTGGAGAACTCGTGCAAATACTGACTCAAACTCAAAAAGACCTCCGGGAATCTTCTGGTAAGGTTCTTTTTATAGAGAGTTCTCATGCTGCTCTCCAAGCTTCTCATGAATCTGCCTTGGTTAAAAAAGGAAAAATTAATAAATGAAATTGCTGATTGGGAAAGAGACTATGAGATCCTTGAAGATAAATCTGCCGTTGAAGTAAGTTGGGCGTTTTTAAATTCTCCCCATGATACCTTCATTGAAGTTAGCCATGCGAATTTTAACTTAGAATCTGAGTTAGCCAAGATCAAATAGGCTCTCGAGAAAACTCAGCAGAAACGAGATTTCTTTTCTCCCGTGGCTGAAGTTTTTGAACAAGTGGAAGATGATGCGGTTATCCCCACTCCTTTGAATAAAGCTGACCCAACCGCTGTTGTTGATGTCCTTGTTTCGGTTCCTTCAAGTTCTTAGTGAAAAGTTTGAATTCCGTTGTTGCTTTGGTTTTTTATTCTTGGTGGTTATAACCCTTAATCTTTTTGTGGGTTTGAGGAAAACATTAAGTCCCCAGACCTTTTATGGGACGTTTTGTTTAATCAACTTTTTGGTTTAGGACTAAGTTCATACCTAGTCTAAACTTTTCAATATTATGAAGTTTTTGTTGCTGTTTAAACTTCTGTTTCATTTATTCTTGCCTTTATTTTTAAGGACTTACTGAATAATTTACATTTTTATTTTGTAAAATGCTTTTATTTTTCTCATGAATGTCTTAAATCAATCATGAATTATAAAAGAGAGCCCTTTTGTATTCGACACTTAATGAAGAAGACGTCTCAACTTCATAATGATGTTAACATACGACAAAAAGAAATAGGAATACACATGTTTCTTGAAAGAACTTTGACTAGTTTTTATTTGCGCTTTGCCAAGTTTTAAGTAACACTTTACATGTATTCAAATAACATCTATAACTTTTTCGTAATTGTTTTCCTCACAACAAATTTTTTAAAAGAAAGAATAAAATACAAGGTTTTATGTAATAACCCAATTTAATACACGTACTTTGAATACAAGGTTTTTATCTATAACCTGTTTTAGTACATTGCCTTTAACCTAACTATGATAAAGTTTCGTCTTGGACTTGGCTCGTGGCTATTAGCTCGTGACCATCTTTCGTTGGTTTTTGCTCTACACTTGACTCTTTCAATGAGTTGATTACGCTTGAACTTTTGATTGCTTCTCAATCTTCTTGGTCTTCTTTATGCATTTGTCTACGTATATATTATATAGTCCCCCAAGTGTTTGAGCATTGTAGCATGAAGACTCGAGCACTTGATTGTTCCTCTCATTCTATCCATTCCCTGAAAAGGAAAAACACACGGGACTCGGACGTGCGATTATAGATGAAGACGGCTTAACCCGTCCGAATTTCTATCAGAATAGTTGTAATCCTAGACCGGGAATTTTATTTTATTCCGCGTGCCTTGCAGTTCGTGATTCATCATTTGGTACGAGCTAGCTTTTTGCCTTTCATCTAGAATTGTTAGTAAAACTTTTATCAATTCAAAAACAAAATTTTAAAATGGAAATACCTGACCATGGGTACTCTTTTAGAAATAGTATCTCTTCAAGTGAACGACATTCCAATATGAAGGTAATATCTTGCCATCTATAGTCTCCAGCTTGTACGCTCCTTTTCCTGCAATACCATGAATTCTGTAAGGTCCTTCCCAACTTGAACTTAATTTTCCAGTATTGGCTGTCTTCGTGGATTAAAAAACTTCTTGAGCACGGATTCCCCAATCTTGAAGTATCTTAATAGTGCTTTCCGATTGTAATATCATTCAATGACTTGTTTTTGTGCTGCCATTCTTATTAATGCATTTTATCTTCTTCCTTCAAGTAAGTCAAGATTTATACGCATTTCTTCTCCATTAGTTTCTTCTGATGCCTACGTATACCTCATGCTTGGTTTCCCTATTTCAACCGGATTAAAGCTTCAGCCCCATACACCAATGAAAATGAGGTTTCACCTGTGCTTGCTTTTGTTGTTGTGCGATATGCCCATAAAACACCAGGTAGCACTTTTGGCCAATTGCCTTTAGATTCTTCTTATCTTTTTTCAAATTATTGATAATGACTTTATTTGTTTACTCAGCTTGTCCATCACCTACTAGATGGTAAGGTGTGGACGTAATCCTTTTGATTTTCCAGCTTTATAAAAATTCTATGATTTGAGCGCCCATAAATTACGGGTCGTTATCGTACATGATTTCTTTTGGTACATAGAATCGACATATGATATTTCGACAAATGAAATCTCTGACCTCTTTTTTCCCGTACCTGTTTAAATGCTCCTGCTTCTACCCATTTAGTAAATTAATCTGTAAGTACACGTAGGAGTTTTACCTGTCCTTTTAATTGTGGTAATGGCCCCAAGATATCCATTCCCCACTTCTAAAGGGCCAAAGTGCAATGACCGGATGTAATAGTTCCGTAGGTCTATGCATGTTGATTCCATATCTTTGGCACTTATCACATTTAGCCACAAAATTCTTTGCTTTTTCTTCCATTTTAGGCCAATAGTGGCATGTTCTAATCATGGTTCTTACCAGTGATCTTCCTCCCGCGTGATCTCCACAATACCCATTGTTTATCTCTCTTATTACATATTCTGTTTGAGAAGGTCTGAGGCATCTTGCTAAGGGGCCACCAAACATCTTTCGATAAAGATTAACTAGCTTCAAACAATATCGTGTAGCCTTTTTCCGAAGTGCGTGGACTTTTTTCTTATCTTCAGGGATGGTACCATACTGCAAAAAAACAACAATCTCATTTCTCCAATCTCAGGTTAAATTATTGAAGTTTACCTCATTTTTGTCTGAGTAGAGTACTAAATGAAACAAATGAATTACTGAAGCATTTTCACTGCTTGCCATGTCTGTCGCAGATACAAGATTATCTAAGGCGTCTGCTTCGACATTTTTATC
The DNA here is from genome assembly GCA_034376525.1 of Nicotiana benthamiana. Lineage (NCBI taxonomy): Eukaryota > Viridiplantae > Streptophyta > Magnoliopsida > Solanales > Solanaceae > Nicotiana > Nicotiana benthamiana. Next base: position 132,362,456 of record CM067335.1, read on the forward strand.
TCTCGATATCTCTGTGACTTTACAGGTTTGAAATTGTCTAATCAAATCTCGTACCTTTTCCAAATATTGCTGCCTTCGTGCCTCCTTGGCTAAATAAGTCCTTAGCATTTGGCTAACCAGGAGCTGCGAATCACTTTTGATTACAATTTGATTAATGCCAAGTTCAAGTGCCAGTTTCTAACTTGCAATTACAGCTTCATACTCTGCCTCACTGTTAGTTATTGTATGTCATTTTATGGCATAATGAATGGTTTCACACGTAGCTAGCACCAAAACAGGTCCTAAACCTGCTCCCTTCACATTAGATGATCCATCCACAAACAAGGTCCAAATTCCTAGATTAGACCCATTGAACACTTGTAATTCTTTTTCTGATTCTAAATGCATCTCTTGGCTAAAATCAGCTAAAAATCTGCTTACACTTGAGATTTTATCGCAGTTCTAGGTTGGTATGTGGTATCATATTCACTTAGTTCTATAGCCCATTTAGCTAACCTACCAGACAACTTGTGCTTGTGTAACTCAAATATATAGACTGGCGGGGAACCTCAACATGCTCAAGTATGTTCTGAAAGCGATAAATAGATGCCAATTTAGTGATCTACAAGTCAAAGCTATACAGGCACAAAGGGAATTAGAGAAATGCCAAAAGGCATAAAGAGGGACCTTGTTAATCTAGAACTAATTTTGAAATAGATTCCATCCCTTAGAGGCTGCTATACTAGTGATGATCTTGATAGTGACCATATTTGCAATAGGAGAGAAAGTCTCATGATAATTCAATCCTTCATGTTATGTATACCCTTTTGCTACCGACCTTGCTTTGAACTTTTATACTTCTGCATTTGCCTAATATTTTTGAACACCCATTTTGAGCTTGTAGTTTTCTTCCCTGGAGGAAGATCTACCACTTCCCAGGTTGCATTATCTTCGAGTGCTTTAATGTTTGCTTCTATTGTTTCCACCCCAACTTTGTCAAGACAAGCTTCCTTGAAGGAATTAGGTTCATTAGGTTTTGAGAATGATCTAGAAAGGATTTGTAGTTCTTAGAACAATGATCATAAGTGATGAAATTTGAGATAGTGCAAGGTGTTTCGTTGGTTGATTTGACTTTGGTCACATAATCTTTGAGCCAAATGGAAGGATTGGAAGATATGCCAGACTTTCTAGTAGTCACTGCAGGTAAAGGATGGTCTTGGTGTGTTGTATCTTCAGCTAGTCTTTCCTCTTAGGAAACTGTGGACTCTTGGTTTGCATCTGCAACCTGCAAAACAGGTAGTGCAGAAGTTTCTACTGGTGGTTCCAGTGTGGCTAATGGTGATACAAGTGATTCTGACACAACTTGTTCAGCAAGATGAATTGCAACAAGAGAAGGAGCAAGAGCAGGAGCATTGCTATTGCTATGATCAGGCTGAGTTATCTCTTCAGGACTAATCCTCACTGGCTCACAAGGAAATAGATCTTTATTTGCATTGTTTCTTCCTTGAATGGAAAAAGATGTTCCCTGAATATGACTTATCTACTCACTATCACTCTTCTAGAGTCTAAGTCATATAACATGTACCCCTTTTGAGTTTCTGAGTATCCTATAAGAACACATTTCTTTTCTCTAGCTAAAAATTTATCTCTTCTTGGTAGGTTTCTTGCAAAGCATAAACAACCAAATACTCTTAAATGGTCTAGCTTGGCAGGTTTGTTGTGCAACATCTCATAAGGACACTTCTTCTCCAAGGTCTCAGTAGGCAACTTGTTAATCAAATATACAACACTTTTAATGCAGTCACCCCATAATCTAATTGATATTGCACTCTAAAGTTCCAGAGCCCTTGCAACTTGTAAAATGTGTTTATGCTTTCTTTCCATTGTTCCATTTCATTGAAGAGTGTATGGACAACCACTTTGGTGTATGATTCCAAGGGAAGCCAATAATTTATCATATTGAGAATTAAAGAATTCAGTACCATTTGTCCTCGGCACCTTAATTCCAACATCAAATCAATTTCTTATCATTGCAACAAAGTTCCTTATTACAATAGCTACTTCACACTTAGAATGAATCATATAAACTCAAGTGTACCTACTATAGTCATCCACAATGGTCACAAAATAATGTTTTCTATCATAGGTAGGAATTTTGTGAGGCCCCCACACATCTAGACGAACTAATTGAAAACAGGTTGTAAATTTACTATTGCTAATAGGAAATTTCAACTTGCATTGCTTAGCCAAAGGAAAAACTTCAAAGTTATGTTGAGTCTGAGAATCAACTTTATTCCTAAGAGTCGGTATACTCTCCATTGCCAGCTTGCCCTTATCCTTGTGGCTTGGGTCGTCCGCTCTCAGGTTGGGCAGTCAGGGTCGGAGAAGGGCAATGACTCGTTGATGCATGTCCTAATCTCATATACCAAAGTTCACTATTAATTTCATGATGCATAAAAAATCCTGTTGATGCTAGTGTTATGTTCTCCTTTAATAGATATAACCAATTGTGCTCTATACTAATGCCCATCACCCTGCCACTGTAAAGATTATGAAATATACAAAAATCAGGGAAAAAAGTGACAGAACACCACAGATCTTTGGTGAGTTTAGACACTGACAGCAGATTGAACTTAAAATCTGGCACATACAGTATATTCTTCACTATCTTATTTCCTAATATAGTTGTATTTCTTGTCTGAGTAATTTTTGATTTGTTTCCTGTAGGCACATGTACTCCTTGTATCCCTTGGCTATCAGCACTTTTAATATCCTTTAGAACATCCATACAGTAAATGACATGATGAGTTGCTCCTAAATCTATCACCCAGTCACATATATCTGCACTAGACAATAGAGAAATTATACGTCATGTTTGCAGAATATTCCCCTGCATTAGGCTTTGATAGCGAATAGACCAACTGCTTGTACTACTCTTCTGTAAAGAATTTGCCTGGTGCTTGCACTGTTGGCATTGCCTTTTCTTCCTTTGCAGTAATTGTGTTTGCATTTGCATTTTGGCATATGCTTTCCCTTAAGTTGTCTGATTTTTCCTTTTGTTTTTGAAATCAGGTGGATATCCAATTATTTTGAAAAATGTTCTCCTTCTGATGTTGTTTATACCCACAATAATAACATAATTCGGGATTCTTAGATCTAAAGTTTAGACCTTTTCCTGCTAACATTGTGAGTGGATCTCTGTGGGTATCTGTGATGCCTAAGGTTCTCTGACTCTCCTTTTGACTAACTATATCATAAGCTTCATTAATAGTCACAACAAACGTTTTTCCAACACATTATTGCGTATGTGGCTATACCTTTCATTTAATCCCATAAGAAACTGCAATAGTCTTATGTTTATCAAATGATCTACAGAAGGTCTAGATTCCTCACAAGCACAAGAAGAAATAGGGGCTGATACATCAAGTTTATCCCATATATCCTTCATTTTCGTGTAATTGCTGGTGACTTAATCCATACTTTGCCTTAGATTCGCAATCGCACTCCACAGATGATAGATTCTGGTGAGATTAGATCTGTCAAATATCTCCTGAAAATCACTCCAAACTTTCTTCGCATTTGACGAGTACACAATACTCGTCATCAATTCACTTGATACACTGCTTCCAATCCATGATAATACAGTAGCATTGCATTTTTCCTATTGCTCTGCCCATTCTCCTTTGTAAAATCTTTTCACACAAGTACCGCCTACAAAACCAAGCTTACTCTTTCTTCATAGTGCTAACTTCACTGCTCTGCTCCAAAACGGGCATAATTTTCTGACCCTGTGAGTTTGAGCGGTATCAACACGAGTCCAAGAGTATATCCAGCTTGTAAAAATAGTGGATGACTGTGGTCAAGCGGAGTAAAATCATTTTCAACCATGGATGCTCAAAACGAGCTTTGATCTGAACTAGTTTTGTTACTGATTTCCAGCAGAGCTTAGATTTGCTAAGATCTGAGCTATAGATCCTAAAATCGGTGCTCTGATACCATGATAAAATCTATCGGATCTTCTACTGTGAATAGCATGAAAAATGAGAGAAGGTGAAATTGAGAGAGAAAGAAGGAGGAAGAAGAAGTAGTACTGTTCTATTCCTCTCATTACAGAGGAGGGGGGTCATTTTTATTGCTGGTTAGTGGTTGACAGATGTACCTACTAACCACTTAACCGACTAACTTCTAATTACACAATACACACACTATTGTATATATATATATATACAGATATGTATTCAATAGTCATATTGCCTTGAAAGTTTTGATTTGCACATAGCTTTGTCCTTGAGGCCAAAGTCTACCAAGTATTTATCCAGATAGTAGTTGCCCTCTCCAAATGCAAGAAGTTTTACTTCAAATTATTACATATGCCAGCTTTATTTAGTCTAGTAATACAAAAGGGATAGTGAAACAATAAACTGCAGCAATAGATATGTTGATTATGACGAGAAACATGACAACATGCTTATAATTTCTAATTCTCATCATAATTATTATCGAGTGAGAGAAAATAATATGTGTGTGAGTGCTATCGTATAATAGGCTGTTTGATTTATTTATATGTATATTAGGGTTTAAAGTAGAGTACAATTTCTATTTCCTAATGACAATACAACACCTTTTCCTTTACGGATTATGATTCGGAATTCGAAAGTCATCTATGATTTGCTACATCAAGGATTGCAGGTTAATGAAAGGCAAAACACAGTAGCGTTACACACCCCTCTAAATGGTGTAACTCAAAACCAACCTGGAAATGGAATGTTACCTGTGAAATCTTCTGTGTCTTTTTCAGTAGGTGACACTGATAATACTTCTAACCTGAATTTGGTAGAGGTTTGCAAGCAAGGTAAAAATAACAAGCAGCAGTTATTGCTTACCACTGATGATGATAAGGATAATGGTAATGTCATAGCAGATTGTATGGTTTTGAATGGTAGTACTGATCCATCTAACATTGGAGAGTCAGTCCTTTTGAATGTTACTTCTAATACAACTGTTGTTTTATCGGAGTCAGTCAAGAATTTAGCAACTCCAAGGATCTGTATTGATTCCCAATGTACTAAACCACAACAATGTAATCATTGGTCCAATCCAGCAACTATGATTACTGAAACGGCCAGTGTAAGTGATTCCAATATGCCAAGTATTGGACATCTCGATACATGTGTAGACCATAAGCAGGAATGAAGGATGCTTCTGGCCATTATGATACTACAGAAAAACCCGGGGCAATGAAGTTAACATCAGACCAAAATACTAATTCTGCACAGGCTAATCATTGGTTGCCTTCGAAGGACAAGTTGCCAAATGCAAGAGGCAGGTGGTAGGAGGCCAAACAAATGAGTCTACTGATGCTCAAACTCTTCCAAATCCAGAAAGGGAACATGAACAGTGTAACAATGACAATGCAAATTCTGGTCAAATGGTTCCAGCTGCTGAAGCTAGTTCAACACTGAATGATAATATTGCACAGCTGTGTAAAAACACTTCTACTATTGCATCCAAACTGAATGTTTCCAATGAACAAGTGGTGTTAAATAATGGCACTAAATCTGCAACAAATCATACTGATCTGCCAATTCACAATCAGAATGCACAGGATGGACAGATGAATGGTTTTGAAGGAAAGCAGCACAAGAGCAACATGCAGAACCAAGGATCAGTTGATGTAGAATCTGGAAAACTGAAATCAAATTGGAAATCTGCAGAACTGACTGAACAGCAGCTGTCTAACCAGATGGTTGACAATGTTGTTATGCCTGCTCAAACAATTGGAAACAACAGGGATGCACTGGACAAAGATCACTCTGAGGTATCTCTGCAACAAAGAGAAAAAACTCCAGTTTGTGGTATTAATGATGAATCAAATAAAAATGGATAGCAACAAGCTACTCTTGCTTTATCTGAGAACCAAAATATTGAGGCTGCATTTCAGCTAACAACAAAGTTTCCAAAGGATGATATTGAGCAGTACACAACTTTATAGAATATCTCATATCAGCCAGTTTGTTTGAAACAAAGCAAGCAGATCGCAGAGGAAAATACAACTCTAATATCAAGCTCCAATTCATCGGGAATGGTTGCTTGAGGGAAGATACAGGTTGTCAAAAGTTATCCTCCCATTCCCTATATATATAGAGAACAAGGATCATGAAGATTTTTCAATATTCAATGGAGAGAACAAACAACTAGTTTTAGCTAACATGAGGGAGTTGGTAATTAAATCGAAACTTTGGGACCAACGACAATTTGATGATGAAGAGAGTTGGGAAGAAGGCTCTACTGGTTTTGCATCAGCAGAGGAAGATCAAGAAGATGATTACGATAGCTCAAGAGAAGAATTGGATTTTCAAGGAAAAGCTGCAATTGTAATCTGGAATGCAAAAACTCCATCTGCGGGAAACTCAAACAGCTTGTTATATCATAATGCTCTAGCTTACATCCCAAAATTTAATACAACAACATGTGATTCAAGGATAGCAACTACAAAGAACGACCAAAAAGAAACAGCACAAAAGTTGATCCAATTCTTGGGTGAATCTTCAACTGCTGGAAACAAAACACTACAGCAAAACAGTGGACAAAAGCATATTACACCTATACACACTGGACAGCGACAAGATCAGTATGAATCATCTGCTATGCAAATCTCTTCAGACCAAAGATAGCTCCAGAATGATATGGAAGCAAGGCATACATATGAAGAAGTGGAGGAAGAAGAGATGTTAATGCAATGTCGTAAAGATGCTGCAAGAAAAGGCGATTTATCACCAATGCACAGTAAAACAAATAAGAAGTGTCGTCAAAGAGATAGAAGCTGGGACGGCAGGGTGATAGAAGAAGCAAACATAAGACGACCCCCAATGAGAATCGCAAAACAAAAACAGTTGACACAAAGAACAAATAACAAAGCATGAATTACGAAGACATCCGTCGCTTCATCATAAGTTTATTCAACTGTCTTAATTTCCTCAAATGTAACATCATCACAGAGTAAGTTATAAACTCTGGGACGATCATATTTCATCTGGCACGATCATGTTTTTCATATTGTAATTTTAATTTTCTGTTATTAATAAAATCTTAACCCTAGGCTTCGCCTAGCGGTTGCCAAAAAAAATCTATGATTTGCTACTACCTCAAATATTTCAACCTATATTTCGGTGCTATTTCTATCCGATTGATGCTAACATTATTATTCCTATTCTCTCTCTTTTAAAAATTTTTCATTCACTAATAAAATATTAAAAATATATTTCCTATAGAAAATAACTACTCTTTTGGGTTTATTTATAGCTTGTTTGGATGATTGTTACCTACTGTATTGTATCGTATTGTTATTTTAAATATAATATTTTTTAAATATAAGAAGAAGGATCCATCAAACTTTTGTTAACGTATAAAATAGAAATCAAATGGACCACTTTCAACAGAAAATGACTGCTAGGATAAAAGGAATAATCCATTGTTTTACAATTACCTTAGATGACTCGGACTTTTAGAAAGCTAAAGGATAAACAAGTTAGGCAATTGTGAGATACTATGATTATGTAACAATCCGGTCGGTCATTTTGAGTATTGTAGCCCCATTCTCCCAGTTTGATGCTTTACATATTTGTATTTGAGGTGACAGAACTTGTCAAGCTAGTTGGTTTGGTTTCGGGGAAGTTACAAAGAAGATTGGGACACTTAGTCCCAATGTTAGAAGTTTTAGTTGAAAGAGTTGACCGGAACTTGACTTTGTATAGACAACTCCGGAATGATATTGTGATGATTTAAATAGCTTTGTATGGTGATTTTGCACTTATACATATGTCCGGTTTTGGATTTGAAACTTCATAGGTTGCTTTTAATTTTTTTAGCGAAAGTTGAAAAGTTGGAGGTCTTGAAGGTTGATAGGTTTGACTGAGAGTTGACTTCGTAGATATAGGCTTAGAATTTTGATTTTGAGAGTTAGAGTAGATCATTTGTATCATTTGGGACTTGTATACAAAATTTGATGGCATTCGGAGTTGATTTGGTATGGTTCAACATGAGTTTTGGAAGTTTAAAGTTAATTAGGCTTGAATTGGGGTGTGAGTCATGATTTTGATGTTGTTTGATTTGATTTGAGGCCTTGAATAAGTTTGTGTTATATTTTGAGATTGGTTGGTGTGATTGGACGGGATTCGAGGGCCTCGGGTGTGTTTCGGATAGGTTTCGAACCATTTCTCCATATTTTAGAGCTACTGATTCTCAGTTCTAGTTTCCTTCTTTGCGATCGCATAGAATAGGTCACGTTCACGGAGGGTAATCTGTGGGCAGGGGTGATTGTTCTTCGCGTTTGTGAAGTAGCGAGCATTCGTGATGCTTTGGATGGCAATGGACGTCGCGATTATGCAAGGTTTGTTGCGTCCGTGTAGAAGGGGAAGACCATTTGGGTTGTCAGGCAGTAAGCCTTCGCGATCACTTATGGACACTCGTGTTCGCGAAGAGTCAAGATAGGTGTGGATAATGTTTGCGGCTTGGGTCCCGTATTTGCGTATGCTATTTTAGGGGGAAGTGATTTATTATGGTTCGCGATACCAATGTAGGTCCCACGATCGCGATTAATACACCTGGGCAAACTATTTAACATCTTTATTTGGAGGGTTTGGTTATTATCACATTTGAGTTAGAGAGCTCGGTTTTGAGCGATTTTGGAGGGAATTTTCACGATTTGGATTGGGGTAAGTACTTTTGACTTGGATTTGTTCATTATTCATGATTCCATATTTGGTTTTAGCATTTAATTGGTGAATTAAGGTGAAGAAATGGGGGATTTTAGGTAAAGCTTCCGGGCTTACCTAAACTATTATCCAAGTAGACTTTAAACTATTATCGGGCTTACTTTGCTATCATGCCTTGTCATACTACGTGTTCCCTACTTGTTTGATTATCTGAGCTATCATTTATGTAGAAATCATGGTTAGACTATGTGATTAATTGGTTGAGACATAATGGGGGTAGTTCTGTTATTTTGAGCTATTTGTCTTAACTGTAGTTACACACCCACTCATGCTTCTTCATTTGCATATCATATCTAGTCCTTGTACTTTATTAATTGTTTACATTATGATGTTGTTGCTTTTCATATGTGATACTTTTTGGGCTTATTGATATGAGACTGTGAGCCCTTAAGACTTGAGAGGTTGATGACTGAGGTGGGCCTTAGAGCTGTGCTAAGAGCGTTATTTAGATCGGGTTACACGCTGCAATAGACCATATTGACTTTATTATTATTTGGATCGGGTTGCACGCTGCAACAGGCCATACTGCCTTTTGATTATCGCTTGGGTAGGATCCGCCTCTCCAGATTTTGACCTGTCAATAGTAAGTATAGGCACAATGAGATATACACGTGCTCTTTGGTGAGGGGCATTAATTTTAGGCACACGTAAGTGTTGAGTGACTGTATGTGTAATGAAGTGTGCATTGAGTTAGGCACATTGAGTGTGCTGAGAGTGAGAGTACTTGAGGATATCACTGTGAAATAATGAACTTGGCATGAAAATTTGACATGTAGGCATATATTTTTCTCATGTTAGCTGGTAAAAAAAGTGTTCTTACATGTGGTGGGGTTTAACTATTATACTTGAAAGCATCTCTACATTCCTTTGATGTAAACAAGTTGAATATTATAATCCTTTGAGTTAAAAACTGTTATTGTCATCATTATATCATGTGTTGTTATTGATATTGGAATCTGACTATTTCATCTGAGCTCGTCACTGCTTCAGCCCAAAGTTAGGCTTGTTACTTTTTGAGTACATGGGTTCAGTTGTACTTATATTATACTCTGCACTTCGTGTGCAATTTCAGGTACTTTGGAACATAGTGTTTGCTAGATTTGGGTTGATACCGACATTTTAGGAGACTGCGAGGTAGGTATTATGTCTTCGCAGACCTTGAAGTTCTCTTTCATTATTTCTGATATTACTGCTCTACTATTCAAGAAGTTGTATTGAGGATTTGGTCTTGTATTTTGATACTCAGTAGTACTCATGTACTCATTGACACCATATCATTGGGATGGTATGAGCAATATTGTTGTTATTTTCTTAGTTATTTCATGATATTTCTGTTGTTGAGTTTATTGAGCCTTATTTTATCAAATCATCGTTATGTGTGACTGTTGACTTTCCTAGCAAGTAGTGTTAGGCGTCTTCACGACTCCGGTGAGAGTTGGGTCATGACTTCTGGTATAAAGCTATAGGTTGTATTTTTGGTAAATAGTACTCGTTTTAAACTTTTTGAAGGGAAAAATCATGATTGTCGGCGATGTGGGGAATTGGAAGGGGAGGGGGGAGGGATTACAGTATAATCCCTAAATTTGAAGAATTCTTCTTTTATCATGATTTTGTATACAAATAGTAAATATAAAGGTACAACGTAATCTCTAAGGAACCTAAAGAAAAGTGGTAAATAAGTTTCTAAAAATTAATACAACAACAACTACTACTATTACTATTACCCAGTAAAATTTTATATAGTGGGATCTGGGAAAGGTAATGTGTACGCAGACCTTACTCCTGCTCTGATAGGGACAAATAGACTGTTTCTGATAGACCCTCGGCTCAGTAAGACAAAACATTTGATTCTAAAAAGCAATAATGATACCAAAATGTTTGATTCTCCTTACCCTATTTATGCAAGTCACCACATTCGCATGGCCTACATAACCTGAATTTTCCGCAATCTACTATATTCCATGGGTTTGCATCCGAGCTAATGCTCGAAACAAGTAATGTCCATCAAATTTGATTTAATTAGATAAATAGAAGATAATAAATTTTGCTGAGAGCTTAGTCCTTTTTGGTGGTACTAAGTTTTAAACTTGGTCCTTATTTTTGAAAGCTTTCAGTTGTAACAGGAGAAACCCTCTCTACTGTATGTTTCCTTTTTATTTAAGTCATCTGGTAAAAATGACTTATCTATTCTAGTTACGAGAAGAATAGGTCAGGTTGATCCGTTGATGCCCCCTTCTTTATTCCTTTTGACTTATTCAATATATCCCCAGGAGGGGAACTTTTGAAAATAATAATAATAATAATAATAATAATAATAATAATAATAATAATAATAATAATAATAATAATAATAATAATTTATGCTGAGAAAAAATGTTGTTGGGATTGGGAAGCAAACAAGTTAGTTGCGGCATTTAGCAGGATTTAACGTTGTAAGCAATTTGAATTTGAACTCCATTTGCTTGTATTCAATTGAAAGAATTTAGGATTAATCTAATTCAAATTTTTCCTGTGTCCTCCAAATATTTGTGTCACGATCCAAAATTTTCACTATCGAAAATTATGATAGCGCCTACTAATGTGAGCTAGGCAAGCCAATTATGTGAACAACTTATATTTTTACCCATTTTATATTCATTAACAATTATAAAATAATACTGTTTAAATAGCGAAATTTAACATAAGCGGAAGAAAAGCAATAAGCTAGCTGAACATGAATTCAATACAACTGCTTGAGTCTCAACTACCCATAACTGGTGTCACAGTTTCACATACGGTCTAAGCATGCTACAAATAAAGATCTGAAAGAAATAAATATAACACTGTCTCTGTAAATGCATGAAAGAAACGGGAATAGTAGATAGAAGAAGACGCCAATGCCTGCAAAACTACCTCGGGTTGTCTAATGAGCTAAAATCATCAATCCCACCGCGGCCCAAAGTCCACAACACTGGGGTCTACACACAAAAAAAAATAGAGTACAGTATCAGCATTACCGACCTCATGTGCTGGTAAGTGCCTAGCCTAACCCCGACGAAGTAGTGACGAGGCTACGACCAGACCATCAAATAAACATGTGCAGTTTTATAATATACAACAGAAAGTAAAGCAGAAATAAATAGATAAAGATGGGAGGGAGAAACATGCTTTGGGAAATAACAGATAAAGTAGAATCTCAAAAGAATTATCAGGAAACTAAAATTCAACTTCTAATAAGGATAAAGAAAACAAAGGCAGATTTCACTCTCGGTTCACAACTCGTTGCAGGCGTGCAACCCGATCCCATTTCTCATATCTTGTGGTAGGCTTACCACCCGCTCCCATTTTATTAAATCTCATGGTAGGCGTACCACCCGCTCCCATTTCATTATATCTCTTGGTAGGCGTACCACCTGCTCCCATTTCATTATATCAATAGTTATTCCAAATGAAATTTACTCCAACAAACACAACAATTAATACGAATTCATAAGACAAGTACACAAAAATTATGAATCACTAAGGAAACAACTAATGACAAGTAGCAATCAAGAGCAATAAGGAAATTCAATATTTAGTATACTAAATGTCAAGTGGCAATTAAGTCATATAAACATGCAGCAATTATAGCATAAATTCAAGGCGTAATGTTGCGCAAGGATACCTTGATCCAATAATAACAAGTAACATAATAAAGGAAATGTTAACATAAGAATCACAGTAACAGTGGAAGAAGACAATTAATGCACTTGAACTAATAACAACAAGAAACTATAACAAACGGCAATAAGTGCACGGCATCACCCTTCGTGCTTTAACACTCTCTCACCAAAACAATACACGGGATTACCCTTCGTGCTTTACACTCTTCCTCATCCAAGTAACAATTACAAAGTAATTAGGGCAAGGGAATCAATGGCATCACCATAAAGTCAAGTAACAACAAGAAATCAGTAAAATAAACATAAAGAACAACACAACTCAATTATCAACAAAAATCAGGGAAATCAAGGATAAGTGTACGGCATCATATTTCATGCTTTTAATCTCGTCCTCACCATGAGAATCAATATAATATGCACGGAATGCTACATCGTACGGCACGGCGTTACCCTTCGTGCTTTATACTCTTTTCTCACAATAAACAAACAATGCACGGTATCACCCTTCGTATTTTACACTCTTTTCTCACAATAAACAAACAATGTATGGTATCACCCTTCGTGCTTTACACTCTTCCTCACCCAAACAACAATCACAAATAAGGGGCAAGGGAATAAAAATAATAATAAAAGAAATCCCGGTAAGGAAAAACAGTTAAACAATTAAATCCATGCAAGAGTACAACATCAATAATCTCAACATCCCGGCAAGGGAGATAATCTACAAGGAAACAATATCCCGGCAAGGTAACAACTCAATAACTCTTTCCCTTTCTTTCTCTTTTATTTAATAACTCACTTTACCACTTGAGCCAATCCTCCAAAGGGTTCAATCATCTCGTATACTTTCATAATTGTAATATAACATGAGCCAATGCTCCTCCATGTTTATAGGTCATAATTTCCTTCCACAAGCTTTTCACAACAAATAGGAATCATCATCAAGGCATGATAGATACAGCGAAATCAAGATATTCACAATTTAAAGACTCACGGTCATGCTAGAAACCAACGTATAGATACTCGTCACTATGTTTATGCGTCGTACTCGACAATTACTACATAGCAAATATGACTCAACTCCTAATCCTCAAGCTAAGGTTAGACCAAACACTTACCTCGAACTTCCACGGCCAACTCAATCCTCAACAACCACCTTTCTTTTTGAATTTGGCTCCAAATCAATTGTGTGTGTGTGTGCGTGTGTATATATATATATATATATATATATATATATATATATATATATATATATATATATATATATATATATATATATATATATATAACTTCATAACATCAAATAATGTTAAACAATTCAAATCCAATGCATAATTATAGCTTTCCAATCATTCTTCCTAAAAACTCAAACATCGACCCCATGCTCGCTTAGTTAAAACACGAGTTCGAACCAAAATTAAATCCCCCCACGAGTCCAAATAAATAATTATTTTCAAAATTCGATCCCAAAATAAGGTCTAAATCACCATTAATCAAAAAGCCATAGTTCTACCCAAATCCCTAATTTTCTACCCTTAATTACATGTTTTAGAACTAGAATTCTAGTGGTTGTTGATGGAAAATGAAGAAAATAAGTTAAATAATGCTTACCCAATAAACTTTGGTGAAGAAGTGCTTCAAAAATCGCCTAGGAGCTTTGGAGAAGAAAGGGTTTATGAAAATTTTATGAAATCTCGTTTTTTGGTTTTGTTTTGGGTCCTTTAAAATCACTGGGCGAAAACATTCTTCGCATTCACGATAAGCTCACCGTGTTCGTGAAGTCCTTCGTGCTCGCGACACTAGGCTCGCGTTCGCGAAGCTGTAACACCTCGGGCCCTCGCATTCGCGGGCCAGTAACAGCGTTCGCGTAGAATAAAATGAGAAATCCATCCTCAAGCCCATTTCCTTATGTGTTCGTGAAGGGTACTCCCCCCTTATCTTGGCGTTCGTGAAGAAGAAAAGGTGGCACTTGAGATTTTTGCCTTACGCGTTCGCGAGTGGTACCACGCGAAAGCGAAGAACAAATTCCCTGTGCATTGAACAACAAAATCTGCAACTTTTACTCAAGTCTAAAACTTCCCGAATCACATCCGAAATACACCCGAGCCCTCGGGGCTCCTAACCAAACACACGTACTAACTCAACAAAATCATACGAACTTATCCATGTGATCTAATCACAAAAACCACCTCAAAATCAAGGATTTTTTCTCAAACTTCTTCAAGTATCAAATTTAGCAGTTCAAGTCCGAATTACGTCAAACGACGTCGGTTTTCAACCAAATTATACATGAAGAAATTAAAGCATATATAAGACATGTACCAGGCGCCGGAACAAAATATGGGTCTGATACCAATACGTTCTAGTCAGTTTTAATTTAGAATTTCCTTAATAATTTCGAAAAATAATTTTACTTAATAATTCATTTCTCGGGCTTGGGACCTCGGAATTCGATTCCGGGCATACGCACAAGTCCCATATTTTCTTATGGACCTTCCGACCTTCCGGAACCGTCAAATTACGGATCCGAGTTCGTTTGCCTAAAATGTTGATCAAAGTCAAATTTATTAATTTTAACATCAAAAGTTAGCATTTTTCACAGAATTTCATATATAAGCTTTCCGGCTACGCGATCGGATTGCACACGTAAATTGAGGCAACTCTAAATAAAGTTTTCAAGGCATCAAAAAATTCAATTAAAAACAGATGATAACCCTTTGGGTCGTCACAATTTATTTGATTCATAAGGCATATCGTATCAAAACTTATTTTTGCACAACGTTTGATGAAAACTAATCTAATGCAATATATTAAACATAAATGTCAGGCAACCTTCCAACATATTCTTGGTATGAACTAGTGCAATTTGACTTTGTTTTTAGCTAGCCAATATTGGCAAAATTAGGTAAGGTGAACAATTTTATTTCGAGAATAAAAATATTGACAACTATAAATATTTTAAATTGGTTAAGGGAAAAGAAGAAAATAGTTAAACATTTATCTGTAATGCAGACCTATAAATGTTTTTCTGCCATACTAATAATATAACATAATCTGAGCTATTATAGATCTCAAGGAATGTTAAATCCCCCTCTAACCTCACCTGTATGTGTCATTATCGATACTTGAGTTGCCCCTAAATTAAGTATACCATTGTACTCGTACCGGAATTCGTCTCCATAATTATGTGTTTTGCACCCACAAGCTACATTAGGAACACGCTCCACTTCGTTATTGGAGGTAATGAAATAATTCGTCTCCATAATTATGTGTTCTGCCCTCGTCGAACTCGCAGCACATCCAAGAGTCACAAGAAGAATACGTTGCTGGTAAAATTTTGTTTGTGTTTAAACCGTTCGAGCTTAGCTCGGATGGCCATTGCTAGAGATTGAGGAAAGAAGATTATAAAAAATAGTGTAAAAAATAAAAGAGATATAAGCATAACATTGTTTGGTGTTATCTTGGATTTCTCTTTGATTTATGGACGAACTTTTGTTTAATTTCCTTTTCGTAGATGGTAGATAAACACAAGAGGAGTTGCTCTGATGGTAAGCATCCCCCACTTCCAACCGAGAGGTTGTGAGCTCGAGTCTCCCCAAGAGCAAGGTGGGAAGTTCTTAGAGGGAAGGATGCTGGGTTTCTATTTGGAAACAGCCTCTCTACCCAAGGGTTGGGATAAGGTCTGCATATATCCCTCCCCAAACTCCACTAAATGGGATTATACTGTGTTGTTATTGTTATTGTTATTGTAGATGGTAGATAACCTAACGCCAGTGTTGATTCTCATATTTGTGTTAATTTTAGAAGCCTCAAATTTACTTATTTAGCGAAGGTGGAAGGTGAAATCCTATAATCTGTTTTAGAGCATAGGTAGAGACCAACATTTTAAATAGCGGACGCGTGAAGCGAGTGTTTTATCTCTAACGAGGAGAGGCGTAAGCCCTAAGACATAAGGCGTAAGTCCCATGAATCTTTAAATTTTTTAAAATAATATAAAATTAAAAAAATAAATTATAAAAATTGCACTAAAATCACAAAATTATAGCAAATAACTATTTAAATATTTATAATTTATAATGCAACTATGAATAATACGAAAAGTATGACATATATTATAATATGCAAATTAGCTGCAACGTCGTTACAACTCAAACATCAAAAATAATGTATTTTAAACGAAATTTTATTTGTATCTCTTAAGGAGTAATGAATCTTGAAAGAATTTCGATATTATAATTTGATATTTTTTTTTAAAATACTCCTTTTATTTAATATGCTTTCTATTTGAAGAGTATGTGTATAAAAACATAATTCACAATTTAAATATGATTCTCTAGCATCTTTTATTTTTAAGTTTCAACAAGTTAATAAACTACATATAGCCAGCATAGGTATAATATGTCTAATTTATACTTAATATGTGTATAATCGTTTTATAATCTATATATATAGCTCGAAAAAAATAAACAATAAATATAACTAGATACATAAATAAAGATTCCATAATTTTATCTTTGCTTCGGGACTCATTCCCATTGACAATTGTAATTAATAGAAGTGGTGTTGACAATGAAGTAAAATTTGGGACCGACCATATCATGTATCGAAGCAAAAGTCATTGCTCACATGTGCTGTGCTACTTGTACTACAGCCTGGAAACGTTCATTTTTCTGTAAGCTACAGCTTGTAATTAAGTTTTAAATCATGATTTGGCATTGGCGTGAACTTATTTAAAACATCTTAACTACAATACTAAAATTAAATTAGCAAAATTATATACTCAATCAGTAGCCGGTAAACTAATTATTGAAAGGTAACATATACAAGATAAAATAGTCAAATTGCACGCAAATTGAATGAATCACTATAATTAAGTAGAAAAACGAAAATGATGTTAGTTTAGTTTGGTTTAATTTATCTGATTAAGCAAAATTCAAAATAATACGTTAGATTTAACAGTCCTTACTTGATTGTGGAGAAAAAATAACAGATTAAAATTTTGCACGACAACAAAACAAATTAAAATCCATAAATGTACCAAATAAACTACTCGTATATTTTCTTTGTCCTAATTCAACGTTTTGCGTTCATGCATCAAACACATGTAAATAAAAACCTAAAATAAATAAATAAATAAAATAGTTTTTTCTTTTAGTATCAGTGTTTACAAGAAGTTTTACATACAGTATCAAACATAACCAGATCTACTTTGTGGAATTAAATCATAGATTACTAAAAAAAAAAGAAATGATTTTAATCAAACCTAAATAAAACAACATCGTCATGATCTTCAGTAGTAGAATGGACCAAATTCTTCTTACCGCTGTCCATGGCGGCGGCTGCAGGAGAAGAACGCGGCGTGGGATGGCTGGAGGAAGCAGCGGCCAGCGCTAGACAGCTTTCGCTCCACGACCGTCTAATCGGATACGATACGTTCATATAAGGAGAAGAATGAGAGCAATTTCCACGGGATTTATGAAGTGCGCAGCCACAGTTACGGTGGTAAGGCCTGCTTTGGATCCCTGTATCGTGGCCGGAGATACATCCGTCGAATACTCCCCGGAATAGTCCGTCTCCGGCAGCTCCGGTTGCCATTTTTTAATATTTGCTGTATATTTATTGAGTAAATGTTGACACCCTTGCTAGAGAGAGCTCGTGAGAGCAGGGTGGAAAAAATGGCAAAAGATGAAGAAAGTGAAGGATAGACATATATAAGTGACAAATGGAAAAACACAAAAAGGAGGAAAACGGTGATGGCAAGAACAAAAATAGCCAAATTTGCCATGTGACGATAAATTGAATAATTTTGCTTTCTATTACTCCTAATGTCTCAATTTATTTAATATTTTTGGCTTTATAAAATTCAATTGTTTTAGTTTCAACATGTATTTGGATATGAATTTTTTTTCTAATTTTTCTAAAAAATAATTAATACATATTTAAAAACTACGTACAAAATAATGTAAATATTGATGGATTATAATAAGCAGCGAAAACAATCCCAGTATCAAAATCACATGTAATCTAGACAACTAGTATAAACGAGATTTCACGGGTTACCTCTTGAAGCGTGAACATATCTCTTCTACCACGTGAGCCTTCTATTTCATAACTTCTCAATGGAATCTCCATCACCAGCACAATCATGATCATCCAACGTTCCACAGTCTTCTACTGTGTTACCCAAATAATAACCGGAAATAGCAATTTTGTGTGGGCAAAATTTATAGGAAAACTTGGCCGAAAATTTCAGCCACCAAATTTTTTTTTTCTAGGTGGAAGACCTTATGTATTTATAGTACAAGTTTTAAGGGTTAAGACCCTTTTCCAAAACCTGTTGAATATTCTTTTCCACCAGAAAAATGATTCCTTTATTTCCTATTATTTAGGCACAGTAGGGACCACAGAATTTAATAAACGAGGCTCCAATTATGGAATTAATTTCTAATTTTCGAAATTAATATCTACCATAATTAATTACGACTTATTCCACTAAAAATCCGTAACTGCACTCCTTATCCAATTTCGAAATTCATCCATTAAATCTTATTTAACTCCCCATGTTAAGACTCAGATACTAATCAAATGAATTAAATTACTGACGATTTAATTTATTGATTATTTCCTTTAGACTTTCGCTTAACTTATTTCATGTGTCAGATACAAAATCCACCGGCCGGGTTTACACATGAAAACTTATAAGCTTTCATGAAGGTGTATCATCAATCTCTAAACCGAGACATGGATTCCATCAACTAACTATTACTTCGCCAATGTACATTATTGTTATCGAATTTACCAGGCATATTGACCCACGAAAGAATTTCGCCTTTTAATAAATCAAAACAATAATACTATACACAACTAATAATAATTATATCAAGATTAAGAGCATAAGTACATTTAATGGCTAGAGAGTTTATTTTATTAAGTCAGTATAAAATACTTATCTCTACCTGGTCCGTTCAATACATACAAAATATACTAGCACAAGAAGCTGAAATTAAACCATTCCAATAATCAAGATAAATTATATTTAATCTTGTGCTACAATCATTCCTGATGGTTTGTCCAATTCCATCATTAGATTGTGAACTCAAACTTTATACTTATAAGAACTGATGATTTAATCTTCCGTGTATAAGCTAAACTCTATACACTAAATCATCTACTATATAAGCAAAGGACACAGACTATTATATGATCTATTTAAAATTATATTAAAACTGAATAAATAATTATTTCATAATAAATACTATATCTAAACCAAACCCATGGTTAATAGTATATATTCCAACAAGTATAATAATTAATAATCTAAAATATTTAAAAGGCATATAATTTTATGAGAATTACGATTAAAATATAACTCATTAACTCTCGAAATCCTAACACATTCACTTAAATTGGGATAAAGGGAGTAATTTTCATACTTTGTTAGAAAAAAAACTCTAATATCCTTGCCTCCTAGCGGATGAGTAATGTTAAACTATAGTCAAAAGTTAAGAGATAATTTAAATTTTTATTCTCAAAATTTGAAAAGATAAAGAAGGGCAAAATTAAGCAATTATAAATAATAGATAAATGATTTTGAACCTTTTGTCCTTAAAAAAAAAAAGCTGAGGGCATAAGCGTCAGTAAGGAAAAGTTGGACCACTCGAAAGTAAATTTGGCGTCGTACTAGCTTTGGCTTGTGTGAAGTTTCTTCGCATGCCCTTTTAGATTAGTGAATATTGTTAGGACCCACAATTAGGATTTCTTCTTGCTCTCTTTTCCTTTTTTTAATTTTTAAAATTTTTCATGTTCTTCTAGAAAAGATTGTGGGAGGATGAATTAATATTGAATAAAAGTATATAACTGTTGTGGCATGTAGGGGTGGAAGAAGTTTACCCGAAAAATTATATTACATATAAGATAAAATTTATTTTTTATCTTTATATATTATGTTTTTAATTTTCTTAATATAATTTAAAAGTATAGCTTAGCGGTCAAGAAAAGTTTAAAGCCTTTGTAAAATCATTGGTTCCAATCCACTAACCACAATTCTTTTAACTTTTTATTTTTTATTTTTAACCCGTTTAACGGAAATCTTACCTCTGCCGCTGATGTCATGTTGTCGAAAAATAATTATGCGGAAAAGAAAAATCATATTGATATCTTAAAATAAGGAGACAAAACTGTCCTATTTTGAGTGATTAAAGCAGATATGGATAAAGTAAGTACAAAGAAAATACTTGCATAATACCGCGTAAGTAGGATTAATGATGTAAATGATGGGTTGAAAAGAGTTCTCATATATTAGTAAGTGATATGATATGAAACATATTTTCTTTTGATTTAATTGTACATAAAAGTGAGATAAAGGGTTATGATAGTTTGTTCCATTTAGGCAATATTTGATTATTAGTTCACATGTTTAATTTCTTTTATATGTTAAATATAACCAAGAGTTAGATTGTAGAAGTGATAAGTCGAAAAACAAATTAAATAACTTGATTGAGAACCTTACAAGTCAATTACATGTCAAAAATTTAGAGATGTACAAAATAAGTAAATGTTACAAGGTTTATCTGTTTTACCTTTCATAAACATTATAATTTAAAAGTTTACAAATACATTTTTTGAATATTTAAGAAAATAAACAATCATTTAGGGGATTAGAGGGAAATGAAAGGGAAAGGATAATTTACACTCCATAGTTTGCCCAAAAAAGTGCAAAATGCACCGTTTTGTAATTGCATTTATTCGGTGGGTTATGTGTTTGGTACGACGAAAAGTTTCGGTGGGTTAGGTGTTTATTCTTGTCAAAAGATATTTTGGGTACATTTGATACGAAGGAAAATATTTTTGATGGAAGATATTTTTCTAAAAGATTTTTTTAAAAAATAAGTAGTTTATCACTTTTTTTTTACTTGATTGGTGAGAGAACAAAAATTTGGAAAATATTTTCTACTGTTTAATTAGAGAGATAAAATATTGTCCTAAAAGTATTTTTATGTTATTCTTTTCAACTCACCTTTCCTAAAATTTTAATATTTTTTGGAAAATGGTTTCCCTTCTTTCGATTGAGAAAATATTTTCTCCGATTAAAGAAAAATAAGTTCATGAAAAAAATATTTTTTAAAATATTTAAGCCAATTAAATATTTTTCGAGATATAGTTTCCTTCATACCAAACACACCCTATCGAAAAAATATTTACATTAAAGATAGAAAAGAAGTTTCCTCATCACTTATGGGGTAGAAGTTATTTTATTTCACAACAATTTCAAATGTTCAATTATTTAATTCTAATCAATAACTAACCATTGTTATAAATCCTTAGTAATTAAACATAGTATCTTAACTCTATATCTGATTTGCCAACATTATTATCAATATTTTAAATAAGTAGTACTACTAATTTTTTAATTATTTACCAACCAAATATCGAGAACAAATAACTAATTTCGAAAAAGTACATTTCGAAACTATTCACAACAAAAGTATCGTGTCAAAAGTTCACGTTGATTTAGATCCAATCCTTGTAATTCTTACAATATATTCGCAAACTTGTCCCCGTTTCAAACTTTTAATCTATAGATTGGAGAAAAAAATATAAAGATTTTACAATCTTGTGTTCAACGTAGGTCTGCAAAAACTATGTAGCCAATTTAATTTTGTTTTTAGCTGTAGTAACCTTGTGGCTGCTTGAATAAATTAGTCTTAGCAAATATTCCGAACTTATCTGGATACTGATAGTTTAGTGTACGTGGTGGGATAGAAGAGAAAAAGAAAAAGAAAAACTTTCTCATACAAGTAGCCCTTTTCACTATGTTAAGATATTATTATTACCTTTCTTGTTTCTTTTGTTGATACATATTTTTTTTTCCTAATATTATTGTCTTTTCTATTGAGTTGATGATCTTCCGAAAACAATCTTTCTACCCTTCTGGGGTGGGTATAAGGTACATTCTACCCTTCCTAAACTACACTAGTGAGATTTTACTGGATATGTTGTTATTGTTATTGTAAACCAACTCAATAAAATAGCAGCCTGTCGTACAAGATATTCCGTGCTCACACAAGTTTTGGGGAAGGGTCACACTAAAGGGTGTGACGCAGACTAACTATCCAGAGGCGGATTTATGCTTATCGAAGTGGTGTCACGCGACACCGCTTCGTCGGAAACTTTTATTAATATATGTATTAATATTGTACGGAAACTGTTAAGTAGAAAAAAATAACACTGTGTCGAAAAATTTTATTAAATATATGTACTAATATTGTACGGAAACTGTTAAGTAGAAAAAAATAACACCACTTGATATAAATTCTGTGTTGGTGTATTGGTATTGTACTTGATTTTTCTCTAAGAGGTCAAAGGTTCAAATCTTAACTAAGACATTTTTCTTTTATAAATATTTGCTTTAGACTAAACAAAATCAATAAATTAAGACCATTTCTTGTCCAAAAGTATGACAATCAAAGTTATATTTCAGTATTTTTTAATAAATTTCGATCCCGCTTATAAAAATTTCTGCGTACGCTCCTGAAACTATCCCTAATACAAGTACTAGTAACTGGTCGTGAAATATGCTACTAATGCTTCATTAGAATAGGCTACCTACATTACACTAATTGAGGTATGACCCTTAATTCGTAAAATTCTACATAAATGTGAAATGCTTTATGCACTGATTTTTTTTTTTTTTTTTTTGGGTTTCTTTTCTAAAGATGAAGTTAACTAAGACACATGAACGGAAGGTGTACAAAACAAAAATGATGGACCTATATTTGACTATCATGAGCAGAGAAGAGGGCAACAAATGTACATATATGCATGTGCACCTAAATTTCAAGATTGTAAAAGGAGAAAGCGTATAGAAATTGCCCACTGAAACACAGATTCAAGTAACTTGCTATAAAGAGAAAAGATCCAAACAAAATTCGTACTGCTCTCTAACAGCTTCTCCAGAAAAGTTGGAAATGTAATTTCCCCTTATATTATTGTCATACCTAATAGACCTAACCATAATTGGTTTTCAATGAAAGAAAAAGAAGCAACAATATCCCATTTTCTTTGTGTTTCTTTGTGTCATACCATTCATCGCTCTTTAAGTTCCAATTTGTATGGATTGTTACGAATCATTTTGTATTATATGGTATTGTATTGTATTATATTCGTCGTTTCATGATGTCATGCACTAATAATGTGAAGAATAAATTTATGATTTTACAAAGAAAAATAAGGAATAGGATAAAATTATTATATTAAAAGGTAAATATTTAATAATACGGAATGACAAGATGAGAGAAAAAATATGGTAACGATGCAGCCACACCAAATCAGTCGTTACATAAAGTTGCGTGTTTGATTGTTACTCCCTCCGATCCATAATAAGCAATTTTTGGGTTTTTATCCAAAATAATTGATTTTTTCAAATTTCAAGACTGAATTAATTATTTTTTCCCGACATTATCCTTGGAGTAAATAATAATGAAGTATGTGTTAAGAGTATTTATGTGAGAGCTAGTAACGATTAGTATGATCAATTTTATTATTAATTAATATTAAAGGAGAGTTTCTTAATATGTATGAAAATAACAAAAAAAATTATTTATTTTGAATTAAAAAATTACATAATTACATATTTAACAATACGATGCAATAAAATTTAAATAACCAGCAAAATAAATATTGTCAGGATTGACATGAAATAGTCGTGGCACTTTTGCTAATTCGACATGACTGTTTGGCTTTGTGATTTTCGCCTAAGATTTCACAAGACATTCTGGTTGTTTGAGTAATGCATGAAAAATTTATTTTATATGTTATACAACTAACATTAATTGTATGAAGTAATATTTTTGTCTTATAATTTTGTGGACCTAGAATATAAAATTGAAATTTACAAATTTATAAGATAAAAAAGAGCCTCCCACAACTAATATGTTAGTTGACTTTACTGAATAAAACTTCTAGCAATGTAAGAAAAGATCAGTGATTTTTAAATGACAAAAGTTTATTTAATGACTTTACTGTAAAAAATAGTAAATTGAATGGCCAGTTGACAACTTAAAGACCCCCAAAACTTCTTTTAGGATGACTAATTATTACTATTGTTCACTTATAAGTTGAACTCGAAGTAAATGTACTGAGATTTGAGGCAGAAAATGATCTAACTGTATTAAGAGTACAATCTAAGCTTTATCCAACCAATGAAGACCTCAATTTTGTAATCAAAATGCAGATAACTTGGTAACATAGTCCCTTCTCTGTTTTTACATGATAAATTTTTAATTTCCAGCACAAAATAGTATTATATTAACAAGTTGTTTGGCGTTGAGGCGCAATTATTATTATATATTAACAAGTTAAAGCTAAAGGAAGAGTTAGCGTTTCTCATAGTTATTGTGCACCTAAATTTACTGTTTTTTTTAATAATGTAAGTGCCATTTACGCTATTTCTACCGGGAAAGAAATCAAACATTTTGTTAATAAGTACCATAGCAAAGGATGCTCACATTTTTCAGATGTTTAAACTTTAAACTTCCGAATTTCTTCTTATCCTGTTTTCTCTTCCACATGAAGTGGACGGCTCAATTCTGCTGCAGTGCCGAACCATATTGTTTCTTGAATCGTGACTCACATCAGTAACGAAGCTGGAATTTTCATCAACGGTGTTCAAACTTTGAATAAGTAATTTTTTTTTATAAATGGGTGCGCCAAAAAATTTGATTTAAAATATGTATTATTTAGCTAAATCATAATATATTTCTGATGGGATAGCTAAATTGGTGTAGTCTCGTATGTATCATAAAAATAGAAGTGGTAGGGTGGAGGTGGAAGACGAAGGTGGAGGTGATGGCTGGTCGATCCGTAAGAAAGGGGAAATGAGCAAGAAAAGAACAGGTAAAAAAAAAAGTAAAGAAGAAAAGAATTTTAAGTAAAAAGTGAAATTACTATATAATTGTTAAGAAAAAAGTAAAAAAAGAAAAGTATTTTAAGTCAAAAGTGAAATGGTATAGTTGTTAAGAAACTTAGCTCAAAGTAACATTATAAAATAAGGAAAAACAAGAAATATAGAAAGAGAGTAGAATTTCTTATTTCTTCTATGTATGCAGGTATGTCCTATATCACATTTCATGCCTCTATTTATATTAGTGTATAGAAGGTTACAAAATGATTGTCTTAAATATGACGCTAACAATTAAGATCACAAGGCAAGATCATGGGGAGGGGTTATCGAGGTGTGGGAGGTACTATCATAATAGTGATGAGTAGTAGGAGGTTATTTACATCATGGGTGAAAGTAGTGAGAGTAGTGGACATCCAAATTTACTAAAAGTTTTACAGCACTCCCCATTGGATGTCCAAAAATAGATAATGTGCCTCGTTAAAACCTTACAAAGAAAAAATCACGTGGGAAAAAATCTTAGTGAAGGAAAAAAGTACATATCTCTGTAACAGGCTTTATTTGCTACCTCGTTAAAGACCTACCAGGAAATCTCAGTGGGATAAAATCTAGGATAAAGGAAAAAGAGTACAGAGTGTATCTTACTCTCCCTCATGAAAACATCACTTTATTTCTCGAACACGGTGCAATTCCAATCTTCTGTCTCAACTTCTCAAATGTTGAAGTTAGTAATGCTTTAGTAAACAGATTAACCAAATTTTCACTTGAGCAATACAAGCAACATTCAATATTATTTGGAATCTTCTCTTCAAAAAAATCATAAGTCGCATTCGTGTTGAGTTACTTAATTTCTAAGTTGTTAGTATCTTGCTAGAAGAACGAACTTCATGTAATGCCATGTATTTGCATAACAAATAAAACTTTGGCAATATTTGTTAGAATAAACAAATTTGTATATGTTATACTCATGGTTCTAGCAAGATACATTAATGCACTAATTGCATTAGACACAAAAACAAATCATGTACACCATGATCGCTCTAATCCACACAAAAATTTATTGAAACTTTATTTAATAAATTTCTTGAAAACCTTAATATGCTTCAGAACAGATTAAATCTTTCAATAGTTTTTATATACGCATATCAAAATTTTCAGGTATTGCCAGACTAAAATCTGAAAGCAACCACAAGAGAACATGTTTCCGTAAAATCAATGCTAAGATATTTATGAAAAATCTTATGTCACCTCAGTGCTTTATACTTTCAGGTGTTAGGACTATCAGTCTAAAACTTCACATTTTTCAAGTGAAGTCAATCTTGGTCATAATTTTCATTGGCCAATCATTTATCTATTCATATTCTGTGACAGATTTGAGATCATGATCCCCATCAATATTAATAAAATTGAGCGGTACATTATATTAACAATATCGTTGATGATCATTTTACATCGGTTCCATCATCACTCAATAAAGGCATAACATATCGAGATCTCATTATTTTCAGGTACTTGAGCTCTCCTATGAGATCGTATAAAGTGTTATGTTATGGTACTCTTATAGAGCATTTGCTTCCTTATTATGACCATTTTGAACATTTGCTGCTCTCCTTCTTTAAGGAGTTTTATCTTTGGAGCCGATTAGTCTTTTATGCTTCATGCGTGTCATAAATTCTGTCCATTAAGGACATTATTCTATTTGGAGCATTAGCAGCTGAAATATGACATTTAGCTGGATCAGGAAATGCGTTTGACAATATTTTGCAAATGAATTATCACTTGAACTTTAAGTTCATATTTTCTTATATGAGGATCTAGATGTATTCATAATAATTCCATTTTCTCCCCCTAAAGTTGGGATCACCAACACATTCTCCAACCTTCTTTGGAAATCCATCTTTGTGCGTTGTGGTGGCATAACTAAATCGTATAGCACATATATATTTGTAGATAGAAATTATTGGTTTCTGAACTTGAACCAATTGTGATGGAGAGAATTTTTCATAATTTATTGGATAGATGCATACAAGTGTTGTATATTAAATAATAAACCTCATACCAAATTTCTATTAGGGAGTTTTGTTCTCATAACCAATGATTTAGCTATAATTGAATGCACACAATTTCTGCTAAACCAACTTGAATTTAAACCAACATTACCAAGATAAATCATCATAATTTCCATTCTGGAACTATGCTTTAATAATTTGACCAACCAACCTTACAAAATTCGAACTGCAAGTTGATACAAACGCGCATGTGACCATACAATAGTTGCATCTATTAAAATCATATAATAGTAAACGGTCCACGTGACAGGGATTGGGCCAATATATATCACTTTTTATATGTTCCAAAAATAAGGAAAATACAACCCAACCCCAGCTGGTATAGTAATCTATTTACTATGAGAACAGGTTGTACAGGAGAATTCTCGAAGAATCTCCTAATTCTTCAATATATGCAATGTGAATTCTCAATTATTTCCGCATCATAATTAAAATGGGATGGCCAACCGGTCATGCCAACTAATATTTGTTTCAATAGACCTCTAGTTTACTTGTGTCATGAGATTCCATCATCATACTTATACTTGTGTAGTAGAAACAGAAGAAAAATCGGGCGACCTTTTATATTTACCCAGTGTGATTATAGTAATTTGAAGATATTCAATCTTCCTTTCATTTCTAGTCTCCATATTCCAAGCAGTTTGGCTAATCCATTCGAATCATAAAATGTTTTTTTTGAGATTTACTACAATATCAATATTATGAACAATTTTATTCATCCGGATAGTAATAAATTAACTCTTCTGGGACTCTTAATTAATTTTGTACTACAAGACTTTTTTCTCAACATCCATATGGTGAATGCTTCTTCACGGAGAAAATCATATAATAATTATCATGGTCAAAATCATTATAAGCAAAATCATTTCTTGCTTTACTGTTGCCTTTAATAACTTTTTATAAGTGCTCGTCCTCGAGCAATCAAACTATACTTTATATAGATATGTCCTTTTTAGACAATTCTCCTAACTCATCGCACCAAGAGTATTTGAATAGACTAAGCATAAGCTCTTCACCTCAAGATTTGACTCACAAGTACCACGCATTATTCACAACTCACCCACTTACTCTACCATAGAGGTCAGTGACATTACCTTTCCTTTATGAAGCAAGTGCCCTCACACCACAAAAGAGAATAGTTCCACTCAATAAGTTTAAGAACACTTGAGAACTCAAGATAGAAGAAATTCACTCACTCTCAGAAATAACATTCATATGCCATAAAAGATGTACCATAGGCTTGCCCGTAGTATACTACTCTACTAATCGAGCTCTGTAACGACCAGACCGGTCATTTTGAGTTCTAGTGTATTGTTCAACAGTTAGAGGCCATGAACAACTTCATTTTAGATATTATATCTTGTACGCGTGGTCGGAATTGAATTTCAGGAAGTTCAGAGTTGATTTGGAAAGAGAATTCTCATTTCGGAAGCTGAAAGTTGAAAGAATTAACTAAGATTAGATTTTTTGAGTAAACGACATCGAAATTGGGATTTGAAAGTTCCAACAGGTCGTATGATGATTTCAGACTTGGGCATATGTCCGGATCGGGTTTTGGAAGATCTATCAATGTTTTGGCGCCTATTGTGGAAGTTAGCATTTTGGAAGAAATTTCATAAGTTTGGCTAGAAGTGTATTTCAGTATTATTGATATCCTTTTGGTATTCCGTGTTACATTCCATGTTTTCGTACGTTAGAGTACGTCGTAAGCCAATTGATGTAAGCTCAGAAATGAGATCATGTTTGAAAGGGCATAATGTAAGTTTAATCTTGTTATCTTGGAGGTTACAAATCTTTAATATCATTAATAACAAGTACTAAAAGGGTTGGAAATATTAACGCTAAACGAACAGAAGAAAATAAGTTAGTTGAAAGTCGACAAATTTGGAATGTAATAACATGTACTTTGGGATGAGACTAGGGTTCTTAACATGATAAGGAGGTTATTCTATGAGTTATTTTAGTCGTATGATATTCATTTTCTACATTTTGAAGGCAAGCAAGTTGTCGAACAAGAGTTGACAAAGGTCATCACAAGTTACATTCATAAATTTGCTGAAATTTAGGTCAAATGTAGATGCACTTTTCTCCGAATATAAGTGGAATCAAGGGATGATAGGCATACCAAATTGACGATATACAAGTCTAATTTTCAATGCATTAAACCGTTCATCCATACGACATCGGAGTAGAGAGATATTCACAATTTCACGAGACTGCACAGCTAGTAGGTGACAAATAGGTGCATCACCTACTTGCCAAAAGGAAAGGCCTCAATTAAAAGCCCTAAAGTCGGCCAAGAGGATACTTTTAAGGTACTTTAAACTCATTTATTTCATTATCTTTCAGGCCAAGGAAAACTAATTGAACCCCTGCAAATCCTCCCCAAAATTCCCACACAAACCCTAGGTTATTTCGAATGCTACGACGCGATTCTAGTGCTGGAAAGTCCGGACAGCTTGCTAGTTTCTCTTTCTCCTTCTTGTAGCCGTGTTGAGGAAATTATTTTTGATGAAAAAGGACCAGGTTTCTTGGGATGTACTCAGTACAATGTAATTTTATGCTTCTCCTTCTATTATCTATGTATTTGCGAGTTGTAACTCGATCGTAAAGAATAGACCTAGCTAGTTTCGAAAGAATGGTATGTTCTTTGTTCTTGTGTACTAGTTGGCTAGTTGTGAACTTATTTCTAGGTTGAATTCATGGATGGTTTATAGAATAAGAGGTATAATGATGTGTTTTTGGTTGTGTTTCTCAATTTAAAAGAAAAGACAAGTCGAAACGTTTTTAAGTAAATCGAAAAATTATTTTTTAGTGTATCAACTTGTGGGACTATTTTGTAGGCTGTTTTGTGATGGTATTGGGTTTCCTCTTTTGCTACTATTTTTATGGATTTGAGAGGAGGAAGGGTGTGGTGAAACACCACATAATGGCAAGGTTGTTTGTTGGTCGTTCGTCGTAGCATTTTCGGATTGTTTGACACTATTATAGTTGTCGTATTGTGTATGAAGTGATAAGAGTATGTTGGGCAGTTTGTGATTGTTTTGACTAGTGTGAAGTCATATATATAGGGGAGGTGTTGTCTGTTTAATTGTAAAGTAGGTTGTGGTCGATACATATTAGTTATGATTCTTAAAAGATAACGAGAGAGTCATTTCTCTTATTATAGACTAAGGAGTCGTGAAATTGCATAGCCTGAGGTTGGGAAGAATATACAAGGTATGTTAAGGCATTTCCTTCTTTCTTTTGGCATGATCTAATTGAAATGAATACGCTACTTTATAACGGATCTACTCCTAGAAAATAAGGTTGTCCATGTTGTTCTTTCCTTATAAATTATTCTAAGCAAATGTGTATGATCCTTGAATCCTACTAAGGTTCATATTGAGGATATAGATGTCCATACGGTTCTTAAGACACTCCAAAAGGTTTGTAGAAGGTGATTCTATGAGTCGGACATGCATTATATAGATGTATCTATTTTACTCTACCGAGCCGCGCTATAGTCGGCCGGGTACGATACCTATTGTGCAACCACTGATTAGTTGGATTTTACCGAGCTCCACATGGCCGGGTACGATTCTACCGAGCCCTATGATGGCCGGGTACATTTTTATCGAGTCCTCTATGAGGCCGGGTATGACATGATGATGATGATGCCCATAGAGGCAAATGTTTTTAAAATTTTATGTATATATATGTATTATTCATTCATGTTAGTAGTCCCCATAGGCACTCGGATGTTACAAGTTATATCTCATCTATCTCACTTTACATTACTATTCTTGTTTATGGAGCAACTTTAGAATGTCATTTTCACCACCAAGCATGATGTAAGTGATTTCTACTGGTTTTGAGTTAAATACAAAGTTTATTTATGGATTTAGACATTGAAATTAGTATAAATTTGAGGTTTTGGTGGAAAACCTAGAAAACTAGTATTCTTGGATTTTGACCACGATTTTGGGTATAGAATTTAGATAAAATCATATATTTGAGTTCGTGAGGCTATGGGTAAACTTTATCTTCAAAAAAATTCGAATTTCGGGCACGTGCACCTATATGAATGGATTTGTATAATCATTGGCTAGTTTTGGAGTGTTGTGCATCAATTAGAATCTTCAAAAGGGTGTGGAATATCGGTTATGGATCTTCGGAGCGAGGTGGGTCTCCTTTCTAACCTTGTAAGAGGGAATTATCTCCATAGGTGAATGAATTAGTTATGTGCTCATATTTATGGGGGCTACGTACGTACTAGGTGACGATAATCCGTGCGTAGCTATTATTATGCTATTGTCCGAGTAGTCTAGGACCCAAAGACATGCTATACTGGGATTAACTATAACTTATAGATAAATGGAATTGCTTAAACCACATAGAATTAATACATGCATTTTCAAAAAGGATTAAACTTCTTTTCTTAATTTGTAAAAGAGAAAATGATTTTAATTGAATAATTGTTCCCCGATAAATTCCTAATTTGCTTTTTGAGCATGTTTTCGCGAGTAGGGGGATTGTTTATTTTATGTTGACTGCGTCGAATGGATAGTTCGCCAGTGGGGTAATAGATACATCTATGATTTGCGTCGTTCGACCCTCGGCAGTGCACAATTTACATTTTGGTTGGAGCAGGCCGTCGACCTCGGCATGATTTGCGTATGTTTGTATTGTTGCCTTGAACTTATTAAGTTGTTATTGCCTCTTCACGGCTTGAGAATATTTGGATAATAATAAAAAGGAAAATCTGGAAATTTCCCATAAAATAATTAATTGTTTACTTGTTTCCTTCTATTTGGATTAAAACCATGTTTATAGAAATCAACAATTTAATGTATTACTGACTTTACTATTGGACCACTATAAGTGTCGAAGTCGACCATCTCGTCTCTACTTCTTCGAGATTAGACGAGATACTCATTGAGTACACGTTGTTTACGTACTCATACTACTCTTCTGCGCATTTTTGTTGCACATGTATATGTAACTCTAGTGGCCTACTGGCGTAGTAGCGCGGATGATTCTGGGACTAGGTGAGTTGCATTATTCAAGGCGGCCCACAACTAGTATATCTTCCAGTATATTGTATTTACTTCTTGTCCACTGTATTCCGGATGGATGTTGTATTTTATTTCCTTATTAGTAGATGCTCATGCACTTGTGATATTGGGTTCTAGAATGATTTTGAAATACTTTGTACTAATTGCATATTAATTAATTTCAATTTAAGCAGTTATCTTCTTATTTATGAAAGAGAACATTTGAAGGAAAATCTTAGTTTTCAAGATTGTTAAAAATGAGAACTTCATCAAGTAATTTGTTTGGCTTGCCCAACAGCAATGTACCGGTGCCATCGCGACCCTTAGTGGATTTTGGGTCGTGACAGCATGGTATCAGAGCACTAGGCTCCTAGGGTCTCAGGAGTCATGATTAAGTCTAGTAGAGTCTCGCGGATCGGTACGGAGACGTCTGTACTTATCCTCGGGAGGCTGCAGGACTGTTAGGAGTACTTCCCTTCTTGATTCCTTATCGTGCGATTTGATCCTTAGAGGAGTATGCCTTTAATTCATTCCTAAACGCGATGCGAATCTCTTGTTAAATCAAAAATTGAAGAACCATAACGGTACTACATATGTGATATGGGATATTTCTCCCAGTTTAGCTGATCGGCTTATTATCATCACTTGGTAGAAGGATATTTTATTGTTTCAGCCAGTAATAGTACTTCTAAGAGATCTAAGGCTAGGCACAGGTTGCCATGATGCTCATGAACGATTGGTGTGTAACAGTGATGCGATGGTAGAATGTTTGCCTACGTGTCATGGCAGTGAATAACTTGAAGGAATGTTTATTTAGTGCATAATTAAGAGATTCAGTATTTATTCCCAGCAGGGGAAAGGCAATCGGACTAAGGATGGTCAAATGTGGGATGGTAGAAGTAGACTTGGTATTTGCAAGCGTGGTGGAGCTTTCTTCTATGATGAGGTATCGTTGTCATAATTGAACATCCTAAGTTTGTCGGTGTTATGATCTTCTACAATTCGCCTTTGGGGCGAGATGAAATAGTATTGGAGATACGACTGTCAGATATCGCAGGGTGCAGTGGCTTAGGATTGAATCAGTATTTCTAATGTTGATAGTTCTAGAAAGATGACCTTCGGAAAGGTTTAAAGTTAGCAGTAATTGTGGGTTCAAGTGCCACGATGTTAGATTTTATTTAAGATTGTCACTAAACATCAAAGGACGAGGAAGGACATGTGGGAATCGTTAGGTGGTCTTAAAAAGTTCTAAAAGGCCAGGTATATGAAGCGAAGGTCGAGTAGTTGATTAAGGAAGTGGTTTGCCAAAGTGGGAGAGTGGCGGAGTTGCATATGGGATTTTTAGTAGGATGACCACGTACCTTAAGGAGAGTTTGGAGGGATTTGAGAATATTAGTGATTAGTGATTGAGGACTACGGATTTAATCTAAAGTATGGGCTATTATGCGGCAGGAGACTTGGTATAACAGAAATGAGCTGCTTGAAATGAAGGAGGATACAACATAACTTGAATGGGAAGGATGTTGCCGCACATTTAATTGATGTCCACGAGGGGTGAAAGGACTTATGCAGCTAGAGGGTTAGCTCAAACTCAGGATGCGTTATTGATATCATGGTGATTTACCCTGTGTAGCAGCGTGAGAAGATTTCATAAAGTTTTTTCCACATGTGGGTTATTCCCTGTGAGCAGGTTAGCGATCACGTGGCGAAGCTTCTGTGAAGAATTCTATCAGTTATATAGCAAAGAGATCGATTGTGCGAATGGTATTGATGATTCAGAGTATAAAAAGGGGGTTTCTACAGTAAGGTATCGAGAATATTGGCAGTTGATTGTGCAAGGTTATGTCAATAAGAGATAAAGAGGACGAGTGAATTCCAGATTTGTGAAATAATGGCTTCAAGCTAAGTGGGAGAGTCCTACTGCTTATGATTAGGTTGTATGGTTAGCTACTTGCGAGGTTTTTTGTTATTAGCATATTGATGGGTGGCTCTTAGAAATAGTCCAAATGTATTCAAAAGGGGTATAGAGTGGTGCCTAATGATTTCTAACCTATAGATGTGGTTGAGAATCAAGCTTTTGCAGAAGCTTATAAGTGGAGGCTCAGAATGTTCTATGATGTTTTGAATTGTAGTGTAGCGCTTGAGAGGAAAATGAGAAAAGACTTTGGATTCGTAGAAGGATTTGCAGAATGGGCATATCATTTGAGGGTGCAAATGTGCATGCAAGTAAGGTGTGAAATGGTTCGTAGGATTTGGTACAACATGGTCTCGTGATTCAAGGTCACTCGGGATGAGTGCACATGGAGTATATTATGTGTTGAACGGAGTTAGTATTATTTCTAAGGCAATCAAGGATAAATTGGAAGAAGATAGATTGATTAGCCATAGTTAAATTGGCATATTGGTGTCAGTGATCAGTTCCTTCAATGTGATCAATTTACCAAAGTGATTTGTGATGATACATGTGAGGCATGTTAGCTATCGTAATTGATGTTATTCAGAGGTATTCTACCGTTATGGCCAATTAGGTGCGGGCAAATCCCGGAAGGGTTGTGGTGGATTAGACCACTGCTTTAGCATTTGAATGTTCTACAGCTATGATGATTCACTTGCGTGTTGCTATGGTTCTCCTAAAATGAGTTAAGTGGGAAGTTTTATATGATGAAGTGCTAGCCTAATAGTGGTTCCGAAGCTATGATGAAAGCGTGTTCAATCACGTGTTGGCATGATAGGTGTAGTGAGTGGTATGGAATTTGAAGTGAAGATCAAGGTGATAGCTCGATGTGGACAAGGATGTCGCGAGCTCGGATGAGCAGGAAAGAAGTTTTGATGATTAAAGTAAGTTGGTATTGTCCTCAGCGTCACCTGAGATATATGTTTTGTAAATAAGGCTTTTCATCCGAGTTAATGATTCTTGATTGCTTTTCAGCTTTTGTACGACCAGTGGTTTGGAGGTACGACCCAGTTATTTGTTGTGGTAGGTTGTGAGAGTGTGTCCCACGGGAAGATTGTATAAGTGTGACAGGTAGTCACTTGATCGATTAAAGACTTAAACCAAGTATGAAGGTTGTGAAAATACCATTGATTTGAGAAATATATGCCTAGAGGGCACTCAGTCTATTAAGTGGTGGACTGCGGATGATTTCTCTGACTATGATGGATGTTCTTATGTGTTATGAGCAGAAGAGGAGTTATTATGGGCTTTGAAAGGTAATTAGCCTAGCTTAGGGCGACCAAAATCAGCTTGAGGTCGGTTGATGAATTCAAATGTGAATATGGGCTCTATATCAGGCAAAACATGTTCATTTCAGTGATGCACTCCTTATGAAGGAGTAGTCAGGGTGTTATTTCGTTGTCAGATATTTCATGTAGTGATACATTGCGCAATGTGAGTTATGAGACAGCTTGAGAAATTGCCTATGTGTTGAGGATCCGCGTAGAAATGATGTATTCTGAGAAAAATGGCTCTTGAGAATCAGATTGTATATCGCACCTCAGTTGTGATTGAGTTTTGTAGCTTACAGCGCTATATGTCTCCTCCGGGATGGTATTATGCCCTAGTGTGCTTGTGACTGAAATTTGATATTTTGTCGTAATGAGCAATTTAGCTCGATGTGCATCTCCTTAGGTGAGTGTAATGTGTGGATCGGGTTACACGCTACCATGGGTATGTTATGTGAGGATCGGGTGGCACGACACCATGGGTATGTTATGTGTGGATCGAGTGGCACGCCGCCATGGGTATGTTATGTGTAGATCGGGTGGCACGCCGCCATGGGTATGTTAAAAGTGGATCGGGTTGCGCGCCACAACATTGTGATGTTGAGTA
Organism: Nicotiana benthamiana; assembly: GCA_034376525.1. Classification (NCBI taxonomy): domain Eukaryota; kingdom Viridiplantae; phylum Streptophyta; class Magnoliopsida; order Solanales; family Solanaceae; genus Nicotiana; species Nicotiana benthamiana. The sequence goes on from CM067335.1 coordinate 132,398,682, forward strand.
TAGTTTTCTATATACTATTTTGTATGCCTTGCTTCCTATTTTCTAAGGAAAGTCTGTATTGGTGCGTGAGTTAGGTAGTTCCTCCCAGAGTTTGTTTTCCTTTTTGTATCGCGTTCAAATTGGTAGCCTATTGGCATATCTTAGCATCATATGGGACTTTTGGTCATGTTGGTGCGGCTTATTGCCTGAGCAGTTCGTATTGGGTGAGACGAGATCATTAGATTCAGGATCAGTGCAATCTGACTATATGGAGTATATTAAGGAGCTAAGATCATTATTTGGTTCAGAATGAGGTGATGGTTCTTGTCAAGAGTATAGACCCAATAATTTGTTGATTTGGCAATCGGTTATGAATTTATGCACATCTCTTCCATCGTGGTAGTACCGTAAGAGCTGTGTATATCATAGGGTGCAATGAGAGCATTAGATTCGTGGAATTTTGACTAAGTGATCAGATAATGTTATTGTGGTTAGGTGAGTAAAGTGATGCTAGGTGTGAATTCAAAAGTTGTGCAGTCATGTTTTGGTACAATGTGTAGTAATTGATATGGTGATCGTATGTTGGAAACAGGTCGGCTATAGAATTTCAGATGTTGGAACTGAGCTCTAATTGCTTATTTGCTTAAATCAAAGGGAATATCTTTAGAATTGATCGACCTGATGTCAACTGAGTTGTGGTAGCACGAGAAGGTGCATGAGAAGTTAAACATTGATTTCAGACTACTCCGGTGTAGTTCTCAGCACGTTCGAGGACGAACGTATGTTTAAGTAGGAGAGAATGTAATGACCCGATCGTTCCTTTTGAGCTCTAGCGTGTCGTTCCAGTTAGAGGTCATGAAAACATTTTTACAGGTATTATAACTTGTAGGCACGGTCGGAATCGAATTTTGGGAAGTTCAGAGTTGATTTGGAAAGAGAATTCTCATATCGGAAGCTTAAAGATGAAAAAATTAACTAAGATTAGATTTTTTGAGTAAACGACCTCGGAATCGGGATTTATAGGTTCCAACAAGTTTGAATGATGATTTCAGACTTAGGCGTATGTCCAGATCGGGTTTTGGAAGACCCGAGAATGTTTTGGCGCCTATTGTGGAAGTTAGCATTTTGGAAGAAATTTCATAAATTTAGCTTGAAGTGCATTTCAGTGTTATCAATGTTCGTTTGGCATTTCGAGTCTGGTAGTAGCTCCGTATGGTGATTCTGTAGTTGGGAGCATGATCAGAAGTGAATTCGAAGGTCTGGTGGTCGTTTTGGAGTCATTTGGCTAAGGATAGAAAGTTGAAGGTTTTTGAGAAGTTTGACCGGAAGTGGACTTTTTGATATCAGGGTCGGAATCTAATTCCGAAAGTTGGAGTAGGTCCATAATGTCGAATATGACTTGTGTGCAAAATTTGAGGTCAATTGAACGTGATTTGATAGGTTTAAGCATCAAAAGTAGAAGTTGGAAGTTCTAAAGTTCATAAAGCTTGGATTGGGGGTTGATTCATGATTTTAGCATTGTTTGATGTGATTTGAGGCCTCGAGCAAGTCCGTTATGTTTTTCGGGACTGGTTGGTGTGATTGGTCGGGGTCTCAGGGGCTTCGGGTATGTTTCGGGTTGCATCGCGCTCTTATTTGATGTTTCAACGTCGTTTCTTTGGACATAAAAGGGGTGTTATACTAAGCAAATGAGCTCCAAATTAAGTTATTATTGATCCATTAGATCTGTATCGTAATTTCGGAGCATAGCAAAAAGAATCGTCAAATTTGAACATCATATGAGGGAGATATGCTCATTTCTGTATAGAAGAAAGTGTTGGTTGTTATCATATCGCAGATGCAGAAATTTTTCGCATATGCGGCGCAGATGCGAAAATTCCCCGCAGATGCGGAAACTGCTGGAGGTTGAGAGGTTTCTTTAAAAATCGAAGTTTGGCTCATTTTCACTTTATTTCTTCTATGGGAGCCGATTCTGGAGCAACTTTAGAGTGTCATTTTCACCACCAAGCATAAGGTAAGTGATTTCTACTGGTTTTGAGTTAAATGCAAAGTTTATATATGGATTTAGACTTTGAAATTAGTATAAATTTGAGGTTTTGGTGGAAAACCTAGAAAACTAGTATTCTTGAATTTTAACCACGATTTTGGGTATGGTATTTAGAGAAAATTATTTATTTAAGTTCGTGACGTTATGGGTAAAATTTATCTTTAAAAAAATTCGAATTTCGGGCACGTGAGCTCGGGGGCATTTTCGTCAACTTTTCGAGCGGGGTTAGGAATTGCTATAAATTATATTGTAATGAATAACTGAGCATATATTAATGGATTTGCATAATAATTGGCTAGTTTTGGAGCATTGTGCATCAATTAAAATCTTCAAAAGGGCGTGGAATGTCGGTTATGGATCTTCGAAGCGAGGTGAGTCTCCTTTCTAACCTGTAAGAGGGAATTGTCTCCGTAGGTGAATGAGTTAGTTATGTGCTCATATTTGTGGGGGATACGTACGCACAAGGTGACGAGAGTCCGTGCGCAGCTACTATTATTGTCCGGGTAGTCTAGGACCCAAAAACATGCTATACTGGGATTAATTGTAACTTATTGACAGCTCGAATTGCTTAAACCACATAGAATTAATAAATGCATTTTCAAAAAGTATTAAACTTCTTTTCTTAAATTGTAAAAGAGAAAGAGGCTTTTAATTGAATAATTGTTCCTCGATAAATTCTTAATTTGCTATTTGAGCATGTATTTCTATGTGTATCTGCGTCACATGTATGATACGCGAGCAGGGTGATTGTTTATTCTATGTTGACCGCGTCACATGGAATGTTCGCGAGCGGGGTAATAGATGCATCTATGGTTTGCACCGTTCGACCCTCGGTAGTGCACAATTTACATTTCTGTTGGAGCAGGCCGTTGACCTCGGCATGATTTGCGCATGTTTGTATTGCTGCCTTGAACTTATTAAGTTTGTATTACCTCTTCATGGCTTGAGAATATTTGGATAATAATAAAAAGGAAAATCTGGAAATTTCCCATAAAAGAATTAATTGTTTACTTGTTTCCTTCTATTTGGATTAAAACTATGTTTATTGAAATCCACAATTTAATGTATTACTGGCTTCATTATTGGACTACTAGTAAGTGTCAAAGTCGACCATCTCGTCTCTACTTCTTCGAGATTAGACGGGATACGCATTGAGTACACGTTGTTTACGTACCCATACTACTCTTTTGTGCATTTTTGTCGCACATGTATATGTAATACTAGTGGCCTACTAAGCGTAGCAGCATAGATGATTCTGGAACTAGGTGAATTTTATTTTTCGAGGCGGTCCACAGCTAGTAAATCATCCAGTATATTGTATTTACTTCCTGTCCACTGTATTCGGGACGGATGTTGTATTTTATTTCTTATCAGTAGATGTTCATGCACTTTTGATACCGGGTTTTGGGATGGTTTTGAAATATTTTGTACTAATTGCTTATTATTTAATTGGAATTGAAGCAGTTATCTTCTTATTTATGAAAGAAAAGAATTTGAAGGAAAATCTTAGTTTTCAAGATTGTTAAAAATGAGAACTTCATCAAGTAATTTGGTTGGCTTTCCCTACAACAATGTCCGGCGCCATCGAAACCCTTAGTGGATTTTGGGTTGTGACAAGCTCATTTAGTCTAGGATCAAGCAGGACTTTATTCGGTTGTAATATATGTTGCGGGACGAGTATGATACATTTATATATAAAAGTGACTACACCTCCCAAACCACTTTAATACATATACTTTAAAATTTAGCCCTCATACTTATGTTATGCCAAAAATTCACCTTCACATTAATGTATTTTATCTCATCCTTCTTTAAGCACACTTACATCAAAAGTCACCAGTGAATATTTTTTCACAACAATGCAACTATTTTTTCTTTTCTTTTTTTTTTCAATTCAAGTGGCTCTTACTTTTTCAAAACAGTGCACTTTTCTCCTTATTTAATTAATTCCACTTAAAAGTCAAATCAACCACCCCACACTTTAACTTTTACAAAGTTCATAAATAATTCAAGTGCTCGTGAGAGATTACAATGGTTCAAATAGATAGTTAATTTAAACAAATGGGTAAGGCTTGTAATGTGGTTGCCAAAGAAATAGAATTACAGGCTCAAATGGGTTAACTACGATACATAACAATTAGGCGGGTAAAATATACATATCTGGCTAAACAAAGAAGCGCCTATGTTACTTTCAAGATTGAATAAAACTACTATTTCATTTGGCAAACACATGGGGTAGGTTCTAGACATCAAATGAACATACATAAAAACACAAAGCCTTACACACACATGGCATATAACTCATTCAGGATTGGTTTTATTAAGACACTCTAGTCAAAGCAGTTAAGCAAATTTAAAATCATACGATTAACGTACTTATACAAGAGTCAAAAACTGAGCATAAGCGTCATAATTAGAGTACTTGCTATTCTCAAGGCATAACAAAGTTAAGAGATATTGTTGTAATTCAATTCATCTCACATTAGATCCTACTCCTATAAAAATAAAACTAACTACACCTAGTTCAAACAAAATCCTTGAAAAAGAATCGCAGAACAAAGAAAACCAAGGGGAAATTGCTATACTACCTAACAAAATAATTTTTTTTGGACTGAAATCCCTCAATAAAATTTTCTAATAGATCCATCGTCGGGAAAATTCCAATCTTTTTTATTTAAGAAAATTATTCAACTAAACTAATACAACTAAAATAGCATAGAAAGTCACCTAAACAATCTCCCCACCCCGCACTTTAAATTGTGCATTGTCCCCAGTGCACATCCATACATATAAGAGGGTAAAAGGAACTCTCTGGAAGGCCAAAGACCAAAGCACTAGCATCTCATGGTATACTCAGACTTCTCCCAGACTTGATCCTTCGTGCGGGTACCTCACACGGCGCCAAAATTTGATCACGCCCAACTCTAGTCCTAAAAAGGATAAGCGATCACTGCAGATATATTCCGGTCTAAAAGTCTGGAGTCGGATCCCACCAGAGAACTAAGGCTTAATTATATCTGTTGAATATCTCTAGGAAGACAAAATTGAACCATTTTCTAAATTATAAATATTGAGATTTATATTTTTAACTAATTAACTAGCAAATATTACAAGCGGTAAAATTATAAACTAACGAGACAAAGGGTTGGAAATTAAATTAAGGAGGTCTAGAGTTATGATGTCAGAATCTTTCTACCTATGTTCCCTACAATTTTGCCAATGTACTCTCTACTGATCGTGAGCATTTTAGATGTCGTAATTCTCTCTCGAGCAATTACAATAAATTACTGGACATATTCTCTCGAACTACACTAGTTAGCTTTATCTAACCGCTCATTATGACCACGTTAAGGCTTTCTAAACCTGCCTTTAAACCCATTATATTAATTTTTCATATACGTTAGGAGTGACGTTGTTCAAAAATCACCTAAATATGTATCCTTTCTCAAGCAATACATAATAAATAGGCACAATCGAGCGATAGCCACTCAATCAACTGAAATGAACACGTGCTGAACAAATAGATAAATTCAAAGGCTAAATTATATTAAAACCTTACATGAATTCATCCTACAAAATGTTCTATCAAAAAATCTAAATAACAAATTAGCAATTCATAATAATATGTAAAACTACAATACTAAAAGTCATAACAAATAATGAAAATAGGAAGAAGGAAGTGAAAATCTCATAGAAGAATTTTCCGCCTTGCTCCTTGTATGTTCTTGCCTCCTTAGGAAAAATCTCCGGTCTCCTTGGCCTCCTTAGGTCTAAATTATGTCAAAAGTATGTCCAACCTCCTCAAAATATCATTTTTTCATGTATATATACCAAGTAGGGCTGGACCCAAATAATTATACTTTTTTATAGGTGAAAACGATAATTTTTCAGGTCTGGACGCTCGCGGTTGTGGTCCGGGCGCAGTATTTTCCCGGTGCGCTGCCTCAATTTGCGTCCAGGTCTGTTGTTGCGGTTTCGAACGCATTTTTCACCCTGTTACTCTTGAAATTTGGAAAAACGTAAAACATAAAAGTTGTAGCCCTTTAAGTTAGATTTCCAACTATATATTATATATCCCAAACGTATTCTGAAGCAAAGAGTTATGTCTAACTAGACAGTGCACGATATGCCTACTCGAGTCTTCGTTTGTTCTTAGCTATCAAATTTAACCCCTGAACACGATCTCGACTTAATTCCTTAGACTTTTACTCAGACTTCAAAGCTCCAAATCACTTGAATTCATTTCATAACATCTATATAGCTCGAAATCACTCCTACAAAGCATAAAACACACGATTACTGCAAAACACTAGCGATTAAAGAGCAAACTCAAGTTACGTGCAGTAAATTAGAGCGTAATAATCGACTAAAATACGTAATTATAACCTATCTTCAATAAGGCATGGCAAAATATTTTTTGGCGTACCACATGTATGCGACCAATGACATATTCATGTAACCACATTATCATATTCATTATCTTTATTTCTCTCAGACCTTCCGTAGACATGAGTAGTAATATTTATTTAACCATGCATAAGCACATACTTATGCACTTTGTATCAAAGAAATATTTCCACATTTATTTTTAGGAATGAATCTTCATTTATAATGCTTATCACAAGTCACATTTTAAAGAAATGGACCATAAGCATTTGAACCTGTCTCATATTTATATTCACATTAATACATATTTCCGTCAGCTTTGATGGATTATTTTAAGAACCCTTATTCTTTTGCATTTTACAATTACCATAATAAAGATTATTATTGTTTTTGTCTTTGGCACGACCACGTTCATTGGTCAACCACTTGTCTTCATTTAGATTTATTATGCATTGCTATCACATCCACTTCAAGAATAGCGTGAACCAAGTGGGACAAGCTTTGTGCTTTTACATGAAAAGTACACAATTTTTATTAGTCATCTGTATATCATTAATATGGTGCATTGGGATTCCAACTCAATGCCTTACCCATATAAAGACATATTAAATCATAATGAATTGTGACTTGGACCAACTCTTATCATCATGGTGCACCAGAACTCAAATCTGATGTCTTACTCTTATTGTGTGATGGGACTTGAAATCTACTGTCTTAGCCTCAACCAATGGAATAATAGGCCAAACTGCAGCGAGGCTCACCCTCGAGCCTTTAGGGCGTACTCTCAACAGTGCTCATTGGATCTGAGTTCATAATTTTTTTCATCACCTCAATGAAGTAATTAGTGCAAAGTAAATCTCAAACTATAAATCATGAAAATAGCACATGAAATTACCGTTTTAGAATACTGGATGGCATGGTAGATTAAAATGAAAAATAACATAGGCAAAAGACAATTGGCCTTGTTGCCTCAAACGTAATATGGAAAGGGATTATCAATAATTAACAATTCCAGGAAAGTCTTCTTGCAAGACGTATTGAAAAATAGTGGACCCATATAAGTAAATGTGATGATCCGGCCGGTCGTCTCATGAGTTACTGATCCGTTTTTCCGTTTTTGCTTCTATTTGCTTTAGTTATCAGTTTTATGTGAGATTGGGTTGGTTGGCTTGGGTTCTAATCTCTTTTAAAAGGCTTAAGTTGGAAAAGTCAACTGGATGTTGACTTATATGTTAGAGTGCTCGGATGTGAGTTCTGATGGTTTGGATAGCTTGGGGAGATGATTTGAGACTTAGGAGCATGATCGAAATGTGTTTTGGAGGTCCAAAGTAGAACTAGGTATGAATTGGCGAAATTGAGTTTTGGGCATTTTTCAATTGATAGGTGAGATTTTGATATAGGGGTCGGAATGGAATTCCGAAAGTTACAGTAGCTTTGTTATGCCATTTGAGATGTGTGTGCAAAATTTCAGGTCATCAGACATGATTTGGTATACTTTTTTATCAAAAGCGGAATGCAGAAGATTTAAGAATCTTAGGCTTGAATTAAATATGTTTTGGTGATTTTGATATTATTTGAGGTGTTTTGAAGATTGGTACAATTTTGGATAAGGTTACGGGATATGTTTGTGTTTTTGGTTGAGGTCCCAGAAGCCTCGGAGTGATTTTAGATGGTTGACGGAGAGTTGGAAGCTTGATGAAGCTACCGATTTTTGTTGCTTCTGGTATTTCCGCACCACAGGTGCAGCACCTCATATACAAAAGAGGGGCTGCAGAAGCGGCCAGACGTGCGTTTGGCTGGGACCGCATCTGCGAAGGTGCAAGCGCGGAAAGTCCTCGCAGATGCGGAAAAGGAGATTAAGTGAGGACCGCAGATGCAGCAGTCTTAACCGCAGAAGTGGTATCGCAGATGCGATGGGATGACCGCAGATGCGGAAATGTCAGGACAGAACATATAAGTTATTTCCTTCATGATTTTCAAAGGGTTTTCTCATTTTTTAACACGAATTTGAGAGCTTTGGGCGATTTTTAAGAGAGAATTCAAGGAGAACTTATTGAGGTAAGAATTTTGGACTTAAAAACTCGATTTTATGGTATTAATGCATGGATTAAAGCTGTAATTAAAGGTAAAATTTGGGAAACTAGGGCTTAGAAACCTAGGCCGTTGATTGAGCATTTGGAAGACCATTTCTAATTGGATTTTGGAACTTTTTATATGTATGAACTCGTAGAGAGATAATGAATCTAATGATGGAAGTTTTATCGAATTCTGAGACATACGCCAAGGGGTTGGGTTTTGATAATTTCGGGATTTGTGATGTTTTTCGAATATTTTCGAGCGGACTTCGTCCCTATAGCATAATTTAACTTTTACGTTCTTATTTTGGTAAATTCGGAGCGTCTGGAGATCGATTCAAGGGGCAAAGGAATTTCGAGCTAGATTTTGAGCCAGATTGAGGTGAGTAATGATTTTAAATATTGTCCTGTGGGTATGAAACCCTGGGTTACATTGCATCCAGCTATGTTAAGGTGAGACACACGCTGGATGACGAGCATGGGGTCGTGCACCGTTGGGGTTGTGACTTTGTCCATCCCGAATGACTAGCTTACTGCGTGTTTGACAATTAATTGTTTGATACTATTATATTTTGGGTTAAATGTCATATGTGGACTTCGTGCCAACTGTTTGACCCCTTAATGGATTTTAAATGATATTTTCCTCACTGATTGATTTCATACTGGTGCTCAGTCATGCTATATTTTGACTATTTTCAAAACTCAGCTATGTTATTCTATTTTAAACACATTAAATGATATTCTTAAAGATATTTTGAGTTGAGCTTCATGTTTTACTGTTGCCTGAGGGACTTAGATATTCTGAGTGAGTAAGGCCGAGGGACTATATTGTGGGGATACTTTTGGGTCGGAATGCACGCCGCAACAGTGATATAGTGGTTATGATAATGAGGCCGAAGGCCTGAGATTGTACGCCACGAGGTGGCTTATGATTGATATGAGGCCGAGAGACTGTTATGATGCTACGAGAAGGCTTGGTATTGCGCTTGGGCCGTAAGGGGCCTCTCCCGGAGTCTGTACACCCCTAGTGAGTGCGGATATCAATTGTGATATGAGATATAGCCTGGGGGGTTGGTATTGTTCTGTGAATTGCCCGAGGGGCTGATTTTGTTATTACTATGCCCGAAGGGCAGTTATTATGTGTTTACCTTTTCTAGTTGTTTTTCCTATACATATATATATATATATATATATATATATATATATATTGTTTGACTGCTTAAAATGTGTTTATGAGATTTCACTGCTTAATTATATTTACTGTTTTTGTTATGCCTTTGATAACTTACTATTGTGTTTAACGTGATTTGGGCGCTATAGGTCCTGCTATTGAGGGTTGATAGTTCCAACAGATCTTCGGAGATTTACTAGGTAGCTGCTTGGCGATTTGCAATCCATTGCATTCTCCCTCTATCTTACTTTTTTGATTCAGGTATGTAGTAGTGGAGTAGACTTTCAGACTTGTAGTATTATTTTAGATGCTCATGACTAGTGACATTCTGATGCTGGGTTGTGTTGGTTTTTATTTTCGCACGTTAAACTGTTAAATGCTTATTTTGGGATTTTATTTTTGATTAAAGACTTAGTAATTATTATTTTAACTTCTTAAAGTAAATTACAGTATGTCGGCAGGCCTTGTATTCACGAGATGCGTCATCACAATCGAGTTGGGTTGAAGACCGTGACAGTAACTCTTAATGCAGATAAAATAAGTTTTGACACAACAAGCAAGATTAAAAGAAAAGTCCAAGATATTTTTTTTAACTGCATTAATTATAGATCATATGAGTGCTAAGTAAGTCCATTTATGATATTATGACTTTGTATGGACACAATAAAACTTACCTGATCCTCAACTAATGTGTTGCAAAAAATAAAAATAAAAAAGGTTACCAGTCTTAATAGTACATCGAGCATGATATATAAACCAAGGACCGACATTTTATTTAACAACACTTTCAGTAACTGAACCAAACCGTCCCAATTGTATCAGAAAAGAAAATGTAAAGAATAAAGTCTAAAGAATCAAATTCTCTAACGTTACTTCATGTTTTATTGAGTAAGGAATGTGACTAATGTTTAAATTAGCAAGTAATGGTGATAACATGCTAACACCCTAAAATAAGAGTTCCAGGGATACTATTGAGAAGATATTACTTAACTCACCAACGACATGAATTGTCAACTTATCACTTAATAAAGCAGCAAAAGCAATTGTAACTTCCATGGAAGGCTTTCGTCTCTGATAGGAAGTATAAGAAGAATATAGCACTGCGTGCTGATAACGTATTAAGAAATTTAGCTCAAAGTAATATTATAAAGTAAAGAAAAATAAGAGTGAACACACCCAACTATACCTTATAAAAAGGACTAAGAAATCGATGCAAATATAATCCGCTTTACAAGTTCGGAATCGAATCCCACAAAAAACTAAGGCTTAACTATAGTTGTTCAATATTGCTAAGAAGATAAGGTCGAAAAATTCCTATGTTATAAACATTAAGATTCTTGTATCTAATTAACTAACAATTAAATTAGTAGATTACAACTAGGGATACTAAGGGTTGGAGAAAAGACTAAGGAGGTCTTAAGTTATGATTTTCTTAATTATTAGAATCATTCCCGCTACCTCTTCTATAATTTCGCCTACGTATTCTCTACCGGTCATGACCGCTCTAAGTGTGGTAATTTTCTCCCAAGTAAATACCATTTTTTACTCGACAAATTCTCCTGAATTACACTAGCTGGCAAGTATGGCTAACTCGGATCGCATCAAGGTTTCGTTATCCTTAATCCCACTTTAAAACCCTCTGTATTGATCCCTCATATACCTTAGGAATGATGTTGTTCAACAAACACCTAAATATGTACTCTCTTCCGAGTAATACACACTAAATAGGTACAGTCGATTAAGAGCTCTTCACCAACCACAATAAAAACATAGTTGACAAATAGAGAAAATACTATGGCTCAATTATATAAAAACATAACAAGAATTTATCATATAAAAGGTTCTATCAAAACTCTAGATAACAAATTATCTATTCATAATAGTATGCATAACTACAATACTAGAATTCATACCTAATAATGGAAATAGGAAGAAGGAAGTGAAAAAACTCGGGAAGAATTCTCCGCCTTGTTCCTAGAGTGTTCTTACTTCCTTAGGTCGAATCCCCAGTCTCCTTAGTCTCCTTAGGTCTAAATTATGTCAAAAGTCCTTAAAATACCATTTTCCATGTATATATACTAAGTTGGGTCGGACCCAAATAATTATATCTTCTCTTACGTGAAAAAGGACATTTTCCCGAACAGGACGTGCGCGGCCGCGCACCTGCTTTATTTGCGCGATCAGTGCATGTCCGTGCACTTACCGCGTATTTTTTACCCTGTTCTATTGGAAACTTGAAGAAACATAAAACATTAAAGTTGTAGCCCTTTAAATTATATTTTTAACCATATATCGTGGAGCCCAAATGGAGTTTTGAAAAAAAAGTTATGTGCAGTTTACTAAACAGTGCATAATATGCCTACTCGATTCTTCATTTTGTTGCACTATCATCCGTTGATTCCCGAACACGATCCCGACATAATTACTTGGGTTACTCAGACTTGCTCCAAATTAATTAATTCATTCCATAACATCTACTTAGCTCGAAATCACTCCTATACAACATAAAATACACCATTAGTGTAAAGCACTAGCGATTAAAACTCAAACTCAATTGAAGTGTAGTAAATTAGAATATAATAATCGATTAAATACGTAATTATATCCAACCATCAACATCCCACACTTAAACTATTGCTCGTCCTTGAACAATCAGACTACACTTTATATAGGCACGACCTTTTTAAATAATTCTCCTAACTCATCACACCAAAAACATTTAAAATAGATTAAGCACAAAAGCGTACCATCTTCATCTCAAGATTTAATTTGACTCACAAGTACCATGCATTATTCGTAGCTCGCCCGCTTACTCTAACATAGAGGCAAATGATTACCTTTCCATCATGAATCAGGTGCCCTTACACAACAAAGAGAGTAGTTCAACACAATAATATTTAAGAACACTTAGGAACTCAAGATAGAAAAAATTAACTCACTCTCTGAAATAACATTCTTATGTCACTAAATATACACCATAGGCTTGTCCGTAGTGTATTACGCTACTAATCGAGCTCATTCAGTGTAGGATCAAGTAGGACTTTATTTGGATGTAATGTAGGTTGCGAGATGAGTAAGATGCATTTAGATATAAGAGTGACTACACCTCCCTAGCAACTTTAATACATATAATTTAACATTCAAATCTCATACTTATATCAAACCAAACTCCACCTTCACATTAATGTATATTACCCCATACTTCTTTAAGCACAATTATATCAAGATTTACCACTATCAATGAATATTTTTCATAGTAATACAACTATAATTTTCTTTTCTTTCTTTTTCAATTTCAAGTGGCTTTTATTTTTTTCAAAACAATGCAGCTCTATCCTTATTTCATTAGTTCTACTCAAAATCTAAACCAACCACCCCACACTTTAACTTTTACAAAGTTCATAACTAAGTGCTCATGAGAGGTTAAAAGGTTCAAATAGATGGTTAATTCAAACAAATGGTTAAGGCTTGTAATATGGTTGCCAAAGAAATGGGTTTATAGGCTCAAAGGATAACTATGATGCATAATAATTATGCAGGTAAAATATACATATCTAACTCAACAAAGAAATGCATATATCACTCCCAAGGCTGAACAAAACTACTATTTTGCTCTGCAAACACACGTGGAAAGTTCTAGGCATCAAATGCTATGCATAGAATAACACCAAAACTTCACACACACATGGCACATAACTCACTCAGGATCGGATTTATCAAGACACTCTAGCCAAAGCAGTTAAGCAAAGTTATGATCATACAATTTAAGGTACTTCTACAAGAGTCAAAAACTAGGCCTAAGCGTCACAACCAAAGTACTCACTATTCTCAACGCATAACAAAGTCAAGAGATATTGATTCAATTCAAAACACAGCACAATAGATCATAGTCCTAAGAAAAATAAAACTAGCTACACCCTATTCAAATAAAACCTTTAGAAAAGAAACACGACACAAAGACAACCCAATGGGTATTGCTATACTACCTATAAAATAAAATCTTTTATTTTTTCCTTTCGACTTAAATCCCTAAAGAAAATTGTATAATAGATCCATCGTCGGAAAAAGTCTAATTTTTTTTAAAAAAATTATTCAATTAAATTAACACAGCTAAAATGGCGTATAAAGTCACCCAGACAATCTCCTTACCCCACACTTAAAATTGTGTATTGTCCCTAATGCACATTATAACAAATAAGAGGGTAAAAGAAACTCCCAGGTAGGCCAAAGGCCGAAACACTAACAGCTCATCGGATACTCAGACTTCTCCAAGGCCAGGTCCTTCGTGAGGGTACCTTACACTTAGTTTCAACCATCTGGTTTGTTGTTGCATCATTCTAATAGCTTTGCCTTCTATGCTCCTAGAATATAAAAAATTTATACTACAAATATAATACAATTAAAAAAATAAAAAAAAAATGAAAGAAAGCAATAAAGATGGGTTATCTCCCAACAAGCGCTTGATTTAACATCACGCTCACGACGCGAATCACTTTTTGCCTCTGGCTCGAGCTTATGAATTGGACCCTCAATTTGGCATCAAGTTGTTGGCTATGCTCCGGAGGTGGAAGAATAAATCTAATTGGCCCAAGCAACGATTGTAGCATTCTGCACTTCTTGACCTTTACATGCTAGCAAGAAAAATTTCAGAATGTAGGCACTTTGTTCCTCATCTCTTGATTCCTCAATTGGCTTGGACGACTCTATTTCCATATCATCATCCAAATACAATGTGAAAAAAATGCTTGGAGTGTGGACCAATGCGCTCAACTACATGAACATTGGGATTGTCAACATCCTCAGTATCAATGACACTAGAGTCAACTAAATATGTATCTTCAATATCCTTGGTTGACTCTAGTATCTCTCCTACAACATCGACATCATCAAAATCTAGTTCGATTGATTGTTAGTAGTGTTCTACTCTAACCTCCTCCTCTAGCACCTCTTCGTATTTGTTTAGAACCTCCATTATAATGGCAATTTCTATAGCAAATTCATGCTCTTCTTGGCTACTATCCACAATGTAAGCTTGTTGTGCTTTACAAGGTTCGATTAGTTCATTTGCTTGAGCCTCAAAGTGGTGAATAGTTTCTTTTTGCCTTTGTATCTTCCATGGTTTCTCATCATATTATTCTACAAGGCACTTTAACATATCTTTGATCTCCTTTAGGTTAGCTTCCCTAGGTTCTTTGTTCCTGTTATCCCCACAAGAAAAAGTAGAACCATCATAATAAGGGGTTGAGGGAGGATAAGACATATGATCACAACCATAAAAATTACCATCTTGACCACCAAATATATCACACACATTCTCCACATAAGATTGAGTTGTTACACATAACTCGCTCTCGAAAATATTTTGATAATTTTGCGTTGGGTGGTTTCCCTCCACAATATGCATAAGAAGAATTAAAAAATAAAACTCTCATAATTCCAAGATGCCATGTCTCCCAAGTAAAAAATAAAATTAAAAAAAATCAAAATACAAGAAAACAAAAATAAAAGTTCAAGCTTGCAACCTAGAAATATGTACACCTACAACTACACCGTTAGTTCTCCGGCAACGGCGTCAAAATTTGATCATGCCCAACTATGCCTTATAAAAAGGACCAAAGGGTCGTTGCAAATATAATTCGACTTATAAGTTTGGAGTTGAATCTCATAGAGAACTAGGTTTAGATACAATTGTTCAATATTGCTTAGAAGACAAGGTCGAACAATCCCTATGTTATGAACATTAAGATTTTTGTATCTAATTAACTAACGGATTAAATTAGTAGATTACAATTAGGATACTAAGGGTTGGAGAAAGATTAAGGAGGTCTAGATGTATGATTTCCCCAATTATAGGAATCCTTCCCGCTACATCTTCTATAATTTCGCATAAGTATTCTCTACTGATCATGAACACTCTGAGTGTCGTAATTCTCTCCCAAAAACTACCACAATTTACTAGACATATTCTCCCGAATTACGCTGGCTGGACTTAAGTACAGCTCACACGTATCGCACTAAGGTTTCAATCCCACCTTTAAACCCCCCGTATTGATCCCTCATATATGTTAGGAGTGATGTTGTTTAACAACTACCTAAATATGCCCTTCTCCCAAGTAATACATACTAAATAAGAACAGTCGATTAAGAGCTTTTCAACCAACCACAATAATAACGTAGTTGAACAAATAGAGAAGATATTGCGCTCAATTATATAAAAACATAATAAGAACTTATCCTAGAAAAAGGTTCTATCAATACTCTAGATAAGAAGTTAGCTATTCGTAACAGTATGCACTACTATAATACTAGAATTTATAACCAATAATGAAAATAGAAAGTAGGAAGTGAAAAAACTCGTAGAATAATTCTCTGCCTTGCTCCTGGTGTGTCCTTGCCTCCTTAGGTTGAACCCACGGTCTCCTTAGCCTCCTTATGTCTAAATTATGTCAAAAGTTCTTAAAATACCATTTTTCCATGTATATATACCAAATAGGTCAGACCCAAACAATTATACCTTCTCTTATGTGAAAGGTGACACTTTTCCCTGACAGGACGTATGCAGCGGCGCACCTAGAACGGTGGCCGCACACATTTCACACTTTTTGCCTATTTGCTCAGTCAGTGCGCGGCCACGCACTTTTCACCCTGTTCTTTTGAAAATTTGAAGAAACATAAAACATAAAAGTTGTAGCCTTTGAGTTAGATTTCCGACCATATATTGTAAAGCCCAAATGGAGTGTTGAACGAAAAGTTATGTGTATTGTACTATATAGTGCGCAATATGACTACTCGATTCTTTGTTTTGTTCCACTGTCATCTGTTTATTCAGATTTCAAAGCTCCAAATCAGTTGAATTCATTCCATAAAAACTATATAGCTCAGAATCACTCCTATAAGGCATAAAATATACCGTTAGTGCAAAACTCTAGCGATTAAAGCTAGCACTCAACTGAAGTGCAGTAAATTGGAATGCAATAATCGACTAACATACGTAATTATAACCTATCATCAAGATATATAGAGAGAAAGATAGGAGAGATTCTTATTTCTTCCATGTATTCAAGTATGTCCCATATCATATTTCATGCCCTTCTTTATACTACTACATAAAAGGTTACAAAATGGTCTTCTTAAACATGACAATAATAATTAAGACCATGGGGAGGGATTATGGAGGTGCGAGAATTACGATCATAATAGTGATGGCTAATGTAAAATTATTTACATTATAGATGAAAATAGTAGAAGTAGTTAACATTCACATTTACGAAATGCTTTACAACAATAATATTATTATAATTTTTTTTTCGCGCTTCACGTACTTATAAGAAAGTAATGAGTTTTGTTTAAAGAAAAAAAAGAAGAAAGTAATGAGTTTATGTGTCATAGTATGGGTATGAGAAGGTAGTTTAACAGCAACAATTGCACAAATTAGGATATACACTTTGTGTTCTCAATAATCATGATTTCATTGTCACCAAATCGGACTTCCCACGCTATTTGTTTTTTTTTGTAATTAAACTTTTTATTAATTATCAAAAATGTTGCAATACACTATCATAGTCTAGCTTATACGCTGCTGACTATCTCATCATATCTATTTAACCACAACTATCCCTGTAACTATACCTTAACTATATTTACAAGAGAAATTGCTTCATCTGTTGTCTAACTTTAGGAGTTCCTCTAACATTATATATAGGCTAGTTCCGTGACTAAATTTCACTGCTACGAAAGCAATTCTCAAATATCCGCGAGTTTCTCTCCAGCCACAGAGCATAACATAGTTCTGCAGTCACCATTTTGAAAATATTGGCTCTACAAGACTTTTCTTTAGCTTTGCTAATTATCCACTGGAGGTTCTGGTCCCAGTTCTGTATTCTGGGATGGTCCTCTTGAATCTCAGTCATTGTTTTCTCCCATAGTTCTGTTGAATATGGGCAAGAAAGGAAAACATGTTCTCTGGTTTCTGTATCGTTTTGGCACAGTACACACTTCCGGTCTACATTAATTCCCCATTGTGTTAGCCTATCCTTTGTTGGAAGCCTGTCATGGAGTACTAACCATAGGTTGAACACAGCTTTAGCTCTGACATAGTTTTGGACAGTTAAGTTCTTCCAAGGGACTCTCGGCAATTGACCAATCTGTAGTAGATAAATCTGTCTAATGGAGCACACTTGCATATTGAAGCCTTGGTATTGTTGCAACACATCTCTTGCTGCTATGGTCTTTCTAACCATCCAACTAGCTTACCTGGGAATATGCATGTTCTCTAATTGGTGCAGCTTCATATAGACAATATGAATCCATTTTACCCACAGCCTGTCTTTCTTGTGAGCTATATCCCAGCAGAGTTTAGCAATTGTAGCCTTGTTCTACAGAGATAAGTTAATAAGATTCAATCCACAAGCTGATTTAGGAGTACACATTCTTTCCCAAGATATATAAGCTTTTTTAGAGATGGCATTTGATCCAGACCAGATGAATCTTCTACAGATTGCTTCAATTAGCTTCAGTATTTTAGTTGGGATGATGAAGAGTTGAGCCCAGTATGCCTGTATTCCAAACACCACAGATTGGACAAGTTGCAGTCTCCCAGCATAGGACAGTTTCTTGGCAGTTCATGATGTGATCCTAGCAGTGATCTTTTCCACTAATGGTTGCCATTGAATCAGTGACATCTTCTTGGTGGATAGAGGAATACCCAGATATTTGAAAGGTAATTCTCCATGAACATAGCCAAGGTGGTCAATAATCTGCTATTGCAATTCTTATTTAACCCCTCCAAAATATACTGAGCTTTTGCCCAGATTAGCTTTCAATCCTGAAGCTTCAGTGAATTGAGAAATACCGGAACATGGCTATGACAGACTTGATATCTCCTTTAGCAAATAAGAGCAGATCACCAACAAAGCTTATGAGAGTAATGCCCAACTTTTTACATCCAGGATAATATAGAAAAGCTTGATCTTTCCTTAGTTCAGCCAGTGATATGCTAAGATACTCCATGACTATAGCAAATAAAAATTGGGAGTACTGGATCTCCTTGTCTGAGGCCTTTAACAGCTTTAAATGGTTCTGTTGTTTCCCCATTAATCAACACTGTATAGCTTACTGTTTGGACACATACCACACTATTTGTTAATTATGCAAAAAGAAGTACTATCTAAAACCATGTCAAACATGGCTCAAATGTTCCTGTAAATAGAAGGATAAACATCCTTTTGTGACAGTCATTTAATTTGGAAGAGCCCAAAGTTTAAGAAAAAGAATATTTGAGAATTTTTTAATTTTATAAAAAAAATTTAAAGTTAAATTATTTCAAATATCAAAAAAATAAACTATTAAGAAAATAATTGTATTTAAAATATTGCTATATATTTTTTAAAATTGTGTCATGATTTTTTTTATTTTAACGAATAATCAAAATTATTTTCGATAAATACTTACTCGTACCTAATATTTACATTAAATAAATAAATATCTGACACAATCATCTATTATATAAACTATTCACTTAATTATAGTTAAATGATATGTATCCACACGCTTTAAATTTGAGTATCATGATCAATCTGTTAATTTGGTGCAAACACTCAGTGTTATTTACCCCATTTCTCCTATGCTTTTTTCTATTTTTATTTCGCGCTTCAAATATTCATTTATGGTTCCAAATATTCGTTATTTTGTACTTGCTTCAAGACGTGCTAACTTCACCACCGAAGCATGTTGGCATATCTTGGAGTAGATTCCTTCCCAATATATTTGGTTCTTTCTCTATTTACACATAATTTGAAGCATTTTCAAATAAAGTATTAATTTTCAAATACTTTTTAGTAATTTGAACTTCAAATTTCAATCTAATCACATCCAAACGCTTAATAATTAAACACTTTTAACCTTTAATTAATTGATGTGGTATTTGACCCTTCTGGCCGTGAAAGTTCACAAATTTAATAAATTAATACTAGTTAAAGTATTTAACTAATAACGTTTTATGTTATATTATATTTAGGGGTGTACAAAGGAAAATGACAAGCTGCACCATCCCGATAATTCGAGTCAAACCGAGAAAAAAAATCCGACTATGATTTGGTGTGGGAAAAAAAATTTGACAATAATTAGTTTGGTTTGGTTTTAACTAAAGAAAATCAAACCGAAACCAAACTAACCCGAAATTACATATACAAATTTTTTATATATATTTAATATCTAAATATACTTATTGTGATGTAATTCATAAATATTTCTTAAATTTTTTTATAATTTTATCTTTTAAGGTATTATTCTAAAGTTGGACTTAGTACTTTTGAATGTTCCAATAAGTTTTATAGCAATTAACATTAAAAAACTAAATAATGCTACCAAAAGCCTAAACCAATATCAAATTAATACTATTGCTAACAAAAGACATTCCAATTCAATACTATAAACGGGAATGTATTGAATATTTATATTTTGTTTTGTAATAATTTAAATAAAAATGCATAACCTATTTTTATTTTTTCTTTATTAGCATTTAGTCATATGATTAATACTCCTTAGTAGTTTAATTATTTTATCATAAATTATTACTTTTAGATTATGTTTATTTTTATTATAACTTTTTAATTAGCAATATTTATATTACATAATTTTATTGTCTTTATTGCTGAATATTTTAGGATAATGCCATGACACATCTCATATTTTATATTATTTTCTTGAAAAATACTCTATATAGTTGTATTTTACTAGGATTAAAGAAATATTTTGAGCACAATTGATATGTTTGGTTCTACGAAGATTTTAACGAAAAAAAACCCGAATAACCTGAGGAAAACTGAGAGTGAAAAATCTGAGTTTTATTGGTTTGATCTGATTTTTAAATTTAATAACCCAATATAATTAATTTTATTTGGTAGTTATAAAATCCGAACCAAACCGACCTATGTACACCCTTAATTATACTATTGATAGTACTAAAATAGTCTAAATACATACTGTATGACATAGTTTCTACATAAATGGTAAAATGGGGGACCAAACGTGCAATTATCCCAAGTCAAAATGTACAGCGTTTTCAGATCCTCACACAAGAAGACAAACACCTCATTACACTGAATCCAACCTCTTCACCGTCTTTTACCCTCTTTTTTCTTCAATCTACAATAAAAAAAACTCATCTCCGAGCTCCGCTATCTCTCTCCGCCGTTCACGGCGTTCGCCGACGTACACAAAATGGGAGGAAAAAACAGAAAAAGTTCCATTAAAGACAAAAATCGAAAGCCCAGGAGCCCATCTTATTCGGGTCGGGGCTTGTTCGTTGAAGGCGGAGTCTTATCTGATTGGGCTGTTTACAATTCTCCTCCTTCAAGAGGTTTTTTCTTCTTCTTCTTCTTCTGAATCATATGTATATACTTTTGTGTTTAAACTGAAATTATTTATTTATTGATTTATTTATTTGGGAATTTAGGGAGGAATATGAAAAGTGGAAATGGAAGTAATTCAAGGGACCTTAATAATACAGCTGTTAGCGGCTCGAGGAATGCTTCGAGTTCAAAGAGCGAATCAAAGAAAAGTAGAGGAAATGAGATACATTATGTATACCCTTCTGCAGATTCAGTGGTATGTTTTTATCTAGATAATGCTAAAAGATCGAATTTTTATTCAAGGATCAGTCTGTTTTTTTTTTATAAGTGTAGCAGTTGCTAGGGTTATAGTTAGGAATGAATAGGTTAAAGTTAAGTATTATTTCAGAGCCAGATTTGTATTATCGTGAGGAAGGTTATTATATAGTTAAATTCAGAACAATTGAAGATGCTAAGGAAATCCTATGTGCAGGGCCCTATTCAATTGCTAACAGATCCTTAAACAATGGACACCAGATTTTGATTTTACGGAGGAATTCCCTACTGACATTCCTCTATGGGTAAAGTTTCCGAAGCTTCCATTGTCTTGCTGGGGAATGAGATCATTAAGCAGGATTGCAAGTGTTTTAGGGAAACCTATATTTGCAGATGAATGTACAGCTAAACAAACAAGAATTTCCTATGCCCGAATGCTTATAGAGGTTAATGTCACTAAAGAATTACCAAGAGAAATATGGGTAATGGATCCAAATGGAAAGAAGTTCTTACAAGAGGTGATTTATGATTGAAAACCTTCCTACTGTGAAAAATGTCAAATGATTGGCCATAACTGTTCAGTCCAAATAAAGCAGAACAGAAACCAGCCTAATCAAGTGAGGAAGGGCAAGGTAGTTCAAGAATGGAGAACTAAGGTCCCAGTCCAAACTGTGCCTATACAAAAAGAGATAATAGTGCAACAGAGTGTGCCAAACGAAGACCCTACAAAGATCAATGTACCTCAAAAGCTTATGACAGGGAAAGAAAAGCAGGAAGAGAGGGAAGAAAGCTCAGAGTCCAAGAATTCAACTTCATTAATTTCCCACCATTGTCTCCCATTACTGTTAATAATAGATTTGAGGCAGTCTCTGGTAGTAAGCATGAGGTTCCACCTGGGGAAATGGGGGAACAAGTTTTCATCAATGAAGTGGTTATTCTAGAATATAAGAGGTGTAAATAAAAGATACAAGCAAAAAAAAGTTAGGGAGTATATTAGGAGAAATAAAATTAGTCTTGTTGGATTGGTAGAAACTAAGGTCAAACAAATAAATGCCAGTAGAATTGCTAATCTGCTGGCTCCTGGATGGGGTACTCTAACAAATTATGACTCTGCTGGAAATGGAAGAGTGTGGATACTATGGGATATAACCATGTTTGAAGTTGTTGGTATTCAGGAGGAAGATCAATTGATACATAGCAACGTTAGCAGCAGAAAAGGAGATATTACTTGCTACCTCACTGTGGTGTATGGGTATAGTGGAATGGAACAAAGAAGGTCTCTATGGAGTAGTCTACAGGCACTTCCATCAGATATAACAGATGCATGGGTAGTTGCTGGGGATTTCAATGCTGTTTTATATGACAAGGATAGACAATCTTGTAACCCTGTTAGGTACTCTGAAATTCAAGAATTTAGTCAATGCATTCAACAAGCTGGACTGTCAGAATTGCCTTGGAAGGGTGAGTACTGTACCTGGACAAACAAGCAGACTGGAGTAGATAGAGTATGTAGCAGATTGGATAGAGTATTTAGAAATTATGGGTGGATGATCAAGTGGAGCCAAGTGGAAACTATATATGATCAACCATTAATTTCTGATCACAATCCTATGATAGTGACATTGGCATCTTCTTCCTGGAAAGGCAAGATACCTTTCAAATTTTTCAATATATGAACTGAACATGAGAAGTTTCACCAGATTGTGGCCAATGTCTGGCATTATGACAACTCAGGATCTATGAAAGCAGTATGGTCCAAGCTCAAAGCATTGAAAGGTCCTTTAAAGACCTTAAATGTTAAGGAGTTCAAGACTATTACTCAGAGGATAGAACATAGCAGACAAGAACTGAAAGAAGTATAAGAGCAAATGCAAAGGCATATTTAATGAGTTGCAGCAGAAAGAGAAAGAGATAGTTTTGAATCTGGAAAAGTGGTCACTAATTGAAGAAAGTGTATTACAACAGAAGGCTAGATCAAAATGGATACAACTTGGAGATTCTAATACCAAGTACTTTACTGCAGTCCTGAAAGAAAGAACTCAGAATAAACAGATCACAGAACTCACAAATGTAATGGGAGTCAAAGTCAATACATCTGCAAATATAAAAAAGGAGATCACTGGTTTCCATAAGACACTTATGGGATCATCAGCTTCATCTTTTCCAGCAATAAACAGAATGTATATGACAAATGGTCTAGTCCTAACACAGCAACAAAGAAGGGAATTATGTGTGGATATCAATGATCGTGAAATTGTGGAGAGTCTAAAAGCAATTGGAGATGATAAAGCCCCAGGAATAGATGGTTACAATGCCCTTTTTTCAAAAAGTCTTGGAACACTATTAGCAGGCAAGTTATAAGTGCCATCAAGGATTTTTTCTTAACAACCAAGATGTACAAGCCTATAAACTGTGCCACTATTACTCTAATTCCTAAAGTATCCAAACCAATTACAGTTAAAGAGTATAGGCCAATTGCTTGCTGCTCAGACCTCTACAAAATGATATCAAAAATCCTGGCCAATAGACTGCAAAAAGTCATGCCCAACATCATCAGTGAAGCTCAAACAGGTTTTATCCCAGGTAGAAAGATAGCTGATAATGTCATCTTGGCACATGAGTTAGTCAAAAGCTATACCAGAGCCCATGTGACACCTAGATGCATGATTAAGATTGATCTCCAAAAAGCCTACGACTCAGTTGAGTGGATTTTTCTACAACAGGTTATGGAGGGGATTGGCTTCCCAAGTAGATTTACTAACTGGATTATGGAATGCATTAAAACAGCGAGCTTCTCAGTACTGGTCAATGGAGAGGCAACAGAACCTTTTGAAGCTGCTAGAGGACTTAGACAAGGGGATCCAATTTCCCCCTTCCTATTTGCACTTGTCATGGAGTACTTGAGTAGATCATGTAATGAACTAAAGAAAGATCCAACTTTCCAGTTCCATCCTAGATGGAAAACGTTAGGAATTACTCACATGTGCTTTGCTGATGACTTGCTACTGTTTGCTAAAGGAGAACTTGCCTCTATCATAGCCATATCCAAATGTTTCTCACAATTTTCTGAAGCCTCAGGCCTGCACGCAAACCTGAGCAAGAGTTCAGTATACTTTGGTGGTGTTACATTGGAAGTGCAGACACAGATTATAGACCACCTTGGTTTTGTTCATGGTGAACTACCATTCAAATATCTAGGTATTCCTCTTTCCACCAAGAAGATTGCCTTGATCCAATGGCAGCCTTTAGTGGAGAGGATTACTGCTAAGATCTCTTCATGGACTGCCAAGAAATTATCTTACACTGGGAGGATCCAACTAGTCCAATTTGTTCTATTTGGCATTCAAGCATACTGGGCCCAGTTTTTCATTATTCCTGTTAAAGTCCTTAAGATGATTGAAGCAATATGTAGAAGCTTTGTTTGGTCTGGATTAAACTCCATTACTAAGAAAGCCTATGTCTCTTGGGACAGAATGTGCACTCCCAAATCAGCAGGAGGAATGAACCTTATTAATCCTATGCTCTGGAATAAAGTTGCAATTACAAAGACTTGCTGGGATCTAGCTCACAAAAAGGATAAACTGTGGATTAGGTGGATAACTGTTTACTATATAAAACATAATCTGATAGAAGACATGCCAATCCCTGCACAGGCAAGCTGGATGGTCAGGAAAGGTATAGCCTTCTAGAGATGTTCTGCAGAAATTTCAAAACTGGAGGAGACAGGAATGCTCCATTAGACAGCTATATCATTTGCAGTTAGGAGACCTGCCGAGAGTACCATGGAAGAATCTGATCATCAAGAATTATGCTAGACCAAAAGCTGTCTTCAATCTGTGGCTGGTTCTACAGGGCAGATTACCAACCAAAGACAGATTAGCAAGCTGGGGACTGAGTGTTGATCAGCAATGTGTTCTGTGCCAGAACCACATAGAGACCAGAGATCATCTTGTGCTATCATGTCCATTTTCATCTGAACTGTGGGAGCAAGTAATGCAGTGGCTCCATGAGAGCCATCCCCAGTCATGTACTTGGGACCAAAAACTCCAATAGTTCATAAGTAAAGCTAAAGGGAAATCTTGTCGAGCCAATATCTTCAAAATGGTAATTGCTGAAGTTACATATGCTGTCTGGATGGAAAGGAACTCGAGGATTTTTAACAACATTTTTCGTAACTGTGCAGTTTTGATGAGAGAGATAGCGTACATTTGTAATGTTAGAGGTACCTCGAAAATTAGTAAACAGTTGCAGCATTTCAAGCTTTAGTATCATCAGGAGATAGGTTTGGTTATATGTAGTTACTTGATGAATTAGAGTAGATAGTCAGCTGAGTATAAGCTAATAAGCTAGACTATAGTACTGTAATGCAAATACGTTGGTGATTAATAAAAACTTTAATTACCAAAAAGTTAAGTAGTATGCACTAACGGTGCAAAAACTATTTGCAAAGTCAGGTCACTTATTAGGTAATTACATTTAAACCTCTTGATAAATATTAAAGATGGTAACTAATCTGCTATCACATGTTAAAATTTCCCGATAGCTTAAAGAAACTTTACACCGATAGTGCAACAACATCAATTAAGCTTCAGTCCCAAACAGGTTGGGGTCGGCTTTTTGAATTTTCGCTGATCATGATACTTCATATAAACTCATCTTAGGCCAATAATATACAAAACAAAGTAATAATAAAAGTAAAAAGTACTAGAAGTTCATTGCACTTTTTAAATTTCTAAAAGACTAAACAACTCCTATAAGACATAGGATGTTAAACACTCATAAGATGGGAGGTAAAAGCGCTAACATGACTAAAACATATTCTCACCTAATAGTCTCTCTTATATGGATCTTACACCGCTAGTGCATTAACTTATCCTTTTTAGTTTTTTTAATTGTCAAAGATTGAGTTTTTACTGAAGAATGGTTAATTTAAGGTCATGGGGAATGATGATAACAGAGATATTTCTGGGGTTACTGTTGATATCCTTACATGGAATTGGAATATTGATTAGATATGCTTTTGTTATAGTGAGGATGAGAAAGTTGTATGTCTGTGCATCACTTGCTGTTAGAGGATTAAAGGTTGAACCTTTAGGGAATATTTGTATTGTATTTTGTTAAAAAAGAACTATACACATCTGGTGAGGGGTAGTATCTAGAGGTAAGGTGCTGTAATTCGAACTTTGAAGGATTATTGAGTTAATAATTTATTTCTGAACGCCAATTCTAGTTTAATAGTTTGGATTTTAATCAAATATTTGCTTGATCCCTGTTGTTATTGGCTAAAGACGGGAAATTTGGTCATGATAAGAAAAAAGGACTAGGAATTTGGATTTTCTGCTTATTTTTTCTGATGGATTTGGATGGTAAGACAGTTATTTTAGCGTTATAATTTTTTTTCTGCTTAACTATCTGCCCAGTATGTATTAAGGATTAGCATTTCCTCAAGTTGATCGAGTATGGAATTCGGTTGTGGGCTATTTATCCATTTTAGAGGGTATTTTCCTGAGAATATTGCAACAATATTCAGAATGCATTTCCACTGTTTACATTTGTTTATCGTTGGTCAATTTCCTTATCATAAAGTAAAAATAAAAATTACAATAACTTTACAGTAGTTTGCATTGCTGATGAAACTATCTATTTCTCTTTTTTTCAGATAAGTTCAGATGCGGTGCGTAGTGAGGGAGTAAAAGATGACAAGTTGGATCGAGAACAGCCTATTCTTTTGGTTGATGTGAAGGAAACACAGATTGTTGCTTTCATAGATGAAGGCCAAAATAAGGAACCTCAAAATGAGGGATGTATTTATGATTGCACAACCCCTTTGTCTCTAGATGTTGGACAAAATAAAGATTCTCGTGAAGTAGACTTTGCTGTAGACTATAGTGCTGGTTTCTCAATGGATGAGAGCTCACACAGAGGATTGGGATTCTATGATGATGCAGAAACAACACAGGAAGGAGTTGGATTGTCGTCCAAAGATGAGAAGGAAAATCCTTCTTTCGAGTCATCGTCCTCTGAGGAGGATATGGATGCTAATGGTGGCTTCCCCGGTGGTGCTGATGTCGAGATGGACGACGACCTGCCAGCTGAGACATCATCTCCTGTGGAAAATGAGGGATTTTTGTCTATTGGGGGGCTTAGGCTATATACTCATGATTTATCTGATGAGGAAAGCAATGGTGATGATGAAGACAATTCATCTGAGGATGGAAGTTCTTGCTCTTCGGAATCAGAAGAATCTGACCAATCATCTGAAAGTGATGGCTCATCCAATAGTGATTCAGATGTTGATGAAGAGGTTGCCGCAGATTATTATGAAAGCACTGGTGGCATGAGCAATGTTATTGATGTTAAACAGTTGGTTGGACAAGTTCCTAGTAGCGGTTCTGATGATAGCTTTGATGAAACCATAGAGAAATTGGGTGGGATTGATCTTCAGGAAGCTTCTAGGGAGTATGGAATGAAGAAGAAGCCTCAAACAGAGAGGAAGTACCGAGGAGGTCAGAAATCTACTCCTGCCAAGCATGTCCGGGGATCTGATTTGGATGGCATTATGTTTGTAAAAGATCCGAGAACAGTTTCAGGGAAAAAGAAACATGCTGCCAAATTTCCTCAGTCTTGGCCGTTTGAGTCTCAGAAGAGTAAACATTTCGGGAGGATTCCAGGTAAAGATATCTGCCCCATGACCAGCTTGAGACAATGTGCTTTGTCCACATGTAAATTTGCTTATGCCTACATTAAATTTTAAAGTACTTCATCTTATTACTCTCTTGGATTTCAAGAGGATAATGTTCCTTTGGAATTTTCACTCCATGCTTTTGTTGTCATTATTTTCTATGTTCACTTGTTTTTGTGTATTGACCATGTGCCTTCCACTCCACTGTATATACCCCTAGCTTATGTTTTCAGGTGCTAAGAAGAAACATCGCAAGGAGATGATGGCTTTGAAGCGTCGAGAGAGAATGCTCCGCCGAGGTGTTGATCTTCAGAAGATAAATTCAGTAAGATCTTGAAAATGTTTGCCTTTGCTCAATGTTTAGTCTTTTGTGGCTTCAATCTTTGCACCAACTTGATTGCATTAATTGCCTTTGCTCCTATGCGGATCCCTCTTTTTGACAATTCTTATGATTCTTTAATTGGTTCGAACATAATGGAAGAATATATTGGGATATGGTTTAGCCTGTGAAAGCTTTTTCTGGAATTAATGACAAGCTTGTGAAATCATGATCCTGAAATTTGTTTCCAGAAGAAAATAAGAAGGCTTAGCAGAAAGAATCGAAGGTTTTTGGTGCATTAGATACAAAATTGTATTTGTTTGATTTCTTTCTATTTCGCTAAATTTGTTTAAAACCTTTGTGAGTTGAAACTAGGTCATAAGTGAATCCAGATATACTACAGAGCGTTATAACCAAATTTTACTGCAAATACTTGTAGGCTGGGAAATGTGGGAGGTTCCTAATTAAATTAAGACAGTTTCTCTTCTATTATAGACTCAGGCTAAGAAAAAAGTTTGCAATGAAAGTACCTCCATGAATAGCTAAAGGAATAAGGAACAGAAAACACCACTCTTGCCTAAATGGTATTTTAATGAGAAGTTCTTGAACCATCATTCCTCAATTGGTCTATGAGGATCACCTATATGCTGATTGACATAAAGGCATAACTTTTTTCGGTAGATTGGTTGGTTGGTGTCTTCATGTTTTCCTCTTTCTATTTCTAGTTTTGTCCATTTCAGTAGTCGATTAACAGTTTGGTGAGCAGATGATAATGGTGTGAATTAAGTTGCAGTGGGATTATCATTGAGTCATTTTATATCCCCTTTCATAGTATTTTCCTTTTGTAGCTGGGTCGTTGTGGTAGTTTTTCTGGAACAAAGACAAGCATCCATCTTTGCCCTTGAGTAGGTTAATTTTGTAGATGATTTTCAGACTTTTATGGCTTCTGCTGTTATGCTCCAAGACACTGCCTTTTCCCCCCTCAGGCCTCTGTATATTTTTACATCGAACAGGGTTGGGAACCCATTTGTTGCTTTGTGATTGTAATCATCATCTCCCAAGTGATGTAGACCATAGTTAAAATGCAGGGCATCAAATCAAAGAAACCAAACTGATGTTGACTAGATTTATGCAAAAGCAATAATCTTCTTTTCCCTTTTTAATGAAATTTCCTTTCACTCTTAAATTGTAGAAATTGCAGCAGATGGTTTTGGATGGAGCTGCTATGTTTTCTTTCCAACCTATGCATTCACGTGATTGTTCTCAGGTATAGTGTTTTGTCCTAACTCCTACCTATGTTCAAGAGATAGAAGTCTTTTACTTATCTACGTGTAATCCAAGTAACTTTCATCTTTATTTTCACCGTATCTCGAAAACATTTTCCATTAAGTGCCAATTTGATAATGCTTCTGTTTTTCTCAAGTAGGTATTATCTCATGTATAGTCGAAAATAATTTAGAAAAAAATCATATAACAGAGAAAAAATTCTTATACGATATTTCTAAATTCTTCTGGTGCTGCTTCTTTGTATTGAAAAGCTGTAAAAGTGTGCTAGATAGTGATATTACTCATTTGATCTTGTTTTGCTTTTTCTTATGTACAACAACAACAACTACCCAGTATATTCCCACCAGGTGGGGTCTGGGGTTGCTTTTTCTTATGTAAAAAGCATAAGAAAAACTACCCAGTTATTTTTCATAGAAGTTGGTTAGCCTTAATTATCAAAACAATTTTTCATTTTTGCTTTTTCTTATGTAAAAATGAAAAATTGTTTTGATAATTAAGGCTAACCAACTTCTATGAAAAATAACTTGCAAAAGGATTGAATTAATTGTCATTCAGTTGAGTGTCTTCTATGAGTTCAATGTACTATATACCACTTGTTTTGACACTCGGTGCTGAACATGGACAGGTTCAGAGGTTAGCAGCAATATACCGACTGCGAAGCGTTTCTCAAGGTTCTGGCAAGAAGAGGTAGGATACATTGTGCAAATAAGAGAAAGAAATATTAAAATAATATAACGGTTAGTAAACAAAGTATAGTAAATTGAAGAATCTAAATTAGGTAAGGCTGCGTACAATAGATCCTTAAGGTCTGGCCCTTCCTCGGATCCCGCGCATAGCGGGAGCTTAGTGCACCGGGTTGCCCTTTCTTTTTCTCATTTTTTTTTCCAATTAAGACAACTAGTAGATGCCAACTATTGCGGAAATAGTGAATCAATAAGAAGAATAAGTGACTTTATGAAAATGATTTGGGAGATGCTGGATCACCTGACGGACTGAGGAATAAATTTTAAAAGTTTGCTGATGGTCGGGGTAAATTTGGTCGGATATTATAACGGTAGGGGTAAGTTTGGCCGAATAGTATAACGGAGGTTAGATGTAGACAATATTCTAAAGCAGAGAGGTAAATTTGGACCTTTTCCCGATTTTCAATGATGATCAGCAGGGAAACTTTCGTTTAACGTGTAAAGAATGTATAAAAGCCAAAGTGTTAATTGCAGATGTATTTCCTGATGCTCCAAACTTTCTTAATTAATAAGAAAAAGATTGCAATATTCCAACATTTCATTATTTTCTAGGCCTTAAATAGATTCATTTCTATTGGCTTTTAGTTAGTTGTGAAAGTTATGGTGATTTTGACAGCTTATACTATTGATGGAAAGACTTTTTTTACCTTTGAGATGTGAATATTAGTAATGGAAAAGCTTATTAGGAGAAGATGTGAAATTGTAAAGACTTGTACCTCCACTTGATTTGAAGGCTTTGGACATGTATCGTAAAAAATTATACTCATTCAAGTCATCGCTGTTCCACTTTTTCAGGTTTGTGACAGTTACCAAGACACATCATACATCTATGCCTTCTGCCAGTGATAAACTTCGTTTGGAGAAGGTTATGTTACTTAATGCCTCCAGTTGTCGAAGATTTTAATTGTTTGGTTTACATAATACATTTCTTTCATTTGGTCTGAACTTTTGTAAAAAATGCCTGTTTCTTTCTGACGATTGGATCTCCTTTTTGAACATTCAGTTGATAGGAGCTCGTGACGAGGATTCTGATTTCACAGTCACCGGTATACAAAATCAGAGAAAGGATGGATATGCAGCGAAGAAGTCTGCGATGGGTAGTGGTGGACAATCTGGCCCAAGCAAATTGTTTAAAACCTCGGTAAATCCACGTGCACGTACAGACAGCAGTAAGAAAAGAAGGGATCAGAAAACACGCTCCTATGCCTCTCTTCCTGTCTCCTTTATTTCAAGTGGGATGATGTGTTCCGAGACAGTTGAGGAGAAACCTATTGAAACAACCGAGACAACCAACAGCTTCCATGAAACAAAGGTTGTGACCAACTCAATCGAATACGGTGCATTTGAGATGCACACCACAGGTTTTGGCTCAAAAATGATGGCAAAAATGGGTTATCAAGAAGGTAGAGGTTTAGGAAAAGATGGACAGGGTATATCGGAGCCTATTGAAGCGCGCCAGCGGCCAAAAGCTCTTGGATTGGGAGCTGAAATCCCAGAAACAAGTAGTAGATCAACGAAGAAGGAATTTCTACCCAAATCAGCTGTTCGGAGTGCTGAAGTCGTCAGTAGAAGTGGGAAATCCTCAAGGAAAGAGTCAACTATTGGATTTGCAGGATTTGAGATGCATACAAAGGGATTTGGATCAAAGATGATGGCAAAGATGGGGTTTGTTGAAGGCGCGGGACTTGGGAAAGATTTACAAGGCATAGTCAATCCATTAGTTGCCGTTAGACGCCCTAAATCACAAGGATTAGGTGCCAAAGTTAGATAAACATTAATCATCTTTCAACTACTAAATGTTTATTCCCATCATGATGTAGATTATGTTATTGCTTAGTTCTACTTTATTGGACATGTTAGTTGAACTTTGTAAATTGTCCTGAAATCTATAAGTACTTAACTACGGTTCTGGAGAATAAATTATAATTAGGTTTCAAGTCTTCATGTTCTTGATGGAGTTGTATGTCCCTTATTTGACTTGTGTGTTACTTTCTACAACAATTTCTATGTTCCTTTTCACAACAGATCGATAAACAAAGCGCAGGAGATCTTTGTAAGTTCATTTTCATCTATTCAAATTGTAGTCAGTCAGATATTTACGTCTCGTTTGTTACTACTTTTACTCATTTATTCAGTTTACTTGAACACAACACATGCGCAGGAAAGGATAAACAATCAACCCGGCTATTGCAGTAGCTAAGCAGCATTCCGTTTAATCTTTTTCAATTAAGGGTGTCTAAGGGGCAGGGTCAACCTGTCACCTTAGTTTGTTAGATTAATTTGAAGTATTATTATGCATGAAAATTTAGTTTTACTTTTTTTTTATTAATTTACTTGTCGTTAAATGCAAACTTAAATTTGCAAGTTCGAAATAAAAAAAAGCACTTGCAATTTATCAATGTAATTTTTTTCTCATCTTCATTATATTCTTTATGTTTTTACTTTACATTAATATAACTTACAACAGTTATACACAATACAAAAAACAAATTACAATAACCAGACCCGACCCCTTGGACCTGTAACCCTTACGTTCATTTTTTACCTGGATGAACCCGAACCCGTTAAGTCCGGTAACTCCTAAACCGTAACCGGCTCGATTTGAAACCCGGATGGTTTCAACTTTCCCTAGCTACCCGGCCCGACCGTTTAACACCCTTAATTTCAATTCCTGTGTCTGTTGTATTATCTTCTATTCAAATTATAGGTAGCTGATCGGAGGAGATAGTTTCTTCTCAAAGCAAGTGATTAACTTCGTTAATATATTACACATTTACACCTAATCTTGTTGCCTGTTCTCTTTGTTTTTTTTCTTTCTGTTTCTCTTTTTTCTTTTTCGGGGAGAAATAATATAGTTAGCTTTGACTTGGCAATTCAGATCTTCACAGCAGAAGTCAAGTTGCAGGAAAAGTTGTTCTTTTTCCTTTATTTCCTTTTTACGTCTCCCAGATATTTACGCCAAAAGTCAATTATATTTGTAACTTTACCTGTAGTAACGGCATAATTTTAAGAAATAATACTAAAACTGACGAGAGATGCAGAAATAGAAGTGTATGGACTGTTATTACGTAATCTCCCTTATTTGTTTCTTTTACAGGATACAAGGTGGCAAGGAAAGAAGCGAAGCTGCCGGTTACGGAAGCTAAAAACGCGGTGTTTGGTCGCATGTACGAGGAATTATGGGAGAAAGGCGGAGACATGAAGTTATTTCGGTTAGCTAAAGCAAGGGAAAGAAAGGCGCGTGATCTTGACCAAGTTAGTTGCATCAAGGGCGAGGATGATATAGTTCTGTGTGGGAGTTTCAAGTCAAGTAGAGGTGGCAGGCGTACTTTCGAGACTTACTTAACAAGGAGGGGGATCGTAACATAGAGCTAGGGGAGTTGAGGCATTCAGAGCTACATAGAGACCTTGGATACTGCAGACGCATTAGGGCGGAGGAGGTCATGGGGGCTTTGCATAGAATAAGTAGGCGTCGAGCGACCGGGCCTGACGAGATCCCGGTGGAGTTCTGGAAATGCATGGGTAGGTCAGGAGTGGAGTGGCTCTCCAGGTTGTTCAATGTGATCTTCAGGACCAAACGAATGCCGGAGGAATGGAAGTGGAGTACAGTGGTGCCCTTTTACAAGAACAAAGGGGACATCCAGTGCTGCAACAATTATAGGGGTATCAATTTAATCAGTCACACCATGAAAGTTTGGGAGCAGGTGATCGAGGCGAGGGTGAGGGAGATGACATCTATATCTGTGAACCAGTTCGGTTTCATGCGGGGTCGCTCCACTACAGAAGCTATCCACCTTGTCAGGAGGCTGGTGGAGCAGTTCAGGGATAAGAAGAAGGACCTGCACATGGTGCTTATCGACTTGGAGAAGGCGTATGACAAGGTCCCAAGGGAGGTTCTATGGAGGTGCTTGGAGGCGAAGAGTGTGCCGGAAGCCTATATCAGAGTAATCAAGGACATGTACGATGGAGCTAAGTCTAGGGTTAGGACGGCGGGTGGCGACTCAGACCATTTTCCAGTGGTTATGGGGCTTCATCAAGGATCGACGCTTATCCCTCTCTTGTTTGCCTTGGTGATGGATGCTCTAACCCGACATATTCAAGGGATGTGCCTTGGTGTATGCTATTTGCTGATGACATAGTCTTCATAGACGAGACGAGGGTCGGTGTTATTGAGAGACTAGAGGTATGGAGACAGACTCTCAAGTCTAAGGGTTTCAAAATAAGCAGATCTAAGACAGAACACCTGGAGTGCAAGTTTAGTGCCGAGCCGAACAAAGTAGGCAGGGACGTGATGATTGGATCTCAGGTCATCTCCAAGAGGGACAATGTCAGATGCCTAGGGTCGGTGATTCAGGGGGACGGAGAGATTGACGGGGACGTCACTCATCGTATAGGAGCGGGGTGGTCAAAGTGGAGGCTTGCATCAGGAGTCCTGTGTGACAAGAAAGTTCCACAGAAACTCAAGGGAAAATTTTATAGAGCTGTGGTTAGACCTACCATGTTGTATGGGGTAGAGTGCTGGCCAGTGAAGAACTCTCATGTTCAGAGAATGAACGTTGCGGAGATGAGGATGCTCAGGTGGATGTGCGGACTCACCAGGTTGGATAAGATTAAGAATGAAGTTATTCGAGAGAAGGTTGAGGTGGCCCGGTGGATGAGAAGATGCGAGAAGCGAGGCTGAGGTGGTTCAGGCATGTACGAAGGAGAAGTCCTGATGCCCCGGTGAGGAGTTGTGAGCGGCTGGCGATGGTCGGTGTACGGCGAGGCAGAGGGAGGCCTAAGAGGTATTGGGGAGAGGTGGTTAGGCATGACATGGCTAGAATGTGGGTTTCCGAGGACATGACCCTTGATAGGAAAGTCTGGAGGTCTAGTATTAGGGTTGTAGGATATGGGCTCCTAAAGTTTTTCGTACTCCTCACCCGGGGTTGGGTGAGGCTTGACAGGGCTATCCATAGATGATTTGTGTATTGGATTGTGTCTCCCGTATGGTAGTTATTTATGGTAGTTACGGTATGATATTATTGCATGCTATATGGTTCTTATGTTTAGATAATTATTTACGCTATTTCTGTTGGAGTTACTAATGTTTGTTTTTGTTTTTCCTTTCCTTCACTAAGCCGAGGGTCGATTGGAAACAGCCTCTCTGCCCTTTCGGGTAGGGGTAAGGCCCGTCTACATATTACCCTCCCCAAACCCTACTTTATGAGACTATACTGAATAATTGTTACTATTGTACAGGATAAAAAATATCCTATTTATATGGATGCAAAAGTTACAAGAGCTAAAAGTGAAGTATTTAAGATTTCGATGATACAATGCATAAGAATATTTAGGAATACACGTTCAATGTATTCATAAAACAATAAGTAACTATGAATATGATTAGAGAAACTGAGAGCGTGGAAGATAAACATCAATAATGTCTCAATCCCAAACAAGTTAGGGTGGACAATACAAACCCTAATTTATTTCATTAAGCTCAATCCATATCATCATCATAACCAAAATAAAAAAAATGAACATAAATAATGATGATAATAATAATAATAATAATAATAATAATAATAGTAATAATAATAATAATAATAATAATAATAATAATAATAATAATAATAATAATAATAATAATAATAATAACAATGTACCAAATCTATCCAACTTGTGAATATTACATATATGGATCTTTCTCTTTCAAAAGAGGTTGCTCTGATGGTAAGCAACCCACACTTCCAACCGATAGGTTGTGAGTTCTCTCCCCAAAAGCAAGGTAGGAAGTTCTTGGAGGGAAGGATGCCGGGGGTCTATTTGGAAACAGCCTCTCTACCCAAGGATAGGGGTAAGGTCTGCGTACACATTATCCTCCATAAACCCCAATAAATGAGATTATACTGAGTTATTGTTATTGTTGTTGATCTTTCTCTTTCATCATGCTCTATCAATATGCATAGTTAAGCTTGCATTGGTAAGTATTTGTCGGTCTTTTTTTAGACAATTTTCTTCCATATGATTTTAGGTCTACTTCATCCTTTTTAATACTCCATTCACCATAATTTTACACCTACAAAATGATTCATTTGTAGGTCGATGCAGGATGTAATCAAATCATCTCAAACCGTATTTTCTCATTTTATTTTTAATATGTGCTATTTTGATTTTCTAGCGAATGTGGTCATTTTTAATATTACCTTTCAAAATAAAACTTAACAATTATCGCAATTCTTTGCCACCTCACTTATATATAACATTCTATACCACCAACATTCCCAACATTTTTTCACTTTGGTTTCCCTCCTAGTGATTAAGTTAGAAATGTTTATAAGGGTATTCAAACTTGAAAAAAGTGGAAATTATCGATAAAAGATGTTAAATATATATATATATATATATATATATATATATATATTTTATACAGTTAAATCAATATTTTACTTATGTACTAAAATATATTTTTTTATAATATTTTGACGAATGGTGGTAATTAGTTGACCAACCTTAGCAAAAGTAGCTTCCAGGGGCCTATTTCTGTCCGGATAATTTTATCACATCAAATAAGACATACACACACATATATAGTATATACCTCTATATATATATGATCAATACAATATTTAGTTTTATTTATCTTTTTCGACGGTTAATATTTAGCTGAAATTAGAAAAAAACAATTCTCCAAAGTTGCAGTTACAAACAAATATTTAGAAATTGAAATTGTATTTGAATATAAATTTACCTTGAAGTTTATATAATATTAAATGTAATTTGTAAATGCAAATATTGTTTTGTGAATAATTTTATGTATTTATTTATACTTACAACAATATAATGTCCAAATGCCCACTAGATGACAAGAATCTCCATTTTACTGTTTAGGACATAAGTCAGTCATTTCCCAAGTGGCCCTCAATTTCTGCTCATATAAATTCTTGATTTCCAGATCGCTTCTTTTTCTGTCGCTCCACAATCTCTGCTCAGAATCCCTTTTGGAGGTGAGTTAGATCTCTGCATTTTTCATCTGAACCTTTAATATTCTCTGTCATTTTCTTTTTCTGTAAATTTTCTTGTTTATAAGACTGAATCTTGAATCTTGTGTAAAACCCCACTTGGAAACTCCACTGATCTTGGCATTTTACCTACAGATCTGATCAAGAAACAACTAAAAATGAGATCTTTAGACAAATTCAAGATTTGGGTTCTGTTAATCTGCTTGGTATTTGAATTGGGTCTTGGGTTTTATCTGCCTGGTAGTTACCCTCACAAATATGGTGTTGGTGATTTTTTGAATGTTAAAGTCAATTCATTGACCTCAATTGACACTGAGTTGCCTTATAGTTACTATAGCTTGCCTTTTTGTCAACCACAAGAGGGTGTTAAAGATAGTGCTGAGAATCTTGGTGAGCTTCTTATGGGTGATAGGATTGAGAATTCACCTTATAGGTTTAAGATGTATATGAACGAGACCGAGATTTTCTTGTGTCAAACTAAACCTTTGTCTGGTGAGGAGTTTAAGCTTTTAAAGAAGAGGATTGATGAGATGTATCAAGTTAATTTGATTCTTGATAATTTGCCTGCTATTCGTTATACGAGGAAGGACGGTTATTTCTTGCGTTGGACAGGTTATCCGATTGGGATTAAGGTTCAAGATGCATATTATGTCTTTAATCACTTGAAGTTTACAGTTCTTGTTCATAAGTATGAGGAGACCAGTGTGGCTCGGGTCATGGGTACTGGTGATGCAGCTGAGGTGATCTCGACGATTGGAAATGGTGGATCGGAGGCACCTGGTTACGAGGTTGTTGGGTTTGAGGTTGTTCCTTGTAGTGTCCAGCATACTCCTGATTCAGCCAAGAACTTGAATATTTACAATAAGTACCCGACTCCAATTGCGTGCGACCCTACAACAGTCGCCATGGCTATTAAAGAGAACGAGCCTGTGTCTTTTACTTATGAGGTGAACTTTGTCGAAAGTGACATCAAATGGCCGTCAAGATGGGATGCTTATTTGAAGATGGAAGGTGCAAAGGTGCACTGGTTCTCTATCCTTAACTCACTTATGGTGATCACTTTCTTGGCTGGAATCGTGCTTGTAATCTTCTTGAGAACTGTCAGGCGGGATCTGACAAGGTACGAGGAACTCGACAAAGAGGCTCAAGCCCAAATGAACGAGGAGTTATCTGGGTGGAAACTTGTAGTGAGTGATGTTTTCAGGGCTCCAAGTAATCCGGCACTTTTGTGTGTGATGGTTGGAGATGGGGTTCAAATCCTAGGGATGGGTGTTGTGACTATCATGTTTGCTGCCCTCGGATTTATGTCCCCAGCCTCTCGTGGAACGTTGATTACAGGCATGCTATTCTTTTATATGATTCTTGGGGTTGTAGCTGGTTATGTTGCTGTTCGCCTTTGGAGGACAATCTTCTGTGGCAATCACAAGGGCTGGGTTTCAGTCTCATGGAAAGCTGCTTGTTTCTTCCCCGGAATCGCTTTCTTCATTCTAACCACATTGAACTTCCTGCTATGGGGTAGTCACAGCACAGGGGCCATTCCGTTTTCTCTGTTTGTCGTCCTCATTTTACTTTGGTTCTGCATTTCTGTTCCTCTAACCCTGCTCGGTGGTTATTTTGGGGCGAAGGCTCCTCACATTGAATATCCAGTCCGAACCAACCAAATCCCACGCGAAATCCCGCCACAAAAGTATCCATCTTGGTTATTAGTTTTGGGTGCAGGCACCCTTCCTTTTGGTACTCTTTTCATTGAGCTCTTCTTCATCATGTCGAGTCTTTGGATGGGTCGTGTGTACTATGTCTTTGGTTTCCTCCTCATTGTCATGATCCTCCTTGTCGTCGTTTGTGCTGAGGTGTCTCTTGTTCTGACCTACATGCATCTTTGTGTGGAGGACTGGAAATGGTGGTGGAAATCTTTCTTTGCTTCTGGATCAGTTGCTATATACATTTTCCTGTACTCCGTTAACTATCTAATCTTCGATCTCAAGAGCTTGAGCGGCCCTGTTTCCGCCACCCTTTACCTTGGATATTCCCTCTTCATGGTCCTTGCAATCATGCTCGCGACAGGCACAGTCGGGTTCCTTTCCTCTTTCTGGTTTGTACATTACTTGTTCTCTTCAGTGAAGCTGGATTGAAGAAGTCTTTCGGGCAGAAAGGAAGAGATGGCATTTAAAAACAACCATTCAAGAAACAGATGCAGATGTCCAAGTCATTCCTGTAATTGTCATTTTGTAGGATATTTGGAAGATAAAGCCAATAAACTCCTCAAGTTTTGTTAAATTCTGTAATGTTGAAAATGCCTGCATTATAGTCACTGTAGCTTCATTGGTTGGTAGAATGCATATTGGTTGTGCTCTATGCTTAAAAATGTAATCTTTTACTTAAAAAGTTACTGAACCTAATTTTTTATGATCTCCAAGAAGATCCACAATCTCCATAAGTGCAAGAAGATCCACAATCTCCATAAGTGAGTTAACTGTTTAGTTACAGGAACTTGAGTGACCGTTTAGGGCTCGTTTGGACGAGGGATCAGTGATGTCAAAGGCCTAAAGCGCGCTTAAGCCCTGAAGTGAGACTCAAAATATGTTAAATTATTCGCCTAACTTTGTGGGCGCTTTAGTATCGCATCACGGTTCTAAGACATATATTATTCCTTGCCAATGAGTGTAATCATGAAAAGGCGATATTAAACAATTGATAGTTCACTTTATGGTAATTGTTTTCCAATTTCTTTGTCATATATTTGTTGTTCATGCTCATAATTATTAGCATTGAACTACAAATACATATTTTTACTTTTTCTCTAGTTGTGCCTTTTTTCGTTAAAGCCCACCCTTTATTTGTGTTTCGCGCTTAAAGCCCCAATGGACTTTAGAGTTTTTTTGCGTTTTCTTCTTTGATAACACTACTAGGCATAAAGGACAATTAATCTTGGGATTAAATTTGAGGATGAGTTTAGATATCTCGGGATTGTAGTATTCTTTTATTCCCGTGGAAAAGTAAGATACCTAATTCTGAAAAAATTAATTAAGGGATAACTTGTTTCCCAATCAATAGACCCTTAAGAAATTAACTCTACATTTCCACTAGGCTGACCAAGATCCCTTTTTTCTGGGTTAATAAATCTCTCACAGCAGGTTCATTCCAGTGTTGGAGCCAAGTTTATGTAGAATATATTGGTGGTACATCGAAAGAGAATAAGGGCTCTAGTCCGAGTCTAATTACACCGGTATTTATTTTCCTTTAAAGGGAGATCCTCTCTAGAGGTTATCCATCTACAAAGCACTTCTAGTTTTTTCCAGATAAAGTTCTAATTGAGTTGCGCTTTCTTGACATATATAATGTTTTATTACCCGTCTATCATTTTACAACACGAAGTTACCTGGTATTCCCTACTACTAATAAGGGCGGAGACTGCAACATAGTAGATAGTGCTTTATTACATTTACAGCTGGTGCCTTATATGTAGAAATTGGTCACATTTTTAAAACTGTTATAAAATGAAAGTAATTTAGTAAAACATAAACAAGAAATATAAGCAACTTAGTGAAACATGAACAAGAAATGCAGATAGAGAGAAGAAGAGATTTTCTTCTTCAATTGTGTGTATTTTCCTATCTATTACAAGGCCTTTATATAGGCATAAAAAGTGAAGAAAATATGTAATGGAATATGTCATTGAACATACAAAATATGTCATTGAATATGTCATTAAGCATTTGAGATGAAGATCATGGAAGATGAGTAGACATCCTACATAATATGATACTCCCTCTTTGGATGTCCATAGATAATGTGCCTCATTAAATCCTTACTAGGAAAAAACCATATGGAAAAAAATTCTAGTGAAGGAAAAAGAGTACACATGTATAGAAATATGCCCTTTTGTTGCCTCATTAAAAACCTTGCAAGGAAAACCCAGTGGGACAAAATCTTGTAAGGGAAAAAGAGTGCAACGCGCATTAACTCCCCATGAAGAGAGCATCAATTCACCTCCTTGAGCCTTCGCATCCCAATCTTGTGCACCATCTTCAAGAGATCGTTGGTAGAGATTGGATAAATAAATTAGCCATATTAACTATAATGAATATTTGCACCTTGAAATCATAACTCGTGATAGATATATAATGTCTTCACAAACATCATGGAACGGCTCTTCATTATCTCCATAAAGGTATCCTCGCTATCACATTATCATGCTTATAGTGATAGCAACATACATTTGTGCATAAATTGCACTGAGGAAGTGGTACCTCAAGATCAAGAATTGTAGATACTTCAAGCAACTTAAATCCTTCATGGATTGTCATATAAGTTATGTCATATAAGCCATATTATAGACTTTAGATGCATATCAAGTTTTTTTATGTCATGCTAGACATATAAGATATCGAAAACTGATTGCACATACCATTGACTTTATATTTTCAAGTATTTGAACTACATGTCCAAAACTACACGTCTTTCATATAGAATCAATTCTACTTGAATTGTATCACTTCCATTTTGCCAATATATTTGTCTGTATTCGACAAACTTAAGATCCTCATCGATATTTAGCGCTATCATAGATGTCGTCGACGAACATTTTATATCAGTTCCAATAAATTTTCATAAAGACATAACATAAAGATCTTTTCATTCATATATTCAGGTACCTGAATCTCTCATGAGATTTTATGAAGTGTTATGTCACGTGACCTTCTAGATCACTTGCCTCATTTATTATGATCACTTTGATCATTTGCTCATCTTCTTTATCAAGAAGTTCTATTTGAAACAGATTTGTCTATACGCTTTAAGCGTACCATAGATTTTGTCCTTCTAGGACTTAATATGAGCATTTGCAATGAGAATATAGTTACTTTCTTTAGGTCAATAAATGCATATGGAATGCTTTGCAATATGTTGCAAATGAATTATCTTTCTATGAACTTCAAGTTTATATTATTTTATTCGAGCATCTAGTTGTACAAATGATAATTCATTTCACGTAACTTTTTCTCAACTATTTATCATATCTCCTCCTCATGTTAGAAAAACTAACTTGCTTCCTCAACTTTGAGAACTCATCTTTGTGCTTTATGGTGTTAATCAAAATATACATCGCACATCAATAATATTGAGATGAAGTTATTTGGTTCCTGACCCTGAACCACTTGTGAGGGGAGAATGTAATATACTTTCGTATATAACATATATCAAACGGAGATAGATAACTTTATTCTCATAAGAAATAGTTTAGCTATTAAGTGGAGGGACTCAATAAATTATCTTGCTAAACCAACTATGATGTAAACCATCTTGCTCTACATTATATTATTGAGCAAGTTACCTCGCAAAACACCATGTTGCGGGTTAATAATAATCGCGCATGTAACCATCTCATAGATGCATCTTATGTGGTATACATGGCAGATGAATGGGCCCATATTCACATTTGATATTTCCAGCATTCATGGGGTTCAATCCCAACTTTAGTTGGTCTATTAATTAATAAGAACAAGCAATGTAAGAGAATTCGTAAAGAACTTCTAGTTCTTTAATAGTTACCCATGTGAATTCTCTATTATTTTTGCACATCATACTTAAATTGATATGACTAACCCAAATGTCAATTGAATAAGTTACCAATATGATAAAGTTCATATTTACATGCGCAATTATCAGTAAACTCCAAGTTTATTATGATATGAGTTTTTATATCAATAAACATCCACTTTATTGTGGTATTCGTTTATTTGTGTAATACAAACTGGAGAATAAAGCGGGTAGCGTTTCATATACAGATTATCCCGCTACAAGTTGTAGTAATAGAAGATATCAAATCTTTCCTTTATTTATTGTCTCAATATAATCGACCACTTTCGCATATACTTTGGAAACAGAATAAGTTTCTTTGACACTTACTACAACACAATACCTTATTGGTAATCAATTGTGTTTATCCAAAATAGTATAATTGGCTCTTGCAGAGTTCTCAATTAATTTGGTACTACCACATATTCATGAACATCCATATGGTGAATATCTCTTTTAAAGAGAATGTTATACCATTATGGTCATGGTCAAAATTGTATGCAAGATATGTTTCTTGCATTATTATTGTTCTTTAATAATTACATTGCCAAAATATTTTGACGTACAATAGGTACGTGACCAATGACCATTCATGCCATAATAATAATATTATTTTCTTATATCATCTCAACCCTCCTTCTAGATGTGAGTGTGGTATATTCAATACCAATAGCATGTTCATATTCTTCCAAGAATGAATACGTATTCATAAATTAGATGTTGTCACACTCACATCA
Organism: Nicotiana benthamiana; assembly: GCA_034376525.1. Lineage (NCBI taxonomy): Eukaryota > Viridiplantae > Streptophyta > Magnoliopsida > Solanales > Solanaceae > Nicotiana > Nicotiana benthamiana. The sequence continues at coordinate 132,442,292 of CM067335.1, forward strand.
TGAATGGACCATAATCATCTATTTATGCTTTATAAAATCTCATATTGTTAAATTGATGACAAATATTACTTTCACAGAGTGAAGGATTATTTTGAGAATCTTTATTATCTTCATTATCACAATGATGACGATTATAATTTCGTTTATTGCTAAATGCGTCTGACATTTGATTTGCTATTCTTTGCAAATGGATAATCTTTTGCACCTCTTTTTCATAAATAGAGGCACGTGGATCAAGCTGAGATAATGATGAATTTTTTCACAAAATTTTCCGTTTGGTTTCACTAACTTCTCCCCCCTAATTTTGGGAAAAGTGTCTCATCAAATCGACAGTCTGCAAATCGTGCAGTGAACAAATCCCATGTCAATGTTTCGAGGTAGCGAATAATGGAGGGCGATTCAAACTCAACATATATTCCTAACCTTCTTTGCGGACCCATTTTGGTGCGATATGGCGGTGCTACAGGCACATATACTGCGCATCCAAATATTCTTAAATGGGATATATTAGGTTCATGACCCAAAACTAATTACAACGGGGAATATTTGTGATAATTTGTCGGTCTGAGACGAACAGCATTGCTGCATGCAAAATGGCGTGACCCCAAACCGAAGTGGGCAGCCTCGTTTTCATGAGTAACAGTCTTGCTATCAACTGCAGACCTTTAATTAAAGATTCTGCAAGACCATGTTGAGTGTGAACATGAGCTACAAGATGTTCCACTTTTATCCCAATTGATAAGCAATAATCATTAAATGCTTGGGATGAAAACTCAACAGCATTATCTAGTCTAATAGACTTAATTGGATTATCGGGAAATATTGTTCACGACCCACTGGGATGAAAACTCAACAGCATTATCTAGTGCCATTAATTTTGCAAACGCAAGGTTGCGAGATGACAATAGGCACACATGAGACCATCTAGAAGATGCGTCTATCAAGACCATGAAATATATAAACGATCCACTAGGTGGGTGAATAAGTCCACAAATGTCCCCTTGTATACATTCCAAAAACGCAGGTGACTCAATTCCAATCTTTGTTGGTGATGGTCTAATAATTAACTTGCCTTGATAACAAGAAATGCAAGAAAATTCATTATTTAAAAGAATCTTTAAATTCATTAATGGATGCCCATTTGAGTTTCTATAATCCGTCTCATCATAATTGATCCAGGATGTCCCAATCGATCATGCCAAAGTGCGAAAGTATTGGAATCAGTAACCTTTTGGTTTACGGTAGAATGTGCCTCAATTGCACTAATTCTTGTCCAATACAGGCCACAAGATAAAGATGAAAACTTCTCAATAACCCTATTTTGGCCAGAGACATTCTTTGTAATGATGAGATATTCAAGATTATTCTCATCTATTGTCTCAATATGATATCTATTTTGACGGATATCTTTAAAACTCAACAAGTTCCTCTTGGACTTAGAGGAGAACATTGCATTCTCTATGATAAATATTGTTCCTTTAGGCGGCTATAGTAGCTCTTCCAGAGCCTTCAATTAATTTACTACTACCAGAAATTGTAGTAACATTTGCCTTACACATACTTAAATGAGAGAAATATTTCTTCTCTTGGAATATTGTATGTGTCGTACATGAATCAATTAAACAAATATTTTTACAATTAAACATTGATTCAAGTTTGTTTTGTGAGATATCCATATTTGCTTCCCATGGTTTGACATACAAAAGAAATATACAAATATTAGTATTTTCAGAGATAAAGAAAAAAATTCCATAAGACACAATCTTTGATTGAACAACTTGATTATATATGTATAATATGTACTTAATGTTGCTAACAAAATGTAAAGTCATGGGAGTTATATAATACTAGAAATGTAATCATACTGGCTATACACATAATATATTTATAATTATATGATGTATGTTGAAACAATCATATATTACATATGTAATCTGTAGGCATAGTATATATTATAAATTAATGTAGCAACAACTACATATATTGTACAATCACATATCTGCATATTTATAAGCCAATGTCGTACTAATATTCTGTTGTAGGCTTGTCAAAATAAATAGTTAAATGTAGCTAGTGTAGTATATCATGTTATACTGCACAATAATGTATAATCACACATTATGTTAGGTGTACCCAAGTACTTAAGCATGTAACAAGATATACTTGAATTCAATAAGAAAATAGACGTGAAAACAAAAACAATTTCAAGTAACCTCATTATTACTAACATGTTTTATTTCTAGAGAGAAGAAGATGATAATCAATAAAAACTTCTTGGATTTTAGTCAAAGTAGGATGTAATATTTTAATGATGCAAACACTATTTATATTCATATTTTGGATACGTACTACTGTTAAGAAAATATTATTGTTATCTAAGTCTATTGTTGATTACTTTTATTTATATTTTAATAATTCAAATCAATTAAGAAGCAGTTCATTAAAATCATTACATTTTAATTTATAAATAAAGAGATCATGGTGAAGTATGAGTATATTTCTCTTTCTATTTTTGTTTTTAAACATAATTGAGAAAAACTAAGTATCCAACAAAGCATATCATTATTCTTACAAAAGAGAGAAACATATTGTACCTGATAATTTTAAATCATAGTCGAGAACTTTAAAAGAAGATAACCTACCGGATGGTTAGAGACTCGTGCTGATAACGTGTTATAAAATGAAAGTAATTTAGTAAAACATAAACAAGAAATATAAGCAACTTAGTGAAACATGAACAAGAAATGTAGATAGAGAGAAGGAAGAGATTTTCTTCTTCAATTGTGTGTATTTTCCTATCTATTACAAGGCTTTTATATAGGTATAAAAAGTGAAGAAAATATGTTATAAAATATGTCATTGAACATATAAAATATGTCATTGAATATATCATTAAGCATTTGAGATAAAGATCATGAAAGATGAGTAGACATCCAACATAATATCATATTTATCATAATAAAAACTATAATTGTGGTCTGATTATTGTATACTAATGTTGAAAAATGTGATGTGGCCAATCTCTAAACAAAATGACAGAAAAGTGACTGTTTGGTCTGTGTAGACCAATGGGCACAACACCACAGATTTTCCAAGTGTACAAACCACTATTATTGAGATTAGTTATCAACAAAGCAGCAATTGCTTAAGGTATTAGGGAAGTTTCGGAGCAACACCAAAATTGTTTATAGATCAGTGGTTCGAGTCGTAAAAATAAACGTTAATATTTATATTAGAATAAGCTGTCTATATCATATTCTTAGGATATAAACCTTCATCAAACCCAGAATAAATACGAAATATCTTGTACATCAAACTGCAGTTTATTAACTGTAAAATTATTGGAAAGCACACTATTGTCAAATGTATTGGTGGTAGTGCATTTTTGTACAATATAAAAAGTATAAACAACTCCGCATAGCTGGCTGAAATACACACTTCTGAAAATGGTCATAGTTAATAAAAATAATTGGTCCAAGATATTTGTTATTTTTCGTACATTAAAAAAGAATTAATTTATTTATTACATGTTATTTTATTTATGGTTCTTATGTTTAGATAATTATTTACGTTATTTTTGTTGGAGTTACTAATGTTCTTTTGTTTTTCCTTTCCTTCACTGAGCCGAGGGTCGATTGGAAACAGCCTCTCTGCCCTTTCGGGTAAGGATAAGGCCCGTCTACATATTACCTTCCCCAAACTCTACTTTGTGGGACTATACTGTGTAGTTGTTGTTGTTGTTTATTTATTCACCTTTAACCTACTCGGATAAAAGCAGAGAGAGATTAATATAGTGAAAGCAAAAATAGTAATAAATTGAGATCAAAGAATAAATAAGAACAATTTAATCAAATTATCCTTTTATCAACGTTTTCATAAGGAGTGTGCAAAAGTAAAAAATGCCAAGTAAAACGGACAGATAAAAATAACCCAGACACATAGAGATACATCACAATTAAAATATCATTACCACTAAGATATCCACCACAATGTAAAGAGGAAAAAACACTGTAGCATGAAGATAACATTTGACAAATAATTTTATAGTATCTTAATTTCTTTAACCTTTAAAGAGTTTAGTTTTATTTAATTATTTGTTTAATTTGTTTGGAATTACATTGTTTGAGTCAATTTGTTCATATCTCCACTAATTCTATATGTATCTACTAGGTGATAATCATGCATTCATGCTCATGCCTAGTAGTGGCAAAATGGTTAAAAGAAAATAGTTAATCATTAATACTAAAAATTAATTTGGATATAAACTTTTTAGAAATAGGTCGAATATGGATAAGAACAATATTATTCATTCAGAAAACAGATAACCAATGGATAACTATTGGGTTTAACTTTTACATTTATAAAATCTCAAATTAGATGTTCCTCAAGTTAGGAGAATAATAATTCTTCCAAAAGTGATTATAGAAGTTATGGATAATATAATTACCAATATTATTCGTCAATTAACCCCTTTTTAATCCGTAATAAATATGAGTCGAATCGAATAATTTATCTATTTTTTAATTAGCGGGAAGTTAGTTAGTGTTCACTACTACTAATAAGGGCGCAGACCGCAACATAGTCGATAGTGCTTTATTACAGCTGGTGATTACTTCTGTGGCCTTTATACTTAGAAATTGGTCACATTTTTAAAATTAAAAATGTGGTCCGATTATTGGCTTTGAATTTTGAAACTTCAAACCTTATATGGCCACTTTTATAGATCTTAATGGTTATAGTTATTAAAAATAATTGGTCCAAGACATTTGTTATTTTCGTAAATTAAAAAAGAATTAAACTTTTTGTTCACCTTTAACTTACTCGGATAAAAGTGGAGAGAGATTAGCATAGTGAAAGCAAGAATAGTAATAAATTGAGATAAAAGAATAAATAAGAATAATTTAGTCAAATTATCCTTTTGTTCAACGTTTTTATTCAAAGTTTTCGTAAAGAGTGTGAAAAGGCCAAACAATACATGACAATTTTAACTATCATTATCACTAATATAAACAACAACAATAACAATTCAATATAATTCTATAAATAGGATATGAAAAAGATAAAATCATTACCACTAAAACATACACCACAGTTTAAAGAGAATAAAAACATTGTGGCATGAAGATAACATTTGACAAATAATTTTATTTAGTTGTTTAATTTGTTTAAAATTATAATATTTGAGTCGGTTATATCTCGACTAATTTCATAAAGTATCCCTTAGGTGACAATCATGCTCATGCGGAAATGGTAGGGACAAAGAATATTAATTCATTACTAAATGTAATATGCTAGAAAAGCAATTTTCTTATAGCTTAAAATAGAAAATTTAGGGATCAATAATGCTCATGCCCTTACAGATGCTTAGGGATCAATAGCCCCATTTTAGTTTTTAGTAAAAGTTGGACGGGCTGTCTTATATGATCACCCTTATTTAATTTATGTATTCTTTTAAAAAGAAATTAATTTGTATTCACTTTTTAAATAACTTCAGCATCTCTTTCCTTTTCTTCCTCTTCTTCTTCTTTTTCTTCTTCTTCTTCTTCTTCTTCTTCTTCTTCTTCTTCTTTCTTCTATTACTGTTACTGCTGTTATGAAACTCCAGTTCATGAGATAACTGCCATAAGTATATTTATCAGATTATTTAAAAATAAATTATAAATAATTACGTAAGTTAATAGACAATAATTTGTGAATATTTCCATGTACGGGAAGTTTAAGGCCACACTTAGTGATGCTTTTCATGGTAATTCTGTTCTTTTCATGTTTATTGTTTCTAAAATTTATGATTTAGATACCGTTGACAATCTAATTATTTTATAATAGTGATACACCATAAAAGAATAAGGTGATTATTTATCTAATATGTTAGAAATCTTTTTCAAAAACTTCAACTTATATAGTGCTGAATTTTTTACAAATGAACTAAATAACTTCAGAATCTTCTGCTGTAGTTTTTGAAAAAGCATTGTGATAAAACTAATGAATCCAGGACAAAAAAAACTTGAGCTTATTTAGTGCTGAAGTTTTTACAAATGAACTAAATAACTTCAGCATCTTCTGCTGAAGTTTCTGAAAAAGTTTTACGATAAAACTAATGAATCCAGGATAAAAAATACTTCAACTTATTTAGTGCTGAAATTTTTACAAATGAACTAAAAAAACTTCAGCATATTCCATTGAAATTTTTGAAAAAGCTTAATGACAAAATTAATGAATACAGGACAAAAGAAAAAACTTCAACTCATTTAGTGCTAAATTTTTTATAAATGAACTAAATAATTTCAGCATCACAAAACTTCAGCTACTAGAATGCTTAAGTTCAACAATTACAAATAAAAACATCAACAAATAAAGAAGAAAACTTCAGCATGCTTAAGTTCATCAATTACAAACAAAAACTTCAGCACTCTTAGTTCAGCAATTTTTGTTATTTCAGACCCGTCTACTAGAATGCCGAAATTTGCGTGATTGTCTTTCTTACACTAGCCCCGTATGCTGAAATTACACGAAAAAATGGGTATACTTGATTTTTTTTTTTTGTAAAAAGCAAGTACAAATTAAAATATAATTCAAAAAGCAAGTATAGATACAAATGCCCCTTATTCGTCCTTAAAGACTTTTTAGGGTTTAAAAAAACGTGTCCTTAAAAATCTGAAGATACCAAAAATAGTGACCCCATACACTATTTAGAGATCGAAAAATAAGATCCCTAAATTTGCACTTATGGAATATAATAATTAAGTTGAGTTTACATTACTCTTTTGTTCCTTTTAAATGTTGTGCTTTATCTACTGCTTATTATTTTGCTTTTGTCTATATTCTTGTGATGCTATTAATTCTTTCTAAGGTTTATTAATAGTATCGATATACTGTCTCTTTTCGTCTTTTTCAGTCGAAGGTCTATCAAAAATAAACTCTTTACCCTTGAGATAGGGATAAAATCTGCGTAAACACTATCCTACCCAGATCCCACTTGTAGGAGTTCGCTTGATTGTTATCACTATGACCCCTTAGGAACCTATTATTTGAACCTTGTCGATATTGACTTCCAGTGGCAGAGCCTACAACATATGTAGCGACAAAATATTTTGGTCGTTATGGACCCACGAATCAAACTTTTAGGTATGAGTGTACATAGATCGTGTTGGTTCGAATTTTACAATTATCAAATTAAATTAATTGTATCGGGTTATTAAATCTAAATACTGAATCAAACCAATAAAACTCAAGTTTTTCGCTCTCAATATTTCTCGGTTTTTCTTGGGTTATTCAATTTTTGTTTTCCGGTAAAGTTGCTTTAACTACTCATGCTATGAATATAGGAGCATCAACTCCGTTCCCGTGGACTTTTGAGGAGCGAGAGAAATTGTTGGAATTCTATGAAAGAATCTACATATAAATTATGCTAAAAAAATTTCTTTAATCCTAGTAAGATGCAACTATATAAAGTATTTTTTGAGAAAATAATACGAAATATGAGATGTGTCATGGAATTATCCTAAAATATTCTATTGTAAAGACAATAAAATTATGTAATATGAATATTGATAATTAAAAAGTTATGATAAAAATAAGCAAAATGTAAAAATTACTAAGTCATGCTAAAATAAGTAGACTAATAAAGTAGTATTTATTACATGACTAAACACTAAAGAAAAAAAAGTTATTGTTATGAAATAATATAAGAACAAGAACAATAATACAAGAACAAGAACAATAGAGAGAAAAGTAGAGAGAGGAGTATTCTTATTGATACTTTGGGATGATTTACAATGGGAGAGAACCCCTTTATTTATAGGGAGGTGGTGACTTAGCCACCAAGTAGTAAACCCTAGAATCTCTCTAAATATAGACATTCACCTTAAATAGGATTCTATTTATAACACTCCCCCTTGAATGTCTATTCAATAATGTGCCTCGTTAAAACCTTAACTAAATAAAACCCAATGGGAAAAAATTATAGAAAAGGAAAAAGAGTACACATGTTTGAATATGCGCCTATTGGTTGCCTCGTTAAAAACCTTGCAAGGAAAACCCAGTGGGACAAAACCTTGTAAGGGAAAAAGAGTGCAACGTGCATTAACTCCCCCTGAAAAGAGCATCAATTCACATCCTTGAGCATTTGCATTCCAATCTTGTGCACCATCTTCAAAACGATCTTTTGTAGAGATTTGATAAATAAATCAGCCATATTGATTTGAATAAATATTCCGCACCTTGAAATTATCATTCTTGATAGATATGAACATCTTCATATAATGTCGTGGACTGACTCTTCAATATCTCCATATAGGTATTCTCGATGCCATCATGCTCATAGTTATAGCAAGATACATATGTACATAAGTTGCACTTAGGATGTGGTACTTCAGGACCAAGAATTGTATATGCTTCAAGCAACTTCAATCTTTCATGGATTGACATATAAGTTAAGTCATATAATAGACTTTAGATGCATATCAAGTTTTCATGTCATGCTAATCAAATAAGATATCGAAAACTGATTACACATACCATTGACTTTATACTTTCAAGTATTTGAACTACATGTCTTTCATATGGAATCAATTCTGCTTGAATTGTATCTCTTCCATTTAGCCAATATTTTTGTTTGTATTCGATAAACATAAGATCCTCATCGATATTTAGCGCTATCATAGATGTCGTCGACGAACATTTTATATCGGTTCCAGTAAATTTTCATAAAGACATAACATAGAGATCTCTTTATTCATATATTCAGGTACCTGAATCTCTCATGAGATTTTATGAAGTGTTATGTCATGTGATCTTCTAGATCACTTGCCTCCTTATTATGATCACTTTGATCATTTGCTCATCTTCTTTATTAAGAAGTTCCTTTTGAAACCGATTTGTCTATACGCTTCAAGCATATCAAAGACTTTGTCCTTCTAGGACTTAATATGAGCATTTGCAGTGAGAATATAGTTACTTTCTTTGGGTCAGCAAATGCGTATAGCATGCTTTGCAATATGTTGCAATTGAATTATCCTTTTATGAACTTCAGGTTCATATTATGATATTCGAGGATCTATATATACAAATGATAATTCATCCCATATAACCTTTTCTCAAGTGTTTATCATGTCTCCCCTTCATATTAGAAAAGCTAACTTGTTTCCTCAACTTTGAGAGTCCATCTTTGTGCATTATGGTGTTAATGAAAATATACACCGCACATCAATAATGATAAGATGAAATTATTTGGTTCCTGACCCTGAACCACTTGTGAGGGGAGAATATAATATACTCTCGTATACAACGTATATCAAACTAATATATATAACTTTGTTCTCATAAGAAACAATTTAGCTATTAAGTGGAGGCACTCAATAATTATCTTGCTAAACCAACTATGATATAAACCAACTTATCAAGATGAACTATCTTGAATAGAAAATCTGGAAATTATGCTCGATGTTAGATTACTGAGCAATTTACCTCGCAAGCACCGGCCAGGCTGCAGGTTAATAACAATCGCGCATGTAACCATATCATAGATGCATCATATGTGGTATACATGGCAGGTGAATGGGCCCATATTCACCTTTGATATTTCCAGAATTTATGGGATTCAACCCGAACTCTTTAGTTGGTCAATCAATTAATGAGAACAAGTAATATAAGAGAATTCGTAAAGAACTTTCTAGTTCTTTAATATTTACCCATGTGAATTCTCTATTACTACACATCATACTTAAAATGAGATGGCTAACCCGAATGCCAACTGAATAAATTATCAATATTGATAAACTTCAAATTTACACCATGACATGTGCAATTATCAATAAACTTCAAGTTTATTATGGTATGGGTTTTTATACCAATAAATATCCACTTTATTGTGGCATTCTTTTGTTTGTGTAGTACAAACTGGAGAATAAAGCGGGTAGTTTTTCACATACAGATTATCCCGCTACAAGTTGTAGTAATAGAAGATATCATATCTTTCCTTTATTTATAGTCTCAATATAATCAATCGCTTTCGCATATACTTTGGAAACTGAATAAGTTTCTTTGAGACTTACTACAACACAATACCTTATTGGTAATCAATTGTGTTTCTCCAACATAGTAATAATTGGCTCTTCTAGAGCTCTCAATTAATTTTGTACTACCACAAATTCATCAACATCCATGTGGTGATATCTCTTTTAAAGAGAAAGTTATACCATTATGGTCATGTCAAAATTATATGCAAGATATGTTTCTTGCATTATTATTGTCCTTTGATAATCACATTGACAAATTATTTTGGCGTACAATAGGTACGTGACCAATGACTATTCATGCCATAACAATGACATTATTTTCATATATCATCTCAAACCTCCTTCTAGGGGTGAGTGTGGTATATTCAATACCAATTTCATGTTCATATTCTTCCAATAATGAATATGTATTCGTGAATCAGACGTTGTCACATTCACTGCGGGGATATGTGATTTTGTTATCCTTTTCAAATCTGTAAATGCGTCTGGCATTCGATTTGCTATTCTTTGCAAATGGATAATATTTTGCACCTCTTTTTCACAAATAGAGGTATGTGGATCAAGATGAGATAATGATGCATCTTTCCACAAAATTTCCCGTTTGGTTTCACCAATTTCTCCCCCTAATTTTGGGAAAAGTGTCTCATCGAATTGACAGTCTGCAAATCGTGCAGTGAACAAATCCCCTGTCAATGTTTCGAGGTAGCGAATAATGGAGGGCGATTCAAACTCAACATATATTCCTAACCTTCTTTGCAGACCCATTTTGGTGCAATATGGCGGTGCTACAGGCACATATACTGCACATCCAAAAATTCTTATGTGGGATATATTAGGTTCATGACCCAAAACTCATTGCAACGGGGAATATTTGTGATAATTCTTCGTTTTGAGACGAACTAGCATTGCTGCATGCAAAATGGCGTGACCCCAAACCGAAGTGGGCAGCCTCGTTTTCATGAGTAAATGAGAAATTCAAGATTATTCTCATCTATTGTCTCAATATGATATCCATTTTGAATGATATCTTTAAAACTCAACAAGTTCCTTTTAGACTTGGAGGAGAACATTGCATTCTCTAAAATGTTGTTCCTTTAGGCAGAGTTATAGTTGCTCTTCCGGAGCCTTTAATCAATTTACTACTACCAGAAATTGTAGTAACATCTGCCTTACACATACTTAAATGAGAGTAATATTTCTTCTCTTTGAATATCGTATGTGTGGTACATGAATCAATTAATCAAAAGAGATATACGAACATGAGAATAAACAAATTTAATCCGCTGCTTCATAATTAAACAATATTTTCAAAATCTGCTGAGGTTAGTCGATTAACTTAGTTAATAGTCGACTAACTTGGGAAGCAGTCATCAGGTTAGTTGGCTATCTAAATCAGATAGTCGACTATCTTACCTTGCGGAAAAGTCCAGTTTTAATGCGAAATATTAGTTAGTCGACTAACTAAGTTGATAGTCGACTAACTTAGTAAACAGTCATCAGGTTAGTTGACTATCTAAATCAGATAGTCGACTATCTTGCCTTGCGGAAAAATCCAGTTTTAATGCGAAATATTAGATAATCGACTAACTGTTAGGTTAGTCGATTAACTCTACTGGAAAATAAAAATATCTTTGAAATTTAAGCATATTGAAACATTCTAAAGAACTAATACTAACATTATATCATAAACTAACTAATACGAGCTGATACTAATGACTATTAGTTTATTCACTAACTAATACAAATAAGTAAAATAAAATAAAACAATTCCATCTTCCTTCATCACAGATCCATCACCGATTAAGTGATCTATTTTCCCCTCGGGTTGCTCAAAGAAGTCTGCCACATCCAAGTGGGTGATGTTAAAGTTGTCGTCAGAGACAGAATTGGTTTCAGGGCATTTACCTTTTAGAGATGCTTGATAAAGCTCAACCAAATGTCTTGGTACACGGCAAATTTTTGCCCAGTGCCCTTTTCCACCGCAACGATAATATATAGTTTATGAACTATTTGCTTTTGGATTCTCATCGCATCGTGCTTGTGGCAGAGTGACCAACTTCAGGTTGTCATATCTCTCCTTTAAGCCATTCCACAAGATAGGTGGATCTTTGACTGTGATATATTCAATTTTCAAACCTTCATCAAGGTGATGGCGCAAGAAAATTAAGGCCTTAGCACAGTTTCAAACCTTCATCAAGGTGATGGCGCAAGAAAATCAAAGCCTTAGCATAGTCTTGGGTGGATGCATTATTTCTGTCTTTAATGGCGTCTCCAAGACCCATTACATCCAAATGGATTTCATCATCCAACACCCATGTCATATAGCTCTTGCCCGAAATTTCAAGGGCAACGAACTTTCTTTTCATAATCTCAGACATAAAACAAAATTACATCAAGAGCGTGTCCATACTTACGGGCTTTAATACAATTATCACATTCACTTCAGGGAATGGATCATAATCATCTGTATGTGCTATATACAATCTCATGTCAAATATTACTTTCATAAAGTGAAAGATTATTTTGAGAATCTTTATTATTCTCATTATCACAATGATGACGATTATAATTCCGTCTATTGCCACGTCCACATCCATTGATACCTTCACGGTAATAATTTTGTCTTCTTTCAGACTTATCACATACTGCTATCACATTCTCTAAAGGGAATGAGAATGAAGCAAATTCAATGGGACGAATTTTCAATTCTTTGCCCACAATCATACATGAATTTAATCATGGCAAGACATAGAACTTTTACTACTTCACGTGGTTATAATTCCTTACAAACTCCATTAGAGTTATAATCAAACTTTGTTGTCTATGTTTGTATATGAAATCAAATCGTAGAATTTCAAGAATTTGAAAGGGAAAGTAAATTACTTACCTTTAAGGTATACCAATAAATGTTGTGATATCAAATATACCTCTTGAGTTTCCATCCCGTTGCATTACTTTATGATGATACCATCTCTTCTATTTTTCCGTATAGAAATTCTGGAAGAAGGAAGAAATCAAATTCAATTGGTTAGAGACTCGTGCTGATAACGTGTTATGAAATAATATAAGAACAAGAACAAGAACAATAGAGAGAAAAGTAGAGAGAGGAGTATTCTTATTGATACTTTGGGATGATTTACAATGGGAGAGAACCCCTTTATTTATAGGGAGGTGGTGACTTAGCCACCAAGTAGTAAACCCTAGAATCTCTCTAAATATAGACATTCACCTTAAATAGGATTCTATTTATAACAATTATGCATTTTTATCTAAATTATTGCAAAACTAAAAATAGATATTCAATACATTCCAGTTCATCGTATTGAATTAAATGTCTTTTGTTAGCATTGGTATTGATTTGATTTTAGTTTGGGCTATTATTAGCATTATTTAATTTATTAATATTAATGGATATAAAACTTATTGGAACATTCAAAAATTCTAAGTCCACCTTGAAATAATAGCTTAAAAGATAAATTATGAAAAAATTTTAGAAATATTTATAAATTACACCACAATAAGTATATTTATACATTAAATATATCTAAAATTTCTATATATGTAATGTGGGGTTGGTTTGATTTCGATTTAACTTTTTTTAGTTAAAACCAAACTAAACCAATTATGGTCGGGTTTTTTTTCGAACACCAAACTAAAGTAGATCTTTTTTTCAGTTTGATTCGGATTATAAAATTGGTGCGATTTGTCAGTTTCCTTTGTACACTCTATAGGACTAATTTTTCAGTTGCTAGTAATCACTTTTCTTGCACTAAGATAGTCCCAAAAAATTCAAAACTAAGTGATAAAAGTTTTGTGAAAACTTTTAAGGATTTAATGGGTAAAAAGATGGGATTGATTGAATATTACTTTCCGAAACAACCTAATCCTTTTTGGTAAGATCCACATAGATATATGTCACTGTCCACTGATATGAGCAAAGCCAAAGCAACCGTCGTATTCAATCAATCCAATTGTGAGAGCGCTTAACTCTCCATGAGTAGAAGGGCAGAATAGATGAGCTTAGAAGAATAACTTGGTCATTGTATAGTTTGATATGGCAAGACAAAAGTAGTGGTAGGGGCAGAATTTTCGCTAATGTGGTTTAAAAACGAAAAAAGTAAAAAAAATTTATAGCCAGTGAAAATTGAACCAATGACCTTACAAAAGTTTTAAACCCCTTTTACTACTAAATTCTTCTTCTAGACTGTATAAAGAAATTCAAAACATAATGCATAAAAGTAAAAATTAAATTTTACCTTATATATGCAGTATAATTTTTCGGCGAAGGCCCTCCCAGCCCTGGACAAAAGGTGCTGCAAATCTCTAGCTTTGGATGGATACTTCAGAAACATTATTACTTGAGTTCATAAGTTAGAGGATCATTTGAGTAATATATGTAACATATAAATTGCGGATTGATTATCATTGTGCGTAAATTTTAAAGAACAATAATATCAAACGATAGTAACAATAGCAATGACAAAACAAGCAAAGAATAATTATCCGAGAGAACTAGCTACTGTTCATTTTGACTTAAAATTTTTACTTTTTTATGCTTACGTTACTTTAATAGTTTTACTGGACTAATGAATTCCCTTTTCTTTTCTTTTCTTGTTTTCCTCTATTTCAGTTGTTCTGAGCCGAGGATATATCGGAAACAGCCTCTCTGCCCTCCCGGGGCAGGGGTAAGATCTGCGTACATATTACCCTCCCCAAACTCCAATTTATAAGATTTTACTGGATAGTAATAGTTGTTGTTGTAGCCTAGCCCACACGATCTCTACTGTTTAAACTAAGAATAGGATGTTAGAAACTACCTGTAATAAATTCAGCTCGACAACAATGAGGAATCGAAACGCATATTGAAGCTAACTGATCGCACAAAAATTCTGCCGCAATCATATCCAATATAAATATATATTTAAAATAACGAAAAAGGGTTAAAATTATTCGTGGACTATTGGAGTTGGTACAATAATACCTCATCCACCTATTTTGTGAAATTTACCCTCACTATTTTCTTTTCGGCTCAAGACTACCCTTATGACTAACAACCATGTCTGGTTAAAAAAAAAAAATCAATTTTCACCTGTCATCATCTCATTGGACTAACTTAAAACCCAACCAAATTAAAATAAACTCACCAACATCCAAAAAAAACTAGCTTTTCTCTGCTCTGCTACTTTTCCAAGCATCATCTTCTTCTAAAACAAATGCATCACCTTAACAAACTCTACCCCCTCCTCTCTCCCCCAGTACTTTTGTTGACCATTCTTCGAAAACAGGTGGGTTTATTTTAATTTAGGGTAGGTTAATGAGACGACACGTGAAAATTAATTAAAATTTTCTTTTTTACCAAACAGAGCTATTAGTCATAACGGTAGTCTTGAGCTAAAAAGATAATGGTGATGGTAAATTTTACAAAATAGGTGGACGGAGGATATTATTGTACCAACTCCAATAATCCCGCGATAATTTTAACCTTTTCGTTAAAATAACATAAGTGAGCCATAAAAAGATAAGTTTGATCCAAATAACTTAATTTTTTTAACCACATGGTCTGAAAAAAATAAAAAATCAGACATGAGTTTCACTTTCTGTTTACAGAGCAAATAGCAAATAGTAGAAACAACTATTCCATATGAAAAGATCCAAAACCAAACAAAACAAAAGAAGGAAGAAAAGTAGAAGAGAGAACATCCACATACTGAAAGTGCTCCATGTGAAAGACATGGATTCATTTGGGTCTAAGTCCAAAGATGGTGTACTATTTTTGCCCCATTTTTTATAACCATGGTGTCTCGGCGAGCTTGGGTGTACCTACCTAATTTCACGAGGTACCTGCCACCTACCTCCTACCGGTAACATGTACGAAGTAACTCTATCCATCAAGGTTTGAATAAATAGGAAGAAATCACTTAGTGTTTTTTGCCGGGACTTGAACCTATAACCTCATGATCTCATGATTCTCAACTACTGTATTGACCATTAGGCTACGCGCTATTCTTATATTTTTCATTTGTAAAATCTTTTTCTTCTTTTTCTTTTGTGGAGAACTGGTGGTTTCCAGAACTTTTCCCATTATAATATATACTTCTACCAAAGAAGGCACGTAGTAGTATCAGTATATACGAAGATGCAGATTAGCACCATGTGGTCACTTTTTATTCTTCTTATTGGCCTGCTTTTTAAAGAAACAACACAAATTTCAGCAATAAGAACATGGTCATCATCAGCAATATTATCTTCATCAAAGCCTGGTTGCCCAGAAAGATGCGGCAACTTAACCATTCCTTTTCCATTTGGGATAGGAAAAGGGTGTTACTTCGATGAACAATTCGAAGTGAGGTGCAATAACAACACTGCTTTTAGTCGTGGTCTTAATGATAGATCTGTGAAACACGTATCCATGGACACCATCACGATTGTTACTCCTTTCAGTCCTAACCCCTTCAACAAATCATCTGGAAAGAACATTTACGGTGATGAATACAGCACGGGAAAGCCCATCAACGAGTGTTTCAATATTTCCATCAAGAATAATTTGGTAGCCATTGGGTGTGATATTTATGCTTATATCAAAGATTTAGACAGCAGTAGCAGACGCCAAGACAATATTGTACGTGGATGTGCTTCTTTCTGCGACATCGGTGGAGCTAAAGGTAAGTAAACGGTTTATATGCATTTTCTTTCGTCAGAAAATTATAGTGTAAGTAGGGTAAAATTAAATTTTTTCGGGTATAGGTATTATAAATTGTTGAATTCCCTTAACATAAGGGAATTATCTAAGGTGGTAGCAAAAGTGGTTCAAAAAGTGTTTTACGTTACAGGTTCACTGCTCTATGACTCCAATAATGCTTCATCTTCAGATTCATCAACTTATTGCACTGGGAATAACGGTTGTTGTCAGTCTACTGAGTGCCAAGAATTTCCTTTATGTCCATACAAACAATGAACACGGAGAAAACATCAAGGCAATCTGGCAATTGCACCTATTTCTTAGTTGTGGAAAAGGGCATTTCTGAGACTGAATTCACTCAAATACTTAGCAAAAAAGATGGTTATTATAAACACAGGATGGCGGTAAACTGGGTAATTGGTAATGTTAGTTGCAACAAAGCCACCAGAACGCCAAAATATGCATGCAGAAAGAACAGTAGGTGCGTTGATGACACTGCGAGACCTACTGAGGGATATAGATGCAATTGCTCTGCTGGTTATCATGGCAATCCTTACCTCCCTAATGGATGCCAAGGTACTAATTCCCGTGTCCATCTTTTTCTGGATCTAACTTATAAATTACACCCTCCATTTTAATTTGTGTGTCTTTCTTTTTAATCTATTTCAGAGAGAACGTCATATATCTATCAAGACAGATCCATGATATAAATTTTACGAGTTCGAATTTAAGATTCTACAACATGTCATCTAGTTTACTGGATCTGAGATTTATTATTTGTATCATTTAGTGCGCTTTTCACTCATATAGGTTCTAAGCCAAAGCTACCAGGTTTAGCTTAGTAACTAGATCATGGTTTCTATGTTTATTAAAGTTTTTAATTCCAGTATTCATATTTATAACTGGGGCTTACAAGTTGGTTGATGTAGATGGCATGGAAATCGGCCCTATCAATGGTAAGTTTTTGAAGAAGTATTATCCTTGAAGTCACAAAACTCCTTGATGAATGAGCCTAAACTGCATGTTCGAATAGTCCTCGACGTACAAGCCTAAACTCCATGTTCCTACACTTTGGCCCGCATGAGTCTAAATTGAGTACGGTCCAAAAAAAAGAGTCCGCTAGGTTGAAACCCTTGAAAGAGGTGACCTAGAAAAAAGTTAGAACATAAGAAATAAATAAAAATTAAAAAAAAAAAAGAAGAAATAACCCATTCTAAACTACGGTATGACTCGGTCCTCTTCACCGAGGTACGTAGGCAGCTTAGAGCGTCATTTTGAGTTCATTCGCATGATTTCAAAAGATACATAATGCCCCAAGTCGTTCAAATGAAGTACGATGGAATGTAATCCATTCAATCGGCACTTGAAAATTGAGCTAAGATACTATTCTCTGTTAAAATTTGGACTCCATTAGACTTAAAAGGGCAAGCCCCTATGGCAAATTGGTGTCTTCAATAAAATAATTAATCTCTTTTAGGAGGCCGACATTTGCATTGAAGTTCGCGAATTCGCGATGCCCTCATGTTCGCCAAACCTTCAAGTTTTTTGGTGCATTACAAATTCAGACTTGAACCCAAGATTTTGGTGAGAATGAAGCTCTTGAATTCCAATTTCTGGCAAATAAAAGAGGTCTTGCAATCTTGAGGCTTCCATACCACGATACAATTTTTTTGGTGAAACTACGCAAATTTGAAACGATCAACATATTGGAATTTAAAGTCAGATTCAAAATAATATATGAGACGATTGTGAAAGTGTTTGATTCCAAATTTTGGATATGTCTTAGAACTTGAAGACTAGTTCCCATGAAACCAAACGGTACATAATTTTGACGTTTCTACACCCAGATACAATTTTTTTATTAAAATTGCGCAATCTAAAACCATCAAAACATCATAATTTAATGTTAGATTCAAAATAATATCTTGCACGATTTTCAAAGTGTCTGATTCTGAATTTTGGATATGTATTATAATTTGAAGTCCAGTTTCCATAAAATTAAATGGTTCATAATTTTGATATTTTTACACCAAGATACTAAATCTTTTGTGAGACTGCACAAATCCAAAATTTTCAACATGATGGAATCAAAAGCTGTTTTCAAAGTAGTATATGGGGTGATTATGAAGGTGTTTTATTATAATTTTTGGATATATTTTAGATACTTATTCTCTAGAAATTAAATGGTTTGTTATTTGGACTCTCCCACGACAAGATATGAATGTTTGTTACAAGCATGTAATGATGAAAATTATGCAACTAAGATAAAAGTCAGAAAATGTAAAACAAAAGAGAAGTTGAATTATTTAAACCCTCCAATCCAAGTTGAAGTTTTCACGTTCGTCACTCTTCAAGTTGAAATATTTAAGCCCTCCAAGTCTCCAAGTTAAAGTCTTCAAGTCCGTCGGTCTTCAAGTTTGAGTCTTCAAATTCGTTGGTCTTAAAGTGGAATTGTTTAAGCCCTCCAAATCTTCAAGTTGAAGTCTTCAAGTCTGCTAATTTTTCAAGTTGAATATCAAAAGTCAACCGCTCTTAAAGTTGAAGCCTACAAAGTCTGCCAAATCTTCAAAGTTTTCCAAGGGTTCAAATTGATATTGTTTTTGAGTTGAAACTATAACTTTCCAATCTTAAGGTGGATATATGAGTTCCTTTGCATCTTAAGTTGGCCTCTTCGTGGGTTTGTCCTTAAAAGGAAATATAACTTTCCAATCTTAAGGTGGACACATAAGTCCCTTTGCACCTTAAGTTGGCATCTCCGATAGTCGAGTTATTTTGAGAGTAATCTCTCCTGTAGTCGGGCCACATTGAGAGTAATCTCTCCGATAGTCTGGTCATTTTGAGTGTAATCTCTCCGGTAGTCAAACTACATTGAGAGTAATCTCTCCGGTAGCCGAGCCACATTGAGAGTACTATCTCCGATAGTCGGGTAATTTTGAGAGTAATCTCTCTGGTAGTCGAGCCAGAAAGTAATTTCTCCGGTAGTTGGACTACGTTGAGAGTAATCTCTCTGGTAGTCGAGCCACATTGAGAGTAATCTCTCTGATAGTCAGTCCATGAGAGTAATCTCTCCGATATTCGAGTAGTGGTACATGAATTATCTCGTTGAAAAAGAGCATATCCTTCTCGTTTGACATGCAAAAAAGACAAAGGAAGAAAAGCATAAGAAAAGAAGAAGAAATTAGTTTCGCGTTAAGGCTTTCGAGTCCACAAAACTAGACTCAAGTTATCTGTGAGGATTGCGAATATGCTCCACAATTACAAGCACATGAGTTTATATAAGTTTGGAAAAATCATGGGTTACCCCGTGAACTATGGACTAAATTCTTGTTACACAGATAAAAATAATTTGATATACTCGACCTTTGCAGACTGTACCTAATACACACTACCATGCCTACATTGCCAGTGTGTGGTTACCAACAAAAATGAGGCGCATGAAGAAACAAAAAAAAATTATCTGGTTCTTTATTTGAATGATTCAGATTAAATAAAATTGATGCAACGGTATTAAATAATTTCTCTTTTTTCTTTTTTCTTTTCTTTCTTTTATTTCGTTTCTTTTACTTTATTTTGTTATTTCTCAACAATCAGAAGACCTCCTCTGCTTTTTTTTTCATCGTCCCTCGTTTCCTGTTTGTTTTCCCGAAACTCCTCCCTAAAAATTAAGAAGAGTTTATTAATGAAGCTTGATGGTTTTTGGAATTTTAAAGGTGGAGAGAGATTGTATTTGAAGAGGGATTTCTAGGTTTGTCCAAATTATTTTGAGATTATTTTGGGATATAGAGAATACTGTTGAATTAAAGGAATTAAAAGTAGTGGAAGAGGAGAAAGCCAGAGTAAGCATTTTCATTCTGTCTAAAAATGGTTTGCTACTCATGAGATGTTGATCTAATCCTATAAAAATGAGAGATCTTAATAATCAATTTTGGAAATCCCTTGCTCGAAAAGAAAATAACGAAGAAGAAGAAGGTAAGAAAGATAATGGAGGAAATGAGATGAAAATAGAACTCGCAAATATAAAAAAATCTGAATGGGAGTCGAAGAGACAACCGCCATGATAGTATATTTGATGAGGAAGATAGGTTTACTTATAATTTAAAGTTTTTTTTAAATATGTCAGTAACACGTATCAGTATTTTATTGGAGCATGATATTATACACATTTTAGAAAATTAGTTAAGAAAAAATGTGAATACTAAAAACAGTTTGAAAAGATTGAGGGTATAAAATTATTTTTGTTGGTAAAAAGTGTGTATTGTTATAAATAGACTTCTATTTAAGGTGAATGTCTATAATTAGAGAGATTCTAGAGTTTTATTCTTGGTAGCTAAGTCATTACCTCCCTATAAATAAAGGGGTCTTCTACCATTGTAAACAATCCCTAACAATCTCTAAGTATCAATAAGAATACTTCTCTTTCTCTATTCTCTCTATTCTCTCTATTCTTGCATTATTGTTCTTGTCTTTATATTATTTCATAACACGTTATCAGCACGAGTCTCTAACCAATTGAATTTAATTTCTTACTTCTTCCAGAATTAGGATTGTTTGTGGTTTTCTTAGTTTTGATTCTTTACGCATGTCTTTCCATTAGGATTTAATATTCTTTATTATCAATGTTCATATGTTTATAGTGTGCCTCTTATGTTGTGTTTTTCCTTTGTTTAGGTTTAGGATTTACTTTAAATTTTTCGAATATGGGTAAAAGGTGTGCTTTGGTGTATTTAACCATAATAGTATTTTTCACCTTTCTAATTTATTCTATAATTTGTTGTATTACTTTTACATGTATAGTAAGTATCCGTCTAATAATTCTTTAGTTCTGTTTCCTTGTTCTTCTTTAAACAACCACTGCAACAGGGAATAGCAGTACTTATTTCAAGAGAATTTCCATACGGAAAAATAAAAGAGAAGGTATCATCATAAAGTAATGCAACGGGATGGAAACTCAAGAGGTATATTTGATATCACAACATTTATTGGTATACCTTAAAGGTAAGTAATTTACTTTTCCCTTTCAAATTCTTGAAATTCTACGATTTGATTTTATATACAAAGCATAGACAACAAAGTTTGATTATAACTCTAATGGAGTTTGTAAGAAATTATAACCACATGAAGTGGTAAAATCTCTATGTCCTGCCATGATTAAATTCATGTATGATTGTGGGCAAATAATTGAAAATCCGTCCTATTGAATTTGCTCCATTCCCTTTAGAGAATGTGGAAGCAGTATATGATAAGTCTGAAAGAAGACTAAAATATTACCATGAAGGTATCAATGAATGTGGACGTGGCAAAGAATTCCGTCCAATTGAATTTGCTCCATTCCCTTTAGAGAATGTGGTAGCAGTATGTGATAAGTCTGAAAGAAGACTAATTACCGTAAAGGTATCAATGGATGTGGACATGGCAATAGACGAAGTTATAATCGTCATTATTGTGGTAATGAGAACAATAAGGATTCTCAAAATAATCTTTCACTTTATGAAAGTAATATTTGACATGAGATTGTGTAAAGCACACGATTTTGATCCATTCCCTGAAGTGAATGTGATAATTGTACTAGAGCCCGTAAGTATGAACACGCTCTTGATGTAATTTTGGTTTATGTCTGACATTATGAAAAGAAAGTTCGTTGCCCTTGAAATTTCGGGCAAGAACTATATGATATGGGTGTTGGATACTTAAATCCATTTTGGATGCTATGGGTCTTGGAGACGCCATTAAAGACAGAAATAATGCATCCACCCAAAACTATGCTAAGGCCTTGATTTTCTTGCGCCATCACCTTGATAAAGGTTTGAAACTATGCTAAGGCCTTGATTTTCTTGCGCCATCACCTTGATGAAGGTTTGAAGATTGAATATCTCACCGTCAAAGATCCACCTATCTTGTGGAATGGCTTAAAGAAGAGATATGACAACCTGAAGTTGGTCACTCCGCCACAAGCACGATACGATAAGAACTCAAAAGCAAATAGTTTATAAACTATATATTATCGTTGCGGTGAAAACGGGCACTGGTCAAAGGCTTGCCGTATACCATGACTTTTGGTTGACCTTTATCAAGCATCTCGAAAGAGTAAACGCCCTGAAACGAATTTTGTCTCTGACGACAACTTTGACATCACCCACTTGGATGTGGCAGACTTCTTTGAGCAACCCGAGGGGAAGATAGACCACCTAATCGGTGATGGATCCGTGATGAAAGAAGATGGAGCTATATTATTTTATTTTACTTGTTTTAGTGAATGAATAAACCAATAGCCATTAGTATTAGCTCGTATTAGTTAGTTCATGATATAATGTTAGTATTAGTTCTTTAGAATGTATCAATATGCTCAAATATCAATAATATTTTTACTTTCCAGTAGAGGTAATCGACTAACCTGAAAAACTAGTCGGTTATCTCATATTTCGCATAAAAAACTGCAAAACAATCGATTGTCAATGATCAACAATCGATTGTCTTTAAAACAGTGTGATCTGGAATTTTTCAAAAATCATCCACAATCGATTGTCTATGTCTAACAATTGATTGTCGTTAGACAGTGTAATCTGAAATTTTTCAAAAATCATCCACAATCGATTGTCTATGTCTAACAATCGATTGTCGTTAGACAGTGTAATCTGGAATTTTTCAAAATAGTCAACAATCGATTGTCTATGTCTAACAATCGATTGTCTTAAGACAGTATGATCTGAAGTTTTTCAAAAATAGCAAATAATCGATTGTGTGTGTTTAACAATCGATTGTCAATGTTCAACAATCGATTGTTTGTGTTTAACAATCGATTATTTGAAGAAAATGTTTAAACTGAAATTTTCAAACTGCAAAGTAATCAATTATGGATAACATATCTGATTTTGTTAGTCAACTGTTAGCTGCAGATTTTGAAAATATTATGTGACACAAACGAATTGAACTTATTTATTCATATGTTCGTGTATTTCTTTTATATGTCAAACCATGGGAAGTAAATTGATTGAAGGCTCCGGAAGAGCAACTGTAACTCTGCCCAAAGGCATGACGTTTATCTTAGAGAATGCAATATTCTCCTCCAAGTCTAAGAAGAACTTGTTGAGTTTTAATGATATCAATCGCAACGTTCTCCTCCAAGTCTAAAAGGAACTTGTTGAGTTTTAAAGATATCATTCAAAATAGATATCATATTGAGACAATAGATGAGAATAATCTTGAATTCTTCATGAAAACGAGGCTGCCCATTTCGGTTTGGGTTCACGCCATTTTGCATGCAGCAATGCTAGTTCGTCGGCTGCCCACTTTGGTTTGGGGTCACGCCATTTTGCATGCATCAATACTAGTTCGTCGGCTTCCCACTTCGGTTTGGGGACACGCCATTTTGCATATAGCAATGCTAGTTCGTCTCTGACTGACGAATTGACACAAATATTCCTCGTTGCAATTGGTTTTGGGTCATGGACCCAATATATCCCATTTAAGAATCTTTGAATGCGCAGTATATGTGCCTGTAGCACCGCCATCCCGCACCAAAATGGGTCTGCAAAGAAGGTTAGGAATATATGTTGAGGTTGAATCGCCCTCCATTATTCGCTACCTCGAAACATTGACAGGAGATTTGTTCACTGCACGATTTGCAGACTGTCAATTTGATGAGACACTTTTCCCAAAATTAGGGGGAGAAGTTGGTAAAACCAAACGGGAAATTTTGTGGAAAAATGCATCATTATCTCATCTTGATCCACATACCTCTATTTGTGAAAGAGGCACAAAAGATTATCCATTTGCAAAGAATAGCAAATCAAATGCCTGACGCATTTATAGATTTGATAACAAAATCACATATCCTCGAAGTGAATGTGACAACATCTGATTCACGAATACATATTCATTATTGGAAGAATATGAACATGAAATTGGTATTAAATATACCACACTCACCCCTAGAAGGAAGTTTGAGATGATATATGGCATGAATGATCGTTGGTCACGTACCTATTGTACGCCAAAGTATTTTGGAAATATGACTATTAAAGGACAACGATAATGCAAGAAACATATCTTGCATATAAGTTTGACATGACCATAATGGTATAACTTTCTCTTTAAGAAAGATATTCACCACATGGATGTTGATGTATCTGTGGTAGTACAAAATTAATTGAGAGCTCTAGAAGAGCCAATTATTACTATGTTGGAGAAACACAATTGAGTATTGTGCTGTAGTAAGTCTCAAAGAAACTTATTCAGTTTTCAAAGTACACGCGAAAGCGATTGATTATATTGAGACTATAAATAAAGGAAGGCTTTGATATCTCCTATTACTACAACTTGTAGCGGGGTAATTTGCACATGAAAAGCTACCCGCTTTGTTCTCCAGTTTGTACTACACAAAAGAAAGAATGCCACAATAAAGTGGATATCTATTGGTATAAAAACCCATGTCATAATAAACCTGAAGTTTATTGATAAGTGCACATGTCATGGTGTAAATTTGAAGTTTACCAATATTGATAATTTGTTCAGTTAGCATTCGTATTAGCCATCTCATTTTGAGTATGATGTGCAAATTCACATAGGTGAATATTAAAGAACTAGAAAGTTCTTTACGAATTCTCCTGTATCACTTGTTATCATTAATGAACTGACCAACTAAAGAGTTCGGGTTGAAGCCCATGAATTCTGGAAATATCAAAGGTGAATATGGGCCCATTCACCTGCCATGTATACCACATATGATGCATCTATGATATGGTTACATGCGCAATTGTTATTGACCCGCAGCCTGGCCGGTGCTTGCGAGGTAAATTGCTCAGTAATCTAACTTCGAGCATAATTTCCAGATTTTCTACTCAAGATAGTTCATCTTGATAAGTTGGTTTGTATCAAAGTAAGTTTAGCAAGATAATTATTGAGTGCTTCCACTTAATAGCTAAACTGTTTCTTGTGAGAACAAAGTTATATATATCAGTTTGATATAAGTTGTATACGAGAGTATATTCTCCCCTCACAAGTGGTTCAGGGTCAGGAACCAAATAATTTCATCTTTATTAATGTGCTGTGTACATTGACATAATAATGCACAAAGATGATTTCCCAAAGTTGAGGAAACAAGTTAGCTTTACTAACATGAGGGGGAGACATGATAAACACTTGAGAAAAGGTTACATGGGATGAATTATCATTTGTATATGTATATCCCCGAATATCATGATATGAACCTGAAGTCATTACCTCTCTATAAATAAAGGGGTCTTCTACCATTGTAAACAATCCCTAACAATCTCTAAGTATCAATAATAATACTTCTCTCTCTCTATTCTCTCTATTCTTGTATTATTGTTCTTGTCTTTATATTATTTCATAACATGTATTAAAAATTTAGTCCATAATTTAATGGCAATCTATGTATTTTGCGTATAAATTTATAAAAGATGGCATGGAAGATTCCCGATGTGGGATCACCTGTTAAGGCGGCACAGGATTTCGTTCCCAACATGAAATAGGATTCAAAGGAATTGTAGTTGCCTCCTGAATATATAATAATCACGGAAACTTATTAGAGAGAAAAAAGAAGTGATTTATCTGCCGAGAATAAAGGCTACAAACCAAGATCCATACGGACTACAAAGGCTACGTGGATATAGTGAGATAACTACACATAAAAAGCAAGTGCACTCATTATGAACTATAAATTGATTGATGCTAATATTTGATGGTCTACTGGTACTTCAAGGATTTACCGCATCTAAATCAAAGTTTATGCTCGATAAATCTTGAAATAGGAATATTTATAAATATATAAATATTTTAAAATTCAAAATATATTAATTTAAATAAATTTATTGGGCTAATATAATTGGATTAATTATAAATCTAATATAAATGAATTAAATAAATAAGTCTTAATTTATTGGGCTAATCCATTTAATTGGGTTAAAATGATGAGCCCACCTTAGTAGGCCCGAGATATCGTCTTTTTAGAGATCCAATTTGGTGTCACGTGTCATATGACGTGACACACCAAGCCAAATGGAACGGCCAATAGGATCATGCCACATGTCAAAATTACAAGACATGTCAAGTCATATTAAAGGCTAATGAAATCTCGTCACATGTGCAGGTGACATGTTCTGGCGATCGAGTACGGCCTTGTCACACTTGATTTGATTGGTTGGAAAGAGTTTGTTCTTATCATAAATTTCCCTCCGACTATATAAATAGGGGTCTTCATAATTCGGAAAAAGACACCAGAAGTTATAACAAGAAGCAAGAAAGAGGTCATGGATCAAACGTCACAAATTTCTCTGCAAGCTTCAAGCTTCAAACAATCAATTTAAAGTTCAAGAAATCAAGTTCAAGCTCAAGAACGAAGAACAAATCAAGATTCAAGGAGTACGAATTCAAATCAAAGTTTGTGCTAGTTGAATTTAAGATCATCGTGCGTAGGGGTGTACAAAGAAAACCGATAAACCGCACCAACCCGATAATCCAAGTCAAACCGAGAAAAAAAACCCGACTATGGTTTGGTTTGACTTGGTTTTGGTGTTGGAAAAAATAACCCGACCATAATAGGTTTGGTTTGATTTTAACTAAAGAAAGTCAAACCGAAACCAAACCAACCCGATATTACATATATGTCAATTTTAGATATATTTAATATATAAATATACTTATTGTAATGTAATTTATAAATATTTCTTAAAAAAATCAAAATTTTATCTTTTAAGGTATTATTTCAAGGTTTGATTTAGAACTTTTGAATGCTCCAATAAGTTTTATAGCCATTAATATTAGTAAATTAAATAATGCTAGCAATCAATACTAATGCTAACAAAAGACATTCAATTCAATATTACAAACGGGAATGTATTAAATGACTATTTTTTATTTTGCAATAATTTAGATAAAAATACATAACCTATTTTTATTTTTCTTTAGCTTTTAGGCATATAACTAATACTCCCTCATTAGTCTATCTAGTTTAGCATGAATTAGTGCTTTTAGATTATGTTATTTTTATTATGATTTTTTAATTAGCAATATTTAGAGTACATAATTTTATTATTTTTTATTGTTGAATATTTTAGGATAATGTCATGACTCATGATATATCTCATATTTTTTATTATTTTCTTGAAAAATACTTTATATAATTGTATCTTACTAAGATTAAAGAAATATTTTGAGCATACGTTATATATTTTGTTTTACGAAGATTTTACCGGAAAAAATTTCGAAAAAACCCGAATGATCCGAAAACCCGAAAAAACCCGACAAAAACCGATATTGAAAAACCCGAATTTATTGGTTTGGTTTGGTCTTTAAATTTAATAACCCGACACAATTGATTTGGTTTGGTAATTGTAAAATCCGAACCAACCCGGTCTATGTACACCTGCGTGACAACAAATATAGGTTCAAGATAGATCAAGCTCAAAGGCCTTTGAATTTATATTAAAAAATTAAAATCAGAGGAACCATAGAAATTATACACTCATATTATTTGAAATAAAATATTATGATTATTTTTGTATTTTTCGATCTTAATTTTTACTTTTTCGATGCAAATTTATTGTCCATAAATATATAATGCAAAGCGTGTGCACAAAATACTTCAAAGATTCACAAATTAAGATATCGTTTTTATGCTAATAAGTCTTTTAATAATTTTATTAGAAAAAGAACAAAAAAATACTTGAAAGACCACTTGTGTATCTGCCACAGACTACCACTTGTAAAATTAGGATAAGCTTCGACCGACATCGTATTATTGACTTTCAATATAGAACGCCAGTCAATAACAATATCCTTAGATGCAATAAGCAGGAAAACATTAATTCGCATTTCAACGCTTTATTTTTCTAATTGTTGAATGAATTTCCAGACTAATTTTAACCTGGTCATATAAATAAATTTTGTATGATACTCTCTCCTATCCAATTTGTTCGGTACTTTTGTTTATTAGTCTGTCCAAAATGATTGGTACAATTTTATATTTAAAAATAATTAAATTTAAACTCTTATTTTAGCTTTAATATAAATTTTTTTCCAAAAAAAATTATAATTAGGGTCATAAGTGTAAAAAATCTTATTATCATACAAATATTATGCGATATTTAAGACCATAATTTCAAAAGACAAAAGTCTTCCTCTTATGCTTAAAATAGCATGGGCTAGCCAATTTTCGAACTGGTAATTGAATAATAACCAGTGTTTACAAAGTCATTAAAAAATAGCCACTATTTTACTACAACACGGAAAGTTCCAGCATAATATACAGGAGATTGAAGCACATTATGAAATTCTAGCATGTTATGCTGGAAGTTCACGTGTAAAAAATTTGAACTCCAACATATTATATTGGAATATTATTCGGATTTGAAATAGTATTTTTGTTCAGATTTATCTTTTACAATTTCTACTTGTAAATCGGGTTATTTTTTAATTTCTCCCTATTTTTTATTAAGAAAATAACGTTATATAACCGCTCTCAAAATACAGCAGAATATATATATATATATATATATATATATATATATATATATATATATATATATATATATATATATATATATATATATATATATATATATATATATATATATATATATATATATATATATATATAAACATATATTTTTATATACAAAATAATATATAAATTTTACATACTTTTTTGAGTACCAAAAATAAATAATTTTGTCCGCAAACTAAAAATGATCTTTTTTTCCTTTTTGTTGGATCATTCCCTTCATTCCATTTAGCATTGGGTTTTGTAACAATCTATATTATATTAAAAGGAGACTAGTTTGCAATGTCGTTAAGTCAAGTAGCAAACTAAAATGAAACTACTTGGCAGTTTTAAAATAACATAAAAAATTTAAATTATAAATAAAAAATATTTAGTGAAAGTAGTAGTCCAAGATTTTCTATAGGACATAGATGTCTTATAAAGGATTCAGAATTGGAAGGAACAAAAGTGCTCGGCAAGACAGTTGTACCATTCACAGATGCAAATAGTACCGACAGTTCCATGGAAGAATCTGATCATACAGAATCAAGCTAGGCCAAAAGAAACATTCAAGCTATGGCTATTCCTCCAGGATAGACTCCCAACAAAAGATAGACTCCATAGCTGGGGAATGAATGTTGATCAACAATGCACCTTGTGCCAAAACCACCGGAAACAAGAGATCACCTGTTAATGCACTGCCCTGTCACTGTGGATTTATGAGAAAGAACAATTAACTGGCTGCAGGAAACTTGCACACCAAGTTCTGATTGGAACCAGAAAATGCACTGGTTGGTTAGCAAAGCCAAAGGTCGAACAACTCGAGCTGCCATCTTCAAATTGGTTACAACTGAGTTTGCATACGCTATCTGGCTGGAAAGAAATGCAAGAGTCTTCAACCAAATTCCGATGTAACACTGCCCTACTAAGAGACATAGTGTATAATTGTAATGTTAGAGGAACCCCAAGAATTAGACAAATATTACAACACCTTCACATATAGTAGTGCTAGATAGTTAGGATAGTAGAAAAAATCTATATGTTAACCCCTAGACAGTCAGCTGAGTTAAAGCTCGACTGTGATTTTATAAAGCTACTTCATTGATGATTAATGGAAATCCTTAATTATCAAAAAAAAAAGAAGAAGATTTTCTATAGGTATATTTAATTAAATTTGTGTATAATTCAGTTATGGTATGTATATTTTTTTGAGCAAGAACCAATTAAAATTTCATTAAAAATCTTATACACTAATTTAAGTTAAAATAATAATTCTTTATTTTGTACAAGTTTTGTATATAACCTTATTTGTGAACAATATACATTATTCTAGGTATCTTTAATTAAATTGTATATAATTCAGTTATGGTAGATATTTTTTTTTCAAGAAAAAATATTTAAATAAACATTTTGTATCTACAAAATTGATTGTTCATATCTAACGATCCCTTTCTATTGAAAAAATATTTATTATAAATTTTATTTTAGAGCTAAAAAGATTTTTCTTAGAAACATATGATGTAATTAAATTATTAAATTCCAAATGTTCGTTAATGCAGACTTTATATGATGAGGTTTAAATTTATTGAAATGAATCTTGTAAATATTTTTAAAAAATTGTTTTTAAGGAAAAATGACTCCTTAACTGCAACATCTCTTATATATCTTTTAGACTATTATCCTTAATGAAAAATAGAGTTAAATAAATCACTAAGATAATGAATTAAAAATAACAAGGTAATCAATCACGTCAAGTGGTGTGATAAGAAAAAGTAAAAGTAAAAGTTAATAAACATTATAGTAAAAATATTGAATTTAGGTTAAAACATATTTAAATTGAGATAAAGAAATTTTAAATTGAAGAATAAAAGTTTTTGAAATAAAATCTTAAATATCGAATTGAAAGATGATTTTTTTTTTGAATTGAGATTCAAAAATCAAGTTTGATTTAAAGAAGCATTATGATAATATTAAAAAAATTGCAGATCTTATTGATTTTCTTCGTGCTTCATTGTTGTTGGATTTTCTTTTATGAATCAAGATTTGTACATGTGTAAATATAGTATTTATATATTGTGTATCTATAGTTAGAGATGTGATGCTATATAATATATTATAGGAATATGATATTGGGTTTAAACTCATGTGTATGTACTCTTCTTCCTAGGAATGAGAAAGCAAGTCTGATCTATCTAAAAGTTGTGCAATCTCTAATGTATTATTTTTCTTATTGAAGCAGTGGTAGTTCTGTGAATCCTCCTCTCTTTTTTCTTATTTATGAAGCTTTGAAAAAATTCTATAACCATGATATGTTATTGTTCTTAATGTTTAATTCATTCATTTTCCATAAGTATATCATAATTTCTTAAAAGTAATTAATTAGTATGATTTTCTGGTGAATTTGAATATTATAAGGTTCATCAAGTTGATATAAAATGAAGGTATTCAGTGTTGTTAATAATTGGATAATGTGTATGCGCTATATGTAATTACAGGTAATTATTGTATTTAAATTTTCAATCAAATATTTTATAATATCCTCTATCATTTATTTTGACTTCAACAGGCTTCATGTTTGGTTAAAGAACATAGAAAATACTCTTTAGAATATCTATAAAAAAAAAAGTAATAGCTACAATTATTAAATTTTAAAGAACCCGTTCTTTGTATAGTAATTATCTCAGTTGATTGGATCCATTTGATACATTATTCTTTAAAATAGAGCACCAAGGACCGAGAACAACTTCTTTGTAATATAAGATGGTACTGATTATCTCCGGAGTTATTTTCTTATTAGTTAGTGTATGCATTGAAAGAACATGATTTGAAATGGTACATATGTCTAGAAATGAAATCGAATGGAATTGTACTTCTGTCTTTACTATGACTTAATTCTCATTTGCTTATTTTCAAATCTTTTTATGTATTTTGTTTTTGCTTTTGCAAATAATAGAAGATGTTATTTGTATGGTATGCCATGAATACAATTATTCAAATTTTTTACTACTTTTCTTTATTTAAATAGCAATAATTTAATAATTACAAAGTTATTGAACATTTAAAAAAATAAAGGTCAGATTACATTTAAACAAAAATTATTTTGAGTCATGTCATAGCCAAACTTAATTTTATTCTTATTTTTACCATTTTATTGTTTTCTCAACCGATTGAATTTTATTGAATCAATAAATTCCTAACTATAAAATAAGAGCGTGAAAATAAATTAAATTTAAGTGTTAGACGAAGTATTGCAAAATGCAACAACGAACTAATATAGTTAAAAGGTTGAAAGAATAATATTTATTTTAGTTTGAGATGAGGAATTATTTTTGATTTGTGAAAAGCAACGATATACAATAAATAATGTTACATATCTCGAATCCCATTAAGTAAAGTCAATAATAAAAATATGTAATAATAAAAGTCTTCTGAGCAACATAGTAAAATGTTAAAAATAAAAAGAAATTTCTTCCCCAATCCTACTGTTCATCGCCTTTCCTCCATTGCAACTGCTAAGGTGAGTTAACCTAGCAGACTGAGTCATGGCAAAGAGAAGAGGTCGCCCAAGAAAAGAGTTAGTTCCAATTTATGCGAGTGATTTAGTCTTCCAAAAAACAGTTAACACTGCTCCATCGGTTGGCATCACTGTTCCATCGATTTCATCTGTGAATACTGTTCCATTGGCTCAACCAGTCTCAGATTCACAAGGCACAATGTTACAAGCAACTACTGTTCCATTGGCTCAACCAGCTCCAGATCCACAACCATCTAATGTCCCTATGTTACAAACAGCTCCTGCGAGAAGTATTGTACATCCAGTCATACTTATGGAAGGCCCAAAGGAGAAGGAAAATGGGGAAAAGACGTGCATGCAACAACGAACTACTGCAGATTCTACTAAGGCTGCAGCAGAGGAAATCTCAAATCCACCTAAACAGTGGAATAGCCTCTTCCAAAGCAACAGATTGGCTGCACATGGTATGTCATTAGAATATATTCCTCCTATACTAGTCAATGGGAAACCAGTTGGTCAATTGGTAAAGGGAGAAGTAGAGGAGGAAGAAGGGAAATGGAAAAGTGCTCTGGTGGTGTTTATGTTAGGCAATAGCCCTGGGTTCAATGGAATGAAGAGATTTATTAATCTCCATTGGTCGCATATGTCTGATCCTGAATTGTTTTATCATGAGGAGGGGTATTATATTGTCAAATTCAATTGCATTGAAGATGCTAAAGAAATATTGTGTGGAGGACCATATACGATTGCTAATAGACCAATGATTTTGAAACAATGGTCTGCAGATTTTGATTTTAAAGCAGCTTTTCCTACTGAGATTCCTTTATGGATAAAATTCCCTAACTTACCAATGTCTTGTTGGGGTAGCAAGTCCTTGAGTAGGATAGCTAGTGTTCTTGGGAAACCAATATATGCTGATGAATGTACTACTAAACAGACTAGAATCTCTTATGCTAGAATGCTCATTGAGGTAAATGTATCAAAACAGCTGCCTTGTGAAATAGAGATTCTAGACCCAAATGGAAGGAGTTTCATACAGGATGTACTCTATGAGTGGAAACCTCTATACTGTGAGAAATGCTTGGAGGTTGGACACAATTGTCTAACCAAAATTTCACAGCCTATGCAAAAAGCCAAGGTAACCCAAGAATGGAGAGTGAAAGCACCAATTACAACAAGCCAAAGCTGCCAGGAGCTTCACACCCAGAGTCAAGTGGCAAGTAAGGAGATCATTCAACCTCCTACTGTGATTGAGGAAAAATAGAAGCAAGTTGTCCATGACTCTCCAGTTTTCAATATAACCAACTTCCCTCCATTGTCCCCTCTTGTTTTGTCCAATAGGTATGAAATTGGGTCAGTTAGATGGTCTGATCATCCCCAAGATGAAGGGGGAACAAGTAAAACCCAATGAAGTGGATCTTTTGGAATATTAGAGGTGTAAATAAAAGGTTCAAACAAAAAGAAGCTCAGAATTATCTTAGGAATAATAAGTTTGACCTGGCTGGACTAGTTGAGACCAAGGTTAAACAACACAATGCAAATAGAATAGCTAGTTTTCTATTACCTAACTGGAGTATGCTCACTAATTACAACAGTGCAGTAAATGGTAGAATTTGGATCTTGTGGGATCCTTCAAAACTTGTGGTGTCTGGTCATATAGAGGAGGCTCAGATCATTCATTGTAAAGTCCAACACATCACTGGGGAGATTATCTGCTGACTCTCAGTAATCTATGGTTTCAATGACTGTGATCAAAGGAAGCTACTATGGAGTTCTATTGTGAATCTATCATCTGGTATTACTAATCCTTGGCTCACTGCAGGGGATTTCAATGCAATTCTATCCACTAAGGAGAGGCAATCCAGCCAACAAGTGAAGCAAAGGGAATTGGTGGACTTTAATAACTGCATACAGCAATCAGGGCTTATTGAACTACCTTGGAAGGGGAACTTTTTCACCTGGTCTAATCAACAAAGTGGTAATGATAGAGTATGCAGTAGATTGGATAGAGTGTTTAGCAATTTTGAGTGGCAGATGAAGTGGAATCATGTACATACTGTATATGGTCAGCCACTTATATCTGATCACAACCCTATGCTACTAACTCTTGCAACTGATACAGCAGTAAGGAAAACTCCATTCAGATTCTTCAATGCTTGGATCCAGCATAAAGAATATCATGGTATTCTCTCAAGGTATTGGAGCAGCAAGGAGAAACACAACCTTCAAGGAGTATGGAATAATCTTAAAGCACTTAAACAGCCTTTAAAATCTCTTAATGTTAGAGACTTTAAAAACATTTCCCAAAGGATTGAAAGCAGCAGGAAAGAATTGATAGATATGCAGCATCAACTGGATCTTTCTTATTCAGACAATCTCCAACAAAAAGCAAAGGAAATGGTGCAGCAACTGGAGAAATGGTCACTTGTAGAAGAGTCAGCCTTACAACAAAAATCAAGAGCTAAGTGGATCAAGCTAGGGGATTCCAACAATAAATATTTCTCAGCAGTTATGAAGGAGAGGAGCCAATATAAAAAGATCATTGAACTATCCACAGAAGGAGGTCAGAAGATAAATGATTTTGAAGAATTGAAGAAGGAGATCAGGGATTTTTATCAAGCTCTGATGGGAACAGCAGCCAACACACTTCCAGCAGTAAATAAGCTATATATGAGGAATGGACCAAAACTATCTCAAACTCAAAGGAAGGAGCTTATAGCTGATATATCTGAGAGGGAGATAGTTGATAGCTTGAAGGCTATTGGAAATGATAAAGCTCCAGGTATAGATGGTTTCAATGCCATGTTCTTCAAGCAGTCTTGGCATATCATTGGGAGGCAGGTGATGTTAGCAGTTACAAATTTTTTTCAAACTTCCAAAATGTACAGTCCAGTCAATTGTGCAACAATTACTTTGTTACCCAAGGTTCCCAATCCCCAAACTGTGAAGGAGTTTAGGCCAATAGCTTGTTGTTCAGTCTTGTATAAGATCATATCCAAGCTGTTGGCTAATAGACTCCAAAAAGTGATGATTAGTATTATATGCAACTCCCAGGCAGGATTTATACCAGGAAGAAGAGTAGCAGATAATGTGATATTAGCTCATGAGCTAATAAAACAGTACTCCAGACAACACATCTCTCCCAGATGCATGATCAAGATTGATCTCCAAAAAGCCTATGACTCTGTGGAATGGAGCAGTCTACAACAGATTATAGAAGAACTTGATTTCCCTAGCAGGTTTATTAAATGGATCATGGAATGTGTTCAAACTGTTAGCTACACTGTTGTAGTTAATGGTGAATTAACAAAGCCCTTTCAAGCTGCTAAAGGATTGAGACAAGGAGATCCAATATCTCCCTTCTTGTTTGCTATCATTATGGAATATCTTAGTAGAGCTCTGGCACAATTGCAGCATACTAAGAACTTCACATATCATCCAGGATGTAAGAAGCTGGGAATCACTCATTTGAGCTTTGCAGATGATTTGTTATTATTTGTCAAAGGGGAAACTCAATCAGTAAGTGCTATGTTTCATTTCTTCTCTCAATTTCTAGCTGCTACTAGGCTGAAGGCTAACCTAAACAAAAGTGCAGTGTATTTTGGGGGGGTTGCAATTGAAAATCAACATCATATCCTCAATCTTCTTGGTTATGTTAAAGGTGATCTTCCTTTCAAATACTTGGGAGTCCCATTAACTACCAAGAAACTATCAGTTACTCAATGGCAACCTTTGGTTGATAAGATCACAGCAAAGATAATATCCTGGACAGCAAGATATCTATCCTATGCAGGCAGGTGTCAACTGGTTCAATCTGTTATTCTTGGAGTCCAAGCTTATTGGGCTCAGCTATTCATTATGCCTTCTAAAGTTGTCAAGCTATTGGAATCTATCTGCAGAACCTACATTTGGTCAGGGTCTGTGACCATCAACAAGAAAGCATATGTAGCCTGGGAGAAAATGTGTATGCCAAAATCTGTTGGGGGACTTAACTTAACTAACGTCTCATTGTGGAACAAAGCTGCAATAGCTAAGCTAGGATGGGATTTAGCTCACAAGAAAGACTTGCTATGGGTCAAATGGATTCACAGTGTGTATGTTAAACAACAACAACTGGACAGCCTCACTATTCCAAATAATGCTAGCTGGATGGTAAGGAAGATTGTGGAAGGAGTAAAGCTACTGCAACTTCATAATTTGCTCAATGAAACTGCCTGCACTATAAGGAAGGTGTACTTGCAGCTGCTTGGAGATTCAGCCAGAGTTCCATGGAAGAATTTGGTTATGCAAAATGCAGCTAGACCAAAGGCTATCTTTAGCGTATGGTTACTGCTGCAGGATCGACTGCCTACCAAAAATAGACTGCTGCAATGGAAATTGAATATCTCAGGGATGTGTGTTATGTGCCAGCAAGAAGAGGAAACTAGAGATCATGTCTTCCTACATTGTCTCTATGCTACACAACTGAGACACAAAGTACTACAATGGCTGAATATGGATGACTTCAATGGACATAACTGGATGCAATTCTGCAATTGGATCATTCTACAATCCAAAGGGAAATCTGTCCGAGCTCTCACATTCAAGATGACTATCACAGAAATGTTCTATAGTATATGGTTGGAAAGAAATGCAAGAATCTTTGAAAACACTTACTGTAATTGTGACAAACTCCTAAGTAGTATAGCCTATATTTGTAATGTTCGAGCTCATCCTACGCTTAGTATACATATTCAGCAGTTCATGATATGAATACTGAATATTAGAGTAGCATAGATTTCGTGTTTTTACTAGATAGGCAGTTGAGTTTAAAACTGTCTTTGACATGTAAAGACCTTTTGGTGATTAATAAAAATTTTAATTACCAAAAAAAAAAAAATATCGTTAATATATGTAATACAAAATAAAAAATATTAAAATATTAGATAGAAAAGTAAACGGGAAAAACTAATCAAAACATCATAGTATAAAAAATAGACAAAATAGGGCACATAAATTTTAAAAATAAAATAAAGTAGGAAATACAAAATTTATTTATATATTAAATATTCAAAAAACTGTTAACAATATAAGAATAAAATATTAAAATATTAGGAGAAATAAAAATATATATTGATATATAAAATGGAGTAACGGACAAGGATAATAATGCATTTTATATTTATTTAATAATACGAAATAGTCAATAATATAATAAATTAAAATAATAACTAGAAAAGTTAATTAAAGCTATATAATTAGTTTCCTTTTATTTTATTATTTTATTTTTGGTTACATTACATTAAAGATATAAAATAATAGCTGATAAGTTTATTAAAATAATAATTAATATATTTAATGTTATTCACGCATCGCGCGAGTTTTAATACTAATATGTAATAACGGAAAAAAAAAGATAGAAAAACTAACCAAAAAAAGCAATAATAAATATAAACGTGTTTCCAGCATCTGTTACTATTTTTACATTCGAGGCTTTATATTTTTAAATCTAATCACCAAAAGAGGCAAACTCAGTGTATTCTTTT
The DNA here is from genome assembly GCA_034376525.1 of Nicotiana benthamiana. Classification (NCBI taxonomy): domain Eukaryota; kingdom Viridiplantae; phylum Streptophyta; class Magnoliopsida; order Solanales; family Solanaceae; genus Nicotiana; species Nicotiana benthamiana. The sequence continues at coordinate 132,480,525 of CM067335.1, forward strand.
CCATATTAATTTCCTAGTCCTCTAGTTGGACTGTCGGCGAATTCTTCAGACCATGTCAAGTAAAGTTCCTACCTCCTCTCTAACCAAATTGCGCGCCTTTTTACTTAATGAGAAAATGACGGCTGGCCATTCCAATAATGGACTTTCCATATTCAGGCCACACTATAAATACACAAGCTTAATTGTTGCTTCTTCATATCCAAACTTTTCTCTTACACCCAAAGAAACACAATAACAAGATCATATTTCATATTTTTTACCCTACCAATACATACCCTTAAATCCGACCAGATAGTATAACCCCTTAATTATTTGAATAAGGAATTTTATGAAGAACGTTATGAAGGTTATGCTTGTGCTTTCTATCATAATGTGCCTCCTCCTAACACCTACCGTTTCTCGTGGTGCTAGCTTTGGCAAGGTTAGTCGTGGAACCAAGGCTAGTAGTGGTTTTGGTGGTGGCGGTAGTAGAACTGCAACTACCACATTCGTCCCATTAGCTCGTGTTGCACGACGCAACAACAGCTCATCATCATCAACTACTACCTCCTTTGGATGGTCTTCCATGGCTATAGCTTCATTTGCTTACCTTACATTTCTTCAATTTTGAGCACTAGGTATTTATATCTTGTATTAAAATATCTTGTCAGCTATCCTTACGTTCATATATTTTGTAAGCAAGTGAGAGAGAAAAGAAGTCATGTTTTTAATGAAGTTATTTGCATAGAATTAATGTCCAGTATATTTTCTTGCATGTTCCATATATTTATGCGGAGAATTTGGGTTATACTTGGGACTCTGGATACATGAAACACTTCAAAGTCTTGTATTAGTTTTTACCAAAATAATCCATGTACTATGTTTGGAAGGTGGGTGTCGCTCCCATGAACGATAAAATGCGGAAGGCGAAGCTTAGACGGTTCGGGCATGTGTGGAGGAGAAGCATAGACGCTTCGATTAGGAGGTATGATCAGTTGATATTGGCAAATACAAGAAGAGGTAAAGGGCGGCCTAAGAAGTATTGGGTAAGGTGATCAGGCAGGACATGACGCGACTTTAGATCTCCACGAACATGACTCTAGAAAGAAAGGTGGGGAGATCGAACATTATGGTTATAAGTTAGGAGGGTGTCGAGCGTTTTTCTATGTTGTTTACGGGGTTGGGCTGGGCTGATAATGTTTTGTTGTGGGTTGTTAGTGGTTTATGTAGTTTCCACACAATTTTATATGGCATTATTGCTGGTTGTTTTATTGGTTTTATATCTATTTTTTTTGTTTCTTACGATGTTGATACTATGTTTTTTTTTGTTGAATGTATATTGTTTCTTTTCTTCTTCTTTTACATAGCTACCCTAAAGATCTGGTGTCACAATCTATGAACGATTAAGATTTACTACAAATATAAGTCTGAAAGAAGTACAACTATTCTCGAAATAGAAGAGACAGAAGAAAACTAAAACGGGGAAAATGGGACTTCAGGCTCTGTGAAAGAGTTAAGATTCATTTACCTAAGATTTTGGGGAAGAACTTGCTCTAGGAAAATCGTCCTTTAGAGTTTAGATTTTGTAATTTTGAAGAATAAAGTGAAAATGCCATCTAAAATCTCACTTAATAGGCTGCGGGTGTCGCAAATGCAAAGCTCGCAAATGTGAGAAAGGCATCGCAATTGCGAACCTTCCGCATTTCTGCTGCTATGGCAAATGCATCCTTTTGGTCGCAAATGCGAAGATTCCATGTTGACTTACCAAATGCAAAGGGATGTTCGCAAATGCAAATTTGTGCTGGACAGGGCTTCTCCGCAATTACGATAAAGCCGCTCAAAATTACCAAGTCTGGCAGGTTCGCAGTTGCCAAGATCTTGCAATTGAGATATTAGAGCATGCAACAATTACCTTATGCAAATAAGAAATTTTCTAAGTCCAACTCACTCCGTAGCCTATCCAAAACTCACCCGATCCCTCGGGGATCCAAACCAAATATGCGCACTAGTCTAAAATTTCATACCGAGTTACTCGTGCTACCAAACCATCAAAATAACATCAACAACTATGAATTTAACCTCAAATTCTTGATTTTCCTTTAGAACACTTCAAATTTACTATTTTCACAACCGGATGTTCAAATCACGACAAATCAACTCCAATTATCACCAAATTTTATATATATTCGACTTAAATATTATATTAAACATGTATCGAACTCTGGAACCAAAATGTGGTCCTGATACCATCAAGATCACGTACTATTTCATTTCCAAAAGTTCTTATATTTTCCAGCAAATAATTTTCTTTAAAAATTCTTTTCTCGGGCTAGGGACCTCATAATTCGATTTCGGGCATACTCTAAAGTCCCATATTTTACTATGGACCCTAAGGGACCATCAAATTATGGGTCCGAGTCCATTTACAAAAAACATTAATCTAAGTCAACTTTAATCAATTTTAAAGGCCAAATTCAATATTTTTCTTAAATTTCACATAAAAGCTTTCCGAAACTGCACCTGAATTGCACACACAAATTGAGAAGAAGGAAAATGAGGTTTCCAAAGCCTCGAAACCAGGATTCGAATTATGAAATACAAGATGATCCTTTAGGTCATCACATTCTCAACCTCTAAAACAAGTGTTCATCCTCGAACAGACATAGAAAAGTATCTGAATCGGTGAAAAGATAAGGATATCGGCTCTGCATATTGGACTCGGACTCCCAGGTTGCCACCTCAACAGGCTGACCTCTCTACTGAACACGAACTGAAGGGTACTTCTTCGATCTCAATTGGTGAACCTGTCGGTCTTGAATAGATACCAGATCCTCCTCATAGGTCAAGTCCTTGTACAACTAGACAGTGCTGAAGTCTAACACGTGGGATGGATCGCCGTGATACTTCTGAAGCATAGACACATGAAACACTAGATGCACTGCTGATAAACCTGGTGGCAACGCAAGTCTGTAAGCCACCTCTCCCACTCGATCGAGGATCTCAAAAGGTTGGATGAACCTAGGGCTTAGCTTGCCCGTTATCCCAAATCTCATCACGCCCTTCATGGGCGACACCCGAAGCCACACTCTCTCTTCGACCATGAATGCCACATCACGAACCTTACGGTCGGCATAACTTTTTCTTAGACTGAGCCGTATGAAAGCCTATCCTGAATGATCTTAACCTTGTCCAAGGAATCCTGTACTAAATCTGTACCCAACAATCGAACCTTCCCCGGCTCAAACCACTTAACTAGCAATCAATACCGTCTACCATATAATGCCTCATATGGAGCTATTCGGATGCTCGACTGATAGATGTTGTTGTAGGAAAACTCCGTTAATGGCAAGAACTAATCCCAAGAATATTAAAAGTCAATAACGCAAGCGCTGAGCATATCCTCCAAAATCTGAATAGTATGCTCGGACTGTCCGTCCGTCTGAGGATGAATGTTGTGCTCAACTCGACTCGTGTACCCAACTCACACTGAACTACCCTCCAAAAATACAAGGTAAATTGTGTACCTCGGTGAGAAATAATAGACACGGGCATACCATGAAGACGAACAATCTCCCGGATATAGATCTCAGCTAACCTCTCTGAAGAATAGGAGACTGCCACAAGAATGAAATACGCTGACTTAGTCAGCTTATCAATAATTACCCATACCGTATCAAACCTCCTCTATGTTTGTGGGGGTCCAACAATGAAGTCCACAGTGATACGCTCCCACTTCCACTCAGGAATCTCAATCTTCTGAAGCAAACCACCAGATCTCTGATGCTTACGCATTACCTGCTGACAAATTAAAAACCGAGCTACATACGCAACAATATCATTATTCATCCTCCTCCACTAGTAATGTTGTCGCAAGTCCTGATACATCTTGATAGCGCCGGATAAATAGAATACCGGGAACTATAGGCATCCTCTAGAATCAACTCATGAAGTCCATCCACATTAGGCATACAAACTCGACCTTGCATCCTCAAAACTCCATCATCTCCAACTATAACCTGCTGGCACCACGGTACTACACTGTGTCCGTTAGGACTAGTAAATGAGCATCATCATACTGTGGATCCCTGATACGTTCAAATAATGAAGAGTGTGCAACTGTATAAGCTAAAACATGGCTAGACTCAGAAACATCCAACCTCACAAACTGTTTGGCTAAAGCATGAATATCTTAAGCAAGTGGTCTCTCACTGACTGGAATATATGCAAGGCTGCCCATACTGGTTGACTTCCTACTCAAAGCATCAGCCACTACATTGGCCTTCCCCAGATGATACAAGATGGTGATATCATAGTCTTTCAATAGCTCCAACCACCTCCTCTAACTCAAATTTAGCTCCTTCTTCTTGAACAAGAATTGTAGACTCTTGTGATATGTGAACACCTCACATGACACGCCCATATAAATAATACCTCCAAATCTTCAACTGCCGCGAAGTTCAATATGAGATGCGTCACAATATACTGTATATGGACTTGAACTTGTAGGAAAAACCAACACCTGTGCCATAGTCAAAGCTGTGTTGAGCTTCTGAAAGATCGCCTCACACTCGTCAACCACCCTTCTAGGTTAACCTGGTCATCGGGTCTGCAATAGATGAAAACCGCTCCACAAACCGACGATAATAACCCGCCAAACCCAAAAAACTCTGAATCTATGTAGCTGATGTGGGTCTAGTCCAGTACTTGACTGCCTCTATCTTCTTCGGATGAACCTGATACCCTCTGCGGATACAACATGACCCAAGAAGGCAACTAAACTCAACCAAAACTCACACTTCAAAAACTTAGCATACAACTGACTATCTCTCAGGGTCTGAAGAATGACCCGAAGATGCTGCTCATGCTCCTCTCGGCTACAGGAGTAGATCAAAATATCATCAATAAAAACAATCACAAAGGAATCCAGATAAGTCTTGAAACCCGGTTCATCAAATCCATAAAAGCTGATGGGGCATTTATCAACCCAAATGACATCACTAAGAACTTATAATGCCTGTACTGGGTGCAAAAAGTTGTCTTAGGGACATCAGATTCCCTAATCATCAAATGATGGTAGCTACAAATCAATCTTCGAAAATACTTTGTCACCTTAAAGTTGATCAAATAAATCATCGATCCTCGGCAACGGATATTTGTTTTTTATGGTGACTTTGTTCAACTGTCGGTAGTCTATACATCCTCATCAACCCATCCTTCTTCTTAACAAACAACACCGACGCACCCCAAGGCATGTTGTATGGCGGAATAGAAATGAGATGAGTGCCCGGAGCCAGATCAATGCAAAGTCGATATCCCTGTCAGGTGGAATCCCCAGAAAGTCTGCAAGAAATACCTCTGGAAACTCACGAAAACTGGTAAGGAATCCATGGAAGGAACCCCTAAACTAGAATCGCAAATATAAGGCAAATAAGACAAACACCCCTTCTTGATCATCCTCCGAGCCTTCATATAAGAAATGATCCGACTAGTGGAATGACTAGGAGTCCCTCTCCACTCCAATCAAGGAAACCTCGACAAGGCTAAGGTCATGGTCTTGGCGTGACAGTACAATATGGCTTGATAAGGTAACAACCGATCCATCCCAAATATGACATCAAATCAACTATATCCAAAAGTAAAAGATCTACACGGTTCTCAAGACCCGCAATAATAACCACACACGAGCAATATACACGATCTACAATAAAAGAATCACCTATCGATGCGGACACATATATAGGAGGACTCAAAAAATCACACGGCACAACCAAAGTGAAGCAAAATATGTGACTATGTTGAGCCGGGATCAAATAGGGCTGATGTATCTCTACTGCAAATTGAAATCGTACCTGTGATAACGGCATTGGATGCCTCAGCTTCAGGCCTGGCAGGAAAAGTATGACATCAGGGCTGGGCCTTACCACTCTAAAGTACATCCTTAGGATGGCCTCTAGCTTTAGCACCCTGACCTCCACCTCTAACACCTCTACCTCCACCTTTAGATTCCTTACCCTTGCCCCTAGCTGGCCGAGCAGGTGGTGGAAATCTTGGTGCCGGAACCACGGCACAAGAATCCTGATGCCGAGAACTGCTCGAGGCTCGAGGGCAAACTCTAGCAATGTGCCTCGGATCGCCACAAGTATAACAAGTCCTTGGCTACTGGGACTCTAACCCGTACAGCCTAAGTAACCACCCTGAAAACTCTACAGCGGAGGTGCACTGATAGGATCTGGCGCTATAGACTAGCTAATCTGAATACTACATATGAGAACCACGGCCACCTGGAGCACCATAAAAAGCCTGAATTTCTGAATGAAACGGCCTGGGAGGATAGCCCCTACCAAAAGAATCCCTGCCTCCAAACGAAGCACCACTGAACCTACCAGAATGACAGGGCCTTTTGTTGAACCCCTGCCCACTCCCCTAAGCTAGAACCATCTCAACCCGCCTGTCCACATCGGCCGTATCCTGGAAGGAAATCTCGTCCCCATCTTTTTAGCTATCTGCAATCGAATAGGATGAGCGAGTACCTCAATGAACCTCATCACTCTCTATCTTGCTCTCGATGGGGGATATAAGAAGAGAATGACGAGCCAAATCAACAAACCTAGTTTCATATTGGGTGACACTCATAGAACCCTGTTGGAGGCGTTCAAACGTTCAAACTGCATCTGATAATCCTCTCTCCGGGTGATAGGGAGAAACTTCTCCAAAAATAGCTGAGAAAATTGATCCCACGTCAAAGCTTGTGACTCAACTGGTCTAGCCAAACAATAATCTCTCCACCACTTCTTGGTGGAACCTAATAGATAAAAAGTAGCAAAGTTGACCCCATTGGTCTCCACTACCCCCATGCTTTGCAGAACCTTGGGACAACTGTCCAAATAATTTAGGGATCCTCTGAAGATGTACCACCGTAAGTGGTAGTAAAAAGCTTGGTGAACCTATCCAATCTCCACAAGGCATTAGCAGACATAGCTGACCCAGCACCGGTCTGTGCCACAACACCCGATGGAACTACCCTAACTGGCTGAGCTACTAGTATCTGAAACTGGGGAGCCATCTGCTCCAAAGTGCGAGTCGTAGGAGCCTGGGCTCCTCCTCCAGCCTGAAATATAGCTAGTGCTACAGGGAATATGCCTGCCTGAGTGACGCTCTCCATAAAGCTCACTAGATAGACCAAAGCATCCTAGAGTACCGGGGTGGCGATGAACCCCTCTGGGACCTCTACTGGACCTGCTTAAATTGTGTGGGCTGGAACCTCATCCTCAAACTCTACTCGAGGATCTTTCGATGGTGCTGCTGCTTGAGCTCTAGGCTGAGCCTTGCCTCTGCCTTGGTATCTAGCACGACCTCGATCTCTGCCCCTCATAGGAGCAGCCATTAGGGGTTCGGGCTGCTAGTCAACTGATGAAGCGATACATATTGTCACCATCTGCGAAAGAATAGAGTGAAAGTTCAATTAGCATTGAGAAATCAAATCGCACGATATAAATGAATAGATGTGAAATTTTCTTTAACTTCGTAGCCTCTGGGTATAAGCACAGACGTCTCTGTACCGATCCCTCATACTCTACTAAGCTTGTTTGTGAATTGCGAGACCTAAGCAACCTAGAGCTCTGATACCAACTTTTCACAACCCGAATTTTCCCACCTTCGGGAATCGTGATGGGGCCTACTCATGAAAGTTAGGCAAGCCGACAGTTACAATTTTACCACCATTATTATTAATTCAAACAGGAACAGATAATGACTAAGATAAAATAATTATGAATAAGTGATATAGCAATCCAAAAATTTTATTACATAGCTACCCCAAAGATCTGGCATCACAATCCATGAATGATAAGATTTACTACAAGTATAAGTCTAAAAGAAGTACATATGTTCTCAAAATAGAAGAGACAGAAGAAAACTAAAATGGGAAAAGGGGGACTTCACGCTCTGCGAACACTAGCAGATCTACCTTGCTCTCCCTGGACTTAAGGCAGCAACCTCAAATCTACTCACAAGGTCAGCACTGAGATCTTCACAAAAAGCACAGAATGCATTATCAATACAACCAACCCCATGTACCGGTAAGTATCGAGCCTAACCTTGGCGAAGTAGGATGAGGCTAGGACATGACAATCATATAAATCTTATTTAAATCATATATTAATAGAACAATAGTAACCGGAAATAATAGACAAAGATGGGAAGGGGAACATGCTGCAGGGAATATCAAATTCTAATATTAATTCAATAGAGAAGCTTAATGAACACCACATTTGCATTAACAAGAATAATGAAATAGTAATAAGTGTACGGCATCACCCTTCGTGTTTTTATTCTCATTCTCACCCTAAGTTGCAACAGAAACCTCACGGTATCACCCTTCGTGCATTAACTCTCATAATCATGGCACGGCATCACCCTTCGTGCTTTAACTCTCAAATCGTGGCACAACATCACCCTTTGTGCATTAACACTCACACTATCGACACGACATCACCTTTCGTGCATTAACACTCACTCAAAATATCATGCACGACATCACCCTTTGTGCTTTACACTCTTCCTCACCCAAACAATAGAAACAATATATCCCAACAAGGGAATCAACAGTAGAAACAAATACATCCGGCTAAGGATTCAGCTATAACCGATCTCTTTCCAACAATTACTTCACAAAATAAATCTCAGCTTGAGCCATACCCAACAATGGTCAATTACCAAGAAATTATCATAAGTCTTGTTCAACATTGATAATCATCAATTTAAGCATGGACGATGTATAATAAGAGTTACAATAATCATGTATATGACTCACAGGCATGCTCGATACCAATGTATAGATATTCATCACAACACCTGTACGTCGTACTCAATACTAACACGTAGAAAATAAGACCACAATACTTATTCCACAAGCTAAGGTTATACAAAATACTTACCTCAATTCTATGGACAAAATCAAGCCTCAATTACTGCTTTACCTCTCGGTTCCTCTTCCAATCTGCTTGTATCTAGTCATAATCTACATAGTAATATCAATAAATGCGAAATAAACCAATTCTAATACATGAAAATAGATTTCCTAATGTTTCCCCCAAAAAGTCAAAAATTGACTCCGGGCCTGTTTAGTCAAACTCGAAGTTCGCCCCAAAACCAGAACCCATTCACCCCATGAACTCAAATATACAATTGGTTATGAAATCCGACTTCAATTTGACGTCCAAATTCCCAAATCTTGAAATTCCTAATTTCTACCCAAGGAACACCCAATTTCCCATGAAAAACCCTATATTTTGAGATGAAATCATGTAAAAGGATGAAATATATTGAAGAAAAAGAGTTAAGATTCATTTACCTATGATTTGATGAAGAACTTGCTCTAGGAAAATCGCCCTTTGGAGTTTAGATTTTGAAATTTTGAAGAATGAAGTGAAAATCCCATCTAAAATATTACTTAACAGGCTGTAGATGTCGCAATTGCAACTTGAGCTTCGCATTTTCGAAGCTCGCAAATGCGAGAAAGGCATTGCAATTGCTAACCTTCCGCATTTCTACTGCTATCGCAACTACAACCTTTTGGTCGCAAACGCGAAGATTCAATGTTGACTTCGAAAATGCGAAGGGATGTTTGTAAATATGAACTTGTGCTGGCTACTTCGCAATTGCGATAAATCCCCTCACAATTCCCAAGCCTGACCTCACAATAGCGAGATCAGAGCCTACAAATACCAGATGCAAATCATAAATTTTCTAAGTCCAACTCACTCTGTGGCCTATCTAAAATACACTCGAGCCCTCGGGGCTCCAAACCATGCATGCAAACTATCTAAAAACATCATACATACTTACTCCTGCGATCAAATCATCAAAACAACATCAACAACTATAAATTTAACCTCAAACTCATGATTTTCCTAAAGAACACTTCAAATTTACTATGTTCACAGCTGGACGTCTGAATCACGTCAAATCAACTCCGATTCATACCAAATTTCACAGATACGACTTAAATACTATATTAAACCTATATCGGGCTCAAGAACAAAAATACGGCCCTGATACTATCAAGATCACATACCACTTCATTTTCAAATGTCCTTACATTTTTCAGCAAATAATTTTTAAAAGAAATTCTTTTCTCGGGCTAGGGACCACTGCTCGATTCCCATATTTTACCACGAAACCTACGGAAATGTCAAATCACGCGTCTGGGTCTGTTTACCAAAAGTATTGATCGAAGTCAAATTTAATCAATTTTAAAGGCCAAACTCATTATTTTTCTTAAAATTTCAAACAAAAGCTTCTGAAAACGTGCCCTGACTATGCACACAAATCGAGGAGAATCAAAATAAGAATTTCATACCCTTAGAACCCAAATTCGGATTCTAAAAATACAAGATTACCCTTTGGGTCATCACATAAGGATTGTAACAGAAAGACAGGATAGGGAGAGACAGAGTCACAGAAGAAATAGATGAGGTAGAGAGACTAGAGAGGGGGAAGTTTCTAATAATATTCAGCCTGCCACATTAGTGCTTCTGTTTGGCGATTTAAGTGTTCTTGTGCCCTAGCTAATGTTCTTAGTCCAATGTACCATATTCATCAAATTGGATCCCAGATAAAGCTCGAAAGCTTTTGTGATCGTCTTTTAGTTCTTCTACTTTTCCTAGCTGGCCCAATTCTTGCATCTTATAATGGCCCAACACTATCCTTGAGCCCAAACTCCTCATCCATCATGATCCTATGTTTATTTGTTATGAACATGCAAGATTGTCACTTTGATTGAGAAAACTTAATGTATTATTTGTATTTGCATGATTTCAATACCTTAAAATGTATCACTATTTTTTTAAGTGACGTCATAAAAAATGATAGGATTTGGACGAGAGGTAGAGGTGTTCGAGGTGGAAAAGGACATGGACGTTGCAATATTATTAAAGGAAGACCTGCCAATTTGGAGGGTCATGCGAAGTTCGGGCCTCAGGTGCGCCTGGTTGGTGCAAAACTGATAGAAGCAGGCTCTTCTCCGTGTCAGCGAAGCTGCAGGTGCAGCAGGTGAGTCCGCATGAGCAAAAAGGGCTGGGCTGAGATATAAATATCGAGGATTTGAGTCTTCTTCTCATATTGAGAGTTTTGGGGTGCGGACTTAGGTTATTTTTGGAGAGGTTTTCAGCTAGACTGTAAGTTAAGTGAATTTTTATCACTTTTCCATGTATTTTAATTACCTATTGATTATTTCACCTATTTATTAGGAATCTAAGGTGGAATTTAGAGAACTTTGACCCATGTATTAGAGAGTATGATTTAGGAATTTGAATGACAATTTGGTGTCGAGTTTGGTAAATTTTGTATGGTTGGACTCGTGGTTAGATGCGTGTATGGATTTTATAACTTTTATTGGACTCTGAGACGTGGGTCTGGGGTTGACATTTTGACTTTATTAAAGAACTTAGCTTTTTCATGCGAAATTTATTCCAATAGCTTAAATTGATTGTATTGAGTTATTTATGGCTAGATTCGAGGCGTTTGGAGGCCGATCCGCGAGGCAAGGGCTCATTGGAGTAGAGATTAGAACGGTCTGAGTTAAGTAACACTTCTAAACTTGGTTCTTAGGATATGAATACCCGAATTACGTGTGATGTGGTAGTGTTGAGGTGACTCACATGCCAGGTGACAGGTGTGTGAGCATGCGCTGTAGAAATTGTGATGTGGTTGATTCTGTGGTACTTCGTATTCATTATACCTTGTAGCCATTTATGTGATCTCTATGTGTTAGAATAACTAAGATGAATATTTATGTTAGAAACCATGTTAGGCTATTTGTTAATGTTGTTGAGACCCAATGCGGTCATTTCTAATGTTAAATTTTATTTCTTACTTGGTAATTTTGTACTTAGTCACATCATATTTACATATCATACCTCAATATATGTTACTATTATTGTTATGTTATATATCATTGTTTGGGCTAATTGGCATGAGATTTATGAGCTTGAGATACTGGAGAGTTTGATGACTGAGATGGGGACCGAGAGCCGTGTTGTGAGCGAGATATCTTGATCGGGTTGCATGCCTCAACATGCCTTGTGGTCCTATGTGTTGCATGTCGCATCACGTATTATGGCTATATGTGGACTGTGTTACACGCTGCAATAGGCCTTATGGCTATATGTGGATTGAACTACACGCTGCAATATGCCTTGTGGCTATAAAGGGAATCAGTTGCATGCCGCAACAGGCATTGTACAATGTTGTGTGACTAAGTGTGACGAGCGAGAATTGAGACAATCAGATTGAGAACTTGGAGAGTGTGGGTACTTGAGGTTTTTATTATGTTGTATCACATACAATACGCATATTTTCATGGAGATATAGAGATGCCATATTCTTCATATCAGTTACACTTGGCGTATTTTATGTGTGTTGAGCTTAACTGCTAAGCTTGAAAGTATGTCTACATTTCATGTACTGTGTATGAACAAATAATGAGCTTTTTTGGAGATATTATTGTCCTATTTCCTGTCATTTCTGCAGTGTTAAACTCTGTATTTGTACTGTATTGGTTCAGCTCTCCACTGCCTTCAGTCCAAAGATTGGTTTTGTTACTTATTGAGTTGGTTGTACTAACACTACACTCTGCACCTATTCGGACATTATCGGGGTAGTTTCTTTGGCGTCAACGTGCCTTGATTCTTCTCCTCCATCTCTTAGTTTTACTTATACTATTCTACCTTCTTAGACAATGTTTCAGACTATGTTATTATATAGATGCTCATATACTCAGTGATTTGGAGAAGTTTGTATTCGAGTTGCAGTTGTTCATATTGGCTATTTGCGAGAGTTATTATTGTTTTACTTTCTTCATCTTATTTTTAATACAAAATGCCTAGTTTTATTTTGATTATCGAATTTTCTCGTTCTGTGATAAGCACTATCACGACATGTTGAGTTCTGAGTTGTGACATCCTTAAGCGTAGCCCACACTATATGAGCATTGGATGAGAAATGTACTCCAGTTATTAAATCCTTACTAACATTATTCATCAACCACGAGGTTACGATTGCATTGCACCGACCCCATTGATGTGCTATTTCATATCCCTTTGAACTGGATCCATCAACTAAACACAATTTATTTTTTCTAACAACGAAACCTTCATCGCACAACTACCCGAAAGTGTAGTTCTCCATTCTAGTTACCACAAGCCCTACAGACATGGATCCAAGTCCATCCGAAGGATGCAGATATATTGGGTGATTATGATCGAGAATTATGGATCCTCTGACCATAGTAGCTCCGTTATTCACAGTACTGCTTGATTCATCATAAATCGCCATCAATTACTTCAAATCGAAGTACCAAAAACTTCAATTGCACAGAATTAGGGTTCTAAAAAACTAAGTGAATTCACTCGATCTTTCTTTAATATCTCAAAAAATCCCTAGAATTATTCAATCAATAGCTCTGATACTATGTTGAATTCTCACGATTGATCTAGAACAATTAACAAATTTGGAGATGAGAAGAATCACTTTGAGAAGAGAGAATTAAAATGATATCTTCGTCTTCAATTGTACCAGAACTCTACTGTATAATTCTATATAACTGATTTACACTTAACCAACTAACTAATGCTAACTAATTGACATTTGTACAGTTAACAAACTAATCGAATAACTACGGTTACAAAGATTAATTAATGAACCAACTATAGTTAAGTCAAGACATATGTGAGTTGAGGGACTTCATGCATGGATACATCCTTTACACTATTGAACCCTTCACTCACAAAGTAATAAATAAATAGTGCATATGTAATTCATATAAACAGCTAGTCCACCTTTCTTAATCAATATTTCTAACATTGAGAAATTAACATTGGAGGTAAATTGATGGAATTGGATTAATCAATTTTGAGAGTGGATTTCATCTACAGGAAAATCAAGACGAGAATCAAGGAAAAAGTTGCTAAGGAAGGGATGTGGTGACAACAGAGGGCATGGAAAAAGAAGAAAGAAAAAATTCATCAGAAAAAATTCTATCAGAAAAAATAATCATATTTTAGTTTTTCACAACTAGTTCACGCGCTCTACACCAAGTTAAAAACCACTGATACTGTCACACTTACATAAAGTGTTTGATACGCACATTTTTAGGGTAAATTTCATTAGTGGTCAATCATGTTATTTTTTAAACACAAAAATAATCTTTCTAAAGCCTAGTTCACAGAAATATAAACGTGGTCGGAAGACACCAATTTGGCAGCAAAAGTAAAATATGGAGTTGGATTAATGAGTACATCTATAGAGTTTCTACACTAATTCCACTTGCAAGCAACTAAGAAAATTTCGAAGTATATCCAAAGAACGTAACATGACAGTATATTTTACTGTGTTATATTCTATATTTTAATATTAAAATGTATCATAGTAACTCATATGATATTTAAAGGATAAAAATTATTTACGAGGTTATAGAGGATGTGTGACTATATAATTATAAGAGTACTAACCTTTTAAAAAGTAAAACCAGACACTCTTTCCTATTTGCTAGTCTTGAAAATGTGAAGTTTTTTTTTGGTAATTAAGGATTTTATTAATCACCAAAGATATTTTAATACAAAACTATAGTTCAGCCTATGCACAGTTGACTATTATATCTAGACTATATACTAACTATCTCTAAAACTATCTAACCTATTTACAAGAGATATTGCTGAAACTGTTGTCTAATTTTGGGGGTTCCTCTAACATTACAAGTACAAGCTAGGTTCCTGAGTAGGGTATCACTACTGCGGAAAACATTCTCAAAAATCCTCGAATTTTTCTCCAGCCATAAAGCATAGAATAATTCAGCTGCCACCATTTTGAATATGTTAGCTCTACTAGATTTTCCTTTAGCTTTACTAACTATCCACTGACTAAACTGATCTCAGTTCTGCATACTGGGATGATCTTCTCTGAGCCAGGACAGTGTTTGGTCCCTTAAGTCTGTAGCATATGGGCAAGTATGGAACAGATGGTCTCTAGTTTCTGTAGCATGCTGGCACAGAACACATTTGTTGTCCACAGTCATTCCCCAATGTGTTAGCCTATCCTTGATTGGTAGCCTGTCATGGAATACCAACCATAAGTTGAAAACAGCCTTGGGTCTGGCATAATCTTGAGCAGTTAGGTTCTTCCATGGGACTCTCGGGAGTTGACCAATCTGAAAAAGATAGAGTTGTCTAATGGAGCATACTGGTATGTGAAAGCCTTGATGTTGTTGTAGTAGACCTCTTGCTGCAATTATCTTTCGTACCATCCAACTAGCTAGCTTGGGGATAGGGGTGTTCTCTAGTTGATGCTGCTTTATATAAACAGTATGTATCCATTTGACCCACAGTGTGTCTTTCTTGTGAACCAGATTCCAGCAAAGTTTAGCAATAGCTGCCTTGTTCCACAGATAAAGGTTTGTGAAGTTGCACCTTTGTTTAGTATTATCATTAGAAAATTAACTTTAGAACAAAAATAAATATATCGAAAGGGAAGTGCTCAAAAAACTCTTCGTCTTTAGGGAGCTCAATCAAACACATTTCCTATGACTTTGCTGAAAACTTAACTTCTCTAGTGATTAAGTTTAACATTAGTTATTATTATTATTCTCCGTTATTTTATTTGATAATCTATTCAACACCAGTCAAATTTGACTTAAACGGGAGAGTATTCATAATTATACAACATGTTTAGTGATGATATTACTCCTACTAAAACATGATCAATCTGAATAGCCTCTACATGAAAACTAAAAGACATAAATCAATCCTAGTCAGTTACTTAAGTGCGTATTCTAAGCTGGGCAACAAAAGACTGACCGTAATGTCCCGTAAGTTTAACAATCTTTTGTTAGATATATTCTGATATAGTATTTATATTAAGTGAAATATTTTGTAAAAAGTTTGTAAAATATAATTTTTATATATAAGTATTAATATTACTATTTTCAAATATGTTTTAAATTATACATATATCATGAGAAAAGTTTATAAGATTTTCTTCATTGTAAAGATAGAAATAATTTTCTCACAAGAAAAGAAGGTTATATTTTTATCATTTTAATAATTAAGAGTACGAAAATTTATATTTTTTATATAAGATTAGAAAATTTAAAAGAATATATAAATATATATGTTCTTTTTACACAAAAGTTTTAATAAAATAATAGTATATGTATTTATTTTATATGGTACCACATAATCATATTAGTAAGGTATATAAAGTGTATTAAAAATATATAAATTTTTAAAGGATTTAAAATAATTTTTATTCTAATTATGTAAGTAATTAATTAATTATTGATTTAATGGGATATCAGCAAGATAATTAAGAATCAGTGGTGTCTAACTAAGGCTTTAGATAAGCCATAACGTGGCAGATTTTTACTTTAGAAAGATAGTGCCTCATTTATTTGTTGGAATAGGTGGCCATTTTGTAAGGTCGTGTTGGGGTTTACAACAGGGCGCGTATAATTTCAATTATGTGGAGAAATTTTCTAGAATTTGTTTTAAGTTCTCCTAGTAGGTCCAGTGGAACTCTATGAAGTGGAAGTTACAAGTAATATCTTGGAAACGCTTGAAATGGATTTTTACTGAGCTTCACGTGGACGGGTATGATTTTAAAAATCTTTATGATGGTTGGAAACATTTTTATCGAATCGTTTTTGAGGCCGGGTGCGATATGATAATGATAATGCCCACAGAGGCGTATATTTTAAAAGAGTTTATATATATATATATATATATATATATATATATATATATATATATATATATATATATATATATATATATATTATGCATTTCATGTCAGTAGTTCCCAGACGTACTTAGATGTTACAGGTTGTTGCACCTCTATCTCTCTTTATATTGTTGTTCTTATTTATGATTTCTTGCGTTACATACTCAGTATATTATTCGTACTGACGCCCCTTTTGCTTGGGGACGTTGCGTTTCATGCCTGCAGGTCCCGATTAATAGGTTAACAGTCCTCCTACTAGGCTATCAGCTTAGCGAAGGTATTGGCGCACTCCACCTTCTCCGTGTTGCCTAATTGGTTAGTCTGCTTTGGATGAGTATTGATTGGTATGGCGGGGTTCTAACCCAACCTTTATGATTTTATGTACTCTTAGAGGCTTGCACACAAATTTCAGGTGTATGGATACTAGTATGACTTTGTCGGCCTATGTTTTGAGTTTACAAATGGTCATGTCGGCTTATAGGCCCATATGTCATATGTATAAGTTTGTATATCACGTTGGGTCATCATATGTTGAGTATTCACTTATAATTAATTCTTGTTATCTCATGACGAGTTTTCTGGCTCATTTATTCATGATAGTATGATAAGAAAGATATGTTACATTGGTACTCAGTTGAATATGGCACCGGGTGCCCGTCGCATCTCACCGGTTTGGGTCCTGGCATATTGAAGTAGGATTTATGTACATCGATGAGACTGGTGGTAGAATACAAAGAAAAAGTACTTATGTGTAACGACCCAACTGACCGATTTGAGCATTTGTACTTTGCTCAGTAGTTTACGAGTATAAGTAGCTCTGTATGATGTATTATGACTTATAGGAATCGTCGATTTTGATTTTCAAGTTATTCAGAATCGATTTGGAAGAATGAATTTCATTGTTGAAACTTTAAGTTGGAAGAGTAAATCAAGTTTGACTTTTGGGAATTTGACCTCGGAAAAGAGTTTTGATGGTTCCATTAGGTCCTGTTGGCGATTTTGGAGTCGGTGTATGCTTGGATTTGCATTTGGATATTTCTAGAAGATTTCGTCATAAATTGGCAAAAGTTCAAAATTTGAAGGTTTGGAAAGTTCATAAGTTTGACCGAGAGTTGACTTTGAGGATATCAGATTCAGATTCTGGTTTCGAAATTTTGAATAGTTGTATTATATCATTCGTAAATTGTGTGCAAAATTTGAGTTCATTCCGGGTCGATTTGGTATATTTCGGCGTTGGAAGTTAAAAGTTAAAAGTTCATTGATTTTTTATTTGAGGTGCGATTCGTCATTTTTATATTGTTTGATGCGATTTGAAGCTTCGAATAAGTTCGTATCGTGTTATAAGAATTATTTGTATAATTGAATGGGGTTTTAACGGGGCGTGTATTGGATTATTGGTTGAGAAACAAGTCAAGTTAAATATTTGGAGTTAGACCATGATCAATATCGAGTCAAAATAACCTCTTTACGGTATTTTGAGTGCGAGAGCAGGTACGTACTGTGTTTTATGATTGAGACCCATGCATGATTTGTGTCCGGGAGGCTCCGAATGCATTTTGGGTGCTAAATGAAAATTCTTTCTTTTCTAATTTTCTTGTGTAAAATAATTACGAATATCTTTTTTTATCACTTAAATTTCAAGACTTAATTAAAACTTTAAAACATCATATCTCCATCATGTTAAGGCCAAATTAGGTGATTCAAAAGACTATCTTTACTAAACTTTTACAAGAAACCTATTGGAGGTATCAAGAGTAAGTTTCAGGTTAGTTTGGCATACAAAACGAGGCAGGACATCTAGGCAAAAATATTTAACACCACAAGTTTGTTCATTTGGTTATATTTTGAGTTGGAGAGCTCAGATTTAGACAAGTTTTGAGGCGATTTTTACCACATGAATTGAAAAAATGTTCTGTACTCGGGTTTGGTTTTATTTCGTGAATCTATCTTCAGTTTTGTTAATTGAATTGTGAATTCTAAAGAAGAAATCGGGGTTTTTGTCTAAACTTTCATAATGCGAATTTTTGAGTTTTTAACATCAATTTGGAGTCGAATTTGAGTGAGACTAATATGGTTGGACTCATAATTGAATGGGTTATTTTATTTTGTGAGTTTTGTTGGGTTTCGAAGTGCGGATCGAGTTTTAACTTTTTGGCCGATTTTGGGCTTTTGATTAATGATTCGACCTTTATCATTTGAAATTATTTCCTTAGGATTTATTTGATATATTTGAGTTGCTTTTGGCTAGTTTTGAGTCGTCCGGAGGCTAGTACGCGAGGGATGGCATTTTGGAGCCTCGTTTGGCCTGCTTAGTATTTGGTTTTTGGCTTATTCAAGGTAAGTAACACTTCTAAACTTGATGATGAGGGTATGAAACTCCGAATTAAGTGTTATGTGTTTGTGTTGAGATGACACACATGCTAGGTGATGGACATGTGTGCATGCAGCGTGTGAATTTTGACTCCGTTGTCCTAGTGGTACTATGTAGTTACATGATCTCTACATATTAGAGTATTGATCTGTGACCTATGGTAGACTAGACTACGTGCTTATCTTGTCGAGACCCACTGATGTTACTTATGTTATTGAGTTATCTTCTTACAATGCATTTACATGGTCAATCATACGTATTCATATCCATATCATATCTCACTTTCTATTGACACTTATTGATACATCACATCCTTATTTCTGGGATGACTTTATATGACATTGAGAGCCCGGAGGTTGGAAAGATTGATGACTGAGTGAGATTGATAGCCTTATGGTGACAATGTTTATGGGATCGGGCTGCATACCACAATATGTTTTATTGATTTATGATGGGAGCGGGCTGCATGCCACAACATGATTTACTGATTTATGCCATGATTGGCTTGTTATAGCGCTTGGGCTGAAGGAGCCCCTCCAGAGTCTGTACACACCCCTAATGAGTGTAGGTACCTACTGAATATGACTCCCAAGTATCAAGTTATTGGGAGGACTAAGTGACTGTGAGGACTGAGTGATCGGGAGGACTGTGTGACTGAGAGGATTGAGTGATCGGGTACTCTGAGAGTATGCATATGATTTTACCACTAAGTTTTATAGCATTTGACATGCACACTAGACATACATGTATATAGATGCATTTTCCTCACGTTGTACGGTATCAGTCATTCATGACTTCTCACACATATTAACATATAGGCATAGGGATATATTTTCCTTATGCCATTTGAAAAGGCAGCACTTATTGTGAAAGCTTTTGGGAAAAAGTACAATTTTCAAACTTACTCATATTTTTTCCAATTTCGGTAAAAAACTTGGATTTTCACTAATATAATTGAAATGCAAAACTATTTTCAGGAACTATGAATAAATAATATTTTATCTTTGAGTTGCTTATTTTATTAGTTGTTTTACGTTGTTATGAACTGTTGTTGGCTATTGGTGTTGGACCCTATCTTTGTTCCAGCTCATCACTACTTTCAACATAAGGCTAGGTTTGTTATTTATTGAGTACATGTGGTCGATTGTACTCATACCACACTTCTGTACCTTGCGTGTAGATGTTGTCTGCTGGTGTTGTTATTTTTGACGGGAGCTAGAATTGAAGAGTACCTGCATTTCATTTGTAGCTGACGATTGTTCATGGTAGCATTAGATTTATAAAAATTCTGTTTATGTACTTTTTGAATAGATGGTATATTTATTTCATACCAGCTTGTAGATTCTAAGTTTAGAAGATAATGATTTGTACTACCAGTCCTTAGAAAATGTATAAGATTTAGATAATTTCTTTTGTATAATTGTCTCATTAAATATTATTGGAATTGGATAGTTATTAGTTGGCTTACCTAGAGGGTTGGGTTAGGTGGTATCACAACTAGTTGTATAATGGATCGTGACAAGCTGGTATTGGAGCTCTAGGATCATAGGTACTACAAGTCATGAGCAAGTGTCAAGTAGAGTCTTGCGGATCGGTACGATGACGTCCATACCTATCTTTGAAGTGTAACTCTTTAATTCTTTCCACATATTTCTATGCGCATGTGAGCGCTCGGTATCAGCTGTGCATCACCGGCTTGTGATTCTATGGATGAAGTGCGAGATGTGATTATGTGTGTTGATGGCAGGCCAGTCTGGAGGACTTGAGGTCGGGTTTTGACTGTAGCTTGAGCATGGAGATTTCAGTTGTGTAAGCACGTGTTTTTGGACTTATATGTCCGGTTGTATCCCTATGAGTGGAATTCATGGATCGATGGGTGGCTGGATGGCTACTTAATGAGTATGACGTGACTACGAGATGTGTTCAGATGGTTTGAATGTGAAGAGAAGAGTTTGGTTGAGATGTAGAAAGGATTATTGGGTGCTTGTTTTCTGTCTTGATGTGACATATATTCTCGAGTTATGAGTGTATTGGAAGATTTTTAACGATTGCCTAATTACAGAACGAAGTAGATTTACATGTCCTATTGATGGGTTTAGACTCATAAAGATTAAGTGATTTCATAGTAGTTGTGGGTGTGAAAGGATATTAAGAGATTTTAATTTGAGCCTAAGCATATGGGTTATGACCTGCGAGGTAATCTATGGATGTAAGATTTTGACGATGTTGTGTCGAGGCTTTCTTTTCTACCAGTAGGTTATATTTGTGCAATTTGAGTCTGGATCGGTTGTAATAGTTGACTTGGCTGTCACGAGGATGAATGTGAGATTTGTAGATGATTTGAGGTATTAGACGATTCGTGTTACATGAGCTTATGAAGGATTTAATTGAATCTCACTGTGGTAATATGGCAGTAATGGGGTATAGTTATTATATGTTACTAGATGTTTTTATTCCATGGCTTTGAGCCAAGTGGGGAGTTTACAATCGACGAGTTTATTGCATGGTTATTTGTTGTATTGGTTTTGGTTTGAGGTATACTTGTAAACCAGTTATGACTTGCAGAGGTTGAGGATGACTCGAGTAAGGGAATTTCGTGATACAGGTTGTATTACACTCTATGGGTAGAATTTGTTTGGTTGTGTTAAGGTGTGGTTACTTCATTGGGTGACGTTGTGCTATTGGGGCACAAGTTATTTGGTTCGCTTGGGGTGGTGCAATTGATATTTAATCAGAGTGGATGACTCTCGAGAATGGTTCTAATGGATTTAATATTTATATGTAGCAATTGAAAATTTCATATTGATATATGGCTAGAATCTGAGATTTGCATTGGATGGTGTCGAGACTCATGTTATTTCTATATCATTATAGATCCTACATTTCAATATCAAATAGGTTAAGGAAACGACTTTATATTCATCAAGGTCTTTTTAGGGTGGGTGTCTCAAATGTTGCACTTTTAGGGTGCTTAAGAGGAAATACAACAGCTTATGGGCCTTAGGGCAGTGTGGCATTATGCTAGGATCTATTGAGGTGAGCGTTGGGCTAAAGGTCGCAGTCTACTTGCAAGGAGAAGTGTCAACTCGAGGGTAATTCGAAAGGAACTCAGAGATATAGGACATCGTGGTAGTATTTGAGTCAGCACAATAATGGATAGGATCAATTCATTGGGTACTTATGATGTGGTGAGTCTTTACAGGAGTTTTGTGGCAATAATCTTAGATTTGGTGACTTTCCTGACTTGGTTTAGTTATAGAGATTCAGTTCTGATGGCCTAGTTATGTGAAAATAATTTTCGAAGAGTTCTCGATGATTTCTCTCACAGTTTGAGATGGATATTTCCTACTAGCGTGTGGAACATGTTGCGTATCTGGATTCTCTCTTGGATGAGATCAAATGGAAGGTTCCTGGCTAATTGAGTATGTAGTTTGCTTGTGATCAGAGTTGATTATGAGATTTTTGTACCCTTCCTATGATGGCATGATAGTGTGGTGTGTTGTGTGGGATTAAGATCTGCACGTGCAAGGTCATGGGTCAATTTTGATGGGAAAATCATAAATACTTAGAAAACATGGACGGTTTCAGATGTCTAGATGAATACTATAACTACTTGGAAAAGCCTAAGAGGGTGCGCATTTCAAATGGCGCACTAAGTTTTGACTTACGTATGCTTCATTGGTATTGCGATACTCACATGGTTGATCGACTGCTGGTATTCAGATTTTTCTATGTGGCACAGAAGAATTGTGGGACTATTCCTCATGGGGTGATCGTGTATGAGAGAGGTATTAGGCATTCCGGTGGTGGAGTTGGGAGCTGTTATGGTGATTCTTGTGTTCTATGAGTTTTGAGACTGAGAGTTCTCAAAAGTAGATTGTTTTATGGTTGTGGACTGTGAAGTTGTGACCAAACCAATCCAAAAGATAGTATGTGTTATGATTTAGTCATTGTGGAATTTCAGGAGGGTAGGGGATATTTAACTATTGTGGATGACCAGAATCGATTTGGGGCCCATTGGTAGGCTCAATAAGGATATGTATTTTACACAAGGATGGATGGGTTGACTCCGTACTACTATTGTTGAGGGATGTGCCATTTTGTTAGAGTTGAGCTTATTCGAGTTCTGTTATGTTCTATGTATTACTTTTCTATGCTACGAGGGATGTGATTTGTTGGTTATATGCATACTTGGTGTGGTTCTATTTAAGGCTTATAGGAGAATTTGAGTGAGAGGGGCATTAGGGTATTGGATAATTGATTGTGCATTGATTATGTTCTTTCTAACTATGGTATTGAGTTATTTACTTCTTAGTGGTTATGGTCATGCAGTTTTGGTACTAGACATCAAAATGTCTGTGATTGTAGATTTTGAGTATTTTGACTTGAGATATTGCATGTAGACCAGTGTTTGGATGGGATCGTGCATTACGTGGTGGTGGTACTTGTTGAGCCTACGAGATGGTTCTCTCATTAGAGTCATTACTATGTTGGAGCATATTTGAATTGTTGCATATTGGTGCACCGATTGCACGGTTTGTGGATTAAGGTTGTATTATTATGGCATGTCAATAGGGAATCTATATTTGATAAGATGATGTCGTCGGACCTAGAATGGATACCATCAGATCTGATTGCGCCATATTTGAAAGGATAATGTCGTTGATCGGCTTAGAAATTTGCTACGGTTCTTGTCGAAGGAGAGGGATCTACAAGACTTGTTGATCTCATAAGTGGTTATGAGTTTCTACATATTTTTTCATCATTGGCAGTGCACAAAGGTTTTAGAATGAGGCTTTATTTTCAATGATATGCATTACCGGTATGGGTTTGTTTCAAGAAATATCATTGTTTGAAATTATTGCTATGAGTATTTGAGTTATGCGGTAGACCCTGTGATTGCATTTTGCGCTATGATTATGGCTTGATAAAGCTTGTTCATACTTATACAATGTGTAGATTGCGAGGTTCGGGTCTTGTCGGAAATTCTGGATGTTGGAAATATGATTCTGTGGCTTACGGGCTAAGGTTGAAGTATTGATCTTCAATATATTGTGTTGTTGGGCCTATATAATATGGTGACATAGCACCCCTGGGTAAGTGCATGGAAGGGTTACACGATGATCTGGCGGCTACAGAGCAACTCTAGGCACGACAAACGTAAGCTTAATAGAGGAGGATATGATGACCCGACCAGTCATATTGAGAATTTGCACTTTGCTCTGTAGTTTACGGGCATGAGTAGTTCCGTATGATGTATTTTGAATTATGACAATCATCAGTTTTGGTTTTCAGGTTATTTGGAATCGATTTGGAAAAATAAATTTCATTGTTAAAGCTTTAAGTTAGAAGAGTTGACTAAATTTGATATTTCTGAATTTGACCTCGGAACGGAATGTTGATGATCCCTTTAGGTCTGGATGGTGATTTTGGACTTGTTCATATACCCGGATTTGCGTTTGGATGTCTCTAAAAAGTTTCGGCACAAATTGGCAAAAGTTGGAAATTTGAAGGTTTGGAAAGTTCATAAGTTTGACTGAAAGTTGACATTAAGGATATCAAATTCACATTGTGGTTTCGGGAATTGGAATATCTTTGTTATATCATTTACAACTTGTGTGCAAAATTTGAATTCATTCGAGGTTGATTTGATATATTACGGCGCGAGTTTTGGAAGTTAAAAGTAAAAAGTTCATTGATTTTTGATTTGAGGTATGATTCATCATTCTTATGTCATTTGATATGATTTGAAGCTTCAAATAAGTTATTATCGTGTTTTATGACTTGTTGGTATAATTGAATGGGGTCCCGAGGGGCTCGGGTGTATTTTGGATCATTGGTTAAGAAACTAGTTAAGTTAAGGATTTGGAGTTTGACCATGGTCAATACCGGAAAAAAAAAACTCTTTTTGGTGTTGTGAGTGCGCGAGCAGGTTCATAGATTTCTTTGTGATTAAAACGCATATACAGTTTGTGTATGGAAGGTTTTGAATGAGTTTTGGATGTTAAAACGATAATTTTTTCGATGATGATTTCTAATGTAAAATAATTACAAAACGTCTTTCTTTATCCCTTAAATATCAAGACTTCATTAAAAATTAAAAACATCATATCTCCCGTATTTTAAGGCCAAATTGGGTGATTCAAAAGTCCATCTTGACTGAAATTTCACAAGGAATCAATTGGAGGTATAAAAAGTGAGTTTGGGATCACTTGGCACATGAAACGGGGCAAAATATCTGTGCAAAAATATTTGATAACCAAGGGTTGTTCATTTGATCATATTTTGAGCTGGCAAGCTCGGATTTGGGCAAATTTTAAGGTGATTTTCACAATATAGAATGGGATAAGTGTTCTTTACTTATTTTGGTTATATTTCATGAATCTATCTTCACTTTTAGTAATTAGATTGAGAATTTTAGAGAGGAAATTGGGTTTTTTTACTAAAGTTTCATAATGTGAATTTTTGAGGTTTGAACATCGATTTGGAGTTGGATTTGGGTGAAACTAATATGGTTGGACTCATAATTGAATGAGTTATTGAATTTTACGAGTTTTATCGAGTTCCAAAATGCGGCCTAGGTTTCAACCTTTTGGCTAATTTTGGGCTTTTGATTAAGTATTTGACCTTTACCATTTGGAATTACTTCATTGGCCTTTATTTGATGTATTTGAGTTTCTTTTGGCTAGTTTTGAATAGTTTGGAGGTCATTACATGTAGGATGGCATTTTGGAGCATCATTTGGCTTGCTCGGTATTGGTTTTTGGCTTATTTGAGGTAAGTAATACTTCTTAACTTGGTGCTGAGAGTATGAAATCCTAAATTACGTGTTATGTATTTGGTGTTGAGGTGACGCACATGCTAGGTAACGAGGCGTGTAGGTGTCCACCATATGAATTGTGACTTTTTTTCCCTGTGGTACTATATAGTTACGTGATCTTATTTGAAACCATGAAATCTCTGCATATTAGAGCTATTGATCTATGAACCATGTTAGAAACCATGTCTAGGTTACATGCTTATCCTGTCAGGATCCATTGAGGTCACTTATGTTGTTGACTAATCTGCTTACATAGCATTTACATACTCAGTCATACACATTTCCTATGCATATCATATCTAAGTCTCTGTTGCCACTTATTCATACATCACATCATTATCTCTGGGTTGATTGTTTTAGGACATTGAAAACCCGAGAGACTGGACAGATTGATGACTGAGTGAGGCCGCCTGATGGTGAGGATGTTTATGGGATTGGGTTGCACGCCACAACATGTTTTATTAATTTATGATGGTAGTGGGATGAATGTCACAGCATGATTTACTGATTTATGCCATGATTGGCTTGTTATAGTGCTTGGACTCAAGGAGCCCCTCTGGAGTCTGTACATACTACCAATGAGCACAGGTACCTACTGAGTACGATTTTTGTGCACCTAGTGATTAGGAGGATTGAGTGATTATGAGGACTGAGTGACTGTGAGGACTGAGTGATTATGAGGACTGAGTTAATTGGTAATTTGAGAGTATGCGTATGGTTTTATCACCGAGTTGTATCGCATTTGATATATACACTTGACATATATGCATAGAGATGTATTTTTCTCATGATGTACGGTATCACGTCATTCATGATTGCTCACACATATTGACATATAGGTATAAAGATGTATTTTCCTCAGGCCATTTGAAAATGCAGCATTTACCACAGAAAGTTTTTGGAAAAAATTACAGTTTTCAAACTTACTCATATTTTTTGCAATTTCAGTAAGAGATTTTGGGTTTTCACTGATATACGTGAAAAGCTTAAGTATTTTTAGTAACTATGAATAGGATGAGCATGTTATCTCTAAGTTACATCGTTTATTACTTATTTTACGCTGTTATGAACTAGTATTAGCTATTGGTGTTGGACTCGACCTTTATTCCTGCTCGTCACTACTTTCAACCTAAAGTTAGCTATATTATTTGTTGAGTACATGTGATCGGTTGTACTCATACTAAACTTTTACACCTTGCATGCAGATGTTGGCCGCTGATGTTGTTGTGATCGACGGGAGCTAAAATTGAAGATTCACCTGCGTTCTAGTTGTAGCTGCCTCTTGTTCACGGTAGCTTTAGATTTATAAAAATATGTTATGTACTTTTCCAATAGATGATGTAACTATTTCATACTAGTTTTGTAGATTCTAATCTTAGAAGCTCGGGATTTGTAGTACTAGTCCTTGGTAAATGTATAAGATTCAGATAATTTCTTTTGCGTAATTATCTCATGAAATATTATTGAAATTGGATAGTTATTAGTTGTTGTCACGACCCAATTTTCATTGTAGGTCATGATGGCGCCTAACACCATTGTCATGCAAGCCAACATGGAAATATCAATAAGTGTTCATTTTACTTTACCAAAATACATACCACAATTTCTAAGATTGAAGTTAAAACAAGTGATAATCAGTAATGTACCAAAATAATTATACAATTCCCAAAAGAATAGTCTACTAATGTGTTGAGCCAAGACCCGATATCACAAGTTGTAGACAACTAGTTAAATATAGAAAAGAATAAATCTATCCTACTATCTGAAATAGAATAGACAGTAAATAAGAATAGAGACTCCATTAAGCTGATGAACGGCACAGGAAGTGCGTAGCTCACTGTGGAAGTCTCGGATTATTATCAGGGATGCGCACTTGACTGATAGCCAGATATACATGTCTCTGATCCTGTAATTAAGTACAGAAGCATTGTATGAGTATATTAACAATAGGTACCCAGTAAGTATCCCGTCTAATCTCGAAAAAGTAGAGACGAGAGGTCGACTTGATACTTATTAGGGTAAAGTAATATAATAAGGTGTTATACTAAGCATAAAAGTCACAAGTAAATAATAGTTTGTAGCAAGAAATAATAAGTCATGTCCTTAATAAGATGACAATTAGCCATTTACATTTTAAAACAATTAAGTAATGTAAGTCATGATTAAGATTTCACATAGATATCATGCGCGCATTATGCCGAGGTCGACAGCCCTATCCAATAGAAAAGAAACTATGCACTGACAGAGGATCGAATGTCACAAACCATAGATGCATCTATTTCTACCGAGGCGATCAACCCGATCAACAAATATCAATTATCATTAGGAAAATACATGAAGGCGCATTTATATTCAAATAAATTCATACAAGTGTTCAACAATACATACGTTTACATATGTTTATTTCCCATTCCCTAGCATATCTAGATCGATCACATTAGCAAGGAAGTATATAAATATTCACAACTATGGCGTGATACGGGTCCTTAACTACCCGGATAATTAACATAATAGTAGCTACGCATTGACTCTCGTTACCTAGTATGCACGTAGCCGCCGCATTTGGTGGCAAGTTATTCAATTATTACACCTATGAGGATAATTTTCTCTTACAAGGTTAGAAAAGAGATTTACCTCGCTCTAAAGTGTACTTCCAACACCAAGAACGTGCTCAAATCCTCAATTTGGAGCGGAACGATCCAAAGACTAAATAAACGAGGTAGGAACCCACGCTATATCTCCCTGTGTGATCTCTGAATCGGTATTAAGCTTATACCAGTTTTGGTTTGGAGCATGTCATTTTATCTTGATCAAAATGTTGCGACAGATTAATTTTTTAGGGGAATTTAGATGGAGGAATTCTTGGGCCTGTCTCATTATGTTATTTACTAAGGGTGGTAAATTAATATTATTATAGTTGTTCTTGTTCTTTAAATCCAAATACCCCATAATAGGAACAAGAGTAAGACACCCTATACAACATTAGTCAATTTTAATGTAGGGGTTAAGTCGCTTTGATTAATGACCCAATGATTAGAGCTAGTAATCTTGTTGGTGTTGATGTTAAGATAATTCCAAATACCTCTAACATTAGGGAAATATAAGAAAATGCGGGTAATTCTTTCCACATCTTTACGAAAAATAATGCATAGAGGATTAATATTTAAACCTATCTGGTAGAGGTATTGACAACAAGGGATTTTATTATAGAGATATTACCACAGAAAAAATTTGATTTTATTAGGGCAATGTAGCTTTCATATCTAGTTGAGTTGAAGTCAAAGCGGAGGGTTGTTATTTATTAGTTGGTAGCAAATTTTAGTGGTGAAGTCCCCGTTGTTGTTTAAGCTCCAAATAGGGTTGTCACTATTACCTTGTTTAAGGGATTGAGGGATGGTGTTTGTATTATTAATAATGGAAGCGAGTAATTTAAAAGAGATTTTTGTTAAGTTTCAATTACCCTTATGAAGGATATCGTTGATCTTGATATTGACTTCTTCATTTTGGAGGGGTCCTTCAATAACATTTCTCATCTTGGTGGAGTTAGGGATCCAGTTAGTATCCCATATGTTGAGGTTTGAATAGGTCTTTGCTAGTTCCTTATTGCTTCCAAATCTGAGCCCCGAAATTATTGCAACTATACATAATATGTTTCACATGTCAAAAGAGAATGTTTCGAGTTAAATTGCAAAAGCATAGCCGATTCCTCTTGATCAGCCTTAGCTTTTTCAGCAATGGAGGTCTTTTCGGGAGAAGAAAAAGCTGCTATAAAGTGTGTCTAATAAATTTATGGATCTTAAGTGAGTTAAATTATTTACTATAAAAACATCTTAAAAATAGGTGCTGACTTGACTATCTACGTGGCAATTTAATTGAGGGGTCGGCTGTCACAGTGGAGGGCGTTAGGGCTAGCTAGAGGCAATCCTAACAAGTTTGTTAATTGTAAGGGTTTATCTTGACAAAAGGTATAACAGAGATAAATATAAATAATATACTATAGCAGAGGGACAAATCCGGACCTTTTCACTATTATTTATCATTGAGAGTACTTATTTAAATTACCCTTTATCTGTTTTTAATCATTTTACTTAAATAACTCTTTACTAATTGAAATAGTAGGGTAAATTTGGAAAATAAATAAATGACACTTCTTATTTTTCTCAAACGACAAAGGGTACGACCCTTTCTCCCACTCTTTGTGAATGCGGGATGCTTTGTGTATTGGGCTGTCTTTTTTTGCCCCCAGTCAGCCAAAACGACTAATATAGGTGTTAGATATGATTTTAATGATAAAAATAATATATTTGCTATTTGTATAGGAACTCATAGATAGCATTCAAGATTGAAGAAATCAATTTGCAAAAATCAAGGAACACATACATTGGCATAAAAGATTGAAGGAATCAATCAGAGGCAATCAAGGAAAGCATGCGTAATTAAAGGAAGCATTGGTACTCACAGAATCAATTAAGGCTAAATCGAAGGAATCAAATCAATCAAGTATATCGAAGATCTTGCAGAATAATCAATCAAGTATCTAAATCTGGAAGGATCAAGATTCCAGGATCGCGTGCATGGGACATCTTTAAAGCCTCTCACCAGTTAGAGCCGTTGTGGAATAACCTTATTGTTGGAAAAAATCAATCTCTTTACAAGGATCAAATCTCAGGGGTTGACAAATCTCTCCAGAATTCAAGCATCTATCAAAGTATTTAAACTTGTAACTACACCTTTGCACATATGCTTTCATCGAACCAAATACCCTCTCTTTGTTCTACTGCAAACAAACATTGTAGCTCTACTGGACTTGCTGTGTAACAAGTTAGAGAAGAAAGAGAGAACAACACTGGTGAGACTTGTATCTAAAGAAACGAGTGATAAAGGAGCTAAGCTATCGATGTAGACAACACCAATCTCTGTGTACTCGAAGAAACTCGTTCATTGAAAGAGAACTCCCTTTCAACCCAATGGGACTGGACTAGGATTCACATTAAATCTGAACCAATATAAAAATTCTGGTGTCTTTAATTCCTGTATTTAATTTCTGCATCGTAAATTTTGTCTTTAGTGTTATGAAGTTATTACATCTAGTCGACTAATTTAAAAATTTAGTCAAGTGATAGCAATTAAGTTTAAAAATAAACAATCCCCCCTTGTATTTTCAAATGGCTTCCAATATCTACAAAATTTTGGGTGTTATTTCTGGAGGGCAGGATAATGATATGGACATCCTTGTGGTTTACTTGATCATCAGAAATAGTAAACTCTTCAATCATCTATTTGCAGCGCTGCTTAGCTACAAGTTCTTGTTTCTGTAGTAGAGGCTATCATTGACTTTGCTGAAATTCTACTCTTTTAGCCAATTTGACAAATTGTTATCCTGCTGTCGTAAACTGGTGGCAGCAAACTAGTACAGTATTTCTTTTCCCATTGGTGTATGATGTCAGTATAATACTATTTTCTACAAATACATATGTGCCACTTGATACATTGAGGTGTTGTCTTTCATGATATCTTAACTGTCAGTTGGAATTTGAAGTTTTACAGTTGCAACTGTGTATTGACTTGGGAAATTATTTGGTGTAATACTATTTATCTCTTTCATTACTATTTACCTATATTTAATTATTATTTTTGGTTCGGGCATGTACGGAGGAGGGGTCCCGATGCCCCGGTGAGGAGCTGCGAGCGGCTGGAGATTGTTGGTGGTCGGCGGGGTAGAGGGAGGCCTAGGAAGCATTGGGGAGAGGTGATTAGGCAGGACATGACTAGAATGCAGGTTACCGAGGACTTGACCCTTGATAGGGGAGTCTGGAGGTCTAGGATCAGGGTTGCAGGCTAGGGGCTCTTAGAGTCCTTCGTTCGCCCCACCCGGGGTTGGGTGTGGGATAGTAGGGTTACCCGTAGATGACTAGTGTTTTAGCGTAGGTCCCCTCTTGGTTGATAATATAATAGTTGTCGCTTGTTATTGTCGCATGCGACGGTATTTATGTTTCTTATGTTCACATAATCATTTACGTTATTTCTGCAGGATTACTTATGCTTTGTTTTGTTATTGTGTTTTGTCTTGCCTTGGTTCCTAACTTTATCTTTGTTTTCCAATGCAGCTTTTCTTTCTGTCCTATGCGCCGAGGGTCGCTTGGAAGCAGCCTCTCTGCCCTTTTGGGTAGGGGTAAGGCTGTCTACATATTACCTTCCCCAGACCCCACCTGGTGGGAGTATACTGGGTAGTTGTTGTTGTTGTTGTTGTTGTTGTTGTTAATTATTATTTTTGTTATTTATCTTTTTTAATTTATCTCTTTATATATACCTAATTATATTTATATAATATTTTTATAATATTAATTTTATATCTTGACTTTGGCATAAAATTTTGATAAATTAGTTTTCGTGCATTTATTATTTTTATGTAAAATTGTAAGCTAATTTTATTATAAGTTATAATTATACATGAAAATCATATAATTATTCCAAAAAATGGATGTTGCTAATATTGAAAGGTGCGGACATAAAATATTAGAGGTTGCTAAACTCGAAAAGTAAAATTAAAAATACATCAAATGAAAATAAATTAAAATTGGAAATACTTGAAACTCGAAAATACATTAAATTAAAATTTTATGGTATAAAATAATTTTATATTAAATTATATGTGATGAATATGTAAAAAAAAGGAAAAAAGATAGAATTTCTTCAATAGAAATAAAAAAATTAAATAAAAGATAATAATATAATATTAAAGAGAGAAGAATATAAAATGAAATATTTGTTATGAAATAATATAAAGACAAGAACAATAATGCAAGAACAAGAGCAATAGAGAGAATAGAGAGAGAGAAATATTCTTATTGATACTTAGAGATTGTTAGGGATGTGTTACAATGGTAGAAGACCCCTTTATTTATAGGGAGTGGGATGATTTAGCTACCAATAATAGGACTCTAGAATCTCTCTAATTAAAGACATTCACCTTAAATAGAAGTGTAAAATCTCTCTATTTATAACACTCCCCCTTGAATGTCTATTCAATGATGTGCCTCGTTAAAACCTTAAAACAAAACCCAATGGGAAAAATTAAAGTAAGGAAAAAGAGTACACATGTTTGAATATGCGCCTATTGGTTGCCTCGTTAAAAACCTCGCAAGGAAAACCCGGTGGGACAAAACCTTGTAAGGGAAAAAGAGTGCAACGCGCATTAACTCCCCATGATAAGAACATCAATTTATGTCCTTAAGTCTTCGCATCCCGATCTTGTGAACTAGCTTCTTGAAGGTTGACTTTGGTAGAGATTTTGTGAACAAATCAGCCATTTTGTCGCTTGAACTAATCTGTTGAACATTGATATCACCATTCTTTTGAAGATCATGTGTGAAGAATAACTTTGGTAAAATATGCTTCGTTCTATCTCCTTTTATGAATCCTCCCTTCAATTGAGCTATACATGCTGCATTGTCTTCATACAAAGTTGTGGGTAGTTTATCACACTTCAAACCACATTTGTCTTGGATATGATGTATTATAGACCTCAACCACACACACTCCCGACTTGCTTCATGAATAGCAATTATCTCGGCATGATTAGATGAAGTAGCCACAATTGATTGCTTAGTCGATCGCCAAGATATGGCGGTTTCTCCACAGGTAAACACATAACCCGTTTGAGATCGAGCCTTGTGTGGGTCGGACAAATATCCAGCATCAGCATAACCAACAAGATCCGGGCTGCAATTCTTGCCATAAAATAAGCCCATATCGGTAATTCCCTTTAGGTACCGCAATATGTGTTTGATCCCATTCCAATGTCTCCTCGTAGGAGCCGAGCTAAATCTTGCTAAGACATTAACTGAAAATGATATGTCAGGCCTTGTATTATTTGCAAGATACATTAGTGCGTCAATTGCGCTAAGATATGGTACTTCAGGACCAAGTAGCTCTTCATTCCTTTCTTGTGGTCGGAATGGATCTTTGTTCACATCTTAAAGGAGGTGCTTCATCCATGTAAAACCGTTTCAGTACCTTTTCTGTATAGGTAGATTGATGAACAAAAATTCCGTTTGCCAAATATTCAATTTGCAAACCAAGACATAGTTTAGTCTTTCCGAGATCTTTCATCTCGAATTCATCCTTTAGATAATCAATTGCCTTTTGGAGTTCTATAGGGGTTCCAATAAGGTTTATGTCATCGACATATACGGCAAGTACAACAAATTCCGATGTTGTTTTCTTTATAAAAACACACGGGCAAATGGCGTCATTTATATAGCCTTCTTTTAACAAGTACTCACTAAGACGATTATACCACATTCGCCCAGATTGCTTTAGACCATACAAGGATCTTTGCAATTTAATTGAGAACATTTCCCGAGATTTTGAATTATGCGCGTTTGGCATCTTGAGTCCATCGGGAATTTTCATGTATATCTCATTATCAAGTGAGCCATAAAGATAGGCAGTAACCACATCCATTAAGTGCATGTCGAGCTTTTCATGGACAGCAAAACTTATGAGATAACGAAAGGTTATCGCATCCATTACAGGCGAATATGTCTCTTCATAATCGACACCAGGCCTTTGAGAAAAACCTTGTGCAACAAGGCGTGCCTTATATCTTTGTACCTCGTTTTTCTCATTTCTTTTGCGTACAAAGACCCATTTATAGCCGACAGGCTTAACACCATTAGGTGTTTCAACTATAGGACCAAAAACTTCACGTTTTGCCAGCGAATTCAATTCTGATTGAATTGCTTCTTGCCACTTTGGCCAATCCTGTCTTTTTCGACATTCTTCAACAGATTGAGGTTCGAGATCCTCACATTCTTGCATAATGCTAGATGCGACATTATAAGCAAAGGCATTATCCACCACAATATCCACTCGATTAATATTTGCCTCAATATTAATTGGATTTAGGGATAGTTCCGTATTTTCCAGACTCTCGGGCTCAATGGCTTCTTCATGAATCTCAGAATTTGTTAAATCATGAATTTCCTCATGAGATTCTTTCGTGGTGTCATTTTGATCATTCTTTTTCCTCTTTCTAGGATTTCGATCTTTGGAACCTAATGGTCTGCCACGCTTCAGGCGTGCATTCGACTCATTGGTTATGACACTAGATGATTGTCCAACAGGGACATCAATACGGATTGGAACATTTTCCGCGGGAATGTGGGATTTCGTTATCCTCTTCAAGTCCGTAAATGCGTCAGGCATTTGATTTGCTATTCTTTGCAAATGGATAATCTTTTGTACCTCTCTTTCACAAATAGAGGTATGTGGATCAAGATGAGATAATGATGCATTTTTCCACAAAATTTCCCGTTTGGTTTCACCAACTTCTCCCCCTAATTTTGGGAAAAGTGTCTCATCGAATCGACAGTCTGCAAATCGTGCAGTAAACACGTCGCCTGTCAATGTTTCGAGGTAGCGAATAATGGAGGGCGATTCAAACCCAACATATATTCCTAACCTTCTTTGCGGACCCATTTTGGTGCGGGATGGCGGTGCTATAGGCACATATACTGCGCATCCAAAAATTCTTAAATGGGATATATTGGGTTCATGACCCAAAACCAATTGCAACGGGAAATACTTGTGGTAATTCGTCGGTCTGAGACGAATTAGCATTGCTGCATGTAAGATGGCATGACCCCATACCGAAGTGGGCAGCCTCGTTCTCATAAGTAATGGCCTTGCAATCAACTGCAGGCGTTTAATTAACGATTCTGCAAGATCGTTTTGAGTGTGAACATGAGCTACAGAATGTTCAACTTTTATCCCGATTGATAAGCAATAATCATTAAATGCTTGGGATGTAAACTCAGCAGCATTATCCAGTCTAATGGACTTGATTGGATTATCTGGAAATTGTGCTCGTAGTTGAATTATTTGTGCCATTAATTTCGCAAACGCAAGGTTGCGTGATGACAACAGGCACACATGAGACCATCTACAGGATGCGTCTATCAAGACCATGAAATACCTAAACGACCCACTAGTTGGGTGAATAAGTCCACAAATGTCCCCTTGTATACGTTCCAGAAACGTGGGTGACTCAGTCCCAACCTTTGTTGGTGATGGCCTGATAATCAACTTGCCTTGATAACACGAAGTGCAAGGATATTCATTATTCGAAAGAATTTTGAAATTCTTTAACGGATGCCCATATGAGCTTTCTATAATCCGTCTCATCATGACCGATCCTGGGTGTCCCAATCGATCATGCCAAAGTACAAAGGTATTGGAATCAGTAACCCTTTGGTTTACTGTTGAATGTGCCTCAATTGCACTAATTCTTGTCCAATACAGGCCACAAGATAAAGACGGGAATTTCTCAATAACCCTCTTTTGGCCGGAGACATTCTTTGTGATGACGAGATATTCAAGATTATCTTCATCCATTGTCTCAATATGATAGCCATTCCAGCGTACATCTTTAAAACTCAACAAGTTTCTCTTAGACTTGGAGGAGAACATTGCATTCTCTATGATTAAAGTCGTGCCTTTGGGCAGAGTTACAATTGCTCTTCCGGAGCCTTTAATCAATTTACTACTTCCAGAGATTGTAGTAACGTTTGCCTTACACATATTTAGTTGAGAGAAATATTTCTTTTCTTTGAGTATTGTGTGTGTAGTACATGAATCAACTAGGCAAATACTTTTACAGTTGGACGTTGATCCAAGTTCGCTTTGTGAGATATCCATATTTGCTATCCCATAGTTTTACATACAAAAGAGATACACGAACATAAGAATAAACAAGTTCAATTCGTTTGTGTCACATAATATTTTCAAAATCTGCTGCTAACAGTTGACTAACAAAATCAGATATGTTATCCATAATCGATCACTATGCAGCTTGAAAATTTTCAGTTTAAGCATTTTTCACACACAATCGATTGTTTAACATTGACAATCGATTGTTGATTAATTTTGAAAAATTTCGGATCACACTGTCTAACGACAATCGATTGTTAGACATAGACAATCGATTGTGGATGATTTTTGAAAAATTCCAGATTACACTGCCTAACGACAATCGATTGTTAGACATAGACAATCGATTGTGGATGATTTTTGAAAAATTCCAGATTACACTGTCTAACGACAATCGATCAAAAATTCCAGATTACACTGTCTAACGACAATCGATCATTAGACATAGACAATCGATTGTGGATGATTTTTGAAAAATTCCAGATTACACTGTCTAACGACAATTGATTGTTAGACATAGACAATCGATTGTGGATGATTTTTGAAAAATTCCAGATTACACTGTCTAACGACAATCGATTGTTAGACATAGACAATCGATTGTGGATGATTTTTGAAAAATTCCAGATTACACTGTCTAACGACAATCGATTTTTAGACATAGACAATCGATTGTCGATCAATTGTTTTTCAGCTTTAATGCGAAAATATTAGATAATCGACTAGTTTTTCAGGCTAGTCGATTACCCCTACTGGGAAATAAAAATATTATTGATATTTGAGCATATTGAAGACATTCTAAAGAACTACTGCTAACATTGCATCATGAACTAACTAATACGAGCTAATACTAATGACTATTAGTTTATTCACTAACTAATACAAATAAGTAGAACAAAATCAAATAACTCCATCTTCTTTCATCACGGACCCATCACCGATTAGGTGGTCTATTTTCCCCTCGGGTTGCTCAAAGAAGTCTGCCACATCCAGGTGGGTGATGTCCAAGTTGTCGTCATAGACAAAATTTGTTTCAGGGCCTTTACTCTTTCGAGATGCTTGATAAAGGTCAACCAAGTGTCTTGGTATACGGCAAGTCTTTGACCAGTGCCCTTTCCCACCGCAACGATAACATATAGTTTCTGAACCATTTGCCTTAGGATCTTCATGATCCCGTTTCTGCTTTCGGCGGTTATCTCTCCTTGGAGGTTGACGGACTTCATTGGAATTTCTTCCTTGTCTACGTCCCTGGCTATGACCCCGTTTACGACCATGACCATGGCCCTTTTCATGTTTGGCATAATGAGAGTGCACCTTATCTGCTTCAGACAGTGGTGTAGACCCAGTGGGTCGATTTTCGTGATTTCTCATGAGCAGGTCATTATTTCGCTCAGCCACTAGTAGAAGAGAAATCAGTTCAGAGTACTTTGTAAAGCCTTTCTCTCTGTACTGTTGTTGCAGTACCATATTGGAGGCATGAAACGTTGTAAATATTTTCTCAAGCATATCATAATCGGAGATTTTATCTCCGCATAGCTTCAATTTAGAAGTAATTCTGAACATTGCAGAATTATATTCAGAAACAGACTTAAAGTCCCGGAGCCTCAGATGAGCCCAATCATATCGTGCTTGTGGCAGAGTGACCAACTTCAGGTTGTCATATCTCTCCTTTAAGCCGTTCCACAAGATGAGTGGATCCTTGACGGTGAGATATTCAATCTTCAAACCTTCATCAAGGTGATGGCGCTTGAAAATCAAGTCCTTCGCACAGTCTTGGGTGGATGCTTTTTCTCTATCTTTAATGGTGTCTCCGAGACCCATAGCATCTAAGTGGATTTCAGCATCCAACACCCATGTCATATAGTTCTTGCCCGAAATTTCAAGGGCAACGAACTTTCTTTTCGTAATGTCAGACATAATCGAAAATTAAATTAGGAAGAGGGAAATACCTTAGATTTTTCGAGAATGGTTCTTGAGACGGTAGAGTCTCGTGCTGATAACGTGTTATGAAATAATATAAAGACAAGAACAATAATGCAAGAACAAGAGCAATAGAGAGAATATAGAGAGAGAAGTATTCTTATTGATACTTAGAGATTGTTAGGGATGTGTTACAATGGTAGAAGACCCCTTTATTTAGCTACCAATAATAGGACTCTAGAATCTCTCTAATTAAAGACATTCACCTTAAATAGAAGTGTAAAATCTCTCTATTTATAACAATATTCTTTTTTTGAGTAAAAAATGGAGCAATTGTTGGAGTAACTACTCTATTTTGAAGGAGAAAATGAAGGCAATGGTTGGAGATGGCCTTAGAACCACAACATCCTAATTTTGTATTTGCAACTGGTCAATATTTGATGAGACTGAAATATATTTCCCTGGAATGAATTGGTTGGCAAGGCAGTCCGGTGCACGAAGCCTTCCGTGTTCACACAGGAAAAGCCACCACGCCAAAAGGGTGTGATATAGACAACCTACCCTAATATAAACATTAGTGACTGATTTCACAGTTCAAACCTGTGACCTATAAGTCACACGGAGACAACTTTACTGTTGCTCCGACGCTTCCCTTCGGAATGCATAAGTTGGCTTTTCTTAAAATTAAATTTAACACTTTCATAGGTAGAATACAGACATTCTACATTAACAAAATATCACTCTTTCCCTTTTACATGTGTTAAAAATGTTCTGTAAGTAAGAATGACTCGGTGCATCATTTAAATCCACATTCTCATGACTAATGTATAAATATTTGATTGCTAATTCAATAATTAAAACGAGGAGTTCCATTACACGTTTAGAATTCATAATCTTCAAATCTTGACTCCGCCTGTATCCTATGGCTACGGCCTACGAGCCCATTTCTTGAAAGCCATAGTTCTGCTATATAGCGTTCTCCCTACTATTTGTGATTAGCTTGTTGATCATCCAAAACAATCTTCTTCCAAAACCAATGCTTTTCCCAAAGTCGCATCATCTCTTCAATCGGAACTCCTTTCGTTTCAGGCAAGAAGAGATAGATGAAGATTGTCATAACAACAATCCAACCAGAGAAAAATAGGAAAATTCCAAACCTCATAACACATAAAAGTGAGAGGAAAGATTGTGCTATGGCAAATGTGAAGAATAAGTTCACAGTCACTGTTATACTTTGACCTGCAGATCTTGTTTCCAAAGGGAAAATTTCACTTGGCACTGTCCATCCAAGTGGACCCCATGACCATCCAAAGGCAGCTACAAATAAGCAGATAAAAACCACTACTATAATTGAGTAACCTCTTGATAGCTCCTTGTCACTACCAAATTTGAGTCCCAAGATTATGGCCACAATAACCTGCAACAAAAGTAGATTATCTTCATATAATTTAACGATGAATTTGTGAAAAATAAGACATTTTACATGCTAAGATCAGACTCGAGAAATAGTCTACTTCAAGGCTGCAGGGAGGACTACGCCCTGCAGGTGGGCATCACTATTATCACTATTTATCATGTCAAGACGGAATTCCGGTTTGTTTTTGAAGGTGATCAAAAAGATTCGACGAAAACCGGACATACATTCGAGAGAGAGAAGGATTAGTTCGTGTCTGGGTCAAGTTGCTTAAAATATAATACAGCGCAACTGGGTACACTAAGATCCCGCTATGCTCGGAGTCCGGGGAAGAGTCATACCACAAGGGTCTATTATACGCAACCTAACCCTGCATTTCTGCAAGAAGCTATTTTCACGGCACGAAGTCGTGACCTCCTGGTCACATGGCATCAATTTTACTAGTTATGCCACTCCCCTTCAAATAACTAATAACTACAAGTAATTGATCATAAAAATAAGGCAGGTTACATGTCACGATAAGACAGGTTACAGGTCACGATAGGTTAAAATACATTGATTTTTTTATTAAAAAAATTCTTTTTCTTTTTTTTTGGTTTCCCACCCGGTGTCCGGCACCCGCATTAGAGCCCGACTATATCTGGATTCGCGCCACCTAGGGCCCCATTAACGGGGGAAGCGCTCCCTACCAAGGATTTTTTTATATACAAGGCTCGAACTCGAGACCTATGGTTAAGGGAAGAACAATCTCATTCACTGCACCACATCCTTTGGTGGTGAGTTTAAAAACTTTTTTGATATGGAAGAAAGGTTGCTTGTTATATATTCAATATGCAGTTCTTTACCAAATGTGGTTGAATCTTCCTTTACTGATTCACTAAGATTATGTAAGATTAGTGTTTTGTAGATTTTGGATATATTTAGGTAAGAGTCCTTTAATTTGTCAGCAATATAAATTTGCATACTAAATTTTTTTTTCCGTGCATTATCAACTCATTTCCTTGTTATTTAGGACATAAAAGTTATGTACTGAGAGGATTCATCGTAAATTGACTAGTTTTACACTGACTATCATTCAAGATATAGAACGTGGATCGATTAGTTAGAATATCTTTACCTGGCAGGTGATCATTTGGATTCCACCACCAATAAGCAGAATTCGTCGACCCCATCTATCGACTGTGGCCATAGATACTAATGTAGATGAAGCAAGAACTGCACCGGTTAAAGCTGAGGAATAAAGAGAAGCTGTTCTTTTAAACCCCATACTCTGAAACAACACAGGAGCATAAAAGAGTATAATATTAATCCCTGTAAGTATCTGAAAAGTTGGCATCAAAATAGCCATAATTAACTGCGGCCTGTTTCTCCTTTTCAAAATATTTCTAAACGGATGCTTAATCGATCGCGCCAATTCACTTGCATCAACCATGTCCTCATATTCTGCATCAACATTCTCAGTTCCTCTTATCTTCTCTAAAACTCGTCGTCCTTTTATTTTATTGCCTTGTTCAATTAAGCTGTTCGGTGTTTCTGGAAGTAGTAGGCCTCCGACTGTCATAAAAAATGCTGGTGCTGCAGCTAGGCCTAAAGAAAGTCTCCATCCCCAGGGATGGAGTTTACTCGTTCCATAGTTGATCATGTTTGCGGTGAAAATTCCAAGTGTTGTTGCTAATTGAAACATCATGTTTAAGCATCCTCTTAAATGTGCTGGAGCCATCTCTGATAAATATAATGGAACTGCCTTCAAACAAGTGATACAGAGTTAAAACAGTCATCTCAAATGATTTCCATACTTGAATTTACATAAAATGATCCAGAGTTTTAACTTCTATATACCGACAGTGTAAACTAATCAGATAATTTTAGAGTTTAAGTATAGGGAACATGTCATAATAAACCAAATTAAATGTATATAAGTTAAATTAACTAGTGCAGAACTCTGGACATCTTTCCTAGAAGAAATTCGATGTATAGTAACTGTCCGTTAGTATGTTGTAAAATAGGGCATCTTAACTGCAATTACAGATTAAAATACACTGACAATGTAAAAATTCGTCGAGAGACAAAGATGCATTTACCTATTATAGAGATAGTGCAATTTGATTCTTTTTCGTTTCAATCATTTGTTCATTTCTCTTTGGTCTTAAGAGAAGAAAACATGTGACTCGAGAAAAACTTTGGTAAAAAAGTACTGATCATTTTTTATAGTGAATTGTACTGTGAGAGTACATAAGTAAAATCTATTTTTTGGATTATGTACAAATAGCACAATATAGCCGACGTGATCACTGGGGATTCATATAGCCGTCCTGAACTTGCTTAGGATTGAGATATAGTTATTTTTGTGTACAAATAACAGAATAGGATTATCATTTTCCCTACAGAATATTAGATTCTTTAGCATGCGACAGAATAAATTCAAGGGGAATCACCTGGTTACCAAAGCCAATGCCAACGCCAAGCATAATTCGTCCCAAAAGAAGCATGGCGAGGTTGATAGCAGAGGCATTCAGAACTGCTCCGACAAAAAAACTAATGCCACCACATATTATACTTGCGCGACGTCCATGGTTTCTTGTGATCGGAGATGCTACAAGAGATGCAACTAAACCAGCTAAGTACAAAGACGAGGTAAATGCAGCTAGAAC
This sequence comes from Nicotiana benthamiana, assembly GCA_034376525.1. NCBI lineage: Eukaryota > Viridiplantae > Streptophyta > Magnoliopsida > Solanales > Solanaceae > Nicotiana > Nicotiana benthamiana. The sequence continues at coordinate 132,523,166 of CM067335.1, forward strand.
TTGGTTATTGTATTTGCAGTAGTTGTTTTCGTGCACATGTCTCTTCTTCTGGTACACTGAGTAGAAGAATCGACTAAGAAATTCATCCATTGATGTCACTCCCCCTGTTATTTTGCATTATAGTAACTAGTGAGGAAAGTAGCTAGGAATATAGAATAGTCATTGAAGACGTAATAAAGTAAATAAAAGTATGCTTAATCTAACAAATTAAGCTTTTAATTAGATGATTACATAATTCAACATGATATTAGAGCAGCAGAGGTTGCGGATTTGAATCTCAAAGCTTTTAGAAGAGATGGTCGTATAGTTCAACAACAATGACTAAAGGGCAGTTCAGTGCACTAAGCTGCCGCTATGTGCGAAATCCGGGAAGGGTCACTCCACAAAGGTCTATTTTACACAGTCTTATCTGTACTTCTGCAAGAGGGTGTTCCCATGATTCGAATATTTGACCTTCATGTCACATGTTAGCAATTTTACCAATTACATCAAGGCTCCACTTCCAACACTAAATGACTAATGAATTTTTTTTTTACTATAAATTGAGAATCTACAAAAATTATAACAAACAAAGATTCTTCTACCCTTTATCTTAGAAGAATTTTTTGAAAGGAAAGATCAATTTCTTATTATTTACTGAAGTTTCATAGACTAGCTGGTTTTGTCATAACTATGAGTATGCAGATTCTCCAAAAATATCACCACATTCGTGTTAGATCCAAAAAAATATAAATTCTTGAGAATTTGACTCGGACGTAATGGTAATTTCGAAAAATCCGAGCACCATATGATAATTAATTCCTTCATCCTTCCTCCAGTTCTAGATTCTCCTCTTCCTCACAGCAAAAAGAAAAACTAAAGTTCTTTTTTAGTTTTTTTCAGTTGCTACTATGTTTCTATCATCACTTTAGAACTTCTTAATTACTAGGAATCTATTCATTTAGTCATCAATCAGAGAAAAGTATGACAAGCTACAGGAAAAGCACTATTTTGATAACTTTATGAAAATAAGAATAACCTGAAATTCCAATGTCATATCCAAAGAGTGATCCACCAATAGCAGCAACAATACATGCTATGATTACATAAGGAGTTACTCTTCCTTTATATTCTTCAGCTCTTTCTTTTGTTACACCTCTTGGAGCTATTGGCCCTCCTCCCATCTTCAATTTTCTGGGCAAAGAACAGCAATTCTGTGCTCTCCTCTTTCGCTTTTTGTGTTTAATGTTTATGACCTGAATTCTACCTTTCAAATGGGAAAATTATTAACAATCAAGAATAAAGAAACCCTTTTCTTGGAAAAGCATCATTTCTTTTTTTTTTTCTACTCCCGTACTCTTTCCCTTTTTAGCCGGTCTTAAAAAAATTTCATTCTTTTTATATTTAGTACTCCCTTCTAATTTACGTGAATATGTTTAATTAAATATAAAATTCAGGAAAAGATATATTTTTTTGTAATTTATAGTAATAAACAAATCAAAAAGGAATTTACAGTATTTGTATGGTCATAAAAACTTCTCATTAAGGATAAAATTATAAATTTAAGCTAAATTATTATCAAATTTAGAAATGGTTCATTTTTTTAAGAACGGATCAAAAAAAAGTAGGTTCACGTAGACTAGAACGGAAGAAGTAACAATTTAGTTTTTCTTTACATACCCAAATCTTGTCATATTTTTTTGAATCGATAGTCTATCGGAAACAAATTTTCTATTTTAATAGTTGTAAGAATAAAATCTGCGTATAACCACATACACTATCCTTTTGTAGATTCCACTTGTAGGACCGCACTTGTCATATTATTGTTGTTGTTTAGCTGTAAAATATTTATTGTACCTTAATAAAATGATCTAAAACCAGACAAATATCTATACTTTATTTAAACCATAAATTCCAAAAGCTTTTTTTTTCTCTTTTTTCAATTTCTTGCTCAATACAGAACAATCCCATAAATTAAGACGAAAAGACTATCTTTCTTATCTTTCTCAGAAAGTGATGCTTTTTCATCATATATTTGTACTTGTTTAGCTTCACTTTACTAAATAAAATATCATAAAGTTTATAAAAACACATGTGAAGAAAAGAAAAAGAAGATTCACCTTTTTGTCGCCAAATTGTAGCATCGGGTGCTAAGTAATTCGATTAATAGTTTGTAACGGTGGGATTTTAAAAGAGAGTAATTTGGTTCCTTTTGTTATATAAAAAAAGATTATTTTCTCAACATAATTAGTTTCTGGTTGGCTTCTCATATGTGTATTATTGTTCCATCTGCCACTTCCTTTGACTTGACATATAAAATGGCCAAATCTTTAAGTGATGATAGCAAAAATAAAAATGAAGTGATGTTTTAAGATAAGAAAGTTGTTACTCTTCTTTTCTTTTTTTAGGTCCTTCATTTTTTAACTCATTGAAAGTTTGGCACATGGAAGTTTCTAGGATCAACTAAACACTGCCAAAATTGGAATAAATCATATGAACAAATTGAAAATGAGTTTAATTTTCAAACGCTAACAATATAATAGAGTTCCAACACCTAAAACAATGAAGTATGCATGATTTTTATAACAGAATAAGAGGTGTCACTATTTATAAAACAAATAAATAAATTACTAAAATGATAAACGGTGTCATTTTCTATAATTATCTCTAATACTTTTTATTTTTCTTATATATATTTATTTAAAAATTTGACAAAGTGGTGTCTTATGACATTGCCCGTTGTACCGTGTCTGGAATTTAAATCTATAAAAAAGAAGAAGATGAAAGTGGAATGGAGAAAACGACAAGTATTTTACCTATCATAGCTAGAAGGATATGTTGATACGTAAAACGTGGTCCATATATAGGATGGGAAAAGTTTATACAATAATGTATAATAATTGATTAAAAGTTGTATTACTTGAAAAATGTTGCATGTGGTAGTTATTGGTGATGGGTCCCAAAGTAATATTTTTCTATTAAATATTTGGTTAACTTTTTTGCTTGTAGAACTTGTGATTATGATGATGCTAGTAACATGGTATTACGTGGCTTCATCTAATTTAATGCATGAGATTAGGGGGGATTCTTTTGTAGTTTAAAACACATAATAATTTTTTTTTCTGGTGTTAGAATTTAGATATTCATTTAGAGTTTGATTAATTTAGTAAATATGATGCTTTTCGTTTGGGCTGTTAGGTGACAACGAACGATCATTGTTCAATTAATGATTTCTATTTAATGTAATCGTGTTTCATAACAAAATTAAAGCTAGATTTACTAACAGTATATAGCCAGTGGCGGATCTACACTTAAAATTTGGGTATTCGAGCACCCATTAACCTCGACGCATAGTATATATAGTTATATAAAAAATTTGAGAAAACGTATAAAAATTTACAAAAATACCCATTAATTTTATGTATAAAAAAATTCAGCACCCACAAACATAAATTCTTAGATCCGCCACTGCATATAGCTTTATACAATTACCACTTTTATGTATAAAAATAGAAATAATAAACTTTTCATAACATAATCACATGCATTGAGCTAGTGTGTCACATTTGCTAGTTTAAAATGCTGAGTTAAGATATTTCCAGCCTTTCATCACACTCAGTCCCACACATAAAAAAACAAAGGAAAAAAAGGAACAAATACTTCATCAAGCTTATATTTTGACTATAATATAAGTACTGTGGTTTTCTCTTTTCCTCTTATCGTCTTTTTGAGTTGAAAGTCTATTAAAAATATGTTTTTTATTCAATCGGAATAAAAACAAAATCTGCATAAATATTATCCTCCTCACCTTTGCGGCAGTCGCAATTGTAGAAGGAGAAATACTCCTACACCTCTTAAATCACTCAATTTCGATAGGTCATCTTTATCATATTTATTCTCAATAAAATTTTTGAGGTCACTCAATTTTCGATCAGTCATTCCTTATCATTACTCTCAATAAAACCTCTCAGATTATTCAATGTTCGATCGGTCATTCCTTGTACATCACTCTGAATTAGACCTTTGAGATCACTCAATTTTCTTTCGATCCTTATCATTACTTTCAATTAAACTTCTGATATCACTCAACTTTTGATTGATCAATCTTTTGTCATTGCTATCTAAGGATGTATCCGGTTCCGGTTCTGAATCTATTTGGGTAAACGGTTCCGGTTCTGGCGGTTCCCGGTGCTGGCGGTTCCGGTTCTGACGGTTCCGGAGCCGGAACCGGAACCATACGGTTCCGGAACCACCCGGTTCCGGTTCTGGCGGTTCCGGAACCGCGGGTCTGGCGGTTCCAGGCGGTTCCCGGCTTTTTTTTTTTTTTTTTTAAATTAAATATGTTGTACAGTAGTGATTAGTATATTGTAGAATATATTTTTATATGGTGTACTATGTTGTTACTATAGCATATATTGTGTTTGGAAATTAGTATATATTCAAAATAAGTAGTGTATATTTTGTATATAAGTAGTATATGTTGTAGTAAAGTAGTATATATTGTATATAAATAATGTATATTGTGTAGTAGTTAGTATTAATAGTATTATGTGTTGTATGTTATATATTATATGTTATATAAATATTTTATATTCAAGGATTGATATAGAAGTAAAGACAAAGAAATATTGAGACAAATATATTCAAGTATATGATAAAAAGCATATTTATTGACCAAAATGGCATATCTTTCTTAGTCTTCCTTCCCCCAATGGAATGAGCACAACATGGTACTAATACCACCATTAAAAGGAAAAAAAACTAAAAGAAGACATGCCAATGTACAAGTTACATCATAATTTATGTATTATTTCTAACAAATCTCATAAAACCTTCAAGGTTTGGAGGTGGTTGTGTTGGCGGTGGTGGAAATGAAGCTTGTTCATCACCACTTCCGGGTGAAGATGATTCTTGAGCAATTTCTGCTAGCATTTCTTCATAGCACGCATCTATTTCGGGTTGAGATTCAGCTAGCCCAAAGTTTCTTCTTTCAGAGCGGATCCAATCTCGGAAGAGCACTGATTTTTTCAAGCTGTCCCGCATCGACGCTCTATGATCTCCTATTTGTAGTCTGGCTTGACTAAATACGCTCTCCGATGCAACAGTTGACGCTTGAATGGACAGAACATCCCGAGCCATCATTGCAAGAACGGGAAAATGCTTTACCCTTGTCTTCCACCAATCCAAAAGGTCGAAAGATCCGTCTGGATTATCATTCTCTAGCCCCTGCGACAAATAAACTTGAAGTTCGTTTAGATGGGAAATATCATCTAAATTCTCACCTTGAGTACCCCTGAACTCCGTCCACGATTTAATAGCTGTTAAGCCAGCAACTCTTTTAGACGATTGTGACGTGGACGAAGTAGGAGTTGGAATATTAGGCCTAGCATGCTCTAAGGCCTGTTTATAAGCATTATAAACAGTTTGAGCATTCACTGTAATTGATGCTTTCGCATCAGATAGTGTAGCCATTTCTTTTGGTGAAAGATCTAAACATTGATAAATACTAGTATACCAAAAGTTAGGACCTCCTGCTTTCATAGTAGTGTTTAACAAAGCAGCCACACCAAAAATAGGAGGGATTGGGAAAAAATATTTTTTAAATTTCTTTTTCATTTCAAATATTGCATTTTCATAAATTTCCCCTCCCTCGTTAAAATCAGCAAATAAATTAGCAAGTGCGGCAATATATACTAAACAGTTTGAAATTGTAGGATAATATTGGCCAGATAAAGCAGTTGTACCACACTAAAATGTTCTAAAAAATCTAAAAGAATCTTAACGTTATTCTAATCTTGATTAGTTAGCATATCATTATCTTCATCCTCACAATCCCTAGAATTATAAGTAGCGGTTATTGGGTTTCTATATTCGTACGCCACTACTAAGCTTTCATACATGTAGTTCCACCTAGTCGGACAAGGTTTAGGAACCTTTCTTTCTCTAAGGCCACTTTCGTCACATTTTTTATAATATTCTCTAAGTCTACTTCTACGGTTTGAATAAAAAAGCCAATTAAGAGCGAATTTAACTTTTTCAATTTCTATGTTTAAAATTCTCATACCATCTCCAACAATTAAATGATAAATATGGCATATACATCTAACATGGAAAATATTTGTAAAAGCAGGATTAAGTTTTCTAGTTAAAATACCTATTGCAGTTGTGTTGCTACTAGCGTTATCCATGGAAATTGACATTATTCTATCACTAAAACAAAAATATCTACAAACATCATAAACAGTGCTAGCAATAAACTTACCTGTGTGCCGTGAATTAATTATTCTATATGCTATAATGCGTTTTTGCATGGTCCAGTCTTCGTCTATCCAATGACTGGTCACGGTTAGATAATCACAATCATTTCCACTTCTACCAATATCAGTTGTAATAGACATACGATTACTTATATGAGTAAATAAATAGCGCAAGTACTGTTCATATTCATGCTTATATTTATAAATGTCGGCCTTAACTGTGGCGCGAGGCCAACCTTTATATGTAGGATTAAATACTCGTCTAATATATTGAATCCAAGCAGGATTAGAAGCAAAAGAATAAGGTAAACACATAACAGTAATCATTTTAGCTAATTCTTCACGGTCCTTATTAGGATCGTAGTACAATATACCTCCGGTGACAGTGTTTATTCCTGGTTGAACCATGTTAGAACCAGTACTTTGGTTAATTGTAGTATCAGGACTTGACTTCCCCTCTTGTTCCGCTTTCATTTGAAAATATCTAGCCTTATCGCTAGGATGTATATATATATGTTTAACCAAACTACCTGTTCCGCTACGATCACCCGTATACCTATGAACAAGTTCTTTACCACAAGTTTTGCATTTAGCCCTATCTTTATCTCTTAGTTGAATAAAAAAATGCCAAACTAATGAAGTTTCTGTACGTTTCCGAGGTTGTCTACTAAAAGTGGGAGTTTGTACGGGTGGGTGTTCTGGGTCATTAGGAGCAGGACTAGTAGGTGTATCATCTAAATCTACCGGAGGTTGGGTTTCGTCATCATCATCACCCTCATTTCCCTCTGATATTGGTGCATTAGGATAAAGCAAATTCATAATATCATCATCTATTCTATCACCGACTGCTATATCATGTAGAAAATTAACATCGCTAAATTGAAAACACGGGTGATCACTATCAAGTATTCCTAAGTTTTCATTAGTATTTCTAGGTTGGCTACTAGTTTGAACTTGTTTATCTTTTCTAGGTCTGGGAGCCGGGGGGGTAGGATTTTGGCTACTACTTTCACCGGATTTAGATGTACCTTTTCCGAATATTTTTTTCAATGAAAGTGCCATACTAATTATAATTAAGGAAAATATCAACACACAACAAATATTCTTAGCACGTAAGAGTTGAAACGAGTTTACCGGATTGACGAACAACTTCTTGAAAATTGACAATCGTTGTAATTGAACACTTGAAAACTTCAATTCAACAACTTCACAATGTTTCACGAATTTGCAACAAAAATTAAGCACTTGCACAGAAAGATTGTAAGAGAGCTTGAGAGAGATTGAGAGAGATTGAGTAAGATTGATGAATTGGTGAATTAAAATGAAAGAATGAGGGGGTATTTATAGTTGAGAAATGGGAAATTGTGTAATTATATAAAGTTAGGGGTTAAATTAAATGTGAGGGGTCAAATGGCTAAATTTTAAAAATGCCAAACGGCTATTTCTGCAATACCAACGTTCTGATTTTCAGAATTTAAAAAAAAAAATTTTTTTTTTAAAAAAAATGGCCGTTGGGAACCGGATAGAACCGGAACCGGAACCGGACCGGTTCCGGCGGTTCTAAACGGTTCCAAACGGTTCCGCCAACGGTCCGAATTTAAAAAAAAATTTTTTTTTTTTTAATATCGGAACCGTTTGGAACCGTTTAGAACCGCCTGAACCGGTCCGGTTCCGGTTCCGGTTCTGGCGGCTCCGGTTCCCCGGTTCTAAAGGGTGGAACCGGCCCGGAACCGCGGAACCGGAACCGCGGAACCGTATAACCGGAATCGTTTAGAACCGCGAAACCGCCAGAACCGCGGTTCCGGTCACGGTTCCGGTTCGGAACCGTTATTCTTCCAGCCTTATTGCTATCTTGTGCAATGTACTTTCTTATCTTGCTATTTTTTCTCCTTACTTGAGGTGAATTTGGAGACTCGTTCATTGTGTCAGGTTCAACAACCTTTATGTAAAACTCACTTTTTTTTAAACAAATAATGTATGAAATATATAAATTAATGTGTATATTATACATTAATATATATATATATATATATATATATAAAAAATTCGTTGGGTATTATTTTGAAAGGCGGATACACTGTATAGATTTTCCAAAATAATTATGATATGCCATTGTCACTACTAGAAATCCGGTAAAAAACAACCAAAGTTGGTCACTTATAGGCCTAAAAGCGACCAAACATGCATAGTCGCAATATTGCTGGTCCTTTAATTTTAGGGACCAAAATTGGTCGCTAATTTTAGCCTCTAAGGTAAAAGGATCAAATATTTCGGTAAAGACTATAGCGACCAACTTGGTCTCATTAATATTTTAATAATATAATTTTAGCGACCAAAGTTGATCTCTAAATATAAAATACGTTTTATTTATTTATTATTAATCATAAGAAAATGACCACCTTTGGTCTCTAATTCAAATATTATATTTTAAAATCTGAAAAATAGAGACCAATGTCAGTCGCTTTTTTATTAAATTTTAAAAAAATAAGCGACCAACTTTGGTCGCTAATTTCAAGAATTTATTTTTTTTAAAATATAAGCGATCAAAGTTGGTCGCTATATTTTCAAAAAATATTTTTTTTAATCGAATAGTGACCAAAGTTGGTCGCTTTTTGAGAATTCTGGGTAAAAAGCGACCAACCTTGGTCTCTATTGCCTAAAAAATTATTTTTTTAATGAAAACGTGACCAAAAAGAGATCAAAGTTGGTGCCTTTCTAGGTATTATTTTGGAAGAAACTGCCTGTTTTGGTAGCTACACCACCTAGCAGTCATACCAAATCCCTATTACAAGCAACAAAAACAATAATACTAACAACAATACCAACAATAATACAACAACAACACAACAATAATAACACAAAAATAACATTAAGACAAACAAATTTTAAAGTTCAATAGAACTACCACATTAAGCTAACCAAACTAAGTTAACTCTTATACAAGCCCATTCGAAAACCGATTCTATTTGTCTAGTTCAAAGGGTATAAAAGTCAATGAATGTTGTCTAATAAAGTCATCAACTCCTTCTACAAAATCCTCCCGCAATCCTAAAGGCTCAATTCATATCCAAAAAAGTTCAATTCTTATCCTAAAGGCTCAATTCATATCCTAAAAGTTCAATTCATTTACAAAAAATTCAATTTATATCCTAAAAGTTCAATTCATACACAAATATTTTAATTCATATCCTAAAGGTTCAAATCATACCTACAAAAATTCAATTCATATCATAAAATTTAATTTATAAACTAAAATTCCAATACATAAACTAAAATCCCAATTCATATCCTAAAGGTTCAATTCATATCCTAAAGGTTCAACTCATATCCACAAAAGTTCAATTCATATCCTAAAATTTTAATTTATAAACTAAAATTCCAATATATAAACGAAAAGTCTAATTCATATCCTAAAGGTTCAATTCATATCCTAAAGGTTCAACTCATATTCACAAAAATTTAATTCATATCCTAAAATTTCAATTACAAACAAAAATTCCAATACATAAACTAAAAGTCCAATACATATCTGAAAGGCTCAATTCATATCCTAAAAGTTCAAGTCATACACAAAAGTTTAAATTTATATCCTAAAGGTTCAACTCATATCCACAAAAGCTCAATTCATATCCTAAAACTTTAATTTATAAACTAAAATTCCAATACATCATCCAAAATTTTCAATTCCTATCCTAAAGGTTCAATTCCTATCCTGAAGGTTCAACTCGTACCCACAAAAGTTCAATTAAGATCCTAAAGCTTCAACTTATACACTAAAATTCTAATACATAAACTAAAAGTCTCATTCATATCCTAAAGGTTCAATTCATATCCTAAAGGTTCAACTCATATCCACAAAAGTTCAATTCATATCCTAAAACTTCAATATATAAACTAAACTTCCAATACATAATCCAAAATTTTTAATTCATATCCTAAGGTTCAACTCAAACCCACAAAAGTTCAATTCATATCCTAAAATTTAAATATATAAAGTAAAATTCCGATACATAAACTAAAAGTCCAATTCATATCCTAAAGGTTTAATTCATATCCTAAAGATTCAACTCATATCCACAAAAGTTCTATTCAGATCCTAAAATTTCAACTTATAAACTAAAATTCCAATAAGTAATCTAAAAGTTCAATTCATATCCTAAAGGTTCAACTCATCTCCACAAAAGTTCAATTCATATCCTAAAACTTTAATTTATAAACTAAAATTCTAATACTTAATCCAAAATTTTCAATTCATATCCTAATGGTTCAATTCATATCTTAAAGGTTCAACTCATACCCACAAAAGTTCAATTCATATCCTAAAATTTCAATTCATAAACAAAATTTCCAATACATAGACTAAAAATCCAATTCATATCCTAAAAGGTTCAATTCATAACCTAAAGGTTCAACTCATATCCATAAAAAGTTCAATTCATATCCTAAAACTTCAATTTATAAACTAAAATTTCAATACATAATTCAAAATTTTCAATTCATATCCTAAAGGTTCAACTCATACACACAAACTTTTAATCCATATCCTAAAATTTCAATTTATAAAGTAAAAGTCCAATACATAAATTAAAAATCCAATTCATATCCGAAAGGTTTAATTCAGTTCCTAAATGTTCAACTCATATCCACTAAAGTTCAATTCAGAAATGTTCAACTCATATTCACTAAAATTCAATTCAGAACCTAAAATTTCAATTTATATACTAAAATTTCAATACATAAACTAAAAGTCAAATTCATATCCTAAAGGTTCAATTCATATCCTAAAGGTTCAATTCATATCCTAAAGGTTCAACTCATATCCACAAAAGTTCAATTCATATCCTAAAATTTCAATTTATAAACTAAAATTTTAATACATAAACTAAAAGTCCAATTCATATCCTAAATGTTCAATTCATATCCTAAAGGTTCAACTCATATCCACAAAAGTTCAATTCATATCCTAAAATTTTAATATATAAACTAAAATTCCAATACATAAATTAAAAATCCAATTCATATCCTAAAGGTTCAATTCATAACCTAAAGGTTCAACTCATATCCACAAAAATTCAATACATATCCTAAAACTTCAATTTATAAACTAAAATTTCAACACATAATTCAAAATTTTCAATTCATATCTAAAGGTTCAACTCATACCCACAAAAGTTTAATTCATATTCTAAAATTTCAATTTATAAAGTAAAATTCCAATACATAAACTAAAAGTCCAATTCATATCCTAAAGGTTTAATTCATATCCTAAATGTTCAACTCATATCCACAAAAGTTCAATTCAGAACCTAAAATTTCAATTTATAAACTAAAAGTCCAATTCATATCCTAAATGTTCAATTCATATCCTAAAGGTTCAACTCATATCCACAAAAGTTCAATTTATATACTAAAATTTCAATTTATAAACTAAAATTTCAATACATAAACTAAAAGTCCAATTCATATCCTAAAGGTTCAATTCATATCCTAACAAAAGTTCAATTCATATCCTAAATTTGAATTTATAAACTAAAATTTCAATACATAAACTAAAGTCCAATTCATATCCTAAATTTTCAATTCATATCCTAAAGGTTCAATTCATATCCTAAAGGTTCAACTCATATCCACAAAAGTTCAATTCATATCCTAAAATTTCAATTATAAACTAAAAGTCCAATGTACATCCTAAAGGCTAAATTCATATCCTAAAAATTCAATTCATACAAAAAAATTTCAATTCATATCCTAAAGGTTCAACTCATATCCACAAAAATTCAATTCATATACTAAAACTTCAATTTATAAACTAAAATTCTAATACATAAACTAAACCCTAGATTCTAACTAAACTATCAAGGCAATACAAAGTATAATTTAAATCTAATTAAACTAAATTTAACACTAATTAAATTAATTAGTTTAAATCTAATTAAACTAAATTTAACACTAATTAAATTAATTAGTTAATAAAATTAATTAACAAAGCCAACTAAAACAAGACATAAACCCTAATCTTCAATAAAAACTATGTTCAAAGAATTTAATCATTAATTCATATCCTTAAACTACAATATTGAAATAATTGAAATAAAAACTAGAAATAACAAAGATTCAAGGTTATAATTCAAACCTAGATTTTTTTAGGTGGAGAAGGAGAGAAAGGGGCAGGGACAACGGTGGTAGTGGCGGCTCCTACGGTGGCTCACGCGGTCACAGTGGTGGCGCGGGATGGGGGGGGTTGATTTGTGTGAGGGAAATGGAGAAGGGGAGGGGAATATGTTGAGAGAGAATTTGGGAAAACTTTGGGAAGAAAAAATAAGAGAATGGGAGAGGGAAACCCGTTTTTGAGTCTGGATTTACAAAGAAGCGACCAACATTGGACGCCATTTTGGTAGCTAATTAAGTTTTGACTGTTTGACCAAAATAGCGACCAAAGTTGGTCGCTATTTCTAAAAAAAATTAAATAACTTTTTTTTCTATTTTTGTTTTTAAATATTATAAGCTATAAAAAAAATTAGCTATAAATATTTATTTTATTTAACTACAATTATTATAAATAATTAAAAGCATAAGTATAATCTTTAAAAAAATTATATTAACTAGGTAATTACTTTTAATAGATTATAATAGGTTATAAGTCGATGAATAAATTATAACATATTGATTGATATAAGTCGAGATGCTTTGTTTTTAATATTCAACGATGCATGTGAGTAGGTTATAAGTCGGTGAATCAATTTACAAGTGTATCAATACAATTTAAAATTATGCACATATATAGTGTGTGTTGTGAGTACATATACATTTATATATATATATATATATATATATATATATATATATATATATATATATATATATATATGTACACACAAATAATAGGGTGATGATAGGATACTAAGTAGAATTTATAGGGTATTTGGTAATGACTTGTGGATGTCTAACTGGAGACATGTATATACTGAATATGATGTGCCATTAATATCTGATCACTCTCCTATGTTTCTGAATATCAAGTCTATGAGATCCAATATCAAATTACCCTTTAGATTTTTCAATGTATGGACATATCATAAGGAGTTTGGTAATATAGTAAAATCCATATGAAATAAAAGACTAGCAGAGGATGAGAAGGAGAATATATAGAAGAAGCTTAAAGCTATGATGCCTTTATTCAAGAGACTAAATTATGATGAATACAAGGGAATAATAAAAAGAATTGAAGATGCATGAAATGACCTGATTTCAGTCCAAGAAAAAATACAAAGCCAGTATAGTAACAGCCTGCTAGAGCAAGAGAAACACTCTCTCCAGTAACTAGAGAAGTGGTCTCTAATTGAAGAAAGCATTATGAAGCAGAAATCAAGGGTTAAATGGATTAAACTAGGGGATGGCAATACCAAGTACTTTTCTTCTATTGTAAACGAGAGAAGCCAGAGAAAACAAATACTGGAGTTGACTATAGAGGATGGAAGGAAGGTTAATAATCATGCTAGCAATAAAGAAGCGTTTATAAGGTTTTACAAAAACCTGATGGGAGCATCTACGAAGACATTACCAGCAATCAACAAAGAAATAATAAAGAACAGCCCTAAGCTTAATCATGAGCAACAATTTAGTTTGATTACAGAAGTGACAGAAGAAGAAATATATAAATGACTATGTGTTATACAAGAAGATAAAGCTCCTGGAGTTGATGGATACAATTCATGTTTTTTTTTTAAGAAAGCATGGCCAATATTGAAGTAGGAGATTGTGCAAGCAGTGTAGGAGTTCTCTACCACTAGGAAAATGTACAATGGTATTAACTGTATAGCAATTACTCTTGTCCCCAAAGTGAATAGCCCAACTACAACGAGGAATTTAGGCCTATTACATGTCGTATAGTCCTCTATAAAATCATATCTAAAATACTAGCAAGCAGAATACAAGGAGTAATTGCTAGTGTGATAAGTGAAGCTGAGGCTGGATTTATTCCAGGAAGGAAAATATCAGATAACATAATTCTATCCCATGAACTTGTGAAAGCATACAGCAGAAAGAACTCTTCCCCAAGTGTATGATCAACATTGATCTAACCAAAGCCTATGATTCGGTAGAATTGATATTCTTGGAACAAGTAATGATTGAGATGGGATTCCCTAGTAAGTTTCAGCAATGGGTGATTACATGTGTGAAGACTGTGACCTATTAAATTATCATCAATGGAGAACCCAATGAGCCATTCCCAGCTGCAAAAGGATTGAGACAGTGTCTCCTTTCCTTTTTGCAATTGCTATGGAGTACTTGAGTAGAAGCTTGATTGGACTGAAGAAAGAAAAAGAGTTCACATATCATCCAAGGTGTTCTAAGCTTGGCATAACACATTTGAGCTTTGCAGATGACTTGTTGCTCTTTGCAAGGGTGACATGGCCTCAATCACTCAGTTACAACACTGTCTTAATCACTTCTATGCAACTTCGGGCTTGAAAGCCAACCAGAAAAGAGTTCAATCTTCTTTGGAGGTGTTACTCAAGTGGAAATTGCAGAGATAGTGCAGAAATTTATGTACTCTAAAGGTACACTGTCAGTTAAGTACCTAGGAGTCCCTTTAACCACTAAGATGATGTCCATAGCTCAATGGTAACCTCTTATTGAAAAGATGGTGGCAAGAATCTCTTCATGGACAGCAAAAAAATTCTCATATACTGAAAAAATTCAATTAGTGCAATCTGTCCTATTTGGTATTTAGGCTTATTGGTCCCATCCCAAATGTTTCTAATTACTAGCAAGGTTCTGAAGACTATAGAATTATACTGTAGAAGCTATGTATGGTCAGGAGTTAATATCATTACAAGATATCTCTAGTAGTATGGAATAAAATGTGCACTCTTATAAGTGTTGGGGGACTAAACCTAATCAACCTAAAGCTATGGAACAAAGTAGCAGCAGCAAAGAACTACTGGGACCTAGCTAACAAAGGAGATAAAATGTGGATAAGATGGATATATGCATTCTACATAAAAGGCCAACAGATAGCTAATATGCAAATACCAAAGCATGATTCATGGTTAGTGAGAAAGATGGTGGAGGCAAGAATCTCAGTGACAACACTTCACATGCAGAAAAAAAATAATAGCAGCATGATCAAGTAACTATATTTAGCTATGATAGGGCAATTGCCAAGAGTAGAATGGAAGATGTTCATGTTTGGAAATGAAGAAAGAGCAAAAGCAAAGTTCACAACGTGGCTATACTTCCAAGACAGGATGCTAACCAGTAATAAATTAAGCAAATGGAGAATGCAGGTAGAAAGGGAATGCAGTCTATGTAAAAACATGATGAGAACAGACAACATATCTTTATTAAATGTGAATATGCTAAGAGTGTTTGGACAAAGCTGCTACGATAGATGCAGAGGCAACCAATCTGGGCAACCTCGTGGGACCAACATTTGAAATGTGCACCAGAGAACGCTAAGGGAAAATCAAATAAGTTAGGTGTGTTCAAGATGGCATATGCTGAAGCAATTCATGAGATATGGAATAAGAGAAACCATAGGATATTTGAAAAGCAAAGCAAGAAAGCTGAAGAATTAGCTAGGAACATAGCAAGCATATGTAATGTTAGAGCAACAAACCAAAATAGGCAGCTTATACAGAAATTTCAGTTTTGATTGTAACTATTAATAGAGAGGAGGTAAGTATAGTAGCTACATATATAGGTCGGAGAGACAGAATAAAGTAGGACAGTAGGCTGAGTTGGAAAGCCAACTGTGAATATGTAAAGTTTTAACGATGATCAATGAAAATCTCTAATTACCAAAAGAAAAAAAAGTCTTCACATCTATACTTCATCTAAGAAAAAGTAGCTAGCAATTACGGTTTCATCGTAGATCATCGTAGATCACTCAATCAAATCTCTCTCGTCATGTCTATAACAATGGTGAGAAAATTGAACCATACAATTAGTAACACTTATGGTTGGACAATCGAGCATAAAAATGATATTTAACAATGACGAATATCTGTCCAAGGACAAATTTTTATTACTATGTGGAATCTGAAAATTGTACCTTAATTACTATGTCACAAATGGTGATCTTTAGAGGTTTTATAGTCATACTTCTTTTAGCTACCATATCATCAAAAAGTTCTGTTTTGACATAGAGGATGGAATGCTTACATATATACATGGTCTACTCATGTGTGAACTAGACATGACGTGAGGCATTGAGCTTAAGGCATTATCGGTCTTCCAAAAATATGGAATACCAATAAGAATCCCAATTGTTGTAGACATAATACATCATATATGTCAAATAATTTTGATTCCTTACCAAGATTATAGTGAGGAAGTGGTATATGATGATTTATTTGAGGAATACGAAGTATTATTATACAACAATTGAAATTCCAATCGGCTTTTCATCTTTTTGGAGGGCTAGTGATGTCTTAAGCTCGATATCTTGCATCATGTTTAGTTCATAGATGAGAGAAACATGTAAACATCTAAGCATTTCATGTATTTTTGTAGGATCGTATGTTTTTTCCTTTATGTCAAAACATAATTTTTTGACATGTGGTAACTGAAATGAGCGCGACTACAAAACCTCTAACGACCATCATTTCTGACATAGTAATTAAGGTGCAATTTTCAGATTCTACATATGATGAAAATTTTGTCCTTGGGCAAATTTTTGTAGTTGTCGAGGATATCTTTTTTAAACTCGATTATCCAACGATAAAGGTTACTAATCGTGTGTTCAATTCTCTCGTCATGGCTACTGTCACGATCCAGAATTTCCATCATCGACAGTTATAATAGCGCCTACTCGTAAAAGCTAGGCAAACCATGAACTTAGAAATCATTAGCTCTTTTGTTTAAATCTTCTTATCAATTATATTAATAAGGAATAAATATTTAAATAACAACGAAATGTGAATTTAGCGAAAGTCTTAAATAAATATAAACCCAAAACATCTCAAAGACCAACACATACCTCTAACTAGAACCTGGTGTCACAACATCCACGGACTACTAAGGGTATTACATACAACAGTTTGAAGGAAGGATAGCATTGTTTATCCCGAATGCATTAGATAACATAATATAAAATAAGATAGAGGAGACGCCGGGCCTGCGGACGTCTACAAGGCTACCTCGGTGTCTCGGTGGATTGAAGGCTGGTCTGGAGCTACTGCTGCTAACCAAAGACTACTCCGATATTTGCACAGAGTGAAGAGTAATGTATTCAGCACAACCGACCCAATGTTCTAGTAAGTACCTGGCCTAACCTCGGCGAGGTGTGACGAGGCTAGGACTAAACTCCAAATAAAACATGTCCAGTTATATAACATATAGAGAAAAAATAAATAGGAAATAATAGATTAAAATGGGAGGGGTACATGTTTCAGGGAACATATCATCCTAGCAGAAACAGAATAGATATATGAAAGAACAGTACAATATCTACAACTATTCAATAATACTACTGTTGCAGCGCGTAACCCGATCCCTTATCATTTAACACTATTATCGCGTGCAACCCGATCCATATATACATAAATAGCGGTTGCGGCGTGCAACCCTATCCAATATAATAGTTGTAGCGGCGTGCAATCCGATCCAATATACTATCTGTTGCAGCGTGCAACTTGATCCAATATAATATCTATTGCGCGCGTGCAACCCCATCTAAATATTTAATATTTATTGCGGCGTACAACCTCATCCATATATATAATATCCGTTGCGACCCACAACCCGTTCCAAATATACAGCTTACAATGATCATAACAATTGTCCTGGCAAGGGATCAAAATAAACTATATTATCCCCGCAAGGGAGAATCAGCTATAACCAATCTCAACTCAACTCCTAATCATCTCAATTATCACCATTTCTCAATCATAAGTAACTATCACGAAAATAAACTAAGTCTTTGCCCAATGCCACAATTTTACTCATTATTGCGACCATAGTATCATTCACGAATATAACAAGTATCAATTTAAGAATCACAGTCATACTCGACACCAACGTATATATACTTGTCACGATACCTATACGTCATACTCACACAAGAAACAATTACAAAGAGGACTCAACTCCTAATCCCTCAAGGTAAGGTTAAACCGGGCACTTACATCAAGCTTTCACGGCCAACTCAATCCTCAATTACCGCCTTTCCTCTCAAATTCAGCTCCAAATAGATTGTAATTCATTCATAAATGAATTTATATCATCAATAAATGCTAAAATGTTTTAACCCAATGCCTAATTATAGCTTTCCTATCATTCTTTCCAAAAATTCAAAAATCAACCCCGGGCCTTTTTGGTCAAACCACGAGGTTTGGACAAAAATTAAATCACCCATTCACCCACGAGCCCGAATATATAATTTATTTTCAAATCCGACCCCTAAACGAGGTCTAAATCACAATTTATCAAAAAGTTCTAACTCTACCCAAATGCCTAATTTTCTACCCTTAGTCACATGTTTTAGGCCTAGAAATCTAGTAGATATTGATGAAATGGAAGAAAACAAGTTAAAGATTACTTACCCAAGAGATTATGGTGAAGGAATGCTTCAAAAATTTCCTAAGAGCATTGGAGAAGAAGGGGTTTGTGAAATTTTTATAAAATCCCGTAATGGGTTATGTTTCTCGGTTTTAAAATCATTGGGCAAAAATATTCATCGCGATCGCGACATACCCTTCGCGTTCGCGATGGGTTTGGCCTACCAGGCCTTTGTGTTCGCGGAATGTGGATCGAGTTCGCGGAGCTTTAGCTCCTCAAGCCTATGCGTTCGGGAACCAGGGAGTGCGTTCGCGATGCACAAGCTGCTGACCGCTCCCCTTAGCCTTGTGCGTTCGCGATTGGCGGGACGCGTTCGCGAAGGGTCTCCCTCCTTAGCTTCGCGTTTGTGTCACAACCTTCACGTTCGCGCAGAAGAATTTGGGCACCTGGGATCTTTGCCTTATGCGTTCACGAGGGGGACCTCGCGAACGCGAAGAGTAAAATCCATGGGCACTAACTGCTGAAAATCTGCAACTTTTCTTAAACTCAAAACTTTCTGAACACATCCGAAACACACCCGAGTTCGCGAGGCTCCTAATCAAACATACGTACTAACTTGACGACATCATACGAACTTATCCGTGCGATCAAATTGCCAAAATAACCTCAATAACAATGAATCAAACCTCAAAAATCAAGAATTTTTCTCAAATTCCATCAACTATCAGATTTAGAAATTTAGGTCTGAATCACGTCTAACGGACTCCGTTTTAAACCAAACTTTACAAAAATGACTTAAATCATATATAAGACTTGTACCAGGCGCCGGAACTAAAATACAAGTCTGATACCAACATGTTCTAATCAGATTTTATTTCAAATTATGGGTCTGGGTCCGTTTAACCTAAATATTTACCAAAGTCAAATTTACTCATTGATAACTAAATTTTATCATTTCTTTTCATATTTAAGCTTTTCAACTACGCGCCCAGAATGTGCACACAAATTAAGGTGATGATAAATGAGATTTTCAAGGCCTCGGAGACACATAATTTAATTAAAAGAAAGTGATGACCATTTAGGTCATCACATTTTCCACCTCTAAAACAACCGTTCATCCTCGAACGGATAGAAGAAGGAAGTACATGAGTCGAGGAAAAGATGAGGATAACGGCTTCGCATATCGGAATCGGACTCCCAGGCCAATGCCACAGGAGGCTGACCTCTCCACTGAACAAGAGCAGAAGGAAAACTCTTCGACCTCAACTAACGAACCTGCCCGTCTAGAATAGCTATCCGCTCCACCTCATAAAACAAGTCTTTGTCCATCTGGATAGTGCTGAAATCTAACACGTGGGATGGATTGCCATGATATTTTCGGAGTATGGACACATGAGACACTAGATGCACAGAAGATAAGCTTGTTGGCAATACAAGTCTATTAGCCACCTCTCCCACTCGATGAAGAATCTCAAAAGGACCAATGAACCTAGGGCAAAGCTTGTCCTTCTTCTTAAATCTCATCATGCCCTTCATATGCGACACTCGGAGCAACACCCGCTCACCAACCATAAAATCCACATCTTGAACCTTACAGTCTGCATAACTCTTTTACCTGGACTCAATTGTACGAAACCTATCCTGAATGATCCTAACCTTGTCCAAGGCCTCCTGAAACAAATCTGTGACAAACAACCGAGCCTACCCCGGTCAAACTATCCAACCAGAGATCGACACCGCCTACCATATAGAGCCTCATAAGGAGCCATCTGAATACTTGACTGGTAGCTGTTGTTGTAGGCAAACTCTGCTAAAGGAAAAAATTGATCCCACGAACCTCCAAAATCAATGACACAAGCTCGGAGCATATCCTCCAAAATCTGAATAGTCCACTCGGACTGCCCGTCCGTCTGAGGATGAAATACTGTACTCAACTCGACCTGGGTGCCCAACTCTTGCTGAACGGATCTCTATACACGCGAGGTAAATTACATACCTCGGTCTGAAATGATAGACACGGGTATACCATGAAGATGAACAATCTCCTGAATATAGATCTCAGCTAACATCTCAGAAGAATATGAGACTGTCACATGAATGAAATGCGCTGACTTGGTCAGCCTACCAACACTGAACCATACTACATCGAACTTCTTCCGAATCTGTGGAGTCCGGTAACAAAGTCCTTAGTGATCCGCTCCCACTTCCACTCGGGAAGCTCAATCCGCTAAACTAAACCACCAGGCCTCTGATGATCGTACTGAAACTACTGATAATTAAAACAACGAGCCACATATGCTACGATATCCTTCTTCATCCTCCGCCACTAATAATGTTGCCGCAAATCCTGATAGATTTTCGCAGCGCCTGGATGAATAGAGTATTGGGAGCTATCGGCCTCCTTTAAAATCAACTCTCGAAGTCCGCCCACATTAGGCACACAAACTCGACCCTGTAATCTAAAAACTCCATCATCATCTAAGCTAACCTGCTTGGCACCACGTCACTGCATCGTGTCTCTAAGGACACACAAATGGGGATCATCATACTGTCGATCACTGATACGCTCCAATAAAGAACAATGAGCAACCGTGCAATCTAATACCTTGCTAGGCTCAGAAATATCGAACCTCACAAACCGATTGGCCAAAGTTTGAACATCCAAAGCAAGCAGTCTGTCGCCGACCGGAATATAAGTAAGACTGCCCATACTGGCTGACTTTATACTCAAAGCATCAGCCACTATATTGGCCTTTCCCAGATGATATAAAATGGTGATATCATAGCCCTTCAACAACTCCAACCACCTCATCTGCCTCAAATTTAACTCCTTTTGATTGAACAAGTACTGAAGACTCTTGTGATTAGTGAACACCTCACATGCCATGCCATACAGATAATGGCTCCAAATATTCAACACGTGAACAATAGCTGCCAACTCTAAATCATGAACCGGATAGTTCTTCTCATGAACCTTCAACTGCCGCGAAGCATAGGCAATAACCTTGCCATCTTGCATCAACACTGCACCAAGCCTAGTGCGGGAAGCATCATGATAAGCTGTATAAGGCCTTGAACCTGTAGGCAAAACCAACACTGGTGTCGTAGTCAGAGCTGTCTTGAGATTCTGAAAACTCGCCTCACACTTGTCCGACCATTTGAACTGGACACCTTTCTGGGTCAACCCGATCATCGAGGCTGCAATAGATGAAAATCCCTCTACGAATCGATGATAGTAGCCTGCCAACAAAAAGAGCTCCGAATCTCTATAGCTGATGCTGGTTTAGGCCAGTTCTTGACTGCCTCAATCTTCTTCGGATCAACCTAAATACCCTCTGCTAACACCACATGACCCAGAAATGTAATCAAACTCAACCAGAACTCACACTTAGAGAACTTTGCATATAACTGATTATCCCTCAAAGTCTGAAGAACCACTCTAAATTGCTGCTCGTGCTCCTCTTGGTTGCGGGAATATATCAATATATCATCAATGAAGACAATCATGAATGAATCCAAATAAAGCATGAACACTCGGTCCATCAAATTCGTAAAAGCTGCTGGGGCATTTGTCAACTCGAATGACATAACCAAGAACTCATAATGCCCGTACCGAGTGCGAAAAGTTGTCTTAGGGACATAGGATGCCCTAATCCTCAACTGATGGTAGCCGGATCTCAAGTTAATCTTTGAAAATACCTTGGCACCCAAAAGCTGATAGAACAAATCATCAATCTTTGGCAAGGGATACTTATTCTTGATTGTAACCTTGTTCAATTGTCCGTAATCAATACATATTCTCATTGACCCATTCTTATTTTTAACAAATAACACTGGAACACCCCAAAGCAAAACACTAGGTCTAATGAAACCCTTCTCAAGCAAGTCTTGCAACTGTTCCTTTAACTCTTTCAACTCAAGCGGAGCCATATGATACGTCCGAATAGAAATAGGATGTGTTCACGGAGCCACAAGAATGCAAAAGTCAATATCCTTGTCAAGCGTCATACCCGGTAGGTCTAAAGGGAAAACATCATGAAACTCATGAACAACGGGCACAAAATCAATAGAAGGGACCTTAGCACTAGAGTCACGAACATATGCCAAATAGGCCAAACACCCCTTCTCGGCCATACAGCGAGCCTTCACATACGAGATACCACTGCGGGCAGGATAACCAGGAGTCCCTATCCACTCTAAACGAGGCATACTCGGTAAAGCTAAGGTCATAGTCTTAGCATGGCAACCCAAGATAGTATGGTAAGGTGATAACCAGTCCATCCCCAATATAAAAATCAAAATCGACCATGTCTAGAAGCACCAAATCCACAAGAGTCTCAAGACCCTCAATCACAATACACATGAACGATGGACTCGATCTACTACAATAGAATCACCAACCGGTGTAGACACATAAACGGGAAACTCAAGGAATCACTAGGCATAACCAGACACGGTGCAAAATAAGATGACACAAACGAGTATGTACACTCTGGATCAAATAACATTGAAGCACCTCTATCACAAACCAAAACAGTACCTGTAATAACTGCATATGAAGCCTCAGCTCAGGCCTAGGTTGGAGAGCATAACATCGGGGATGGGCCCCACCACTCTGGACTACATTCCTAGGATGACCTGCTGCTGGCTGGCCTCCAGCTCTAGCGGTCTAAGCTCCACCTCTAAATCCTCTACCTCTAGCACCTCTACCCCCAACTCTAGCTAGGTGGGCGGTCTGTGGAACATCTGGTGCCTGAATCATAGAACGGGAACACTGTTGCTGCAACTAATTACCCACCAACCTCGGATAATCCCTCTGGATATGGTCATACACACTACACTCATAACATCCACCAAAATGCTACGGTTGAGGAAATTTAGACTGACCTTGGCAAACTGAATAACATCCCAAAAAACTCTGGATCGGTGGTGCACTGCTAGGGGTTGGTGGTGCACTGTAGGGCTGCTGATCCGAATATTGCATGCGAGAACCACGGCCACCTGAAGTACCGTGAGAAACCTGAAGAGCTGATTGAAAGAGCCTAGGAGGATGGCCTCTACCATGTGAATCTCTACCTCCAGATGAGGTACCACCGAATCTCCCTGAATGACGGGGTCTCTTATCCGCTCCATGACCACCTTCCTGTGATAGTACCATCTCAACTCTCCGGACTGCATTGGCCGTCTCTTAGAAGGATATCTCACTCCCAGTCTCTCTAGCCATCTGGAGAAGAATCGGCTGAATGAGTCCATCGATAAACCGTTCTCACTCTCTCCCTCTCAGTGGGAAGTATAATACGGGTATTGGCGAGCCAAATGTATGAATCTGATTTCGTACTGGGTGACAGTCATGGGTCCCTGATGTAGGTGCTCGAACTGCCTCTTATAGGCCTCTCGCTGAGTAATGGGGAGAAACATCCCCAAAAATAACACTGTAAACTGCTCTCAAGTCAAATGGCAACCCGGTTGACCTAGTTAAGTAATAATCCCTCTACCAAGTCTTGGCGGATCGATACAAGCGAATGTAGCAAAATCGATCCCATTAGTCTCAACAATACCCATGTCCCTGAGAACCTTATGGCAACTGTCTAAATAAATCCTCGGTAGATGCACCATTGAATGTAGATGTGAAGATGCTTGGTGAACCTGTCTAATCTCCACAAGGCATCGGGGGATATGGCTGCACCATCGCCAGTCTGAGCTACCGGAATTGGCTGAACTGCCCTAACTGGTTTAGCCGCTCGAGTTTGAAACCGAGGGGCTACCTACTCCAAAGTACGAGGAGCAGGAGTCTGGGATCCTCCTCCAGCCTGAGAGATGTCTGGTGCAATAGGAAGTAAACCTCCGGTGACACTCTCCATAAGGCCCAGTAATCGGACCAGAGCATCCTGAAGAATTCGGGTAGCAATAAACCCCTCTGGGACCTGAGCTGGGCCCACTGAAACTATTGGGGCCAGAACCTAATCGTCAAAATCAACCTGAGGCCGTGCCACTGGTGCTGCTGCTCGCCCCTACCTCGACCTCTAGCATGACTTCCGCCTCGCCCTATGCCCCTCGTGGGAGCTGCTGCTGTGGATCGGGCTGCTGAGCGGTAGATGAGAAAATGCGTATTCTCGCTATCTGCGAAAGAACAGAGTAGAAATTCAATTAGCATTGAGAAACCAAAACTGCATGACAGGAAAGAACAAATGTGAAGTCTTTCCTAACTCTGTAGCCTCTTGGGGGAATAAATACAGATGTCTCCATACCGATCCCTCAAACTCTACTAAGCGTGTCTGTGAACTGTGAGACCTATGTAATCTAGAGCTCTGATACATACTTGTCAAAATCCGAAATTTCCACCATCGGGAGTCGCGATGGCGCCTACTCGTAGAAGCTAGGCAAGTCAAAAACTTACGAATGATTACCTCTTTTGTTTTAAATCTTCTTAAAAATTATATTAACAAGGACTAAACTTTTAAACAACAACGGAATGTGAATTTAGCGGAAGTCTTAAATAAATATAAACCCAAAATATCTCTAAGACCAACACATGCCTCTAACCAGAACCTAGTGTCACAATATCCGCAGACTACTAAGAGTACTACATACAACAGTTCGAAGGAAAGATGACACTCTTTGTCTCGAATACATGAGATAACAGAATATAAAATAACGAACGGTCAGCCCTCCACCCTGCATATATGTGGTGTTTCTCCACACCCTTCATCCTCCAAAACTCCAGAAAACAGTAGTAAAATACGAAGCCTAACAACAACACAAAACAGCCCAAAAAACAGTCTGCTAAATCCAACTTCATATTAGTATTTTTGGCTTAATGTTACTGGTACATGTGTAGTCATTTAGCTTACACAATTCTTTGAATATTTTGTTTATTTCCTAATTTATTAGATATTTTTATATCATTAATCCTTATGGAGTCATCTTACTTTCCTTACATGCTATAGTGTCGAAGGTAACATGAGTGTGATGTTAAATTTATTATAGGTGAGTTTGGAAAATTATTTGGATATAGTTACAAGTAATTACATAATTCATGATCTTCTAGCATTTGTATTTCTATGATTCAGTTCAAGCTATGACCTTGCCCTATTACAATTTTGAAGAAGAACAAAAAGAGCAAGAAAAAATGATGTTCAAATTAGAAATTAAAAGAAGAAAGACAAGAAGCTGAAGACAAGAAAATTACAGCTCTGGACGTAGGTAAAATATCGAAAAAGCATATAATAGTAGTCATGTTTGTGAACTGTAAAATCTTGTAGGCTAAGACATTGAGCATGGAATAGAGTTCTGAATTTTTGAGTTGGGGTTTGTATGGAATAGAGTTTTGAATTTTCATGCTCTTTAACTTAAAAGTCACACAGAGAACTCTTCATGATATAAAAATAAAGCAAGGAAAACCATCTAAGGAAATGACCTGGCATCTGAATCCATCTTAGTGAGTCTGTTAAGTAATTAAACACGCATTAGTTTGTTTGTCTTGAAAACATACAGATTGAGATTGAAGGTAAAATGATGAGAGATACAGTGAGAGAAAGAGAGAGAAATGAGAGAACTCTCTGGAATGTCCGAGAGAGAAATGAAATGTATAACTCTAAAATATCTGGTTTCTTACAGAGATATATATACACAACTTGGGTCGGGTCAGACGGTCCAAGTGTAAAAGAGAATGAGCTCAGATTCTGCTATGGCCCAAACAACTAACTAAGCCTACAATATATAAAGTATACAATGAATATACAATAAATATACAACTCAATATCAATGTCTACATTTATGTTTAGGCTTAGAAGCTAGATAAGCTTGTAGCTCAACACCTCCCCTCAAGTTGGAGGGGGAGACCACCTGCAACTTGACCAGTAGAGGATGGAGGACAGTCCCAGGCAGTGGCTTGGTGAGGAGGTCAGCTAGCTGTCGAGAGGTAGGAACATGGGAGAGTGTAATGAGCCCACTAGTCAGCTGATCCCTAACAAAGTGACAATCTACCTCAATATGCTTGGTCCGCTCATGAAAAACAGGATTCTTGACAATATGAATAGCAGCCTGGTTGTCACAAAAAACAGAGAAGGGAAGAGTAATAGAAACCCCAATATCAGTAAGTAAACGAGAAAGCCAAGACAATTCAGCTGCCACTTTACTGAGTGCCCTATATTCTGCTTCAGCAGAAGATAAGGAAACGAAAGGTTGCTTTTTGGACTTCCATCTAATCAAACAACCACCCAAAATGACACAATCTGCGAGTATCAGGGTAGGCAGCCCAATCACTGTCAGAATAAGCAGTAATAGAGAAATCAGGACTAGCAGAATAGAACAGACCCCAGATAAAGTTCCCTTAAGATATTTGAGGACATGGAGGGCAGCAGTCATATGGGGACTCTGGGAAATTTTTAAAATTGACTCATATATTGAACAGCAAAACAGATGTCAGGCCTAGTGTGAGTCAAAAATAAGAGTTTACCAACAAGGCTCCTATATTGATCAGGGGAGGATAAAATATCACCAGAATCAGCATGAAGTTTGACATTAATATCCAAAGGACTAACAACAGGAGAAACATTTATACAGTCAAACTGATGCAACAGGCCAGAAGCATACTTATGTTGATAAAGGATCATCCCACCAGGAACAACTGACACCTCTATGCCCAAAAAATAATGCAAAGACCCAAGGTCTTTAATCCTGAACTGATCATCCAGAAACAGCTTCAGGGCAGAAATCTCATCATTGTCATCCCCAGTAATAATAATGTCATCCACATAGATTGCTACAATCACAAGAGATCCAGGTTTCCCTTTGATGAATAAAGAATACTCATTCAAAGAATGTGTATAGCCTCTGGAATAAAGAAGACAATTTAGCACACCATTGTCTGGATGCCTGGCTCAGCCCATAGAGAGACTTTTTCAACTTACAAACAAGAGGAGTAGAGGCAGAGGAAACAGAATCAGAAAAAGGAGCAGAAACTGTCAAACCTGGAGGGAGCTTCATATATACCTCCTCATCCAAATCACCATGTAAGAAAGCATTGTTTACATCAAGTTGAAATAAATTCCAATGATTCTTAAGAGCCACAGCAATAATACTTTAACAGTGGACATCTTAACCACAGGAGAAAAAAATGTAAGTGAAATCAACTCCTTCAACCTGAGTATCACCTCTAATAACAAGTCTAGCTTTATGCCTTTCAACACTGCCATCAGCCTTATAGTTGATCTTATAAACCCATTTTCATCCAATGGGTTTCTTACCAGGAGGAAGAGGAACAACATCCCAGGTATGGTTTGCATCCAAGGCATCAAACTCCTTTCTCATGGCATCTTGTCATACTGGAACAGATGCAGCTTGAGAGTAATAGAGAGGTTCAGATTCCAGAGAAGAAGAAGAAGATCCAGAAAAGGCAGGAAGTTGACAGACATAGTACTTAAGATAAGAGGGAGGATTATGATGTCTTCCAGATTTTCTGGGAGCAGGAAGAGATGTGAAAGGAGGCAAAGCAAGAGAAGAAATATCAGGATTGAAGGGATGAAGGGAGGCTGGATTAGAAGAAGGGGAAGTTGGGGCAGAAGGAGGAGGAGGAGAGGAACAGACAGGTATAAACAAGTCTGCATCAGAGGACGAATGTTCAAGAGGAGGAACAAAAGGAAAGGAAGAGGGAGTAAGAAGAGCAGAAGATGATACAGTTTTTAAAGGAAAGTAGGTTTCATGAAATATAACATCCC
Source organism: Nicotiana benthamiana (assembly GCA_034376525.1). Taxonomy (NCBI): domain Eukaryota; kingdom Viridiplantae; phylum Streptophyta; class Magnoliopsida; order Solanales; family Solanaceae; genus Nicotiana; species Nicotiana benthamiana. The sequence continues at coordinate 132,551,625 of CM067335.1, forward strand.
TGGAGAAAAAGTATTTCTTGGAAGTGAGATCATAAAGTTTATAACCTTTTTGGCAAAAGGATACCCAATGAATACACAGGAAATGGCTCTAGGTTTCAACTTGTCCCTTTGAGGAATTGGGACAGTAGCATAGGCAAGGCACCCAAATGCTCTCAAATGAGAGTAGGTTGGTGCCTTTCCATGCAAAAATTCATAGGGAGATTTATTATGAAGGAGTCTGGATGGTATTCTGTTAAGAAGATAGGTGGCAGTTAGTAAGCAGTCCCCCAGAAAGAGATGGGTAAGCCAGATTGAAAGAGTAAAGCTCTACATGTCTCAAGAAGAGTCCTATGTTTCCATTCAACAACACCATTCTGTTGAGGAGTATGAGGACAGGTTGTTTGATGAATAATCCCTTGGTTACTAAAGAAAGATGCACCATCAATGCTAGACCCCAATTCCAAAGCATTGTCACTTCTAACACTTTGAACCACAGCATTAAACTGGGTTTTAACCATACACAGAAATGATTTAAGCAGGTAGAAAGCATTGCTTTTAGACCCCAGTAAGTGTGTCCAGGTGGCCCTAGAGAAATCATCAACTATTGTAAGAAAATATCTAGAACCAGAAGAAGTAGGAGTGTGATTGGGGCACCAAGTGTCCACATGAATCAATTGGAAAGGTCTAGAAGTACTTATTGTGCTATCAGGAAAGGGAAGTCTAGTCTGTTTAGCCATAGGACAGATAGAACAAGGGAAAGGCTGCTTAGAAGCAAATGAAAAAGACAATCCAGAAATTTGTTTCATGTTTGCAAATAAAGTATGAGCAAGTCTCAAACGCCAAATGTAATTCATGTCAGTTGTAAGAACATTATTACAGATGGAATTATTTACATTGGAAGGTAAAGCAACAACTTTATGGCAATCAGTAGAGGAAGAATTGTCATGATTACAAGAGTCAAACATAGAGCATACAAAAGTAGATGAACAACCAGTAGAGGAAGAAGGGGAAGCTGGAACCCAAGCAAGCTTGTATAGACCAGCCTCCTTTTTACCAAGATCCAGAGGCTTCCTCAGAGAAGGGTCCTGTATCATGTGGAGGTAGCAGGAAGTTGCAGTGAACAAATCTATGCAATGCAACTGTTTCACTAACTTGTGGACAGAAATCAAGTTGTGTTTAAAAGAAGGAACTAACAAAACATTGTGAAGGGTGATGAATGGATTTAATGCAAAAGATCATGTGCATGTCACTTTCACTTTATATCCATTAGGAAGAGTTACAAGGTAGGGTACAGTTAAAGGTGTGATGTTAAAGAGTAAACTTTTATCATATGTCATATGATTAGATGCCCCTGAGTCTATTATCCAGGTGGTAGAATTAATATGAGTAAGCATGCAAAGCTTGGAATCAGAAATGGGGCTCTCAGTTAGCATAGTACCAGCAAAGTTAGCAGCATACATGGGAGGAGGAGTCTGAGCAGTGGAATCCCCTAACTGAGTCTGTTGTAACAAGCTCATCAATTGGTCATATTGTTGTCTGCTCAACCTTGGTATCACAGAACTCTGGCCATCTAAGTTTGTAACAGGGTGATGGCATTCACGAGGATTTTCTTGGGGAACAGACACATTTCCTTCAGAAGAAGGGAAATCCACACTAGCAGTTAGATGAGCAGCAGCAGGTCTCCTCCCCTTATTAAATGTTGTACTTTGTGGATACCCATGAATCTTGAAACACTTATCAATTAAGTGCCCAGATTTTTTGCAGTATCTACAGAATAAAGAGCCTCTAGCTTGGTCTAAATTAACTCTTTGTCTGAAAGCAGAAGGATTAGGCACTGTGACCTTATTGAATCCAACTGAATGTCTATCTGTGTGGACATTGAAAGACATAGAGTCTGGATTAAACTGAGTAGGGGAATGGACTTGTCTCTGTTTCTCATCATTGAGGACCATATTGTAGACACTGTCAAGGGTTGGAGGGGGCTGCATCATCAGTAGGTTACTCCTTATCCCCATGTATGCTTCATTAAGGCCCATTAGAAACTGAAACACCTTATTCTCATCATCTTCCTGTATTATGCCATTTTTGGCAGCACAAACACATCTTTGCCCATGATTTGTACACATTGTTCCTAATTCATCCCACAGTCCTTTAAGTTTGTTAAAATATGAGGCTACATTTAGAGACCCTTGAGAAGTGTGAGAAAGCTCTCTTTTTAGTTCAAAAATTTTGGTCCTGTTGGCAGTGCCATATCTGGTCTGAAGCTGCGACCATATACTCTGTGCAGTATCAGAATACTGCACACTTTCAGTAATTTGAGGGGACAGGGAGGCAGTTAACCAGGAGATTACCATATTATTGCATCTGTCCCATAACCTTTGCTCAGCCACATTAGTGACTGGCCGGGGACATGTGCCATCAACAAAATCAATTTTATTTTTAGCAGACAGCGCGACAATCATTTTCCTCCTCCAACCCCCATAACCACTGCCCGAGAAGGGAGTGGACACAAGAGAGACTCCAGGAACATCATAGGAGTAAACAAAAAGGGGGCTGGTAGAGTCCACTGAGGAGGTATTAACATTCATATTAGAAGTCATGAACAATAACCAGTTTGAAATAAAAAACAGACTCAGTAAACAGGCTAAAGTTGAATCAGAACCCACATGCAAAATATACAACACTAAGAACAAGGATAGAGTTACCCTCCTTCTTCGCGACCGGAGAAGAAACGGCCTTCAATCGCCAGATAAATCCCTAGGTCCGACCACCGGAAACTGTAGGGTATGGAAACTTACCGGAATAGGGTCGTGACATCGGAAAATCACCCAAAACATCCACCGAGTGAGGATCGAGCCATCGGATAGCAGTAAAACCCTAGGTCTAACCACCGGAAACCCTAGAATCTGGAAAGTCACCGAAATAGGGTCAGGGATGTCGGAAAATCACCCAAAATATCCACTGAGTGAAGATCGAAGCATCAAATAACAGTAAAAGTTCCGATTACCTGTTCAATACACATCGCTCTCTCGGTAAACAGAATCTCTCACAAATATCCAGAGAAAAACCTTCAATAGGACTTCTAACACGATCGATAACAAGTAACGGAGAAGAATCCGAGGATCATCCCGCTCTGATACCATGATAAGAACGGACCTTAAGCCTAACTCAACCCCAAAAACTAGCTTATGAGGTGAGGATTGCCCAAGCCATATAAGGAGACCAAGGACCTCAAATCCCTCCGATGTGGGACAACTAAACACCCCCCTAACGCCCAGATCTCTGGAGCGTGGACAACATAAATGGGGGCCCAATATCGGTAACAATAATTGGGATGGCCCTGGCTCTGATACCATGAAAACATACAGATTGAAGGTAAACCGATGAGAGATACAGTGAGAGAAAGAGAGAGAAATGAGAGAACTCTCTGGAATGTCCGAGAGAGAAATGAAATGCATAACTCTAAAATATCTGGTTTCTTACAGATATACATATACACAACTTGGGTCTGGTCAGACGGCCCAAGTGTAAAAGAGAATGGGCTCAGATTCTGCTATGGCCCAAACAACTAACTAAGCCTACAATATACAAAGTATACAATGAATATACAATAAATATACAACCCAATATCAATGTCTACATTTATGTTTAGGCTTAGAAGCTAGATAAGCTTGTAGCTCAACATGTCTTAATAAAATTATTAAGTAATTACGTGATTAATATTGAAATGATCATTACAAGAAAATTACAATTACATGCTCCAATTCTTGGGAAGGCTATTGCAAACTGTTACTTACAAATTTTCACTTTTCCCTTTATATCCATCTAAGGTTATTGACTTTAAAGCTAAATGTTGATGGTAGAAATAAAAGGTATACAAAAATTGTAAAGAACACCCGGTTAAATCCAAGAAGATGAAATAAGCAGACCTCATTCATCCAAATTAATATTTGAGCCCATTGTTGTCCTTGTTGAAGGGATAAGCCTTGCCTTTGTCATTTGCTCCTTGAAAAGCGAAGTTTACGTGCTATTTCTCCACATCTTTTAATCAATAGAAGCAAATACATACATAAGCTAAATGTGAATATGTAAATAGATAACGAGTAGTATTGGTGAAAAGCTTATCCAAATCATGATTCTAGTGGTACTCAGACTTACAAGAACCCGGTAGAGCATGTTTAGGAAACTGGATGTTTCAAATTGATGAAGTAGAAAGGCAGTAGATAAGAGGGGTTGCTCTGATGTTAAGCAATCCTCATTTCCAATCGAGAGGTTGTGAGTTCGAACCTCCCCAAGAGTAAGGTGGGAAGTTCTTGGAAGGAAGGATGCCGGGGGTCTATTTGGAAACAGTCTCTCTATCCAAGGGTAGGGGTAAGGTCTGCGTACACACTACCCTCCCTAGACCCTACTAAGTGGGATTATATTGGGTTGTTGTTGTTGTTATTGAAGTAGAAAGGCAGTGCTGATGAAAAGTTTGGTCAGTTTGAACTACTTTATTTAGACATATAGATATTACACAGTGAAACACAGAAAAAGGAAGAACGCATTTGAAAAATTTATCTTAATCTCTTATATGATACAGAAGAGAAAGGCAACAACTTTTAAGCCTTTTTTGAAACAAAACTCCACCTAACACTTTCTGTTAGTGTTTGTTTGCATATTGTTTAACTTTTTATGCCAGTATGCAAACAAATGACTCACATGAAGAACCGACATTAGGTTAATGATACCTTCGCTGAATTAAATATACATGTGTCACTTTTATCTTTATCCTTGTAATATGAGTCTATTGAAATAAATATTGAAAATTAAAGCCTATATAAATTTTTGTAGAATAAGGTGCACGAATATATTCCTGAACAAATCCAAGAAATTGAATAGGATATCGATTTGGACCCGATTGTTAATGCTGCATTTGTGGTTCAAATGAGGCAAGTCGTTCAAGACTTATGAATAACATTACGATAAGAAACTTTGTCTAACTCTTGTAAAAATAAATTTGGCGGTTGATATTGTTCAATATCATGTTTGTATTATATTTTTCAGTTACAATTTATTTAGTGTACTTCCTTTCTTCCCTCTTTTTCTTATTGCCCTTCTTGAGTCGAGGGTCTATTAAAAATAACCTCTCTACCTGCATTAAGTAGGGGTAAGGTCTGTGTAAAGACTACCTTTCCAAGACCCCATATATTAGGATCAAATTGTATTTGTTATTGTTATAGTAGTTACAATTTATTTAGTTCTTATATCATTGAGTTCAAAATCACCAAATTGAGATATTATAACCATAACATGCTATGCTTTTTGTTCTCTTTTATGTGAGATGCGCAACAATGAATGCTAAGTTAAATAAAAATACAACAGGGTATAACGATTTTATTTTTTGAACAATCCCCCAACCTTTACAAATTACAAGTGTGCATTGTAACCACTACAACGGAGAAAGAGCATAGTTTTGCTTGATAGTTTGATAAAGAAAAAAGATGGAGTGCCTTGAAAGTTACTTTGGAATTCTTATTTGTCCTGGTCCTATTACTGAAAAATTGATAAAATGATAACTCAGGCATGTATAGTATATGGTAAGATTTCTATAGTAGGTAGTTAGATTTCCTTTTTTTTTTTACATGGTGTAAGTTCTTACTTGATAATTTCTTAGCTTTAGCTTTGGTTATAAGAATCTTTTTATATTATTCATTGGTGTCTAAATTTTTCTTTTTTTTGATCTGTTCTTGTGCACTTTATAATTTTTTTTATAAATAATATATTTATAATTTATCTTTTTTTGCAGGATGAGGATAAATAAACCAACATAGCTTAAAATTTGGTTCATCTAATGCTCAAGCTACTAGAAGAATATTTACTTTTTGGTTATTATTAGATTAGAAATTATAGCCCTGTAGAGCTCTTGTTTTTATTTTTGAGTAAGAACATGTGTTTTAGTAGTATTAGTTTTTGAAAGTATATAAATACTTAGTGCGCTAGTTGTATTGACCGTTACAATTATATATCATATGTTAATTTTTATAAATATTTGTAATAATATAAAAGAAAATGTGATTTGTGCATGTAGCAACTACACATTTATTATTGTTGTACAATAAAAAATATAATTTTAAAGTAATTTGTACCCACAATGATACTTGTTGCGAAAAGCCTTTATAATAGATTATTAACTACCCTCCTATCAATTTTTTGCAACAAGTAGTATGGTTGCGAAAATAATAATAATTTATCGCAATAATAATTTTTGTTGCTAAATATTTTATAAGCAACAAGTGTATATCAAAATATAATTTATGGCAATAATATTTCTTGTTGAATTAAGTCAGTGTTTAGCAATAACATTTTCTGTTGTTGTAAAATCTTTTTCCATCGATATTTATTGCAACGACATGTAATAACTATTTTATTATCGTTAGAAATACTTTTCGTAACAATATTAAATATATGATAACGAAAAAATTTATTGTAAATTTCGCACTTTCTTATAGTGGAGGTAATGTTGGCACTAGCAGATCACAAAAAGACAGCCGAATTCCAAATATTAAATATGTACAAAAATAAAATTTTACCCTCTTTATGATTGTAACATTCCGACATGAGATATTTGCAATACAACAAGTTCTTATTGCATTCACACTACTGATTATTACGTAAATAGTTTCTTCTAATATTCGTCCTTCAAATATTTAAGAGATTTATTCTTTCAAGTTACTGGTTCATGAAGCAATGAGATATATAACAGACCCCATTTCCGTTACGGATTAAATAATTTAATTAAGAGTAATTAAACATAGCTCTTTTATCTTGCCAAAAGGTCTTGAGATAATTTCTCTTTTATTTATTTAAGCAAATAAGAAATAACAGTAAGGTATGAACATCACTGATATTTAAGATATACTGTGGTAGTTAATTAAGGAAACAAAATTACTAAAATGAGTTTAAGGATTGTATAGTATAGGATATGGACCAATTAAGAAGTAAAATCTACTTGTTGTGTATTGCAGGTACTTTTTGTAGAAACCAAAAAATTAATGATTCCTCGGAAATAAACTTTGGGATTTGAAACCGAAAAATGAAATACCGAGAAAGAAAAATATATTTGCTAACTCAAACTCAAAGCTTACAATACTACACTTGTAATTTCTAATACAAGTTTTTGGGATGATTTTACAAATGAGTTCTACAACCTATTTATACTAAAACCTTACACCAAAAATTCAACATTGGCATATAAAAATAATCAAACATGGCATGTAAGAAAATTCAAACTTATACAAATCAATTTTGTCATGCAAGACAACCAATGTTCTTGAATACCATTTTTTACTTTTATTTTTAAAACTAGTTTATTTTAATTATTTTTGATCAATTATATAATTTCAACAGCCTCTCTTAAATTGATTAAAATAATTTACGTATACCAAGCATCGATTTCAATATCTCGAACGTTTCTGCCTTCAGCGGTTTAGTCAGAATATCCGCTATCTGATCTTCTGATTCACAGAACTTAAGTTCGATTTCTCCATTCCTTACAAGATCTCTTATGTAGTGATACTTAATCCCGATATGCTTACTCTTGCCATGAAATACTGGATTCTTGGGTAATGCAATCGGTGACGTATTATCACCCATAATTTTTGTCGGACCATCTTGCTCGTGGTTCAGCTCACCGAGCATTCTTCGAAGCCAAACTGCTTGACATGTTGCAGAGGTTGCTGCCATATACTCTGCTTCAGCTGGTACTCGTTGCTTCTTTGAAGACCACGAAAACACGCCTCCCTCGAGAATACATAACCGGAAGTGATTTTCCGAGTTTCAGTATCACCCCCCCCCCCCCCCAAATCACTATCTGTGTATCCTACAAGTCTGCACTTGTCAGAATATTTATAGAAAATTCTATGATCCTGGGTACCTTTAATGTACTTCAGAATCCGCTTTGCTGCCTACAAATGGGACTGGCTCGGTGTCTCCATGAACCGACTGATAATCCCTACTCCATAAACAATATCTGGCCTTGTTGTTGCTAAATAACATAGACTACCAACAATGCTTTTAAAATAAGTAGGATTTACCGCATCACCCGTTCCTTCTTTCTTTAACTCAAGACGTTCTGCAACAGGAGTCTTCATCTGATTTGCTGATTCCATCTTGAATATCTTCAAAATATCTCTGGCATATTTATTTTGAGAAATAAAAATATCATCTTGAGTCTGTTGCACTTCTATGCCCAAGAAGTAAGACATCAGCCCCATGTCTGTCATTTTAAACTGACTTGTCATAGCCTCCCTGAATTCAGCAAACATAAATTCACAGTTTCCTGTAAATGTTAAGTCATCAACGTAAAGACAAACAAACATAATGTCGCCATTAGTGTTTGACTTAATATACAGTGTATGCTCATAAGGACACTTCTGAAAACCTGCCTCCAACATGTAAGTATCAATACGCGTATACCAAGCTCGTGGAGCCTGTTTCAAACCGTATAACGCCTTCTTCAACCTGTACACCTGGTTCTCCTGTCCTTTCTTGGCATATCCAGGTGGTTACTCGACATAAGCTTCTTCCTCCAAAAAAACATTCAAGAATGCCGACTTTACATCCATCTAATGTATCTTCCACCTGTGTTGGGCTGCAATGGCTACTATCATCTGCATAGTATCCATTCTGGCAATTGGTGCGAAAACCTCGTAGTAGTCAATTCCCGGCTTCTGCTTGTAGCCTTTGGCCACCAATCTTGCCTTGAACTTGTCCACCTCTCCGTTGGGTCGGTACTTTGTCTTGTACACCCACTTGACACTGATTGGCTTCTTTCCTTCTGGCAAAGAAGTTAACTCCCACGTGTCATTCTTCTCGATAGAAAGAATTTCCTCATTCATCGCCTTGATCCACTTCTCGTCACCTGCTGCATCTTCATAATGCACTGGATCACAATCTGCAAAAAGGCAAAAATTCACCAGAGTTTCATCGGTGATGTCATCATCGCCTTCATTGTCTTTAGTGACAACATAATCATTAGGGTGAGCTGGTGGCACGCTCGTTCGACCCGAACACCATAATTGTTCTACCGGTTCTGCTGGCTGAGGAGATGGAGGATCACTAGCTGGTGGTTCAGGTGTTGAGATATCTTCCACTTCTGGCTCTTCTGACTCGATCAGTATACCTCTCCCATCCTCATCTTTCTTTCTCCAGCTCCACGCTACATCTTCAGTGAACCGAACATCTCTGCTGACGATCAATTGTTTCGTGACTGGATTATATAACTTATAACCCTTCGTGACTTCACTGTACCCAATAAAGATACACTTCTGACTTTTATCATCCAGCTTCTTTCTCCGCTCATCTGGTACTTGGGGATAAGCTATACACCCAAATACCCTTAATGAAGAAACATTCGGCTTACTGCTACTCCAAGCTTCTTCTGGAGTTCTCCCTTTCACAATCTTTGTCGGGCACCTGTTCAACACGTACACAGCACAGGCAACAACTTCTGCCCAAAATTCCTTCGGCAAACCTTTCCCCTTCAGCATGCTTCTTGCCATTTCAAAGATTGTCCTGTTCTTCCTTTCAGCCACACCATTTTGTTGAGGTGTATAACTGGCTGTCAACCTATGAAGAATTCCTTATTTTTTGCAAAACTCTTGAAATTCGTTAGAAGTGAATTGACCACCTCTATCGGATCTCAGAGTTTTCAAATTAAAGCCACTATCTTTTTCAACAAAAACTTTAAATTCTTTGAATTTTGAAAAAGCTACTGATTTTTTTCGGAGAAAATAAACCCAAGTTTTTCTGGTACAATCATCTACAAAAGCAAGCATGTATCTCTTACCTCCTAGATATTCCACCTCGACTGGGCCACACAAATCTGTATGCACTAACTCCAAACGTTTCTTTGATGTCTTCAATTTTCCACTTGGAAAAGAATATCTGTGCTGCTTCCCAAGAAGACATCCTTCACACTGCTGATCAGGAGCATCGATCACCGGTAATCCTGTCACTATTTTCTTTTGGACAATAATTTCAGCCCTCTGAAATTTAAATGGCCATATCGGAGATGCCATAGCCAGTTGCTATCCGTCGCCACTGCTTGAAAGTTCATCACTCATTTATTGAGAGTGAGAGAGTACATCTGATTTTTCGCCATGTTTACCTGCGTAATCATCTTGTTGTTTTTGCTCCGGATGGTGCAAACTCCGTCTTGAAAGAGAATCTGGTGCCCCTTTTCTAAAAGTTGGCCAACGCTCAATACATTTCAGAAAAGACCAGGTACAAAAAAAACATCTGCAATAGTAACATCGCTGCCATCCTTGGCTTTAATTTTGATGTCACCTTTGCCTTTCACACCAATCTTCGTCTTATTCCCAAAGTTCACTTCTCCGCCCTCGTACTCGTGCAACTTTGAAAATAGATCTTTCCGCCCGCACATATGATTCGAGCACCCGCTATCAAGGTACCAAACATCTGGACCTCTAGCCACTTGTTCACCAGCGTCACATGCTAGAACCATATCTTCACCAGCTTTTGCCACGTGTGCCTCCTGCGACCGTCCGTTATGATAATTTGGACATTCATTTTTAAAATGTCCAAATTTTTGACAGTTGTAACATCTGACCTTTGATTTATCGGAGATACTTCCAAAAGAATTATTCGCCTTTCTTGTGTTGCCGCCTCGTTCGCCATTGCGCTTGTGACTGCCATTGCCACCGCGACTTCCTGGTATGAAATTACTCTGCAATGCCTGCTCTGGTTGAGAGGTTCCATCCATCTGGTTCATTCTCTGCTCGTGAGAACTTAATGAACCCAACAACCTGTCAACTGACATGGTTGATGTATCTTGGCCTTCCTCGATGGCAGCTACAACATAGTCAAATCTTGCGGTTAGATATCGTAGTATTTTTTCTACTACTCTCTGCTCATCCAACACTTTCCCGTTGGACCGCAACTGATTCACCATGGACTGCACTCGGTCGAAATAACCAGCAACACTTTCCGAGTCTGTCATTCTCAATGAATCGAAATCGCCCCGGAGCGTCTGCAATCGGACACGCTTCACTCGTTCATCACCTTTGTAGGATTTCTGCAAGATAACCCACGCTTGGTGAGCTGTCTCAACCGCTGATATTCTTTCAAATATCAGCTCGTCAACAGCTTGAAAGATGGCATATAATGCCTTCTGATCTCGATTACGAGTTTCAACTAATACCTCTTTCTCCTTATTTTTCATAGCCTCGAACGCAACTGCATTAGCTACCTCTATGTAGCCGTTCTCCACCAAATCCCATAAATTTTGAGATCGGAAAAATACCTTCAATTGGATTGACCAATTGTTGTAATTTTTCCCGGTGAGTATTGGAAGCTGAAATTGAATCGTGTTACTAGACGACATTATTCAATATTTTTCTACCTGACAACACTCAACCTTGCTCTGATACCAAATGTAGAAACCAAAAAATTAATGATTCCTCGGAAATAAACTTTGGGATTTGAAACCGAAAAATGAAATACCAAGAAAGAAAATATATTTGCTAACTCAAACTCAAAGCTTACAATACTACACTTGTAATTTCTAATACAAGTTTTTTGGATGATTTTACAAATGAGTTCTACAACCTATTTATACTAAAACCTTACACCAAAAATTCAACATTGGCATACAAAAATAATCAAACATGGCATGTAAGAAAATTCAAACTTATACAAATCAATTTTGTCATGCAAGACAACCAATGTTCTTGAATACCATTTTTGACTTTTATTTTTAAAACTAGTCTACTTTAATTAGTTTTGATCAATTTATATAATTTCTAACACATTTGAGGTACTAATTAATAAAACTAGAAGGAGTCCGCACAACCCCCCCCCCCCCCCCCTCCATCATTGGGCAAATTTAGTAATAAACAAAAAATTCAACTAACACTAAATCAAACAAACAAAACAACAAATGCCCTAATTTTTGTCCACAGACATCTTAAGGCGACACAAAGGACAAACATGACTTTTCTCAAGCCATTGAACGATACAACCTCCATGAAAAAGGTGCTTGCACGGCATGCGAGTAACTTCAACAACACCCTCTGAAATCAACGTATCAAGACATATGCTACAATAATTGTCCTCCATATTGATCATCTTTTCCACCTTCACCTTCTCCAGTGCTTCAATTTCATACGCCGATGCAGGAACGGGCACATACTCACTCTCTTCCAACGATAACCCCGCGACCTCTTCTATCAACTCATCCTCATAATAATCTTGGTAAGGATTCAGAATAGCTTGAGGAATACGATGAATTATGTCCACAACGATTGGGATTCTTCCCGGTCTTTCATGATTTTCTTGGAGGATCGATAATGCCTTAAGCTCGATGTCTCGTATCATGTCTAGTTGATACAAGAGAGGGACATGTAAACATGTAAGCATTACATGTATATTATCCCATATATCTAATTTCTCCTCTATGTCAAAACAGAATTTTTTTACTATATGATAGTTGAAATGAGTGCGATTATAAAACCTCCAACGACCATCTGCGAGATAGAAATTGTGGTGCAATTTTTGGATTCGACATAAGAAGAAAAATTTGTCCTCTGGTAGATTTTCATCTTCATGGAGGATGCTTTTTTGGTGTTTTATTGTCCAACGATAAGGGTTAATAGTACTATGGCTCAATTCTCCTGCCATTCAGAACAATAATTAATGGAAAAAGAGTAACGGCGAAATCAAAGTTTGAAATTTATGAATTTGAGATTCTAATTCTTTTAAGTTGAGAAAGATCGGCTTAGTAACTAACAGGAAAAGAAGCAAACTGTGGGACAGAGCTTGCTAACTATATTTGGCTCTTAGATGAAAGAGATATGTGAAGCTAGACTTTATATATAATGATGGAAAAATTTAAAAACCTAATTACGATTTGTAAAGGAAAAAGAAAAGGAAAGCAATTTCAGTTTCCTAATTTGCGATGGATTATAAATCTATAGTGAAAGTGGTGGATAAAGCATTAAATAAGCTTCCATTGTCCAAATTTAAAAACCTAATTACGTTTGAAATTGTGATGCATTATTTAAGGAAAAAGAAAACAAAGGCATATTATTTTTCCTAATTTGCGATGGATTATAAATCTATAGCGGAAGTGGTAGATAAAGCATAAAATAACTTCCATTGACTAAATTTAAAAACCTAATTACGTTTGAAATGCACAGCTATTTTCCTAATTTGTGATGGATATCTCTATGTCGTCTTAAAAAAAATTTGTCGCAAAAGTATCGATTTTTATTTGTTAAATGTCCTTAATTATATTTGTAGAGTAAAGAATATTATTTTCTTCAAATAAGTACAAGAGACTCTATGTATTAAAAGTTTATGAATGTATAATAATAGATTTCGTTTCAATTTGTGGACAAAAAAGTTATTTTTCATTTTTCTATCCAAAGGTAAATAAGTCAAAATTTCAACAATTTACCTTGAATAATACCAGATAAGTTTCACTGATCTGGTACTGTTAATGTTAACGCAAAATATAGTCGAAAGTATATAAAACAAAAATATAAATAGGAAATACATTATTAATTCTTTTGTAACGAGAAAATAAATCTAACTATGTAAGTATAGTTTAAACCTAATTGTCTTAGCACTTTTTAAAAAAGTATCCTTTCTGTTTCTATCACAGGCCCCTCTTTTGAGCTAAAAGACTATCTAGCTTCCAAACCTAGACACATACATTGATTTTGCAGTGTATATTTAATGCATATTGTCTGTATATTGTGTATATCGTCTATATTGGGCCAGAAACAAATCTGGGCCCATTTTCCTTTGTTTTCCATTTGGCTTTACATTGGGCCCGAGTTAGTATTGGCCCAAGTTATTGTTATATACCCTAGAAGGTTCTGTAAAACGATCAGATAGATATTTTGGGATTGAGTTTTTGTTCTTCGAGCTCTCTAGAAGCTCTCTCTCAACCGAATCTCCTTCTTCATTTTCATCTTTATTCTGCTATGTTTTCATGGTATCAGAGCGGGAAATCTTCGGACGCTCCTCTGTCATCTGTTATCAACTCTATCAGAGTTGTTTTTGAAGATTTTTTTGGATATTTGTGAGAGATTTTGTTGTTGACAAACCCTATGTGTATCGAGCAGTCAATCGGAACTATTACTGCTATATGATGGTTCGATCTTCCCTGGATGGACGTTTTGGGTAGCTTTCCGACGTCCTCGACCTGGTTCCCGTAAGTTCTAGGGTTTCTACTGTTCAGAGCTAGGGTTTTCTCTGTCAGTCGAAGGCCGTTCTTCTCCGGTCGCGAAGAAAGCGGGTAAATCTATTCTTGTTCTAGGTGATATATGCTTTGCATGTGGTTTTGATACAACTCTAGTTTTCCAAATTGTTTACCGAGACTGTTTTTTTGCGATTTCAAACTCATTATTGTGCATGACTTCTAACATGAGTGTCAATACATCCTCTGTTGACCCTACCAGCCCTCTTTTTGTTTACTCCTCTGATATTCCTGGAGTTTCTCTTGTCTCCACTCCCTTCTCGGGTAGTGGTTATGGGGGTTGGAAGAGAAAAATGATTGTTGCCCTGTCTGCTAAGAATAAAATTGGCTTTGTTGATGGTACATGTCCCCGACCAGACACTATGGTAATCTCCTGGTTAACTGCTTCCTTATCTCCTCAGATAGCTGAGAGTGTGCAGTATTCTGATACTGCACAGAGTATATGGGCACAGCTCGATGCTAGATATGGTACTGCTAACAGAACCAAAATTTTTGAACTAAAAAGAGAACTCTCTCATACTTCTCAAGGATCTCTAGATGTAGCATCATATTTTAACAAACTTAAAGGACTGTGGGATAAATTAGGAACAATGTGTACAAATCATGGGCAAAGATGTATTTGTGCTGCCAAAAATGGCATCATACAGGAAGATGATGAGAATAAGGTGTTTCAGTTTCTCATGGGCCTTAATGAAGCATACATGGGGGTAAGGAGTAACTTACTGATGATACAACCTCCTCTTATCCTTGACAGTGTCTATAATATAGTCCTCAATGATGAGAAATAGAGACAAGTCCCGTCCATTTCTCAGTTTAAACCAGACTCTATGTCTTTCAATGTCAACGCAAACAAACATTCAGTTGGAATCAATCAGGTCACAGTGCCTAATCCTCCTCCTTTCAGACAAAGAGTTAATTTTGACCCAGCCAGAGGTTCTGTATTCTGTAGATACTGCAAAAAATCTGGGCACTTAATTGATAAGTGTTACAAGATTCATGGGTATCCACAAAGTGTTAAATTTAACAAGGGAAGGAGACCTGCTGCTGCTCATCTCACAACTGGTGTGGATTTCCCTTCTTCTGAAGGAAATATGTCTAATCCTCATGGGAATCCTCCTGAAATCCATCACCCTGTTCCAAACATGGATGGCCAGATTTCTGTGATACCAAGGTTGAGCAAACAACAATATGACCAATTGATGACCTTGCTGCAACAAACTCAGTTAGGGGACTCTACTGCCCAGACTCCTTCTCCCATGTATGCTGCCAACTTTGCTGGTACTATGCTAACTGAGAGCCCTGTTTCTGATTCCAAATTTTGCATGCTTACTCACATTGGTTCTGCCACCTGGATAATAGACTCAGGGGCATCTAACCATATGACCTCTAATAAAAATTACTCTTTAACATCACACCTTTAACTGTGCCCTATCTTGTAATCCTTCCTAATGGATATAAAGTGAAAGTGACATGCACAGGATCTTTTGCATTAACTCCATTCATCATCCTTCATGATGTCTTGTTTGTTCCTTCTTTCAAACACAACTTGATTTTTGTCCACAAACTAGTAAAACAGTTGCACTGTATAGTCATGTTTACTGCAACTTCCTGTTTCCTCCACATGTTACAGGCCCCTTCTCTGAAGATGCCTCTGGATCTTGGTAAAGAGGAGGCTAGTCTGTACAAGTTTGCTTGGGTGCCCTCTTCCCGTTCTTCTTTTAATTGTTGTTCTTCTGCTTCTGTATGTTTCCTTTCTGACTCTTGTAATCATGACTGTTCTTTTAGCCATGAAGTTGTTGCTTTAGCTTCAACTGTAAATAGTTCCATCTGTAATAATGTTGTTGCAACTGACAAGAATTACATTTGGCATTTGAGGCTAGCTCATATTTCATTTGCAAACATGAAACACATTTCTGCCTTATCATTTCCATTTGCTTCTAAACAGCCCTTTCCTTGTTCTATTTGTCCTATGGCTAGACAAACTAGACTTCCCTTTCCTGATAGCACAATAAGTACATGTAGACCTTTCCAATTGATTCATGTAGATACTTGGGGTCCTTATCACACTCCCACTTCTTCTGACTCTAGATACTTTCTTACAATAGTTGATGACTTTTCTAGAGCAACCTGGACACATTTACTGGGGTCTAAATGCAATGCTTTCGCCATGCTTAAGTCCTTTCTGTGTATGGTTAAAACCCAATTTAATGCTATTGTTCGAACTATTATAAGTGACAATGCTTTGGAATTTGGGTCTAGCATTGATGGTGCATCTTTCTTTAGCCAACAAGGCATTATTCATCAAACAACTTGTCCCCATACTTCTCAACAGAATGGTGTTGTTGAAAGGAAATATAGGACTCTTCTTGAGAACTGTAGAGCCTTACTCTTTCAATCTGGTTTACCCCTCTCTTTCTGGGGAGACTATCTGTTGACTGCCACATACCTTATTAACAGGATACCCTCCAGGCTCCTTCACGGCAAATCCCCTTATGAAATTTTGCATGGCAAGTCCCCCACTTACTCTCATTTAAGGGTATTTGGTTGTCTTGCCTATGCTTTTGTTCCAATCCCACAGAAGGATAAGCTGAAACCTAGAGCAATTTCCTGTGTTTTTCTAGGATATCCTTTTGCCAAAAAGGGATACAAATTGTATGATCTCAGTTCAAAAAAATGTTTTGTGTCCAGGGATGTTGTATTTCATGAGACTTCATTTCTATTAAAACTGCCTCTAACTTAATAAAGATGAAAATGAAGAAGGAGATTCGGTTGAGAGAGAGCTTCTAGAGAGCTCGAAGAACAAAAACTCAATCCCCAAAATATCTGTCTGATCGTTTTATAGAACCTTCTAGAGGATATAATAATAACTTGGGCCAATACTAACTCGGGCCCAATGTAAAGCCAAATGGAAAACAAAGGAAAATGGGCCCAGACTTGTTTCTGGCCCAATATACACGATATACACAATATACAGACAGTATGCAATAAATATACACTACAAAATCAATGTATGTGTCCAGGTTTGGAAGCTAGATAGTCTTTTAGCTCAACACCCCCCCCCCTCAAGTTGGAGGGGGAGACCACCTTCAACTTGACAAGCAAAGGATAGAGGACAGTGCCAGGAAAGGGCTTGGTGAGAAGGTCAGCCAGTTGATGAGAAGTAGAGACATGAGAGAGATAAATCATCCCAGCATTCAACTGATTTCGAACAAAATGGAAATCGACCTCAATATGCTTAGTCCGCTCATGAAAGACTGGATTCTTGGCAATATGGATAGTAGCCTGGTTGTCACAAAAAACAGAAAAGGGAAGAGAGACAGAAACACCAATGTCAGTAAGCAGTCGAGAAACCCAAGATAATTCAGCAACCACCTTACTAAGTGCCCTATATTCTGCTTCAGCAGAGGATAAAGAAACCACTGGCTGCTTTTTGGACTTCCAACTAATCAAGCTACCTCCCAAAGTACACAAAAACCAGTAACAGACCTGCGAGTATCAGGACAGGCAGCCCAATCACTATCAGAATATGCATGTAAGGAGAAATCAGAAGTGGCAGAGTAGAAAAGACCCAAATGCATAGTGCCCTTAAGATATCTGAGACATGTACGGCAGCAGTCATATGAGGAACTCTGGGACACTTAAAAAATTGACTCAGATGCTGAATAGCAAAGCAGTGTCACGCCTGGTGTGGGTCAAAAATAAGAGCTTACCAATGAGGCTCCTATATTGATAAGGGGAGGAGAAGAGGTCACCAGAATCAGCATGGAGTTTGACATTAATATACAAAGGACAAACAACAGGAGAAACAGTCATACAGTCAAATTGATGCAGCACGTCAGAGACATATTTATGCTGATTAAGATGCATCCCACCAGGAACAGCAGACATCTCAATGCCCGGGAAATAATGCAAAGACCCAAGGTCTTTAATCCTGAACTGGTCATCCAGAAAAAGTTTCAAGGCAGAAAGCTCATCATTGTCATTCCCAGTTATGATAATATCATCCACATAGACTGCCACAACCAAAAGACAACCAGGTTGGCCCTTGATAAACAAAGAATAATCATTCAAAGAGCGTGTGTAGCCTCTGGAGTAAAAGGCAGAAGACAGTTTAGCATACCATTGTCTGGAGGCCTGTCTCAAGCCATAAAGAGATTTCTTCAACTTGCATACAAGAGGAGGGGATGCAGAGGAAATAGAATCAGCGGAAGGGACAGAAACTTTTAAACCTGGAGGAAGTTTCATATAAACCTCCTCATCCAGATCACCATGCAAGAAAGCATTATTAATATCAATCTGAAAGAGATCCCAATGATTCTTAACAGCCACAGCAATGAGACATTTGACAGTGGACATCTTAACCACAGGAGAAAAAGTGTCAGTGAAATCAACCCCTTCAATTTGAGTATCCCCTCTAATAACAAGCCTAGCCTTATATCTTTCAACACTACCATCTGCCTTGTATTTGATTTTATAAACCCACTTGCATCCTATGGGTTTCTTACCAGGAGGAAGGGGAATAACATCCTAGGTATGGTTAACATCTAATGCATCAAACTTTTTTTTTCATAGCATCCTGCCATACTGGGACTGATGCATCTTGAGAATAATGTTCAGATTCCAAAGGAGAATAAGAAGATCCAGAAAAGGCAGGAAGGTGAGAGACATAATCCTTAAGATAAGGGGGAAGGTTGTGCTGCCTTCCAGATTTTCTAGGAGCATTAGGTGCTGTGAAAAGAGGTAAAGCATGAGGAGGAATATCAGAATTAAAAGAAGGGCTGGAAGCAGGAAGGGTGGGAGGGGGGCAGTAATGTAGCTTCAGAGGAAGTAACAGGACTGGAAGAGGAAGGAGGAGTAGCAGAAGGGGAAGAGGGAAAGGCATAAATAGGAACAGACAGGTCAGTGTCAGAAAAGGACTGCTCAGGAGAAGAAACAAAGGAAAATGGGCCTAGACTTGTTTCTGGCCCAATATACACGATATACACAATGTACAGACAGTATGCAATAAGGCTAGGCCTGTTATTAGAGGGGATACTCAAATTGAAGGGGTTGATTTCACAGACACCTTTTCTCCTATGGTTAAGATGTCCACTGTCAAATGTCTCATTGCCGTGGTTGCTAAGAATCATTGGGATCTCTTTCAGCTTGATGTTAATAATGCTTTCTTGCATGGTGATCTGGATGAGGAGGTTTATATGAAACTTCCTCCAGGTTTAACAGTTTCTGTCCCTTCTACTGATTCTATTTCCTCTGCATCCCCTCCTCTTGTATGCAAGTTGAAGAAATCTCTTTATGGCTTGAGACAGGCCTCCAGACAATGGTATGCTAAACTGTCTTCTGCCCTTTACTCCAGAGGCTACACACACTCTTTGAATGATTATTCTTTGTTTATCAAGGGCCAACCAGGTTGTCTTGTGGTTGTGGCAGTCTATGTGGATGATATTATCATAACTGGGAATGACAATGATGAGCTTTCTGCCCTGAAACTTTTTCTGGATGACCAGTTCAGGATTAAAGACCTTGGGTCTTTGCATTATTTCCTGGGCATTGAGATGTCTGCTGTTCCTGGTGGGATGCATCTTAATCAGCATAAATATGTCTCTGACCTGCTGCATCAATTTGACTGTATGACTGTTTCTCCTGTTGTTTGTCCTTTGGATATTAATGTCAAACTCCATGCTGATTCTGGTGACCTCTTCTCCTCCCCTGATCAATATAGGAGCCTCATTGGTAAGCTCTTATTTTTTACCCACACCAGGCCTGACATCTGCTTTGCTGTTCAGCATCTAAGTCAATTTTTGAAGTGTCCCAGAGTTTCTCATATGACTGCTGCCCTACATGTCCTCAGATATCTTAAGGGCACTATGCATTTGGGTCTTTTCTACACTGCCACTTCTGATTTCTCCTTACATGCATATTCTGATAGTGATTGGGCTGCCTGTCTTGATACTCGCAGGTCTGTTACTGGTTTTTGTGTGCTTTTGGGAGGTAGCTTGATTAGTTGGAAGTCCAAAAAGCAGCCAGTGGTTTCTTTATCCTCTGCTGAAGCAGAATATATGGCACTTAGTAAGGTGGTTGCTGAATTAGCTTGTGTTTCTCGACTGCTTACTGACATTGATGTTTCTGTCTCTCTTCCCTTTTCTGTTTTTTGTGACAACCAGGCTGCTATACATATTGCAAAGAATCCAGTCTTTCATGAGCGGACTAAGCATATTGAGGTCGATTGCCATTTTGTTCAAAATCAGTTGAATGCTGGGATGATTTATCTCTCTCATGTCTCTACTTCTCATCAACTGTCTGACCTTCTCACCAAGCCCTTACCTGGCACTGTCCTCCATCCTTTACTTCTCAAGTTAAAGGTGGTCTCCCCCTCCAACTTGAGGGGGGGTATTGAGCTAAAAGACTATCTAGCTTCCAAACCTAGACACATACATTGATTTTGTAGTGTATATTTATTGCATACTGTCTGTATATTTTGTATATCGTGTATATTGGGTCAGAAACAAGTCTGGGCCCATTTTCCTTTGTTTTCCATTGGGCTTTACATTGGGCCCGAGTTAGTATTGGCCCAAGTTATTGTTATATCCTCTAGAAGGTTTTGTAAAACGATCAGACAGATATTTTGGGGATTGAGTTTTTGTTCTTCGAGCTCTCTAGAAGCTCTCTCTCAACTGAATCTCCTTCTTCATTTTCATCTTTATTCTGCTATGTTTTCATACTTTGGGTCCCTTCGTGTCTAATGAATATGAAAGTATGTCTTTTTTTATTTCTTTTATGTCGAGAGAAATTAATTTTAAGTTTTTTTAAGAAGCTCAACGAGTTTTTAGCTCGAATGATCCCTTAAGTTTAGGAGATTGTACTAACTCTCCTCTAATGAGTTAGTTTTCGAAATTGCGCTTGTATGTATAATGTCCATATTTCAAATATACTATTAAAATCAAACTCATTATTTTTCTTGACTTACATGATATTGGATCCTTATATTATAATATTCGTGTTCTAAATGCCTAGCCTCTGAGCGTGCAGTATGTGTTGAAATATATATCCTACATGGTTTGATCAAGATAATAGTTTTTTATATCAATTATAAATATAATCCTCACTTATGTGCTAACATTTGAGGTCTCAACTCCATTCTCTTCAAAAATAAATATTCCATTACTCCACAACAGAAAAACACCCAAGATTTAATAGATCTGAAAGGTAATAAACTAGTTATATTTCATGATAAAAGAAACAAAAGCTTTCACAAAATTGTAGAGTCAGCCGCATAGGATAGACCTCAGACTATTTGTATAGTTTTCAATTTTCAATAAATTTATAGGGATCTGTCTAACACTGTCCATACAACAACAAAAAATGACAAGAACAATTAAGAAAACGACAACAAGAACAACAAACCTAATAGTAATTAAGATAATTAAGATTTGTCCCCCCCCCCCCCAAACCCCCTCTATCTCTTGAGGTATTAATAAATTAGGAGTATCAAAACTAACCGCCACCATATAGTCAGATTTGATTTAAAAAACATTCAACGTAAGACCAAATCAATCAAACAAAAGCCCTAACTATTTTCCACGCGAAGCTTAAAGCGACATAAAGGACAAACATGATTTCTCTCAAGCCATTAAACGATACAATCTCCATGAAAAAGGTGTTTGCATGCTTGTTTAACCAAAAATAAAATTTCGGTCAAAACTTTATTTTTAAAAGAACTTGGGTTACTAATAATTAAAAAATAAATAATAGAAATTGATTTTGCTAATAATGAGATAAACAGAAGAAAGCAAAGTAAATCAATATATTCCAGTAGTGTTTCATGTCCTTACAAATATTTAGTCTTCTTCTTTTTATAACTGTTTCTAAGATATACATTTTACCTTTATCATAATAGGGCTATTATAGACAATTAAAGACATCAAATGCTACGTTACATGATCATTGTAATTTAATACAGATTCTCAAACGTTTTCGGTATTTAATATTTGTCAAATATTGTACTGCACTTTCTTGTGCTGTCAAATTCGTTCTCCTTGATTTTTGGATTTGAATAGGTACGAGCGTCGAGTCTTTTGAATATCTGCTTGTGCGTCTACTCGTATTTGTTGTAACTCGTGCCTTTTTGCTAATCATAGTTCTTTGACCAGTTTTCGTATCATGGCATGTCATCTTTCAATCACTTTAATATATATAAACTCAATTTTCTCAATACACATGGTGGCATGCGGTAACTTCAACAGCACCTTCTGCATTCAAATTATCAAAACATACAGTACAGTTCTCAGCCACATTCACCTTCATATTTAACTTCTCGACCTTTACCTTCTCCAGTGCTTCAACTGCATGCCTCGAGGCAGGAATAGGCACAACCTCAGTCTCTACATCAAATGAGGGTAAGTTCGCAATTTGCTCTATCAACGCGATCTCACCCTCATCCGCTTCCCCATGATAAATTTGGTGAGGATTCAGAATTTCTTGAGGACGACGATGGACTATGTCCACTACCATTAGGATTCTTCTTGGGTTTTCAGTTTCTTGGAGGATTGACGAAGCCTTATTTACTATGTCTAGTATAATGTCTAGTTGATATATCAAAGGAACATGTAAACATTCAAGCATTCGATGTATTTTTTAGGACCATGAGTTTTGCTCCTCTATGTCAAAACAAATCATATAATAGTATCACAACCCCAATTTTCCATCCTCGGGGATCGTAATGACGCCTACAAATAGGAGCTAGGCAAGCCAAACTTAATTACTTTCATTAAACACATGTTCCCTTTAGTAATTTAACAGCAATAAAGAAAACAGAACCAACGGGATTAAATAGTAGCGGAAGTCTTAATTATAGAAACTGGATCAAATGCGAAAACAGTCAATATAAGCCTCTACCCAAGATTGGTGTCACAATACTCACGAACTGCTAAAAAATACTAAATACAAATGTCTGAAAGAACACATAAGCTGTTTGTCTTGAATAAAAAGATGCAACAGACTAAAAAGAGGGAATAAGGGAGACGTCGGGCCTGCGGATGCCTGCAAGATTACCTCGGGTCTCGCTGGACTGAAGGCCTATGCCCGTACTAATGATGCTTCTACTGCTGCTCGAAACCTGAACCTGTGCAAATAGCGTTGAGTGTAGCATTAGCACAACCGGCCCCATGTGCTGGTAAGTGTCTAGCGTAACCCTGGCGAAGTAGTGACGAGGCTAGACTGGACTACTGTAATTGAAACTAAGCAATTATATTGTATATGAAAGAAGAAGAAGTGATGAAGCGGAAGAAGAGAGAGGTAGCAGAAGAAGAGAGATGAAGCAGAAGAAGAGAGAGGATGTAGAAATGTATCTCTTTCATCAACAATTAATTTTCCCATATACCTATATACAACAACAACAACAACAACCTAGTGTAATCTCACTTAGTAGGGTTTGGGGAGGGTAGTGTGTACGCAGACCTTACCTCTACCCTTGGGTAGAGAGGCTATTTCTAAATAGACCCCCGGCATCCTTCCCTCCAAGAACTTCCCACCTTGCTCTTGGAGAGACTCGAACTCACAACCTCTCGGTTGGAAGTGGGGGTTGCTTACCATCAGAGCAACCCAGAGCAATCCCTCTTGTCTTCATATACCTATATATATGTGTGTGTGTGCATATATATATATATATATATATAAAAAAAATTATAACTACTTAAGTTTAACTAATTCTAGAATTGGTAGTTAAATAACTAATACATTGGTATGTAAAATTACTAACTTGACCCTCTTTCTTTTATGTTATATCCTTCTCTATACTCCCTCTCAAGCTAGGTACCGAAAAAACATTAAGAACACATAGCTTGGAAGCAATATATCCATGCTGAGCTTTGTTAAGGCCTTTAGTTAATATATCTGATGGTTGCTCCTTGGTAGACATGTAGGTTGTTTTGATGAGTCCCTGCATGATTTTTTCTCTGATGAAATGACAGTCGATTTCAATATGTTTTGTTCCTTCATGATAAACAGGATTTGTTGCAATTTGAATTGCTGCTTTGCTGTTAGTAAATATTTCAACTGGTAGTTTTGGTTCAGCTCCTACTTCCTTTAACAATCCAACTAGCCAAGTAATTTCTGCAACAGTTGTAGCCATACTTCTGTATTCAGCTTCTGCAGAGCTTCTGAAAACTGTAGTTTGTTTCTTGGACTTCCAGGATATTAGAGAGTCTCCAAGCATGACTAAATAGCCTAATACTGATTTTCTTGAGAATGGGCAGGCTGCCCAATCTGCATCACAATATGCTGAGATAGTATTGTTTAGTTTACTTGACAGTAGGATACATTGAGCTGGGCTGGCTTTGATATATCCGACAATTCTTAGAGCTGCTTCCATATGTGATTTCTTTGGTTTTGAAGAAATTGACTTAGTATTTGTACACTAAATGAGATATTTGGTCTGGTCATTGTTAAATATAGGAGTTTGCCTATCAATCTTTCGTAGGAGTTTAAATCTGTTATTTCTTCACTCACCTGAGTATTGAGTTGGTTCCTTTTAGGTGATAGTCATACTCAGATGTTGTCAATTTCACATTTGTATCCATAGGTTGTATAGAAGGTTTGGCAGCTGCTAGACCCGTTTCAGAGATCAATTCCAAAACATATTTTCTCTGATGCATAAGGATCCCTTGTTCTGATCTTGCATATTCTATGCCTAGAAAGTATTTACGTTCAACTAGATCTTTCATTTTGAAGGACTGTTGTAAATGAGTTTTTGTTTCCTCTATTAGTTTAGAGGATCACCAGTTACAAGCATGTCATCTACATAGATTAAGACCATTGTAATACCTTCTATTGTTTTCTTAAAGAATAGTGACTGATCATGTTGACTTTGTTGAAACTGAATATTCATTAATGCTTCTGTTAGTTTAGCATTCCATTGTCTAGGGGCTTGTTTTAGCCATATAGGGATTTAACAAGTCTACATACCTTATTCTCCCCCTGACTTGTAAAACCCTTAGGTAATTGCATATAGATCTCATCTAGTAAATCACCCTGTAAAAAAGCATTGTATACATCTATTTGGTGTATATGCCAATGATTAGTAGCAGCTATAGCCAAGATAGTTCTTACAGTCTTCATTTTTCTAACAGGAGAGAATGTTTCTTGATAGTATATCCCCTCCTTTTGGCTGAAGCCTTTAGCTACTAATCTAGCCTTAAACCTTTTTATTTCCCCAGAGGTTTTTTATTTAATTTTATATATCCACTTACACCTAATAGGAGTTTTTCCAGTAGGCAAAGTGACTATGTCCCATGTATGGTTATTCTGTAAAGCCTCAATTTCTGTTTTCATTGCTTCTACCCATTTAGGGTCCTTTATAGCTTCAGAGTATAGAGTTGGTTCAGTTATGTTTTGAGCTGCTGTTAAGTATGCTTGATATTTAGGAGTTAAGTGATCATAGGTTATGAATTTTGATATAGCATAAGGTTCATCTTGGTGAGCAGTTAATGACACAAAGTCTTTCATCCATATAGGTGGTTTCTTTCCTCTTCCTGATCTTCTTATGTTTATTGTTTGTGAGTTTTAACCATTATGTAGATTGTTATTCTGATTAGATTCTGTTGGTGTATTGTCATACTGTTGCGTGTTTTCTTGTAACCCTTCTGATGTGGTGTTATTTTGTTGTTCACATATATACATATCATTTTCAGGAAATGGAACTGACTGCAAGAGTAAATCTATTATGTTTGGATAAACAAATAGAGATTTATTACTGTTTTGATTGTTTTTTAATGGAAATATGTTTTCTCTGAATTGCACATCTCTACTTACAAAGAAGAATTTATCTATTAGATCATAAAATACATATCCCTTTTGAGTTATAGCATATCCCATATGTATAGCAGATTTTGCTCTAGGCATTAGTTTGTCATTTTGATTGATTATTTTTGCATAACATAGGCATCCTATAACTTTAAGATGTTGTAATGAAGGTTTCTTATTGTACATTCTTTCATATGGGCTTTTATTTTCAATAGCAGAACTAGGCAGTCTATTGATAATATAAACTGCAGCAAGAATACAGTATCCCGTAAATTTTATAGATATATTAGCTTGAAGCCTTATAGCCCTAGTGAATTCTAAAATATGTCTATGTTTTCTCTTAGCTACTCCATTTTGCTGAAAAGTATAGGGACTGGTTTTTTGATGTACTACTCCTAAATTCTTGAAGAAATTCTCACAAGTTGAGTTAATAAATTATGTCCCATTATCTGTTCTTGAAGGTTTTAATTGTGATTCCAAACTGAGTTTTGACAAAGGTAAAGAACTGTTGTATAGTTACACAAACATCAGACTTCAATTTCAGTAAGAAAATCCAAGTCATTCTAGAGAAATCATCTACAACATTCAAGAAAAACTTATTTTCATTTATAGTAGGAACTTTGTAAGGACCCCATACATCCATGTGCACTAGTTCAAAACTAGCAACTATTTTTATACTGCTAATAGGAAAAAAACTGCCTTGTTTGCTTTGCATAGGGACATGTAGTGCAGAGATCTATTTTATCAAATATGTCTTTTTTATAAGTACAAAATAATTTCTTGAGAATAGCAGCAGAAACATGTCCAAGTCTTCTATGCCAAAGTTCAATATCAGTTGAATTCACTTCTTTATTGGTTTCTGTCTCCTTAGTATTTAGACTAATTGCACTATTTTTTGATATTTTTTGTCTACTGAGAATGTATAAACCACTGTCTTCTTTACCAATCGCTTTCACCCTTCCACTGAAGAGTTCCTGAAATATACAAAAATCCGGGAAGAAAGTAATTGAGAATTTCAATACCTTAGTTAACTTTGAGACAGATAAGAGGTTATATTTGAATTGTAGAATGTAAAATACATTGGTTATTGTATCTTGATCAGTTAATATACTAGTTCCAATATGAGTGACTTGAGTAGTTTCTCCATTAGGTAGATGTACTTTTTTAGTATGATTTGGTTGCAATAGAGACACTCTATTTAGTAGTTCTATATTAGCTACCATATGTTTTGTAGCTCATGTGTCTATTATCCATTCATGTAAGCTGTTAGAGGCTAACAGAGCATAGGGAATACATGCAGCATTAGCTGATGGTGTTGCTGTAGTAGATGTTGCACTTGTATGATCTTTGTTTAGCAGTTGCACAATGTGTTCATAAAATTGTTCCTTTGTGAAGGTGCAGCTTGGATACATAGGCAGCCTCACGATTCGATCCCATCAAAATAAAATTCAAAAGTCCCCAAGCAAAGAAACGGGGGCAGAAGTTACGGTTGTTGTAATAAATCTGATTCCAAAAGTTGTAAGTTTGAATCCATTCGAGTTGTTTTGAGCCTTTGATACCCTTTCTTTCTAACCCTATCCAAAAGTACACGTTACGATCCAATAAAGACCTTCTAATAAGTCTTCGAGAGATGTCAAGTCGAGCAAGTAGAGGTGATTCATGTCAGGGGCAACACTCTGGTCCAAGCAGGAAAAATAATGACAATGAGAGAGTCTTATTAGTGAAACCCCTCATGGGCACCGTAGAGCGGCTGGAGTTGAGAGAAATAAAAAATGAGAGAGTCTTATTGGTGAAAACCTTCACGGGCACCTTGAGGCGATTGTAAGTTGAGAGAAAGAACAAAATGAGAGAGGTTTGATGGTGAAAACCCTTCGGGCACTACAAGTCGAATAAGGATCATGAATCGGATTGGATAATCGGAGCATTGAAGTCCAGTTTCACGACGAAAAGGTACAAGAAGAGCTAAACATCAGGTTTGCTTAACAAAATAGGCCACAAGTGCATAACATGGTCATTAGAGTTGGTATCCACATTTGATAGGTTTCTACTTGTAGTTTCTTGTTAGGAATCATCCCTTTCCATCGTCCTTTACTCCGTTCCTTTTATCTTGTTTACTTCCACTTCCTGAGTCTATTTGGTCAGAAAAAGTGAGAAATGACTTCAAAATTTTCCACCAGCTTTTTAATTGCGCAAAACGGGATCTAGCTAGCACATCAAAGTGTCTTAAGTCAGGAAAGAACAAGCAAGCGCACTAAGTTGGTAACAATCAACATGATGTGGGATTAATGTGAAATACAAATGTTTGGTATATATCAATTTATGAATGATGCAACAGATAGAGGGTGTTGGGTGAACGGATCAAAGGTATTTTCCATGATAAGATTGACAAAGAAACCGGTGACAAGCAAGGTCTTCCAAGCAGAAATCAAAGTTATCATGGCAAGTGAAGGGGCAGTAGACCTCAAGGTCAGGGCCAGTGGTTTAAGTCAAGAAAGAACATCATACGCAATGAATGGGTGGCAATTGTCATGCTTCGAGATTCATGTGAGACAGAAAGGTTTGGTAAATGTCAATTCATGAGCAATGCCACAAATGGATGATATTGGGTCTAAATGGAGAAGAGGTATTTTCTATGATAAGGGCGACAGAGAAAGTGATTAGTCAATGAACAGGCAAGGTCTTTCGAAAGAAAATCAAAACTATCATAAAAAGTGAAGGAGCAATCGCCCTCAAAGTCAAGGCCACAAGCCAACCATCATATTTTTTAAACTGACAAAAATTTTCTCGATTTGAAACATGGGCAGAAAATTTTGTTTGTTTCGGAGAAACCCTCCGTATGGAAAGGCTAGCACCAGACAGGTTTGACCATAAATTTTCATGACCCTCCTGGAAAATAGAAACTATTTTAAAAATCGAAATAATTATAAGTAGCAAAATCTAGCATAAATGTACCCCAAGGAATATAAGTTGGTTTCAAAGTTTGCATGTTTAAGATAGGATTCAATCAATGGTTTTCAGGACCCTCCTAAATAATGGGACTTAGCTTTAAGATTTCTATTAGATAACAAGATGTAGTATAAGTTCTGTTATATGTTAGTATGATTCATCCTTCAAATTGTCACTCTTAGGATAAGACTTGATTTTCAGGACCCTTTTGAAAAATAGGACCTAGTTTTAAAAGTGAGTAACAAAATCTAGCATAAATGTACTTCAATATAAGTCGGTTTTAAAGTTTTCATGTTTAAGATATGATTCAATTAGGAGTTTTCAGGATCCTTCTGAATAGTGAGACTTAGCTTTAAGATTTCTATTAGAAAATAAGATTTACGTAAGTTCTGTCATAGGGAAGTATGATATGACTTGATTTTGATTTTTCAGGACCCTCCTGGATAATGGGACGTAGTTATTAGGTCTGATTAGATAACAAGATATAGTGGAAGTTATACCTTCAGTAGATATAACTTAGATTAAAACTGTCTTTAACTAGGAGTTTTCAGGATCCTCCTGGATAATGAGATGTAGTTTTAATACTTTCTTAGATAACAAGATATAGTGGAAGTAATACCTCCGGAAGATATAACTTAGATTTAAAATTATCGTTTAATTAAGAGTTGTCAGTACCCTCTTGGATAACAGGGGTAGTTTTAAGGTTGGCTAGATAACAATATGTAGCAGAAGTAATACCTTTAGAAAATAAGTTAGATTTAAAACTGTCATTTAACTAGAAGTTTTCAGGACCCTCCTGGATAATGAGTTTTAGCCTTCAAATTCTTATAGATATTTGGTACACATGATTCAATTAACACTCACAGATGCGACCAGCACCAAACTGGGAGCAAGAAAATTTCTTTTGTTCTGTTTGTTTTGCTTTAATCAGGATTAAGGCAAAGTAGTTTCAAAGGAAATCAGTTCAAGTTTCAAAGGAAGACAACACATGTCTGAGGGAATATAATTCAAGTTTTGGAAATCAGGACCCCACCTAAAGAATAAGGGAACACGATTCAAGTTTGGTAATTAGGCACCCACCTGGAGAAAAAGGGAATACCATTCAAGTTTGGTAGTCAAGCACCCACTTGGAGAACAAGGGAACACAATTCGAGTTTTGAAAGTCAGGCACCTCTATAGAGAACAAGGGAATACAGTTCAAGTTTTTTGCAATCAGACGCCCACCTGAAGAACAAGGGGACACAGTTCAAGTTTTGGCAATCAGGAGCCCACCTGGAGAATAAGGGAATACAATTCAAGTTTTGGCAATCAGGAGCCCACCTGGAGAACAAGGGAATACAGTTCAAGTTTTTGGCAATCAGGCGCCACCTGGATAACAAGGGAGTACAGTTCAAGGTTTTAGCAATCAGGCGCCCAACTGGAGAACAAGGGAATACAGTTCAAGTTTTTGGCAATCAGGTTCCCACCCGGAGAACAAGAGAATACAGTTCAATTTTTTGGCAATCAAGCGCCCACCTGGATAACAAGGGAATATAGTTCAAGTTTTTGGCAATCAGGCGCCCACCTGGAGAACCAGGAAATACAGCTCAAGTTTTTGGCAATCAGGTGCCCACCTGGAGAACAAGGGAAAACAGTTCAAGTTTTGGCAATCAGGCGCCCACTTGGATAACAAGGGAATATAGTTCAATTTTGGCAATCAGGCACCTACCTGGAGAACAAGATAATACGATTCAAGTTTGGTAATCAGGCACCCACCTGGAGAACAAGGGAATACGATTCAAGTTTGGTATCAGGCATCCACCTGGAGAACAAGGGAATACGATTCAAGTTTGGTAATCAGGCACCCACCTGGAGAACAAGGGAACACAATTCAAGTTTTGGCAATCAAGTGCCCACCTAGAGAACAAGGGAATACAGTTCATGTTTTTGGCAATCAGGCGCCCACCTAGATAACAAGAGAATACAGTTCAAGTTATTAGCAACCAGGCGCCCACCTGGAGAACAAGGGAATACAGTTCAAGTTTTCAGCAATCAGGCGCCCACCTGGAAAACAAGGGAATATAGCTCAAATTTTGGCAATCAGGCGCCCACTTGGAGAACAAGGAAATAAAGTTCAAATGTTGTCAATCAGGCGCCACCTGGAGAATAAGGGAATTCACTTCAGAATACAATTCAAGTCAACAACAAAAGAAGATCGTGGCATGAATGCAAGTCAACAGTCCGAGGTAATCAATAAAAGTTAGTTACAATAAAGAGAAAGAGAAAAAAAGTAAGAAATTAATCCACATGAAAAGCAGATGAAAGATGTCAACTTCTCAAGGCGTGGTTGAGGTCGCACGCACTACATGTCCGATCTTAATTCGATAAGCTAAAGAAGGACGAGCTAGCACCTGCAGCTAACAACCGTAATGGTTGAAATTTAAAGTCTGAATGAAGAACCACTCAAGACTCAAGATTAAGTTTCAGAAGACTCATAAATAGGAATCTTGTAACTCGTAGCTGATAGGCTTAGTTAGTTTTTTCAATTTTGATTTTTGATGTAATAGTGGGACCGCAGACCGGAACCTCGGCGGAATGGCACCTCGATCGGTCCATCCACCTTGACTGTTTGAATATGTTTACCTATTGTGGGATGTGCCGAACGTCTCGGTAGATTAAATAGATACATCTATGGTTCACCATTCAACCCTCTGGCAGTGCATAGTTTAAATATTATTAGATCGGGCCGTACAACCTCGGTGTGATTTGTGTATGCTTGTATTGCTTGCTTTGAAACTTATTGAAATTGTTATTGCCTCTTCTCGGCTTGCGAATATATGTATAAATGATGAAAAAGAAAATATTGAGAAATTCACATAAAAGAAGGAATTGTTTACATGTTTTACTCTATTCAATTACAATTTTGTTTATATAAATCCTCAACTCATTATATTACGGAGGTATCATTATTAGACCATTATTAACCATCGAAGTCAACCTCTCGCCTCTACTTCTTCAAGATTAGACGGGATACTCATTGGGTACACATTGTTTTTGTACTCATACTACACTTGCTATGCATTTTTGTTGCACAAACACATGCATCACTAATAGCCTGGTGGATGTAGCAGCATGGTTGATGCGTATATTTAGGTGAGCTGCACTTCTCGAGAAAATTCGTACCAACATAGTCTCTTTAGACTATTGTATTTACTTTCTATCCAATTTGTATTCCGGAAGGTTGTTGTATTGTATTGCTTCTTAGAAATAGCTCTTCTGGGATAGTTATGTGATTGTTTAATATTATATCTGTTAAAAACATCATCTTATTTAAAGTGAATTATTCATCTATTGTTTAATTGTATAAAAGGAAATATTTTCAATAAGCTCTAAACGAGTATTTAATTAATTTTTTGGTGTTGGCTTACCTGACAGTGATGTTCGCCGCCAGCACAACCCTTAACAGATTTTCGATCGTGACAATTTTGCAATCAAAACATAATTTTGTCACATAAAAATATAAAAGTTATTATTAATAAAATAG
Organism: Nicotiana benthamiana; assembly: GCA_034376525.1. NCBI lineage: Eukaryota > Viridiplantae > Streptophyta > Magnoliopsida > Solanales > Solanaceae > Nicotiana > Nicotiana benthamiana. The sequence continues at coordinate 132,584,135 of CM067335.1, forward strand.
ACCATATACCAAAAATGAAATGAAAAAACTACACAAATAAAATTGTTTGGTGAAGTTGATAAGAAAAGGAATACCTGATTTAGAAGAATTCCATCTGTCTAAGCTACAATATATGACTCAAATGAAAGGAAAAGAAAAAGGATGATATTTTATTTTCAAAAGAATAAATTCTAACTTGAGAATAAATAAAAAGCAAAACACGTTTTGGTTATGACCACTAGAATTTGTTTTTTTTAATAGCATAAAGCATTATTTTCCACTAGTCTATATATGTGCCTTTTGTTGAAAGAAAATTTTGAAAGTATGATAAATAACATGCAAAAATTAGTAAAAGAATTTTATAGCTTGTAATATCAATATATTAAATTTAGAATTTTAGATCCAGCAAAAATATTTTGCTATATAATTTTACTTTTTCAACAAATCCACGGTATGGATCTTGTTTCTTCAATATTTTATGAATTATAAATTAAATACAACGACAATATCTTACTCCATTCCTTTTGGAGGTGTTACATTTTCGAGACTATTATATTTTTTAAAGAGACAAAGATAAGTTAAAAAACTAGTATTTGTTATAAACTAAAGCAAAAGACAAGAACAATAGAGCAAGAACAATAGCAATAGAGAGAAGAGTAGAGAGAGTTCTTCTTATTGTATTGAGAGGGGTGTATTACAATGGTAGAGAGCACCTCTATTTATAGGGAGGAGGAAGATCTTGCTACCAATAATAGGACTCTAAAATCTCTCTAATTAAGTACATTAAAGACATTCACCTTAAATAGAAGTGTAAGAATCTTCTATTTCATAACACTCCCCCTTGAATGTCTATTCAATGATGTGCCTCATAAAACCTTAAAACCAAAACCCAATGGGAAAAATTAAAGTAAGGAAAAAGAGTACACATGTTTGAATATGCGCCTATTGGTTGCCTCGTTAAAAACCTTGCAAGGAAAACCCAGTGGGACAAAACCTTGTAAGGGAAAAAGAGTGCAACGCGCATTGACTCCCCCTAATGAGTACATCGATTTATATCCTTGAGCATTTGCATTCCAATCTTGTGCATCATCTTCAAAACGATCTTTGGTAGATGCTTGATGAATAAATCAACCATATTGACTTGAATAAATATTCCGCACCTTGAAATCATCATTCTTGATAGATATGAACATCTTCATATAATGTCGTGGAATAGCTCTTTAATATCTCCATAGATGCATTCTCAATGCCATCATGCTTATAGTTATAGCAAGATACATATGTACACAAATTGTACTTAGGATGTGGTACTTCAGGACCACGAATTGCATATGCTTCAAGCAACTTGAATCTTTCAAGTTAAGTCATATAAGCCATATAATAAACTTTAGCTGCATATCAATCTTTCATTAGTGATACTAAACAAATAAGATATCGAAAACTGACTATACATACCTTTGACTTTTATCTTTCAAGCATTTGAACTATAGGTTCAAAACTACATGTCTTTCATATGGAATCAATTCTTCTTGAATTGTATCTCTTCCATTTAGTTACTTTCTTTGGGTCAGCAAATGCGTATAGCATGCTTTGCAATATGTTGCAATTGAATTATCCCTTTTATGAACTTCAGGTTCATATCATGATATTCGGGGATATACATATACAAATGATAATTCATCCCATGTAACCTTTTCTCAAGTGTTTATCATGTCTCCCCCTTATGTTAGTAAAGCTAACTTGTTTCCTCAACTTTGGGAAATCATCTTTGTGCATTATGTCAATATACACAGCACCTTAATATAAGATGAAATTATTTGGTTCCTGACCCTGAACCACTTTTGAGGGGAGAATATACTCTTGTATACAACTTATATCAAACTGATATATACAACTTCGTTCTCATAAGGAACAGTTTAGCTATTAAGTGGAAGCACTCGATAATTATCTTGCTAAACCAACTTTGATATAAACCAACTTATCAAGATTAACTATCTTGAGTAGAGAATCTGGAAACTATGCTCGAAGTTAGATTACTGAGCGTTTTACCTCGCAAGCACGGCCAGGCTGCGGGTTAATAACAATTGCGCATGTAACCATTCCATAGATGCATCATATGTGGTATACATGGCGGGTGAATGGGCCCATATTCACCTTTGATATTTCCAGAATTTAGGGGCTTCAACCCGAACTCTTTAGTTGGTCAGTTCATTACTGAGAACAAGAACTTCTAGTTCTTTGATATTCACCTATGTGAATTTGCACATCATACTTCAAATGAGATGGCTAACACGAATGTCAACTGAATAAATTATCAATATTGGTAAACTTCAAATTTACACCATGACATGTGCACTTATCAATAAACTTCGGGTTTATTATGACATGGGTTTTATACCAATAGATATCCACTTTATTGTGGCATTCTTTCGTTTGTGTAGTACAAACTGGAGAACAAAGCGGGTAGCTTTTCATATACAAATTACCCCGCTACAAGTTGTAGTAATAGGAGAATCAAAGCCTTCCTTTATTTATAGTCTCAATATCATCAATCGCCTTCGCGTGTACTTTTGGAAACTGGATAAGTTTCTTTGAGACTTACTACAGCACAATACTCAATTGTGTTTCTCCAACATAGTAATAATTGGCTCTTCGAGAGCTCTCAATTAACTTTGTACTACCACAGGTTCATCAACATCCGTGTGGTGAATATCTTTCTTAAAGAGAAAGTTATACCATTATGGTCATGTCAAACTTATATGCAAGATATGTTTCTTGCATTATCGTTGTCCTTTAATGGTCATATTTCCAAAATACTTTGGCGTACAATAGGTACGCGACCAACGATCATTCATGCCATATATCATCTCAAACCTCCTTCTAGGGGTGAGGGTGGTATCATCTCAAGCCTCCTTCTAGGAGTGAGTGTGGTATATTCAATACCAATTTCATGTTCATATTCTTCCAACATTGAATATGTATTTGTGAATCACATTCACTTCGAGGATATGTGATTTTGTTATCCTTTTCAAATCTATAAATGCTTCAGGCATTTGATTTGCTATTCTTTGCAAATGGATAATCTTTTGTGCCTCTTTCTTTCAAATAGAGGTATGTGGATCAAGATGAGATAATGATTCATTTTTCCACAAAATTTCCCGTTTGGTTTCACCAACTTCTCCCCCTAATTTTGGGAAAAGTGTCTCATCAAATTGACAGTCTGCAAATAGTGCAGTGAACAAATCTCCTGTCAATGTTTCGAGGTAGCGAATAATGGAGGACGATTCATACTCAACATATATTCCTAACCTTCTTTGCAAACCCATTTTGGTGCGGGATGGCGGTGCTACAGGCACCTATACTGCGCATCCAAAGCTTCTTAAATGGGATATATTGGGTTCATGACCCAAAACCAATTGCAATAGGGAATATTTGTGTCAATTCGTCAGTCAGAGACGAACTAGCATTGCTGCATGCAACATGGCGTGACCCCAAACCGAAGTGGGCAGCCGACGAACTAGCATTGCTTCATGCAAAATGGCGTGACCCCAAACCGAAGTGGGCAGCCGACAAACTAGTATTGTTGCATGCAAAATGGCGTGAACCCAAGTCGAAATGGGCAGCCTCGTTTTCATGAAGAATTCAAGATTATTCTCATCTATTGTCTCAATATGATATCCATTTTGAATGATATCTTTAAAACTCAACAAGTTCCTTTTAGACTTGGAGGAGAACACTTTGATTGATATCATTAAAACTCAACAAGTCCTTCTTAGACTTGGGGGAGAACATTGCATTCTCTATGATTAACGTCATGCCTTTGGGCAGAGTTACAATTGCTCTTCCGGAGCCTTCAATCAATTTACTACTTCCATAGATTGTAGTAATGTTTGCCTTACACAATTACTCTTCTTTTCTTTGAGTATTGTATGTGTAGTACATGAATCAACTAGGCAAATACTTTTACACTTGGACGTTGGTCCAAGTTCGCTTTGTGAGATATCCATATTTGCTATCCCATAGTTTAACATACAAAAGAAACACACGAACATAAGAATAAACAAGTTCAATTCTTTTGTGTCACATAATATTTTCAAAATCTGCTACTAACAGTTGGCTAACAAAATCAGATATGTTATCCATAATCAATTCCTTTGTAGTTTGAAAATTTCAGCGTTTTTCATAAGACAATCGATTATTAAACACACACAATCGATTGTTGGAACATAGACAATCGATTGTTAGACATACACAATCGATTATTTGTTATTTTTGAAAAACTTCAGATCACACTGTTTAAGACAATCGATTGTTAAACATAGACAATCGATTGTGGATGATTTTTGAAAAATTCCAGATTACACTGCCTAACGACAATCGATTGTTAGATATAGACAATCGATTGTGGGTGATTTTTGAAAAATTCCAGACCTCACTGTTTCAAGACAATCGATTGTTAGATAGAGACAATCGATTGTTGGCTATTTTTGAAAAATTCCAGAACACACTGTTTCAAGACAATCGATTGTTAGCCAAAGACAATCGATTGTTGATCAATTGTTTTTTCAACTTTAATGCGAAAATAGTTGATAATCGACTAGTTTTTCAGGCTAGTCGATTACCCCCACTGGAAAATAAAAGTTTTATTGATATTTGAACATATTGAGAACTAATACAAATATCATATCATGAACTAGCTAATACGAGCTAATACTAATGACTATTAGTTTATTTATTAACTAATACAAATAAATCAAACAGCTCCATCTTCTTTCATCACCGATCCATCATCGATTAGGTGGTCTATCTTCCCATCGGGTTGCTTAAAGAAGTCTGCCACATTCAAGTTGTCGTCAGAGACGAAATTCGTTATGGGGCGTTTACTCTTTCGAGATGCTTTAATAAAGGTCAACCAAATGTCTTGGTATACGGCAAGACTTAGACCAGTGCCCGTTTTCACCGCAACGATAATATATAGTTTATAAACTATTTGCTTTTGGATTCTTATCGTATCGTGCTTGTGGCAGAGTGACCAACTTCATGTTGTCATCTCTCTTCTTTAAGCCTTTCCACAAGATGGGTGAATCCTTGATGTTGAGATATTCAATCTTCAAACTTTCATCAAGGTGATGGCGCAAGAAAATCAAGGCCTTCATACAGTTTCAAACCTTCATTAAGGTAATGGCACAAGAAAATCAAGGCCTTAGCATAGCTTTGGGTGGATGCACTTTTTCTGTCTTTAATGGCGTCTTCAAGACCCATAGCATCTAAGTGGATCTCATCATCCAACACCCATGTCATATAGTTCTTGCCCGAAATTTCGAGGGCAGCGAACTTTCTTTTCATATGACACAATTACATCAAGAGCGTGTTCATACTTACGGGCTCTTATTACGATTATCACATTCACTTCAGGGAATGGATCAAAATCATGTGCTTTACGCAAGCTGCTACCACATTCTCTAAAGGGAATGGAGCAAATTCAATTGGACGGAATTCTTTGTCACGTCCACATTCATTGATACCTTCATGGTAATTAGTCTTCTTTCAGACTTATCATATACTGCTTCCACATTCTCTAAGGGAATGGAGCAAATTCAATGGGACGGAATTCTTTGTCACGTCCACAATCATACATGAATTTAATCATGGCAGGACATAGAGATTTTACCACTTCGTGTGGTTATAATTTCTCACAAACTCCATTAGAGTTATAATCAAACTTTGTATATAAAATTTATAGAATTCCAAGAATTTGAAAGGGAAAAGTAAATCACTTACCTTTAAAGTATACCAAATATATTTTCAGTATTTTCTTCCTTTCTTCCTTTCCTTTCTTTCTTTCCTTTTTTCTTCACGTTTTTTCTTTCTTTTCTCTTTTTGCTTTCAAGAGAAATTTTGTTTTCTACTTCTTTTGTTTTTCTGCTTTTGCTTTCCAGAGGCACGTTTTTCCTCCTTTTTTTTCGATATCTTATTTGTTTAGTATCACTAATGAAAGATTGATATGCAGCTAAAGTCTATTATGCGACTTATATGACTTAACTTGAAAGATTTAAGTTGCTTGAAGCATATGCAATTCTTGGTCCTGAAGTACCACATCCTAAGTACAATTTGTGTACATATGTATCTTGCCATAACTATAAGCATGAGGGCATTGAGAATGCATCTATGAAGACATTGAAGAGTTATTCCACGACATTATATGAAGATGTTCATACCTATCAAGAATGATGCACAAAGATTGGAATGCAAATGCTCAAGGCTTAAATTGATGTACTCATTAGGGGGAGTTAATGCGCGTTGCACTCTTTTTCCCTTACAAGGTTTTGTCCCACCGGGTTTTCCTTGCGAGGTTTTTAACGAGGCAACCAATAGGCGCATATTCAAACATGTGTACTCTTTTTCCTTACTTTAATTTTTCCCATTGGGTTTTGGTTTTAAGGTTTTTAACGAGGCACATTGTTGAATAGACATTCAAGGGGGAGTGTTATGAAATCTCCTATTTAAGGTGAATGTCTATAATTAGAGAGATTCTAGAGTTCTATTCTTGGTAGATAAATCATCCCCCTCCCTATAAATAGAGGTGCTCTCTACCATTGTAATTCACACCTCTCAACTCAATAAGAAGAACTCTCTCTACTCTTCTCTCTATTGCTATTGTTCTTGTTCTATTGTTCTTGTATTTTTTAATAGCATAAAGCATTATTTTCCACTAGTCTATATATGTGCCTTTTGTTAAAAGAAAATTTTGAAAGTATGATAAATAACATGCAAAAATTAGTAAAAGAATTTTATAGCTTGTAATATCAATATATTAAATTTAGAATTTTAGATCCAGCAAAAATATTTTGCTATATAATTTTACTTTTTCAACAAATCCACGGTATGGATCTTGTTTCTTCAATATTTTATGAATTATAAATTAAATACAACGACAATATCTTACTCCATTCCTTTTGGAGGTGTTACATTTTCGAGACTATTATATTTTTTAAAGAGACAAAGATAAGTTAAAAAACTAGTATTGATATTCTTATAATTAAGCTATTTAAGACCCGTTTGACCATAAAATTTATAAGTTTTAAGAAAAAACAAAAATAAATTTTTCAAAAATCAAAAACTGATTTTGACCAATTTTTCATATTTTTTTTCCCTACTCACAAACTATAATATTTAAGTTAATTGCATATTTATATAGAATTTTAAATTTTAAATGCTATTTTTCAACTTACTTCTTAATCCTATTTGTTTTTCAAAAGTTATAATTTAATATACAAAATGCCTCCTGAAAATCTACAAAAAACAAAATATTCAAACGTAAAATAATATGAGTCAGAGAAAGTAGTAAAATACTCATAAATCTTCACAACCTAATCACTCATCCAATCAATGAACATGGGGTTCGTCAAATCACATTGAGCTGTCCCCACTCATCTGCCGACAAGTCCCATATTTATTTAAGAAATTGTAGTTGAACTCGACAAGACGAGGAATTCACCAAAAAATTATTTTTGTGTGACTTATAAATTATGATTTCAGCCGCTAATATCAAATTAGGGAGTCATTCACATCACATTTTTAGGATGCGGCCATGAAACCTGCTCGAGATATTTTTGAAGGATAGGACATATATAGTATTATAATACCATGTTTATATGAACTTAGTAATTTCGATACAGAATATAGATTTAATATAAAAATTTATTAAAATTGTAACATATAATAAATCTGAACCTATAACTTTAAAACTATTACAAATTCGATACTAAAAACCTTAAGTGTTAAATTCATAGAGTTTTAAATTCTAAATTCGCTTCTGACATAAGGCTAGCCTTTTACCCTCGGGGATCGTTTGGTATATGAGCTAAGGATAATAATCCCAGAATAAAGTTTTTTATTGCATTTATTTCATATTTGGCATCCCACATAATATCCAATCATTGTACCAAACAACCCTTTAAAATAAATATTATATATTCCAAAGTCGTCCAACCAAAGAACAAGAGGACAAGAGATTTAAGGGGAAGTCAAGGCCCTCATTCGGTGTTTACAACTAGTAAAACAAAACAATCTAGTTTCACCAAAAATAAATGCTGATTCAATTGAAACAATCAATATAATCTTGTTTTTTACTTTTTAATTTGTGAATACAGATCAATCATCTAAAAATGGACAACATTGTAGTGAGATATATTTATCGGGAGCAGAATATGGTAGTTGATGCGCTGACAAAGAAAGTAATTTACAAGATATTTTTGAACAAATCTATGACTATCAATTCCGATGTTTGCCAATGACATATTTAGGAACTACACTAGTTAAATTTTTTGTGAGTTGTAACTTAAATACAATTATATAAAACGTTACGATTATGGGGTCTATGAGATACCCAATAACGTCCTGATGTAGTTCCTTTTATTTAACTCGTATAAATGTAATATCCTTTTCTAACCAAAGAAAAAAGAGGACAGGAGATGGTAATAAATCAAGAAAGAAACATGTCTACTTTATATTATGAGTCAGCATTTTCCACTGTCTTATGTAAAGCTGGATATTATAATTTATTAAGTACTTAACTACTTTTGAAATAAATATTTTATATTTAAAACTTACACAAATGACAAAATTAAAAAGGGAGTACTTTTCCAAATTTAGTCTTTACAACTCAACCATTTTCTCTTACCTTGACTTCTTTCTTGTTTCTCGTTAATTACAATCACATAAATTTTTCGTCCCCCACAGATTCTATTTCTATATTCTGATTTTCAAAGCAAAGAATCCCACTTCTTTTTATTCTTTTCTTTTTGTTTCAGTGATTAATGATTTCAAGATTAATTTTTTTCTCCTTTTGTGGTTGTTATACAATTCTTGAAAAATGGCTTCACAAATTTTCCCAAAGGTGAAGAGTGAATCATCGGAGAGTGGTGGTTCTGAGAGTGGAGCTGATGAAAAAGGTGGAAATAATGATAATTTTGAATATTTTGGGTGGGTTTATCATTTGGGTGTTAATTCAATTGGGCATGAATATTGTCACCTTAGGTTCTTGTATATCCGTGGAAAGTACATGGAAATGTACAAAAGAGACCCTCATGAAAATCCTGGCACTGTAAGTGTAAAATTTATGTTGCTTTTGTTACTTTACTAGTTTCTTGTTCCTGGTACTTAAGTTTCTTGATAATCGAGAAAATCTCAAGGGCCAGTGGTGCACGATTCAAAACTCGGTTGAATAATGGGCCTGTCCCTCCATCCTTCTCCACTTATGTATTAGGTTTTTGTTTTGCAGCAGGTTTGAATCCGTGATGTGCGTCTAACCCCATACATCACAAGCTGCGGTTCTTAGCACTAGGTGGATAGTACTCCCTGTGTCTCATTTTATGTGATGGATTTTGACTAGGCATGGCGTTTATGAAAGAAAGTTTTTTTGAAACTTATGGTCTAAAACATACCACATATACATTTTGTATGGCTGTAAATTATCTCATTAAAGGTAAAATGAGAACTTTTATGTTTAAAGTTGACTTGTTTCTATATGTAGAACAATGTCATTCTTTTTGGGACAGGCTAAAAAGGAAATAGTGTCACATAAGTTGGGAAAGAAAGAGAAGTTTGTAGTTTGGATCATGTTAGACGGATTAAAATTGGAAGAATGTGATATGACTTAAATGATAATTAATGATGGCTAAAAGGGGAACTTTTTGAGTCGTGGGTGAGATCCTTTTGGATTAGATGGAGTCTATAAGTGTTTCTGAGTTGCGTTTGCTTGAAATGTCCGTAGAAATTTTAATGTATGTGGCACTTATTAACTACTACATAATTGCTTAGAATTGGTTTCAATTAAACAAAGATTTATATGGATGGTCGAAGTTGTCATCTTTATGTTAAGAAGCACAAATGATCAAATTGTACCTTCTCGAGTTAGCAAAGAGCCGAATTTAGGTGAAGATGTTGTCAATGCTTGTGGTATCTTAGTTTTGGCTAAAGTTCCCCAAAAAGAGATTTCTTTTAATGCAAATTAGTTCGAAATGATTGCCCTCCACAAAAGATGCAAGTAGCATACATAAAGGATAAAATAAGAGAAGGCCACTTGACGTGGATTAGTCATGTCCTATGTCGACCTTCACATGTACGGCCGTAGGTATAGAACCATGGCGATTGAAGGTGTTGAAAGAAGATGAGGTAGACATAGAGTTATCTCGAAAGACCTACTATCGCTTGGAATCCATGCATAGTTAGTGAAAAGTAGGGCGTAAAGGAAGAAAAAGATCATATAGGCAAAAAAATGGGTGGGGTTAAGGTTTAGTCATGTTAATATGTTTGCTTTAGGTCTTGTGTTCACTAGGAGTCTTTTAGTTTTGTTTATCGATTCGTATGCTTGTAGAAAACTTTGAACTTCTAGTGATAGTTGTTGCCATGTGACAAGGAGGTCACGGGTTCAAGCCATAGAAATAGCCTCTTGCAGAAATATAGGATAAGGCTGCGTACCCTTGTGGTCTAGCTCTAACCCGGACCTCGCGCATGGCGCGAGGTTAGTGCATCGGGCTGGCCTTCTTTCTAGTGATAGAGCATCCTAAATTTTAACTATGTTAGTTTTTGCTATACTCGATCGAGATCGGTCTAACGGGGCGACATGGATAGTGATGATTCATATAGCAAACACCAACTAGCTATGGATTGAGATATAGTTGTTGGAGTTGCAAATAATATTGGTGGTAGTATGTGTTCATCATATATTTTCTGACTAGATTTATTCATATTTTGGTTGAGCCAATTTCGGGTTAAAAGGGATTCTGATAGATTCAAGGTGTTGATCAACTGAACCAAATGATTTCACCATGCCCTTGCACTGCAAATATCTTGCAGAATGAACATAACTTGAAAAACAAGTATTATGCCCACAGATCAAGGTTAAATTTTTTCTTTGAGAGGACTGATCAAGGTTAAAAGAAAGAAGAAAAAGAGTTTGTCTGGTCAAATTACGTAATTGGTTGCACACTTAAGTAGATTTGCACAAGAAATGTTGTTATTTTATGAAGTTTGTAAATAGATTACTATTTATTGGGAATGAATGAAAAGGCAATCTATGAGAATTATTTGAAAAGGTGCCATTTAGACTTTAGAGCACTTCTTGAGGTGCAATACATTAATGTTACTCTTCGGTACGGCATACTGTTGATGTGGGCACACTACTACATAAATGTAGCTGAAGGTGAAAGAATAATGAATAGATTGTTATTGTTTCACTAAAGCTACTCTACATCCTCATGATCATAGTTTGGGTTAGTTTTCATGCAATGTAATTTTTAGTCTGTTTTGCAGTTCTCGTATCTTAATATTCAACATATTTTTTTGGATGAGTCCTCCTGCAGAACAACTTCTTGTCAATTGTTCTGTGTGAACTCTGTTACTAAATTTGCTTCCTTTAGTGAATAATTTGTGTAATATAGTGGCATGCCAATTATCCTGTAAATTCTAACTGATAGATTGGCTGTAGAGGGAAAAAAAAGTAGTAGAACTTAAAGAGTGAATAAAAAGTAAGAATCCTTGCAACATAGTTTCGTTGAGTGGGAACATAAGGAAACTTAGTATGCTTTCACTCTGTCTCAGCGGAGACTAAATCTTTTTTGAGAGCTCTACATATGTGAGGTCAGAAACACTTTGTAAACATGAGGAGGAACTGGCATCTGGATTATATGTTATATGCTAATAAAGAATGTGTGGTTTTCCGTTTGTTACAGAGTTTTTGTAGCTCTTTCTAAGAAACACCTAACCAATGGAAAACCACATATTCTTTGTGAATGTAGCTACTTTTTGCAAGGGAACACCTTTACGTTGCCTGAGAGATATCCGCTTAGGTAAACCTTGGCAATACTCTTTAATTTTTTTCAAACTCATCTATGTGTTTCTTTGTATGCCTGGAACTTACTGGCCATCTTTAGTGGCAATGCTTCTGTAGTTCGCATGCATAGCCATTTCCTCACATTCACTGTCAAGTGTATATCGTACAATTGCTTCATAGAACACAAGTATTTTCGTGCTTAAATCACAAACACTACCACCACCACCAACAGCAAAAACAAACCCAGTGAATTCCCACATGTGGGGTCTGGTGACCAAAAAGGAGTATTTTAGTAACCAATGTATTTGCTGCACAAAGATCGAATGCTGTGACTTATGATATTACATCCTTTTTTACAGAAACCAATAAGGAGGGGTGTTATAAATCACACACTTATGGTGGAGGAGTTAGGCCGTCAAAGGGTTAACCATGGGGTGAGGCTCATAATCATTAATGTTGATTCTCTGACCCTTCAGCACAATTTTGGCTCTTTTTTTTTAAATGGTACATCATGTACTTCCAGATAAATTTTCTTTGCGGATATCCAATGAAATTTTCTTTTTTCTTTTGTCCTTTTCTAGGATCTCTACGTGTTGAGGTTTCAGAATCGGCTGGACGAGTCAAAAAGGGGAGAAGTAAGTAGAACATTCTCTATGCATTATATTATTAATAAAGCTGGTGCTGGTTATCTTTCTTTTGTTAAGCAATCTCCGTAGGTGTATGAATCCGTCTCGTCTTTAAGTCCAAAACATTTCCATGAACCCTTCTATGCTATTCTCTGTCAATTATTAATTTCTTCATTGGTGGAGTTAGTGAGTTTCATGGGCTATTTTATATTGAGGAGGCTAAAATTTGATTGAAATTTATTGCTGTAAGATTGCTTGTGCTTCGCCCGGTGAGGTCCGAAAATGGATGGAAGCCTTTGATCAAGCAAAACAACAGGTATGACATGATCAGAGTTTTTGACTTGATTTTGTTGTTCATATATTAGTTACATGGTTTTCACATTCAGCTCATTGCACGTAAAAGGCGCTACTCCATTCGCCCGTGAGACTTTAATACTCTCCACAGTTCTAAAGTTACTTTTCTGTGTATAATTGTAATGCTATCTTCTATGCAAGAGAAGACTTGCACTTCGATCCAATTTGGCTGATTTGACCTTGAACTTGTTAGACGTGACAAGTTGATCTAATCTTAGACGGAACCAGCTGAGTTTAGCATCTTTGTTAACTTTCATGTGCCATTCCCCTTGCACATGAGTTGTAGTATAGCAAAGGAAAGTGCAGACAACATATAAGAGGGACTGGAAATTTCTTTTTTCCTCTTTGGCCAAATAATCTTCTTCTACTTTTTTGTGCTAATTAAATTAGGTCAATCTTTTCAGGAGGAAGGTGTACTTTTAGTTCATCAACATATGCAAAATACTGAATTTGTGGTTTCTGAGATTAAAAGAAAGATGTGATAATGAAGTACAAACAGAATGAGGAAAAGTAGTCATTTGTTTCCTGCTTAAGGGTGCAGTAGGAAAGACGACTCTAAATGGATGCTTCTTCTAGCCATTAGTTTTCTCCCAAAAGCAGTTCTTTTTTCGATATATAATTTTGATCCCAAATTACCATAACATCATGCTCATGAAAGAATTTGGCCATGTTACTTTGATTTAAATGTTGTTTCTCATACTGGACTATTTGACTATTTCGTCGCAGGCAGATTATGAGCTTTCAAGAGGTCAGAGTGCAAGAGATAAACTGAAGTTAGAGAGCGAGTATGTCCAGACTGCCCTGATGAAAAAGATGCTTCTTCTGAATTTAATTACGCTTATCTCAGTGAAAAGATGATCTCATTTTTATTTGAAGTACCTCTTACATCCCTTCCCCCTTTTGTTTTCTTCCTTGAGGTAAAAGAGGCAACGATCGGAGAATGATTAGTAGAAACCTTACTAATTTATGATTTGAATAGTGTGCATATATGTGCTAAGTTTTCCTCAATTCTTTGACCTGTTGCTTGAGCCCATTGTGATGTTGCTTCTTATATGCTTGATTCTTTTCCCTGCTATCTTTTTGAATAGTTGCTGTATCTCATGTAAATTAATCCTCTCTGTTGAAGGATTAACCTTGATGGACATCGACCTAGAGTACGGCGGTATGCACATGGTTTGAAGAAGCTGATAAGAATAGGACAAGGTGAGGAGCGAGGAAACTGTTGGTGGTAGTCTGTCAAAATTATGATTTTGCCTCTTCCTGCTTAGAAAAGCTTGTTTTATCTTATTAACTAGTATTTTATTTTATCTTTTATTATGTTGCTGAAACTTTGTCTGTTGATTGTTGTGTCAAATGTTGGTGATACTATCCCCAATATAATCAACCCACAGTGTCCTTGATGTGTGGATCTGAACATTCAAAATAAAAATAAATTTGCTAAAATGTTCTCTAATGCATAGGTCCCGAGAACCTTTTGCGCCAAGCCTCAAGCTTAGGTGCCAATGGTGAATCAGATGTGTACTTCGAAGCAGATGGTGGAGATGTAATTGAAGCACATGAGTGGAAATGTGTTCGTACTCCCGATGGTATTTTTTTCATCTTCTTCAATTAAAATAATATTTAAAATAAGCTATTGGATTAGAATTAAAAAAACAAAGTAAAATGGAGCTTAAATACAGAAACAAAGCTTGGAGAGGAAATTGGCTAACTTTTAGGTGATCATGCTAAAGGAAGATGTTGGCTATCATCCTGGCGCAATATGTGCTTTCGGATATCTTATTCTTGATTAATAGTATAAAAAGGGAAAGAGAAAATTTTGCTCTAGGATTTTAGAATGATCTTTCTGAGGTAGATAGTTACTTGAATTTTAGAGTTGGAAGATATTTTTCTGTTAATTACCTTCTATGCTTCTGAAATATTGCCGTCTTCAAATGTTGTAATTCGTTGTCTAATGTTGTTTCCCACCTTCTTTGTAGTGTAGGTGTTCGGATATTTGAAGATATGGCAAACAAAAAGGTATTTGCCATGTCACTAGATTAACTGTCATGATTGCAAGTTTATACTGTATTGGGATGTCTAGACTCTAGACTGCTGGTTATTGGTGCATATTAAGAGATATGATAAATCTTTAAAATCTTCAACCAATCTTATGAAGGTTACTCTTTAGTTGCTGTACTGATGTATGTGATCTTTTTTGTTTATTAAACAATAAAAAATATATTTCTGCATTAAATTATCTTAATCTAGGAACGACCTTCAGGATCGAAGAAACTGATCCAGTAGTATATGTTCTTATGACTTTTGTTTTCTAATTCCGTCATCAGTGATTCTGATTTCTGATTAATATGACATCTTGCTGATATCGAGTTGGAAAGGGAAGAAGTCATTTTGATTGGCTACTTACTGTAGCATAAGCAATTTGCTTCTATTCTACAACAAAATCTTGGGTACAAGTAGTAAAAGGAGACTATGATGAATTTCCAGTAGCGAATGATATGATATTCTTCTTTGATAAGGTAGCTATTGATTTATTATCAATGAAATGGAAGGTAGATATAAGTTTCTGTCCCTTTCTTTTATCATCTATCTCTTCATATCTTTTTTATGTGAAAAATGACCGAGTCAAATTTTCAAGGATTCCACATTGTCTGGGTTTTATTTATACAGTCAAAAACTTGTTTGACTTGCTCGTTTTCAAGGTCTTTCATATTATCTTGGGTTTTATTTGTACAGTCAAAATTTATCTGGCATTGCTCTCTTCTCCTTTCCTGTAGACTGGTAAAGGAGTTCTAGTCAAGGCTGTTGCTGTTGTCGAAGCTAGTGCAGATACTGTTTTTGAAGTGCTTTTAAGTCTTGATCGACGTCGCAGATATGAGTATGTTCCTCTGAATGCTTGAAAGTTGTGGAATCATAAACGACAACCCTGCCTAATAGTCATCTTGCAGGTGGGATACATTAACAGGGGACCTGGAGTTGGTAGAATCTTTGGATGGTCACTGCGATGTTGTTTATGGGACACTTGATCTCAGAAAACTTTCCTGGTAAGTTGCAACCACGCCTATCTCTACTTCTTAATGGTGCTGTGCAAGGGTATAAGTTTTGAGAACTGTGAAACACCATTTAAAATCTGATTGAAGAGCTATAAGAAACATCATGTTGAATGAAGTGGTTGACTAGTATTTCCCCTGTATAGATATGGGATATGGCATAAGTTGCTCGGAACGGGTGCGGGTGGCTGACACGGGTGCAAATCTAGAGGTCGGATCCTTCGAAATATAAATTCTAAGATTCGAGGATACGGATCCTAGTACGGATATGGGTGCGGGGATCCGGCTAAAAATAATTCAAAAAAATAAAAAAATCACATATAGCTTGTAAAGTGTGGATTTCTTTTTTTTTTTTCATTCTCAAGTTGTAGATATGTACAAAATTGATTTCCTAGATGAGGCACACTATTTTCTTCAAATTTCCCTTAGTTTTGGTTCTTCTAAGTTATGGAATCAAATTGTATCTCGTCTCGAAGTTTTTCGTCCGTCAAGGTTGTGAGAAAGCACGGGAGAAAAATATAACTGAGATTAAACATGATACAATGAGCCCTATATATACACACATAACCTATCCTACTCCTAATAAACATTGGATTAGGCTACTCCTAATACACATTGGATTAGGGTTCTACTGTTACATATTCTAACACTCCCCCTAAGCTGGTGCATATAAATTATATGTACCGAGCTTGTTACATATGTAGTCTAACATCGAACCCGGGTTTCTAGACCCGAAAGCATCGAGTCCCAAAGACATCGTTGAAAACTTACTGAAACAGATGAAGGAAATACTGTTTTTGCCGGAAAATTACTGTAGATGCCGGAAAAACTTCAAAGTGGTCGGAATTGAAAAGTAAAAATATGGGTAGGCTCGGAATTTGAGGGCGATCTAACTGCCCTGAAGGACCTTCGTCAGAAACTCACCGAAACAGTGCTCACGCGCCGGCGCGTGGGACAGACGCGCCGGCGCGTGGGACAGACGCGCCGGCGGCGGCAGAACTCCGGTAGGCGCGTGGGAGGTTCGTTTACGGTGATTTTTTTCTGGGGTTGGTCGGAATTCTTTTCCGAACCTCTTGGTGGTCTCGGATTTTGCACAACACCAACAAAAAGATGGTTTAGTTACGGACAGCCGCTTAAGTCGCCGGAAAATTGCACGGCGACGAGGTCTTTCTTCCCGGAAGTAGCTGGAATAACGCACAGCTATAATATACTCACTATAGATGTGATGGTGTTGGTTTTTGCACAACACTGATAATTAGTGACTTTGACGCAATTAGACACTTCGGTCACCGGAAAATTGCACGGTGACTGAGTTATTTCTTCCCGGATGTCAATGGAATGACGCACAACGATAATTATCTCACCAAAGCTCTTATACCATGTGAGAAAGCACGGGAGAAAAATATAACTGAGATTAAACATGATACCATGAGCCCGATATATACACACATAACCTATCCTACTCCTAATAAACATTGGATTAGGCTACTCCTAATACACATTTGCATATTCTAACACTCCCCCTCAAGCTGGTGCATATAAATTATATGTACCGAGCTTGTTACATATGTAATTTAACATCGAACCCGGGTTTCTAGACCCGAAAGCATCGAGTCCCAAAGACATTGTTGAAAACTTGCTGAAACAGATGAAGGAAATACTATTTTTGCCGGAAAATTACTGCAGATGCCGGAAAATCACTGTAGATGCCGGAAAAACTTCAAAGTGGTCGGAATTGAAAAGTAACAATATGGGTAGGCTCGGAATTTGAGGGCGATCTAACTGCCCTGAAGGACTTTCGTAAGAAACTCACCGAAACAGTGCTCACGCGCCGGCGCGTGGGACAGACGCGCCGGCGGCGGCAGAACTCCGGCGGGCGCGTGGGAGGTTCGTTTCCGGTGATTTTTTTCTGGGGTTGGTCGGAATTCTTTTCTGAACCTCTTGGTGGTCTCGGATTTTGCAGAACACCAACAAAAAGATGGTTTAGTTACGGACAGCCGCTTAAGTCGCCGGAAAATTGCACGGCGACGAGGTCTTTCTTCCCGGAAGTAGCTGGAATGACGCACAGCTATAATATACTCACTATAGATGTGATGGTGCTGGTTTTTGCACAACACTGATAATTAGTGACTTTGACGCAATTAGACACTTTGGTCACCGGAAAATTGCACGGTGACCGAGTTATTTCTTCCCGGATGTCGTTGGAATGACGCACAACGATAATTATCTCACCAAAGCTCTGATACCATGTGAGAAAGCACGGGAGAAAAATATAACTGAGATTAAACATGATACAATGAGCCCTATATATACACACATAACCTATCCTACTCCTAATAAACATTGGATTAGGCTACTCCTAATACACATTGGATTAGGGTTCTACTATTACATATTCTAACAGTCCCCCTCAAGCTGGTGCATATAAATTATATGTACCGAGCTTGTTACATATGTAGTTTAACATCGAACCCGGGTTTCTAGACCCGAAAGCATCGAGTCCCAAAGACATCGTTGAAAACTTGCTGAAACAGATGAAGGAAATACTGTTTTTGCCGGAAAATTACTGTAGATGCCGGAAAAACTTCAAAGTGGTCGGAATTGAAAAGTAAAAATATGGGTAGGCTCGGAATTTGAGGGCGATCCCCTGAAGGACCTTCGTCAGAAACTCATCGAAACAGTGCTCACGCGCCGGCGCGTGGGACAGACGCGCCGGCGGTGGCAGAACTCCGGCGGCGCGTGGAGGCGCATGGGAGGTTCGTTTCCGGTGATTTTTTTCAAAGGTTGGTCGGAATTCTTTTCTGAACCTCTTGGTGGTCTCGGATTTTGCACAACACCAACAAAAAGATGGTTTAGTTACGGACAGCCGCTTAAGTCGCCGGAAAATTGCACGGCGACGCCGACGAGGTCTTTCTTCCCGGAAGTGGCTGGAATGACGCACAGCTATAATATACTCACTATAGATGTGATGGTGTTGGTTTTTGCACAACAATGATAATTAGTGACTTTGACGCAATTAGACACTTCGGTCACCGGAAAATTGCACGGTGACTGAGTTATTTCTTCCCGGATGTCGTTGGAATGACGCACAACGATAATTATCTCACCAAAGCTCTGATACCATGTGAGAAAGCACGGGAGAAAAATATAACTGAGATTAAACATGATACAATGAGCCCTACATATAACCTATCCTACTCCTAATAAACATTGGATTAGGCTACTCCTAATACACATTGGATTAGGGTTCTACTATTACATATTCTAACACTCCCCCTCAAGCTGGGACATATAAATTATATGTACCGAGCTTGTTACATATGTAGTTTAACATCGAACCCGGGTTTCTAGACCCGAAAGCATCGAGTCCCAATGACATTGTTGAAAACTTGCTGAAACAGATGAAGGAAATACTGTTTTTGCCGGAAAATTACTGTAGATGCCGGAAAAACTTCAAAGTGGTCGGAATTGAAAAGTAAAAATATGGGTAGGCTCGAAATTTGAGGGCGATCTAACTGCCCTGAAGGACCTTCGTCAGAAACTCACCGAAACAGCGCTCACGCGCCGGCGCGTGGGACATACGCGCCGGCGGCGGCAGAACTCCGGCGGGCGCGTGGAGGCGCATGGGAGGTTCGTTTCCGTTGATTTTTTTCAAAGGTTGGTCGGAATTCTTTTCCGAACCTCTTGGTGGTCTCGGATTTTGCACAACACCAACAAAAAGATGGTTTAGTTACGGACAGCCGCTTAAGTCGCCGGAAAATTGCACGGCGACGAGGTCTTTCTTCCCGGAAGTAGCTGGAATAACGCACAGCTATAATATACTCACTATAGATGTGATGGTGTTGGTTTTTGCACAACACTGATAATTAGTGACTTTGACGCAATTAGACACTTCGGTCACCGGAAAATTGCACGGTGACTGAGTTATTTCTTCCCGGATGTCGTTGGAATGACGCACAACGATAATTATCTCACCAAAGCTCTGATACCATGTGAGAAAGCATGGGAGAAAAATATAACTGAGATTAAACATGATACAATGAGCCCTATGTATACATACATAACCTATCCTACTCCTAATAAACATTGGATTAGGGTTCTACTATTACATATTCTAACACTCCCCCTCAAGCTGGTGCATATAAATTATATGTACCGAGCTTGTTACATATGTAGTTTAACATCGAACCCGGGTTTCTAGACCCGAAAGCATCGAGTCCCAAAGACATCGTTGAAAACTTGCTGAAACAGATGAAGGAAATACTGTTTTTGCCGGAAAATCACTGTAGATGCCGGAAAAACTTCAAAGTGGTCGGAATTGAAAAGTAAAAATATGGGTAGGCTCGGAATTTGAGGGCGGTCTAACTGCCCTGAAGGACCTTCGTCAGAAACTCACCGAAACAGTGCTCACGCGCCGGCGCGTGGGACAGACGCGCCGGCGGCGGCAGAACTCCGGCGGGCGCGTGGGAGGTTCGTTTCCGGTGATTTTTTTCTGGGGTTGGTCGGAATTCTTTTCCGAACCTCTTGGTGGTCTCGGATTTTGCACAACACCAACAAAAAGATGGTTTAGTTACGGACAGCCGCTTAAGTCGCCGGAAAATTGCACGGCGACGAGGTCTTTCTTCCCGGAAGTAGCTGGAATGACGCACAGCTATAATATACTCACTATAGATGTGATGGTGCTGGTTTTTGCACAACACTGATAATTAGTGACTTTGACGCAATTAGACACTTCGGTCACCGGAAAATTGCACGGTGACCGAGTTATTTCTTCCCGGATGTCGTTGGAATGACGCACAACGATAATTATCTCACCAAAGCTCTGATACCATGTGAGAAAGCACGGGAGAAAAATATAACTGAGATTAAACATGATACAATGAGCCCTATATATACACACATAACCTATCCTACTCCTAATAAACATTGGATTAGGCTACTCCTAATACACATTGGATTAGGGTTCTACTATTACATATTCTAACAAAGGTCAAAGTACCCAAAATTGTTTGACTATATCCGGTACGGATCCCATACCGATACCCACACCCATACTAGTGTCGTGTCGACACGGGTGCGGCAACTAAACTCTCGTGTCTAAGAAGCTCCTTCTGCTGCTAATTGCGTCTTTGGTGTAGGACTAGAAAAATCTAGTTGAGCCAATGAATCAGATTGGGTGCTGTGCGATTATGCTTTGGCTATATGAATTTGTAAATGTAAGCTTAAAGTTGAAGAATATAACAGTAAGTGACAGAAAAAGAAGAGAAAAGAGAAAGTAGCAAATTAATTGGAAGAACACGTAGAGAAAAGATTCCACGACAGGAGTTGAAGATTGAATGTGCTTCACATATCCACTTGCCTTAAGTTTATTATAGTACTCATAACCACCAAGTTACCGTTAAACCCTCAGTGAGAGAAAATTTAGATAAGATAATTAAAAGATATTATAAATTAAATAATGGAGGGGCGGATAAGGATGCATCAGGAAATGTTGGGGCTGTATCCAAGATTGAGGTGTTTAGAGATTTAGGGTGGTAAGATTCGAAGCATTCACCAGGAAATAAGAAGGGAATATGGTATCCAAAGAGAACTGCAGTCAGTAAGATGCTTGTTGAAGCATTATATCACTTTTATGTACGAGAAAGAAAAATGGAAAAGGAGGTTGAGAAGCAGAAGATAGCATTTGGACACGTCAGCAATGTAGAAACAGAATCGAAGAAATATTGGCATCTATGAGCAGTTGAATCCAAAAGCTAGGCGGTACTGTTATAAGATTAAGGAGAACACAAACAAGTGAAGTAATAAAAGAAAAACTATTGGTCATGAATCTGCGTTGATACTATGGTGAATGTATTTCATTAGGTGTTTGTACATGCAACAGCAACCCTTGTTTTCTTGTCCTCTTTTATAACTTGCTTTCTTGATTGGTGTATAGTCTAATGTTATAATTTTTTCGACCCTTTTGATGTGGATGATTCTTCTCTTTATGTCTGGAGGTCTTTGCTATATGGTCTCCTTGAGTCTTCTTCCTCTTTTAATGCATCTCAAGTTCTCTTTTTCAGGTGGCAATCTAAGAGAGATTTTTTCTTTTCTCGGAGGTGGTTTCATGGTCAAGATGGAACATATAGTGAGGATCCTGAGCTTTATCTCTACCGAGCTCCTCTGTGTTATGTGCTATAGCAACTTTTTTTTTTATTTGTACCGGGTGTCCAAGTCTCTTCGAGCCCTAACTAATACCGGGGATGCACAGGCCCTCGGCAAGGAGTTTCCCACAAGTGCACCATGGTTAATTCAGGTTTTACCCAGTCAGATGACCCTCATAAATTACTTGCACCCAATGGGTTTCGAACTTGAGAACTTGAAAGGGAGCAAACCCCAAGGCTCAAGTCAATTGCCACCAGGCCAACCCCTGAGGGTTGCTATAACAACTTTTATCACGTCTATTAGAACTGCTTCTTAGTTTTAACTGTGTCATTTGTTCTTTTTATATAGAAAAAGTGTTGATGAACTTTGAAGTATGAGCTTACCTTGGCTGAACCCTTATTTCAGTAGAAAGATAAAATGTGGTCATATCTTCTCAAAACTTTTTGTCGTCTTAAATATCTTATCTTAATAATTTGGGAGAACTCATCAGGATCTGACTCTAGTTTCTTCGTTTATTTGCTAGTTCTCTTTTTTCTTGAATAGTTGGAAAGAGTTCATCCTCCAATTTCTGGTTACTTGCTTTGAGCTAGCTTTACTAATAAGCTCATTTTTTTCTGGTAATCAGTAAGAATAATGTGCTAATCTGCGCATTTGCTTAAATTTGCTGAAACCTCAGCATAAATGAAAGTATTGTGTCCTAATGCAAATTGTATTGAAATTATAGTCAGAGAGGTCTGAAGTATACTTGCAATTACATGTGTGATTGATCTGATGAGTGTTCCGGCAGGATGTTCCACTGGCATAGTGTATTTATCTCTGAGGTTCTTTCTCTTTGTTTGTTTCTATTATGCTTTCACTGACTGATATTTTTCTACATTTTGTACAGCGATTTTGCATTTTCCAACTGAATACAAGAAGCGGCCTCCAAAAAGTGGATATCGGCGTATAAAAATTAACCGTAAGAAACTCCATGTCATTAAAGATCTAGTACTGGAAGAGTAATCAAAAAAAGATATGGTATCTGAAGATCTGGCTTGTGTGTCTGGAAATATGTATAATCTCGGCGTTTGTCTTAAACATCCAGTCAATCCCAACTCAATGCAGCTTAGCAGATGTTTGTGGTCTGGAAGTTCATGTCTCTTGACTAATTTATGCTATATTACCTATCAAAATATTTGTGGTGTAGTGAGATTTCACTTCCACTGCTTTACTATAATACTGAAATCTTCCTCAATGGTGGATCTACGAGAAAATGTGACCATTTATTTGTGTCTCAAGACATTGCTGATATTATGTTAGCATTTTTAGATTAAATTTTCAATAAGAGTTTATGCATTCTTAAGCCTTGCTGATTGTCCTGACTAAACTATGTTAAATTGTAGCTTCTTCTTGGGAGATCAGCAATATAAGCACTTCCTCATTAAATCCTGCAAGATGCCTTGTGACACTGATTCTGGAGATACATTCTAAGCACTGGTTTAAGTGGAAGAATAATGAGTTTTCTAAATTTGAGAGGACACTTCCTTTTGGAATGCTGAGTCAAGTGGCAGGTTGGTTGATTTGTTACCTATGATTTCTGGAAGCTCATGAGTTGTGTTAGAAAGCCTAATCACACCATTCATTGCATCCTTTTAGCTTTCAGAATTATCTTTGCGCTACCTATCCAACAGAATATGAGCATAACCTTTTATCCATTGTCTTAGGTGATTCATAGATCATATTCTTCTTGGCATTGATGATGCCTTGTTTCCTTGTTTTCTTCTGTTCCCTATATCTGCTTTCGTGTTGAACAAAGATTGAGTTGTTTGTGATTTTGCTCTTATTATGTAGTTGAAGTCCATATCGTCTGCTGAACTCTACCTCTTCATATTCCTTTCTGTTCTCTCCATCTTATTCCCCAGTTTTCCTTTCTTAAGCAATGGAAAATTAATTGTCTTTTTACCTTCAGCATCCGATTAAGAAGCTTTTTTTCTAATCAATGTATAGTTTCTCTTTTCCTATGTCTGAGAGCTGTCTATGTTTTTCCTTCCTTGTGTATCATTTGCCCGAAAGCCTCAAATGCTTAAACCACTCTCTCTACCTCTGGTCTGCCCTTATATTTTTAACAAAAGAAAGATTCAAAGAGAGATAACATATACAAAAGTGGGATATGAATACGGGTTCGAAGTAGAACGTAAATGCTTTGTATTTCCATTGTAGTTTGACAGTAGTAATGAACCAAAAGTCCTTCTGTCTCTTGTTCCCTTTAACATGGTATTCTGATTATGTTTTATAATTTGTGTAGGTCTGAAGGAATATATTGGAGCAAGTCCAGCACTTACATTTGAATCATCAACAGTAATTGTTCATTCAAAAACATCTAGTGTTTCTATATCAAGCAATGAGCTTGAGGATACAGTGGGGTCAGATGAATTCTATGATGCAATAGGTGACGAGTCCTCATCATCAGATGAAGATAGTGATGAAGTAACCAGTAAGAAGGTTTGTCATTTCTCGTGTTCCTCCGTCAAAAGCAGTTCATTATTTCCAGAAACTGCCTGCTTCAATTACCTTGGCTTTGAATCCTTTATTTACTTCTTTGGCAGGACAAAAAAGTCAAGCTAAAAAATGTTTCATGGGCCATAGCAAGCATGGCTTTAAAAAGGACATCAGGTGATAAACGCCATTCTTCTCATCCTGATTAGTTTCTTCTTTATTTTTCTCCACCCCTATATTTCTTGCTTTGGAAGGGAAGCCTTGCATAAGTGGTAAAGTTGCTGCCATGTGATCAGGAGGTTACAGGTTCGAGCCGTGAAAACAGCCTCTTGCAAAAATGCAGGATAAGGTTGCGTACAATTTACCTTTATGGTCCGGCCCTTCCCCGGACCGCATAGCGGGAGCTTAGTGCACCGGACTGCCTTTTTTCTGTTGCCCCCTATTTCTTGCTTAAGCATGTCGTATGTGGAAGCATCTATGTAGTCCTTCGTCTTCATGATCAATTACTCTAAATACGGAGCAGATCGTGAATGAGTTACTTGTGATGCTATTTCTGAAGAACTTTAGTCCTTATTTTCAAGGACCAATTAAAATTAAACACGAAAGATTTTTTTAACTCAAAAGAATCTCCGTAAAAGGGGCCTCAATATTTGCAACAGATGTGCTCTCTGTGAAAGAGAAAGTGAAGATGTCAACCACGTATTCTTCTGTTGCAGTTTCATCTCCAAATTTTGGAATGTAATAGTGTCTTGGGTCCTAGCTGAGCAATTCCTAGAACAGTCGAGAAGTCCTCTCCTATGCCGGTACAGAAAAGGTTTAGTAAAGGCTTGAACTTTGGTTTGGAACACAGTCCCTACGACAATATGGTGGTCCATCTGGAAGGAAATGAAACGGAAGAATTTTTCAAACAAACTAGAAATCCGTGATTACTGTGAAGCTTAGATGTATCTCTCTACTATCTTTTTGATGCAACATGGCTGTAATAACTGATGTAAAGTGTTTAGATGCCAATAAACGCTTTCAGCTTGGTATGCAATATGTGATTGAGGCATAGTTGTTGTATTACACAATGTGATTACTGTAGCTATTCTCTTGCTGTAACAGCATACTAGCTGGACATCAATAAAATTACCTTTATCTATCCCCCCAAAAAAAAGGAAAAACAGAAGCATTCTTTTTTGGCCTAGATTCGAATGTTAGTCTAGAAGTCTGCAAAGAATTACACCTTGCATAAATCACTCTCTTCGCTATGTATCATTTTTGTTAGAGCAGAGAGTGAGCGGTGTGGGGTTACTTTTATGAACATTCAGGTGTAAGGCAATTGTGTAGTCTTTAGATGATATTGTTGTTTATCTTTCGTTGCTTTAAATTCTCTTAAACAATTTTGTTAAAACATTTTGTTCAATGTCCCATGCAGCACCAGACATTAGTAAGGAATTAAATCCCGATGTACCTCCATTAACTCTTGATCCAAGTCAGTTTCGTGGTACCATGCGGCAGGCGAAGAGTGAGACCAACTCTGATTGCTGGTGTTCGCCAAGTGGTTCTGGGTTCATGATCAGAGGGAAGACGTACTTGAAAGACAGTACAAAGGTAGCTTTTCAAACTTGAAAAATTATCTATTCGAATATTTGAACTAAGTTTTCACTTTTAGTTATACCAATGCTGGAGATGTACAAGTTTCAGAATTTTTTTCCAGCTTTCTAATTAATCACAAGAGTCGCCTACTTAGTAGTGTTCAGGACAAAAAAGCAAAAACGCCAAGGGTATTATTGCCTCATAAAGCATTGCACCTTTGAACAATTAGTTTTTTATTTATTGTTCATAGTGAAGGCAGAGCCATCTTTTAAACTCCTTGCTTACCTCATAGTTTAAGTCATGGTAGTAGTTGCTTGCATAATTGATTACTGGTGTTGAACTTTTATTTGGCTCAAATAATTTCCATTTAAAAAATTAAGCTCGATTGAATCATAGTAATCGCAACTTTTTCAAGGTCACCGGTGGAGATCCCCTGCTCAAGCTTATCGCAGTTGATTGGTTCAAGGTGGATGAATGCATCACAAAGGTTGCTCTGCATCCTAAGTGTCTAGTTCAGGTAAAGAAGAATTGCTTATTTCCTACCTGCATTTTGCTTCTCCTCTTAGATGAATTCATTGTGTTAGTCAAATTATTAAAGTGAACAAATTATTATATACTTCACATTAATGTACCATACACTGAAATTTTTGCTTATCTAAATTTCTTCAAATCTTGCTGAGAGGATATGCTGTTGCTAATTATCTCCTATAGTAAACTGAAGATGTAATCGGATGGCTCCTCATATGGAGCTAACACTGGGATAGATTACGCTCAGATACCTGACTTTTAAGGCGAATCATTCTTGACTCTTGCATGATTATTGAAATTAGAGTTGCACAAACACTGCCTGTAGACTTACTTGTAGTTTTGTCTCTTTGAAGTCGCTGCAAACTTTGTTGTATGATGGAAAACTTTGTTAAGTTTTACATATTTACTTGAAAGGAAAAGAAACAGAAAATACATGAAAAGGATAACGCCAGAACTCACTTTTCTAGCTTTTTATATTTAGTCATGATTAATGATTATAAGTATTGCTGTCTGCATTATCAGTTTGTCCCCTGAGCACCATAGAATAACACTGTTTCTTGCTAGTGTAATTTGTTCCTCATTATGAGGTCATCAATGTTCTTAACTGAGAATGTTCGGCCACTGATGGCTAGTTTTTGCACTGAAGTATATTTTGTCTATCCGATCTTATTTCCTGATTCTATTTAGCTGCTAAGCATAATCGTTGCTAACAGTGTTTTCCTAACTTCAGTCTGAAGCAGGGAAGAAACTTCCATTCATACTCGTAATTAACCTCATGGTACGTCTTTTTGGCTTTTCCCTTTTCTAGTTTCTAATAGACCACGGTATACCAAGCACTTTCTGAATTTATTCATAATATTCTGTCTCATTAGGTTTTTCATATGACTCGTTTCATTTCAGCTGTTTAAAAAAAAAACGTGAAAATTACAAAAGTGGTTTTAAAAGGAAAGGACAGCGTTTGGGTCGTTAACCAGAAAATGCAACCTTGCTGAATAAAAGTTCATTGTAAGAAATGTCACTGATTCTGTTCTGGCTTGGTTTTCAGGTTCCGGCTAAACCAAATTACAGCCTGGTTCTTTATTATGCTGCTGACAGACCTGTAAATAAGAATTCATTGTTGGGTAAATTCATTGATGGAACTGACTCTTTCCGTGATTCAAGATTCAAACTGATTCCAAGCATTATTGAGGTATCAGTTTCTTTGTCAGTAGCAGACTTTTTTCTTTACACTCTATTGCTAATTGCTTCTGATCACAGGGGTACTGGATGGTTAAACGTGCCGTGGGAACTAAAGCTTGCCTATTGGGAAAGGCAGTAACGTGCAAATACCTTAGACAAGATAACTTTCTGGAGGTTAGGTTCCAAGTTCATTTTCTTGACTTAGATATGGCATGTCAAAAAAGATTTTCTTCGAGATAGATATTATAGGAAAAGGAAGAAAATATTTCTCTTGTGCTCGGACTTTTATGCTTACACGGTTTTGCTGAACTACTGAGCTCAAGTGGCTTTCCTTCAATACATGCGCAGATTGATGTGGACATCGGTTCGTCATCTGTGGCAAGAGGTGTTATTGGTCTTGTACTGGGATATGTGACAAGCCTTGTCGTTGATCTTGCTATTTTAATAGAGGTATGTCATTCTTCTTCATTAGATATGGTCCATTTGATAAGTTCTTACCGAAGAAGGAGCTTGGCTCGATAGGAGTAAAACCATCTAATCTTCAAGTAGTTCAGAATGACCCACCAAAGGTAAGTAAGCCCTCCATCATTCACCGGAGGTCTCAGGTTCGAGCCAGGGGGAAGTTGCACTATCCTAAGGGTGGTCAATTGACATGTTTATATAGGTTAAATGTTAGGTTTTAGAGGTATATTACATATATTGAACACCCTTTCAAGTTTGAACACCTTTGGGAAAATTTCTGACTTCGCCATTGGACTTCGAGCCCTAGAATGGAGTCGCCTTTAGTAGCAGGCGCTTTATCCCCAAAAATTGGATTTTTTGGCGCGTATCCGGATTAGTAGGGCTCCAGAGGGGGCACTAAAAATTGCGTAGGAAACCAATAAAAGAAATTTTAGAATGACAACTTTATGACATGTTGCTTGATTAATGCTTTCTCTACCCCCCCCCCCTCCCCCCCCCCCCCAACCATGCACAGGATATAGTGATTTTGTTGTTTTCCTCTCCCACCATTGTGTTTGAAATGCTTACATCCAAACCTAAAACACGATAATCATAAATTACCTAATAATACTAAGAGTCGTGTGTCAACTCAATCATTCGCTGTCAAGCCAGAGACAAACAGTAAAAAGAAAAGTGAAATATTGTGAAACTGCTATGTTATGTGAATGCCTATGTAAAGACAACAACAACAACAACTACCCAGTATATTCCCACAAAGTGGGGTCTGGGGAGGGTAATATGTAGACGGGCCTTACCCCTACCCGAAAGGGCAGAGAGGCTGTTTCCAATCGACCCTCGGCTCAGTGAAGTAAAGGAACAACAAAAACAAAAACAACAAAAGAGCATTAGTAACTTCAACATAAATAGCGTAAATAATTATCTAAACATAAAAACCTAAAAATTAAAAAACATAAAAACTATAAATAAAATAGCATGCAATAATATCAGACAGTAACTAGCATAAGACAAAATCCAATACACAAATCATCTATGAATAGCCCTGCCAAGCCTCACCCAACCCCGGGTGAGGATTATGAAGAACTCTAGGGGCCCCTATCCCACAACCCTTATACTAGACCTCCATACTTTCCTATCTAGGGTCATGTCCTCAGAAACCCGTATTCTAGCCAAGTTTCATTTAGTAATGAACGAGTTCTCGAAATCATTGTTTATATCCGTAAATAGTTCAGTTGCAGTTGTTATTCTCTTACAATTCATGTCACTTGCACATGACCATGTTATACACACATTTGCAGGCAAATGAAGAGGCTGAACTCCCTGAATACATTCTTGGAACTGTTAGATTAAATCGGGTGAAGGTCGATTCTGCTGTGCCGTTGGAGGGCTGAGATTCTTTCGCTAGTCAGGGTCATTAATCCCCCTTGATATCGAATATAGTGGAGTCATTATTATTAATTTGTGTAGTAAAATGTTATCCCAACTCATTTGGGACTGAGATGCAGTTGTCAAAAATGATATACCAAGAACAGAGCAAAATCGCATGTTGTACTAAGAAACCCTGATTCTTGAAACAGTTGTAACTGAGATGAGTGTTGTAGTGAATACTAAAAATCCCTATTTCATGACATATGTGGTGATTGTCACTCCTTTATGTGAAGTATTAAACATTAAGAATAATTTGCCTTACCCCATAATGCAATCTAACTCCACTTATATGAGCTTTGGTAAAACATAATCGGTGCGTATGACCTAGGGGTCACGGGTTTAATCCGTGGAATCAGTCATTAATACTTGATGAAAAGAAGAGTTTACTAGACATATGAAGAAGAAAAAAGAATGCAATAAATTTGCCTAACTACACTTTACCTAATGCTTTATATTGTACTTCCTCTCTATCAATTTATATGAATGTTACGACCCTAGTTCACCAATTGTGAACCTGGCATGACGGCATCCAGTCTTCGCGACTAGGTAAGCCTGAGACATTCAGAAATTAGACAGTCTTCGCGGAAGCAATAGTTTAAAACCTAAATGACGTAAGATAATGTATAGAGTGCCGCCTGACACATACATGTCAACTCAATATAACATAAAAACCTCCAAGACCCGGAAACCCACGGGCAACACAGGCTAAGAGTAAACATATTACCGTCCTCTAGCATCCCGAAGTATCTAAATCAAATGAGAATGCGAAAGAAAACTATAAACTACAGGTAGAATAGAGGAAGTCGTCGGCTCTGCGGACGCGGCAGATGCATACCTCAAGCCTCCAAAACAACTCCAAATCCCTTATAGCGCGCCTCACCAGATGTACCTGGATATGCACAACAAAAGTGTGCAGAAGGGTAGCATGAGTACACCACATCGGTACTCAGTAAGTGCCAAGCTTAACCTCGATGGAGTAGTGACGAGGAAGGTTGAGACCCTACTGAGAGGAATATAAGAAATAATGTAAAAATAAATAACAGAAGATAACGCACTAAAACCTAATATCTAACAAGACCGTAATAAAAGAAACAGAGCGGCTACAAGTACAAACTACAAACACAAAGCAATTCACTCAACAGTCAAGATCTCCACCAGGAGCTCGGGGAATCGAACCCGCAGTCCACCTTATCAATATCCGAGGATCCCCGGGAATCGAACCCGCAGTCCTTCATACCAGTACCAGAGGATCTCCGGATGGAACCCTCAGTCCTTTATACCAATAACAGAGGATCTCCGGTAATTGAACCCGCAGTCCTTTATATCACTATCAGAGGATCTCCCGGGAATTGAACCCGTAGTCCGTCATGCCAGAATCCGAGAATCTCCAGGGAATTTAACCGGTAGTCCAACATACCAATAACAGGGGGATCTCCCGGGAATTGAACCTGTAGTCCCAAACGTAAATACTTCACAACAAGTCAATATTTAACAGAAAGAAACCAAATATAGCAACAATGTAAAGGTCTAGGCCTAGCATGCTCACAAAGAGGGCATGTATTTGCAATTTAGTCAGATAGAGCAAATAAATTACTAACATGCTTTTCCTAAGCTAAGCAAGTAGAATCACATTTTTAACAGTTAAATGCACGAAGAAACACAGTCTAAATAAGTCAAGTAAGGGGAATTTTCAGAAATTAGCACAAGTACACGCCCGTCAGCTCACGCACGAGGCCATTAAACAACAATTAATATATCCTAAGGGGAGAGATCCCCCACACAAGGTTAGACAAGCCACTTACCTCAATTTGGTACAAAATCGCTAAGGAACAACGCTTTTTTTACGAGTATCCGACTCTGAGTGGCCCAAATCTATTTAAACCAATTACATATTGTAAATAAACATCGCAAGCAACTGATTACATTATTAAAATTAAAGTTAAGGCGCGAAAATAGGTGAAATGACCAAAATGCCCCTCAGGCCAACTTCTCATAATCGAATAATTTTCACATTTTCAGAAACCTCGTACTCTCACAAGTCTAACCATATAAAAATCTTCCAAATCGGAGGTCAAATGCCCCTTCAAATCATCAAAGTTAGGTCTAAGAACTTTACCCCAATTTTCATTCAAAAATCGAAATTGAAGGTTGGATTTGAGATTAGATTAATGAGTTTTAGTCATAGAAGAGTAGAGAATCGCTACCCAGTGATTTCCTTTGAAAAGCCTTCGAAATTGCTTCCCGATCCGAGCTCCCTAACCTTGAGTTTTGGTAAAAATGGAAGAATGGTTCGTTTTGAAATGTTTATATGCTGCCCAGTGATTTGCTCTATGCGATCGCGTGAAATGGAATGCGATCGCGCAGAAGGAATTCTGAAGGCCGTGAAAATGAACTATGCGAACATATCCAAAGGAGTACGATCGCAGAGAAGAACCAAACGGGGATATGCGATCGCAGAAGGTTTAATGCGATCGCATTAAAGGAAAACAGGCCCAACTCTAAGGACTCTATGTGATCGCAGGAGAGTCTATGCGATCGCATAGAAGGATTTGTCTGCAACACCAACGGCAGAAATCTGCAACACTTTAAGTTTCGGAATTGCTCCGTTGAGCATCCGAAACACACCTGAGGCCCCCGGGACTTCAACCAAACCTACGACCACATCCCACAACATCATTTGGACTTGTACCAATCCTTAAACCACCTAAAACAACGCCGGAAACACGAATTAAGCAATGATTTGGACTTAGAAATTTCAAAACTTAACCAAACTCGCTTCCGACTCAATACCTATCCAAAACACGTCCGAATGACCTGAAAATTTGCAGACATATCCTAAATCACCTAACAAAGCCGTTGCAACTCTCGAAATTCCATTCCGACCCTCGGATCAAAAATTTACTTTCGGACCAGAACTTCAAATTTCTAACTTTCGACATTCATAGCCTAATTGAGCTACGGACCTCCAAAATACGTTCCGAACATGCTCCCCACCTCGAAATCACCTAACGGAGCTAACAGAACCATCGATTTTTCATTCCCAGGTCTTCTTGACACTGTTCTGGTTATGGACCATTTTCCAACACTTAAGCTCTCATTTAGGGACTAAGTATCCCAAAACACTCCGAATTCTATTACCAAACATCCCGGCAAACCAAAATAGCAGAAATGAACTTAGGGGAAGCAGAAAATGGGGAAACAGGGCATAAATTCCAAAGACGACCAACCGGGTCGTCACAATGAACCTATTTCCTTTTTAATTCGTGCTAAAAAGAATGACTTCTTTGTCTATTTGGAAATAATTTATCCTTATGCAATGATTTATAGTCACACAAAATATATGTGCTTCATTTACATCAAAAGTTCAAAAGGTTTCTCTCTTTTTTAAACTCCGTGGCCAGTCAAATGAGTTCACAAAAATTGAAACGGAGGGAGTACCTATTTTTTATTTGCTTAAATAACTTTGATAGGCAAGAAATGTCCAAAGGTCACCTTATTTGGGGGTTCCAATTAGAAAAAAGGTGTTGCGGGTTCATTTCTCAATCAGTTCAGGTTCATGGGAGAGCGGTCAAGGGTGGAAGTGCGGTGGAGGGTATGACGGCCCTTCTACTCGGTACCATCCGATCACTAAGGCCAACTTCCTTCTTATGGATTCTATTAAGGGCAAGAATGAAACTTGTAATATTGAAAATTCTGTGCATAACAGATCCGCCTATCTACTTAAATTAAATATTAAGCTTTATATTTTTGATGAAGTATGAACTCGTGATGTGCGCTCGGCTCAACTAACGAAATACGTATTACGACTCTCCTCGCGCTGAATCAAAACCTTGCCAAACATATTTCTGATCTGCTTAAATATCCCTTTAATATTTTTTAACTTTTTTATAATTGATTGTTATTGTTTTAACCTTTTGGTTGGTGGGTTGTGTTTGCCTACACATTCGTTTCTTTCTGTACCCACTAATTTTGACAAAATCACATATTTTAGTGCCGATCTTTGCACCACCATTTTCTCCATTTAAATTGGAGAAAGTCTTACTTTATATCTATTAAGCCTAAATTATTTATCTTTTAATATTTATACCTAAATTATTTATTATTTTTATCCAATCGGTCCAATTTATTTTGCCCGGCCCAAGCTACCCATTGTCGTTAAAGCATTATCTTCAATCTTTACACTAGATTAAAGAAGAGAATTCAGTCCACCTATTTCACCCGGCCCAAACTTCTCACGTTTTCCTTCGTCCTTTAATAGTTAACAGTAGACTAGAGTACAATTTTCAAATCTTCATAACCAACCAATGAGAACGCAAAATTCACCCACATTCGAGTTTTTTATTTTTTCTTTTGATTCCGTTCTATCTCTTCGTCTAGTACCTATTTTCGGGTGACATTTTTTCTTCGGGTGAAATATTTGCTTCTGAAAGTACATTTTAGTGAAATTGGATTTTCAAAATCATAAGATTTTTATGTTTTCCTTTGTACTTTTGTGTATCAATGTCTATGGGTTGTTATTTTCTCAATGGGTCGGAAGCATTGTGCACGTAGATAGTGGCGCCGTGGACAATATCATTCTTCAACACAAGTAGCTGCTGAATCCGTTGCCTCAGCCATGTCTGGTCCTAGTTTTTCCTTATTTTCTGATTCTTAGTCTCTATTTAGTCGTAACCCTATCAGTAGTCATGTTGAAAACATAACTGAAAATGTAGAATTAGAGAGTGGAAAAGGCAACAATATTAATGCTTCGTCAGTCAATGAAACTCCCTACTTGTCATTACCCGACACAAATCCCGAACCAGTGATAGGAGGTGTTCCTGTGACTGATAAGGAAAAAGGTAAAGTTGTTGAGGATTATGAGTTAGAGTGAAGTCGACGTGAATCCATGCCTAAAACAGAGACTCAACCAGTAGATGTTGTTTGTAGCGATGATTCTCAGTTAAAGAAGAAAAAAATTGGTATCGCATCCAAGAGGTAATTTCCTTGCAATTATGATCTGTGAGATTTTGAATTTATAGTATATTGTTATTTTTGATTTCCTGTTATGCTTTTGTATTATATTATAGTTATAGTCAGTTGTGTTAATTTTAAGTGAATTCTATTTCTTCAAGTTCATTTTGTACATTTAAGAGAACTGTTGTAAATTAATTACGATTTTTATTTATCTGTTTATTTCAGCTATCCGTTTCATCAATGTTCAGTGTGAAGTAATAGTATTTATAGCTGTCAAAATCAATCACTAGATGATTAACTAAGAAAAAATCAAGTACCAGCGCACAAGCGCTGGTACTGTAACATTAGTGCCTTGAATATGTAGCTATCTTGTAGTGCAATTTGATGTGAGTTTATGCTATTCTTTTACTTCCTTGATAATTTCAAGAATCTACAAGATGAAAAGTATTTTGCTACTATCCTCTAAAATATGTATTTGATAGAATAGTTTTCAGATACTGTAGATTTAATAGCTAAGTTTCTTTTGGCTTTCCCTCCCTAGTAATATTGAATATGCATCTTCAAATGAAACAACTTAAAGTAATTTTATGCATTGATGGTCACTTGGTATTGTCGCAAATTGTTCCCACACTATTTTCCTTTTGTTTCTTTATAAGTAAAATGTCATGTCTCCATGTTCAAGACTATTGGACATAGAATTCATTTAAATGATAGTTCTAACCTTTTGGACATATGCTAGAGAATGCGAAAAACCTGCTTGATGGTGTTCAATCTTCACTCTTATCCTTGCATTTATGTTCTTGATGCAATTGTTGCGTAACTAGTGTTTTGTTGCAGTGGAAATGGCACGTATAATGTTTCCCATAGAAGTCTTGTGCCTATAGACATAGTGTATATGCGTTATGTGATAATTTTTATAGTTATAGACAGTTGTTGGAACAATCCCGTACTTGTTAGTTGTAGTTGAATCTAAGAAAATTTGTGCATAATTTGTGTTGCTGCATCAGTTATATTCTTCGAAGATTTTGGTTCAGGTATATTAGTGTAGTAGAACTATATACAATCAGGTATACCGATATATCATTTGGATATCATATTGTATTTGAGTACCTTTTTTCCTGCAGCAACTTGATGTAAGTACTGACATGAGTTGCAAAGCGTGCGCATTTTGGGTATCACATTGTATTTGATGCACCATTTGTATTTCTGTGCATATTTTATTTTAGCCATATTAGTACAATACCACTATATACCAGCGAGGTATACAAATATAACATTTGGGTATCACCTTGTATTAATGTACCTGATGATGTACAGTAACTGCATGTAAATGTATATTATACTTCAATACAGACATGAGTTGCAAAGCTTTCCCATTTTGTTAACGAAGTATATACAAATATTGCATTTGTGGCACCACTTCTATTTCTGCACATATTTTGATACTAATAAGATATACAGATATACCAATAAGGTATACAGATATACTACTTGGGCATCACATATATATTTTAGCATCTTTTTTCCTGCAACAACTAGATGTAAATGCACCCTACTTTTATATACTAAAATAG
Organism: Nicotiana benthamiana; assembly: GCA_034376525.1. NCBI lineage: Eukaryota > Viridiplantae > Streptophyta > Magnoliopsida > Solanales > Solanaceae > Nicotiana > Nicotiana benthamiana. Next base: position 132,620,295 of record CM067335.1, read on the forward strand.
AAAATAGACAGATTCTTATTGAAAATATAAGTAGCCATACAAATTTGTTGCCAAAAAGTAATTTCGCAAAGAATCAACATACCAAATATATGTTTAGTGCAAGAAATGCATTTTATTTCTTTGCAATTCAAATACTATGATTCTACGATATATGAGTTCTATAAAAACATTGAAGCATTATATCAATCTCTCTTTGGAATATTTCGGCATGTTCTCCGGCTGTGTCCTTTTCTCCCGCATAGTGCACATGTAACTATGTTTCCTTCCCAACCTCCTATGCCTCTCTTCTTTTTAGATCTTCCTGGTTTGATTTTTCCTTTTGGTGGTAGTACCACTTGCGAAGAGACATGTTCTGAAATTTGCCACATTGTTTTATCAGGAAAAGAATTTACTGGTATCTCATATGTTTTCAGCAACTAGTCTATGATGTAGATCCGAGCAATACTTGTATGAATCTATATGGAATTTTTGTATAACTGCCATCGCACGTGGACATGATATCGTCTAGCTGAAACCTCCCACAAGTGCAGTTTCTTTCATGCAGGCGCACTGTATTTCTTGTTTGGTCATCAATTACTAAATGTAAGAATTCAGTTGATGGCAACACCTAGTATAATTTTAATTAAGAAAAGTCATTAGCTATATGAAGTAACAGTATTTTTTAAATAACAATATTCAGTTGTTTAGTGAAATCACTAAGTTAAAGAGTAAAAATTCAGTACATGCAGTGTTTTTATGATTTTGAAAATGCATATCGTCATCGTCCGTGATAAGATAGTATTATCTACCAATATTTTTTCATACTTTGCACCAATCTTCTTAAATGATTCCATTATATCCTTCTGACTGGAGTAATTCCATTTTTGAATTAATGTTGTCATAAAGTAAAGCAAATTCACAGCTGGGGAGGTCTCTTGCGTGCTTATTTCCAGCATTTACTGATTTCGCAATATTCGATGTCATGGTCATGGTTCTATTTGCCTTGGAATGCGCTCGAAACCATTTATCATATCCAATATCTATCAGGTATGTTTTTACTCTACTATGAATAGCTTCTAACTCTGCCATATGCATGTTGAATTCTTCAACAATGTATATTCTTTCTAACGCAAAGTATACTTCTTTGATTAGTTTTTGGCTCTTCCTGAAGTTTTTCTTTATGTTGTTCCATAGATGGAACATTCATGTCCAATGAGGGACTTCTGGATAGACAATTGAAGTTGCTTTCCATATATCATCATGCTTGTCTGATACAATACACATTCCATCCCTCTGTCCATAGATTTCTCTGAACTACATAAAGAACCACTCCCACAATGCATCATTTTCCAAATCAACAATTGCATATGTGAGGGGTAGAACCTATTAACCAAAACAACTAAATATCAATTACAACACACTATATTAATTTAGCATTTGATATAGTAGTATAGTCATAGGTAGGTGCATGTGTGTAGCAACACAACTATATACTTTGTTGGTATAATTGTATACCATATTGGTATCATATAATATTTGAAATTTTTTTTTGTTTCTTTAAGTGAATATAATTGGATTGTACAAAAAATATTAATTTAGTATTTCATATAGTAGTATAGTCATAGGTAGGTGCAGGTGTGTAGCAAAATAATTATATACTCTATTGGTATACTTGTATACCATACTGGTATCAGATAATATTTGAAAATATTTTTTATTTCTTTAATTGAATGTAATTGGATGTATTCTTACCCTCTGCTTCTTGCATGTAAGCCGTGAATATTTTTCCCTCTATATGTTGACTTTAACAAACTTCCATCAACTACAACTGTTGGCCTACAATAGACCCATCCTCTAATCGATGCATATATAGCTATAAATGCATACAAGAAGCTCCCATCTCCTTCACTGTGTAGTCGTGTCACTGATCCTGGGTTAGCGTACTCTAACATATAAAGATATGTTGGCATTTTCTTGTATGACTCACTTGGTGTTCCTATCAATAATTGTATTGCTTTTTCTTTTGATCTCCATGCTTGTATGTAGCTTAACTCCATACTATATGCTTTTTGGATGTCTCTCTAGATATCTGTTGGTGTATATATGATTTTTGGGTCAACAAGTTTATCTTATACCACAGCTGCAACAAAAGCTGAGACAACTTACTTTTTTGAACAAAATCTCTTATCAGATAAACAACTGTGGACATAATTGAAATCCGTCACTTTGAAAAGATTTGATGCTCGCAGGCTTGATGCTTTAAGTCTCCAAGTGCATCTTTCATCCACGCATTCAAGGATATACATGTTTATAATATAAATATAGTTATGTATCATGTTTACCATACATATATACTATATTGGTATTGTATTTTACTGATAATAACAAAGACAAACCAATACAGTTATATACTTGCATAATATACTGATATAACATACTTATATACTATACCAGTATTACTGATAAAAGAACACAGACAAACCAATACAATTCCATACTCACATAGTATACTAATGTAGCATACTTATATACTATATAGGTATCACATAGTTTTTTACTTGAAAACATGCAGACGAACCTTCTTGGGTATGATTTATGAGCCCGATATTGACATTTTTCTCTAGCGGCATACTGTTTCATAACGAGAGCCAGCAGGTTCTTGTCTTTATAAATTTGTCCTTTTTCAACATTTGATGAAATTGATCAGTTATGATGTTTGCAGCATCAAGTTCTAAAATGGCGTCATCTCCTTCTTGCACATCAAACGTAGTAAACATATCAATGCTATCAAATTTTGCAATTTCTGATGAAATTGGAGCAATATCAAAACTGTAGATGTTTGTAGCTATAGTGCTTTTAGCAAACGACACACATAGGGGAAGTGTTGTCATCCCTGCACTTGATTTTTTCAATTCCATGTAAACACTAACACTCATATCGCTACAAATTGTAATTGGTGGATATCCTTGAGCAATAACATACTGAACAAGTGTTACTGTCCTTTTGCAGTTGCTTTGCAATTTCTCTGAAAAGTTGTTCAAATTTCTAATAGGTCTATTTTAGAATTGCATCAACATGAAAATTTATGAAATTATTGTTATCATCCCATTCTCCGCTATGCTGCAATAGAATTGATATATTTTCCATGATTCTGAAGTTATAATCACTTTTTAGTCCAAAATTAAATCTCAACAATGCAAATTTCAACAGTGTTGATGTCGAATATTAATTTCAACAACAGATTTTTCGAAATCAAATCTCTAGATCTTCAGATCTCCAAACATAGATTAGAATTTTCAGCTAAAATTCAGAAGTTTAGCTCCGAAATAACAGCGAAATCAAAATCTCAAAACAATAGCGAAATCAAAATTCGAAAACAAAATGCGAATTAGCATCGTCGATCTGTTTGTTCACACTTAGTGATCTTCAAATTAGGGAATATCGGTGAAATCTCAATTTTGTGTGCTGATTTGCTGAAATTTTGAGCAGTTTTTGGTTTTTTATAGGTAAGGCATTACGCGTGGGGTAGTTATTTTGATATTCTCATTTATTTATTAAATGGGTAGGATATTATAATTATTTAGTAGGTAGAATTATTTTATGTGTAGGGCAGGGTAAATAGTTTCGTGTTTATAGGTACTCTTGTCTTTTTCTCTTTAAATTGAAGGGCCACTCTCAATACTAAAAGAGAGAACTTCATTTATAGCTCATCGGGTAAAATAAATATTATCCGGTAGCTCAAAATTATAATATGTATTTTATAACCCAAAAGTAATTCTAGTGGATAGCCAATGAACTATATATCTAATTCACAACCTCTGTAAAAGAAATGGATCTTACAAAGGAGATTAAATCTCCAGCATAACAAGTTCATAGTAATAATAACACACAAACAAACACAGGTTTACTGGAGAAATAATTTCCGGCCCGAAATAGATTAGCTAGAAAACTTCACTGTCGTTGAAAAAGCTATATACCGGCTAGATTTGCCGAAATTCAAATTAGCAAGCAAACCATCTTTCAGATCTAGCTTTTTATAATATCAAAATCCCCAAAATAGTAAATAAAATGAGAAGAAAGAATTGCTGGATTTAATGGAGGGTCGTAGATGTTTGAGTTTTCGTCCAGATCTAAAGCCAACGAGATCGAGCACAGTGGGTTAGACTGACTGAATTTTGATTTTAATTTCACGATAAAGTTCGATTTTAGAAATGATGTGACGCCTTGTTTGAAGCTCCAGAATTACATAAGGAAATTTATATACGGTGAAATCGGAAGGTCTAATTTCTCGTCATCGAGGCACCTCAAAAAGCGTTCCTTTTTATGTTTTTACAAAGATGCAAGTTTTGAGTTTCTACTTGGGTTCAATCTGATGTCTTTCCTTCTCTCATTCTTCCTATTTATTTACCTTTTTATGTTTTTGAATCCACTAATAGAAAATCATTCACTGGTTTCACTCCTAAAATCTTGTCACTCTCTATTCTCATTGCTTTTTTATTAGGTTTTAATAACCTTTTATTTTCTTAGGGTAATTCTTATCTTCCCGTTTCAAAAAATTCTCTTGTTTTATCTTCACAATTAGTTTTCACTCTTATCACTTCCGTAATTATTGTCAAACAAAAAATCACATATGCAAATCTCAATTGTGTTATTTTGTTCAATGTAGAGGTAGACCATATATTACATTTTTAGATTGTATTATACTGGAGAGCAAATCTTTTTTGAATATTGGTATATTATAAAATATATACAAAATAAACATTCACTATACAAAATTATAAAATAGACTGTCACTGTAAAATTTATATACAATAGACTGTCACTATACAAAAATAAATTATCATTATTCAAAAAATATACTAAATAGACTGTTACTATATACAAAATAGACTATCATTATATAAAAAAATATACTAAATAGACTATCATTATACAAATTATATACAATAGACCATCACTATACAAAATATATATATAATAGACTGTTACTATACAAAAATATACTAAATAGATTATCCCTATATAATTTATATATGCTAGACCGTCATTATACAAAATATTTACAAAATTTGTCACTATATAAAATACAAAATATATACAAAAAATTGTCATTATACAAACAATATACAAAATAGACTGTAACTATACAAAAATATATAAAATAGATGTAACTATACAAATATATACAAAAAGACTGTCACTATATAAAAATACATGTACACTCCAAATACACAATCTGCACACATTACAGATATAAAATTATATATAATTTATATACACTATGTTTACATATTAGAAAATACACATTATATACAATTTTGATACATGATACACTCCAAATACACAGTGTGCACAAATTATAAAATTGTATATAATTTATATACACTATGTTTACATATTAGAAAGTACACATTTATATGATTTTTAGCTAATACTTATCATATCCAGAAGTACATTTAAAAAGACAAAAAAGGATTGCTCTATTGTGTCAGGTAGGGATCGAACCTACAACCTTCATTTTAGGAAACAAGTGCTCTATCTACTGAGCTGCAAGCGCTTGTGTTGTCATACTTATTCCTTTTGGCTATGATATACAATTTGGGAAGAAAGGTTATTTTTTATAAATATGACAAACTATAGGCTATTAAAATTTTGAGGGGCTATAAAGAATAGTTTACGTTTCTTTTCCTCAAAAGATTTAAAGGAAGTGAATGCGAATGGCAATATGGCATTGCCTTTGATTTGAGCTCCAACCCTGTATGTATATTTTTTATACATGACACCGCCTCTCCCCCTCCCCACACATAGTGGTTGTGTATATTTTTATTTTAATTAACAACCATTGTATTTTAAATTCTTGTAGTACGTAAGTTATGTTTTCATATTATCAATCCAACTCTGTAAATGATTACATGTACTTAGCTTATACCACATAGATGTTCAACAAAAGGTGGTTAATGGGTCAATCGGTCCGGGCTGGGTTGGATTTTGTCAGACTCGTTCGGGTTCCGGTCCGGGCCGGGTCGAATAGTACCGGGTTCTTAAGGGGCCTGGTTGGTTCGGGTTAAAATTGAACCATACTGGTTACGGGTTGAAAGGGGCCGGGCCGGGCCTGGTTTAGTATATTTTCAATTTTTTTTGAAATTAAGTATAACTATTAAGTTATAATTATATTAATACTTTGTAATCATTGAATGAAATCATGAATACAAGTAAGACGGGAAAAATTTGCACTTATTGCAAGTGCTACTTTATTTCTCAATTTCAAATTAATAAGTAGAAAATAAAATGTTTACATTTTTTCCAACAAGTAAACTAGTGAAGTAGTAATTTCAAATGTTTTGCATCGCCTTAGCAAGTTCATCATAATCAATATGAACTGATTGACCTTCTTCTGGGGAATTAAATTCCGATGGGTTTCCATGGGTTAATATATCTCCAATTTCTTCGTCTTCTGGGCTATCAACATCTTCCTTTCCTTGATTTCTTCGTTCCGATCTAATCCAATCTCTTAAACATACTAAAACTTCCAAAGCATTGCTTCCCAATGAGTGGCGGGTGTCTCCAAGTTGTTGTCTTGCTTGGCTAAATGCACTCTCTGATGCAACGGTAGAAATTGGCACATTCAGCACGTCACGAGCCATAGCGAAAAGAACAGGAAATTGCTTTGCATTTTTATGCCACCATCCCAACGGTGAAAAGTCCTTTGTGCGAGGCTCCTTTTGCTTCTGCAAGTAGAATTGAAGCTCATCAATATTCCTGCTACTGGTTTGAGTGTTAGAAAATGTAGAAAAAATATTATAACTATCAAGGCCTTCATCATCCACATTAGAAGAACTGCTACATTGCATAGCGGGATTAACATTGTCAGAAGCACGAGCAGTATTATCACATTCATTTGCATAATAATTATATAGTTGTTGCAAATATTCATTTAGTTTGTTCATAGAATCATATAAATTTGGGGTTTCAGATTCTCCAGTCTCCATATAAGTATATAAAGCATTCATTAATTGGTGACAATCATACATTTTAATAGAAGGATTTAAAACTGCACCAATTAAGTAAACTGGAGGAATTGGAAAGAAATATTTTTTGAATTTCGCTTGCATACTTACAATAACATCCATATATTTTTCTTTCTTCTTAAATTCATATAGTAGCAAAGAAATTTCAGCTATATGTACTAAAGCCGTAGTAACAGTTGGGTAATATGCGCCAGAAAACACAACAGTAGCAGTATAAAATTTATGTAAAAATTTAACAACATCATTAATGACATCCCAAGTATCACTTGTTAACATACGCCTAGGATCAGTACAATGTGCATTAGCAACTTCAGTTATAGGAAATCTATATTTGTAGCAACATTTTAAAAATATATATGTATAATTCCATCTAGTAACAACTTCGTCTGGCATGAATCTAGGTGTAAGGTTATACTGCATACACTTTGTTTTAAATTCTTTTATTCTAGATTGTCTATTATTTCCCTGAATAACACCTACTGCTCTTCTAACATGAGTAATCTCAACTGAAAATAAATCAAGGCCACTTTTAACAATTAAATTATAAACATGACATTCACACCTAACATGAAAAATATCGTCAAGAGGTGGTTGCAAATGCAATTTTAAAATTGAAACTGCAACATTATTATTTGAAGCATTATCAAAAGACATACACAAAACTTTTTGGTTTAGATTATAAAATTCAACAACGTCAACAATTGTACTACTTATAAACGTAGCAGTATGACTCTGATCTTCATCATATTTAAAAGCGATAATACATTTTTGCATACAAGTATTATCATCTATCCAATGGCATGTAATTGTCAAATAATTATTTCCATTAACAGCATGACTAATATCAGAAGTTAGACATACTCTAGAAGGAAGGTGACTAAACAAATAATGTATGTATGTTTGATATTGTCCATGAAGTCTAAATATATCTGCTCTACAAGTACTTCTAGGGACACCTTTAAATAAAGGATTGTAAATCCTTTGAATATACGTAATAAGATACGATGAAGAAGCAAAAGAAAAAGGTAAATAACCCAAAGTAATCATTTTTGCTAGTTCCTCCCGATCCCTCATTTTATCATATTTTAATAGAGCTCCAGTAGTAAGGTTAATAGTTGTTTGCCTTCCATCCCCATTAACTCCCCATTCTATAGGATGGATAGCCGACATATGTCTAGTAAGTATCTCAGTCCCTCCTAAATTACCTCCGGTCAAATGTTTAAAAGTTTCATTACAAAGTTTGCACTTAACTCTATCAGTACCTTCTATTATTTCAAAAAATTTCCAAACCGGACTTCTTTTTTTACGAGTAGAAGTTGGAGCAACTGGTGGTCTTCTACCCCTTGTAGCACTAGCAACTCCAACTCCAATACTACAAACATTTCCACTACTAGGTGTAGGTGGTATCTCATCTTCTATTCCAATTTCATTATCTTCTATTCCATAATCTTCTTGTAATTGTTCATAATCAATCTCTACATCTTGCAAATTAGGCGATGATTCAGAAACATGTGTTATTGGGTCATTACTATTACTACCAGAAGCTACAGGACTACCTCTATTTTTACTTCCACCCCTACCAGTAACTTTTCTACACGCTCTTTTAGCAGCATTAAACATATTGTAAAAATTAAAATATAATCAAATATGCAATTAAAATATTAAATAAGAGAAAGAGTTGGAGGGAGTGCACCGAATTTGATAATAAATTGAGCACTTGATTACGCAAATTCGGTGTTACCACGAACAAACTTCAAGCAAGTATTTCAATTTTGAACTTCAAGCTTCAAATTACGAATGACAAATTGCGATAAATTAAATTCGGGAAAAGAGTAACAAATAAAATATGTAATCTTGCAAATTGAAGGGAAGAGATAGATTGATAATTTGAGAATTGAGATTGAGATAAGATTTTTGAGTGAAGAAATGAAGAAGAGATGAGGGGGTATTTATAGATTTTAAGAAGGGTTAATATTGTAATTTAATAAATACAAAAAAAATGAAAAATGGCCATTTTTGCAAGAAATCCGTTGGCCAACGGATCTGTCGCAGTTGCCAACGGAAATGTGGGCCATCAATTCAAAATTTCTTTTTTTTAAAAAAAAGTTACCGTTGAACTGGGCCGGTCCGGTCCGGGCTGTACCGGTTCACGGTACTGTTCACTATACCGGGCCGGTCTAGTCCGATTCCGAATAAAAAAATTATTAACAGACCAACCCCATACCCCCTTTGAACCCACCCCAGCCCGCTCCCCCCTACCAGTCCGGTCCGGTCCCGGGTTATACCGATCCGGTCCGGGCCGGTCCCGGGTCAACCCGGCCCGGTTGACGGGTCTATGTTCAACCCTATCAATTTATATGAAATATTTAATTAGAACTGAGGTTTGAAAACATTAAGTTATATGAAGGCAAATACCTAGCAACGCACGAATTTTTTAAAAGGAATTATAGTTCTCTTTTATAAGTGAAACAAACCTAGAGACTACCAACTAGTATTAATATTTCTCACATTTTTTAAACTATGATTTTGAGAAGACGAAATTTAAAACATAGAGCACGTTTTCCACAAAATTCAACACATTTGAGGTTATTCAGATCCAAAAATGAAATTTTGATAAGTACTTATCCTGTGCCAAAGCTCCTGAAATTTACAACCTTACTGTTAGCCCCTAACAATGAAACTTGATGATGGTCGGGCAGAATTCATATCAAGGACTTGTACATTGCCCCTTGACATGGATTTGTAAAAGTGTTGACAAGCAATGTGCAAAGCTGGGTGTGTGCCTAAGTTGGTGATAGACTTAGACAAGTCGGCTAGGCAAGGTGCCTTGAGTTTGGCAAGGCAGCCTTAGTTCGTGGGCATCGGTAATGGAAACAAAGGCATGGAACTTGACAAAGGCATGCGTGGATCAGTGGGACGACTGAGTTTATGGCAAGGCATGGTTATGAATTTATGGGCAAGGCATGGGCCAAAACAAGGCAAGGCAGTAGACTTAACATGGGCAAAAGCTAGAAGGCAAGTGTGCAAGGCATGTGATGAAAGAAGTGTACAGGGCATGTGCAAAGAACATGTACAGTTGACTCTAAGGCTGAAGACAAGTCCAATCTCGTGGGAAGAGTTTGAATTTGAATTCAAAACAGATTGTTATCCTTGTTTGTAGGTTTGTCATGTGCATGGCACTAGGTCTTAACTGCCCCTTTGTAAAACTGCCATAGGCAGGCCCTTTTTTTATATGTGTGTAATTCGTTTGGACAAGGCAAGTAGTATAGTGTGAGCCTTTCCTAACGTGAGTCCTTTTTGTATTCTGCGAGAATAATAAAGGTTGGGTGTTTTACCCGTAATTCTATGTGTTGTTAAGTTTGGCTAAAGTCTGAATTTTCTAAGTGTTAGGCTGTGTGTGCGAAAATTAAGGCTGAGTGGCTGTGTATTTAGCTACTGCCGTGCAGTGTCAATATTGCAAAAATTAGCCCTGTAACAACTGGTATCAGAGCTTGGTCGTGATTTGTGGCCATGGCTGGTGGGTCTACTTCGGATTACATGATCGTGTGCAACGGTTGGAAGCGCTGAGATGTGACGGATGATCCTTTAGACTTGGCAGATCTAATTACTAAGATTTACCGTTTGAAGGATGGCATGGATCAGTTTCGTGATGGTATCAACAAACCTGTGAGGCTACGAATGTTCAAGTTGAAGATCTGAAGAAAGAGATCGAAACTTTGAACACAGAAATTGCTGTTCTTCGAAGGATGTTGGCTACTCCAGGCCAAGTCAATGAAGAACGTTCTAAAGTAAAGATCCCTGATCCTAAGGCGTTTGGTGGAGCGCGTACTGCAAAATAACCGGAGAACTTTCTGTGGGATATGGAGCAATACTTTGTTGCTGCGAAAGTTCCAAACGGGGAGAAAGTCACAATAACAAGCATGTACCTAACGGGAGATGCTAAATTGTGGTGGAGAACTATCATGGATGATGATGAAAATGCGGGCAGACTCAAGATTGATACGTGAGAGAAACGACAGAAAGAAATGAAGGACCAGTTCTTACCTAGCAATGAATCTTGGCTTGCTAGGGATCGCCTGAAAGGTTTGTGGCAAATAGGATCTATTCGTAATTATATTAAGGAATTTACTTCCTTAATGCTGGATATTCAGAACATGTCGGAGGATGATAAATTGCATAACTTTATTTCTCGAATGCAAGCATGGGCGAAATAAACTTAGGAGACAGAACGTGAAAGATCTCCCAAGTGCGATTGCTGCAGCGAATTCTTTGGTGGATTATCACAGTACCCGTACTCTTTCTGAAATTCCTTCTACTTCGAAACCTAAGAAAATGGTAGAGAAGAAAGGGGAATGGAGGAAGGAAGTTCGACAAGAAGTGGTGGAAAAGGGAAAGGCTGTTGATGGACCTGCTAGAAACAAAGGCATTGCAAACAAAAATAGCGATAGTTGCTGGACGTGCGGAGGACCTCATCTTGCCAAAAATTGTCCAAATCGGGAACGGGTTAATGCTTTGCTTGGTACAAAAAATAATCGGGATGGAGAAGGTCGAGAAATTGTTGCTGCCTTAGTGAATCCTTTGCAATTTCTGAATGTTATCTCGTTGGTTAATGCTATAAGCAACGAGACTATCCCTCATTCTTTACTGATGCACATCGAAATGAAAATTGGGGACAATGGTGTGATATCAATGGAAGATACTGGCGCTATACACACCTTTGTTTCTGCCAGTTTGGTGCATAAGTACGGATTGAGTGTGACTAAATGCCCCTCTTACATGAAGACAGTGAATGCCAAAGCACAAGCCATTGTGGGTATGGCTTATGATGTTCCTTTGTATGTTGGGTACTGGAAAGGAAAAATTAATTTGATGGTGATTCCCTTAGAGGAGTTTGGAATAATCCTCGGAATTGATTTTCTGCAGAAACATCGCTTTGTTCCAATGCTTCACTTGGACAGAGTGATGATCATAAATGAAATGACTCCTGATTTTTTGAAGGTTGTTCATCCTTATGGGAAAGAAGAAACTCAATGGAAGGCTTCATTAATTTCTTCCATGATGGTCGAGAAAGCGTTAAAAAGGGGGAGATGATACTTTCCTTGCTGCTGTGGTTTAGGTGAAGCTTGATGTAAAGGTTGAAGTACCGGACCACGTTGCTCAAATTTGAGTAACTTTGCTGATGTGATGCCACCGAAATTGCCTAAAAATCCGCCACCAAAGAGGGATATTGATCATAAAATAGAGTTGATGCCAGGTTTGATGCCTCATGCTCAACCTCCTCATCGTATGACGCCTAAGGAGTTGGCTGAATTGCGTAAACAATTGAACGAGTTTAGACTTCATTATCAAAAGTCTTGTGAGCTTTTCGGCATGTGAAGGAAGGATCCATGATACAGTACATGCAGAAGCTATACGTAGTGCATTGAGTGATGTGGCTTCTTCCAGAAAGAATAGTCCGAACAGTCTGGCTGGATATCATCGGAGAATGAAACTAATGTCATGAACCAAGATGATGCATGTTTAATTTAATCTATCTGTATACAACCCAAATATATATCGGTTCATGTTTCTAACTTTTCTGAGTGACTTATGGTGGATTTCTCTAGGAATATTTCATGCTTTCTAGTTATTATATTTTAAATAATTTATTGAAATCCTAAAGCTTTTAAAATGCATAGATAGTTACATACTAGGTAATTAAGCCTTAATACCAAACTAGTTGGGCCAGATATATATATAAAGAGATTCATTTACCCATGATTTTGCACAAGAAATTTAATTTTATATTCTTTTCAAAAAAAAAAAAGAGACCCATGAATCTTTCTTGTATAAAAGATAAAAAAAATTATCCGCAGGGGAAACTCAAATACATTGAGTAACTCTACTATGTTTAACCTAGCCACTGCATATGAGACCCTTGCAAATGCAAAAGAAATGGATTGGAAAGAAGCAAAGAGAGATGAAATTGTGAAATATCCCTAATAGTGTCAATTAATTCTCTTAATGGCAGGCAAGGAAATGTTGCGAACTAAGAAGAATTAGGCTCTAATAAAGGAAAAAAATACCAAAGTGTGTATGTGTTTGATGAAGCGGTGATAATATCTCTTATAAGATCAAATTTTAATGAAATTCTTGTAGTTTTTGGAGTGTGTCTCCCATGTGGTAGTAATTTATGGTAGTTACTGTATGATATTATTGCATGCTATTTTATTTATGGCTCTTATGTTTAGATAATTATTTACGTTATTTCTACTGGAGTTAATGATGCCCTTTTGTTTTTGTTTTTGTTTTTCCTTTCCTTCACTGAGCCGATGGTCGATTGGAAACAGCCTCTCTGCCCTTTCGGATAGGGGTAAGACCCGTCTACATATTACCCTCCCCAGACCCCACTTTGTGGGACTATACTGGGTAGTTATTGTTGTTGTTGTTGACAGTAATCTTGGAAATATTATGGTGCTTATACTCATGTAGTGAATTTTGTTCATACTACTGATGCATCTTATATCTCTGTTGCTTAATTTGCTTTTTTATTGATATAAGATGCATCAGTAGTATGAACAAAATTCACTACATGAGTATAAGCACCATAATATTTCCAAGATTACTGTCAACAACAACAACAATAACTACCCAGTATAGTCCCACAAAGTGGGGTCTGGGGAGGGTAATATGTAGACAGGTCTTACCCCTACCCGAAAGGACAGAGAGGCTGTTTCTAATCGACCCTCGGCTCAGTGAATTTCCAAGACTACTGTCAAATGGTCCAAATAAGTTCAAATCTTAAGATATTTCCTCTGAAATCTATCACTTTAATGGAAGCAAATCAGAAGGGAAAAAAAGAAAAAAGATCACTGAGTGCATAAATCACCTGGGAAGAGATAGAAAAAGAAGGTAAAGAGCACAGAGCACATTCAGTCGTACAGTATTTCTTTTCTCCATCTTGTCTACGAGACATTTATTAGCACCTGAATTTGAGTTTTAAGTGAATGCAAGATGTATCGGAAATAGAATACATAACAAGAAAAGACATTACTTCATTTTCCCAAGGTGGCCTAATCCTTCAAGTAGTTGCAGTCAAATTGATTACCCTGAACCAACAAAAGAGAAAAACACTTTTCAAGCATTTGAATTTAAAAAAACAAGGTACTCATATCAGATAATGTCGCGAATGGCCTAAATAAGAAGTTGTTGGTTCAAAAATAACCTTTGACAATGTTCTACTTGTTATGAAATAATATAAAGACAAGAACAATAATGCAAGAACAAGAGCAATAGAGAGAATAGAGAGAGAGAAGTATTCTTATTGATACTTAGGGATTGTTAGGGATGTTTTACAATGGTAGAAGACCCCTTTATTTATAGGGAGGGGGATGATTTAGCTACCAAGAATAGAACTCTAGAATCTCTCTAATTATAGACATTCACCTTAAATAGGAGATTTCATAACACTCCCCCTTGAATGTCTATTCAACAATGTGCCTCGTTAAAACCTTGAAACCAAAACCCAATGGGAAAAATTAAAGAAAGGAAAAAGAGTACACATGTTTGAATATGCGCCTATTGGTTGCCTCGTTAAAAACCTCGCAAGGAAAACCCGGTGGGACAAAACCTTGTAAGGGAAAAAGAGTGCAACGCGCATTAACTCCCCCTAATGAGTACATCAATTTATATCCTTGAGCATTTGCATTCAAATTTTGTGCATCGTCTTCAAAACGATCTTTGATAGAGACTTGACAAATCAACCATATTGACTTGAATAAATATTCCGCACCTTGAAATCATCATTCTTGATAGATATGAACATCTTCATATAATGTCGTGGAATAACTCTTCAATATCTCCATAGATGCATTCTCAATGCCATCATGCTTATAGTTATAGCAAGATACATATGTACACAAATTGTACTAAGGATGTGGTACTTCAGGACCAAGAATTGCATATGCTTCAAGCAACTTAAATCTTTCTAGTTAAGTCATATAATCCATATAATAGACTTTAGATGCATATCAAGTTTTCCATGTCATGCTAGACAAATAAGATATCGAAAACTGACTATACATACCTTTGACTTTATACTTTCAAGCATTTGAACTATAGGTTCAAAACTACATGTCTTTCATATGGAATCAATTCTTCTTGAATTGTATCTCTTCCATTTAGTCGCTTTCTTTGGGTCAGCAAATGCGTATAGCATGCTTTGCAATATGTTGCAATTGAATTATCCTTTTTATGAACTTCAGGTTCATATCATGATATTCGGGGATATACATATACAAATGATAATTCATCCCATGTAACCTTTTCTCAAGCGTTTACCATGTCTCCCCCTCATGTTAGTAAAGCTAACTTGTTTCCTCAACTTTGGGAAATCATCTTTGTGCATTATCATGTCAATATACACGGCACATTAATAATAAGATGAAATTATTTGGTTCCTGACTTTGAACCACTTGTGAGGGGAGAATATACTCTCGTATACAACTTATATCAAACTGATATATATAACTTTGTCCTCATAAGAAACAGTTTAGCTATTAAGTGGAAGCACTCAATAATTATCTTGCTAAACCAACTTTGATATAAACCAACTTATCAAGATGAACTATCTTGAGTAGAAAATATGGAAATTATGCTCGAAGTTATATTACTGAGCAATTTACCTCGCAAGCACCGGCCAGGCTGCGGGTTAATAACAATTGCGCATGTAACCATATCATAAATGCATCATATGTGGTATACATGGCAGGTGAATGGACCCATATTCACCTTTGATATTCCAGAATTTATGGGCTTCAACCCGAACTCTTTAGTTGGTCAGTTCATTAATGAGAACAAGTGATACAAGAGAATTCGTAAAGAACTTTCTAGTTCTTTAATATTCACCTATGTGAATTTGCACATCATACTTAAAATGAGATGGCTAACACGAATGCCAACTGAATAAATTATCAATATTGGTAAACTTCAAATTTACACCATGACATGTGCACTTATCAATAAACTTCAGGTTTATTATGACATGGGTTTTTATACCAATAGATATCCACTTTATTGTGGCATTCTTTCTTTTGTGTAGTACAAACTGGAGAACAAAGCGGGTAGCTTTTCATATGCAAATTACCCCGCTACAAGTTGTAGTAATAGAAGATATCAAAGCCTTCCTTTATTTATAGTCTCAATATAATCAATCGCTTTCGCGTGTACTTTGGAAACTGAATAAGTTTCTTTGAGACTTACTACAGCACAATACTCAATTGTGTTTCTCCAACATAGTAATAATTGGCTCTTCTAGAGCTCTCAATTAATTTTGTACTACCACAGATTCATCAACATCCATGTGGTGAATATCTTTCTTAAAGAGAAAGTTATACCATTATGGTCATGTCAAACTTATATGCAAGATATATTTCTTGCATTATCGTTGTCTTTTAATAGTCATATTTCCAAAATACTTTGGCGTACAATAGGTACGTGACCAACGATCATTCATGCCATATATCATCTCAAACCTCCTTCTAGGGGTGAGTGTGGTATATTTAATACCAATTTCATGTTCATATTCTTCCAATAATGAATATGTATTCGTGAATCAAATGTTGTCACATTCACTTCGAGGATATGTGATTTTGTTATCCTTTTCAAATCTATAAATGCGTCAGGCATTTGATTTGCTATTCTTTGCAAATGGATAATCTTTTGTGCCTCTTTCACAAATAGAGGTATGTGGATCAAGATGAGATAATAATGCATTTTTCCACAAAATTTCCCGTTTGGTTTCACCAACTTCTCCCCCTAATTTTGGGAAAAGTGTCTCATCAAATTGACAGTCTGCAAATCGTGCAGTGAACAAATCTCCTGTCAATGTTTCGAGGTAGCGAATAATGGAGGGCGATTCAACCTCAACATATATTCCTAACCTTCTTTGCAGACCCATTTTGGTGCGGGATGGCGGTGCTACAGGCACATATACTGCGCATCCAAAGATTCTTAAATGGGATGTATTGGGTCCATGACCCAAACCAATTGCAACGGGGAATATTTGTGTCAATTCGTCAGTCAGAGACGAACTAGCATTGCTGTATGCAAAATGGCGTGACCCCAAACCGAAGTGGGCAGCCGACGAACTAGTATTGCTGCATGCAAAATGGCGTGAACCCAAACCAAAGTGGGCAGCCGACGAACTAGCATTGCTGCATGCAAAATGGCGTGAACCCAAACCGAAATGGGCAGCCTCGTTTTCATGAAGAATTCAAGATTATTCTCATCTATTGTCTCAATATGATATCCATTTTGAATGATATCTTTAAAACTCAACAAGTTCCTTTTAGACTTGGAGGAGAACATTGCGATTGATATCATTAAAACTCAACAAGTTCTTCTTAGACTTGGAGGAGAATATTGCATTCTCTAAGATAAACGTCATGCCTTTGGGCAGAGTTACAGTTGCTCTTCTGGAGCCTTCAATCAATTTACTTCCCATGGTTTGACATATAAAAGAAAATATACAAACATGAGAATAAACAACTTCAATCCGTTTGTGTCACATAATATTTTCAAAATCTGCTGATGTCAGTTGACTAAAATAAATCAGATAGTCGATTATATGTTTTCCATAATCGATTACTATGCAGTTTGAAAATTTCAGTTTAAACGTTTTCTTCAAACAATCGATTGTTAAACACAAACAATCGATTGTTGAACATTGACAATCGATTGTTAAACACACACAATCGATTATTTGCTATTTTGAAAAACTTCAGATCTTACTGTCTTAAGACAATCGATTGTTAAACATAGACAATCGATTGTTGACAATTTTTGAAAAATCCCAGATCACTGTTTTAAGACAATCGATTGTTAAACATAGACAATTGATTGTTGGATGTTTTGAAAAATTCCAGAGCACTGTTTTAACACAATCGATTGTTTAGCATTGACAATCGATTGTTGATTAATTTTGAAAAATTCCGGATCACTGTCTAACGACAATCGATGGTTAGACATAGACAATCGATTGTGGATGATTTTTGAAAAATTCCAGATTACACTGTCTAACGACAATCGATTGTTAGACATAGACAATCGATTGTGGATGATTTTTGAAAATTTCCAGGTTACACTGTTTTAAAGACAATCGATTGTCAAACATAGACAATCGATTGTTGACTGTTTTTGAAAAATTCCAGAACACTGTTTTAAAGACAATCGATTGTTAAACATAGACAATCGATTGTTGACTGTTTTTGAAAAATTCCAGATCACACTGTTTTTAAAGACAATCGATTGTTGATCATTGACAATCGATTGTTTTGCAGTTTTTTATGCGAAATATGAGATAACCGACTAGTTTTTCAGGTTAGTCGATTACCTCTACTGGAAAGTAAAAATATTATTGATATTTGAGCATATTGATACATTCTAAAGAACTAATACTAACATTATTTCATGAACTAACTAATACGAGCTAATACTAATGGCTATTAGTTTATTCATTCACTAATACAAACAAGTAAAATAAAATCAAACAGCTCCATCTTCTTTCATCATGGATCCATCACCGATTAGGTGGTCTATCTTCCCCTCGGGTTGCTCAAAGAAGTCTGCCACATCCAAGTGGGTGATCTTAAAGTTGTCGTCAGAGACAAAATTCGTTTCAGGGCATTTACTCTTTCGAGATGCTTGATAAAGGTCAACCAAATATCATGGTATACGGCAAGCCTTTGACCAGTGCCCGTTTCCACCGCAACGATAATATATAGTTTATAAACTATTTGCTTTTGGATTCTTATCGTATCGTGCTTGTGGCAGAGTGACCAACTTCAGGTTGTCATATCTCTTCTTTAAGCCATTCCACAAGGTGGGTGGATCTTTGACTGTGATATATTCAATTTTCAAACCTTCATAAAGGTGATGGCGCAAGAAAATCAAGGTCTTAGCATAGTTTCAAACCTTCATCAAGGTGATGGCGCAAGACAATCAAGGCCTTAGCATAGTTTTGGGTGGATGCATTATTTCTGTCTTTAATGGCGTCTCCAAGACCCATAGCATC
The DNA here is from genome assembly GCA_034376525.1 of Nicotiana benthamiana. NCBI lineage: Eukaryota > Viridiplantae > Streptophyta > Magnoliopsida > Solanales > Solanaceae > Nicotiana > Nicotiana benthamiana. The sequence continues at coordinate 132,639,354 of CM067335.1, forward strand.
TAAGTGGATTTCAGCATCCAACACCCATGTCATATAGTTCTTGCCCGAAATTTCAAGGGCAACGAACTTTCTTTTCATAATGTCAGACATAAAACAAATTTACATCAAGAGCGTGTTCATACTTACAGGCTCTATTACAATTATCACATTCACTTCAGGGAATGGATCATAATCATGTGCTTTACACAATCTCATGTCAAATATTACTTTCTTAAAGTGAAAGATTATTTTGAGAATCTTTATTATTCTCATTATCGCAATAATGACGATTATAATTTCGTCTATTGCCACGTCCACATCCATTGATACCTTTACGGTAATAATTTCTTTCAGACTTATCATATACTGCTTCCACATTCTCTAAAGGGAATGAAGCAAATTCAATGGGACGGATTTTTAATTCTTTGCCCACAATCATACATGAATTTAATCATGGCAGGACATAGAGATTTAACCACTTCATGTGGTTATAATTTCTTACGAACTCTATTAGAGTTACAATCAAACTTTGTTGTCTATGTTTGTATATAAAATCAAATTATAGAATTCCAAGAATTTGAAAGGGAAAAGTAAATTACTTACCTTTAAGGTATACCAATTATATTTTCAATGTTTTCTTCCTTTTCTCTCTTCCGATTCTGTTTCCTTCTTTTTTCTTTGTTTTCGTTTCTTTTCTCTTTTGTCTTCCGTTTCTGTTTCCTTCCTTTTTTTTTTCTTTCTTCATTCTTTCTTTGAAGCAAAACCCTTACAACAGACAAAAGTTAAGACAATCGAAAATTTCAATTGGTTAGAGACTCGTGCTGATAACGTGTTATGAAATAATATAAAGACAAGAACAATAATGCAAGAACAAGAGCAATAGAGAGAATAGAGAGAGAGAAGTATTCTTATTGATACTTAGGGATTGTTAGGGATGTTTTACAATGGTAGAAGACCCCTTTATTTATAGGGAGGGGGATGATTTAGCTACCAAGAATAGAACTCTAGAATCTCTCTAATTATAGACATTCACCTTAAATAGGAGATTTCATAACACTACTAGTGTTATCAAAAGCGAAAAGGGCAAAAAAGCTCTAAGGTCTATTAGGGCTTTAAGCGCAAAGTAGAAATAAAGCGTGAGCTTTAATGAAAAAAACATAAATGGAAAAAAACTACAAATATGTATGTGTAGTCCAAGATTAATATCAATAAGCGTAATACCAAATATAAGGAAAAAGAAATTGAAAAAAATCTACGATAAAGTAAAAATATCAATGCTTAGTTTCACCTCTTCAGGATTAGGTTCATTAGCCAGGAACAGTATGTCTTAGAGCCTTGATCACAACACTGAAGTGCCCGCTAAGCGAAGCCAAGCGCTCAATAAGCTTGAGCATCGCTTTAGGGCTTAAGTGCGTTTTAAGCGTGCCTTTAATTTTACCTACTTAAATATATTTTAGGCGCGCCTTTAATAACATCTACTTATTTACCAACATTTAACGTGCTTGAGCATCCCTTTAGGGTTTAAGTGCATTTTAAACGCACTTTTAATAATACCTACTTAAATATATTTTAAGCGCGCCTTTAATAACACCTACTTATTTACCAATATTTACTATCCATTTTCACTCTTTCTCCCCCTCCTCGGCACATTCTTGGGTAAACAAATTGCTCCACATTTCTTATAAACAATAAATGTTCAACTTAGTAACTTTACAATTTGATATAAATTATTCAAAATACAGTATTTGTGCGAGACATTGAATTTTCACTGTATTTTATTTATTTAATTACTAATATATCTGTTTTGTTTCCTTAATGGCATTAAAACAGATCTTGAGATACTTGGAGGTTTTATTTAGTTTTCAAAGGTTGAATATACATATAAGTCTCTATATTACATTTGTCTTTATGCAAGTAACGATAAAATATTAGTAATATTATTAGACAGTAACGTGGTTTTAGAATTATAATTTTTCAAATATTTTTTTTTTCAAGCAATCTGTCCAGATCTTTCTTGATTTTATAACTAGTGAATATTATAATGATGAGTTTTATACAAATTTTGAACAACTAACATTGTATTACTAATGCAGAACTTTAGAAAGGTAAAATAGTAACTTGTGTTATCGTCTGTCCGTGTTCAATAGAACGTATGTAACGTTTAAAAAAAAATCACAGAAATGAAGAAATCCGAGACCACAGAATTCACTGTGTGTCCTTAAGGAATTTAACCCCCTCACTGTACCCGAGGTTGTGGATTATTTCCTCCCAGGATATAACGGATATACCTGTCGTAGGAGTGGCGGTACCTCAAACGCCTACGACTTCGACGAACTCAAATTCGGGAACGAAATCACACTATGACTCGATATGTTTTTTTTTTTTTTGGTTTAAAGAAAAACAATGCAGAATTTTTTTTTTAATGCTTCCAGTATACGAAAATGAGGCATTGCCTCAGTTTATATAGCCTTGAATTGAGACTGTTCGGAAAGGCTTGGTGCCTGTTCGGGAAAGGCCATGCCTTTTCCTGAAAAATAAGAACGTTGGGAAGTTTTTTAACGAATTAATATTATTATTATTATTATTTTTTTTTTTTTTTTTTTTTTCCCGCGGGAATTAAAAATAATTTCAGAAAATGAAGATTGAATTTTAAATAAATTTGGTCCAAAAAGATTATCAATCAATCAGATCATTTGACCAAATCCAAATCCAAATCCAAATCCAAATCCAAAGCCGAAGCCGAGCCGAGCGACGACGACGGCGCGAGGGGAGTCCCTCTTCTTAACCCTTTAAGAGCTAGAAGAAGTGCTTTCTAATATAAGCACATAACTTTCCCTTTCTACCACCGATGTGGTACAAAGCTCCTTTTCAAAGGAACTTTGCTTTGAAACTTCATTTTCCTTCTATTGTCTTCTTCCCTCCATTTCTCATTCACACCAACTTAGCTAGCTTTAATCATTAACTAGCTTTAACAATCCCCCACATGAATGGGGAATGGCTATATGATGAAAAACATGCATGACAAAAAACTGTGTGATTCGTAAGCAAGGATTAATTGCATCTGGATAAGTAGATTTCTCTTTGAACTTTCCGTAGTGAGCATATGTCGGATATACTCGGTCAATCGGTAGATTTGATATCTTTGAACCGTCGAGCTTTGGTGTATACCTAGACAACCACATGTCACACAATTAACCCTTTAACCGTTTTTGGTTCTCATTGTTTTGTTCGTTTCAGCCATGAACACTTCCTGGTTCATAAGTGCGTAGAGAGCTGGCCTTACAGAGTTCTCCTTGAAGCGGCTTACACTTCACACTTACATAGGTGATTCCTAAATGTGTCATCCCGTAGATACACTATTTGATATACCCCGTATCAAACTTAGAAACCATTAAAAAGCCTTAATGCTTTATCCTGGTACTGAACATTGTCTCATCACGAGAATGGACCAAAAAGTTATTGTGACAATGTTGAACCGTCATCAATGACTTTGTTTGATCTCTTTGAACCTAGATCTTTGGATCTCATGTCTTCTAGGTAGAGTTACCGCCACGATGACTTGTCCTCGGCCATAGTCCCATTCCCCTCGATGATCTTTCAACCACTTCTCTAGTTAGGCCTTTAGTTAGTGGATCCGACACATTATCTCTTGACTTAACATAGTCAATTGTAATAATTCCACTAGAGAGTAGTTGTCTAACGGTATTATGTCTTCGTCGTATGTGACGAGACTTTCCGTTGTACATAACGCTCCCGGCTCTTCCTATTGCCGCTTGGCTATCGCAATGTATGCATATAGGAGCCAACGGTTTGGGCCAAAATGGAATATCTTCTAAGAAATTCCGGAGCCATTCAGCTTCTTCACCGGCTTTGTCTAGAGCTATGAACTCAGATTCCATTGTAGAGCGGGCGATGCATGTCTGTTTGGATGACTTCCAAGACACTGCTCCTCCACCTATAGTAAAAACGTATCCACTTGTGGATTTAGTTTCAGTTGAACCGGTGATCCAATTTGCATCACTGTATCCTTCAATAACTGCAGGATACTTGTTATAATGCAAAGCAAAGTTTTGAGTATGTTTCAAATATCCCAAAACTCGTTTCATTGCCAGCCAATGATTTTGGTCGGGATTACTCGTGTAGCGACTTAGTTTACTTATAGCACACGCAATATCAGGTCGCGTACAGTTCATAATATACATCAAACTTCCCAACACTCTGGCATAATCCAATTGAGAATCACTTTCACCTTTATTCTTTGCAAGAGCAAGGTTCATATCAATTGGCGTCTTTGCAACTTTAAAGTCCAAATACTTGAACTTTTCAAGTACTTTTTCAATATAATGAGATTGAGACAATGCTAGACCTTGAGGAGTCTTATGGATTTTAATTCCCAGAATTAAATCGGCAACTCCTAAGTCTTTCATATCAAACTTACTAGCAAGCATGCGCTTAGTAGCATTTATGTTAGCAATGTTGTTACTCATTATTAACATATCATCCACGTATAAACAAACAATGACGACGTGGTTCGGAGTGTTCTTAATGTAGACACATTTATCACATTCATTTATCTTGAATCCATTTGACAGCATCGTATGGTCAAATTTTGCATGCCACTGTTTTGGTGCTTGTTTTAGTCCATAAAGAGACTTAACAAGTCTACATACCTTCTTCTCTTTCCCTGGAACTACAAACCCTTCGGGTTGTTCCATGTAAATTTCTTCCTCCAACTCTCCATTTAAGAAGGCTGTTTTCACATCCATTTGATGGATTTCAAGACCGTACACGGCGGCTAATGCTACTAACACCCGAATAGATGTAATCCTCGTTACCGGCGAGTATGTATCAAAGTAATCAAGACCTTCTCGTTGTCTAAACCCTTTAACAACTAGTCTTGCCTTATATTTTTCAATAGTGCCATCAGCTTTCATTTTCCGCTTGAAAATCCATTTGGAACCTAAAGGTTTATTCCCTGGAGGAAGATCAACCAATTCCCAAGTATGGTTGTTCAATATGGATTCTATCTCACTATTGATTGCCTCTTTCCAAAATTGAGCTTCCGATGAAGACGTAGCTTCGTTGAACGTTCGAGGCTCATTTTCCAACAAAAATGTTAAAAATTCTGGTCCAAAGGAAGTAGTCGTCCTTTGACGTTTGCTACGTCTTGGATTTTCCTCATCAGGAATGTTTTCCTTTATTTCTTCCCGAGGTCGTTTAGATTCTTTGCTAGACGACGCACATTCCTTTTTATACGGATATATGGTTTCAAAGAAGTCAGCATTATCTGATTCAATTACCGTATTCACCTGAATGTCGGGATTTTCTGATTTGTGAACCAGAAATCTATATGCCTTACTATTTGTGGCATATCCTATGGAAACACAATCAACGGTTTTAGGTCCTATTTTTACCCTTTTGGGTTTAGGAACTTGCACCTTGGCCAAACACCCCCACACTTTGAAGTATTCCAAATTGGGCTTCCTTCCTTTCCACTTTTCGTATGGAATTGATTTTGTTTTGCTATGGGGCACTCGATTGAGTATTCGGCTAGCTGTTAGAATGGCTTCCCCCCACAAGTTCTGGGGTAAACCAGAACTTATTAACAGGGCATTCATCATTTCTTTCAGTGTTCTATTTTTTCTTTCCGCAATTCCGTTTGATTGTGGCGAGTAAGGAGCAGTTGTTTGATGAATAATGCCATATTCCAAACATATTTGTTCAAAAGGAGATTCATATTCACCGCCCCTATCACTCCTTATCATTTTAATCTTTTTGTTAAGTTGAGTCTCAACTTCAGTTTTGTATTGCCTGAACGCTTCAATTGCTTCATCTTTACTATTAAGTAAATAAACGTAGCAATACCGCGTACTATCGTCAATAAAAGTTATGAAATACTTCTTTCCACCGCGAGATGGAATTGACTTCATGTCACAAATATCTGTATGGATTAAGTCTAAAGGACTTGAATTCCTTTCAACTGACTTATAAGGATGTTTAGCATACTTAGATTCAACACAGATTTGACATTTTGATTGATTGCATTCAAACTTAGGCAATACTTCCAAACTAATCATTTTTCGCAAGGTTCTATAATTGACATGTCCTAAACGTGAATGCCATAAATCATTTGACTCAAGCAAGTAAGACGAAGCAGAAACTTTATTATTATTAGCAACAACCATTACATTCAGTTTGAAAAGGCCCTCTGTGAGGTAGCCTTTTCCTATGTACATTTCGTTCTTACTTATTACAACCTTGTCAGAAACATAAACACATTTAAAACCGTTCTTCACTAGAAGTCCGGTAGATACAAGATTTTTCCTAATTTCAGGAACATGACAGACGTTGTTGAGAGTCACCACCTTGCCAGAGGTCATCTTCAGCAGTATCTTTCCATAACCTTCAATCTTGGCCGTTGCAGAATTTCCCATATATATTGTTTCGTCGGGCCCGGCGGGAGCATATGAAGCAAAGGCTTCTCTAACAGCACAAATGTGACGAGTGGCGCCAGAGTCAATCCACCACTCTTTCGGACTTCCCACTAGGTTGCACTCGGACAACATAGCGCACAAGTCATCAACCTCCTCGTTTGTTTCAACCATATTAGCCTGACCCTTTTTCTTTTCCTGTTTCGGAGCACGACAGTCTGCAGCTTTGTGTCCGATTTTTCCACAATTATGGCAGTTTCCCTGGAATTTCTTCTTGTTGGGATAGTTCCTTGGTCCCCATGCCTTTTTCCTCTTTTTCATATTAGTTGGGGCAGTTTCAACTATATGTGCTCCCCCTATGGTTGATCTCCCATTTGCCTTTTTCTCCGCTGCCTTGTTATCTTCCTCGATTCTCAACCGGACGATAAGATCTTCCAATGTCATCTCCTTTCGCTTATGTTTCAAGTAATTTTTGAAGTCCTTCCATGAAGGAGGCAACTTCTCTATCACTGCCGCAACTTGAAACGCCCCACTAATCACCAAACCTACAACAAACAACATGTAAGTGACGGGGCACTGAATACTTTTGACAAAGGCATTAATTAAATTTATACCTTCAGCGAGGAGATCATGGATGATAACCTGCAACTCTTGAACTTGAGTGACAACAGACTTGCCATCTACCATTTTGTAGTCCAAAAACTTGGCAGCGATAAACTTCTTTAAGCCAGCATCTTCTGTTTTATATTTCTTTTCCAACGCATCCCATAGTTCTTTTGATGTTCCCACATTACTATAGACGTTGTAAAGATCATCCTCCAGTCCGCTAAGAATGTAATTCTTGCACAAAAAATCTGAGTGCTTCCACGCCTCAATTACAACAAATCGTTCATTTTCAGGTGTTGATTCCGGCGGAACCGGAATATCCTCCTTAATAAACTTTTGAAGGCTTAAAGTAGTTAGATAGAAGAACATCTTTTGTTGCCATCGTTTGAAATCAATCCCGGTGAATTTTCCGGGCTTCTCTGCCGGAGCCGGTGCTGGTGCAGTACGACTGGAGGACGCAGCATTGCTCGTAGAACCAACCACGGGGGCTGGTGTGGCAGTAACAGTAGCAGTAGCATTCAAATTTGGAGTTTGGTCTCCCATTTCTGTCGTAGGAAATAACAGAACACTTTAATAATCGGTGAAGTTTTTATTTCTTCAAACCGAATCAAATTTACACAAACAGAATTAAAACAAACTTCAAATAGAATGTAATATACTGTATGTAGTATACTTGATGAAGTTTTTATATCTTCAAATCAAGTACCCAAATGAGTAGAAAGTTCTGAAAACTTTAATCTCAACCGGAGTAGAAAATCCGAAGATTTAGTCTCCAAACAACATACAAGTTCGTTAACAACAGATGAACACGGAAATAAATTTAATTCCTTAAGCTTGTTATCGTCTGTCCGTGTTCAAAGCAACGAGAAACTGAAACCAGTAATAAGAAGAGACACAAACAGAACGTATGTAACGTTTAAAAAAAAATCACAGAAATGAAGAAATCCGAGACCACAGAATTCACTGTGTGTCCTTAAGGAATTTAACCCCCTCACTGTACCCGAGGTTGTGGATTATTTCCTCCCAGGATATAACGGATATACCTGTCGTAGGAGTGGCGGTACCTCAAACGCCTACGACTTCGACGAACTCAAATTCGGGAACGAAATCACACTATGACTCGATATGTTTTTTTTTTTTTTGGTTTAAAGAAAAACAATGCAGAATTTTTTTTTTAATGCTTCCAGTATACGAAAATGAGGCATTGCCTCAGTTTATATAGCCTTGAATTGAGACTGTTCGGAAAGGCTTGGTGCCTGTTCGGGAAAGGCCATGCCTTTTCCTGAAAAATAAGAACGTTGGGAAGTTTTTTAACGAATTAATATTATTATTATTATTATTTTTTTTTTTTTTTTTTTTTTCCCGCGGGAATTAAAAATAATTTCAGAAAATGAAGATTGAATTTTAAATAAATTTGGTCCAAAAAGATTATCAATCAAATCATTTGACCAAATCCAAATCCAAATCCAAAGCCGAAGCCGAGCCGAGCGACGACGACGGCGCGAGGGGAGTCCCTCTTCTTAACCCTTTAAGAGCTAGAAGAAGTGCTTTCTAATATAAGCACATAACTTTCCCTTTCTACCACCGATGTGGTACAAAGCTCCTTTTCAAAGGAACTTTGCTTTGAAACTTCATTTTCCTTCTATTGTCTTCTTCCCTCCATTTCTCATTCACACCAACTTAGCTAGCTTTAATCATTAACTAGCTTTAACAACTTGTACATGCAATCAAATGAGCTACTTAGTTTTTAGTTGAGACAGCAACACAATGTATTAATAGCAAGAAATTTAACAAGTAGAAGACAAAGAACTGTCACTAAATTTAAATCGTTGGGCTCGTGCGAAGCACGATAAAAATCATCTAGTAAACCAGAAGAGCCGATGGATAAATAAAGTTTGGACTTATCTTATAGCTAAATGATTTTATGGACAATCAATTTCAATTCAACATGCTTAAGAAAGTTAATTATGTCTTATAAGTAATTATCTTTTATGACAAAATTACCGGTAATTACTTCTATTTTTTTATAAAAAAAACTTGATAGCATATTAATAATTTTGGTACTAGTATTATTACTATGTAGAAATATGGAGTTAGTAATAATTTTCATATGGTTTTCAAAGATAAGTTAATTGATAGACTTAAAATTAATTAATTTCCATTTTTGTAACCGAAGTTATATTAAACAATGTGGACAGAGAAACTTTTCATCAATTTTAGCTCATACAAGCTCGAAAAATAGTGAAGAAACTTAATCAAGTAATAAAGTTAAAATATATATTTGAATAGTTTACTACTTAACTAGTAGTTCGGTTGCCATTCTCCAACTAAAGTTGCCTTTTAGGTACAGTTTCTTGACATGAATTTTGCAACCTTAAAATATTGGAGCTAAATGGTGAAAACAATGTATCACATATGGTGTATTTGGTAGGAAGGTAAATATTTTCCTATAAATATGTTTTCATAAAAAATAAGTAAATTTATTATTTATTTTCTCTTGTTTGATTGGTAAATGAAATTTTTTTCTGTAAAATATTTTTTAGTATTCAGTTAGAGACTAAAAATATTTTTTGGAAAAATAATTTTTTTTGTTATTCTCCTAACCCTCACTTTATTGTTATTAACTATAAGTGTAAGCACAACTATCTATAATCGAAGACTTAAAAGGAAATTTTCGGTCTTATATAACTATAGAAAATTATATAATTTTTTTAAATACCTCAAAATGAAATTAGCAACCAAAAAAAGAACTCCCTAAAATGGATTACCTTTGGAGCTTCACGATTTTTTGAACCCAGCTTAGTAGAATTCTGGGTCCGACACTAGTCAGCTGGGCTGTTAGAGTTTTACAATCATGATTTCCTTTTAGATTGAACTACAATGAGGCATACATTCTCACACGCGCTTAAGCTATAATCATCAAGACCTTATGATAGACACACGTACTGTAGAGGTGTCAAACGGGCCTACCGGGCCGGGTCCGGGTCAACTTTTTCTGACCCGTCCGGTTTCCGGTCCGGTCCGGTCCGGACCGGGCTCAATAGTTGCGGGTTGTTAACGGGCTGGGTTGTTCCGGGTTAGAATTGAACCATACGGGTTACGGGTTGAAGCGGGCCGGGCCGGGTTTAGTATTTTTTACTTTTTTTTGGAATTATGTATAGTATAAATATTAAATTATATTAATACTTTGTAATAATTGAATGAACACAAGAAAGATGGGAAAAAATGAGCATTACGCAATCACGGTATTCAATCAAATGCCTGCAACAACTAGCTTCAGCCTTCAAGAAAAACCTATTCGATTTGTCCAAGGAGTGGGACCATAACCCCTATACTTTATATCTTTCATCAACAACAACCTCTCAAAGGAATGTGGTTACTTACCATCACAGTAACCCCTCTTGTGCATACTTTATATCTTTCCTGACCAATAAAAAAAAAAAAAAAAAACACTAACTGTGCACTCTAAAACTGCAATCACAAATTAATTTGATATAAATATTTCAATATAAGAGTCTCCTCAACTAAATGAAACAAGAAAAAATATAATAAAGGCACATACGTAAAAGAGGGATCCCACTTCATTAAGTGGAAAAGGTGGAGGTTAGTTTCATAATTCCCAAGACCTCTTGCATTAAATTAAATACACAGCTAGCTATTCCCCAGGACCATGCGCGACTCATCCTGATATTCTCCATGTTGTCTGCTGAAAAATGAGTCCTTTTACTCGATTGTGCTGAAGCGTGATTGTCTAGAGGTACAAAACTTTGTGTTCCCCATGGAAAAAGGATTGGAACTTGCAAGCATGATATTGGAATATTAAAAAAAAAAACATGCTCGATACGCATGGGCAGCAGCCTTGCACGCCTATATGTAGCCACCAATTTAATATTCATATGCTGGATATGCATGGGCAGCACTGTACATTCATGGTATATGTATGGTATATTCATGGTATATTCATGGTATATTATGATATATGGGCCGCAAAAATTCAAAAAAAAAACAAATTACCGTTGAACCGGGCCGGTCCGGGCTTACCGGTCACGTTACTATTTACTCCAACCGGGCTGGTCCGGTCCGGTTCCATAGACAAAAAAACTTAACGGTTAAACCCCCTACCCCCTTTAACCCAGCCCAGCCCAGCCCCTAGTATCCGGGCCGGTCCGGTTTCGGTTTGTACCGGTTCGGGCCGGTCCAGTCCCCGGTCGACCCGGCCCGGTTGACAGGCTTAACGTACTGTCATGGGCGGCTTTCCAGCCATGCCTCATAACCCTTTGAACGCGCCCCGTGGCGTTCTAACAAGCCTCCTAATGCCTAGCGCTATGGACGGCCCCAAGGTCTTCGCTGCGCCAAGTGACAGGCGCGCATGTGCCTCTGTCACCCTACAAATATCCCTCGCCAGCGCCAAACCGCAGGCAGATTCCAACAGCGGCGCGCGCGCAGACGACGTCGCACGGCAGATCGTGATGCCAAAGACACCGTGTGATTTTTAGCAAGCAAACAATTCTCTGTACTAGTGTCTCTCCCCCTCGACACCGCGTTATTTTTCTATAATAGATTTCATTAATGCAATCAAGCTTTCTTTCATTCTCAATTCTCATTTTTGTTCTCTCAATTGCTCTTGACATTGGTTTTATTGTACGACACTGATAATATAATCTACCGTACGGAGGGGACCTCAGTTGGCGGACAGTAACTGCACTGACATCAGTTGCTTAGCCTTATGTCGCCCTTTCAAGGAATCTCAGGAAGGTGCCGCATAACAGTTGGTATCAGAGCCTAGGCTCAACATTGGATGAGGGAGCCATTGCCATTATCACCATTTCTGACCATGGTGAATTATGGGAACCGTATTGCGGCCCTTGAACAGACGGTTGACGGATTACGACCGATCGTGGATACGGTGCCTGAACTAAAAACCAGCTTAGGACAAAGGTTGGACGACTTGGACCGCAGGGTGATCTAGACCGAAGTTGATCCGAATGACTAGCCGAAACTCACCCGAGGCCCCCGGGACCTCAACCAAAAGCACCAACACATCCTAAAACTTTATTCAAATTTGTTCCAATCATCAAAACACCTCAAACAATATCAAATTACTCAAAACTCATCGTATTCAAGCCTAAGTTCCTAAAATCTTCCGAAATACGTTTTCGATAGAAAACCCAACCAAATCACATCCGAATAACTTGAAATTTTGCACACACATCCAAATGAAACAAAAAAGCTATTGATACTCTCATGATTCCATCCGGATCAAAATCTCACCTACCAACCGAAAATCGCCAAAATATCAACTTCGCCAATTCAAGCCTAATTCTACTCTGGACCTCCAAAACCCATTCCGGTCACACTCTTAAGTCACAAATCACCCCTAAAAGCTAACTGAACCGTCAGAACTCACATCCGGGCCCTCTAACACACAAGTTAACATCCGATTGACTTTTTCAACTTAAGCTTTCTTGAAAGAGACTAAGTGTATCAAACCTTATCAAAATCATTCCGGACTCGATCCGGCCAACCCGATACCATAAAACACGACTAATGAAACAGAAAGAAGCAGAAACGGGGAAAACAAAGAGGTAACTCATGAGACAAATGGCCGGGTCATCACATCCTTCCCAACTTAAACTAACTTTCGTCCTCGAACGAGTCAAGAAATATACTTGAAGCCTAAAATAGGCGAGGATATCTGCTCCGGATCTCTCGCTCGTTCTCCCAGGTAGCCTCCTCTATGGTCCGACCTCTCCACTGCACCTTCACTGAAGCTATATCCTTTGACTTCAACTTCCAAACTTGACGACCCAAGATAGCTATTGGCTCCACACCATAAGTTAAATCATCCTCCAATTAAACCGTTCTAAAATCCAGAACATGATATGGATCCCTAATATGCTTCCGGAGCATAGAAACATGAAATATCGGATGCACACTCGACAAGATGGGTGGCAAAGAAAGCTTATAAGCCACATCCCCAATTCCTCAAAGTACCTCAAATGGTCCGATGAAATGCAGACTCAACTTCCCTTTCTTTCCAAACCTCATAACACCCTTCGTGGGTGAAACCTTCAACAGAACCTTCTCGCCAACCATGAAAGACACATCTCGAACCTTCCAATCAGCATAACTCTTTTGCCTCGACTGTGCTATACAAAGCCTCTCATGAATTACCTTCATTTTCTCTAATACATCTTGTACCTCAGTCCCCAACAGCGTAGCCTCACCAGGCTCGAAACAACCAACTGGAGATCTACACCATCTCACATACAAAGCCTCATATAGAGCCATCTAATGCTCGACTAGTAGTTGTTGTTATAAGAAAACTCTGCGATTGGTAGAAACTGATCCCATGACCCTCCGAAATTAATAACACAAGTGTGTGGCATATCCTCTAATATCTGAATAGTGCGTTGGGATTGCTCGTCCGTCTGAGGGAGAAAAGATGTGCTCAACTACACCTAAGTACCCAACTCTCACTGAACAGGCTTCCAAAACTAGGAAGTAAACTAAGTGCGCGATCTGAAGTGATGGAAACTGGGACATCATGCAACCGAATGATCTCCCGAATATATATATCTCTGCCAACCGCTATGAAGATTAAGTAGTACAGATAGGAATGATGTGTGCGGACTTGGTCAGTCTATCGACAATTACCCAGATAGCATCGAACTTCTTCAAAGTCCGACAGAGTCCAACAACAAAGTCCATAGTGATCCTCTCCCACTTCCACTCAGGAATAACCATCCGCTGAAGAAAGCCACCCGGTCTCTGATGCTCATATTTCACTTTCTAACAATTGAGGCACTAGGCTACAAACTCCATAATGTCTCTCTTCATTCTTCTCCACCAATAGTGCTGCCTGAAATCCTGGTACATTTTTACGGCACCCAGATGAATGGAACGCCGCGAGCTATGGGCCTCTTCTAAAATCAATTCCCGAAGCCCATCCACATTGGGCATACAAATCCATCCCTGCATCCTCAACACTCCATCATCACCAATGGTCATATCTCTAGAATCATCATGCTGAACTCTATCCTAAGGACAAGCAAATGCGGATCGTCATACTGCCGCTCTCTGATGAGATCATATAAAGAAGACCGAGATACCACACAAGCCAATACCCGACTAGGCTCAGAAATATCCAACCTCAAGAATCGATTGGCCAAAGCCAGAACATCAATTGCAAGAGGTCTCTCCCCAATTGGAATATATGCCAAACTCCTCGTACTCACTTCCTTTCGGCTTAAAGCATCGGTCACCACAATGCGCTTTTCCGGATGGTACAATATTGTGATATCATAATCCTTAAGAAACTCCAACCATCTCCGCTATCTCAAATTAAGATCCTTTTTCTTGAACAAATACTGAAGACTGCGATGATCAGTGAATATCTCACAAGACATGCCATACAGGTAATGCCTCCATATCTTGAATGCGTGAACTATGGCAATCAATTCCAAGAACGGGGTAGTTCTTCTCATGGGGCGTCAACTGACGAGAAACTTATGCAATAACTCTACCCTCCTTCATCAACACATAACAAATCCCTACTCTCGAAGCATCACAATACACTGTATATGACCCTGAAGTTGATGGCGAAACCAACACCGGACCTGTGGTCAAAAATGTCTTGAGCTTATGAAATCTCTCCTCACACTCGTCCGACCATACAAAAGAAGCACCCTTCTGAGTCAACTTGGTCAAGGGCAATGTGATAGATGAGAATCCCTAAACAAACCGGCGATAATAGCCTGCCAAACCAAGAAACTACGAATCTCAGTAACTGGGGACGGTCAGGGCCAACTCTGCACCGCCCCTATCTTCTTTTGATCAATCTAAATCCCCTCACTGGACACCATGTATCCCAAGAATGCCACTGACCTGATCTAGAACTCACACTTGGAGAAATTTGCATAAAGCTTCTCCTCCACCAATCTCTGCAACACAACCCTTAAATGCTCCGTGTGCTCCTCCTGACTACACAAACATACCAGAATATCATCAATGGAGACTATAACAAACGAATCAAGATAAGGCCGGAACACACTGTTCATCAAATGCATGAATGATTTTGGGGCATTGGTCAACCCAAAAGACATATAGGAACTCATAATGATCATATCTGGTCCTGAAGGCTATCTTAAGGATATCTGAATCCATGATCTTCAACTGGTGATAGCCCGAACGGAGATCAATCTTAGAGAACACCCTCGCTCCCTAAAGCTAGTCGAATAGATCATCAATGCGAGGCAAAGCTACTTGTTCTTAATTTTTACTTTGTTCAATTTCCTATAATCAATGCACATCCTCATTGTGCCATCTTTTTTCTTCACAAACAGAACTGGCGCACCCCAAAGCGACACACTAGGCTGGATGAACCCTTTTCTAGGAGTTCCCGAAGTTGATCCTTTAACTCCTTCAACTCCGCTGGTGCCATACGATGTGGCAGAATATAAATGGGCTAAGTGCCCGGCACCAGTTCAATACCAGAATCAATATCTTTGTCTGGAGACTTGCCCGACAGGTCTGCAGGAAATACATCAGGGTAGTCCTTCACAACTGGAATAGAATCAATACTGGGAGCCTCAGCTCCAACATCTCTCACAAAGGCAAGATACGAGAGATAACCCTTCCCAAGCATATGTTGGGCCTTCCAGAAAGAGATCACTCTACTAGGAATATAATCGATCACACCACGCCACTAGATCCGTGGCAAACCTGGCATAGCCAAAGTGAATGTCTTAGCATGACAGTCTAGAATAGCATGACACGGAGATAACTAATCTATGCCCAAAATGACATCCAAATCCACCGTACTCGGTAATAAAAGATGAACTGGGGTCTCCAACCCCCTAATAGTCACCACACATGACCAGTGCACACGCTCTACAATAATAGTATCACCATTGAGGTAGATACATCAATAGGTAAAGCAAGAATCTCATGGGGCGTACCTAAATAATGAGCAAAGTGTGATGAAACATAAGAAAAGGTGGATCTGGGATCAAATAATACAGAGGCATCTTTGTGGCAGACTGAAACAATAACTATAATAACAGCATCGGGCGCAGTAGCATCGAATCTGCCTGTAGCATGGAAATGGGCCTGACCGCCCCCTGATCGATCTCCCCCTATAGAGCAACCCCTGGCTGACTGACCCCCAACCCTAGCTGGCTGAGCGGGTGGTTGCGAAGCAACTGGAGCTGAAGCCAAAGGCTGACCCCTCTTCTGGGATGAACTAGAAGCACGACGAGGACACTACCTCCACATGTGGTCCATCTCTCCATACTCATAACAACTCCTGTGTGCTGGAGAAGGGGATTGAAGGCGACCCCTCACACCGGAGTGATTAGCAGATTCACTCGGCATAGAAGAACCCTGAGCTGTTGGGGCATGAGATGAACTCTGAGATGGGAGGGCGCTGAGTGATGACTGGCCCTGCTGAGACCTAAAATAACCATGACCTGAAGATGCCCCGCAATACTTTAGGGGAGCTGACTGAGCAGGCATGAATGAACGGCCTCTACCGTGCTAAAACAACCCCTCGAAGGAGCACTACCATAGCTGTCAGATCTTTGAGGGTTCTTGGCCTCCCTTTCCTCTCTCTCCTGACGGCAAGCCGACTCAATTTCACAAGCGATATCAACCACCTCCTCAAAGGTGGCACTTGTCACCCTCTTCTAGTCATCAGAATACGGAGCTGGTAAGTAAGGCCATCGACAAACCTCCTGATCTTCGGAACCAACTAGATGGCATGATGAGATAACTCAGAAAACCTCCTCTCATATTGGGACACGGTCATATCCTTTTGACGCAACCACTCAAACTGTCTAGGAAGATCCTCTCTACGAGACTGTGGCACATACTTTTCCAGGAAGAGAACGGAGAACTGCTGCCAAGTAAGGGGTGCTGCACCTGTTAGATAATACGCTTAATGCTAGAGCGGGGGTGAATAGCGTTATAATAAAAATTTAGCGTAAACTTGCGGAAATTAAAAATTGCAGGAAATAATTAAGTGCGTTAAATAAACAAAAAGGAAAGAACGCACCGATGTATTCTGGTTCACCACAACACCTGGCTAGTCCAGTCCCCGAGAGACTCTCATGAGATTTTCCACTAACTTGTCAAGCTTACGGGTGCTCAACAAACCTTTACAACTTAAGGACACAAGCCTTAACACCTTTGCTCGGAGATACAACACTCCAAGACTTCAACCAAGGAAACACAAGTTCCTTACAACAAGAGAATCACAATTCTCTTACAAGTGTACAAAACACTAAGCACTCAAACAAAACACTCCTTAATGAGTAGATATGAGTAAAAGAAGTAGGCTCAAGATTACAACAACTATGGACAAGACTTTGGCTCTCAAAAGCTTTATGAAATGAATATAAAATGATAAACAATAATATGCAAGCTTATAGCAATAGAATGATCAGTTGTTGTGTGTTGTTGTGTTTAAAACACTGAAATGAAGCTGTATTTATAGTTGAAAAACTTGGCATTACCGTTGCCTAATTGCCAATTAAGAGTTGCTGATTTTACTCTGTGACAATCGATTGTCACGAAGCCACAATCGATTGTTTGCCAATCGTACCAAAAATCAATCCCAGATTTTACGCTTAACAATCGATTGTCCAAAATCAACAATCGATTATTGGCAACGTTCAAAAAATCATTTCCAGATTTTACGTAAAACAATCGATTATACCAAATCAATAATCGATTATTCAGCAACGTTCAAAAAATCTTTTTCAGATTTCAATATCAACAATCGATTGTACAAAATCAACAATCGATTACCTGACGGTATTTGAAAATTTTACGACAACGGTCAGCTTCACAATCGATTGTGCAATGTTAACAATCGATTATCTATCAGACTTTGAAAATCATTTTAGACACTGCCTTGTGACAATCGATTGTTATATACTCACAATCGATTATTTAATAGTTTTGAAAAAGTCTGGAAGTCACTGCCTCAACACAATCGATTGTCATATGTTCACAATCGATTATTTTGTGACTTTTGAAAATCTGATGGACACTGTCTCTTCACAATCGATTGTCATTAGCTTCACAATCGATTATTCTGAGTTTTGAAAAACTTTGATGGACACTGCCTCATCACAATCGATTGTCATTAGCTTCACAATCGATTATTCTGAGTTTTGAAAAACTTTGATGGACACTGCCTCATCACAATCGATTGTCATAAGGTTCACAATCGATTGTCATGCAGGTTTTGAAAAACCTGATGCTCACTGCCTTAATACAATCGATTATCATTAGTTCACAATCGATTGTCATGCAGTCTTGGCTTAACATAATCGATTATCATAAGTACATAATCGATTATCTTAGTCCAGATTTTAGAGGCATGTTTAAAAATCATTTTGACTGAAGTAAATATGCATGATTTAAAATCATTTAGCATTAAATTAAATATGCATGATTTTGTAAAAATAATTTTACGAGAGAAGCCATGTCATGAGTCAAGTTGTCGGATCAAGATCACAATTAAGAACGACTCATTTAAACTATAAAACTTTGTCTTGTGCTTGAATCTCGTTATCCACCAATTGTGCGCTTGTACTTGAACTTCGTCATATATCAATTTGCGCTTGGTTTGTCATTCATCAAAACCTACACATAAGAACACACGTTTTAGTATAAAGCCTTGAGAACGTGTTTCCAACAGCACCCACAGGCCTACACCTCTCAAAATCCTTCCACCAATTGAAGGAAGCCCCAATAAACTGAAAGGTAATAAATGCCACACTGCTAGACTCGAGAATCCCTGATGTACGAAGCATCCGTTGGCACTTATCCAAGAAACCCTGGGCATCCTCATCCTATACTCCGCTGAATGTCGCAGGTTGGAGTCTACCAAACCTCTCAAGTCTACGTTGCTCATTGTCCGGCATAACTGGTACTGCAAACTCCTGAGCTGGTACATTCGGCTGATCTGGAGGTGCCCCCAGTGTCTGGAGTCCTACACAACCTAATCAGGTGCGCGAACAACGGGGGACTAGATCCCTCCCCCGATTTGTGAAGTAGCTGCAACTGTAGTAGCTGAAACCGCCTGAGCCAAACCGGAACACACTGACAAGATCTGAGCTAAAGCCTCATAAAGGCCTGGAATCACAATAGGCAGAGCTGGTTCCTGAACTAGTACTGCTGGAGCATCCATAACTGGAGCCTGATCATGAGTTGGGGCAGCTAGTGGATTAACAGGTGATGTCCTTGCTGCTTTGCCTCTGCCACGAACACGACCACGGCTTCTGGTGGACTCAGCTGGTGGCATTGGTGGTTGTCCAGCCCATCCGGTAGCTCGTGTCCTCACCATCTGTGAGAGGATAGAATAACAAAAATTTAGTACTCAGACCAACAAGTTCGCACGACAAGAATTTCAAGAATATAAAGTTTTTCCTAAAGGTTCTACAACCTCTCGATGATAAATATAGACATCCGTACCGATCCACAAGACTCTACTAAACTTGATCATGACTTGTGAGACCTATGTAACCTAGGCTCTGATACCTACTTGTCACGACCCTAACCTCGAACCCGATCGTGATGACGCCTCTCGTGAAAAAAAAGCCACTCAATTAAAAAAATCTCATCTTCAAATAGTTAAATAGCATAATAATAGTCTCCACATGGTTTAATAACACGAAATAGCAGAAATACGGATACAAATACGGAAAACCAGCCCGACACATCCCTAACCAGGGTGTTATAAGTCACGAGCATCTATGATACTAAATCCTCAAATGTAACTACATATTCTCAAATACTGAAGTAGGAATGTAAAAGAAATAGATAGAGAAGAGCTCCAGGCTACAAACACCAACAACTACCTAAAGACTCCTCGAGAATCCGCCTGAAGCAGGAATGAATCAGCACTCGGGAGCGGATCCAGCGACGCCTGAATTTGCACACATGGTGTAGAGAGTAATGTGAGCACTCCGACCTAGTGAGTAATAAATATAAATAATGGTTGAAAATAATAAAACACGTATACACAAGGAATTCTATAATGAAGCAGTTAAATAAGTAATTTGCAAGCAGTAAACTAATGAAAAGTAGAACAAAATACTTCTACAACAAATAAACACGTAATTGACAGACAATTAAGATAAAGTAAACACATAGAAGTTAGCCCCTCGGGCACAATATCAACAATTTCCGCCCCTCGGGCTCAATCTCACATCACAATAGGTACCTACGCTCATTGAGGGTGTGAAAACTCCAAGAGGGGCCCCTTACGGCCCAAGCACAATATCAAGTCATCTCGTGGCATCAATTCTAGGCCCTCACACTCATATTAATCAGGCCACCTTATGGCATACATATCACAAGCCATCGGCCTCAAATCAGTATTAGTGTTTCTTCTCAACATAGGCCCTCGGCCTTACTCAGTCAAAAATAATCACAAGCCCTTCAGGCAATAGTAAAACAGCATTCTCAGCCCAAAATCATTTAAAATATCATTTAAATCTTAAAATTGAGTAAACATGGGGAAGTATGTAAACAGTGGAAAATAATATGACTGAGTTCAAGTAATAAGTCAAAATAGTGAGGAAATATCAATGAAAAGCCCTAAAGGGTTCAAATAGTTGGCATTAGGCCCAAATATGACATTCAGTCCAAATAATAATGATAGCAATGCGTTTTGAATCAACTATGCGGTAAATTCATCAATCGGGATGGACTAAGTCACAATCCCCAATAGTGATCTACCCCACTGATGATAGGCTATAATTACGTATTTTACTCGATGATTACACTCTAATTTACTGAACTTTAGTAGAGTTTGCGCTTTAATCGCTAGTGTTTTGCATTAATAGTGTATTTTATGCTTTGTAGGAGTTATTCCGAGCTATATAGATGTTATAAAATGAAATTAAGTGATTTGGAGCTTTGAAGTATGAGTAAGAGCTCAAGAAATTATGCCGGGATCGGGTTCGGGGTCAAATTTGATAATTAAGTACGAACGAAGACTCGAGGAGGCATATTGTGTACTGTCTATTAAAATAGACATAATTATTTGCTCAGAACTCCATTTGAGCTCCACAATATAGGGTTGGAAATATAATTCAAAGGGCTACAACTTTCATGTTTTATATTTTTCCAAATTCCAAAATGAACAGGGTGAAAAATGTGGTAGGACCACGGCAGAACAGTGTTGCAGATTCTGAAGGCCACTATGGCCTAGGACCGCGGCAGGACGCGTAAACTTCAGGGACCAAAGTGTAAAATACAGGATTTTAAGCCCTAAGCCCTTTATTAAACGGTGGAAGCCGGCCAAGAAAGAGGAGAATTATTTTGGAAATAAAAAACATCAAAAGGAAGGGCAAGAGGCAAGGAGGATCATTGTGCATCAATCTTTAATCTTCTTCTTTGTTCTTTTACCTTTGAATATGAATTCTTTTGTGATTTTTGTTATTTTTATGAGTAGCTAACTTTTCTAATCTAAGTTTTTGGTGAAACCTGTTGGGGATGAATTAGTTGTTATATTAATACAGTTTTGAGTTGGTTGTTAATCTCTATTTGTTCAACTATGTTCTGATTTTGGTTAATTGAAAGGATCCTCAATTAGCCGTTCCTATTTATTATGTATATACTTGAGAGAGATTGCATATTTAGGTAGTTGTTTGAACAACATCACTCCCAGAGTATATACGAGAGTCATAACCGAGGGTTTAGAGGTTGAATTAGAGATAACGATACCTCGGGTGCAATCTAAGTGAACTGTAATATGAATCTAGCTAGCGTAGCTTGAGAGAGTGCGTCTAGTAAATTATCACAATTGCTTGAGAGAGATTTATGGTAGCTGGAGCGTCCATGATTGATAGAGGCAACTAAGTCACAACTATAAGAAATATCAACAACGAGGGAAACCATTACCTTAGATCTTTATTCCAATTGTTTACAATTCAAGCATAGTTAGTTTTCAGCTGGTTATTTATTTTCAATCTTGTCTTCTTGGTGATATTAAACAAATACAACTAAGCCTTAGTTCTCTGTGGGATTCGACTCCGGACTTTTAGAGCGGATTATATTTGCAGCGACTGCTTATCCTTATAGGACTAGAGTTTGGCGTGATCACCCACACTCGCAATCTAGCGTGTAAGTCACCTCAACATGGCACTACGATGTGCAATCCGGGGTTTCAAACCCTCAGAACATCATTTACAATCATTACTCACCTCGAACCGGCTAAATCTCTAGATCGCGATGCCTTTGCCACTCGAATCTGCCTCCATGCGCGTCAAATAAATCCAAAATCAGAACGAATACGTCATAATATACTAAGGGAACAAAGCCCAAGTGAAAACAATAAAAATTTACAAAAATCTTGAAATAAGCGATACCCTAGCACTGAGCCCACTTCTCGAAACTCAGAATTTTTACATCAACAGGTCCCTTATCTCCATACGAGTTCATACATACCAGAAGTTCTCAAATTCGACCCCAATTGGTCCTCTAAATCCCCAAATCAAAAATCTCAAAATTTCAAACCCTAGTTCTTCCATTTTACTTAGGTTCCCACAATTTTCTAGGTAGATTTCACAATAGAATGAAGTATTAAGCTCAAAAATCTTACCTCAAGTCGTTTCCCTTTGAATCCCTCTTTAATCTCATCCAAGAAGCTCTCAAAATGATCAACTATGGGTGAAGATAGACCCAAAATCGCGGATGAAATGAATTATAACATTCTTCCCAGGTATCAGATTTACATATTCGCGATCGCAGAAAACACATCGCGATCGCGAAGCACAACCTATAATGCACTCTACGTGATCGCGTGTATCCTCACGCGAATGCAATATCCAATGTCTTACCACTATGTGATCGCGAATAAGACCACGCGACCGCGATTCACAGAAACATACATAAACGTGATCGCAAGTCTACCCATGCGAACACGAAGAACACCTAGACACCTCGTGAGACAACACTACGCGATCGCGTACCTGCTCATGCGATAGCAATGAAGAAAAAACTGAACAGAAATGAAATCAAAACCTGCAACTTTTCTGCAATTTTTTCCAAATTCAAATGATCCGAATGATTACCCGAAACTCACCCGAGGCCCACGGGACCTCAACCAAAAGCATCAACACATCATAAAACCCTATTCAAACTTGTTCTAATCATTAAAACACCTCAA
The DNA here is from genome assembly GCA_034376525.1 of Nicotiana benthamiana. Taxonomy (NCBI): domain Eukaryota; kingdom Viridiplantae; phylum Streptophyta; class Magnoliopsida; order Solanales; family Solanaceae; genus Nicotiana; species Nicotiana benthamiana. Next base: position 132,662,556 of record CM067335.1, read on the forward strand.
ATAACATCAAATTACTCAAAACACATTGGATTCAAGCCTAAGTTTCTAAAATCTTCCGAAATACACTTTTGATCAAAAACCCAACCAAACCACGTCCGAACGACCTAAAATTTTGTACACAAATCCAAAATGACACAACGAAGCTACTGCAACTTTCACAATTTCATTTTAACACTCGGATCAAAATCTCACCTACCAACCAGAAATCGCCAAAATATCAACTTCGCCAATTCAAGCTTAATTCAACTCCAACCCTCCAAAACCCATTCTCACACTCCTAAGTCACAAATCACCTCTCAAAGCTAACCGAATCATCAAAACTCACATAAGAGCCCTTTAACACACAAGTCAGCATCCGGTTGACTTTTTCAACTTAAGCCTTCTTAAAAGAGACTAAGTGTCCCAAACCTTATCAAAATCATTCCGGACTCGATCCGACCAACCCTATACCACAAAACACGAATAACGAAGCATAAAGAAGTAAAAATGAAGGAAACGGAGCGGTAACTCATGAGACGACTAGCCGGGTCGTCACAATTTCATCTCTTCTTCTAGTAAACACATGGGAAGGGTTTTTGAGAGCCAAATTGTAATCAAAGAAATCATTATTTGGACAATTGAAAAGGTAATATTAGGGCATTTGCATCTATACCTAATTTTTTGGTCACCTTTTAACTTACATCCTCTTTGCATAAAAATTACAAGTGTACCTATTTTTCGGGTAACTTCAAACGTATGGGCCTGAAGTAGCAAATTTATGTCTGATGTTTGAACTTCAGAATTTTTCGTTTGAAGTGTAGACTTATCAAAGCAAAACTTCAGATATTTTTTCCCGAAGTTTGGCCAATAACTCAAATTTCAGTTCATAGTGCAATGACAAACTTCAGTTCAATAAAGCATGTTTTGGCTTAAGCTTTTGCTTTGTAATTGTTGAACCTCAACATTTTAGGAGATGGATTTTTTGTTTAGTATTTGTTGAACTTCAGCATTCTAGGAGCTGAAGTTTTATTTATATTTGCTGAACCTCAGCATTCTTAGTTCTGTTCTATCTTTCTTTGAATTTAGATGGCTTTAAAATATAACTTATACATGTTCTCTTCCTAAAATATAGTATATGCTCAATGTATTGAGGTTAAACTCATCGTCTCTTTTCTTTTTCTTTTGCAATTCGTAAGTAATATCGTCTCATTCATTGTATTCCTTTCTCCACTGTGAGTCTCCATAATACATATTTATTTTTGAAATGTTTAGTTTATTCTGACTTGTAATATGACTGACACCATACTTTCCCAATTGCAGGCCCACGTTTTATAGAATATACAAGAAGAAATCAATATCAATTATGTACGTGGTTGCGATCTTTAGTTCTATGATTTGGATATAGTATGCTTATGTTTCATGTAATGTGAGTGCCATGAGTCTGAGAGTGAAAAGAAGAAAAGGAAAAGAAGAGGAGGAAGAAAGGAGCACATAGGTTAGGAGGAAGAAGAAAAGCTTCTGAATTTGTCAAACTTAGGGTATAATTTAAAGAATTTTAAAAATATAGGTACAGATTAAATGAGAACAATCAAATAGGACGCCCCATATAATTTTGGGATTTTTACATATCTATACCATATAGCAAACCTTATTACCTCCCATGTTTAAGGTTTGTGTTTATTACATTTAAGCATACCAAATTTCAATTTATGTACCATAATTTAAATTAAGTCTTTAATTAACTCATTTATTTTAGGCTTTATTTTTGGAACCGTATCTTCACGATTTTTACATATATATACACGCTTCTCTCTCTCTTTCTCTGAATACCCACTATTTACCTCTATTTTAATTACCCCCCCCCCCCCCCCCCCCACCATTTTTTCGGTTTTTTTTCGCGGTTTTTCCACCATTGTCGCACAGCCCTAAACTTCCAATTCGACAATTTCGGTTGAATCCCCCACCAGTTTCAACCCCCATTCCAAATTTGTATTCATCTCAGAAATGATGAAAAAAGCAAATACTCCACAATATTCCGTCTTTTGATTTGGGTGTTTTAACACCTAAATCACCACCCAAAAACCCACAATCTACACATGCAAGTGAAAAAATACAAGTCTTTCATCTCCAAGACAAATTCATGCTGAAATGCGAAGCAAGCATTTGCACTATGTTGATGCTAGCGGAGTAGAAAAAGAAGTCGACAAACAACTTAAGCGCAAGGGGAAAGACTCGATGGTAGATGATGATGATTTTGTAGAATATTCACCCAAACTTCAAACTGGGAAAAAACAAAAGGTGTCTCCTTCATCGTCAAAACAAAAAAAGAAGAAACCCTAAAAAATTTACCAAAATTGGTTCCTCAAAAAATTTCATTAAAGGTAAACAATATTTATTTGTCCTTACTGTTTTGTAGTTTAATTTTTTTTTGCCAAAAAATATTCTGCAAGTGTTTTTTTTTATGTTGAAGTGTTTTTTGGCAAAATGTGATATGGTCTCAATTTTGTAGATTATTTGTCGCAATTTTGTAGGTTTATTTGGAACTGTGATTAATAGACAGTGTATAAATGTAGTGAGATTGTAGTTGATTTGTAGTCTGCTAAGTAAATTGTATCTATGGTTTTTGTATTGCAACTTGTATATTTGCTACATTTAACTTCATGCTCAGTAAAATTATATTACATTTTTTCAAGGTTACATTAAGTAACTGTTACATTTAATTGTTATATTGTTCTTATTTGTCTTTTCAAGTTTATTTTTTGTAAAATGTGGTCTGGTCCTAATTTTGTAGATTATTTGGCTCAATTTTGTAGTTTAATTGGAGCAATGCCTTTTATACAGTTTATAAATGTAGTTAGATTGTAGTTTAATTGTAATATGTTGATTAAAATTGTAGTACGATATGTTCATTCTATCCTGTAATGTTGAAATCTATAACATCATTCTAACCACAGTTAATATACTTTTTTTTGCAGAATGGACCTTACTTTGCTCAACAAAATGTTGATTATGGTGTGCTTCGATTCCACAGCTTGTGTGATCCTACAATACCTAGCCAGATAAAGGCTTTACTATCCCCAAATCAACTACGTGTTTTCAAGAAAACGTGTTTTGGGTACTTATTAGATCTGCCCCCAATATCTATGCAAAACCAGTCCATTCATCTTCTAATAAAGTATGAGTTGTCAAAGTCTACTGACGCATACTTTTCTGTTCTTTTAAATGGTGAAAAATTGATGTTTTCATTGAGAGAACTTTGTTTGGTAACTGGTTTTAATTGTGTCAATAGTTTCTCAGACTATGTTACAATCCGAACTATGTTAGCCCTTTAATGAATACATATTTCCCCAACAAAGAAAGAGTTGAGAAATGGCTTCTGAAAAATGTAGTCACTAAGAAATCATGGACAAACGATGTGGATGCGGTGCAGTTGTGCGTCCTTTATATGTTGGAATTCTTTGTTCCTTCAGATAAGGACAATGTTACTTTGATAGACAAGTTTATGTTCTTTCTTATCAAGTCTGGTAATTTTGAGTTGTACCCATGGGGTACAAAATCCTTCAAGCAGGTTATTGAATCTGTCTGACATCGTCTTAATACCAATGTACATTCTTATCTTATATGTGGATGCTCATTAGCCTTGCAAGTGTGGCTATACGAGTGTTGCTCTTCCGTCAGCACCGAGCTTGCTACACGATGTTCTGAATTGATTCCTCGTATTTTAAGATGGTCAGCTACAAAGGGGCAGATTTGGTTAACTACAATTGAAGACAAGATGATCAAGCCTGAGTGGCTCAAGGTTTCTTTAACCTTTGTATGATTCTACAATTACAGTTATAGTAACTACATTTCATCTACATTTTTCTTTTCAATTGAATTAACAATCACTTCCATCATTCAGTTCTCAAACATGGTTGAATCTGGAGAAGAGCTTGGATGCTTAATCTCCCAGAGAAGATTAAATATGAAGATGAAGAGGTTGCTCACCCATAAAATGTCCCAACTGCTGCTTCTCCGACAGTTGAACCCAAAGAAGCTACTTCTCAAAATGCCATGGAATCTGTCAGTAGCAAGATCAGCAATTTGGAAAAGAGGCTTGAGCAGGTATTGTGAGAAACTACAATATTTTGTCATAATTTAGCACCACTTGAATTCATTCCTACTACTGTGTAGTTTCTTTTTATTTAGGTGTAACTAATAGAATATGATTACCAACTAATTACACATAATTAATTTTTAGGCTGATGTAAAGTTAGATCAGTTTAAGAAGGATGTTTTTAATGAACTCTCAAGTCTTGGAGAGTTCATAGATCAATCTTTGAATAGTGTAATGAATGTTGTAAACATGAGGAATGATTTGGATGAGTCAAAGGTAAGAATTTACATATAATTTATGATAGCCATATAATACTTATGACAAAAAAGCATTCTCAAATATTCCCCAAAAAATGTAGCTTGCTGGTAGTTCAACAAAATATAATGACCAAAATCAAGGAGACAAAAACAATCATTTTCAGTTCAATGTTGGTGATCAACTCCATGCAAGCACAAGTAATACAGGTATCTACATAATTCCTACATACATATCTACAAACTTCAAGAATTGCTAATCACTTTTTCATTATGTTTTTCAGATCCCACTTCTCCACAACATGTTCAACCACAAGTTGACTTGTATGCTGACTTCCAAGAAGCAGCTGAGGTAGCAGAAGAAGGTATTATTTAATAATGTAGTTTTTAATAGAAAATAGTTGATTATACATTGGTATAATGCTGTTAAGTATGTCATTTTTTATGTAACATATGTTGAAGATAACATTCCACAGTCACCAATTCAAGGTGTAACATTGACCGAAGTTGTCCAGGAATGCCTTGATAAAAAAGAGGAGACTGAAGTTGTGCCTGAAGGCATTGAAAACAAAGGTGTGACATTGGATGATTTTGAGCTGCCGGAAAACCTATCACAGTTGGTCATGTATAGAGAGCCCATACAAGTTGATTCAACCCCCGTTCATCAAGGAAGAACAAGGATACCAGGAAAACATGCACGATCACCATTCACTCCCCTGTATAGTACTGAAGGCAGCACCTTTGTTGGGCCAATATATTATTACCTAAAGCACCCTTTCACAAGTGTCATAGGTGATGATGTAGATCCTGAATTGATAGATAGGTTCACAACCTAGTTATACCATCGCACTGACAAAGTATCTAGGAGGTATGGTGCTTAAATTTACACTGTCTGTTCACCCTTTTTAGACTTTAAAGTTGTAAATCTTTTTTAAAATTTTTTGTATTTGATTCATTCTCTTATTATTACAGGAGGAAAGATTTCTTTTCAAAGAAGGATAACCAAATCAATCCTTGGTTGGACTTGGGTTTTGATAACATTGATAAGAAGGACTGGTTCTATGCCCTTCCTCGGACAAGTAATCAATAGCACATTAAGTAAATAGTTTCTAATTGTATTTGTCTTTAACTATGATGTTTAAATGTAGTTATATTGTAGACATCATAGATATGTTACTATATTTATTCTTCAACTGTAAATGTTGCTTTCTTGAACCTTATGCAGTCACTGTGAAAAATGTAGTTAATGTGTAGTTTTTATGCAATTATGATTGGTCAATTGTATATATAGTACTTGTTTTCTATATCTTTCATGCTAAATTCAATCAAATTACATTTTGTGATGCACTTGGGCTAACTGTTATACATCTGTAGTTATGGTGTTGTTAAAGTGAAGCAAGCTGTTAGATTTTTTCATAATTTCTAATTGTAGTTAATATGTAGTTATTTGGTAGATGCGATTGGCTACACTACAACTTATTGTATATTGCACTTTTACTTTGGCAGCACATTGATGTTATTATGTACTATCTAAGAAAAAAGAAAAAATATGGCCCCAACATCAAAACTAGGTTTACAACAACCGATTGCTTGTCCAAGACAAAGATTGAAAGAATCTATTAGAAGTTCACTAGTTCTCCACTGGATCAAAGGAATTCTTTTGTTAAAGCCGAGGATGATATTGGAGAATATATTATGGGCTACAGAATTCATGCTAATGTAGCATGGGATGTTGTTGACTATGTGCTCATGCCTGTTAACCTTGTGGAGAACTTTCATTGGTTGGTGCTAGTTTTTGACATAAAGGACCGGAAACTTTATGTTTATGATTCATTGGTGAGAGCAAAGCGTAATCAAACAGTTCAGACATTGGTTGAGAAATTTTCAGTCATTATTCCTCTTTATTAGCCATGCACTGGTTTCTATGGTAAACGCAAAGACATTGACTTCAAGACTACAAAGTCATATATAGAGAAACCAGTTACAGACCCTCCCGACATACAATGGATGGTTGCTGAGATTCCACAACAAAAGGAAGGCTCACTATAAAAAACTAATCTCCCTTTCTATATGTTTAATTTTTTTTTTATCGTTTGTTATATGATGAAAAATTCTCATCTTCTGCAGGGATTATGGTGTATTTGTGGCTGCCTTTGCAGCGTATATTAGAAATGATGATTTGTCTATCCCAAAGGAAGATCTTACCGTTATTGACCAACACCGTAGATGCTATGGAGCTCTATTGTGGGACTACGCCACAAAGAAGATAACAGATGGTTCAATCACTGAGAGTGAGGTTACTGGCAGACTTGCAAGGAGGAAGGGTGCACCGGCAAAGAATGAGAGGACTAAAGTTCAACGAAAGAAGAAGTAGACTATTTTGTTCCTATTTGGTAGTTGAATTGGAAAACAATGTATGAATTAAGTCATTTTGGTTGTAGTCAACAATTTTTCTTGCATATCATCTACCAAAATGGCATCAACTTCAAAATCTCGGAATCTACCATAGTTATCCCAATAACCATTCGATTTCAGCATTATTAGGATTTTTGACATAATTTTGTGTAGTTGATAGAAAAACAGACGAAGAACAGATTTAGATTCGTGAATTTTTGTACTGATGTCGACAAAGAGTTGTATTCAACAATACCAAAATTTTTGTACTGATTTCGACGAAGAGCTGTATTCAACAATTAGAGAATTTTTATACTGATGTCGACGAAGAATTGTATTCAACAATTCGATAATTTTTGTACTGATGTAGAGGAAGAACAGATTTATATTCGAGAATTTGTGTACTGATGTAGACGAAGAACTGTATTCAACGATTAGACAATTTTTGTACTGATGTAGACGGAGAACTGTATTCAACAATTTTGAAGTTCTACAATTTGATTGCTGGAGATTCTCGTGTTTTTTGAGTTACATATGAGAGATATATTTCTGTAACAGAATGAGAGAATCACGCTGCGTTATGATTTTGTTCCATTTTCAAACTCGAAATTAATGGTGACAGAATCACATTAATTCTGATTGCTACAAAATTGGCGCTATTTTAGGATAGAATTCAGCTATTTTTGGTTTGGTACAATTTTTGTAAACAAAATATGGTCTAGGCGGGTAAGTACCAAACCATACACATTTTTGTTAATAAGATTTGCTATATGGTATAGATAGGTAAAAATCCCTTATATCTATCTTCATTCACATACGAGTTTACATCCATCGCTGGTTGGGTACAATTTTCTTTCAATTAAATAATTCTTATGCTGCAGTTTGTCTTGGACTATATATAAAATCGTTTTTAATAATTTGTGTCACCATAAGTCCTATTGTATATATTGATTAGCCCTTCTACTCTGAGTATGGCTGCAGCCATAAATATGAGGCTAAATTCTTATTAACTTGAATTTTTTTATCAATAGAAATATTAATATAATATTTTGCAAGATAATTATACCGTAGACGGAAAAAATAAAAAAATTGAGGCCCCTTATTAGAATATAGTTAGGCCACGACTTTTATTGAGACGCCTTTGCAACTCATAAAATATTGTATGAGGTAAAGTGTTGGCCAGTCAAAAAGTCTCATGTCCAGCAGATGAAAGTAACGAAAATGAGGATGTTGTGATGGATGTGTGGGCATACTAGGTTGGATAGAATTAAGAATGAAGTTATTCGGGACAAGGTGGGAGTGACCCCTATGGAGATAAAGATGCGTGGGACATGGTTGAGATGGTTATGGCATATTAGGAGGAGAAGCACAGATGCCTCAGTTAGGAGATGTGAGAGGTTGGCCTTGGGAGGTGAGAGTAGGGGTAGAGGTAGGCCAAAGAAGTTTTGGAGAGAGGTAATCATGCGGGACATAGAGCAGCTTGACCTGACTGAGGAGATGACACTAGATAGAAGGATGTGGAGGTTGAAAATTAGGGTAGAAGGTTAGTAGGTAATCATGTGTTTCCCTTTGTCTTCTCTAGATCGATAATATTAGTGCTAGTACGATACCTTTTTTCCCCTTAGTCTGCTATATTAGCATCTCTTGTTCCACTATTATTTGCCATCAGTAATTTCGCAGTTCACTAGCAGTATTTCGTTCATATTCTCGTATGCTGCCTTAGATTTATTTTTCTAAATATACTATCTAGCTATTACTTATTATTAGTATCCCTTTTTATATTCTATGTTGCTATCTTCGATTTAGTTTTCTAATTACATATCTTACTATTACTTGATATCAAGGTTTCCTTCACCTCCTTTAGCCGAGGGTCTATCGAAAATATTCTTCCCGCCCTTTAAGGATAGAAATAAGGCTGCGTATATTCTATTCTTCCCAAATTTTACTTGTGAGAGTATATTAAATAGTGATTGTTGTTGTTGTATTGTTATTATTATTGTCGCCATCTTTACAACTTATAAAATATTATTTTTCATATTTCTATTAAATACAGTGGAAGTTCGTTAAATAATTGATAGATGATAAAAAATATTCACTTTTTACAAACTTAAAAGAACTAAGGAGTAATTTAAAGGTCTACTTTAAACCCAACCTAAACATAAGGGGTCCATTTTGATATATTTTCCCGGTAAAATAAACAAAGAGATTTAGGGGTCGTTTGGTAAGGTGAATAAGAATAATATTGAATAGAATATATTAATAATATAGAAATTAATAATGTATGAGTTAATAATAATGCAAATATTAGTTTTGCAGAAATTATTTTTTATACGTTATTTGGTATGATGTATTAAAAATTAAAATGTATTGCATATTTTTTTTTAAAAATAATTATTTGCAAGAATGCTCTCTATATTATTTAACTTTAGAGGACTTTTAAGGATAATTTTATCTTTAATCGTGTTAATGCATGCATTAATAGTTTTGATATTACTAATAGGCAAAATATATAGTTTACCATCAAATTGCACTGAAATCTCTGTTACACACATTTTTTTATGAAAAGCTTCTTATATACTCAATCATACACACCTCTTTAATACTGGACCACTTTTTCCCTCATCAAATGTAATCACACACCAATAATAACGTGACACGTGTTATTAACTTCGAAAAACTTGAATTTACAATTATTTCAATTTCTTCATCTTCCCCGGACTGTACCATCATGGCTGCTCTCCTCCCCACCACCCAAAGTGAGAAATTTTATACTAGCAATCATGAAGCTTTATTTTAATTTTTAAATTATTAGGATAACATTAAATTTCTATCAACACACTACTGATTAAATATTTTTCCTAAAATTTCGTTGTATTTGTGTCTTCCTTTTTTAAAGATACCAACAGAATATATAGTTTGAGTACTAAAATTACTTACATCAATCAACAATAAGAACAAAAAAAAAAAAATTCAAGAACCCAAAATTCTTAACCCATTAATGACTGAAATGAAAGAAACTCTACATACTCTATTAAAACCCACAAATCCTCACAAAACACATAGGAAGAACTTTACAAATTCTTCCTTCAGCATTTGGCCACCCTGGCAGCTCCCGCTCAACGGTGTCATTGTCATTCAGCGATTCATATTGAATATGAACTCTGATTTTTTTATCATCCTCTAAATCTTGGTAAATATATTTGGTGCTACGGTAGTATAAGAAGCGATGCTACAATAATGGAAAGAGATGGAAAAGAATAGTGAATTTCTTATTCTAAAAAATAGAGAAAAGGATTTAGAAAACTAAAAATATAAAAAGCCCGAACAAGTGCTGTCAAAATGAACCTTACAGCTTGTTTGGATGATTGTAACCTATTGTATTCGTATCGTATTGTTACTTTATATATAATATTTACTTTGATTATTACTTAAATTTTATTGTATTGTATTGTATCGTTAAATCCGTCGTTACATTACGATAAAATATGCCACTTTATGTAACGACCTATTTGGTATGGTTGCGTCATTTCCTTGTCTTTTTCTCTCAATCTCACCATTCATTATTAGTAAATAATTTTATTTTATCACTTAGCCCACCTTTTTATATACTGTATCATAATATTTCTTTATATATTGCAAGTTTATTATCATATTACTGGTGCGTGATACCATGAAACGATGGTAAAACAACACAATCTATCCAAACATTGTATTCATCAAACGATACGGTACAGTATAATATAATACAATACGATACATTATGAAACGGTATGTAACAACTATCCAAACAAGCATTTAGACACAAAATTTTAATCGTAAAAAGGTAAGTTTTTAAAAGGTTGGGTGTGCAAGAGATTACCCGTAAACAAAAAAGGTGTGTAATATTGATTTCAGTGCAGATTTGATGGATAAACCATATATTTTACCTTTCTAATATCATGATTATTATGCATTAACTATACATAAGATAATACCAAATAAAATATATAACTAATGTTTATATTAGTTAGACATAGGTTGAAAGGTTGAAAAAGTATTACCACATAATGTATTACTAAACCTGCCTAACGGGCCAACCGGTCCGGTCCGGGCCATTTTTTTTGACCTGTCCGGGTTGCACAGTAACAGATTCGTAGCGGGCTGGGTTAGTTCGGGTAAAAATTGAACAATATGGATTACGAGTTTAGCGAGCGGGGCCAGGCCGGGTTTAGTATATTTTCACTCTTTTTTTAGAATTATGTATAGTATAACTATTAAGTTATATTAATACTTTGTAATAATTGAATGAATATAAGTAAGATGGGAAAAAATATTTAAAATTTTCGTTACAAAATTTGCACTTAACTTTATTAGTACCTTCTCTTATTTCAAATATTTTCATACCGGACTTCTTCTTTTACGATTAGAAGTCGGAGCCACTGGTGGTCTACTACCCCTTGTAGCACTAGCAACTCCAACTCCAATACTACCAACCATTTCCACTAGTAGGTGTAGGTGGTATCTCATCTTCTATTCCAATTTCATTATCTTCTATTCCAAAATCTTCTTTTAATTGTTCATAATCTATCTCTACATTATCATTAGGCGATGATTCAGAAACATGTGTTATTGGGTCATTACTATTACTACCGGAAGTTACAGGACTACCTCTTTTTTTATTTCCACCCCTACCAGTAACTTTTCTACATGCTCTTTTAGCAACACTAAGCATATTGTAAAAATTAAAGTATAAGCTAAAATTGAATATGCAATTAAAATATTAAATAAGAGAAGGAGTTGGAGGGAGTGCACCGAATTCGATAATAAATTGAGTACTTGATTACGCAATTCCGGTATTACTACGAACAAACATCAACCAAGTATATTAACTTTGAACTGCAAACTTCGAATTTCAATTTCCAAATGATAATTTTCGGTAAATTAAACTCAAGAAAAGAGAGCCAAATAAAAATTATAAAATTAGAATATGAAATCTTGCAAATTGAAGGAAAGATAGAAATTGAGAAATTGAGAATTGAGATTGAGATAAGAATTTTGAGTGAATAATGAAGAATAGTGGGAGGGTATTTATAGATTTTAAGAAGGGTTAATATTGTAAATTAATAAATATAACAAAATAACTAAAAATGGCCAATTTTGCAAAAAAATCCGTTGGCCAATGGATATGAAGCAATTTTGACCGTTGCTTTTGGCCCCCACAAAGTCAGAATTCTTTTTTTTAAAAAAATTACCGTTGTGCCAGTCCGGGCCGGGCCGGGTCGGGCTACCTCGTTACGGTCCACAATGCATGCAGACCGGGTCGGTTCGGTCCGGTTCCAACTAAAAAGAACCAAACGGTCCAACCCCTCCCCCACGAACCCAGCCCACCGGGTCCCTTAGTAACCGGGCCGGTACGATCTCGGTTTACACTGGTCCGGTCAGGAACCGGTCCGACCCGGCCCGTTAGACAGGTCTAGGTATTACTAATAACAACAACAACAATATATACCCAGTATAATCCCACAAAGTGGGGTCTGGGGAGGATAATATATAGACGAGCCTTACCCCTACCCGAAAAGTCAAAAAGAGTGTTTCCAATCGACCCTCAGCTTAGCGAAGGAAAGGAAAAATAAAAACAAAAACAAAAGACAGGTTTAGGTATTACTAATACACAGAATTAATATATACATTATTTTATTTAATGCACTCTCCCAAACGACCTCTGAGGCTTAAGGTTTTGCAGCGTGTTTCCAATTGGGCGGGTCTCAAAAATCAAAATTGGAGAAGAAATGAGAGGGGGAAGGAAGAATTTGAAGAGGGCTGTTGAAGAAGAATTTTTCACTCTTCAACAGGGCCAAAGTATTATGCAGGTTGTGGACCTTCGAGGTTCCAACCTTATTCAAGTATGAAAAATCCTACTAATTTCTTCCTTTCTTTTTTGCGTAGTAGTTTTGGTATTTGTATGGATTGATAACGAATTTTTAGTTTTTCTTTTTTAATTTTGAAGGTGATGGATGCGAAAGGTGAAACATCAATAGCAATATTTCCAGCTAAATTCCAGAAAAGCATGTGGATTAAAAGAGGTTTGCTTTGGTATTTCCTATCCTAAATTTTTTTTGGGGATTTGTTATGGTTGTTGATTTCATGCCTTTATCTTTGGCATTGAAAGAATAATGTGAGTGTTTTCCTTTGTGTTTTGTATATTTTTTCCTCAATGAATAGGCAATTTTGTTGTGGTTGATGAGAGAGGAAGAGAGGAAGCTGTTGAGTCAGGTAGAAAAGTGGGATGTGTTGTTACGCAGGTACTCTATTACGAACAAGTCCGTGTGCTTCAAAAGTCACCTGAATGGTGAGACACTATAATTCAACCACCTATTTTTTCGCCCCTTTTATTAGGTTAATGAAAGAGGGAATATAGTATTCCTTGTAAATCTGTTCTTGACTGAGAAAAGCAAAGATGGTCTTTCTGCTCGATGGGCCTTTCGACGTAAATTTCCATGGAAATGGATAATGTACTTCTAGCTTGTGAATTTGTAGCTCATATGTTTACTTAGGTTACCGGGATTGAAGATTGATTTCTGATGTCTGGAAACATGAAGATAATCTCCTTATTATGATTGAAGGAGTATTCTTGTTTCTTTCTTCCATCACATTTTACTTACTGTGTGGGCTGTTTAGAGGTCTTCGCCATCTTGAATTTTTCTTCTTTTACGTCCACCCTAGTAGTAGATCTTTTCCTTTTTCAAGTTAGTCTCTTGGATTTTTTGTTACGATTTACAATATATGTTAATGAGCTTATAATATTAAGCCTCTCAGTTACTACTCTGTTGAGTGTGTGTTTTACTAGCCATTTCACACAGTTGGACATTTATATTTTGAGCATGTATACTCCGCAGGTATATTCAAAATAGCTGGTAAATATTTGTGGACACTGCCCCTAATTGGAACTGTTTCATCATACTGCCTCCTGACACCTCTCCAACCAGAAGATAAACCCCTTCTAGCTAGAAAAACTCTGGCTCCAATCCTCTACATATGCTGTCTGGTTGGTTGACAGGAGGCTGTCACTGGATATCGCATCCCCTCCACATGAATTGTTTCCATTCAGAAATTTTCTTATGTTCTGGGTACTCTCTGTGCAGGCCAGAGATCTTCAAATCTAGAGCAGTAGAGAGTTCAAAACAGGATAAGCAATCAGATAATACCCAAATAGATGAGAATGAAGACTCAAGCGATGATGATGGACTCCCTCCCTTAGAAGCCAATACTAACAGATTAAATCCATTTCAACAGGAGTCCGAGACAGAATCTGATTCAGATACTGATTCCTGATCCATGCTTTCGGACATTCTTGGCGCCATGAATGATACCTTCATATTTGCAGATGAAGTTGGTTGTAAAGACATTGCTGTCTTTGAATGCTATTGATTGTAAATATGCTTTTTATTGAATCATTGTCTCTGGTAAACTAGCTAATATGTCAAACCCACGTCTGAGTGAATAAACTTATGATGTTCCTCATTTAAATTTTCTGAAATCTCTCTGCTGGTATGATTTTATTTATGCTATGTTTGATGGGATATTTTTTCTATATTGAAAAAATATGCATAGCGTACTTAGTTTGGAATTAACTCGTGATTTAAGGCGAATGAGCCCATAGCAAGGTCAATTAGCTTTGATGCCTTGTATTGACAATTATTTTGTTACACAAGGGTTTCTAACATGTATCAATTGCTACTTCAGATTGTAGAAACTTTCTACCATATTTAAGTGATTCACAAAAGTTGGCGAGGAGTATCACAGGGCCAACACCCTAATGAACCAACTCTTTATTTTGTCTTATTTTCTTCATGAATGGTGCTTTACGTGCTTTTAGCCTGGAATCCTGGATCTTCCAAGTACTTTAACTAAAATAAATGAAATATTATGCCTTAAATGTAAGTAGCAGATATTCTCAGCTTACATTAGTACTTAGCGGGGAGAACTTTTGAGGAATCCAGAATGGCATCTGCCCTAATTGACATGGGTGCTACTGGAAATGATGTGGATTCAAAGGCTTTTTGGAGCAACTTGGAGAAAATATTTTTGTCAATTCAGGTAAAACATGTTGGAAATAACGCTTTACGCTAGAGGGGGGGGTGAATAGCGTTTTAAAATTATTAAGCGTTTTAGTGCGGAATTTAAAAACTTTGCAGAAATTAAGACAAGTGCAGTAAAATAAACTTACACAAAGATGTATCCTGGTTGGCCACAAACGTGGTTAGTCCAGTCCCCGAGAGACTCTCTCGAGATTTCCACTAAACTTGTCAAGCTTACGGGTGCTTAACAAACCGTTACAGCTGAGGACACAAGCCTCACCTAGGTGCTCGGGGATCACAATCCCAAAGACTTCAATTGCTCGGGGATACCAATCCCAAAGACTTCAATTGCTCGGGGATAACAATCCCAAAGACTTCAATTGCTCGGGGATAACAATCCCAAAGACTTCAATTGCTCGGGGATAACAATCCCAAAGACTTCAATTGCTCGTGGATAACAATCCCAAAGACTTCAATTGCTCGGGGATAACAATCCCAAAGACTTCAATTGCTCGGGGATAACAATCCCAAAGACTTCAACCGAGGAAACACAAGTTCCTCAACAAACGAGAATCGCAATTCTCTTACAAACACAAAGACACACTCACTTTACAAAGTACTCCTCAATGAGTAGATATGAGTAGAAATAGTACGCTCAAGATCACAACAACTTAGCTCAATAGAATGGCTCTTCAAAAAGCTTTATAGATGAATGAAAATGATGATCAATGTAAGAAAGCTTTTAGCAATGAAAATACTTAAATTGTATGTGTTGTTGTTGTGAAAACACTGAGTTAAACCTGTATTTATAGGTGAAAAACTCAGTCTTACCGTTGTCTAATTGCCAATTAAGGATTGCTGAAATTACTCAGTGACAATCGATTGTCAGGACTAAACAATCGATTGTTTGCCTATCAGATCAAAAAATCAATCCCAGATTTTACGTTAACAATCGATAACTTCAAATCAATAATCGATTAATTATAACGTTAAAAAATCCTTTCCAATTTTTGGCATAAAACATCGATTATCAGGAAATCAATAATCGATTATTTTAACAACGTTCAGAAAATCTTTTCCAGATTTTACGCTAAAACATCGATTGTTAAATATCACAATCGATTACCTGAAGGTAATTTAAAAAAAAAGTATGACAACGGTCAGCTTCAACAATCGATTATCAAATAGAACAATCGATTATTAATTAATTTCAAAACTTACTGTCTCATATATAATCGATTATCAAAAGCCACAATCGATTATTAATTAATTTCAAAACTTACTGTCTCATATATAATCGATTATCAAAAGCCACAATCGATTATTATTTTACTTAAAATCACTGGGAGACATTTTTCTCATTCCAATCGATTACCATTAGTTCATAATCGATTTTTATGAGTTTTGAAAACTTTGCCTCAGTTAACAATCGATTATCGAAAGTACACAATCGATTGTTATGCAGTTTGCAAAAACCTGATGTTAACTGGCTTACTCACAATCGATTATCATTAATTCACAATCGATTGTCATGCAGTCTTGGCTTAGAGATACTCGATTATCATAAGTACATAATCGATTATCTTAGCCCAGATTTTTGAGGCATGTTTGGAAAACATTTTAACAAATGTAAATATGCATAGTTTAAAATCATTTGACACTTACTTTAAATATGCATGATTTTGGAAAAATAATTTTAGTAGAGAAGCCATGTTATGAGCCAAGATTGAGGAATCAAGATCACAATTAATATTGACTCAATTATAACATTTCCAAGCATTGTCTTGAGCTTCTTGTAATGCATCCATTATGTGCTTGTCCTTGAGCACTGCTATATATCGCTTATTGCTTTGTTTGACATTCATCAAAACCTACAAAAGAACACACGTTTAGTATATTGCATTTGAAACGTGTTTCCAACAATTTCCCCCTTTTTGATAATGGCAAACATAGGCGGGATATATGCAATAATTATTTTGATAAACCAAGACAAGTGTCATGTTCCCCCTCAATTCATGTTCCCCCTCACTTTAAGCATGAATGAAGTTGAGAGCATATAGCATAATATAGCATACTTCTTGATATCCCGTTTCTTCCCCCTTTTGCCATTAGCAAAAAAATGTACACAAGGGAAGAATAACAAATATGAAATAAACACAAGTTTATTTATTGGAAAAAAAATAACGGAAGTAATCGATTATTGATACAGTAATCGATTGTTTGACGGCGATTTTCCTGTAGAATACTTGAGTATCTTGCGTCATGCTTTTTATGATCCCCTTTTCTTTAGGGTGATACCTGCAACAAAATGTTAGACGCCTCCGACGCTCAAGTTAGAAATTATGTAAGAAATGCAATGCATGACTTAGATCAACGTGGAGTCAAGGATCCCGAGTTCACTACGAATTCGGAAGAAGGACTCTTTATCTAAGGGCTTTGTAAAGATGTCTGCCAATTGGCTTTTTGTTTCAACAAATTCAATTTCGACATCGCCTTTTAGAACGTGATCTCTAATAAAATGATGTCTAATTTCAATGTGTTTTGTTCGCGAGTGAAGAATGGGGTTCTTCGTCAAGCATATGGCACTAGTGTTGTCACATCTAAGAGGAATGTGATCAAGACGTAGGCCATAGTCCAAGAGTTGTTGTTTCATCCATAGGATTTGAGCGCAACAACTCCCCGCGGCTACATATTCAGCCTCGGTTGTGGACAACGCAACACTAACTTGCTTCTTACTAAACCAAGAAACTAAAGCGCTACCGAGCAGGTGGCAATTGCCGCTAGTGCTCTTGCGGTCCAATTTGCATCCAGCAAAATCGGAGTCGGAATAGCCAATAAGTTGGCATGAAGAACCTTTGGGGTACCATAGACCCACATTGGTAGTACCGACAAGATACCTTAGAATCCGCTTTTGCCGCAGTAAGGTGAGACTCTTTTGGACATGATTGATAACGGGCACAGACGCACACGCTAAACATGATGTCCGGACGACTAGCAGTAAGATAAAGAAGAGAGCCAATCATACCTCGGTACTTTTTGATGTCGACTTCCTTACCTTTTTCATCTTTGTCGAGATGATCGGATGTGCTTATGGGAGTTGCTATTTCCTTTGCATTGTTCATGTCAAAACGTTTAAGCAGATCTTTGCAATACTTGCTTTGACAAATGAATGTACCTTCCTTCATTTGTTTTACTTGTAATCCCAAAAAGAATTGTAACTCACCCATCATGGACATCTCAAATTCGCTAGTCATTAAGTTTGAAAATTCCTTGCATAGAGCATTGTTAGTAGCACCAAAAATGATATCATCTACATATATTTGAACTAGCAAGATATCATTGTTTTCATGCTTGACAAATAAAGTTGTGTCAACTTTTCCATGAATAAAATTATTTTCTAAAAGAAATTTACTCAACCTTTCATACCAAGCTCGAGGAGCTTGTTTTAAACCATAAAGGGCCTTTTTGAGTTTGAAAACATGATTGGGAAAATTAAAGTCTTCAAAACCGGGGGGTTGTTTTACAAAAACTTCTTCTTGGATAAAACCATTTAAAAAGGCACTTTTCACATCCATTTGATATAAAAAGAAATTCATAGAAGATGCAAAAGCAAGCAACAGACGGATGGCCTCTAATCTAGCTACCGGAGCATATGTCTCATCATAATCAATCCCTTCTTCTTGATTATAGCCTTGAGCCACAAGCCTAGCTTTGTTTCTAGTGATTATGCCATTTTCATCTAATTTATTTCGAAAAACCCATTTCGTACCAATTATGGTATGACCTTCGGGTCTTGGCACCAAATCCCAAACGTTGTTACGTTTGAATTGGTTAAGCTCCTCTTGCATTGCCAAGGTCCAAAATTCATCCCCAATTGCTTCAGAGATGGTTTTGGGTTCAATTTGAGAAACAAAAGCAGTAAGATCTAAGGTATTTCTAAGAGAGCTCCGGGTACTTACCTTCCCTTCGATTTTGCCAATTACCTGATTTTGAGCATCCTCCGTTCATTTTGGTCCTTTGGCTCATTCTTCAATTTGAGAAGCTTCTTTCACAATTTTGCCTTTGTCTTCCTTGTATTTTGTCCTTTTAAAAAAATTCGAAAATACTTCCGATTTAAAGAAGTCTCTAAACCGACTTTTCGTCTCTTCCTCCTTCTTTGTGCTTTAATTGAAGGAATTTTGAATTCGTCTCCCGTCAAGTGTTTGGAGCATCCACTACACTTGATTCCTTCAAGCACACCTGCAAAACAAATCAATGCTCTTTTGGTACCCATGCCATTTTGGGTCCTTGAGGGTTATGCATACTATAATGATATGTTTGAGTAGCATGTCTATGTCTAGTAAAGCATGCGGGAGCAATATGACCAATTCGTCTACAATAATGACATGTCACATTTGGATTATGCATGCGTCTAGGCTCATAGTAGCTGGAATAATGCACATTGTTTTCTCTATTTTCATTTCTCCTAATTTGAGCACCATAATCATTTCTAGGTTGAACATTTCGGGATCTTCTAGCATGATCACTGTTGTGCCTAAAATATGCATCATGTCTATGGTGACGATTGCTAGGTGGAAAGTCATGTCTAGGTCTCCTAATATTTTGTCTAGCATGCATGTTAGTTTTAGGAAAGACATTTTTGTTATTAATCCTAGGTTGAGCTCTAGGTGGTTGGGTTTTTGCATCAACCTCTTCTTCATTTATGAAGCCTATTCCATGCTTGGTTGATTTCAAGTTATCAAGCACCACATTCAAGTTTTTATGAGAGGAGTTGAATTTGTCTAGTGTGCCTTTTAATCTACCTACTTCATTCTTAAGGACTACACAAGAAGCACAATTTTTTGTAGAACTCTCGGGCTTGTCAGAACTTCTTTTCCCATAAAACTTGTTTTGTTCTAGTAGCTTCTCATTTTCCAAAACCAATTTTTCTAATTCTTTTTCTTTTAATGAAAACTGTTTTTGAAAATCTTGTTCTTTTAGAGAAGCACTTTCTCTTAAACTAGTGACGGTTTTTGTAACTTTGAGAAATTCAGCATACAATTCATCAAAGGCATTTCTCATGTCATCAAGAGTATAAAAATTTTGAGAAGAGCTTTGACTTACCTCACTTTGATTTTCTTCCTGTGCCATGAGGCAGAGATTTGCCGCTTCTTCATTTTCTTCTTCACTGGATTCGTCTCCGGAATCTCCTCCCCAAGATATGTATGCTCGTTGCTTCTTGAAGGGTTTCTTCTCCTTTTTAAGATTTGGGCAGTTTGTTTTGATATGCCCTGTTTCACCACATTCATAACATTTAACTTGCTCACCTTGCTTTTTCCCTTTGCGGTCATATTCTTTTCGCATGAATTTTTGGAACTTTTTGATGATGAGTCCAAATTCGCTATCTCCATCCTCTTCAATCGGTGATTGACTTGTGCTCGCCTTTAGAGCAATCTTTTGCCTTCTTTGTTCATCAATAACAGGGTTAAGAATAGTGGATTCATAAGTCTTAAGATTACCTCTAAGAGCGTCTATGGTGACGTTCGTGATTCCAATTGACTCTTGAATCGCATCAGCCTTTGATCGCCATGCCGGTGTTAGGCTCCTAAGGATTTTTCGAACTAGTTCTTTGTCTGTGAACGTCTTCTTGAGCGCGTGGAGATCATTCACTATTGATGAGAACCGCTCAAACATCTCGTCTACCTTTTCGCCTTCATTCATATGGAACAATTCGTAAGCATGAGTTAAAAAGTCAATTTTAGCTTCTCTTACCTGGTCAGTCCCTTCGTAAGTGACCTCAAGCTTGTCCCACATTTCTTTCGCTGTTTTGCAGCAGGAGATTTTCCTGTAATCATTAGCATTAACAGCACAAAGTAATAAGTTAATAGCTTTAAAATTATTTTGGACTATTCGATTATCCTCGGCGTTGAATTCCTCTTCTGATTTTGGCACCCATACTCCTTCCACCTGTTTGACAGGAACCTCATTTCCTTTGGTGTATACCTTCCACAAGTAAGGGCTGTTTGATCTGACGAATATATGCATCCTTTCTTTCCAATATGAATAATTTGTCCCGTTGAACAAAGGAGGTCTTGTGGGGCACTGTCCTTCATCAATACCTGCAAAAGAGTCTAGAGTAGAAGCCATGGAAAGATTCTCTCAAACGGTTAAGTCTTTCAGAGAGTATGGCTCTGATACCAATTGTTGGAAATAACGCTTTACGCTAGAGGGGGGGGGGTGAATAGCGTTTTAAAATTATTAAGCGTTTTAGTGCGGAATTTAAAAACTTTGCAGAAATTAAGACAAGTGCAGTAAAATAAACTTACACAAAGATGTATCCTGGTTGGCCACAAACGTGGTTAGTCCAGTCCCCGAGAGACTCTCTCGAGATTTCCACTAAACTTGTCAAGCTTACGGGTGCTTAACAAACCGTTACAGCTGAGGACACAAGCCTCACCTAGGTGCTCGGGGATCACAATCCCAAAGACTTCAATTGCTCGGGGATACCAATCCCAAAGACTTCAATTGCTCGGGGATAACAATCCCAAAGACTTCAATTGCTCGGGGATAACAATCCCAAAGACTTCAATTGCTCGTGGATAACAATCCCAAAGACTTCAATTGCTCGGGGATAACAATCCCAAAGACTTCAATTGCTCGGGGATAACAATCCCAAAGACTTCAATTGCTCGGGGATAACAATCCCAAAGACTTCAATTGCTCGGGGATAACAATCCCAAAGACTTCAACCGAGGAAACACAAGTTCCTCAACAAACGAGAATCGCAATTCTCTTACAAACACAAAGACACACTCACTTTACAAAGTACTCCTCAATGAGTAGATATGAGTAGAAATAGTACGCTCAAGATCACAACAACTTAGCTCAATAGAATGGCTCTTCAAAAAGCTTTATAGATGAATGAAAATGATGATCAATGTAAGAAAGCTTTTAGCAATGAAAATACTTAAATTGTATGTGTTGTTGTTGTGAAAACACTGAGTTAAACCTGTATTTATAGGTGAAAAACTCAGTCTTACCGTTGTCTAATTGCCAATTAAGGATTGCTGAAATTACTCAGTGACAATCGATTGTCAGGACTAAACAATCGATTGTTTGCCTATCAGATCAAAAAATCAATCCCAGATTTTACGTTAACAATCGATTACTTCAAATCAATAATCGATTAATTATAACGTTAAAAAATCCTTTCCAATTTTTGGCATAAAACATCGATTATCAGGAAATCAATAATCGATTATTTTAACAACGTTCAGAAAATCTTTTCCAGATTTTACGCTAAAACATCGATTGTTAAATATCACAATCGATTACCTGAAGGTAATTTAAAAAAAAAGTATGACAACGGTCAGCTTCAACAATCGATTATCAAATAGAACAATCGATTATTAATTAATTTCAAAACTTACTGTCTCATATATAATCGATTATCAAAAGCCACAATCGATTATTAATTAATTTCAAAACTTACTGTCTCATATATAATCGATTATCAAAAGCCACAATCGATTATTATTTTACTTAAAATCACTGGGAGACATTTTTCTCATTCCAATCGATTACCATTAGTTCATAATCGATTTTTATGAGTTTTGAAAACTTTGCCTCAGTTAACAATCGATTATCGAAAGTACACAATCGATTGTTATGCAGTTTGCAAAAACCTGATGTTAACTGGCTTACTCACAATCGATTATCATTAATTCACAATCGATTGTCATGCAGTCTTGGCTTAGAGATACTCGATTATCATAAGTACATAATCGATTATCTTAGCCCAGATTTTTGAGGCATGTTTGGAAAACATTTTAACAAATGTAAATATGCATAGTTTAAAATCATTTGACACTTACTTTAAATATGCATGATTTTGGAAAAATAATTTTAGTAGAGAAGCCATGTTATGAGCCAAGATTGAGGAATCAAGATCACAATTAATATTGACTCAATTATAACATTTCCAAGCATTGTCTTGAGCTTCTTGTAATGCATCCATTATGTGCTTGTCCTTGAGCACTGCTATATATCGCTTATTGCTTTGTTTGACATTCATCAAAACCTACAAAAGAACACACGTTTAGTATATTGCATTTGAAACGTGTTTCCAACAAAACATAATATCCAGTATAAATTCTGCAGATTCTGATGAAAGTTTTAGATACTGCTGTTTGACTTGTCTGCTCTTAAGGTTCCTGTGTATACTTGTCCTCGGGTTCGGATAGGATGGATGTCTTGTTATAGAACTCTCTTTGTTAGACATCCTAGACAAGTAAAAAGATAAGAGAGAGGAAGCTCTTCTGGGAAATGGAAGTTATAAGTCTTGGATGTTACGCTACAAAATCTTGATTTCATTGGATTGAGTTTAATTTTCCGACTCATATTGTTATTTCTACACAGGATTTGGATACAGAAATCATTATTGCTGCTGCAAGGGACACAAATACAAATGCAACCGTTGGCGCTGCCAATGTAGTATTTGATGAGAGGCAGATGAATGCGCTGTTCGGGGACGTGGTAAAGCAGTTTTAGCTCTGATATTAAACTATACATATTCTTTTCTACAGTTGTGGCATTGTGCTTTAAAATTATGACGTAATCATTCTGCTTGGTGTTAAGTTCACATGATTTATAAAAATCATGGAACTCCCTTATGTCTCGAACTATCAATACCCTCCTATTTTTTCTTCTTTCTCTGGTACTCAAGAATTTGCTAATACCAAGTTGATCGGACGTGAAATGAGAAGTTTATCATTTCTCCCTCACCACCACCACCACCACCACCAACAACAACCCAGTATAAAGTGGGGTCTGGGGAGGGTAGTATGTACGCAGACCTTACCTCTACCCTGAGGTAGAGAGGCTGTTTCCAAATAGACCCCCGACATCCTTCCCTCCAAGAACTTCCCACATTGCTCTTGGGGAGACTCGAACCCGTCTTGTCTCCATTTCTCCCTCACCAAATCTCTAATTAATGCAACCAAAAAAGAGTTTCATTTTCTTATTCTGGAAACTTTTTTGCTGTTATTTCTCTCCTAGTCCTTGTAAAGCTTATTTTCTGATCCTTTCTCTTCAATATTTGCAGGTTAGAGTTAGTGAATCTTACGGATTGAAATTTGCTCGTGAGCTTGCACTTCTGTTGAAGCAACTTCTCTATTTTGATCGATACACCAGATTGTTAGCTCCAAATATGAATATGTATCGAGATCAGAGGGTCAAGCTTGTCTCTGATAGAAGACAAAGGAACATATACCAATGATAATTGTAAGTCGCACCAAGAAATTGTTGCACGTCCTGTGATTTTCTAGTATACTGTATATAATACCAAATTTAGACACGAACTTTACATAATGGAGGACAAAATAACTGTATTGGTCATATTTTCTGATGTATGATGTTGGTTGATGTGGATTCCATATTTGTGGGAAGACAAGGAAGTTTATTTACTGCCAATCTATCTTCATAGCATCGTGTAAACTACTGGTTGACATATACCCCCTATTTTGGGATGACAGAAGCCTTGTACTTGAGACACTACTGTTACTGTTCTACTTTAAACATTTTAGCCTTTTCAACGGGTGGCAGTTGTTCTATATTAAGTCCCTTCGGTTTCTTTGCAACAAGGACATTAATTACAGATGAGACAAACTGCAACCAACTAATTCACATCCAAACGGAAAGTGAAAGATATAAAGAACTAAAGAAGAAAGACTGAGGAATATGTCACTTTATTCTAAATACATACTATCAATTATCATCACACAAATAACTGGAAATCCAAAAGTACTAGACTTCTATCATGAACACCTCATATTGCTATATACTCTACAAGCTGCCACTTTGATTTACCTGTACATAGTGTGGAAAGTGAAAAAAAGAAGAGAAAAATGATATAGGACATCTCCTTGCTCAGGATATTCACACTGATGGGCCTAAATGGAATACTGTTTGTGTTTCAACATCTTCTGTAGGTATATCTTTACCACCAAGAAATCTGTTCCAAGATCCCCTTTATGTTTAAGTATCTAACAAAAATTGCTGGATCTTTTGCACTTTGTTTCCTAATGACCTCCATCTTTCTTTTTGATCCTTGCTTCATTTTCTGAAAGTTGAGTCAGTCACCAATGTATGACCTCGCTTGGCAAAGAATAACCCATAAGACGATGAAGAGGAGAGCCTCCAGATGGTGGAACTTCCTCACTTTCTGAAGTTCCTTTTCCCCACTTAAACATCTTAGCCGAATGTCCTGGTGATTCCCTTTGATGTTCCCTCAGAACAGATTTCATTTTTCTATCTGAACTACTAGAGGATATCTTTCTGTTGAAAGATTTCCTTACAAGAGGTTGAATTGGAGGTAATGAAGACTCCCCTTCAGTAGAGCAACTTCTGCAGAAAGACGGTCCCAAAATCACCGGAACACGGATATCGGATCAGTATGGGGACAAGAATTAAGATGATATGCAGATGCCAGATTCTGATGATCAATGGCATCAGTGTTGTCATCAACATCACTTGGTGGAGTAGCTAAAGCCTCTGCATAGAATGGGACTACATGTGTTTGGCTTTGGAGAGAAAACTTCAAAATCTTTCTACAAGAATTGCATCTAAGCTGATGACATCTCCTTTTGGAAAAAAGAAAGTCTGGAGGCAGCTGTAGGAGTTCGCTGCTATAGTAACAAGCAATTATTGGTGCTCCACCAGCTACTGGTCGAACATGACACATCTTTGAGTATTTTTCTCGCAGGTATAGTTTCTTCATCTCGTGATCTTTGTGCCTCCTATCATCAGATTTTGTCTCATGGTCCCATCGGGAATACTCAGCTTGAGTAACGTTGAGGACTTGAAGAACCAGACTGGAGGTGACTGCAACAGTTACAGCTGGAATAGTCAATCCGACGACCTTTGTTATAGCAAACTGAAGGATGCAACTGTTCTGAGCTCTGCCGGACCTGAGGGGAGCAGTGTAAACACAGTCAATCAGCTTGGTGCCTGTAATGTGCAGCCTTTGCGGAAAAAGGTATTCTTGAGCTTTTACGTTATTGCAGCCAACCTTTTCCATGACTGCATCTTACAAGATATCTCGAATAGTTCAAATCAGTACTTCACCATCTGCCAAAAACTGATCATAGGATATGGGGGTATATTCTGTTAAAGCTAGTTAATGATTAAAGCTAGCTAAGTTGGTGTGAATGAGAAATGGAGGGAAGATAGAAGGAAAATGAAGTTTCAAAGCAAAGTTCCTTTGAAAAGGAGCTTTGTACCACATCGGTGGTAGAAAGGGAAAGTTATGTGCTTATATTAGAAAGCACTTCTTCTAGCTCTTAAAGGGTTAAGAAGAGGGACTCCCCTCGCGCCGTCGTCGTCGCTCGGCTTTGGCTTTGGATTTGGATTTGGTCAAATGATCTGATTGATTGATAATCTTTTTGGACCAAATTTATTTAAAATTCAATCTTCATTTTCTGAAATTATTTTTAATTCCCGCGGGAAAAAAAAATAATAATAATAATATTAATTCGTTAAAAAACTTCCCAACGTTCTTATTTTTCAGGAAAAGGCATGGCCTTTCCCGAACAGGCACCAAGCCTTTCCGAACAGTCTCAATTCAAGGCTATATAAACTGAGGCAATGCCTCATTTTCGTATACTGGAAACATTAAAAATTCTGCATTCTTTTCTGCAAACTGAAACATATCGAGTCATAGTGTGATTTCATTCCCGAATTTGAGTTCGTCGAAGTCGTAGGCGTTTGAGGTACCGCCACTCCTGCGACAGGTATATCCGTTATATCCTGGGAGGAAATAATCCACAACCTCGGGTACAGTGAGGGGGTTAAATTCCTTAAGGACACACAGTGAATTCTGTGGTCTCGGATTTCTTCATTTCTGTGATTTTTTTTTTTAAAACGTTACATACGTTCTGTTTTTTGTGTCTCTTCTTCTTACTGGTTTCCAGTTTCTCGTTGCTTTGAACACGGACAATCGATAACAAGCTTAAGGAATTTAATTTATTATTTCCGTGTTCATCTGTTGTTAACAAACTTGTATGTTGTTTGGAGACTAAATCTTCGAATTTTTTCTACTCCGGTTGAGATTAAAGTTTTCAGAACTTTCTACTCATTTGGGTACTTGATTTGAAGATATAAAAACTTCATCAAGTATACTACATACAGTATATTACATTCTATTTGAAGTTTGTTTTAATTCTGTTTGTGTAAATTTGATTCGGTTTGAAGAAATAAAAACTTCACCGATTATTAAAGTGTTCTGTTATTTCCTACGACAGAAATGGGAGACCAAACTCCAAATTTGAATGCTACTGCTACTGTTACTGCCACACCAGCCCCCGTGGTTGGTTCTACGAGCAATGCTGCGTCCTCCAGTCGTACTGCACCAGCACCGGCTCCGGCAGAGAAGCCCGGAAAATTCACCGGGATTGATTTCAAACGATGGCAACAAAAGATGTTCTTCTATCTAACTACTTTAAGCCTTCAAAAGTTTATTAAGGAGGATATTCCGGTTCCGCCGGAATCAACACCTGAAAATGAACGATTTGTTGTAATTGAGGCGTGGAAGCACTCAGATTTTTTGTGCAAGAATTACATTCTTAGCGGACTGGAGGATGATCTTTACAACGTCTATAGTAATGTGGGAACATCAAAAGAACTATGGGATGCGTTGGAAAAGAAATATAAAACAGAAGATGCTGGCTTAAAGAAGTTTATCGCTGCCAAGTTTTTGGACTACAAAATGGTAGATGGCAAGTCTGTTGTCACTCAAGTTCAAGAGTTGCAGGTTATCATCCATGATCTCCTCGCTGAAGGTATAAATTTAATTAATGCCTTTGTCAAAAGTATTCAGTGCCCCGTCACTTACATGTTGTTTGTTGTAGGTTTGGTGATTAGTGGGGCGTTTCAAGTTGCGGCAGTGATAGAGAAGTTGCCTCCTTCATGGAAGGACTTCAAAAATTACTTGAAACATAAGCGAAAGGAGATGACATTGGAAGATCTTATCGTCCGGTTGAGAATCGAGGAAGATAACAAGGCAGCGGAGAAAAAGGCAAATGGGAGATCAACCATAGGGGGAGCACATATAGTTGAAACTGCCCCAACTAATATGAAAAAGAGGAAAAAGGCATCGGGACCAAGGAACTATCCCAACAAGAAGAAATTCCAGGGAAACTGCCATAATTGTGGAAAAATCGGACACAAAGCTGCAGACTGTCGTGCTCCGAAAAAGGAAAAGAAGAAGGGTCAGGCTAATATGGTTGAAACAAACGAGGAGGTTGATGACTTGTGCGCTATGTTGTCCGAGTGCAACCTAGTGGGAAGTCCGAAAGAGTGGTGGATTGACTCTGGCGCCACTCGTCACATTTGTGCTGTTAGAGAAGCCTTTGCTTCATATGCTCCCGCCGGGCCCGACGAAACAATATATATGGGAAATTCTGCAACGGCCAAGATTGAAGGTTATGGAAAGATACTGCTGAAGATGACCTCTGGCAAGGTGGTGACTCTCAACAACGTCTGTCATGTTCCTGAAATTAGGAAAAATCTTGTATCTACCGGACTTCTAGTGAAGAACGGTTTTAAATGTGTTTATGTTTCTGACAAGGTTGTAATAAGTAAGAACGAAATGTACATAGGAAAAGGCTACCTCACAGAGGGCCTTTTCAAACTAAATGTAATGGTTGTTGCTAATAATAATAAAGTTTCTGCTTCGTCTTACTTGCTTGAGTCAAATGATTTATGGCATTCACGTTTAGGACATGTCAATTATAGAACCTTGCGAAAAATGATTAGTTTGGAAGTATTGCCTAAGTTTGAATGCAATCAATCAAAATGTCAAATCTGTGTTGAATCTAAGTATGCTAAACATCCTTATAAGTCAGTTGAAAGGAATTCAAGTCCTTTAGACTTAATCCATACAGATATTTGTGACATGAAGTCAATTCCATCTCGCGGTGGAAAGAAGTATTTCATAACTTTTATTGACGATAGTACGCGGTATTGCTACGTTTATTTACTTAATAGTAAAGATGAAGCAATTGAAGCGTTCAGGCAATACAAAACTGAAGTTGAGACTCAACTTAACAAAAAGATTAAAATGATAAGGAGTGATAGGGGCGGTGAATATGAATCTCCTTTTGAACAAATATGTTTGGAATATGGCATTATTCATCAAACAACTGCTCCTTACTCGCCACAATCAAACGGAATTGCGGAAAGAAAAAATAGAACACTGAAAGAAATGATGAATGCCCTGTTAATAAGTTCTGGTTTACCCCAGAACTTGTGGGGGGAAGCCATTCTAACAGCTAGCCGAATACTCAATCGAGTGCCCCATAGCAAAACAAAATCAATTCCATACGAAAAGTGGAAAGGAAGGAAGCCCAATTTGGAATACTTCAAAGTGTGGGGGTGTTTGGCCAAGGTGCAAGTTCCTAAACCCAAAAGGGTAAAAATAGGACCTAAAACCGTTGATTGTGTTTTCATAGGATATGCCACAAATAGTAAGGCATATAGATTTCTGGTTCACAAATCAGAAAATCCCGACATTCAGGTGAATACGGTAATTGAATCAGATAATGCTGACTTCTTTGAAACCATATATCCGTATAAAAAGGAATGTGCGTCGTCTAGCAAAGAATCTAAACGACCTCGGGAAGAAATAAAGGAAAACATTCCTGATGAGGAAAATCCAAGACGTAGCAAACGTCAAAGGACGACTACTTCCTTTGGACCAGAATTTTTAACATTTTTGTTGGAAAATGAGCCTCGAACGTTCAACGAAGCTACGTCTTCATCGGAAGCTCAATTTTGGAAAGAGGCAATCAATAGTGAGATAGAATCCATATTGAACAACCATACTTGGGAATTGGTTGATCTTCCTCCAGGGAATAAACCTTTAGGTTCCAAATGGATTTTCAAGCGGAAAATGAAAGCTGATGGCACTATTGAAAAATATAAGGCAAGACTAGTTGTTAAAGGGTTTAGACAACGAGAAGGTCTTGATTACTTTGATACATACTCGCCGGTAACGAGGATTACATCTATTCGGGTGTTAGTAGCATTAGCCGCTGTGTACGGTCTTGAAATCCATCAAATGGATGTGAAAACAGCATTCTTAAATGGAGAGTTGGAGGAAGAAATTTACATGGAACAACCCGAAGGGTTTGTAGTTCCAGGGAAAGAGAAGAAGGTATGTAGACTTGTTAAGTCTCTTTATGGACTAAAACAAGCACCAAAACAGTGGCATGCAAAATTTGACCATACGATGCTGTCAAATGGATTCAAGATAAATGAATGTGATAAATGTGTCTACATTAAGAACACTCCGAACCACGTCGTCATTGTTTGTTTATACGTGGATGATATGTTAATAATGAGTAACAACATTGCTAACATAAATACTACTAAGCGCATGCTTGCTAGTAAGTTTGATATGAAAGACTTAGGAGTTGCCGATTTAATTCTGGGAATTAAAATCCATAAGACTCCTCAAGGTCTAGCATTGTCTCAATCTCATTATATTGAAAAAGTACTTGAAAAGTTCAAGTATTTGGACTTTAAAGTTGCAAAGACGCCAATTGATATGAACCTTGCTCTTGCAAAGAATAAAGGTGAAAGTGATTCTCAATTGGATTATGCCAGAGTGTTGGGAAGTTTGATGTATATTATGAACTGTACGCGACCTGATATTGCGTGTGCTATAAGTAAACTAAGTCGCTACACGAGTAATCCCGACCAAAATCATTGGCTGGCAATGAAACGAGTTTTGGGATATTTGAAACATACTCAAAACTTTGCTTTGCATTATAACAGGTATCCTGCAGTTATTGAAGGATACAGTGATGCAAATTGGATCACCGGTTCAACTGAAACTAAATCCACAAGTGGATACGTTTTTACTATAGGTGGAGGAGCAGTGTCTTGGAAGTCATCCAAACAGACATGCATCGCCCGCTCTACAATGGAATCTGAGTTCATAGCTCTAGACAAAGCCGGTGAAGAAGCTGAATGGCTCCGGAATTTCTTAGAAGATATTCCATTTTGGCCCAAACCGTTGGCTCCTATATGCATACATTGCGATAGCCAAGCGACAATAGGAAGAGCCGGGAGCGTTATGTACAACGGAAAGTCTCGTCACATACGACGAAGACATAATACCGTTAGACAACTACTCTCTAGTGGAATTATTACAATTGACTATGTTAAGTCAAGAGATAATGTGTCGGATCCACTAACTAAAGGCCTAACTAGAGAAGTGGTTGAAAGATCATCGAGGGGAATGGGACTATGGCCGAGGACAAGTCATCGTGGCGGTAACTCTACCTAGAAGACATGAGATCCAAAGATCTAGGTTCAAAGAGATCAAACAAAGTCATTGATGACGGTTCAACATTGTCACAATAACTTTTTGGTCCATTCTCGTGATGAGACAATGTTCAGTACCAGGATAAAGCATTAAGGCTTTTTAATGGTTTCTAAGTTTGATACGGGGTATATCAAATAGTGTATCTACGGGATGACACATTTAGGAATCACCTATGTAAGTGTGAAGTGTAAGCCGCTTCAAGGAGAACTCTGTAAGGCCAGCTCTCTACGCACTTATGAACCAGGAAGTGTTCATGGCTGAAACGAACAAAACAATGAGAACCAAAAACGGTTAAAGGGTTAATTGTGTGACATGTGGTTGTCTAGGTATACACCAAAGCTCGACGGTTCAAAGATATCAAATCTACCGATTGACCGAGTATATCCGACATATGCTCACTACGGAAAGTTCAAAGAGAAATCTACTTATCCAGATGCAATTAATCCTTGCTTACGAATCACACAGTTTTTTGTCATGCATGTTTTTTCATCATATAGCCATTCCCCATTCATGTGGGGGATTGTTAAAGCTAGTTAATGATTAAAGCTAGCTAAGTTGGTGTGAATGAGAAATGGAGGGAAGATAGAAGGAAAATGAAGTTTCAAAGCAAAGTTCCTTTGAAAAGGAGCTTTGTACCACATCGGTGGTAGAAAGGGAAAGTTATGTGCTTATATTAGAAAGCACTTCTTCTAGCTCTTAAAGGGTTAAGAAGAGGGACTCCCCTCGCGCCGTCGTCGTCGCTCGGCTTTGGCTTTGGCTTTGGATTTGGATTTGGTCAAATGATCTGATTGATTGATAATCTTTTTGGACCAAATTTATTTAAAATTCAATCTTCATTTTCTGAAATTATTTTTAATTCCCGCGGGAAAAAAAAATAATAATAATAATATTAATTCGTTAAAAAACTTCCCAACGTTCTTATTTTTCAGGAAAAGGCATGGCCTTTCCCGAACAGGCACCAAGCCTTTCCGAACAGTCTCAATTCAAGGCTATATAAACTGAGGCAATGCCTCATTTTCGTATACTGGAAACATTAAAAATTCTGCATTCTTTTCTGCAAACTGAAACATATCGAGTCATAGTGTGATTTCATTCCCGAATTTGAGTTCGTCGAAGTCGTAGGCGTTTGAGGTACCGCCACTCCTGCGACAGGTATATCCGTTATATCCTGGGAGGAAATAATCCACAACCTCGGGTACAGTGAGGGGGTTAAATTCCTTAAGGACACACAGTGAATTCTGTGGTCTCGGATTTCTTCATTTCTGTGATTTTTTTTTTTAAAACGTTACATACGTTCTGTTTTTTGTGTCTCTTCTTCTTACTGGTTTCCAGTTTCTCGTTGCTTTGAACACGGACAATCGATAACATATTCTTCATCCCTCATAATCTCTGCAGAAAACCGTCTGTTGGCCATACTTTTAGTAATGCGTGTCTGCCGCAATTGATGTTCAAGTTCATGCACCATTCTCAATAATTCTATTTTGTCTGGTTCTGAATTTGAGGGAATTGTGGATGGATGAAGACTAGAATTGTGGGCCACATTATTCCGATAATTTGAAGGGTTCCCATGCTTATGTCCTGGGTGAGAACCGGTTAATATAAACGGAAATGCTGTGGTTTGCTCATCCTTATCCAATGTCATCCTACTTCCGGAGGCCTGACCATGTTTCCTAGATGGAAGCCATTTGTCATGACTCCAGTTGCTACCTTCTGTAACATGATGTCTCCTTCCTGGTAGAAAAATTTTATTTTGTGCCTCACACAACTGCCGCTAGTTGTATGAGGCCTCTTTTTTATCTCACAACTTTATTATCCCAGAATCTTGTGAACCCAAATGTGTAAGATTTGGGTCCACAAATGTGTGAGATAAAAAGAGGCCTCACACAACTAATATCAGTTGTGTGAGGCACACCATAAAATCACTCTTCCTGATAATGCAGTGGAAAAGTTCGTTGCGTTCTGTACTATTTTTGACTCGCTGCTCATTGTGTTGTTTACTTGGCATCTAGCATCCAAATGAAACTCACTAGAGTTAAACCTTCTTTCAGGTTGCTGATGGAACTGATTAGGTGAATGATCATCCCCATCACATGAAGATGCACTGCCATCGTAAGCATAGTAATTCTGTCAGTTGGAGCTTTGATCATATTTTTGAGATTAACAGGAGGCTCAGAGTTTTCAAATGTATCCATAGAGCTTACACGGTCAAAACCTGAGGGAATCTCTTTTTGAAATAGCTCAAACTGCTCATGTTCAGTAGACATCAAAGTGTCTGTTATGATGCTTTCACTCAAAAGACTTTGGTACATATGGAGCCTACAGATAACTGCTTCTCAATGCCATCACGGGCTAATTCATCTCTGTGGTTGATACATTCAAAGTAAGTAGAACTCAGGGAGTTGAGTCTCTTTTGGTTAACTCGACTTTCATTTTGATTATTTACGGTGCAGTGATCCACAAGGAAGTTGTCTTCATGCAGTTCCAGTTGTTCTGTCGCTTCAAGGGCTAAACCTTCCGCCTCTTGTTTGGTTTCAAGGGTTGGACATCCAGAGTCTTTCCAGCTCTAGTTGCTCTCTCTTCAGCCCACTGAACCTTCTGCATCTTCTTTGGCTCCAACGACTGAACTTCCCGACTCATGACAAGTAAGTTGATCTGAGCTAGAAAGTCTATTGGAGAAGTTTTCTCCTCCTGAGAACTCCTTTTGAATTTTGATGTTCATATCGTTCTGCCTTTTCGTCCAAAGCACAACTGTGTTCATCTCTTTTGTGTTCTTCAGATTTGGATAAAGGATGTTCATTCTCAAGACAGGTAAGCCCGTGAAAGCAGTTTCTGTAAGAAATGCAAGCAAAGTTGACAGAATAGACTCAGCGTGGTCTAAACCTTTTTTGGACCCGGCACATAACAGGAGCTTTGAACTGCGCTTAACATATAAAACTGTAAATTTACCTGGAAAGAAAAGTTACGCAGAGTTCGCAGAGATCAGTCACATAATGTAATACTCATAGCTGAAACTACTTGAATAAGTAAGTACAACCCAGTATCATCCCACTTAGTGGAGTCTGGAGAGGTAGTATATACGCAGACCTTACCCCTACCCTGTGGTAGAGAGGCTGTTTCCAAATAGACCCCCGGCATCCTTCCCTCCAAGAACTTCCCACCTTTGCTCTTGGGGAGACTCGAACTCACAACCTTTTGGTTGGAAGTGGGGGTTGCTTACCATCAGAGCAAGCCCCTCTTGTCAACAGCTGAAACTACTTAAATGCGAACAAGAAATATATGCAAAATTGCAAAGCACACAATAGTGCGTCAAATATTTCTGTGAAACACTATCAAACAAATGAAATTACTTGAATCATTATTTTACTTGCTACTCTTTTCTATAAATTATAGATACTATGATTGTGTTACTGTTCAAAATAATAACCGAGACGGCTCACGTAGATTCAGTTTCAGAAATTGTTGATTCATATTTCAAATTGCCTTTTCTGGGATTGGAAGAAAATATCTAACAAGTGACATATGGAACTTAGTAATTTCTGTAAGAAAATAATATCAGAGTAATACATAGTCCATAACTTTGACCAATTAACACCACCAACAGAAGGATCAATAGAAGTAGCAAATCTTTCATTAAAAAGTAGAGATAGATCTTGCTAGTATCCAGAAAATGTAGAAGCTAACATCTCGATTTCCATAAATAGGTAAAATATAGAACAGATGGTAGTCGTTATACATCCAGACTCCTTCATCTTTAACCTGTTTCGGATTTGAGCTCTGGGTATGAAGTCGCCTTTATTAAGGAGTGTTATACTTCCAATGTAAGACTTTCCGATGCAAATGCGGATTTAGTCAGGTCCCAATGCGGATATCAGGCATAGAGTAGAAAACCCAAAAGAAAACGCCCATTCTAGAAGACGTGCTATCTATCTAGTAATTGCTTCGTTTTGGCTATGTTTTCCTCTTCCTACCACACTTTTTCCATGCAAACATCTTCATGAAATGACCTTATGTGTCCGATGGACATAGCAAAGTTTGCATAAGAATTAAGTTTCTTCAGATAAAAGTTTCTGGAATTATCCAGTATGCAGATTGTCACTTAAATGATTAACAGGTGATAGGGTTCATATTATTAGATGCAGGAGAAAAAGCAAGGCTTTGGGTCTAGTGGTAAAGTACAATACATGATGTGTGCGCTAGGTGCATATCACATGTTCGAACCTTGCTGCAGACAAAAGTCTAGTATATAAGTGAAGAAAGGTACAGGGACAGAATCATTATCTGATGATATCCATCTCATTGAGTAAGTATTAGGCATGTGCCTAATAAAAGTTTCTTTGGTTTGGTAGCCAACATTGTTGACTTGGTTTGATTAGGTAGCCAACTTTGTTGAATTAGTTTGGTTTGGTAGCCAACCTTGTTGAATTTCTTTGGGTTGGTAGCCAACTTTGTTGAATTTGTGAAAAATGTGTAAATTGTCAAATATTTGTAGGCTTTAGAGAGTGAAGCTTTGCTATAAAAGGTGAGCTTCAACTCTCATTTCTACACACCAACAAAGAGAGAAAGAAAGAGTGAGGTTTCACAGATAAGGTATAAGAAAATAGTCTGTGAGAAAAATAGAGAGTGAGCGATATTGTAGTAAGGTGGGAATATCAAAAGAGGGCTATTTCTTTTGAGTGTTGTAGTGGTCTTTGGAGTATTTTATTCAGAACTACAAAGTGTAAAAATTCCTTACTATAGTGATATCAGTTGCTTCTCTCGGAGCTGTGGTTTTTTCCCTTATTCAAAAGGGTTTTCCACGTAAAAATCTTGATGTCATTGTTACTCTTTTATTCTTGTTTATTACCGTATATTGGTGCTACATTATTATTCCGCTGTTATTACCGTAAATATTATTTTGGTAGGGAGTTTATTCCCAACAACCGGTATCAAACAACAGGTTCTGCTCGTTCACTAAAATACTATTCACTGTCGGTAGTACTATACTCGGTGAAAAATAAAAATGTCAGGAGTAAAGTACGAGGTAACTAAATTCAACGAAGATAACAGTTTTTCAATATGGCAAATAAGGATGAGGGATTTGCTCATCCAACAAGGATTACACAAGGTACTAGTTGCTGATGCCAAAAAGCCTGATACCATGAAAGCTGAGGATTGGGCTGACTTGGATGAAAGAGCTACTAGTGCAATCAGGTTGCACTTATCGGATAATGTGGTAAATAACATCATTGATGAAGACACTGCACATGGAATTTGGACAAGGTTGGAAAGCCTATACATGTCCAAAACGCTGACAAATAAATTGTACCTGAAGAAGCAGTTATACGCCCTACACATGGGTGAAGGTATGAATTTTTTGTCGCATTTAAATGTGTTTAATGGACTAATCACACAGCTTGCCAACCTCGGAGTAAAAATCGAGGAGGAAGATAAAGCCATCTTGCTATTGA
The DNA here is from genome assembly GCA_034376525.1 of Nicotiana benthamiana. NCBI lineage: Eukaryota > Viridiplantae > Streptophyta > Magnoliopsida > Solanales > Solanaceae > Nicotiana > Nicotiana benthamiana. Next base: position 132,699,149 of record CM067335.1, read on the forward strand.
ACTCGTTGCCATCTTCGTACGATAATTTGGCAACAACCATCCTGCACGGTAAGACTACTATTGAGTTGAAAGATGTCACATCGGCTCTTTTACTCAATGAGAAGATGAGAAAGAAGCCTGAAAATCAAGGACAGGCTCTTATCACAGAAGGCAGAGGCAGGAGTTATCAAAGGAGTTCGAGCAACTATAGTAGATCCGGAGCTCGTGGAAAGTCAAAGAATCGATCCAAATCAAAAGCTAGTAATTGCTACAACTGTGATCAACCAGGTCACTTCAAAAGAGATTGCCCAAATCCAAGGAAGGGCAAAGGTGAAACTAGTGGTCAGAAGAATGACGACAACACATCTGCCATGGTGCAAAACAATGACAATGTTGTCCTCTTTATAAATGATGAAGAGGAATGCATGCACCTGTCAGGTCCAGAGTCGGAATGGGTGGTTGACACAGCGACATCTTACCATGTCACACCGGCAAGAGATCTTTTTTGTTGATATGTAGCAGGTGATTTCGGCACCGTGAGAATGGGTAATACGAGTTACTCAAAGATTGCGGGGATTGGTGACATTTATATCAAGACAAATGTCGGATGCACATTGGTTCTAAAGGATGTGCGGCATGTACCTGATTGCGAATGAACTTGATCTCGGGACTTGCTTTGGACCGAGATGGATACGAGAACTATTTTGCAAATTAAAAGTGGAGACTCACCAAGGGATCATTGGTGATTGCAAAGGGAGTTGCTCGTGGCACGTTGTACAGGACAAATGCAGAAACATGCCAAGGTGAATTAAATGCGGCACAAGATGAAATTTCTGCAGATTTGTGGCATAGAAGAATGGGCCATATGAGCGAGAAAGGATTGCAGATTCTTGCCAAGAAATCACTCATTTCTTATGCCAAAGATACAACGATAAAACCTTGTGACTATTGTTTATTTGGTAAACAACATAGGGTGTCATTTCAGACATCGTCTGAAAGAAAGTTGAATATACTTGATTTAGTATATTCTGATGTTTGTGGCCCAATGGAAATTGAATCAATGGGAGGTAACAAATATTTTGTTACTTTTATTGATGATGCTTCACGAAAATTGTGGGTTTATATTTTGAAAACCAAAGATCAGGTGTTTCAAGTTTTCCAGAAGTTTCATACTCTAGTAGAAAGGTAGACAGGTCAAAAGCTAAAACGTCTCCGAAGTGACAATGGAGGTGAGTACACTTCAAGGGAATTTGAAGAGTACTGTTCAAGTCATGGGATCAGACATGAAAAGACAGTTCCTGGAACCCCACAGCACAATGGTGTAGCAGAGAGGATGAACCGCACTATCGTGGAGAAGGTGAGAAGCATGCTCAGAATGGCTAAACTACGTAAGTCATTTTGGGGTGAAGCAGTTCAAACAACATGTTACCTGATCAATAGGAGTCCATCAGTTCCATTGGCGTTTGACATCCCAGAAAGAGTTTGGACCAATAAGGAGGTGTCCTACTCGCATCTGAAGGTGTTCGGTTGCAGAGCTTTTGCACATGTACCAAAAGAGCAGAGAACAAAGCTGGATGATAAATTTGTTCCCTGCATATTTATCGTATATGGAGATGAAGAGTTCGGGTACAGATTGTGGGATCCTGTAAAGAAGAAGGTCATCAGAAGCAGAGATCTAGTCTTTCGAGAAAGTGAAGTTGGAACTGCTGCTGATATGTTAGAAAAGGTGAAGAATGGTATAATTCCTAACCTTGTTACTATTCCTTCTATTTCCATCAATTCCACAAGTGCAGAAAGTACGACCGACGAGGTTTCCGAGCAGGGGGAGCAACCTGGTGAGGTTATTGAGCAGGGGGAGCAACTTGATGAAGGTGTCGAGGAAGTGGAGCACCCAACTCAGGAAGAAGAACAACCTCAACCTCTGAGGAGATCGGAGATGCCAAGGGTAGAGTCATGCAGGTACCCTTCCACAGAGTATGTCCTCATCAGTGATGAGGGGGAGCCAGAAAGTCTTAAGGAGGTGCTGTCCCATCCAGAAAGAACCAGTGGATGAAAGCCATGCAAGAAGAGATGAAATCTCTACAGAAAAATGGCACGTACAAGCTGGTTGAACTTCCAAAGGGGAAAAGACCACTCAAATGCAAATGGGTCTTTGAACTCAAGAAAGATGGAAATGGCAAGCTGGTCAGATACAAAGCTAGATTGGTGGTTAAAGGCTTCGAACAGAAGAAAGGTATTGATTTTGATGAAATTTTCTCACCTGTTGTCAAAATGACTTCTATTCGAACAATCTTGAACTTAGCAGCTAGCCTAGATCTTAAAGTGGAGCAGTTGGATGTGAAAACTGCATTTCTTCATGGAGATTTGAAAGAAGAGATTTATATGGAGCAGCCAGAAGGATTTGAAGTAGCTGGAATGAAACACATGGTGTGCAGATTGAATAAGAGTCTTTTTGGATTAAAGCAGGCACCAAGGCAGTGGTACATGAAGTTTGACTCATTCATGAAAAGTCAAACATACATAAAGACCTATTCTGATCCATGTGTATACTTCAAAAGATTTTCTGAGAATAATTTTATTATATTGTTGTCGTATGAAAGACAAGGGGTTGATAGCAAAGTTGAAGGGAGATCTGTCCAAGTCATTTGATATGAAGGACTTGGGCCCAGCACAACAAATTCTAGGGATGAAGATAGTTCGAGAGAGAACAAGTAGAAAGTTCTGGCTATCTCAGGAGAAGTACATTGAACGTGTACTAGAACGCTTCAACATGAAGAATGCTAAGCCAGTCAGCACACCTCTTGCTAGTCATCTAAAATTGAGCAAAAATATGTGTCCTACAACAGAGGAGGAGAAAGGGAACATGGCCAGAATTCCTTATTCTTCAGCAGTCGGAAGGTTGATGTATGCAATGGTATGTACTAGTCCTGATATTGCTCACGCAGTTGGTGTTGTCAGCAGGTTTCTTGAAAATCCTGGAAAGGAACATTGGGAAGCAGTCAAGTGGATACTCAGGTACCTGAGAGGCACCACAGGAGATTGCTTATGCTTTGGAGTATCGGATCCAATCTTGAAGGGCTATACGGATGCTGATATGGCAGGTGACATTGACAACAGAAAATCTACTACTGGATATTTGTTTACATTTTCAGGGGGAGCTATATCATGGAAGTCGAGGTTGCAGAAGTGTGTCGCACTCTCTACAACTGAAGCAGAGTACATTGCCGCTACAGAAACTGGCAAGGAGATGATATGGCTCAAACGGTTCCTTCAAGAGCTTGGATTGCATCAAAAAGAGTATATCGTCTATTGTGATAGTCAAAGTGCAATAGACCTTAGCAAGAATTCTATGTACCATGCAAGGACCAAACACATTGACGTGAGATATCATTGGATTCGAGAAATGGTAGATGATGAATCTATAAAAGTCTTGAAGATTTCTACAAGTGAGAATCCCGCCGATATGCTGGCAAAGGTTGTACCAAGGAACAAGTTCGAGCTATGCAAAGAACTTGTCTGCATACACTCAAACTAGAAACTGCGTTGTTATCTCCTCTAGATGAATGAGACTGGAGGGGGAGATTGATGATGTCCATCTCATTGAGTAAGTATTAGGCATGTGCCTAATAAAAGTTTCTTTGGTTTGGTAGCCAACATTGTTGACTTGGTTTGGTTAGGTAGCCAACTTTGTTGAATTAGTTTAGTTTGGTTGCCAACCTTGTTGAATTTCTTTGGGTTGGTAGCCAACTTTGTTGAATTTGTGAAAAGTGTGTGTAAATTGTCAAATATTGTAGGCTTTAGAGAGTGAAGCTTTGGCTATAAAAGGTGAGCTTCAACTCTCATTTCTACACACCAACAAAGAGAGAAAGAAAGAGTGAGGTTTCACAGACAAGGTATAAGAAAATAGTCTGTGAGAAAAATAGAGAGTGAGCGATATTGTAGTAAGGTGGGAATATCAAAAGAAGGCTATTTCTTTTGAGTGTTGTAGTAGTCTTTGGAGTATTTTACTCAGAACTACAAAGTGTAAAAATTCCTTACTATAGTGATATCAGTTGCTTCTCTTGGGGCCGTGGTTTTTTCCCTTATTCAAAAGGATTTTCCACGTAAAAATCTTGGTGTCATTGTTACTCTTTTATTCTTATTAATTACCGTATCTTGGTGCTACATTATTATTCCGCTATTATTACCGTGAATATTATTTTGGTAGGGAGTTTATTCCCAACATTATCCACATTAAATTTCGAACCGTAATGAAAATTTTAGATTATCAAAAAAAGGGGGGGGGGGGGGGGGGGGGGAATGGAAGATGTTATAGTTGTTGTGTCAATATTCCACCAATTGTTTGATGGGAAGAATGAAGGACAACGTGACATACTATGACCGTGTTTCCTCTTAAATCAATTCAAATCCACTATGGAAATCGTTTTGAACATCATTAATTTCATATTGAATTGTCTTCTAAAGCTTATTATTTCTTAATATTTAGTGTGCTAACTGCTATACATATTTCTTGTATTCTGCCATGTTAAATTTTGTCATTTTGATGTGCTTACTCGACCAGATATTTATACTTCTCAAATTGCCCTTTTTAAAATAGATATTTGGACTTTTAAATATGAGATTATCATCTATTTAGAATGCGTATTGCGTCATATGACATCTTAAGATTGGCCATTTCTTTTTGTTTCAATGGCAACTCATGCATAAACTGTTCCAATCCATTTAGATGTCACTAAAAGGTACTTAGTTCAATCTTTTGACATCTAGTGTCTAATCCTTTAATAAATTTAGTTTTTAAGTGGTAAATTGGGTATGAAGTAGACACTAGTTTTGTCCTTTGTTGCATTTAAATTGGAAATTGTTCTATTGCATGCTTCTTTTCTTATCGCTGTTGATTGATTTGAGAGAAAATCCGATCTTGGAGACAATGATTTTAGACAATGCTGCAAATTATATTAGATTCTTGGACTAGATTTGTCATATTCTCAACAGCAAACTTAGATAGTTAACGGAATTACACACTAAATTGTGCGTAGAATTTTAGGGTACTTAAATTTACTTGGATAACAGAATGTAAATAAGACTCAACATGTGATTCTGCAATGTCTCCTTGAGGACACCAAGAATGTCATTTACTTGAGATCCAGCATACTCATTCCCAGATACTTGTCCAATTTCACCAAAATAGAACTGCACTTGCATTGGCTAACTGAATGCTTTTCAATCTTCTTTTCAATCCGGCGAGCGTAGTTCAATAGATTGAGCATATTTTGCCCCAACCTCCAAGATTTTCTCTACACTACCAACACTGTTCCTCATAAATTTTTCACTACAGCGTGAAGCAATAACATCACGCAGAACCTCTATGCAGGAGGCATCCACCAAGTACCTAAAGCCAATAGCACAAGATACAGAGAACAACAACAACAACTACCCAATATAATCCCATTTAGTGGGGTATGGGGAGGGTAGTATGTACGCAGACCTTACCCCTACCCTTGGGTAGAGAGGCTGTTTCCAAATAGACCCCCGGCATCCTTCCCTCCAAGAACTTCCCACCTTGCTCTTGGGAAGACTCGAACTCACAACCCCGTTAGAGCAACCCCTCTTGTCTTACAAGATACAGAGAAATTTAGTAAAAAATACCAGTGATGTCAGAGATATCATCACCCCGAAAAAAGAGGTTACACACCTTATTTGAGCATCATTTCCACTGGCAATAACAATATTAATTGTCGCCGCAGCAGCATAAATGATTTTGTCTACTTAATAAGGGTCTGACTCACCAACCTGACCAGACTTTCTATAAATCCAGCCGCAATCACAGCCTGCTCACAGTTACAAACTATTCAGATAAATGCCTATTGTTTAATCCAAAGAAAGGTCTCACTAAAAGAAAAGGAAAGAGAAAATTGGGGGGGCCATTTCTATTCCAAATACTACAACCAACTATTTCAATCTCATATTCACCTATTCAACTACCCCAAGATCTGCAAAATCTGTAAAGACCTTAGAAGGCATGAGGATAATGTACCCAAGAGTTGAATATTTTAGCTGTCCTTCTAAATATTGAAGACATACCTCCAAATTCACACACTCGATAATCTCATAAATAATCCTGCAAATGCTGGTGATCATGTCTGCGTCCTCGTTGTGGTTATCAAGCAATGCCGAATTATCATTTGAATGCATAATGTTTATGATGTTTCCACCTTTCAATCATTTTTTATTTTGTTTTGTTTTATTTCTTTCCTATTCTCATTGGCTATTCATCAAAGTGTTTGGATTCAAGCACGAAAGCTTTAAAAAGCGCCTTAAGACCCATGTACCTTCTTTCCATCAACAATCTTTACCAGTATTTTGAGGACGTGGATTATTACTGAACGAGTACATACCAGATTCAACCATAAGTTAGATATGAAAAAGTAGGTTAAATAAGGACACTAAAACATTCCACTCATCGGAGGAGTCCAAACAGCCGGTCATAAATATCCCAGTTATTGTGGTGTTGGATAAGACAAGAGGGTTGCTCTGATGGTAAGCAACCCCCACTTCCAACCGAAAGGTTGTGAGTTCGAGTCTCCCCAAAGCAAGGTGGGAAGTTCTTGAAGGGAAGGATGCCTGCGTACGTACTAGCTTCCCTAGACCCCACTAAGTGGGATTATACCGTGTTGTTGTTGTTGTTGTGGTGGTGGTGGTGGTGTTGGATAATGTGCGTAGACCAAAACAGTAGAAAATGCATGACATACATTTGTTAGCACCTCATCGTCGTCAGAACGAAGAAGCTCTAAAAGAGAATAGACCGTTGAAATAACCTGATCAATGAATAGTAATCCAGTAATGTAAAGACAAATAAGTTCTTTCTTTCATTTTTACCAGACCACTGAGGATTTATTCCAATTTCCAGCGATATGAAATTGGCTCTCTATTTGGAGCAAGCTACAAATAGAATCTTGAAAAGAACTTAAAATTGATATATCGAGAGATATTTACATTAAAGACCTCCAATAATATACTAGCAATTTTGACAAAAGGGGTTGCTCTAATGGTAAGCAACCCCCACTTTCAATCGAGAGGTTGTGAGTTCGAGTCCCCCAAGAGCAAGGTGGAAAGTTCTTGGAGGTAAGGATGCCGGGGGTCTATTTGGAAATAGTCTATCTACCCCAGGGTAGGGGTAAGGTCTGCGTACATAGTACCCTTCCCAGACCCCACTAAATGGGATTATACTGGGTTGTTGTTGTTGCATGATATAGCTAGTGTTGTCTGCTTATTTCAAAAATAAGCAATTATTTCTTTTAAAATTTTCAAATGCAATTTATTTAAGGATGTTTAATAGGTACTGAACTAAAGATATTAAATTTGACTTATCTATACTATTAGTGATAGTAAAAGAATAAGTTAAGCAACGACTTAGTTCGATAGAGGAAACATTACATTAAATAGTTTAAAAATTGTGAAAATTGCATAGAAATTGAACGATGTCCAACATTTTATAATGTTTCAAAAATAGAAAAGGTGTCACATAAATTGAGTAAATCATTTTTTAAGGTGACGGAAGATGGTACACCCTACGGTGATGGTATTCTGAATGCTTAAGGAAAAGTAATATCTTGAATTAAATAATTGCAGGCATAAGAACTTTTCAACATTCATTAACCAACCTGCTCAGATGGAAGATCCGACTTGATTTTAAAAATCAGTGACAAAGTCCTCGTGGCTTTTCTCTACATCGAAATATTGTTGTTCGCCTCCTTTAAAGAAGGTGTGAAAAGGTAATCAACAGCACATCACCCTACCTTGAGCTGCTGCGGGCAATCTAGCTTCTTTATAAACGAAGCAAATCGAAGAATAACAGTAGATGTCATAGCTTCGCAAAGATCAAATGTCTTATCTGTGGAGAAAATGCGCAAAGTGATAGGCAAATTGAATAAAAAAAATTAGCCCATAGCAGGCTTAGTCATACTGATAGAGAGCAGTGTTCGAAATCGTTTGGTTGCTATGCTTTGCAGAATTGTATGATTGGACAAAATACCAGCGACCGCTAATTCAAGACTTTCCTGTAAACTAACCATTCAGAAAACCACACATCAGCCTATAGTTGGAAAGAAAATACAACATATCGTAAGGGTCTAAAACACACCTGATTGGTATACAGTTTTTGAAATATTGGCTCCAGCAAATAATCAATCGAAGGAGTCGAGCCATCAAAAGCACTGGTGAGAACCCAAGCAGCTTCAACCTATGAATGCAAAACCATAAGGATAAAGTAAGTGTTCGTTAATAACACATGATTAATTCTGTACCTGGAGCTGCCAAGAATCTTTGTATTAGAATATAATTGCGTTTTTTTTATTGGTAAAATATTCTTTCATTATTGTACAGTCCTATAGTTGGTAGGATTTGATATGGTACAGCGAACTCCGCCAATGCCTTTTGGACATGGGTTTCGTCAACACTACCTATGACACTTCGCTCTTCGTCTTTCAGCATTCAGGTATTACAGCCTATTTTTTGGTATATGTTGAAGATCTCATATTGACTGGTAATGACTCTACCTTCTTAACCCGTATGATTGACTCTCTTGGGACCAAATTTTCTCTTAAAGACATGGGTGATCTAAGCTACTTTCTTGGTGTTGAGGTTCTGCGCAGCTCCAAGGGGTGTTTTCTTTCTCAGCGTAAGTATGTTGTTGATCTTTTGACTCGTCATAATATGCTGGAATCCGATCTTGTTCAGACGCCAACAACGGCGTCCACCCGCCTTCATCTGGCCGACGGCTCGGCTCCTGCCGATGCATCCGCCTTTCGACAGGCCCTTGGGGGCCTCCAGTATCTCTCCTTCACTCATCCTGATATCTCCTTTGCTGTGAATAAACTCTCACAGTTCATGCACGCTCTTACTGTCACTCATTGGGGTGCAGTTAAGCGCCTCTTCCAGTATCTGAATGGGACGCGTGACTTCGGAGTCTGGCTGCGTCCTTCATCTGCTCTACCTCTGCATTGTTTCTCTGATGCTGATTGGGGTGGACACTATGATGACCGCTCCTCAACTGGTGTCTATGTTGTCTTTCTGGGGCCTAATCCTATTTCCTGGAGCTCCAAAAAGCAGCGTTCCGTTGCACGGTCTTCTACTGAGGCTGAATATCGTGCCATTGCTTCTGCTGCCGCCGAAGTTCATTGGCTTCATTCCCTGTTGCGCGAGCTTCATGTCCCTCTTCCGGCTGCTCCTGTCATTTACAGCGACAACATTGGCGCCACTTACCTCTGTGCCAACCCTGTGTTTCATTCGCGCATGAAACACATCTCCATTGATTATCACTTTGTTTGTCAATTGGTTCAGAATGGGTCTCTTCGTGTTGCTCACGTATCCTCTGCTGATCAGCTTGCTGATGCTCTCACAAAGCACTTATCTCGTCCTCGGCTTCTTCTGCTGATGTCCAAGATTAGCGTGTCCTCCGGCCCTCCATCTTGAGGGGGCGTATTAGAATATAATTGTGTGTATCTTTTTATTATTGGTAGAATATTCTCTCATTAGTGTACAATCTTATTGTTGGTAGGATGTAATTTCCTTTATTATTGTACAGTCCTATAGTTGGTAGGATTTGATACCCATGTACTCTATATATACTTTTGTGAGCAATACGAGAAAATCAATTCTTCCAAAACTCTCTACACTTTGTTGGTCAGAAACTCAACAAATCGAGTAACGTGTGACCTAACTTCTCCAGCATGAAGACTCCTTGTGATATCAACCAAGTTCCGGAGTCATGAGCCTGGATCATGATTAGTCATTCTCATATCAACCAATTTTCGGACTCGTGAGGTCCCATCCAGCTGCCGATTGTTATCATCCGACCAAACATCCTTCACCCATGATGTCTTCTGTAAACCAACAATTCATTATTAAATTCAGCATTGCAGAAAAAGCATGTAGACATCAATTCTTCAAGACTCAACCAGAAAAAGAAAAAGGAAATGAAAGTCCACCGCGCTTCGGAGTTTCTCGCTTCGTCTTTCGGATATTTCGGATGTTAACAACCATAGTAGCACTTCTTACTTTATCAACATGCATCTTCGTAAAGACTCTAGTTAGGGTAAAAGCACGGGGCAATTACTGTAGCTCCTTTTAAACCTTGTGGTTGGATTGACCAAGATATATAAAATCCAAAAACCTAATCCCCTTTGCATTTAACATTTATAGAAGTTGAGCAACTACATTTAGCAATGGGTTGGTAAGAGAAACTCTTCCTTCTCTCTACCAACAACTCCACCTCTTATACAAAACATCTTCAACATGGAACCAATATCCACCAACTCCCCACCGGAACCACCAGACCTAAGCACCATGCATATTGATTCCCCGCCACATAGCTCCTACGATACTAAAATATCTTTCATATAAACATTCCTCAACCAATAACATATATTCAAACCACTCAGTAATACCACCAAACCAACAACACCTTTAGATTTATCCGATGAAATAGAAAATGATCACCACCATGAATGCTTTATACCACTCACATCCACCGACAAATTTCGTCTTTACTCTCGCTGGAAATCCTCAGTCATTGTCTAGCTGTTTGGACGTCAAATTGGACACCAAACGCTAAAAAACAAAGTTGTTTCCTTATGGAAACCTACTGAAGACGTATCCCCCATAGATCTAGGTTGTGATTTCTTCCTAATTAAATTTCATCAAGAAGAAAACATGAACAAAGCGTTACATGGTGGACCTTGGTTCATCTTTAACCATTTTTATCAGCCCGTCAACGGGAGCCTAAGTTCATAGTTTTCAATGCACAACTCACCTATTCCGCCATTTGGATACACCTACCAGAACTGCCAACTGAATTCTACGATTTTGAGATCTTACATCGAGTTGGTTCAAAGATTGGAACATTATTAAAGATATATACATGCACATCAACTACAACCAGAGGTCGCTATGAACGTATATGTATTGAAGTTTCACTTGAACGCGCAGTAAAATCTCATGTGTTCATCGGCAATCATCGGCAACAAATATCATATGAAGGGATTTCAGTGCTATGTACACTTTGTGGCAGACTAGGCCATAACAAGAACCTCTGTACTTACCCACACAATCCTACGACTCAGTCACCAACTCAACCCACTCCCCATATTATCCCCCAGGAAAGTAATGCACAAGATAAGAACACAAACTACCCAACAACACCATCAACTTCACATGAACCCAATATCAACGAATGCAAAACTATCTCATTCCCAATTCGATGCAAGAACACTAGCCCATCTAGAGGTAAAAGAGTTCATCCGTTTAAATCAAATCCACAACTACAACAAAGCCATCAAGCTCATGCAGTCAAGACAACAGGGCCACAATAACCAATTCTCATGGGCCCCAAAGTAAGTTTTCTAACAAATCATTACCCTCCCTAACACCCCTACTCAGGACAATGACATAAATAAACCTCCAAAAATTTTTGTTCAAGAAATAGTAGCTCTGATTGATGCAAATATAGAGGAAAGTTGAGAGCTTCCTATCAGAGCCCAAACCAAATAATACGACTCAAGCTGCTACTTCCTATATCTTAAACCAAAATCCCTCATCCACGCCGACTCACTACACTGGACACCACTTAGAAACACATCCCTCCACGTCCCACCAATTACTTGCCACGTGTCTTCCTCCACACACATGGACACCAACTCAGCACCACGGTCAGATCAGGCCCCAAATCCAACTCCCACGACAATACAGAACCCAACTCATGATGGCCCTAAGCCTCCTGCTGCCCCAAGCCCAAAGCCACCACTACGACCTATTCCCCATATACACACTCGTCCCATAGCCCAACACCTATCACACACGCCTCATGAATCCCTTAACCCTACACGTCCTCAATCATCAATTACCACATCAAAATCAACTGCAAGATCTGACCACTCCAATTTACCACACGCTTAAAACAAATTTATTAATTTAACCTACCAATTTTAACCCCACTACTACACGCAAACAACTGGTTAACTCTAACAAAATCCAGCATGAATCGTCTAGGCGTAAAACACCAACACAGACAAACCATATCATACTCCAACACACCACTTCTCCACCACCCCATAACAATGAATCGACAAATTGATCATCCTTGGAACAATGCACCTTAGAACTTACCACCACTCTACATCACCCAGTATCCCCCAATGGAACTGTACCCTCAATCTTGGTGGGAGATGAGTCTACACGACCATGCACCAACATTCATGATGGAAGTGGAAGGGCAAGAGCTGATACATGTGTTACAAAATCTGGCAAACATTGCACAAATAGTCACGGAAGGCATGAGGATGGGAGTGGAACTATACAACCAGTATCTATGGGCCATGTATCCCCCCCACATCCATGCAATATGTCCAAACACAAACACCACTCCCACCACTTTACTACAACCAAACAGCTTCGTTGGATCTCACTTTCTACCCACCCCATATTCCAGAACACTCCCTAGTCCCTTGGATTCAACAAAGAGCAGCTTTTTACATACCATCTCCATTGCATGCACAAGCAACACCATACCACCCAACTCCAGTTAGACCCCAGCAAGCAACTCCCAACAGACTAGACGACATAGAGCAATTGGAGGTGGTAGTGACAATGGCGGATATCAGGGAAAAAAGGCCAATTCTATGCTTCCTCAATAGCAACAAATATTACTACCTAAAAGAATACTATGCAAGAAAAGTGATTATCATGTGCCCCAATGAGCTTCAAAGTTGCTCAATCAACCTAGCCGAACAACCCCCGAGGTAGGAAAATACGGTCTAGTTTTGATACCCTCACTAAAAGGAAAACCAGTGGAGCCCTAGCAGACTCCACCACCCTCCAATTCCCACAATAATCAAATGAAGTTCATAATTTGAAATTGTAGATGAGCTTAGTCCCAAAAAGTTAAGCGAAATGTTTAGTCTTTAGTAAATTACCATCAACCTGCTTGAGTGGCACTTCTGGAGACCAATGTCCAAGATCATGCTCACCTGAAGCAAGAATTTGATTTCACCAACTTAGCAGAGACACCGGCTCAGGGACACTCAGGAGGTATAACCTTGATATGGCACGACGACTTGCTTAAACTAGATTAAATAGAAGTGATTACATAAGCAATACACTCCATTATACAGGTACCACCTAACCCTAATAATTTGTTATTTTTGGTTATATATGCCAAAAATGATAGACATGCCCATAACTGTTTATGGACTCATTTAATGACATTGCATGATAATATTAACATGTCTTGATTAATCGGGTGGGATTTTAATGAAATTACAACAGCAAACAAAAAGTATGGAGAAAATACTATTGATAATTCAAGATGAGATTATTTCATTCATTGCCTTGATTACTGTAATTTACTGGACTTAGGTTATAGAGGAAGTAGATATACTTGGACTAAAAAATGTGGTCTAGCTAATAGAATTCTTGAACGCCTAGATAGATGTATTGGTAACTATGAATGGTTCACATTATTTCCTGAAGCTAACATACAATACCTTCATAGAACTCATTCAGATCACTGCCTTTACTACTCAATCTAAAGCATAAATACAATCGTAAAAAATATTGTGCTTTGAAATAATTTTGACATCACACCCTTCCTTTTCTACACTTATTACTAATAATTGGACTCCTAATAAACCTCTCTTAACTGTAAGATTTCATTGAAGAGATTTAACAGTAGAACCAACACACTTTTGGGAATCTTTTTAAAAAAAGAAAGAAAAACCATCCTAGCACGGCTGAATGGGCTACAATCTTCTCCTTCGTACCCTACCAGCCACTTCCTTCACCTACTGGAACAAGAACTTATAACTAAGTTTAATCACTTATTAAGATTATAGGAGGATTTTTGGCAACTAAAATCAAGAATAAATTGGCTACAACAGGGAGATGCTGATACCAATTTTTTTCACCTTACTACTCTTCAGCGTAGGAGAAGGAATAGGATCATTACTCTCAAAGACTTAGGTGGAAATTGAGTTACGGAACAATCGCTGGTTGACTCCTTAATAATTAATTACTATAACTCATTATTCACCAATACCCACATTAAATATACCATTAAATTACCAAACCACTATAGTAACACTCTTACAAATATCGACCAGTTGTATTTGTCAAGACCTTTAATTATAAAAGAAATATATCAAACCATCCATTTCTTCCAACCTCTCAAAGCACCGGGACCATATGGACTATATCCTTATTTTTATCAAATATATCGGCCTCAAATCTCTCAATCCATTGTATCCTTTTGTAATAAGATCTTTAATTCTGAAAAAATACCAATTCAGGTTAATGTCACCTATCTTTGCCTAATTCCTAAATTCAAAAACCTTTCAATGATTATTCAATATCGACCAATTGGACTATGCAACACTATATACAAAATTATAACCAAGCTAATAGTACGTCACATAAAGCCTGTAATTAATAAAATAATTAGTCCAGAACAATCTGCTTTCCTAAAAGGCGAAGAACATCAGATAACAATATCATAGTTCAAGAAATCCTTCAAAATTTTAGGAAAAAGAAAGATAAAATTGCAATTTTTCTAATCAAACTAGACCTTGAAAAAGCCTTTAACAAAATAGAATAGGGACTTATCAAAAAAACTTTGCATTTCTTTAATTTTCTCATAAACTCATCGCTATTATTATGCCTTGTATTACAACTACTTCACTCTCAATCCTTATAAATGGACACTCCTCCCCTTTTTTCTACCCAGCAAGGGGCATTACGCAAGGTGACCCGATATCCCCTTACATCTTACTTTTTTATGTCTAGAAAGACTATCGAGGCAAATACTCCAATTGGTGGATTACCAACAATGGAAAGCTATCACATAAAGGACACCAAATATCTCACATACTTTTCGCAGATGATATCATCTTAACATCTAAATTACCTACATCAACTGTGCATACCATCATTGATACCCTAACAATTTTCAGTCACAAATCTGGGCAAAGTATAAATTTTCAAAAATCAAAAATCTATTTTTCTAAGAACACTTCTCAATTAGACAAATACTTTGTCTTATCATCCTTTAACATGAGGAGCGTATCCTCTTTGGTAAGTACCTAGAATTCCCGTTGTTTGTAAAGAACCTACTTCAAATGATTTTCAGTACATACTTGATAACTTCAAAGCTAAATTATCAGGGTGAAAATCATAAGTTCTTTCAATGGTGGGGAAGTCCACCTTAATAAAATCTACTTTAAATGCATTGTTAAACCATATAATGCAATACATTAAAATACCTTCACAAGTCATCCAGAGAATGAACCGCTACCAAAGAAACTTCCGTCATCCAGAGAATGAACCGCTACCAAAGAAACTTCCTCTCGGGTACTACTGAACATAAAAAAAATTCACTTAATAAAATGGGCGATAGTCCAAAGACCTAAAAATCAAGGGGGGCTAGGTATTCAAAACTTAACTATTAAAAATAAAGCTCTACTAGGAAATCTCGCTTGGAGCCTGTTTAAAAACCCTAATTCACTTTGGGCGTCCATGCTACTCAACAATTATGCCCATAAAAAATTGGGATCTCAGACTTCGTCCATCTAGAAAAATATTTTATCGGGATGGAATTTATGCCGACTAGGATTAGTATGACATATAGCGAGGGGCACACATGTAAATATGTGGCATGACCCATGGATAGGTCCTAATATTACTCTCCGACAATTAGTCCATGGACTATTAAACTCTCAAGA
Organism: Nicotiana benthamiana; assembly: GCA_034376525.1. Taxonomy (NCBI): domain Eukaryota; kingdom Viridiplantae; phylum Streptophyta; class Magnoliopsida; order Solanales; family Solanaceae; genus Nicotiana; species Nicotiana benthamiana. Next base: position 132,714,895 of record CM067335.1, read on the forward strand.
AACAAACCGCACACTTAGCCACTATATTTCTAATAACGCAATTAACACAACCTCCTTATCCTTGAGTTTAACGGATAACATTATTTCTCAAATAAATAAAATTTCATACCTAGGTTAATAACCCCCATGCCTTCGATATAATTATTTGGGGCCTCACTCCAAATGGCCAGTTCACTATGAAGTCACTATACAATGCCCTACAAGAACCACTAACACCTTATAATTATCATTCGATATGGAAGCTAATTCTTCCACCCGTCAACCCTCCCCCCCCCCCCCCCCAAGAAATAATTCACTTTCTCTGGTTAGTATCACGTCAATGCTTAACAATCGCCTCTTACATATATCATATAAAGGTTAACCTATTCAATACTTGTACTTTATGCTACCAATCTATTGAAACCGTTAACCATCTCCTATTCAATTGCCGCGCACAAATCTCATATGGTCTCAACTAAGGATTGCCCATATCCTCCAGAATTACAACACTCACATCTTACCACCAATTCAAACCATTCAATACCTAATTAAAAATAATAAAGATCTACCTTATAACATGTTATCAACCACTCTTATTCCACACATAGTTTGACACATCCGGAAATTAAGGAACTACTATATATTCAATCGCCAAACAACTAAACCTTGAACCTTGATTTGGAACACAATCCCTACGATATTATGGTGGTCCATCTGGAAGAGGAGAAATGGAAGATAATTTTTGAAATGGAATCCGTGATTATTGTAAAGTTTAGATGGATCTCTCTTCTATCTTCTTGCTGCAACATGGCTGTAGTAACTGATGTAAATCATTTAGATGCCAATAAACTTTTTGAGCTCAGTAAGCAATATGTGATTGAGGCATAGCTGTTGTATTACACAATATGTGATTACTGTAGCTATTTAACACCATACACTTATTTCTGGATATCAATAAAATTACCTTTATCTATCCAAAAAAAAAAAAAAAGCATTGGTTTTTTAGCCTAGATCCGAATGTTTAGTCTAGAAGTCTGCAAAAAATTCAAACACACTGCATAAATCACTCTCTTCACTATGTACCATTTTTGCTGGAGCCGAGAGTGAGTGGTGTGGGGTCACTTTTACGAACATTCAGGTGTAGGGCATTTGTATGGTCTCTAGTGATCATTTAAAAATAGCCACAGTTTTGAAATTAATCGAATTTAGCTACTTTTCATTTAAAGAATAAATCTGAACGAAAATACTGTTCAAAATTCGAAAAAATACTCTAGCATAATATAATGGAATTCTAGTAATATTACATTGGAACTCCAGTCTAATATGCTGGAGTTCCAGTAATATACCGGTCCAGCATAATATACTGGAGTTTGGAGAACTGGTGTTTCAGTTTCCAGTATATTATACTGGAGCCAACAAAATATACCGGTTCAACATAATATGCTGGAAGTTCATATTATGTTGGATCGGTCTCTATTGCAGCAAAATAGTGGCTATTTTTCAATTACTTGAAAAATACTGATTATTTTTAAATAATTAGTTTAAAAATTGGCTAGACCGTATTGTTTTACCGAGAAATCCTGATTCTTGAATCAAAAGTTGTAACTAAGGATGATCGATGTGAATGCTCAAAATCCCTATACTTTTCAAGACTAATATAGTGAATGTCACGCCTTTATGTGAAGTACTAAACATCAAGAATATTGGGCAAAGATCATTTTTTGCTCGCGGGTGAAATTATTTACGTCAAGCAGCTGTAAAAGTGTATGAAATCTATAGATTTTTCGTATCTAATATACAAAAATGTATATATACAAAATATATATATATATATATATTCGATTATTATTTTGAGAGTATTTTTGCAATGTCATTTTTCCAGAGTAATTTGTCTCATCCTATAATGCAACCTAACTCCACTAATATAAGCTTGGTAAAATATAGTAACGTTTACTTCGGATAAAGCAAGAACGTTATAGTAAGTAATTAATCGCGTAGTTTAATCTATTAAATAACAAAGAATTCATATATCGATCCTAATTAGTTTAAGATTTCGAGCCGATAATGATCTAAGCACATAAGTAGCTCAAATCCAGGTTGGTGTCTTGTAAACCCAATCGAGATCAATATTTTAGATGCAAATTTAGAATAATATCATGTATTGAAGTTAACTTTTATTGTCAAAAAATTGATGTGTTCCTCCATTATATTAACAAACATGTCACATATTTTGTGATTGAGTGATCCTAAAGATTTGGTATATCATTCCCTCACTTGAAAATGTGTGGTCAAAAGAGTTGGTGAAAAGAGGAGTTTACAAAACATATAAAGAAGGGAAAAAAAAAGGAATAATTTACCTTTTCTATTTGGCATTGTCTTTGAGTTGAGCTCCAAGCTGCTACATTGTCTTATAGTACATAATTTTTACATTTAAAGAATTTAATATTTAAAATTAAAATTTTGACTCCCTCTCTATTCCTATGGCTGTTTATTCATGGGAATCGAATTTAATTACTACTTTACTTTCCCGTTTTGTTCCTAAAAAGATCCAACTACAAATCCACACGGAGGAGATGAAATTCTTTTTTTTTTTTTTTCAAATAGCAAGCTTCATTTCATCAATAGATCAAAATATTACAAAATTGACCAGTAGCCGCTGAACTAGCTACTGTTTTCAATCATTCTAATATGAATTCACTCTCATATGCTATATATACATCAAAATTCAAGAAACATATAATTACTTTTACTTCCTTTTTCTAAGGGTAGTGATTCAGTCTTCGCAAAACATCCTTCCAGTGTTTAAAAGAGGTTCCTGTTAGGATTATGATTCCTACTAAAAACAACAACCTTCATATCGAATAATTCGGATATACAACTACATGAGCGGAAGCTAACCTGAATCCATATGTGTGGAAATGTTGAGCCTCCTTTTGATGATTGTCCTTGAGTTGTTGTGAACTCCTTTTTGCCTTCCTTCAAGTTCCTTGAAGTATACTTGTACCCACAAGATTGAACCCACAATACTAACACAATATATGACAAGTTCACAAGAAAAGTGTTATAACAATAATCAAAAGTTTATGGCTTATGGTTTTCCACCCTATTTGCAAGACAATGGACAATATGGTTCTTCATCCAATGGGAAGAAGAAGAACTTGTCTTGTTAAAGAATGGGAACCATAACCCCCACTTATAACTCTAGGAGTTACATAACCCAAGAGACAAGAGTTTCAAGACAAGAGTTATGTCTTGAGTTATGTCTTGCAAGAGTTACAAAACTCAAGAGTCACAAGCAAGTAACCATAGTTACTTATGTAACCTTAGTTAGCCCATCATAAACTAAGGTTACCCTTTTGGGTATCTACACATTAGTCCTACACTTTAGTATGACAATACATTGGCCCCCTTAACATAATGTCCATAAGACCACATAATTAGGCCAAACCAAAAGATAGCACATAACATATAATTATCCATATATTGTTCATATGTGTGTAGATATAAGTCCATATATCTAAGATATAAATCCATATATCTTACAATCTCCCACTTGGACGAGATATACAAACATATGTACAATCCTTATTATTATATGTTACAAACCTTAGGTGCACAAAACTGCTATCACAATAAAATTGTCATGAACAATCCGGTCCATCAATCATACCAACATAGGACCTAAGAGCTCGTCGTTACTCATTCGTAACTAGAACCAATCATAGATCACGTATATCAATATAACCAACGACATGGATCAAGTGTAGGTATGTAGCATGGAAATAACATAAAGTGTGGTCAATAGAATGTCTATTTCCAACTGGTTCTCTTTATTGAGATCATACTTAAACTGTAAGAGTACAAAAACTTTAAAACTGAATATCTGCGCAGATATAACTGAATTACTGAATTTCTGAATATAATGGACAACACATAAATGTGCAATACAAACTCCCACTAAAATACATAATCCTTATCTGATTTGACACCCATACAAGCAAAATGCTCAAGAAATACTTTTGGTGTCAATCCCTTAGTGAGCGGATCCGCAAGCATGGAGTTTGTACTTATGTACTTAATGCACAATTGTCCATTTTGTACTCTTTCTTTAACAACCCGAAATTTGACGTCCTTATGTTTTGCTTTCGTCAAACTACTGTTGTTATTAACATATGCAACTATGGTTACATATGTTATTAGCATAAATGGCAAAATTGGAGTCGGTATACCTGATGACCTCAAACTGGTCCGAACTCCGATATGTAAGCATGTAATCCTTTGTTTTATGTATGTTCCTCATGACCCTTTTTGCTGCCTACCAATGGTCCATACCCGGATTGCTTAGATATCTGCCTAACATCCCAACAATGTATGCTATATCAGGTCGTGTACATACCTGAGCATACATCAGACTACCTACCGCCGAAGCATGAGGCGTCTTCTACATTTCCAAAAATTTCATAATTATTATTTGGGCACTGTTTGAGACTAAACTTGTCTCCCTTAGTAACAGGGGTGTTGCCTGATTTACAATCCTACATGCCAAATCTTTTCAGAACCTTATCGATATAACCCTTTTGTTACAGACCGAGAACACCTTTAGAGCGATCTCGTTGTATCTGAATTCCTAATACAAAAGAAGCTTCACCAAGATCTTTCAATTCAAATTTCTTTGAAAGAAATTTCTTAGTTTCAAGTAATAATGCTATATCGTTACGGGCAAGCAGTATGTCATCGACATATAAAACCAGAAAAATATACTTACTCCCACTGAACTTATGGTATATACAGTCATCAGAAATATTCGGTTCAAAACCCAAAAAATGTAATGACTGCATGAAACTTATAATACCATTGACGAGAAGCTTGCTTGAGCCCATAGATGGATTTCTTTAATTTGCAAACCTTCTTCTCTGATTCATCCGAAACAAAGTTTTCAGGTTGCACCATATAAGTTTCCTTAATGTCACCATTGAGAAAAACAGTCTTAACATCCATTTGATGAAGCTCAAGATCAAAATGTGCTACTAATGCCATTATAGTCCTGAAAGAGTCTTTCGATGAAACTGGAGAGAAAGTCTCTTTACAATCAATGCCTTCCTTTTGAGTGTAGCCTTTTGCAACAAGACGAGCTTTGTACTTAATAACATTGCCCCCTGAATCCCTTTTGGTTTTAAAAATCCATTTACAACCAATAGGTTTAATACCTTCGGGCAATGTAACAAGCTCCCAAATGTCATTATCGCTCATAGACTTCATCTCATCATTCATGGCATCAATCCACTTTTGAGAGTTAGAACACTTAATGACTTGACGGAAGTTGATTGGATCATCTTCCTCAAGTCCAATATCACTTTCTTGTTCTTGGAAAAATACTACATAATCATCCGAAATTGCATTTCTCCTCTCTCTAGTGGATCTCCTTAATGGCATTTCAGTTTCTTGAGGTTGTTGAGTTTGATTTTCATTAGTTATATCAGGGTCCTGATGGGGGAGATTTTCGAGATTGTCTTGAACCGGAGTTGCATCAACAACTTGAAGGAAAGACACATGTTCTTCCTCAAAGACAAAATCTCTAACAACTTTATTTATCTCCCCATCCCCCAAACTCAATATCCTCAAAGAACCTAGCATTTACCGTCTCAAAAATAGTTCGTGATGTGGGATCATAAAACTTAAAACCCCTGGATTTTTCAGAATATCCAACAAAATAGCTACTAACCGTCTTAGCGTCCAGTTTCTTTTCAACGGCCTATAAGGCCTTGCCTCAGCTGGACAACCCCAAATGTGAAAATGCCGAATACCGGGTTTATGCCCAGTCCAAAGTTCATATGGGGTTTTTAGATTGTAGCTACAGTTGGAACTCTATTAAGAATATAAGTTGCAGTTTTTAATATGGATTGGGATTTTCATGAATAAAATAGGTACCCATAACGAGAGTAATCGTCTATCAATTTTAAGACGTCCGAAGCTCTCTTAGCACCTAATCTAGTCTTGTTTGTTTTGTTTTCCCTTGATACACTCAATACAAATTTCCGAATTTGAGGAATCAAGAGAATCAAGAATTCCATCTGACATGAGTTTCTGAATTCTTTGAATGGATATCAGACCCAAACGTTTATGCCAGAGTGAAAAAGAATTCTCATTAGTTAATTTTGCTTTTGGTACCATTTAAACTTGTATGCAAAGTTTCTTTATTTGAAGTTATTGTATCAACCAAATATAAGCTCTCAAATGTTGATCAACACCAGTACCAATAAGATTTGAATTCCGAAAGAGACTAACTTTATTGTCCCCAAATGTACATTAATAACCGAATATGTCCAATTGGGGAACAGAAAAATTAAATTCCGTCTAAAAGACGGTACAACAAAAGTCTCATCAAATCTAAATGAAAACCGGTCTTAAACAACAGCCTAGATTTGCCAATAGCTTCAACTGGCACCTTCTTGCCGTCACCCTCATAGATGTATCTTTCACCATCTTTTGGTTTTCGGCAGTTCAGGCAACCCTGCATAGATATCCTTATGTGAGCAGCATTACCTACCCACCAATTATCCTTAGGTACCGAAATTAAATTAACTTCAGAACAAACAAGAGACAGAAATGTACCTTTTTTCGCACGCCAGGCATGGTACTTGGTACAATCTCTCTTTACATGATCAGTCCCATTACAGAGAAAGCAACCTAATCCAGTAATTTCAACCTTAGGTTCCTTATGTTGCTTAATCTTGGGCCTTACAACCGCAACTTCCTTATTTTTCCTCTTCTTAGTTTCCTTAGAAGAAGATGCCAAATGAGCACTTTCAGTCTTATCTTGCTTAATCCTTTCCTCTTCTTGCACATAGTGTGAAATGAGCTCGTTAAGAGTCCATTTCTCCTTCAGGCAATTATAACTGACCTTAAACTGATTAAAGTGTGCAGGAAGAGATATCAAAACAAAGTACACAAGCAGTTCCTCAGGTAATACTAGCTTGAGTAACTCAAGTTTCGAAGCAAGATGAGACATTTCCAAAATGTACTCCCTAATGTTTCCCTTGCCCTTATACCTCATGGAAACAAGTTTACTCAATAGTGCACTTGTTTCCGCCTTTTCGTTTTGAATAAAACACTGTTCGAGGTTTTCAAGGAAAACTTTGGCATTAGGATCATCATTCATAGTGCCCCTGAATGATTCTGGAATCGCACGCTTCATGATCATTAGACTCATGCGATTCGAGCGTTCCCACTTCTCCATCGCTCTCTTTTCATTAGGAGAGGATGTATCCTCAAGAGGAGTAGGTTGCTCGGTCCGAAGTGCTAAGTCAAGATCCATGCAACCGAGAACGATCATTACATTCTCTTTCCATTCCTTAAAATTTGTGCCGTTAAGCACAGGGATGCTATTGATATTGGCAGAGATCGTAGAAGCAGAAGAGTTTACTGAAAATTGAACAAAGGATTACTAAATACATGCTTACAAAACTTGATCTTTAACTTTATAGATTCAAAGTTAGGCATTTCCCATTACAAGATACCTAGCACAACATTGTTTTTAGTCTTTGGACAGAAAAACAACTTGTAAGTGGTATTCTTGGTGTAGTGATCAAACATAGACAATAAACTCCTGTCAAATATTAAACCTTCCTTTGGGCCGACTTAATATTCACATGGAAAACTAAATAATCGTCTCATATTTACCACCACAAGCATGTTCGAATTCCTGCCAAATAACACCTTCCTTTGGGCCGATGTTAAACGCATGGAAGACTAACATCCACAGTCATCTTATATTTTAAAATTAATCAATCTACACAATAGAGGTTGCTTTGGCAACATAATGCTTCAATTGAATAACTAAAATATTAGATGCTATAAACTTTAGTTCCTTAAGCCATTTTATGAATCTCAACTTAATGTGTTACATGTTTTGATGTGTAACACTTGAATATTAATCGTTGTTTACTGAATTGGACAATTCTAAATATATAAGAATTGATGGACTATAAAACAATTAACATTCACTGAAACTTAAGAGAGTTGAAACGTTTTTTTTTTAAACTTTACTGGACCAGACAATCGATTGTCAACACAGACAATCGATTGTTTGGTTTTTTTCTGAAAAAATTTTAAGTCACTGGATGTGACAAGGAAAAATTTTTCTAAGTTACTGGACCAGACAATCGATTGTCAAAACAGACAATCGATTGTTTGGTTTTTTCTGAAATTTTCAAATTACTGGATCATCCAACAATCGATTGTCAGGCAAGACAATAGATTGTTTGGATTTTTCTAAAAAAAATTTCAGTTACTGGAAACGTTTCAACTCACAAAAAATTAACTGCCAGAATTTTAAACGTCTCAGACAATCGATTGTTTAAGGCAACAATCGATTGTCTGACTGGCAGTGACCAAAAATAATCTCCAGAATAACACATGATTTTCAACATGGATTTTAAACATAAAAAACATGTTGTTAACCAACTAAAATCATGCTATTTACAATGTTTTAACATCATATTAAAACATCAAATCAAAACATAACATTCATAAGATCATGCTATTTCATGGTAGAATTTCATAAACAAAATTCTTATAAAACTAAAACATGAATCCTAACATAACATGATTCTTATGAACATCCAAATTATCCAAAATGAAGGGTGGCTCTGATACCAATTGTTAGGATTATGATTCCTACTAAAAACAACAACCTTCATATCGAATAATTCGGATATACAACTACATGAGCGGAAGCTAACCTGAATCCATATGTGTGGAAATGTTGAGCCTCCTTTTGATGATTGTCCTTGAGTTGTTGTGAACTCCTTTTTGCCTTCCTTCAAGTTCCTTGAAGTATACTTGTACCCACAAGATTGAACCCACAATACTAACACAACATATGACAAGTTCACAAGAAAAGTGTTATAACAATAATCAAAAGTTTATGGCTTATGGTTTTCCACCCAATTTGCAAGACAATGGACAATATGGTTCTTCATCCAATGGGAAGAAGAAGAACTTGTCTTGTTAAAGAATGGGAACCATAACCCCCACTTATAACTCTAGGAGTTACATAACCCAAGAGACAAGAGTTTCAAGACAAGAGTTATGTCTTGAGTTATGTCTTGCAAGAGTTACAAAACTCAAGAGTCACAAGCAAGTAACCATAGTTACTTATGTAACCTTAGTTAGCCCATCATAAACTAAGGTTACCCTTTTGGGTATCTACACATTAGTCCTACACTTTAGTATGACAATACATTGGCCCCCTTAACATAATGTCCATAAGACCACATAATTAGGCCAAACCAAAAGATAGCACATAACATATAATTATCCATATATTGTTCATATGTGTGTAGATATAAGTCCATATATCTAAGATATAAATCCATATATCTTACAGTTCCCTGCATATGCACGTGAACTGCTAATTCTTTGCATGTATCATTATAATTATGCTTCCGCCTTGGAACCTAATCTTGTTCCTTTCTCGCTATAGACAGTATACTAACATTCCAAACACACCGGTGGTTATTTCAGCATGTCCATTTCTCCTTTTCGCAATATTGCTAATTTATTCTACTTCACTGTTCTAATCACAAATAGTTCTATGGTGTCCCAACCATATTAGCACTCTATTCTTGTCCATTATCTTTTCATTCCAATTTGTCTAGGGAAACTCGTTTTGTAGAATTCTTGTCCCCCTTTTAACCCTATGATTCTTGCTTTTCGCTTTTGGTTATTAATGCAAACTGTACTATTTCTAGTTAAACAAGTCTTCTTAGCACAGTTGATTTTGGTGGGAAAAACACGGACTCATTAATTTTTGAATTGTTCATTTAAAAATATAATATTTATATAGTTATTAAAAATAATCATTATTTTGTTGTATGTTTGTTATTATAATAATGATTTATGTATTCGTTATCTCTTTTTGGACAAGAGGGGTTGCTCTGATGGTAAGCAACCCCCACTTCCAACCGAGAGGTTGTGAGTTCGAGTCTCCCCAAGAGCAAGATAGGAAATTCTTAGAGGGAAGGATACCGGGGGTCTATTTGGAAACAGCCTCTCTACCCCAGAGTAGGAGTAAGATCCGCGTACACACTACCCTTTCCAGACCCCACTAAATGGGATTATACTGAGTTGTTGTTGATCAACATTCGTTCCTGCATGAAGAGTAGAAATTTATCATACAAATATGTGAACTTGACACCTAATGTCCTCTTTCATCGAAGGGACAGATCCACGTCAATTATGAACACGTTAATTCAATAGCTTTTGTTAATATATCATATCAATAATATTAAAGGAAATGCTATCAAATATTTATAAAATATTTGATTATAAATTTAATTATTATTATATATTAACTTAAAATTATTATAGAATACATAAAGTTCACATTATAAATTCATCTTTGTTCCCTAATTCATACAAAATTTTCAAATGGGAAAATGTCAATGAAAAAGCTATCTTCCTGCCAAGGTTAAGGAGCCAATTGAGTGGCGGGATTAAACAATCGGCTCAGTCATATATGCAAATTTAAGCATTTAGTTTTATGAGTTCGGTATTGAAAATTATTAATTTATATATATATATATATATAAATATATATATATATATATATATTATAATTTTAATAAATTTTGATGTATAAATGTCAGAATTATTCAATCACCTTGAAAGCAACCATTCTTGTTCCAATTTCGTACATAAAAATTGTATACGAGCAGTGGTTACCCGTGAAAAATAATCTACTCATTCAATAAATGCAATTCAGAGTGCTCTTACATATACTGTGAATAATAATGACAAATTTCTCACCAATTTCGAGTGAAATTGTAGGTAATTGATGCATACAAAAAAAGAAGTTGCTTTTCTTGTCCTATTATACGTAAATATTTTTGGATTATTTAAAACAACCTTCTCTAATATATGACTTGTATTTTGTCACTCCAAAAAGTAACTTTGTTTTCTTCTCCTTTCTTAGATCTTCTCCTCTTATTTTCTTTTTATTGGGAAAAGACAAATAATTTATTTCAAAAATTTAGACTTTTACTGTATGCATCAAAACTAATTAAATCATATTTAAATGGCATTGGAATTTAAAAGCGGCGTAATTTCTGGTGGATCTCATTGTGTAGAAGGTAAAAAATAGTTAAATAAGATATTCCATCTGTCACAAAAAATAGAGGTAATTATATATTTTTAATAATTGTAGAATTGTTATGAAATAATATAAAAGACAAGAACAATAACTCAAGAACAAGAGCAAATAGAGAGAAGAGTAGAGAGAGTTCTTCTTATTGATACTTAGAGAATGTTATGAGTGATTTACAATGGTAGAGAGCACCTCTATTTATAGGGAGGAGGATGATTTATCTACCAAGAATAGAACTCTAGAATCTCTCTAATTAAAGACATTCACCTTAAATAGAAGTGTATTTATAACACTCCCCCTTGAATGTCTATTCAATGATGTGCCTCGTTAAAACCTTAAAACAAAACCCAATGGGAAAAATTAAAGTAAGGAAAAAGAGTACACATGTTTGAATATGCGCCTATTGGTTGCCTCGTTAAAAACCTTGCAAGGAAAACCCGGTGGGACAAAACCTTGTAAGGGAAAAAGAGTGCAACGCGCCTTAACTCCCCCTGATAAGAACATCAATTTATGTCCTTAAGTCTTCGCATCCCGATCTTGTGAACTAGCTTCTTGAAGGTTGACTTTGGTAGAGATTTTGTGAACAAATCAGCCATATTGTCGTTTGAACGAATCTGTTGAACATTGATATCACCATTCTTTTGAAGATCATGTGTGAAGAATAACTTTGGTGAAATATGCTTCGTTCTATCTCCTTTTATGAATCCTCCCTTCAATTGAGCTATACATGCTGCATTGTCTTCATACAAAGTTGTGGGTAGTTTATCACACTTCAAACCACATTTGTCTTGGATATGATGTATTATCGACCTTAACCACACACACTCCCGACTTGCTTCATGAATAGCAATTATCTCGGCATGATTAGATGAAGTAGCCACAATTGATTGCTTAGTCGATCGCCAAGATATGGCGGTTTCTCCACAGGTAAACACATAACCCGTTTGAGATCGAGCCTTGTGTGGGTCGGACAAATATCCAGCATCAGCATAACCAACAAGATCTGGGCTGCAATTCTTGCCATAAAATAAGCCCATATCGATAGTTCCCTTTAGGTACTGCAATATGTGTTTGATCCCATTCCAATGTCTCCTCGTAGGAGCAGAGCTAAATCTTGCTAAGACATTAACTGAAAAGGATATGTCAGGTCTTGTAGTATTTGCAAGATACATTAGTGCGCCAATTGCGCTAAGATATGGTACTTCAGGACCAAGTAGCTCTTCATTCCTTTCTTGTGGTCGGAATGGATCTTTGTTCACATCAAGTGATCGAACAACCATCGGTGTACTTAAAGGATGTGCTTCATCCATGTAAAACCGTTTCAGTACCTTTTCTGTATAGGTAGATTGATGAACAAAAATTCCGTTTGCCAAATATTCAATTTGCAAACCAAGACATAGTTTAGTCTTCCCGAGATCTTTCATCTCGAATTCATCCTTTAGATAATCAATTGCCTTTTGGAGTTCTTTAGGGGTTCCAATAAGGTTTATGTCATCAACATATACGGCAAGTACAACAAATTCCGATGTTGTTTTCTTTATAAAAACACACGGGCAAATGGCGTCATTTATATAGCCTTCTTTTAACAAGTACTCACTAAGACGATTATACCACATTCGTCCAGATTGCTTTAGACCATACAAGGATCTTTGCAATTTAATTGAGAACATTTCCCGAGATTTTGAGTTGTGCGCGTTTGGCACCTTGAGTCCATCGGGAATTTTCATGTATATCTCATTATCAAGTGAGCCATAAAGATAGGCAGTAACTACATCCATTAAGTGCATGTCAAGCTTTTCATGGACAGCAAAACTTATGAGATAACGAAAGGTTATCGCATCCATTACAGGCGAATATGTCTCTTCATAATCGACACCAGGCCTTTGAGAAAAACCTTGTGCAACAAGGCGTGCTTTATATCTTTGTACCTCGTTTTTCTCATTTCTTTTGCGTACAAAGACCCATTTATAGCCGACAGGCTTAACACCATTAGGTGTTTCAACTATAGGGCCAAAAACTTCACGTTTTGCCAGCGAATTCAATTATGATTGAATTGCTTCTTGCCACTTTGGCCAATCATGTCTTTTTCGACATTCTTCAACAGATTGAGGTTCGAGATCCTCACATTCTTGCATAATGCTAGATGCGACATTATAAGCAAAGGCATTATCCACCACAATATCCACTCGATTAATATTTGCCTCAATATTAATTGGATTTAGGGATAGTTCCGTATTTTCCAGAGTCTCGGGCTCAATGGATTCTTCATGAATCTCAGAATTTGTTAAATCATGAGATTCTTTCGTGGTGTCATTTTGATCGTTCTTTTTCCTCTTTCTAGGATTTCGATCTTTGGAACCTAATGGTCTGCCACGCTTCAGGCGTGCATTCGACTCATTGGATATGACACTAGATGATTGTCCAACAAGGACATCAATATGGATTGGAACATTTTCCGCGGGAATGTGGGATTTCGTTATCCTCTTCAAGTCCGTAAATGCGTCAGGCATTTGATTTGCTATTCTTTGCAAATGGATAATCTTTTGTACCTCTCTTTCACAAATAGAGGTATGTGGATCAAGATGAGATAATGATGCATTTTTCCACAAAATTTCCCGTTTGGTTTCACCAACTTCTCCACCTAATTTTGGGAAAAGTGACTCATCAAATCGACAGTCTGCAAATCGTGCAGTAAACAAGTCGCCTGTCAATGTTTCGAGGTAGCGAATGATGGAGGACGATTCAAACCCAACATATATTCCTAACCTTCTTTGCGGACCCATTTTGGTGCGGGATGGCGGTGCAATAGGCACATATACAGCGCATCCAAAAATCCTTAAATGGGATATATTGGGTTCATGACCCAAAACCAATTGCAACGGGGAATACTTGTGGTAATTCGTCGGTCTAAGACGAATTAGCATTGCTGCATGTAAGATGGCGTGACCCCATACCGAAGTGGGCAGCCTCGTTCTCATAAGTAATGGCCTTGCAATCAATTGCAGGCGTTTAATTAACGATTCTGCAAGACCGTTTTGAGTGTGAACATGAGCTACAGAATGTTCAACTTTTATCCCGATTGATAAGCAATAATCATTAAATGCTTGGGATGTAAACTCAGCAGCATTATCCAGTCTTATGGACTTGATTGGATTATCTGGAAATTGTGCTCGTAGTCGAATTATTTGTGCCATTAATTTCGCAAACGCAAGGTTGCGTGATGACAACAGGCACACATGAGACCATCTACAGGATGCGTCTATCAAGACCATGAAATACCTAAACGACCCACTAGGTGGGTGAATAGGTCCACAAATGTCCCCTTGTATACGTTCCAGAAACGTGGGTGACTCAGTCCCAACCTTTGTTGGTGATGGCCTGATAATCAACTTGCCTTGATAACACGAAGTGCAAGGATATTCATTATTCGAAATAATTTTGAAATTCTTTAACGGATGCCCATATGAGCTTTCTATAATCCGTCTCATCATGACCGATCCTGGGTGTCCCAATCGATCATGCCAAAGTACAAAGGTATTGGAATCAGTAACCCTTTGGTTTACTGTTGAATGTGCCTCAATTGCACTAATTCTTGTCCAATACAGGCCGCAAGATAAAGACGGGATTTTCTCAATAACCCTCTTTTGGCCGGAGACATTCTTTGTGATGACGAGATATTCAAGATTATCTTCATCCATTGTCTCAATATGATAGCCATTCCGGCGTACATCTTTAAAACTCAACAAGTTTCTCTTAGACTTGGAGGAGAACATTGCATTCTCTATGATTAACGTCGTGCCCTTGGGCAGAGTTACAATTGCTCTTCCGGAGCCTTCAATCAATTTACTACTTCCAGAGATTGTAGTAACGTTTGCCTTACACATATTTAGTTGAGAGAAATACTTCCTTTCTTTGAGTATTGTATGTGTAGTACATGAATCAATTAGGCAAATACTTTTACAGTTGGATGTTGATCCAAGTTCGCTTTGTGAGATATCCATATTTGCTATCCCATAGTTTGACATACAAAAAGAGATACATAAACAAGTTCAATTCTTTTGTGTCACATAATATTTTCAAAATCTGCTGCTAACAGTTGACTAACAAAATCAGATATGTTATCCATTACTTTGCAGTTTGAAAATTTCCGTTTAAACATTTTTCACACACAATTGATTGTTTAACATTGACAATCGATTGTTGATTAATTTTGAAAAATTCCGGATCACACTGTCTTAAGACAATCGATTGTTATGCATAGACAATCGATTGTTGGCTATTTTTGAAAAATTCCAGACCTCACTGTTTCAAGACAATCGATTGTTATGCATAGACAATCAATTGTGGATGATTTTTGAAAAATTCCAGACCTCACTGTTTCAAGACAATCGATTGTTATACATAGACAATCGATTATTGGCTATTTTTGAAAAATTCCAGAACACACTGTTTCAAGACAATCGATTGTTAGCCAAAGACAATCGATTATTGATCAATTGTTTTTCAGCTTTAATGCGGAAATAGTTGATAATCGACTAGTTTTTCAGGCTAGTCGATTACCCCCACTGGAAAATAAAAGTTTTATTGATATTTGAGCATATTGAAGATATTCTAAAGAACTACTGCTAACATTGCATCATGAACTAACTAATACGAGCTAATATTAATGACTATTAGTTTATTCACTAACTAATACAAATAAGTAGAACAAATTCAAATAACTCTATCTTCTTTCATCACGGATCCATCGCCGATTAGGTGGTCTATTTTCCCATCGGGTTGCTCAAAGAAGTCTGCCACATCCAGGTGGGTGATGTCCTCATTGTCGTCATAGACAAAATTTGTTTCTGGGCCTTTTCTCTTTCGAGATGCTTGATAAAGGTCAACCAAGTGTCTTGGTATACGGCAAGTCTTTGACCAGTGCCCTTTCCCACCGCAACGATAACATATCGTTTCTGAACCATTTTCCTTAGGATCTTCATGACCCCGTTTCTGCTTTCGGCGGTTATCTCTCTTCGGGGGGTGACAGACTTCTTTGGAATTTCTTCCTTGTCTACGTCCCTGGCTATGACCCCGTTTACGACCATGACCATGGTCCTTTTCATGTTTGGCATAATGAGAGTGCACCTTATCTGCTTCAGGCAGTGGTGTAGACCCAGTGGGTCGATTTTCATGATTTCTCATGAGCAGGTCATTATTTCGCTCAGCCACTAGTAGAAGAGAAATCAGTTCAGAGTACTTTGTAAAGCCTTTCTCTCTGTACTGTTGTTGCAGTACTATATTGGAGGCATGAAACATTGTAAACGTTTTCTCAAGCATATCATATCGGAGATATTATCCCCGCATAGCTTCAATTTGAAAGTAATTCTGAACATTGCAGAATTATATTCAGAAACGGACTTAAAGTCCTGGAGCCTCAGATGAGCCCAATCATATCGTGCTTGTGGCAGAGTGACCAACTTCAGGTTGTCATATCTCTCCTTTAAGCCGTTCCACAAGACGAGTGGATCCTTGACGGTGAGATATTCAATCTTCAAACCTTCATCAAGGTGGTGTCGCAAGAAAATCAAGGCCTTCGCACATTCTTGGGTGGATGCTTTTTCTCTATCTTTGATGGTGTCTCCGAGACCCATAGCATCTAAGTGGATTTCAGCATCCAACACCCATGTCAAATAGTTCTTGCCCGAAATTTCAAGGGCAACGAACTTTCTTTTCGTAATGTCAGACATAATCGAAAATTAAATTAGGAAGAGGGAAATACCTTAGATTTCTCGAGAATGATTCTTGAGACGGTAGAGTCTCGTGCTGATAACGTGTTATGAAATAATATAAAAGACAAGAACAATAACTCAAGAACAAGAGCAAATAGAGAGAAGAGTAGAGAGAGTTCTTCTTATTGATACTTAGAGAATGTTAGGAGTGATTTACAATGGTAGAGAGCACCTCTATTTATAGGGAGGAGGATGATTTATCTACCAAGAATAGAACTCTAGAATCTCTCTAATTAAAGACATTCACCTTAAATAGAAGTGTATTTATAACCAGAATCTTTTAATATAGATTAATTTTCTTAACTTTGCTTTATATAGAATATTACCCGCTTTTACTTGAAGAATCTAGGACAGGAGGATTTGCAACAAGAAGAAAATATGAAAAATCCATACAACAATATAATCATTTTGTTAATTGTGATCAAATACTACTAATTTCTTAATATGAATTGAGGCCTACCTTAAGATGAAAATAATATTGTATACTCACTCTAAAAATAATAGCCTAAAAATAAATATATTTTATAGTATATATATTTTTGTGTGTTTATGTACAAAAAATATATAAATTTTATATACTTTTGCAACTATAGGACGTAAATAGTTTCGGTCGCCGACAAAATGTGATATTTGTCCTACTTTAATACTAGTAATTTCATTTTAGTTTAAAAGTAGTTTAATTGTGATCAAATACTACAAAGAAAAACTCATATATTTGACAATTAATTGAGAATTAAGGCATAATTAATTAATTAAAATTTCTAGAAGTTTAATCAATATTTCTCGTTATTCTTTTTCAACAAATTTTTTTTCTTTTCTTAATTCAGAAAAACCGAAGGTGGTGGTTACTTAACTAACCCGGGTCAAATATTAGAGCAATTAATGTAAAAGCGACACAAAGAAGCATGCAGTGGTCAACATCAATGCGCATGGCAAGGTCCAAAGGGTAGTCTCGAGGCTTTTTTAGTTTTTTATATTTTTATAAATCATATCTATATTCGAAGAAGTGAAAAAATAAATTAATTATTATAATGGCAAGCGGTGTTAGTTTTTATTTATATATATATATATATATATATTGTAAAAAAAATCGACGAAGCAGTATCACGTGACATTGCTTTAGCAAGACACCTATGACTTGCCCAAAGGATATCCGCAAAGTCATAAAACCGTATATAGAGGTCGATAATAAGGGAGTTGACGATCGAAATCCCGTTAAAAAGACAATTCTAAAATAGCGAAATTTCTTGTCAAGTAAATTTTGAACCACATGAAAGCATAACGATCCGGCACTATCTCGGTGAGAGGATAAATAAGATTCATTCAATCTTAATCAAATGTTTTGACTTCGAGTCTTCAATTAAAAAAACTGGTGACGGGATAATAGAAGAAAAGATAAAGGCATGAGAAGGGCACATTTTTTGAAAGCAAGTGGGGAAAAGAGAGTTGCTTTTGTCAAAATTGTAGTCCTTTTTTAGCAACTCTTTTGACCTCCCTCGTGTTCCATTTTAGTTTCTTGCAAGTAAGCATGTTCATGATTCATTAAAAGCTAATCCGTTATGGATATTTTAGAGGTAGAATCAAAATTTAAATTATTTAGCTTTTAAGATTTTTAATAACAACAACAATAATAATAAATTTAGTTTAATCTTACGAATATAGTTTGGAAAGAATAGTGTGTACGTAGACCTTAACCTTATTTTTTGAGTAGAGAAACTATTTTCGATAAACTCCGGGCTCAAGAAAAGAAAAAGAAAGCAGTAACAACCAACAATAACAACAGTAACAATAATAAAATAATAAGAGAATATGCAGTCTCAATAGCAAGATAATAAGAAAATAAGCAGTATTAACAACAAAATAATAAAAAAATATGAAATACTAAAGATTACGAATAATACTTCTAAGAGTTTTAATATTAAACTTATTTTTCCGTTAAAGATATATTGAGATTTAAAATTTTTATATGTATCTTTAATAAATATCAAAAGTTATGTGTTCAATTGACGTAAACGGTAGACCACATACGCCCCTTAATATTACTTGATTGAAGTTAAAAAATATACATAAATTGAATGGAAGTTGTTTGGACATACTTTTATTCAAGAAAATGTTAAAATTTCATAGCTGAAATTATTATTTCAATTTACAATTTTAAAAATAATTAAAAAATCGAACCGAATTGAGTTAAAATTACATTGAACTGATCGATTGAACACCTCTACTTGCAAGGGAATATGTGTAGGATTTTCGTTTCACATTTTCAGTTTTACGTGTATAAAAGAATATATTTTTATGTAAAATATATAATTATCATAATATCCAATTTAACTTAAAACATAGGAAAAAATACAAGCACATAAAAGCACAACGTCGTTGTTGCAGAGATACTTCAGTAGTCAATGTCACAATTTGAAATTGAGTGTCACAAGTTCAATTGCAATGGTTTCGTCACCAATTATAATTAACATATAATTTAGCTTCGGATAGAATCATTTCACTTTTAGTTAAAAGTTTCGTATTTGAGTTCTAGAAATTAAACACAATCTGGTAGAAGCGATTTTTCATTTAATAAGCCTTATACATTGTAAATACTAGTTAATTGAAAATTTAAAACAAGTTCCTGACACCGAACGAAAAATTATAAAAATAATAATTAAAGAAATATATCATTTGTAACCCATCGGAGGAAGCAAGATTTAAAACAAAAGAGAACAAATTAAAGGAACTAGGTTTGATCTAGGTATGACCTAGTAATCATTGCATATGTTCCTTAATAGTACTACTAATTATTTTCTTGAAAAACAATTATTACTAAGTTGCTAGGTCCTATCAGCAAATAATGCATAACAATAATGACAAATATATATATATATATTGTTATGAAATATTATACTTTGTAGTGGATGTCTATAACTCCTAAAGAAGTTAGTCCCACTACTCTTCTCCATTATGTAGATAATCCCCACTACTTCTCACCATTATTGTTGTAACTCCCATACCTTCATAATTTACCCATGACTTATGAAATTCTTTTGGTATACCTCTATGTTATACTATAAATAGAGGATGAAAACTCATTTTGTAATACACTTGGATACATGGAAGAAATATATTCTCTTCTCTCTTTCTCTCTACTTTGTTGTCTATCTTTTGTTTATTACTTTGAGCTAAGTTTTGTAATACGTTATCAGCACGAAGCCCTACTATCTCAAGAATCTCTTTGAGAAAATTAAGGTATTTTTTTTTTGAGGAAAACTAGATCAAGAAATGAAAGCAAAGTTGGCAATGGCGCCAGAAAATGGTACACACTATAATATTTACTGTTAAAGTTTAGTACATTATATTACCACTAAAGTTGACAGGTTTGGTGAATTTTGTAGCCTGGTTTCTTATGCTTCTATCTTTTAATCTTTAACCTTACACGGTTAAGAAAGTGTATTAGTTGTGAATTTCCTCTAGTGTCTTTCTGTATGCTAGTGTAGGTTGCACATTAGACTTCTGCATGCCCTGTGCTTACATTTTTGACATTTTAAATGTTGGTCGGTAATGGTATTTCTATCATCTTTTCCTCTTCCGTTTTGTTAAATGAACTTTTTCCATTTGTTTCATTGTATGATATTATCATATTTGTCGGATGAGAATTTTAAGATATTAAACACTTGCTTATAACATAAGCAGTAACTGTAGTATGAGAATTATAGTTGTAAATTTAATTTGGAATGAAAATATGGATATCTCACAAAGCAAACTTGGATCAACGTCCAATTGTAAAAAATATTTGTTTAATTGATTCATGTACCACACATACGATATTCAAAGAGAAGAAATATTTCTCTCATTTAAGTATGTGTAAGGCAGATGTTACTACAATTTCTGGTAGTAGTAAATTGATTGAAGGCTCCGGAAGAGCAACTATAACTCTGCCTAAAGGAACAATATTTATCATAGAGAATGCAATGTTCTCCTCTAAGTCTAAGAGGAACTTGTTGAGTTTTTAAGATATCATTCAAAATGGATATCATATTGAGACAATAGATGAGAATAATCTTGAATATCTCATCATTACAAAGAATGTCTCTGGCCAAACGAGGGTTATTGAGAAGTTCCCATCTTTATCTTGTGGCCTGTATTTGACAAGAATTAGTGCAATTGAGGCACATTATACTGTAAACCAAAAGGTTACTGATTCCAATACTTTCGTACTTTGGCATGATCGAATGGGACATCCTGGATCAATTATGATGAGATGGATTATAGAAAACTCAAATGGGCATCCATTAAAGAATTTAAAGGTTCTTTTAAATAATGAATTTTCTTGCACTTCTTGTTATCAAGGCAAGTTAATTATTAGACCATCACCAACAAAGGTTGGAATTGAGTCACCTGCATTTTTGAAACGTATACAAGGGGACATTTGTGGACCTATTCACCCACCTAGTGGGCCGTTTAGATATTTTATGGTCTTAATAGACGCATCTTCAAGATGGTCTCATGTGTGCATATTGTCATCTCGCAACCTTGCGTTTGCAAAATTAATGGCACAAATAATTCGATTACGGGCACAATTTTCCGATAATTTAATTAAGTCTATTAGACTAGATAATGCTGCTGAGTTTTCATCCCAAGCATTTAATGATTATTGCTTATCAATTGAGATAAAAGTGGAACATCCTGTAGCTCATGTTCACACTCAAAATGATCTTGGAGAGTCTTTAATTAAACGTCTGCAATTGATAGCAAGACCGTTACTCATGAAAACGAGGCTGCCCACTTCGGTTTGGGGTCACGCCATTTTGCATGCAGCAATGCTAGTTCGTCTCAGACTGATAAATTATCACAAATATTCCCCGTTGCAATTAATTGTGGGTCATGAACCTAATATATCCCATTTAAGAATATTTGGATGCGCTGTATATGTGCTTGTAGCACAATCATATCGCACCAAAATGGGTCCGCAAAGAAGGTTAGGAATATATGTTGGGTTTGAATCGCCCTCCATTATTCACTACCTCGAAACATTGACAGGGGATTTGTTCACTGCACAATTTGCAGACTGTCAATTCGATGAGACACTTTTCACAAAATTAGGGGAAAAGTTGGTGGTGAAACCAAACGGGAAATTTTGTGGAAAAATCCATCCATTATCTCATCTTGATCTGCGTGCCTCTATTTGTGAAAAAGAGGTGCAAAAGATTATTCATTTGTAAAGAATAGCAAATCAAATGCCAGACGCATTTACGGATTTGAAAAGGATAACAATATTACATATCCCTGCAGAAAATATGATAGCACTATGTAATAAGTCTGAAAGAAGACAAAATTATTACCGTGAAGGTATCAATGGATATGGACGTGGCAAAAGACGAAATTATAATCGTCATCATTGTGATAATGAGAATAATAAGGATTCTCAAAATATTCCTTCACTCTGTGAAAGTAATATATGTCATCGATTTGACATGAGATTTTATATAGCACATATAGATGATTATGATCTATTCATGGTGTGAATGTGACAACATATTATTTATGAATACATATTCATTATTGGAAGAATATGAACATGCTATTGGTATTGAATATACCACACTCACCTCTAGAAGGAGGGTTGAGTTGATATAAGAAAAAAGGGTCATTATTATGGCATGAATGGTCATTGGTCACGTATCTATTGTACGCCAAAATATTTTTGCAATGTGATTATTAAAGGTCAATAATAATGCAAGAAACATATCTTGCATATAATTTTGACATGACCATAATGGTACAACTTTATCTCTAAAAAATATTCACTATATGGATATTGATTAATATATGATAGTACCAAATTAATTGAGAACTCTTTAAGAGCCAATTATATTATTTTGGAGAAACACAATTGATTACCAATAAGGTATTGTATTGTAGTAAGTCTCAAAGAAACTTATTCAGTTTTCAAAGTATACGCGAAAGCGATTGATTATATTGAGACTATAAATAAAAGAAAGATTTGATATCTTCTATTACTACAACTTGTAGCATGATAATATGCATGTCAAAAGCTACCAGCTTTATTCTCCAATTTGTACTATACAAATAAAAGAATGCCACAATAAACTGGATGTTTATTGATATAAAAACCCATATCATAATAAACTTAGAGTTTATCGATAATTGCACATGTCATGATGTAAACCTGAATTTTATCAATATTGATAATTTATTCAATTGGCATTCGAGTTAGCCATATCAATTTAAATATGATGTGCAACAATTCACATGGGTAAATATTAAAGAACTAGAAAGTTCTTTACGAATTCTCTTGTATTACTTGTTCTCATTAATTAATTGACCAACTAAAGTTGGGGTTGAATCCCATAAATTATGGAAATATCAAAGGTGAATATGGGCCCATTCACCTGCCATGTATACCACATATGATGCATCTATGATATGGTTACATGTGCGATTATTATTAACCTGCAACCTGGCCGGTGCTTGCGAGGTAACTTGCTCAGTAATCTAATTTCGAGCATAATTTCCAGATTTTCTATTCAAGATAGTTCATCTTGATAAGTTGGTTTACATCATAGTTGGTTTAGCAAAATAATTTATTGAGTGCCTCCACTTAATAGCTAAATTATTGCTTATGAGAACAAAGTTATCTATATCAATTTGATATACGTTATACACGAGAGTATATTATATTCTCCCCTCACAAGTGGTTCAGGGTCAGGAACCAAATAATTTCATCTTATTATTATTGATGTGCAGTGTATATTAACATGATAATGCACAAAGATGATTTTCCAGAGTTGAGGAAACAAGTTAGTTTTTCTAACATGAGGGGGAGACATGATAAACACTTGAGAAAAAGTTACATGGAACGAATTATCATTTGTATATATAGATCCTCGAATATCATAATACGAACTTGAAGTTCATAAAAAGATAATTCAATTGCAACATATTGCAAAGCATGCCATACGCATTTGCTGACCCAAAGAAAGTAACTATATTCTCACTGCAAATGCTCATATTAAGTCCTAGCAGGACAAAGTCTTTGATACGCTTAAAGCGTATAGACAAATCGTTTTCAAAAAGAACTTCTTAATAAAGAAGATGAGCAAATGATCAAAGTGATCATAATAAGGAGGCAAGTGATCTAGAAGATCACATGACATAACACTTCATAAAATCTCATGAGAGATTCAGGTACCTGAATATATGAATGAAGAGATCTCCATGTTATGTCTTTATGAAAATTTACTGGAACCGATATAAAATGTTCGCCGACGATATCTATGATAGCGCTAAATATCGATGAGAATCTTAAGTTTGTCGAATACAAACACAATATTGGCCAAATGGAAGAGATACAATTCAAGTAGAATTGATTCCATATGAAAGACATGTAGTTTTGGACATGTAGTTCGAATACTTGAAAGTATAAAGTCAATGGTATGTGTAATCAGTTTTTCGATATCTTATACGTCTAGCATGACATGAAAACTTGATATGCATCTAAAGTCTATAATATGGCTTATATGACTCAACTTATATGACAATCCATAAAGGATTTAAGTTGCTTGAAGCATCTATAATTCTTGATCTTGAGGTACAACTTCCTCAGTGCAATTTATGCACAAATGTATCTTGCTATAACTATAAGCATGATAATATGATAGCGATGATACATTTATGGAGATATTGAAAAGACATTCCACGATATTTGTGAAGACATTATATATCTACCACGAGTTATGATTTCAAGGTGCAAATATTCATTATAGTTAATATGGCTGATTTATTTATCAAATCTTTACCAACGATCTCTTGAAGATGGTGCACAAGATTGGAATGCGAAGGCTCAAGAATGTGAATTGATGCTCTTTCAGGGGGAGTTAATGCGCGTTGCACTCTTTTTTCCTTACAAGGTTTTGTCCCACTGGGTTTTTCTTGCAAGATTTTTAACGAGGCAACAAAAATGCATTTTGTTAGATATGTGTACTCTTTTTCCTTTTCTAGAATTTTTTCCCATTGGGTTTTATTTTAGTTAAGGTTTTAACGAGGCACATTATCTATAGACATCCAAGGGGGAGTGTTATGAAATATTATACTTTGTAGTGGATGTCTATAACTCCTAAAGAAGTTACTCCCACTACTCTTCTCCATTATGTAGATAATCCCCACTACTTCTCACCATTATTGTTGTAACTCCCATACCTTCATAATTTACCCATGATCTTCCTCCATGATCTCAAATACTTAATGACATACTTATGAAATTCTTTTGGTATACCTATATGTTGTACCATAAATAGAGGATGAAAACTCATTTTGTAATACACTTGGATACATGGAAGAAATATATTCTCTTCTCTCTTTCTCTCTACTTTGTTGTCTATCTTTTGTTTATTACTTTGAGCTAAGTTTTGTAATATATATATATATATATATATATATATATATATATATATATATATATATATATATATATATATATATATATATATATATATATATATACTTCATGTTAAAATTCAAATGCAAACACAAAATCAGCGCAGCGAAAATTAAACAAGGAACGTACCTTCAGTCATGGTTGTTCAAGTGACGTGGAGAATTCTTTAGCAGAACCTTGAGAGAAAAACTTAAGGAGTCTTCTAGCATGCCTATCGTTGGATGCCAGACTGATGGAGTCATTGGCGAATTTATAGGCTAGGGCTTATAGGTAAATATTTTAGCCATAGGGACTTCTCCATAAATTATAATTACCCTATGGATTCTTAATATATGGTAATTTCTTTCCATCAAAGAAACTACCATATATGCATAACTACAGAATATTATCTAATATATTATTTTCCTTGGGAGACAAGGTAAATAATTTATTACCTTATATGTGGGCCACACTGGAAGTCTCTAGAAGAGATTGCAATTTCTAACATTCTCCCATTTGGCCCACATATTAAAATCAGATAATCCTTTATGAAAGATAAACATATAATATGGCCATAAGCTTTATCACTCAACTAAAAGTTATGCTATAATCACTTTAACTAGAATATGTTATTACATGAATCATGGCGGTCATGTTTTTAAACAAACACTCCCTTGCGTGTATTACAATGCACAATATATTCTGGCAAAGTGTCTAACAACCTTAAGAATGAACTTAATATAAGTTATTCAGAGTCCAACTTCATTGATCCAATGAACACAAATAATACATGAGAAATCAAAAGTGTGCACTGTCATGTATATCAAAATAAACATAATGTCTAGATAAACTGTTAGAGAGTAAAGCAAGACTAAATTGAGCTACTAAGCCACATATGGGTTACATGATCCTTGAAAATATTAGTCGGCAGACCTTTAGTCATAGGATAACCAATCATCAAAGTAGTACTAATATGCTGAGAATTCACATCTTGCTTCTACACATAGTCTCTAACTATCAAGTACTTTATGTCGATGTGCTTGCTTCGGCTGCCATTTTTATTATTCTTAGAAAAGAAAATTGCAGCTGAATTGCTACAAAAGATTCTCAATGGCCTTGAAATGGAATCGACAATCCTAAGGCCGGAAATAAAGTTTTTCAATCATAACGCTTGTGATGTAGCTTCATAGCATGTTATAAATTCAACTTCCATTGTGGATGTTGCAACAATGCGCTTGATAATTCTCCAAGACACAACACCTCTAGCAAGAACGAAAATGTATCCTGAAGTAGATTTACCAGTGTCTTTGCATCCACCCAGATCAGAGTCTGAATATCCAATCACTTCCAGTGAGTCAGAGCATTTGGATATGAGCTTAAAATCCTTGGTTCCTTGAAAATATCTCAAGATCCTTTTACCAGTTTTCCAATGGTCAAGATCAGGGTTACTTTGATATCTACCAAGCGTTCCTACTGTAAAAGAAATATCAGGTCTAGTACAGCCTGTGTATACATAAGGCTCCCAATAAGTGAAACATAAGGAATGCCTTTTATTTGCTCATTTTCCAATGCATTTTGTGGACATTGATTCAATGAGAATCTGTAACCTTTAATTATGGGTGCTGCTATAGGTGAACAGTTCTTCATCCCGAATCTTTACAGAATTCTTTCGATGTAGGCCTTTTGAGACAATCCAAGTAATCATTGTGATCTGTCTCTGTGAATCTCTATGCTAATGACATAAGAGGCTTCAGCCATATCCTTCATCTCAAAATTCTGGATAAGGAACTGCTTAGTCTCGTGCAACAATCCCAATCACTATTTGCAAGCAAAATATCATCCACGTATAGGACCAGAAAAATATATTTGCTCCCACTTATCTTAAGGTATATACACTGATCAATGATGTTCTTCGTAAATCCAAATGAAGAAACAACATTATGGAATTTAATATACCATTGGCGGAAAGCTGTTTTAGCCCATAAATGGATCTATACAACTTGCAAACAAGGTGACTTTTGTCCTTATCACAAAATACTTCAGGCTGAACCATGTATATCTCCTCTTCAAGATCTTCATTCAGGAAAGCTGTTTCACATCCATTTGATGTAACTCTAAATCAAAATGAGCTACTAGTGCCATGATTATTCTCAATGAATCCTTCTTTGATACTAGAGAGAAGGTGTCACGGTAATCAATGCCTTCCCTTTGAGTAAAACCCTTGGCTACAAATTTATCTTTATATCGTTCGATATTACCCGATGAATCTCTTTTAGTTTTAAAGACCCATTTGGAACCTATGGTAGAGGATCCTTTTGGTAATTCGACGAGATCCCAGACTTTATTTTTAGCCATAGATTCTAACTCTTCTTTCATGAAATCATACCAAAGTGTGGAGTTTTATCCACTCATTGTTTTTGAAAACGAGCATGGATCATCTTTTAGTCCAATATCATAATCAGACTCTTGGAGATATACAACATAGTCGTTAGAAATTGCTGATTTTTTAATTCTTGAGAATCTTCTCACTCATACTGGTATAGACACTTCTTCAGTTGGTTCAGGTAAAGGGGGTTGATCTTCATGTGGCTTCTCAAGTGGTGGTGGCTCTTTAACTCGTTGTTGTTCAGATAATTTATGAGAATTTTTCTGAGCAACATTCAAGTTCTCAATATATAAAGGTATCGCAGGTGGTTCCCTTATTTCTTCCAATTCGACCCTTTGAGTCAAACCACTCTTACTCTCTTCATGCTCTTCAAGAAATTTAGTGTTTCTAGCTTCAACAATTTTAGGAGAATGAGAAGGACAATAAAACATAAATCCATTAATGGTAACCGCATAGCCTATAAAATAACCACGTATTGTTCTTTTATTCAACTTTTTTAGTAGTGGGTTATAAACCCTCACTTCAGTTGGACATCCCCAAACGTGTAAATGATTTAAACTAGGTTTCCATCCTTTCCATAGCTCAAAAGGTGTCTGGGGGACAGCCTTGGATGGAACCATATTTCAAATATACACAACGGTTTTTAATGCTTCACTCCATAAGAGTAGAGGTAAACTTGATCTGCTAATCATGCTTCTTACCATGTCCATTAATATCCGGTTCCTTCTTTGTGTCACACCATTTTGTTATAGTGTTCCTGGCATGGTATATTGAGCAATTATACCTTCACTTTCAAGGAACTCAGCAAATAGAACCTTAACTTGTCCCTTATCAGTGTACCTACCATAATATTCTCCACCCTTATCAGATCTTGCAATTCTAATATGAGCACCAGTTTATTTCTCTACTTCTGTTTTGTAAACTTTAAAAGCATCAATTGCTTCTGATTTGTTAAACAGAAACTAGAGATACATATATCTTGAATAGTCATCAATAAATGAGATAAAATATCTCTCACCATTCAAGCAAGGGGTAGGAAAAGGTCCACATATGTATGTATGTATGATCTCAAGTAATTGGGGACTCTTTTTGGCACTTTTAGTTGATTTGTTGGTCTGCTTACCTTTATGCAGTCCACACAAGTCTCAAAGTCAGAAAATTCAAGAGCTTTTAGGGCTCTATCATTAATCAATATTTTGACTCTATCAATAGAGATATGTCCCAATCTCTTGTGCCAAAGACTAGATGAGTTCTCATTGATAATACATCGCTTAATGCAAATTTCTTTATCATGCAAAGTTAAAAACGTTGCATTCAAATGTGGGGTCTAGCTCAAGTTTATATAAATTTCTATTCAAATTTTCAACACCAATAACTAAAAGTTTCAGAGAAGGATAATGAAAATTCAAATCATATCCACTAATCGATAGTCTTGAAAGAGAAATTAAATTGAATATTCTGGAACATAAAATGTATTTCTAAATCTAAGTGAAAACCATCCTTCAAAATGAGCCTATAAGTCCCATGCCTTCCACGCGTGAATGCATCCTATTGCCAGAATAGACATATTGTTCACTTCCTATCGGCTTTCTTTGAGTTAGAAAGCCCTGTATGATTTTGGTAATGTGAATTGTAGCACCAGAGTCAATCTACCATGTATTATCAGAAACTTCAGTAAAATTAGATTCATAACATACAAAGGTAAAATTACTTTTCTTCTCAAGTCATTTCTTGTATTTCAAGCAATTCTACTTACAGTGTCCCTTCTTCTTACAGAAACGACAAGCATCTTATCAAAGGTGGCTTTTCTTCTTCGTGGGAACACTTTTGTCCTTCTTTGCGTTTCTCTTACCATGAGTCATCATATGAATGCTTTCACGTATCTCATGCTTCAACCTCTCTTCTTATTGAATACACATGGTCAAAAGTTTATTGATTGACTATTTATCCTTATGTGTGTTATAAGAAATCTTGAACGGACCATATTCCACATGAAGAGAATTGACAATGAAATGCACAGGAAATGGTTCAGACATATCCACCTCAAGGGACTCGAGTTTAGCAGCAATGTCTCTCATCTCCATGATGTGCTCACACACTGTACGTTTTCTGTCGAATGGGATACTTGAGAGCCTCTTAATAAGGGTGCTGGTCAATGCCTTGTCAGAGCTTACGAATTGTTCATTAATTTCCTTCATGTAAGCTTTGACCTTATAGTTATTAGAGATAGAACCTCTAATGCTTTGGCTTAAGTGAGCTTTTATGAGAATTAAACTTAAGCGATTAGACCGCTTCCACCGCTCATAATTAGCCTTAGCAGCTGGCTTACTTTACTTCGTGGAAATAGGTTGTCCATCCACATGGAGTGCCAGGTCTAGATTCGAGCACCCTAAAGTGAGAAGGACTTTCTTCTTCCATTCAGCATAATTATCACCAGAAAGCATTGGAATATAGCGGTAGGAAAAGCTGTAAATACAGCAAAACATGAATAAACATACATAAGCTATGAAGTACAATCCATCAAGGGTAAATCGCGTAAAATACCTATTCTAATTAAGTCTAGACCTTTCTGTGGGCAGAGGCTGCAATCCATGCATTTAATTTACTCTACTTTATTAGACCAGTCAACCAAGATATACAAAAATTAATCCGTACCTGTGGGCATAAGATTATTTTTAACTTAAATGTTTACTATCTCCTTCCAATTAATCTCACCAAAATGGTTATCTTTCTATAGGGCCGGTTACCATTTTAATAAGATAACTGGACTAAATAGATGTCACTACAACCTTTAATCAGTAATACATTATGTGATTAATAAACTCAATTTCTTTTATATTAAATATTCAAGATACTATGACTACTCCTAAAATATATCATATAAAAGAAAACTCAAAATAACATCGTAAAATAATTAACTTTAGTAATCAACTTAAACAAATATCGTCTTACTTAGATATTTGCATAACGTTATACAAAAAGGTTATTAATTTACACGTCACGAACTTAAATAATTATAAAGGAACAATTAGTCAAATTCCTTTATTTCGAAACACTTAAATTTCTTATGAATAGTGCCTATTTGGAACAGAGACTCCAAAATTTTGATGAGGAAGAAAAGAGCAAAGTTCACGAAACTTCAGAACCATGTGACCTTTTGAACATATATACAGAAAAACTAAGCATGTTTATGAAAGAAACCATGTAAGAATAAATTTTGACTAGGATATTTTCACTAGTAAGGCCATCTCCAACCTTACCTTTATTTTTTGTTCCTAAAATAGGAAAATTTTTGTTTTGGGATAATTTATTCCAACTATTTTCCGTTTTTTTGCTCAATCTTTTTTATATTTTTATCTCCCTTCAATTTTATTGTTTAATTTTCATTAAATAGATTCCATTTTTTATTTTTATTAATTTGTAATTTCCATAATTAAAACAATTCTATAAAATTTTAAATAATATAATTTGTAAGCAATTATTATAGATTAATTAATAATTCGAATAAAAGTGAAAAATTATTGCGATACAAGATTAATTAAATACCTATTACATAACGATAAAATTCATTCGAAATACTAGATACATATTCAACTTCAACCTCTAGTATCTTCCATAAATGATCTATTAATGCATTACGAAGTGTAAAATAAGCATCTTTGTCCTTAATTCTTCTATGTATTTTTATTTAATGTATTTTTAATTGTCATGTATTTCCAATTTTAATGTATTTTTAATTTTTACTTTTCAATTTTAGCAACATATAATATTTTATATTCGTACCTTTCAATATTAGCAACATCTAATATTTTATATTTGCACCATTTATTTTTTGAGATAATTATATATTTTTTGTAAAATTAACTTATTTTACATAAAAATAATAAATGCGCGAAAATTAATTTATCAAACTTATACACCAAAGTTAAGATATAATATTAATATTATAAAGATATTACATAAACATAATTAAGTATATATAAAGAGTTAAATTAAAAGATTAAATCATTAAAATAATAATAAAATATGGATGAATAGTAATGAGGGAGATGAATAGTGTATTTGAAGGAATACTATTTATCCTCATTTTTGGGGACAAATATGGGGAAAGATTGGAGCAAAATTCCCCTATTTTTTCTCCCATCATGGAGGATGGGGGCAAGGTTGGAGTTGCCCTAAGAAGTAAAATAGATCCACATAATAAAAATAATTATTTGTTTAAAAGTTTTACCAATTTCTTGTTAATTCTAGTCAATGCAAGAGTACCAAACTTACATATAACAAACAATAATATGAGACCTTTTATGTTTATATCGGCTACAAATATTTAGGTCCAACAAGTATTCAAAATATTGAAACTCAAGAATAGAAAAGGACAACCCCGACTAACAATACTTACTTTACAATGCACTCTCGAATACGTACAATATGCCATGAATCCAACTCCTAATTTAAAACTTAATGTTTAGAGACGACACAATTCAAAGACAAAGCAGTAAAATTTCTCAATGGAATTGAGAAATTTCATGTTACAAGGACATGATAAATAACAATCATCATTAATAGACACTGAATAATATAGCTAAAAGTTAGGCTCTATACTATATGTTAAAATTCAAATACAAATATAAAGTCAATACAACAACAACAACAACTATCCAGTATACTTCCACTAGGTGGGGTCTGGGGAGGGTAATATGTAGACAAGTCTTACCCCTACCCGAAAGGGCAGAGAGGCTGTTTCGAATTGACCCCCGGCTCATAAGATAAGGAAAAACAGCAGTAAAACAAAAACAAAGACAAAAATAAAAATAAAAAACAAAAACAAAAACAAAACAATAGAGCATTAGTAACTCCAGCAGAAATAGCGTAAATAGCGTGAATAATTATCTAAACATACGAAACATAAATACAATCGCCTGCAATAATATCATACAGTAACTACCATAACTAACAGCCATGGGGGGGACATACGCTAAAACACAAATCATCTATGGGTAGCCCTGCTGACCCACACCTAACCCCGGATGAGGCGTACGAAAAACTCTAGGAGCCCCTATCCTACAACCCTGATTCTAGACCTCCAGACTTTCCTATCAAGGGTCATGTCCTCGGAAATTAAATAAGGAGCGTATCTTCAGTCATGGTTGTTCAAGTGATGTGGAAAATTTTTTAGAAGAACCTTGAGAGAAAAAACTAAAGAGTCATCTATCCTGTGCCTATTGTAGGATGCCACACTGATGGAGTCACAGACGTACTTATAAGCAGGCTAGGGACTCTTAGGCAAATATTTTAGCCCTAGGGACTTTTTCATAAATTATAATTACTCTAGGGACTCTTAATATATGGTAATTTTTTTCCATCAAAGAAACTATTATATATGCATAACTACAGAATATTATCTGATGTATTATTTTTTTTAGAAGACAAAGTAAATAATTTATTACCTTATATATAGGTCACATTAGAAGTCACTAGAAAAGACCGTAAGAGACTGTAATTTCTGACACTTTACCGTACTCTTTTTCTTTATATAAATACTTGAGTTAATTTTTGCTCATCTTTATCGACTCATTCGTCTATAATTATACCTCTGATTAGTATCGATATTTAATCGCTAACAACTAGAACGTCGATAGATCAGAAAAAATCATTTAACTAACATTATTTCTTCTATTGGAGTATAGAATTGGTTTTACCAAATTCATTACATATTTAGCCATATTCTTGAGCTTTATATAGTACTCCTTTTAAGAGTCAACCACAACAATAGAAGCAAATTGAATCAACGATATAAATTCTCAGTAACTATTTCGCATTATTTTAAGCTCATCTTATACCACCTAAGTCAACTACTGATAGTTATTTACCGGAAATATATAATAATAATCCGGGAAAAAAATCTTTTACAGCTGATAAACTACTCAGTAATCCACAATTTCGTTATCCGCAAATGTATACTCCCTTCTATTACTATATTTTTCTTCTATACGACCATTAAAATTTTTAATAAGAAGGAATTTTACACTATTTTACCTTTATTTATTTTAAATATATTCTGTCTTTATTAAATATTTATTTTATTTATATATAGTCTCTATTTTCACGAACAATTATTATTACGAATAAAATGAAAAAAATAAGTAATTTTAACTTAAAATTCTAAATTAACGTATAATTTGAATTACTTTTTAAAACTACCACAAATAATATGAGATGGAGGGAGCATAACATAAATTAATACATCTATGTGCATCGAACGTTGTCATTCCAAAATTACCCTTTCTTCCAGGGGTGTGTATTTGAATCGGTTTATCAATAAACCGAATCGATTATTTGTTATCGAAATCGAAAAAAATCAAAATCTTATTGAAACGATAACGATAAACATATGTACAAATCGATAATCGATAAGTAATTATCGATAAGGGTCAAAATCGAATGCACACCCCTAGACTGTAGACACTTGTTAGATGAGTAATTACTTATTTGTGTAGATTAATATAACATACAGAATGTATATATATTCCGCTACTATTTTGAAAGCGGCTATACAATATTATTTTCCCTAATCTATACCCTTTCCTTTACCCTAAGTCCCTCACCCTGTTATTTTCTCTACCATATTTAAGGAATGATCATATTTAAAGATCAAGGGAATGAAGTTCAAATTAATGGAAAACAGAATTAGCCATGATGATGTGTTTTGTTTTGTTTTGTTTTGTTTTTTTATACCATTGGAGTATCGGTGTCATACATTTGGTCACTTACTTTAGTTTTGTTGCATGTGCTTGTTGATATAATTTTTATATTATAAATGGTGTTCGTCTTATTTTAGCTTTTTTTGTCCATATTAATTAGGCGTGTTTATAGCGATATACTTTTCGTAGAATCCCGCAAATTTTTTATTGGTGTAATCGATAATCGAATCGATAAACCCCCAAAATCGATAAATCCGAAACGTTATTGAAATAATAACGATAAATATATGTATAAATTAATAATCGATACATAATTATCAATAAAAGTCAAAATCAAATCAATAAATCAAATGCACGCCCCTACTTTCTTCCATTGACCTTTGTGATTTATCTAGTTTATGGACAACTCACAACTTGCAAGTAGTGAAGTACATAAAAAGTTTTAATATACAAAAACCAAGAAACGTTTTGTTTGAGTGTCACATCATTAATTACCTCAAAAATAGTGTTTTACTATTTTCTCAGTTATTGACCAGAATAATTGCACCGCAAAATTCCAAGAAAAGTTGGATTAATAACCGTTTGTGCATGGATTTGGATGAATTAATAAAAAGGTGTAGATAAAAAGAAAGATGCCCACATACAGGAAAAAGTTCTTCAATTTATTCTTTAATGGCAAACACAATTCTAATAAACTAAATAATTCCCTCAAATGGTCCCCCTATTTGTTTTTTGTTCTTAAAAAGCAAACTCAATCATATTCTCATTTCAGCTAATCACCCCTTAATGAAAATTTAAGGGCCCATTCTGCCATAAACAAATTTATTTTTCTCCAGAAAATTTTTCACTTTTTTTTCAGAAATTAGTGAAATTTCAAATTTTACTTGAAGTTGAATTTTAAAATATTTAAATATATGACCCCATTTGTACATAAAAACTTAACTTTTTTCAAAAATATGAAAATTTTTTGAAAATCAGTTTTTCAAAAAATTAAAAATCACTTTTTCAAAATTTTTTAGAATTTGTTTTCCCCACTCACAAAACAGAAATATATTGCAAGGAAAATACTTGTCCAAATATATTTTCAAATTTCAAAATACCATTTTTTAGCTTAATTCTAAATATTATTTTTAAAAAAATTTTCAATTTTTATGTCCAAACGCTTACTAAAACACTCAAAAATGCTGTTTTTTAATTTTTTTAAATATTTCAGATTACTCGCAAAAATTCAAAAATACTTTTAAATTATTTTCATGTCCAAACACAACTCTAAATTTTAAATAATATTTTTATTTTTTTAAAAATAGTTCACAATTCTATTATCCAAACACCCACTAATTCCTTCTTTCTTATGAACTTTCTCTAGTCCCAATGCAAAAAAAGCTTGTGTAATAATAGTAGTAGTATAACATAAGTTTTGACACAGATTTAGTTATTTTTTTATAGTGTTGGTTTTTTCTTCTTCTTTCCCTTATTCTGCACTTCTACTACTACTGATGCAAGTCCCAATGGGGATACTTTATCAGCCTTTGTACATCACTACTACTTTCTTGATTACTTTCTTGATTTTCCTTTCTTTAATTTGTGTCCCAGTTTTAGCTGTTGATCCTTTTACAGAATCACTCTTGAGCTTAAAATCTGAAATTCTTGATCATTCAAACAGTCTAAGTGACTGGATTTTGCCTTCTGATTCTGGAGTCACTAGTCCTACTGAAAAAATATTTGCATGTTCTTGGTCTGGTGTGAAATGCAATGAAAATTCTTCTTTGATCATTGGTTTGGATCTTTCAGTAAAAAATCTTGGTGGGGTTTTTTCAGAAGGTCAATTCAGTCCATTTACTGATCTTCTTGATCTGAATTTGAGTCACAACTCATTTTCTGAGAAACTTCCTGTTGGTATTTTCAACCTCACAAAACTGAAAAGTTTGGATATAAGTAGAAACAATTTTTCTGGTCATTTTCCTAGTGGAATATCAAATCTTGTAAATCTTGTAATTCTTAATGTTTTTAGTAATAGTTTCTCAGGTCCTTTACCTAAAGATGTCTCACAAATTGAGTCACTCAAAGTAGTGAATTTTGCTGGTAGTTATTTCAGTGGTTCAATCCCTTCTGAATTTGGCTCATTCAAGAATCTTGATTTTATCCACTTAGCTGGAAACTCACTAAGTGGTAAAATACCATCAGAATTAGGAATGTTGAAAACAGTTACTCATATGGAAATTGGTTACAACACATATGAAGGAAATATTCCTTGGGAATTAGGAAACATGAGTAAGCTTCAGTATCTTGATATTGCTGGTGCAAATTTATCTGGTTCAATACCAAAAGAGCTAAGTAATTTGACAAATCTTGAGTCACTTTTCTTGTTCAGAAATCAACTTAATGGAAAAATCCCATTTGAGTTTGGAAAAATCAGTTCTTTATCAAGTTTGGATCTTTCTGATAATTTGCTTTCAGGTTCTATTCCTGAGAGTTTTTCTGAGTTGAAAAATCTGAAACTTCTTAGTGTTATGTATAATGACTTGAGTGGAACTATTCCTAAAGGTGTTGCTAAGCTTCCATTGCTTGATACTCTTCTTATTTGGGACAATTTCTTTTCAGGGTCATTACCAAATGACTTAGGAAAGTATTCAAAGTTGAAATATTTAGATGTTTCAACAAACTATTTTGTTGGTAATATTCCACCATATATATGTTCAAATGGGGTGTTATTAAAATTGATCCTTTTTTCTAATAATTTCAGTGGTGGAGTTTCTCCATCATTGTCCAATTGTTCCTCTCTTGTTCGAATCCGAATGGAAGATAATTCATTCTCAGGTGATATTTCCTTAAATTTTGGCAATTTTCCTGATTTATCATATGTTGATATGTCCAGAAATAGGTTCAGTGGAGGGATTCCTGCTAATATTGCCTTAGCTTCAAATCTTCAATACTTCAATGTGTCTAATAATCCAAATCTTGGAGGTATAATCCCAGAAAAGGCATTGTCTTTGTCACTACAGAATTTCTCGGCTGTAAATTGTAGTATTTCAGGAGATTTTCCTCCTTTTGGACCATGCAAATCTTTACTCGTTCTCGAGTTGAGTATGAACGATGTTTCGGGTGTTATCCCACTAAGTATAAGTAATTGTCAAAGTCTTGTGAGTATAGATTTGGCCAACAATAACTTAACTGGTCATATACCGGTTGAGCTTGCTAGCCTTCCTAGTATTAGTGTTGTTCACTTGTCACACAATAGTTTTAGTGGTTCAATTCCTGCTAAATTTGGAAGCTCTTCTAGCTTAAAACTTCTTAATGTGTCGTTCAACAATCTCTCGGGTTCGATTCCTCTTGAGAAGAGTTTTAAGGTGATGGATGGTAGTGCCTTTTGGGGTAATCCTAAGCTTTGTGGTGAACCGTTGAGGCCGTGTCGCCACGGACCAAATGGACTTGAGTTAGGAAGTAGAACGACACAGAAGTTGGCTTGGGTTCTTATAACTTGTGGAGTCGTAGTATTGGCTATTACAGCTGCAGTTTTCGGAGTGCTTCACTTCAGAAGAGGAGGTAAAGGGAAGTGGAAAATGGTTTCTTTTAGTGGACTTCCTCGGTTTACAGCAAATGATGTTTTTAGGAGCTTCAATTCTATTGAAGAAGCCAAAGATTTGGTGCCACCTTTAGTAGCTGCTGATTGCAAAGCCGTTCTGCCGACAGGAATTACCGTTTTGGTGAAAAAGATTGAATGGAGACCAGAAAGAATGAATTCCATGTTGGACTTGATAGCGAGGATGGGCAGTGCAAGACACAAGAATTTGACAAGATTGCTAGGATGTTGCTACAACAAGCAAATGGCTTACTTGTTGTATGATTACTTGCCTAATGGCAATTTGGCCGAAAGGATCCGAACAAAGAGAGATTGGGCGACCAAGTATAAAACCATTATGGGAATTGCCAGAGGATTGTGTTTCCTGCATCACAATTGCTACCCCGCGATTCCTCATGGAGATTTAAAGGCAAATAACATTGTCTTTGATGAAAACATGGATCCACATTTGACCGAGTTCGGTGTTAAGTTCTTGAATCAGTTAAATAATGGTCCATCGCTAGCAAGAGTTGGAAATGAAACAGGTATGCACTTATACCTTCTAGTAGAAGATGTCGTCTGCAGTAATTTTTGTTTTGTTATATAGTTACCATAATTTGAATTATGACATAAGTTATTAGCCTGTACTCTTGTTGTAAATCGTGTTTAATTGTATCGAACAGGTGAAATTGACCGAGCTATAAAGGAAGAAATTTACAGGGACATATACAACTTCGGTGAGGTGATTCTTGAAATCTTAACAAATGGAAAGCTGTCAAATGCAGCGACGAGCATACAAAATACCTCCAAAGAGGTTCTTTTGAGAGAGGTTTTGTATGAGAATGATGCTGCTCCATCGAACTCATTCCAAGAGGAAGTAAAATTGGTTCTTGAAGTTGCTTCGCTTTGCACCAGAAGTAGATCCTCAGATAGGCCATCAATGGAAGAAGCACTAAAACTTCTCTCTGGAATAAAGAAACAAGGTTAATAATGTTCTTGAACTAAAAGGGCAAGGATTTTGACATGACTAGATAATTCTGAAGCATAAGTATATTGTAAAGTATCTTTTTTATTTTCAGTTGATTTCAATAGAATGTTTTTTTATGTAAAGTAGAGGAATGTAAGTATGATCTGTCCTCAGCAATATAAGGTCTGCTATTCTATCTTTTTTTTGGATGTGCTTTATTCTTGAGACTGAAATACTATTATAAAGTAACTATTCCCATATTCATACCGTACTGATGCTATCCGTACCTGCCAATAACCAGATCGTAAATCAAGCTTCGTGAACCAGCATGCCTTGCTCAATCTGTCCATCAAGTCTTGCACCAACGGAACAGGATATTTATTTTTCAGCGTCACCTTGTTCAACGCCCTATAATCAACACACATCCGTAGCGTCCCATTCTGTTTCTTTTGAAATAAAACAGGTGCACCAAAAGGAACTTTAGATGGCTGAATCAGCCCCATCAAGCAACTCGTTCAATTGTTTCCGCAATTCAGCCAACTCTTTCGGCTCCATACGATAAGGAGGTTGAGCAGGAGGCATCGAACCCGGCATCAACTCTATCTTGTGATCAATAGCCCTCTGTGGTGGCAGATTTTTAGGCAACTCTGGTGGCATCACATCAACAAAGTCACTCAAAATTTGAGCAACGCAGTCCGGCACTTCAACCTTAACATCAGGCTTCACTTCAACCATAGCAGCAAGGAAAGTCTCATATCCCTTCTTCAAACCTTTTTCAACCATCATGGCAGAAATTAGCGAAGCCTTCCGTTGAATTTCTTCTCTTCCATAAGGATAAACAGCTTTTACAAAAGCAGGAGCCATATCATTCACGATCATCACTCCGTCCAAGTGAGGCATTGGAACAAAGCGATGTTTCCGCATAAAGTCAATTCCGAGGATTACCGCAAACTCTTCTAGAGGAATCACCATCAAATTGACCTTTATTTTCCAGTTCCCAACATACATAGGAACATCATAAGCCATACCCACAATGGCTTGTGCTTTGGCATTCACAGTCTTCATGTAATAGGGACATTTCGACACTTTCAATCCATACTTATGCACCAAATTGGCAGAAACAAAGGTGTGAGTAGCGCCAGTATCTACCATAACTATCACACTTTTGTCCCCAATTCTCATTTCGATGTGCATCAGCAAGGAATCAGGGTTCGTCTCGTTACTTGTAGCATTCACCAACGAGATAACATTCAACAATTGAAAATGATTTACTAAGGCAGCAACAACTTCTTGGCCTTCTCCATCCCGATTATTTTCTGTAGCAAGCAAAGCATTTACCTGCCCCCGATTCGGACAGTTTTTTGCAAGATGAGGTCCTCCGCACGTCCAGCAACCATCAGTTTTCCTGTTTGCAACGCCTTTGTTTTGAACAACCCCATCAACAGCCTTGCCCTTTTCAACGACTTCTTTTCGAACTTCCTTCCTCCATTCCCCTTTCTTCTCCACCCGTTTCTTACGTTTTGAAGTAGTAGGAATATCAAAAATAGTACGGGTGCTGCGATAATCCACCAAGGAATCCGCTGCAGCAATTGCACTTGGGAGATCCTTCACGTTCTGTCTCCTAAGTTCATTCTGTGCCCATGCTTGCATTTCAGAAATGAAGTTATGCAATTTGTCGTCCTCCGACATATTTTGAAAATCCAGCATTAAGGAAGTGAATTCCTTAATATAATCCCGAATAGATCATGTTTGCCGCAAGCGTTAACGATCTCTAGCAAGCCAAGATGCGTTGCTAGGCAAGAATTGGTCCTTCATTTCTTTTCGGAGTTTCTCCCATGTATCAATTTTCGGTCTGCCCGCACTTTCATCGTTCGCCATACGAGTTCTCCACCACAATTTGGCATCTCCCGTTAGATACATGCTAGTAATTGTGACCTTCTCCTCATTTGGAACTTTGGCAGCCACAAAATATTGTTCCATATCCCACAGAAAATTTTCCAACTCTTTTGCACTACGCGTTCCACCAAACGCCTTTGGATCATGAATCTTTACCTTCGACCGTTCTTCATTGCCTTGGCATGGAGCAGCCAATGCCCGTCGAAGAACACTGATTTCGGCATTCAAGTTTTTGACCTCCTTCTTCAAGTCTTCAACTTTGTCATCCGTTGCCTCACAAGTCTGTTGGATCCCATCGCAAAACTATCTGCCCCATCCTTTAGACGGTAAATCTCTGTAATCACAGATCCGCCAAATCTAAAGGATCATCAGTCACACCGATTAACGCCTCCAACCGTTGCACTCTATCACGTAAGTCTGAAGTAGACCCACCAGCCATGGCCACAAGTTACAACCAAAGCTCTGATAACACTTGTTACAGGGGCATTTTCAGTCCGCCGAAAACTCTGCCCGTCCGTGCGGCAGCCAAGTCCCAACTTGACTTCAGCCTTACCCGATTATCTTTCGCTTTCGAGGTTTGCACTTAGAATTAATTTAAGGCAACAGAAATAAGATGGAGACAAGCAGATTTACGGGAAACCCTTTTCCTAACCTTTTATAAAATCAATTACAAAGGAAATTCTCGAGTTTGGCAAGGTACTGCCACCCTTGGACGCACCAACTCATAAAAATAGCCAACAAAGTGCACGAATCTGCTCTACAAAAGGCCCCCGCCTAAGGCCGCTCATGCTGCCACTCGTTTGGCAAGGCAATGACACACATTTTGCCATGCTCAAGCCATAAAATAGACAACCCTATGTCTACATAATAGACTATTTCCCTCCCTAGGTACTCCAGCCCAGCTTTGCCTTAGACCTTTCCTCGCCCTTAATTTCATAGCCACGCCCTGCTATAAATTAAGTCGTCCCACTGATCCGCGCATGCCTTTGTCAAGTGTCATGCTTCCGTTTGCCATTGCTGATGCCCACGAACCAAGGCTGCCTTGCCAACACTCAAGCTGCCTTGCCTAAGTTCATCACCAACTTAGACACATGCCCAGCCTTGTACATTGCTTGCCAACACTTCAACGAACCCATGTCAAGGGGCAATGCACAAGCCCTTGACATGAATTCTGCCCGACATCCGTCAAGTCTCAATATTAGGGGCTAACACCGTGTGACCAGATTCCAATCCAATCGTTAAAATACTTTTAGTTACTAAATGTCATTCCGGTCGTCACAAACTCTAGATTGTTAGAAGTGCTTTCAGTGACCGAATTTTACTTTGCTAATAGTTTGTTAACTTTAAACAACCAAAAAACTTTATCATTGTATGTTATTATTGGAAAAATATAAAAACTATATCTATATATACAAATACACACCCAAAAACATACAAAATAATCAATATTCATACAAAATTTAATAATTAATTACAGATAACAAAAGCAGCCGAATATCACAAATATAGTTCTAAGTTCTAAAATTGTACTGTATTCGTCGTATACTCGTATTTGTCAACTCCTATCAGTAGAGAGAATAGGATTGTAACATGTACAAACGGAACTTCATTAAATAACTACACCAACAAAACAGAAAAGAGGTTCCTTTGGTGCTTCAGTTGCACTTTTCCAGGACGGATTTCTTCAAACTTCAAATCTTTCTGTTAAAAGAACAAATTCATATTAGTTTAGTAAGAAAACTACTAAAGGCGGCAAACAAAATTTAAATGGACTTTCCAAAGAAAGAATCAGAATTGATACAGCTTGAATCACTATTCCAACATGCAACATCTCTAAGGCAATTTGTCAGAAACCTCTAGAGTATTATCTCTGCTGAATGCTGGTCTCTCATGGTTTTCACCAGCTTCATGATCACTAGACCACATTCGGGTGCATGATTGATCTGCCATATACTTAATTCATTTCCGTGAGTTGCATTTTCCTGGTTACGGCTGTTAGCATAGA
Organism: Nicotiana benthamiana; assembly: GCA_034376525.1. Taxonomy (NCBI): domain Eukaryota; kingdom Viridiplantae; phylum Streptophyta; class Magnoliopsida; order Solanales; family Solanaceae; genus Nicotiana; species Nicotiana benthamiana. The sequence goes on from CM067335.1 coordinate 132,757,730, forward strand.
CGCCATCATAATTTTCGATTTTTCACAAAGCAGTGATGGATATCAAAGGTATTTCATATTGATTTATATAAAGTATGGTAAAATACACCCTGGATGTTCTAATCTGTCACAGCAAAATTTTGTCTGGAACGTTAGCTCGTATCATTAGGAACGGGAGAATCTGTTGAAAAATAAACTTGATTTTGGGTTCTTTTTTTTGGATTTGGGCTTGCAAGTATCCAAGTATATTAGATCAAGACTGTAGTCCATTATCTAGAAACTTCTTGTAATATGTAGTAGTAAAAGTGTGTAGAATAATCTTGTAAAATATCTAAGTCTAGAATTATCATGAGAATACTTAGGAATTATCTAGATACTAGTAGATGATGAAGTGTTCTAGAATATTCCATTGTGTAGTATAAATAGAGGTATCACCCCTCATTTGTAAAAAACCAATAAGCAAAGCATTCAAGATCAATCAAGCTTCTAAATCATCAATCCTCTCTTCCACAAATAATAATATACATATAGCCTCCCATTTCCAACAAATTGGTATCAGAGCCTGGTTTGACAAGATGATGGCCAACAATGTCATCACGTTTCCTCGCCTCACAAAGGATAATTATGATCGATGGAGCATCCAAATGAAGACCTTCCTAGGTGGACAAGACCTATGGGAGATTGTGGAGCAAGGTTATGAGGAGCCTAAAGACAAGGGCTCACTCACGAAAGAAGAAAAGCGAGACAAGATCAATGATCAAAAGGCTCTTTCCATCATCCAACAAAATGTAGATGATGGAGCTTTTGAGAAAGTTGCTAGTGCAACCATAGCCAAGAAAGCATGGGAGATCTTAGAGAATTCTCACAAGGGAGTTGATAAGGTGAAAAAGGTTCGACTACAAACCCTACGAGGTGAGTTCGAATCCTTAAATAAGAAAGACTTTGAATCAATTTCCGATTATTTTACAAGAGTCTTGGCGATTATCAATCAATTAAAGAGGAATGGTGAAACTCTAAGCGATGTAAGAGTCATTGAGAAAATTCTTAGATCATTAGATTCAAAATTCGATTATATAGTCGTAGCCATCGAAGAATCTAAAGATCTAGAATCAATGACTATCGATGAACTCATGGGTTCACTACAAGCCTATGAAGAGAGGTTCAATAAGAAAAATAAGGATCCTTTGGAGCAAGCTTTACAAGCAAAACTCTCTTTCAAGGAAGAGAGTAGTGGAAAGACTCATCAAACGAGTCAACGAGGTCGTGGTCAAGTACGTGGCCGAGGACGAGAGCGAGGATATATCAAACGTGGAGGCTATAGCTCTTACAAAAATGAAGAAAGAAGCCAAGATTTTCACTCGACAAGAGGTCGCGGGAGAGGCTACACAAGTAGAAGGCCAAGGTATGACAACTCTCAAACTAAATGCTATAATTGTCATAAATTTGGCCACTATGATTCGGAATGCGAGAAGTCAAACAACTACGTGCAAGAAAGAGCAAATTTTGCACAAGAAGATACCGAAGTCGTGGAAAACACTTTGTCTAGCATGCAAAGGTGGAGACAACGGAGGATCAAATTTGTGGTATCTCGACACGGGTGCAAGAAACCATATGTGCGGTGACAAAATCATGTTTGTGGAGTTAGACGAGGCAATAAGTGGAAATATCACCTTCGTAGATTCCTCTAAAGTCCCGGTTAAAAGCAAAGGTAAGATCCTCATCCGCTTGAAAAATGAAAGGAATCAATTTATCTCTAGCTTGTATTATGTGCCCAATATGAAGTCCAATATACTGAGTGTTGGACAACTCTTAGAGAAAGGCTATGGTATTCACATGATAAATCGTAGTCTTTCTATAAGAGACCAAAGAGGAGGTTTGATTGCTCAAGTGCCAATGTCAACAAATAGGATGTTTTTGCTAAATATTCAACATGACATTCCAAGATGTTTAAAAGCATGTTTCAAAGATAATTCTTGGCTTTGGCACATGAGATACGGGCACTTAAATTTTTGGAGGCTTAAAGTTATTATCAAGTAAAGGAATGATGAAGGGTTTGCCTCCAATTAATCATCCGGATCAAATATGTGAGGGATGCCTTCTAGGAAAGCACTTTTGAAATAGTTTTCCAGTAGAAGCTTCTAGTAGAGCGAAGAAACCTCTAGAACTTATTCACACGGATGTGTGTGGACCCATCCATCCACCATCTTTCGGTAAAAATAGATATTTTCTTCTATTCGTTGATGATTTTAGTCGAAAGACATAGGTCTATTTTCTAATAGAATAGTCGGAAGTCTTTGGAATGTTCAAGAAGTTCAAAGCGTTTGTGGAGAATCAAAGTGGTCTCACCATAAAGGCGATGAAATCCGATCATGGAGGAGAGTTCAAATCCAAGGAATTCAAGGAATTTTGCGACAACAATGGCTTACGACGTCCTCTAACTCTTCCGTATTCACCTCAACAAAGTGGTGTTGCAGAAAGAGAGAATAGGACCATCCTTGATATGGCCCGGAGTATGTTAAAGAGCAAAGGATGCCTAAGGAGTTTTGGGCCGAGGCAGTGGACTGTGCGATCTATCTAGCAAATCGCTCGCCCACTAAAAGCATCAAGTACAAAATGCCCATTGAAGCTTGGAGTGGAAGGAAGCCCGGCATCTCATACCTACGAGTGTTCGGAAGTGTGGTATATGCTCATGTGCCAGATTAAAAGAGGACGAAGCTCGATGATAAAAGCTAGAAGCTCATATTCGTGGGATATGACTCAAGTTCGAAGGGTTACAAGCTATACAATCCCAAGAACGGCAAAGTAATCTCAAGTCGAGACGTGGTGTTCGATGAAGAAGCAACATGGGATTGGAATGTTCTCGAAGAGGAGAACTACGATCTTCTCCCTTATCCGTTCGAGAGTACTCTACGGAACGAAGAATATCTAGAGGTTCAACAACCTTCTAGTACACCATCTCCGCACTCTCCACATACTCTAACAACACCAAATGAAGCGACACCAACATCATGAGGAGAATCAAGTAGGCTACAACATCGCACAATGAGCATTGAGGAGTTGTACGAGGTAACTCATCCTATGGAGGATCTAACATTGTTCTGCCTTCTTGCTGATTGTGAGCCAATAAGCTATGAAGACGCAGCAAAAAGCGAGAAGTGGAAACGTGCCATGGACGAGGAGGTTCAAGCAATCAAGAGGAATGATACGTGGGATCTCACTACTCTACCAAAGGGGCATAAGGCTATTGGTGTAAAGTGGGTGTACAAGGCCAAGATGAATTCCAAAGGTGAAGTTGAAAGATACAAGGCAAGGTTGGTGGCGAAGGGATATAGTCAACGAGCCGGCATAGACTATGACGAGGTATTTGCTCCTGTCGCTCGTCTAGAAACAATAAGATTGATGATCTCACTTGCGGCTCCGCATAATTGGAAGATTTATCAAATGCATGTCAAATCCGCGTTCCTTAATGGCCACTTAGAAGAAGAAGTGTATATAGAACAACCTTCGGGATACATCGTGAAAGGCCAAGAGAATAAGGTGCTGAAATTGAAAAAGGCCTTATACGGGTTGAAGCAAGCGCCTCGGGCATGGAATATCAGGATAGACAAGTATTTCCAGCAGAATGACTTTACAAAATGCCCACATGAGCATGCCCTCTACACCAAAGTAAGCAAGGATGGAGATGTTATGCTTGTGTGCCTATACGTGGATGACTTGATATTCACCGATAGTAATCCCAATATGTTCGAGGAGTTCAAGAAAGCAATGGTTCGGGAGTTCGAGATGACCGACATTGGACTTATGGCTTACTATCTTGGGATCGAGGTGAAACAAAAGAAAGAAGGAATATTCATATCCCAAGAAGGTTATGCGAAGGAGGTGCTGAAGAAGTTTAAGATGAATGACTGCAAGTCGATGAACACACCGGTGGATTGCAATCTCAAGTTGTCAAAAGATGATGAAGGATACTTGGTGGACCCAACACAATACAAGAGTTCGGTTGGAAGTCTGAGGTACCTAACCTGCACGAGGCCAGATATTCTCTACGGAGTTGGACTAGTAAGTCGACATATGGAAGCACCTACAATAAATCACTTGAAGGCAGAAGGATACTTCGCTACATCAAAGGTACGATTGACTATGGTCTGTTTTATTCGCCTTCTGATCACTTCAAGCTAGTTGGATACAGTGATAGTGATTGGGCCGGAGACATAGATGATCGTAAGAGTACGAGTGGTTTCGTGTTCTATATGGGAGATACGGCGTTCACATGGAGTTCGAAGAAGCAACCCATTGTGACTCTGTCAACGTGTGAAGCCGAGTATGTAGCAGCAACATCGTGCACATGTCATGCAGTGTGGCTCAGGAAGTTACTAAATGAGCTTAGGTTTTCTCAAAAGGAAGCTACAGAGATATATGTGGATAACAAGTCTGCGATTGCTCTATCAAAGAATCCAGTCTTCCATGATCGAAGCAAGCACATCGATACGAAATACCATTACATCAGGGAGTGTGTTACAAATAAAGAGGTGCAAATAAAGTACGCGAAGTCATTTGACCAAGCTGCTGATATTTTCACAAAGCCTCTAAAACACGAGATGTTTCATAGATTACGGAATATGCTCGGAGTGACGAAATCAAGTTTAAGGGGGGCTGTTGAAAAATAAACTTGATTTTGGGTTATGTGTTTTGGATTTGGGCTTGCAAGTATCCAAGTATATTAGATCAAGATTGTAGTCCATTATCTAGCAACTTCTTGTAATATGTAATAATCAAAGTGTGTAGAATAATCTTGTAAAATATCTAAGTCTAGAATTATCATGAGAATACTTAGGAATTATCTAGATACTAGTAGATGATGAAGTGTTCTAGACTATTCCATTGTGTAGTATAAATAGAGGTATCACCCCTCATTTGTAATAAACCAATAAGCAAAGCATTCAAGATCAATCAAGCTTCTAAATCATCAATCCTCTCTTCCACAAATAATATATATACATATAGCCTCCTATTTCCAACAGAATCTGGCTGTTGGAGCATAAAATGGCAGCTCGGTGCATTAAGCTCCTGCTATGCGCGAAGTCCAGAGAGGGGCCCGATCACAAGGATCTAATATTGCACAGCCTTATCTGCAAGAGGTGGTTTCCACATCTCGAACCCATGACCTTTCTGCTGAAGTCTAGCATACGGATATCATGTCTCTTCTGTTAAATCTATTGGTATATGGATTTTAGGCTCCCTACTCTTCCTGTTCACTGCTTAACATATGCAATTCCATCACGTTGGAAAGATATGAGCCCCCATATTTTGTCATCGCAGTTCTAAATCATATGGTATTTTTCAGAAAAGGAGAAAGAATAAAACCTGTCCTCAGATGTCGTGAAGGACTGTCGGAACCTTCAGTTCAGCAGGAGCTTATCAAAAAGGTTGGTTGGGATCTAAAATGCTCGCCAGTTCCCTCTGTAATAGAACCCCCCTATCATGTATGCCTGATGCCTAACTCATTGTCGTGTACTCCTTATGATCTTTCTTCCTCAAGATCCTAAGTGATACGAGAGGTTGAGAAATCTAGAAAGAGAAGAATGCCAGCACAAGGAAACTTGTCTGTTGAAATAACGAGAGAACACGCCCACATATTACCAAAATAGCACAAGATCAGGAAATTTGTACCATAACCACTAACGAAAATCTAGAGGAAATTTCTAACCATGATATATCCTCAGAACCTCATTCATAACATAAGCAACCATAACAAACAGGATTTTATTTGTAACAAATTGGAAATGTACGTTTTCTATTATCCAAATAGAGAGGAGCACTTGAAAAAGTACTTTAGATTGGTGTCTCAGTCATGACAGTCAAGTCCATTAATGGCATCACGTTAGTCACTTTACCTAAAACTTTTCTCCAGTTATTTTTCCTTGACAGAAATTACAAATGTTTCACAGCATTATGACGGACTGCTGTGCTTCCGATATGTGAGAACTATGTTTAGATGTTTGGACCATAGAGGGAAAAAATGGGTATTCGAGACTGCTTTAGTCATTTTAACTTTTATACCTTAATCAGTTGTTCCACCTAGCTGAGCACACAGATGAAGTAACATAATGGAAACATGCCACAAAAGAGGCAAAACAAAGAAAATGGACAAAATAATGGAAGCTGCAGAGACAAGAATTCATCTCCAAAGCTCTTTGAGTTCATGAAATCTGAATTCCACACGATGCAATGCCCCAGTAAGAAGTATGGAGACAGACTCTCGAGTCTAAAGGTTTCAAAATAAGCAGATCTAAGACAGAATACCTGGAGTGCAAGTTTGGCGCCGAGCCGAGTGAGGTAAGCAGGGACGTGATGATTGGTTCTCAGGCCATCGCCAAGAGGGACAGTGTCCGATATCTTGGGTCTGTGATTCAGGGGGACGGAGGGATTGACGGGGACGTCACCCATCGTATAGGAGCGGGGTGGTCAAAGTGGAGGCTTGCATCAGGGGTTCTGTGTGACAAGAAAGTTCCACACAAACTCAAGGAGAAATTCTATAGAGCCGTGGTTAGACCTGCGATGTTGTATGCGGCGGAGTGCTGGCCCGTGAAGAACTCTCATGTTCAGAGAATGAAGGTTGCGGAGATGAGGATGCTTAGGTGGATGTGCGGGCACACCAGGCTAGATAAGATCAAGAATGAAGTTATTCGAGAGAAGATAGGGGTGGCCCCGGTGGATGAGAAGATGCGAGAACCGAGGCTGAGGTGGTTCGGGCATGTTCGGAGGAGGGGTCCCGATGCCCCGGTGAGGAGCTGTGAGCGGCTGAAGATTGTTGGCGGTCGGCGAGGCAGAGGGAGGCCTAAGAAGCATTGGGGAGAGGTGATTAGGCAGGACATGATTAGAATGCAGGTTTCTGAGGACATGACCCTTGATAGGAGAGTCTGGAGGTCTAGAATCAGGGTTGTAGGTTAGGGGCTCCTAGAGTTCTTCGTACGCCTCAACCGGGGTTGGGTGTGGGCCAGCAGGGATACCCATAGATGATTTGTGTTTTAGCTTATGTCCCCCCCAATGGTTGTTAGTTATGGTAGTTACTGTATGATATTATTGCATGCGATTGCATTTATGTTTCTTACGTTTAGATAATTATTTACGCTATTTCTGCGGGAGTTACTAATGCTCTATTGTTATTGTTTTTGTTTTTGTCTTTGTTTTTGTTTTACAGCTGTTTTTCCTTTTATCCTATGCGCCGAGGGTCGATTGGAAACAGCCTCTCTGCCCTTTCGGGTAGGGGTAAGGCTCGTCTACATATTACCCTCCCCAGACCCCACCTGGTGGGAGTATATTGGGTAGTTGTTGTTGTTGTTGTTGCAATGCCCCAGTAAAAGCAATCAAAGCTAAAACATATAATGCATGAAGACCATAACAGAGATGATCCACGCAGTTCCCATGTGGCATAGGTAATTTAGAAGCTTTATTATATAAATAACTACATCAAACAAACCCTGTATTAATCTCACAATGGCTTTCTTACATAAATAAGTGTAGCAAAGCTTATTATCAATAGTGAGGATTACTGAAAATGAAAGTAACATAAATAATTTACATGCCAAGGAGACAATTTGAAAAGAGAAGAAGAAAAACAATCAACAATTGAAAATCAAAATCGTTCTGCAATTTTCTAACAATTATAAAAGCCAACTATCCAAATTTAGATTGAGTTAACATCATTGAGCCGAGGGTCTACAAGAAATAGCCTCTCTAAAGTCAGAGTTGACATATCCTCCCCAGACCCCACTTATTGGGTTTGTCGTTATTGTAGATTGAGTTAAAATAAGTAAGTTCTCACTTGGTAATGAAAGTCAAATAATTTGTTCACACACTTTGCACAAAGTTTCGCCATGACTCAACTGAAAGATAGACTATCCAAATAGTAAAACACAAAATTAAAATACTTAAAGTATTACTACTGAAAAGGTGTAGGTTTAGAAGGCATACTTCCCATATGTTTTCATTTTTCATTATCTTTAAACAAAATATTAATATTTCAAGAAGAAACTCAAAAGGATACTTGTTTATAAAACTCAAGTTGAAGATTCTTACAGGCAACACCAGCTATCCAGGCCAAGAGAATCAGTGGAAGAAAAATATAGGATTTAATTGTTGGCAGATGTCTCCAGAAACATCATGCAAAACAAGAAAATAAGGTTTTCAATGTGAACTGCATCAGTAATAGCACAAAGAAAAACACCCTCTGAATGTTAGTTTTTCAATATTTCCTAAGATAAAAAAGTAGAAAGGAGAGAGAGAGAGAGAGAGAGAAGGAGGCAAAGAAAGAGAAGTACAGAAAGGACACAGTAGATGAGTTTTTTCTTTTTATTTCAGCTGCCACACATCATCAGGAGGGTCAAGCGACCGGGCAGTTTTAGTTATACCTTATCACAAGGTCAGTGTACTATTCAAAGATAGTCCAATATTTGATTTTCCTCTGGAGATCTGCAGGTGTTTTCTATTCCATTACTTTCTTCCAGGAAATGGGTGATGGGGTGAGGAGGCTGCATAATTCTACAGCTTCTCAATTAAATATTGATCAGGCTAATTGTTACTTAATCATCTGATCAATCAGAAAGAGCAAAAGTTTCTGATGATTTCTTAAAGAGATTAAACTTACTTCACAAATATATAATAGAGTTGGAACAGTTGTGTAATATGGCAGCTCAACAGCAAACAAAATAAAATGGACCTTCACTCCATTGTGGAAGCGAGGAAGACTGTATATATTGTAGAATAAACAATCAAGTGAACACCAGATAAAGACAAAAGCAAGAAGTTTGAAGACCAATTCATATTCGGTTTATGGATTGAAGAGTAAATAACCCGCCCATAGATAGCAAGACCTCCACCAATGCCTCTTTCTGAACTTCGGAAAATTGAAGGAGATCTGCAGAAGCCAATACGAATATTAAATGGAAAAGTAAAATCTAGTCCCCTTAGGGTTAAACAAGTTACTGGGATTGTCATACTTGGATTAATAATGCAAGGATTGTAATATAAAGATAATTTTTTATCGGGCACTTGGTATATACAGCGTACAACTTAAACTTTTGTTTGGTTTAAAACTGAATAAGGGTTTAGAAAAGGGTTTGAGGAGATCCGCAATGGTAGTTTTGGCATTTTGAATGCTTTATCAATGTATACTGTAACCATGGTATTGTTAAACATGAATTAGTGTATATGTTATACATGGCTTGGATACATTGAGACTGAAATTAGTAACCAAACTATGCAAGTTTACTTGCGTTAAATGTGAACACAATTACATACCTAGACATGCAAAAAGTATAATAACTATTACTATTACGCCTCTGTCCCAAACAAATTGAGGTCGGCGAAAAGCATTAAGCATAAGGAAAAAATACCAAGGGAATGAACTACAAAACCGTAAGTCACTCCCAACCTACCGAGCCTCCTCTTGTATCACCCTTTACAGTTTTCAAAAGATGGAGCATATTCCTATTGCTATCACCATCATGCCTCTGGGTATGCTATTAGTCTTTGACCCCATACCACCCAATTAAGAAAAGAAAGGGACAAGACAACAAAATTTTGGCAGCTTCGTATGATTTCAGCGGACACATCTCACCTTACCCCATCCCATTATGTTATATTCTACTATGCCATATTAAGCTTTCCTCTTTCATTAGTTTATGTTTTTTTTTTCTTCTTATCATTACTAATTCTTTTACTAGCCCAGACCTACACTGAGGGAATACACGGGGTATATTGTTGTTGCAATTCTTTTACTACGTAAAATTCCTTTTAATGTATCACCATTTAATAATATCATTTTTCTATAACACATTTTCTTTACCATTTAAGGGAGATAAGCAAAATATCAATTTAATAAAGATGCTAGTTTTACATCAACTATTAGCATAAACCAAAAGAATTGAAAACTTTAAAAGGAATCAAATCAGGAAAAACTTAAGTTAAAAACCTTAAAGTTTCATAATTTTTAACGCCCATCTTTCCCCGTCCGGCTAAGACTTTCCCCGCCTTGCCCTGTTGCCAGAAGCAATACATGTTGTAAACACACAAAAATCATAAAATGAACTTTCTTCATCCTGCTCTGTCAAATGATGGAAAAAAAAGGGAAACTAGGTTCATATTCCCGAGCTTAATCACTTCCATCTCAACCAGACTCGTTGTTAAAGTATAATATGTAATATGTAATTTGTAATTTGTATTAGCTAGAAGTCTCTAAATATATGAGTATAATATCAAATCATGGAGTTCTCTAGAATACTAGAGAACATGTTTGGAAAAAATATCTATATAAGTAAAATATCTAGAGTCTAGAGTAATGTAGAGCTTGAGAAATATCTCATGTATATGGAAAAATCTAGAACTATCCAACAAGTCTATAAATAGCCATGTAATCCATCATTTGTAAATGAACAACAAGAAGCATTCGTTATTCCCATAACATTTTCCTATTCTAACAATCTAATATCTTCTTCCATACACTTCACCCCAACAAATTTGGTATCAGAGCGTGGTTAGCCTTGTGTCTCAACACTAGTTCTTCAACATGGCAACATCATCACCATCCGTGTTCAACTATTCACAGAATCTTGTCCCCATTTTTTATGGAGATAACTATGATTATTGGAGCCTCCAAATGAAGACTTTTTTTATTTCTCAAGATCTTTGGGAGCTTGTACAAGATGGCTATGATGGACCCGATGACTTGGCTACGCTTGCAACATGGACGTCGTCCAAGCAAAAGGAGTTCAAGGAAAACAAGAAGAAGGATGCAAAGGCACTTCTCTTTATTCAACAAGGGCTAAGTAAAACTATCTTCCCTCGTATTATGGCAGCCACAAATTCAAAACAGGCCTGGGATATTCTTCAAAAGGAATTTCAAGGCTCATCTAAGGTAATCTCTATCAAACTTCAATCTTTAGGGAGAGAATTTGATAATATATCAATAAAGAATGATGAATCAATGAAGGTATTTTTTGATAGAGTTACCGCACTAGTTAATCAAATTAAAAGTTATGGAGATAAAATTAAGAGAAGAAAATTGTTGAAAAAATATTACGTAGTCTTCTTGCAAAATGGGATCATGTTGTTGCTGCGATTGAAGAGTCTAAAGATTTATCCTCTTTAAGTTTTCATGAACTAATGGCTTCTTTGGAGACACACGAGCTTAGAATGAATAGATTTTCAATTCAAGAGGTGGAGCAGGCATTTCAATCAAAGGTTACTCTTTCAAATGAAATGGCTGGAGAATCGGAGAAGGGAGATCAAAAGAATAAATTCCAGCAAAATTGCAACTTTCAACAAAGGAAGTTCGGAAATAAAAATCAAGGCCCAAAAGGAAGGTTTGTTAAAAATAATTTCTCAAAAGGTACGTCTTCCTCCCAATGTCGTATGTGTGGGAAATCAAATCACAATACGCAAGATTGTAGATTTAAATGCAAAAGGTGTAAAAATGCTAATCACTCCCAAAGTGATTGTTGGTATAATAAACCTGACGAAGCTAACTTTACGGAAGCAGATAATCTATTCTATTCATATTTTAATCTCGATTCGGATGCAAAAGATTTTTGATATTTGGATAGTGGTTGTAGTAACCATATGACAGTGAACAAGAATAGTTTCTTCAAGTTAAACGAAGACATAGATTCTCAAGTAAAGCTTGGAGATCGAAAAATTCATAAGGTTGCAGGTAAGGGAGTGATAGCTGTAAAAACCACGGGAGGTAAGATCAAGTTTATTTCTGGTGTTCTGTATGTTCCGGGCCTTACACAAAATTTATTTAGTGTGGGACAATTGTTGCAAAAATGATATAGAGTAAATTTTATCAAAGATGAAAGCATAATTATTGAAGAAAAGAGCAATCAAGTAGTGACCAAAATTAAAATGTCTCCGAATAAAAATTTTCCACTTAACCTGCCCATGGAGACTCTTGCACTAAAATCAGATGTTGAAAATGATCAATCTCTACTATGACATCTAAGATTTGGTCACTTGAGTTATAGAAGTCTTGATTTACTCAAAAAGAAAAATATGGTGAATGGGCTCCCACACATAAATAAGAAAGGAAAAATTTGTGAAGGTTGTATATATGGGAAAATGCATAGATTATCCTTCACAAAAACATCATGGAGAGCTAGACGCCCTTTAGAATTAGTGCATGCTGACGTATGTGGCCCAACTAAGACTCCATCATTAAATGATAAAAGATATTTCTTACTTTTTATGGATGATTATTCTAGAATGATGTGGGTTTATTTTCTAAAAGAAAAGTCTGAAGTTTTCTCAAAATTTGTTGAGTTTAAAGCTTTTGTGGAAAAGCAAAGTGATCAAAGGTTAAAGATACTGCGCATTTACAGAGGAGGAGAATTTGTTTCAAAAGAATTCAATGAATATTGCAAGGCCGAAGGAATAAAGAAAGAATTGACTGTGAGATATACTCCTCAACAAAACGGGGTTGCAGAACGGAGAAATCGCTCCATAGTAGAGATGGCACGGAGTATGTTAAAAGGTAAGCATCTTCCTAACAAATTTTGGGCTGAAGCGGTCTCTACAACAGTCTACATATTAAATCGTTCACCCACAAAAGCTGTTCCTAACAAGACCCCCTACGAGGTATGGCATCAAAGAAAAGCAAATGTAGATTTCTTCAAAGTATTTTGATGTATTGCCTATGCTCATGTTCCAGTGTAGACCAAAAATGAAAAATTTGATGAGAAAGGTGAAAATACATTTTTATTGGCTATAGTAATGAATCCAAAGCCTACAGACTCTTTGATCCTACTACTAACAGGCTGGTGATTTCAAGAGATGTCATTTTCGATGAAGCAGTATCATGAAAATGGGAGGAAAGTCAAGATGCGGCTCCAAAAATCCTTGACAAAGAAGATAAAGAATCTCCCACAAATGAAGGACCAAGCATGGAGGAATCTTCGGATACAGACTCACCACCAGGAAAGGTACGTTCTTTACGAGATATTTATAATTCATGTGATGTGGCATTTTTCTCTTGTGAACCAGAGAAATTCGAAGAGGCTATAAAAGATGAAGGTTGGCAAAAAGCCATTGACGAAGAAATCTCTATGATTAAGAAGAATAAAACATGGGAGTTGGTGGATCTTCCACAAAATAAGGAGGTCATTGGTCTTAAATGGGTTTATAAGACCAAGTACAACAAAGACGACACGATTCATAAGCTAAAAGCTCGGCTAGTTGCAAAAGGCTATTCACAGCAACCGGGCATTGATTTCAATGAAACATTTTCCCCTGTTGCTCGAATGGAGATGGTTAGAACTGTGTTAGCACTTGCTGCTCAATTAAAATTGAAGGTGTATCAACTAGATGTTAAATCTGCGTTTTTGAACGGAGATCTCAAAGAAGAAGTGTACGTCGAGCAACCGCAAGGCTATATTGTCAAAGGGCAAGAAAGAAAAGTGTATCGTCTAAGTAAGGCTCTATATGGACTCAAGCAGGTGCCTCGAGCATGGCATAACAAGATTGATAGTCACTTTCGCAAAAACGATTTTGAACGAAGTCCAAGTGAGCCATCTTTATATCTCAAGAAGCAAGGTGCAGATTTTCTTATTATTTGCCTTTATGTTGATGATCTTATTTATTGTGGCACGAATATAAAGTTGGTAGAAGAATTCAAGGAGGCAATGATGCAAGAATCTGAGAGGATAGATTTAGGCCTCATGAGATATTTTCTTGGCATCCAAGTAAAACAACGTGAATGAGAAATATTTATAAGCCAAAAAATATATTGTGACGACGATTTATTAAAGAAATTTCATATGACAAACAGTAAACCAGTTGCTACACCAGCTGCTTTAAATGAGAAGTTATCTCTCAACGATGAGGTACAAAAGGTGGATCCATCAATGTACAGAAGACTGATTTGATCATTGATTTATCTCACAAACACTAGACTCGATATAATATATGCGGTAAGCGTGCTATCTAGATTTATGAGCAATTCAAGCAAGCTACAATACGCATCAGCAAAAAGAGTTCTTAGATATTTGAAAGGCACAAAAACGTTTGGAATAAAATATGCTGCAGAGGAAAATAATTCTCTTGTTGGCTACATCGACAGTGATTGGGCAGGATGCGCTGATGAACGTAGAAGCACTTCGGGATATGTCTTTGCTTTGGGATAAAAAATAATCTCTTGGTCATCAAAGAAACAACAAACCGTGGCATTATCTTCAGCGGAAGCAGAGTACATCTCAGCTGCTAATGCGGCATGTGAAGCAGTGTGGCTTAGAAAAATACTCCTTAACTTGGAGCAAGGACAAGATGGTCATACAACAATTTATTGTGACATGTCGGCAATTGCTATGACAAAGAATCATGTGTTTCACGCAAGAAGCAAGCATATAGAAATTCGTCACCACTTCATCAGAGAATTAGTTGAAGACGGAGAGATTGAGCTGAAGTTTATCAACACCAATGAGCAGCTGGCGGACATCTTCACAAAAGCACTTCCAGTGGACAAATTTACTCACTTCAGAGATAAGTTAAAAATTACAAATTAAGAGGGGGTGTTAAAGTATAATATGTTATTTGTAATTTGTATTAGCTAGAAGTCTCTAGATATATCAGTATAATATCAAATCATGGAGTTCTCTAGAATACTAGAGAACATGTTTGGAAAAAATATCTATATAAGTAAAATATCTAGAGTTTAGAATAATGTAGAGCTTGAGAAATATCTCATGTATGTGGAAAAATCTAGAACTATCCAACAAATCTATAAATAGGCATGTAATCCATCATTTGTAAATGAACAACAAGAAGCATTCAAAGTTATTCCCATAACATTTTCCTACTCTAACAATCTAATATCTTCTTCCATACACTTCACCCCAACAGTTGTAACCACTAGGGGAGCAAGGAGTTCACATAAGAGGATTCAAACATCTAAGATTTGAAACCTATAACCCAAAGCAACTTTCGAATCTCCTTTTATCACTAAATTAGGATCTTTCCTTATGTCAAGGAGTTATATATAACCAAAAAATCATTTTTGCCCATATCGCACAATATAATTTCCGGCACAAAGGAGTCAATTGAACCCCCTTGCCTCCACCGAGCACTGCCGCTAGATATAACTAGGGGCGAAGCTAAGGGGTGCAAGGGAGTTTAATTTCAACGCAAATAGGGAAAATATGAATTTTTTGCTTATAGATAATAAATTATTGTATCTAGCATAAGGAAAAATTATAGTGAAATGGCAAAAAAGTTAGACAATTGTTTTAGGTTATATGTTCAGAGCAGAAGTGTAGCATTCTTATTTTTTTTTCAAATCCCCTTCAATTTCTAGCTCCACCACTGATTATAACTCATATTAAGGGGAAAAAGTTTCCAGCAAGATCCGATGTTTTCTTGAATTCAGCAGAAATATAAAAAATAAAAAATAGCTTCAGGTTGTCAAAGATTCCATCTTCATCAATCAGATAAAGCAAGGTAACAATTAAAGTTAAAAATCTATTCAAAGGGAGCAAAACAGGAGATAAATCACACCACAATATACTGATTACATCTATTTAGTGAGAAGCAAATATTTTTAGTATATGCAGCCTTATAAACTTAGAGGCTGATGGATTTAGCTGAAAACATAGAAGATCAACAGCACTAACGAAATTGGAAGTGCTATATAGTGCATAATCACTTGGGCACCGTCCTTTGCTAGAACAAGCTGCCATATTTACTCTCCTGTTGTTTGGTTGCTGCTTCTGTAATAGCCATCAAGTGTTTGTGGAAAAGTCTACGGGAAGAAAGGATTTAATTTCTATGGAATCTGTGTCCCAGTTTTTGTCAACAAGCTACTCGTGGAAAGCACCTGTTTAATTTTTACCCAAATGCTTGGTCAGTATCAAGGAAAAGCGATGATCAATAACATCACATTTAATCAGAAAGTGACTCTCCAACCTTACGATTTCATGCATAATTTCATTGCCAAAGGGACTTATTTAGATTAACCATTTTTTTCCAACATTATTTTCACAAATAGAATCAACTGTGCATGCTCATATCATTCCTTTTGATTGACAACAAGTAAAGAATCATTAAGTTCACAAGAATCATGATTCCGTCAAGCTCATTCAGAGAAGAGAGAGTATTAAAGGTTAGCCATTTTACCTTGATTTGCGTCAAAATAATCTTCCTTACCTTTTTTGAGATTGAATAATCTACCTTACTTTATCAACAACAACAACAGCAACAACTACCCAGTATAGTCCCACAAAGTGGGGTTTGGGGAGGGTAATATGTAGACGGACCTTACCCCTACCCGAAAGGGCAGAGAGGCTGTTTCCAATCGACCCTCGGCTCAGTGAAGGAAAGTAACAACAAAAACAAAAACAACAAAAGAGCATTAGTAACTTCAACATAAATAACGTAAATAATTATCTAAACATAAAAACCAAATAAAAAACATAAAAACTATAAATAAAATAGCATGCAATAATATCGGACAGTAACTAGCATAAGACAAAATCTAATACACAAATAATCTATGAATAGCCCTGCCAAGCCTCACCCAACCCCGGGTGTGGAGTATGAAAAACTCTAGGGGCCCCTATCCCACAACCCTGATACTAGACCTCCATACTTTCCTATCCACGGTCATGTCCTCAGAAACCCGCATTCTAGCCATGTCATGCCTAATCACCTCTCCCCAATACCTCTTAGGCCTCCCTCTGCCTCGCCGTACGCCGACCATCGCCAGCCGCTCACAACTCCTCACCGGGGCGTCAGGACTTCTCCTCCGCACATGCCCGAACCACCTCAGCCTCGCTTATCGCATCTTCTCATCCACCGGGGCCACCCCCACCTTCTCTCGAATAACTTCATTCTTAATCTTATCTAACTTGGTGAGCCCGCACATCCACCTGAGCATCCTCATCTCCGCAACCTTCATCCTCTGAACGTGAGAGTTCTTCACTAGCCAGCACTCCGCCCCATACAACATGGCAGGCCTAACCACAGCTCTATAAAATCTACCTTACTTTATCAATATCATGTATTACCACTTGCTCTTTTGACAATGAAGTTTCAGATTTGGTGTTTTGCAACAAATCAGAGTATCGACCACACGCCTCATAGTCAAACTATATATATCCATTGAGCCTTCATTCTTTCCTCATCAATCAAGCATCTACTAAACTCTCATTTGTTTGTTCTCATCTATCATCCAAGAATTTTTCACAAGAAAATAGATGGCTAAAATTTCCCAACTGACCTCTAACACACTCCAAGCGACCTTCTGCATTTTGCTCCTAGCCCTCAGCTTTGGCTGTGTCAACTCAGCAAGAGTCCTTGATGATGTGCGTCCAGTGTCTAATCCATCATGAATGGTTGATCTTATTGTGGATACTGTGGCGGCACCACCACATTTCCAAGTAACAGGTTACCAACTACTGTCACTACTTCTGATACCAACGTAGCACCTGTTGCTGATCCCTCGGTCCCTGCTTCCGCAAGGCTCCTCCAGCAGATTTACTGGCTGAATCAGGTTCGTCCGGGGCAGTGCCAGTAGCTACCTCCATCACTGAAACACACTACTTTCCTCCAAAGTGCATTCTCTTCCCTTGCTATATTTCCATAGTCATTTCATCAATAAACTATTGTAGTGCTATGTTAAATAACCCATTCCTTTTAGGCCTCAATTAGCAACAAGCTAACACTGTCCTACAAAAAAATGTGGCAACAACAACATAGTTAATGGGTGGAAACTAACAACCAGCCTTTTGTAAATGCTGGACGGCTTCCTGCTGGTTTGTCCCTTCACCAGCTCACCTTTGGCTCAATCTGTTATTGACAATGAAATAACTGAGGTGCATGAACTAGGATCATCTGTTCTTTGCAAGGCACAAGGATTTTACTCCATGAGATCTTGGAATGGCACCAGCCATTGACCCTCGAGTCCTCTACAGCACATTTTGGAGTTCACAGGACAGCCTCACCTATTTCTCACATTGCCCTCATTGGAGGGACTGGCAAATATGAGAATGCTAAAGGATATGCCACTGTTGAGGCTCTTCCTCAAGTAGATCAACATACAAAAGATGGAGTAGAAATAATAGTCACTTCACTATCCACATCACTCTTTAATGAGTGCCTCTTATAGCTAAGGTGGTATTTCACCCTGTTTTATTTCTGAATGCACATAAAAGTGGTATTTCACCCTGTTTTATTTTTGAATGCACATAAAGGTGGTATTTCACCCTGTTTTATTTCTGAATATATATACATTATGTGTAGAGAGTTTTGGGAGAATTAATTTTCTCGTATTGCTCACAAAAGTATATGTAGAGTACAGAGGTATCAAATCCTACCAACTATAGGACTGTACAATAATGAAGGAAATCAAATCCTACCAACTATAGGACTGTACAATAATGAGAGAATATTCTACCAATAATAAAAAGATACACACAATTATATTCTAATACGCCTCCTCAAGATGGAGGGCCGGAGGACACGCCAATCTTGGACATCAGCAGAAGAAGCTGAGGACGAGATAAGTGCTTTGTGAGAGCATCAGCAAGCTGATCAGCAGAGGATACGTGAGCGACACGAAGAGACCCATTCTGAACCAATTGACGAACAAAGTGATAATCAATGGAGATGTGTTTCATGCGCGAATGAAACACAGGGTTGGCACAGAGGTAAGTGGCGCCAATGTTGTCGCTATAAATGACAGGAGCAGCCGGAAGAGGGACATGAAGCTCGCGCAGCAGGGAATGAAGCCAACGAACTTCGGCGGCAGCAGAAGCAATGGCACGATATTCAGCCTCAGTAGAAGACCGTGCAACAGAAAGCTGCTTTTTGGAGCTCCAGGAAATAGGATTAGGCCCCAGAAAGACAACATAGGCACCAGTTGAGGAGCGATCATCACAGTTTCCACCCCAATCAGCATCAGAGAAACAATGTAGAGGTATAGCAGATGAAGGACGCAGCCAGACTCCGAAGTCACGCGTCCCATTCAGATACCGGAAGAGGCGCTTAACTGCACCCCAATAAGTGACAGTAGGAGCGTGCATGAACTGTGAGAGTTTATTCACATCAAAGGAGATATCAGGACTAGTAAAAGAGAGATACTGGAGGCCCCCAAGGGCATGTCGATAGGCGGATGCATCGGCAGGAGCCGAGCCGTCGGCCAGATGAAGGCAAGTGGACGCCGCTGTTGGCGTCTGAACAGGATTGGATTCCAGCATATTATGATGAGTCAAAAGATCAACAACATACTTAAGCTGGGAAAGAAAACACCCCTTGGAGCTGTGCAGAACCTCAACACCAAGAAAGTAGCTTAGATCACCCATGTCTTTAAGAGAAAATTTAGTCCCGAGAGAGTCAATCACACGGTTTAAGAAGGTAGAGTCATTACCAGTCAATATGAGATCATCAACATAGACCAAAAAATAGGCTGTAATACCAGAATGTTGAAAGACAAAGAGCGAAGTGTCAGAGGTAGTGTTGAGAAACCCATGGCCAAAAGGCATTGGCGGAGCTCAACGTACCATGCCTGGGGTGCCTGTTTGAGACCATAAATAGCTTTCTGTAACTTACAGACATAAGATGGATAGGCTTTGTCAACAAAACCCGGTGGTTGTGCCATATAGACATCCTCTGTAAGCCTCCCGTGAAGAAAGGCATTGTTCACATCCATTTGACGAAGTGGCCAGCCCTTGGATACAGCTAAACTGAGAACCAAACACACAGTTGCCGGCTTAATAACCGGACTAAAGTCTCCTGGAAGTCGACACCTGGTCGCTGATAAAAGCCTTTCGCAACAAGTCGAGCTTTGAACTTATCCATAGTACCGTCAGGCTTTCGTTTGATACGATAAACACACTTACAGCCCACAACATTCTGTGAAGAATCAGGTGGAACAAGATCCCAGGTGCCATTCTGTAGCAGAGCATCAAACTCCAATGACATAGCAGCGCGCCAGCGCTCATCAGACATAGCACTAGACAAAGTCTGAGGTTCAGTAACAGCTGGAGAGGTGACATCAGACATACCGAACTTCTTGTTGGGCGTAAAGATGTTATTTTTGCTGCGAGTTTGCATATGATGACCACCCTGAGAGGATGTAGGTGGTGGCATAATGGGTGTAGCGGCGGAAGGGGCCGCTGGCGGTGTCGGAAGGGGTGCTGGTGGCACGGGCGGTGGCGCCGGAAGTGCGTCCGGAGAAGGATCGCTAGTGGAAGCGGCGACAGGTACTGGTGGCGGCAGCGGAAGGACTTCTAGGGAGACCGAAATGGGTACAGGAAGAGACGCGGAGTTAGACAATTTGGAGAGCGGGAAGACATCTTCATGGAAGGTGACATGACGCGAGACAAAGATTTTAAACGTTGAGGGATCAAAGCATAGATAGGCGCTTTGAGTAGTAGAGTAGCCGAAGAGGACACTGGCACGAGATCTGGGTTCCATTTTGTGTGAGGTGTAGGGCCTAAGCCAAGGGAAGCATTGACAGCCGAAGACACGTAGTCTGGCAAGGTTGGGGCGCTTATGGAAGAGAGACTCAAAGGAGGAGTGCATCGAGAGATTTGTCTTGGGAAGGCGATTAATGAGATAGACTGCTGTAGCAAAGGCATAAGGCCAGTAAATGATAGGTACAGAGGCATGATGAAGGAGAGTGAGACCAGTATCGACAATATGACGGTGACGGCGTTCAGCATAGCCATTGTGCTGAGGTGTATGAGGAGGTGAAGTGAGATTGTGAGATGCCATTGGAGGAAAGAAAAGAGCGTAAAGCGAGGAATTCGCCCCCATTGTCAGTACACAGAGTAATGATTTTAGCAGAGAAATATTTTTCGACAATGGATTTAAAGATGGGGAAGGTTTGTAAGACATCAGATTTACGGCGTAAAGGAAAAAATCAAACATACTTAGAAAAATGATCAACAAAGATGACATAATATTTAAATCCTTCATTAGAAATAATTGGAGAGGTCCATACATCGGAGAAAATAAGCTCCAGCGGAGCAGTAGAAGATAAACTTGACTTAGAAAAAGGTAACTTATGACACTTATGAAGTTTGCAAGAGACACAAGCAAGATCAGACACATTACTGGATGCTATACTGCTAGAAGATACTAAATGACGCACGATTTTAGCTAACGGGTGACCAAACCGAGAATGCCACAATGACGCAGAGAGCTTTTGAGCCGTGAGGGCGGACGAGGGACTGGAAGCCGCCGGCCAGTAGTAGGTGTTGCCCCTAAGTGGGCCGCGAACGAGTGTTGCCCACGTGCGACGATCCTTCACCTGAAAACCAGTATCAGAAAGAACAACATTAACATTATTGTGACGACAAATTGGGCAACAGAGATCAAATTTTTATGCATATGTGGAACACAGAGGGCCCCAGGTAATAAAAGAGAGGAAGAACTGTTAAGTTGTCTAGTATGTGTAATTGTCAAACCTTCACCGTTACCAATAACCACATTGTCGAAACCAGTGTAAGGACTGTGAAGAGACATATTGGCAAGATCATAGGTTATGTGATGGGAGGCACCAGAGTCCAGGATCCAATCGGATGTAGAGGGAATTGTCGGAGAGTGATGGACTATGTGAGCAGCCGGATAAGGCGGCGAAGCATAAGCTGGCCGCGGCAGTGGTCCACCGTAAGGGGGATGATTGGCGCCGGAGATGGGATAGGACAGACAACAGCGCGCGGAGTGGCAAAATTCACTGCAGAGCTGGCACTTCCCATTGTACCCGCAAGATTA
Organism: Nicotiana benthamiana; assembly: GCA_034376525.1. Lineage (NCBI taxonomy): Eukaryota > Viridiplantae > Streptophyta > Magnoliopsida > Solanales > Solanaceae > Nicotiana > Nicotiana benthamiana. Next base: position 132,779,471 of record CM067335.1, read on the forward strand.
GCCAGTGCTGGAGTAACCACCGCGACCGGAGACTGAACCGCGGCTTCTACGGCTGCGCCCGCGGCTACCGAATAGGTTATGATCTAACTGCTGTCCCGCGACGAAGGCAGCTGACGGAGCCAAATCAGATTCGACGGAGGTGGACGGCACACGAGCAGTAATCGGAGCCTCCATGCTTAACAGCTTGTCATGTAATTCAGCAAAAGAGATGGGAGATTCGCGGGCTTGGATGGCATGAGAGAGTTCCATATACGGATCATCAAGACCATTTAGAACTTTAATGACAAGATCCTCAGAATCAACAGTAACACCCAGGAGATATAATTCATCCAGAATCACGCGAATACCGTGCATAAAATCAGTAACAGATTTAGAACCTTTTACCGGATTATGGAGCTGCTGTTTGAGAGCCATGATACGACCGCGAGAAGCAGTGCCGTATGTGCGCGCGAGGATGTCCCAGGCTTCTTTAGAGGTTTCCGCAGCGGCAATAAAGGAGATGATCGTCGGTGTGATCGACGAGATGATGGTACTGAGAATAAGATTGTCCTGGCGAATCCAATAGAGATATGCTGGATTGGGGGAAGTCACTTCCTTGTCGACGATAGTGGCTGGTGGGCACGGATTCGATCCGTCCAAGAAGCCGAGGAGGTCGTAACTCGTAAGAAGGGTTCGAAATTGGAATTTCCACGTCAGGTAATTAGTGAAATCCAATTTGAGTGGGATCTGAGCCGATGCATTGATGGCAATCGGCTGGAGAAGCTCGTTTGACGTCGTAACGGCCATGAAGCGCGAGGCAAAGGAAAGGAGGCGCTGATTGAAGTCAAGAGAGAGAGGGTTGCCGATTAGTGCAGCGTTGGCGGCGGTGGCGACGGGCTGCTGATAAGAGCGGCGACGGTGCGGATAGGGTAGTTTTAGGGTTTCTTTGGCGATAAGCCACTGGCGTATGATACCATGTAGAGAGTTTTGGGAGAATTAATTTTCTCGTATTGCTCACAAAAGTATATGTAGAGTACAGGGGTATCAAATCCTACCAACTATAGGACTGTACAATAATGAAGGAAATCAAATCCCACCAACTATAGGACTGTACAATAATGAGAGAATATTCTACCAATAATAAAAAGATACACACAATTATATTCTAATATTTGTACCTTGAAGCATGTAATTGAATGGTTAATTGTGTCGATGATACTATGATTCATATCAGAACTATTAAACTCAGTTCAAAAATGGTGTATCCAATTTGGATTTTCATTTTGCCATCACAATGTCGATGGTTATGAAACATATAAAGAAACAGTGAAGGGATAAAGCAGTCACAAGGCAAGTAGTTTGTAGCATTCACTGTGGTTGCTACAAATAGAAGAAGAAAAACTCTAATCTATCTATGTAGAATAACACAAGTAAAACTATGAGAGGATGCCAAGTAGATTACTCACAAATCAGCACATGTCAAATTTTAGGACAAATATCCAAGAATGTTGGAATTTAAAATTACTTTAAAATACAAATCAAGGAAATAAACTTCCCCCACGTTTTGGTAGTTATCCTTTCACTTTTTTTTATGGCAGCTTTTTAATAAATTAATAACTACACACTCAAATTTAAAAATTATTTTTATACAAAAATAGGAGAAAAACACTCGAGTCCAAACGTATCTTCCCTTTAGTTAAAGTTGTTATTAAAATCAAGGAAAAGATTCCTCCACTTTCTAAGTTGCCGTCTTTTACTCCATAGCTACCACCCACAATTTGCAGTTACTTTTTTTAACTTTTTTATACATAAGTTTTTTTAAAAAAAAAGGAGGACATATTATCAGTTATTCCAACAAAACAGTCAAAATCGTGAAAGCCAAAACAATCTCCATTATCCCACGACTGTTCGTGCTCCCAAACGTGGTCTTCCAACTTAAAAATCACGAATTTATATACACAATGATGGTTGTCGTCAAGTTGAAAACTTTTTATGTGGGGTTGTTTTGAATTCTTAACTTGATATAAAAAAGAATTTTTCAAATCAATTTTTTGGTATGTTGAATTATCTTTGATCAAATTGTCATTGATATGACTTTTGTGTCAATTTTACTAATGGTGCAGATGCATTCCGTACATATACAAAAAAACCAACCAATCATCTACAGTTCAAGGGACTCAAATTGATGATTTGGAATTTTTATTGATCAGCTCACAGAAAAGTCCAAGATGGATGTTTCCTAAGGTACAGTTTCCATCCAATTATCTGTTGTTTTTGTTTCCCATGTTTGGATTATTGATTAATATTTTTTAATCATTCAGAAATTTGATATTCTTTGTTTCGTAAATGAAATTACAGGGTGGTTGGGAAACTGATGAGGCATTAGAAGATGCAACTTTAAGAGAGACTTTTGAGGAATCTTGTTGAAATTAGTTTGCAAGTATGGCCACACAAATTCATGATATCAAACAAATATCATCCAACTCGATGCAATGGAATCTCAAAGTTAGAGTCGTTCCAATGTGGATAATGCCGGATCGCTTTAACCCGCAAATACCGTATTCAATTGAATTGGTTTTACAGGATTCTAAGGTAAAATATTCAACTTTCTCATAGTTTTAAACTTACTAATGTAGTCGCTTCCATGTGAAAATTCTTTCTTCCGCATTACTTAAATAATTTCGACTTCCATATCTACAGATCTTTAACTGATCTGGAATCCATTTTGCCATTTCGTTTTTCACTTCGAATGTTAAGTATAACTTTAGACAGTGATTGTCCTTATATTAACAATCAGCTAAGTTGCATATTTTGTACATAATAATAGATTTATTATTCAAAATAATAGAGGAATTGCTCTGCTATTAAAGAAGTAACTTCGGCAAATATTAGCTATTGCTTACACGATCATTGGATGAACATATAGAAACTATGTTTATATATGCAATTTTCAACTTTGTCTCTGCTAATGTTGCCTTCATAACTGATATACAACAACTGTAGCATTCTGGTTTTTGACATTACATCTTTTAACAAGTTTACACAGTGATGAAATTATATACGCGCTTACATTTGTTGGCTTCATAATTGTGCACTAATAATGAATCTGAATTTGCAGGGTGATCGTATACATGCTACAATCGGAATAGCTTCCATGAAAGTGGTAGAAGATTTCATACAAACACTCCAGTTGGCAAGAAGTGCAATTGACTTCTTTATAATCTTCAATAAAGGTTTACTTCTTTCCACTTTATAATATAGGTGTTTCCAGTCATTAAAACTGGAAGAGAAGGAAATTGGATATTAACCGATGTACTCTCCCAGGTTTCGCATAATATTACAAACCGTAAAGGAGATTAACGCTACAAGCCAAGCCATGATTACATACAACTTATACTTTTCAGACAGCTTTGGCCTTCTAATTCTATCCTGAATATTGCCTTTTCAGTAACGAAGTTGCTCTCTATGCAACGTTTAGCCTTGCCAAGCGAGTCAAAAAATATTTGTACCTACTATATAACTGAGAGGTTGTATTGTTGTTATCGTGTTATAAATGAAGCATAACAGGATAGAGTTTAAGTGAGCACAAGTACATATAGAAGAAAAGAAACTATATGTAAAGGAATGTTGAATGTCCTCATTAACGACTCAAAAACCTGAACACTATTTAGTGGAAGTGTAAGAGAATAACAGAGACAAAATCTTTGTTCAAAGTCTCATTTCCTTTGTTTGGTTACAAGTTATAACCATATCTTCACTGATAATAGGGGTAATCTATTAAAGGCTTTACCACAAATTTTGAATACTTTATGATTGTGTTCCATTTTTAGTTATGTAATTATCATGTTTAACGATATATTTTCTCATTCATGCGGGGATGCCATCCGTAATCCATTGAACCTAGGAATAACCCCATCTATTTTAACTAATGACCAGAATGACATCACATTACAAATGAAAACTCTGAATTTCTGAGTGCCTCATATGGTTTGACTGAATATAGTATGGGCTATGATAATTTCGTAACATGCTTTTCATTCAGATTTTTGAACCATTGATTTATGAGATATCTGAAAAGGGAATATTAATAATTTATATTTTATTAGTTACGCATCTTTTAGTAAATTTTAGAAACTTAATTCCCCTTTGTAAAGTTCCAAATGGATTAGTAACAACTGTTGGTTGTGCTATAGATGAGCTTTGCTTAGCTGACCTGTAGCACCATGTGTTCATCAGTTTCATACAAAAATCATGAAAAGAAGAGAAATACTTGGGCAAAAAACTGAAATAACAAGGATATTAGAATAAGAATTGAATATGTCCTCTGAAAGTACTCGTGAAGGTCTACCATTAACGAATCAACAACTCATGTGTACGCCTTTATCCTTGATAACATAAGCTCTTACCAATGACATATTTATACGATACCACATATTTACTATGGTGGTATAAAATTCGTTGTTTGCAAGGATATAGAATGAACATACACCAAGGATTTCTGCAGGAAAAATACATGAAGTGGGGAACTTTACCTATACTTCTTTAATTGATGGGTTCTCTAAAATGGAAATATTTGATTGCTGCTTACTAATTCTTGTGTGTGATAGATTATAGTAAATTGTACATTAACATAGGCCTTTTACATGGTTACTATTGTTTATCATTTAAAGTTCCTTCTTCTATGATTTTTAAGCTTAACTATTCTGTTTTGTCATACTGTGCTTTTTCATTTATCGTAATTAAGCAGATGACTTGGTGTTTTGACTTTTATGGTCCTTTTGAAATTGTATAAATAATTTGTTAAATCTTCATCTCCGCTTTTACCTTCCCTTTTTCTTTCTTTGGGTAAACAACATCGTGAGAAAATTCTATAGACTAGAAAACAGCTTGACATGATTATATTATTCTATTTTGCTGGTATTTGAATATGTAGTCAAATAAATTTCTCTGTAATTTTCCACTCACATGATAATACTTTTATTTGCTAAATTATCTATTTATATTTGCAGGCAATCACTTTTTTTAAATTATACAGTTGCAGGAATATGGACGAGCAATCGATATTCTATTTTTTATTGGTTGCCTCAAGGTATGACATAGCAGTTCGAATGAGTATAATTAGTAAAGATAGAATAAAATTATTTGAATAGAAAAATCAGATTGTCATGGTGTTATTTTCATATTAATTTCATTGCATATAGTCAGAATGTAAATAATTTTGTAGAATAAAGTTGACACATGAGAAGGTACCACTAAAAGAAAAGAAATGTTAGCAAATTTATATTTCCAACATTCTTTGAAGTCCATGTATTCTCTTAATCAATTAAATTAGGACCAAAGAAATATTTTTCCCTTTAGCCACCATGTATTACTTTTCTTTCATAGGAAGTATTTGATGCCACATGTATATACAGAATATATACAAATGTTTTACTTTGTATTTCTGCTATTGCATAAGAGAAATAGAAATTGAACAGTTTGGTCCACAAACTGTAAGTAGATTACATTCTTTCCTACACTTACAAATATGTATTATTTAGAAAGATAGCTATTTGATACATAAATATGCTTTAAAGAATCTAAAAATAGAGAAAGACTTCTTGCAATCAATTTCCACGAGTGTTTTTTTCCTGAATGGACTACAACAAACAGAAGATATTATTTTCTTTCAACTAGGTGCATTTATCCCAGGCTATCCTATTTGGGTTGTTATTGTGTGGTATTCCACATACACTATGACCATCATGGTATACACTTCCTTCTCATCCAAGTTCTTTGGGGCTGATATGTTTGTTTTGTTTATTCTCGCCTCATGTGGAGTTTCATCGTTGTGCATGGGGGATATTTCCCTAGGAATGCAGATGTTAGAATGTTCACTTAGTTCCAAAATTTCATGGAGGTATGTATGACTCGCATTAAGAAAAGAATTGACTAAATGTTCATGGATATGTGCACTCTTTGATGTTTGCCTGCTCCTCCAATGTAAAGTTTCAAATCTATATCTCTTTTTTTGTTATGAGCAATATGTCTAGAACGCTGCTCATTTTTCCAGTCTATGCTCTTTTGCATTTATATTTATTCCTTTTTGGGCTCAGTTCGTTAGCATATTTATCAATATGATAGTAATATGACGGCTAGCAATTCATGAAAACTATGACTATTCCTCATGTCCTTTTTTATTTTTGGAATCTGTTGAATGTTGCTTAACTTAGGTGCACTGATATTTTTAGATCGTTTTTGATATTCGTCTGATAGAGAAATTTATCATCATTATGCTTAATTGGTAAACGTGTCGTTATTTTCTACAGATGTGTTAAACAGTTAAAAAGATAGGTGCTCTTTTCCTCTTTATTTTCTTTCTTTTTTCTTGTAATCTGCAGAAGCAATATAAAAATATTTTTACATAGTAGCCATTAGACATAATTCTTCTATCTAGCTAACTTTTTTAAGGCAAAGTTGTATCGTTCTTTCTCCTTCTCTTTATCTTCTTAGAAACATATACAAGGATATTTTGGTTTGCAGAGTCACTTTACTACAAGCCAACATGATATTTTATTGTAGCTACTTCGAAAAAACTTATGTATAGTCCAATCCTTGATTTGTGTAGGTACTAAAAATATTACTTTTTAATCTAAAATTATGTTACTTTTAGGTGTTTTTTGTAAATCTCTTTTTTGTTTTGGCTTGCATCACTACTTTTACTTGTAAAATAGTACAAAAGAGGATTGCCATTTTCTTCTTCTTTTTGATTTGTAGAAGCAATAAAACATATTATAGAAGTCATTAGATATATTTTTCGTAACTAACTTTCTGAAGCAAAATTGTTTTTTTTTAATTCCTTTGTGATAATCGCTTTGCTTAGAGCTTTTCATCATTAAGGATTGATAACAAAAATAAAATCTGTACATAGATTAAGATTTCACTGCTACTATTAAGAGACGTCTAGCCGTAAGAAAGGTTTGAAGCTACATGGAAATATCATAATTCTTTAAACATTAAATACTTATAAGAGTTGTTGACTTATAATCTTCTATTGTTTTATGCCTCTTAATTTATCATTGTTTTAATAGAAGTAATACATAATTGATAGTGAATGATAGTTGAAACATAGTATTCCATCAATAAGATTTAAAAATATAACTTCCTGCTAAAAGCTTATGTTTCCTTTTTTCTTTTGATTTTCCTTTTTCTCCTGCAAGAGAAATTGCTTATTAAGATATGAATTTGATCATGCAGCTTGTAACTATACATTCCTGATTTAAGATATTGCAGTTGTAGCAATTAGTGGTGACTTTTATTAAAGCAATTCATTTGCTTCTTCTTTTAGTATTCCAAATAGACGAGGGCAATGTAAATCTTGTATTCTAAACTGGATTGCAAATGTAGTCTTATAGTAGTTGTCCTTTTAGACCGGTTTAATTGTTGTTAAGGCAATTGTCAAAGATCGATTAATGAAGTGTACTTAACACGACAGTTACCATTACTTTTGCCAATTTTTACCTTTTTTTAATGTGTGTGTATGTGTGTATATATATGGTGTAGGTAATTAAGAGTTGTGCTTCACTGAATCAGTCACCACCAGAAATTAATCAAGTGATTATCTAGCTCAAATTAAATGCAAATCAACAAATTATTAACTTACAATAGGGAGTAAATGCATACCACAAACTAGCTCTCTTAGCATAGAAAAGATGAGCAAAGGAGCATATTCAATTAATTGACGATTAAATAATGTTAATCGAAAACCAAGAACCAACATTTAAAAAGTCTGGATAAGGAACCAGAAATATAAATATCCGAGGTTAACATGCAATTCAAGATAAATAATATAGGATCCTCTACACCAGTCACTCGTACAGACAAGAGACAAGATGATGATAAAGAGTGATAAAAGGGGTCTGGCCATCTCAATAAACCACTTTCTTGGCCATTTTTGATGGTTTACATATTATTTTCAATTTAGGAGGAACCCCACCACCTCCTTTAAGATCTCCGAGCATTGGCTTTCATGAACTCTTTCTGCATCTTCCAGAAGGATGGCCTCCTTGAGTAAAGGTGCAGATGCAAGTATAAACCTTACAAAGAGCATTTTGGTTCTTGAACCACTGATGTTTTCTATTTTAAATTTTTGAAGCTTGTTGAGTCCTAGTGTCCTGTAGGCTGGTCGTTCAAAATGATTTACATTGACTTCCATGCCTCCTTTCTTCTTCCAGGTCAATAAAAGTAGAAGGTCCTCCAAATTGGGAGAACTTCCAAACAATATTAGAAGAGAAAATAATTGATCTTCATCATTAAAATTGAAGTTAAATAAAGAAAGTGCCTTCAACCTATTGAGGCATGTGGGTAGCCTCTCTTCTTCAGTAACCATAAGTAAAAGACTTGAGGTAGTATTCGTCCAAAAATAGACGCTTTATCATATGCCAGCAGTTCAGAAGATAAGCCAAGTTCATCGGTTTATCTTGATTTTTTTCTGATTTTGCAAGTATAACTGTTTTCAGCTTCCGACAGTCCATGAAATGATCCAACATAAGGGTTTTGGTGCTCCTGGTAAAGAAAAATATATGCAAAAGCTCTGGAGCATATATTTTTGGAAGACCACTGCACAACCTAACCTTCAGACTGAAAAGTTTTGGCATCCACAAGCAAGAAGTTGAAACGTCAAATTCTAAGGCGACTTCAAATAGTGTAAGCTTTTTGAGCTTGCAGAAACCCCTAAAGTTGCACGGCGGCCTGAAAATGGAGTTGGACAGGTTCAAACTTTCCAGTGCTACACTGTACATGTAGGAAGGCAATTTCTAAGGAGCATTATGTAGATTCTGAAGGATAAGATCCACGACACCATTTCTTGACAACAAAAGCATCCATTGATCTATAACAGGGTGCTGAGAAGAAGGTATTGATGAAATATTGAGGAGGAATGTGTTAATGGCTCCAACATGCTGCGACAGAATTGTATTAATGACATCTACTAAAGTGTCCAGTGACTTGCTCCGGCAAAACGGAGCAGAAAATTCAAGCTTGGGGATTGAAGCCCAAACAGGTCTCCACGGTCTAGACAAAGCACTCATTTTTGCAGCATCCTCAATAGACAAGTGCTGCTGAATCTAGTGTTTGACATTGATGGGAAGATCTGTAAGTCTATCAAGTTTAAGTTCGTCCCTTCAACTTTAAGTCTCTTATAGCGAATCATTGTGATTCTCAGTCCTGATTATTTTGGGGGAAAAACAAAGAAGTCAGCATTTAAGTGAAAACATGCTTCAATATGCTGGCATATGACTCATCTCTACCACAATAATTCCATGAATCTATGAATAAACTTAGCTAGAATAACTCTTAAACAACAAAGACCGACTTCAGATTTCATATTTGTTGAAATTTTCACATATTTCGACAACACTGGAGGCCGCTGCTGTTAGAACAATTATCACTAGGGGTGTGTATTCGATTTATCGATTCGATTTTGACCTTTATCGATTATTGATTTGTACATATGCTTATCGTTATCGTTTCAATAAGGTTTTAATCTTTTCGATTTCGATTTATCTATTTTTGGGGCTTAACGACTCGGTTATCGATTATACCGATAAGAAAATTTGCGGAATTCCATGGAAAGTATATCGCTACAAACATGCCAAACTAATATGGATAAAAAGAAACTAAAATAAGACGAGCATCGTTTATAACATAAAAATTGTGTTTAACAAGCACATATAATGAAACTAAAGTAAGAGATCAAAGGTATGTCACTAACGCTCCAACAGTATAAAAAAAAATACATCATCACAGCTAATTCTATTGTCCATTAATTTGAGCTTCATTACCTTAAGTTTTAAATATTGATCATTCCTTAAATGTGGTAGACAGGTAGAGTAAATAATAGGGTTAGGGAATTAGGATAAAATGAAAGGGTATTATAGGATAAGGGTAAAAAAAATTAAAAAAAATAGTGTTTCTTATGGTTTATCGGTAAACTGATAACCAAAGAGGACAAAATCGAAATCGAAATTGATAACTCGATAAGAAAAATTTTAAAATCGAAATCGATAAATCAATATCGATAAACCGATAACAAATAATCAATTCGATTTATCGATAAACCGATTCAAATGCACACCCCTAATTATCACAATACATATTCAGTTATAGGATCTATTCTAACAAGCATGCGATGGAAATCTTACAAATTGAGGAGTTGGAGAGTGGAATAGAACGGCGGAAGGCGATTTATACAGGCACACATATATGAACACATACACATATGATCTGAAAGAAAGGAAAATTCGACTCTGATTCGGATTGGGAATTATATGTCTATTGGGATTCGGATTTTGGAAATTACATCTGCTTTTTCCTCAAATTAAATCTTAGGATAGATAGGCGTTGCCTGTTTACTCTATTTCCGTAACTATAAGTTTATATATGTTATGAAATAATATAAAGACAAGAACAATAATACAAGAATAAGAACAATATAGAGAGAGAATAGGGAGAGAGAGAAGTATTCTTATTAATACTTGGGGTATTTTACAATGGTAGAGAGCACCTCTATTTATAGGGAGGAGAATGACTTAGCTTCAAGCTAAAACTCTTAGACATTCACTCTAAATAGACTTCTATTTTATAACACTCCCCCTTGAATGTCTATTCAATAATGTGCCTCATAAAACCTTAAAACCAAAACCCATTGGGAAAAATTAAAGAAAGGAAAAAGAGTACACATGTTTGAATATGCGCCTATTGGTTGCCTCGTTAAAAACCTTGCAAGGAAAACCCAGTGGGACAAAACCTTGTAAGGGAAAAAGAGTGCAACGCGCATTAACTCCCCCTTATAAGAACATCAATTTATATCCTTGAGCATTTGCATTCCAATCTTGTGCATCATCTTCAAAACGATCTTTGGTAGATATTTGATAAATAAATCAACCATATTGACTTGAACAAATATTCCGCACCTTGAAATCATCATTCTTGATAGATATGAACATCTTCATATAATGTCGTGGAATAACTCTTCAATATCTTCATAGGTGTATTCTCGATGCCATCATGCTTATAGTTATAGCAAGATACATATGTACACAAATTGTACTTAGGATGTGGTACTTCAGGACCAAGAATTGCATATGCTTCAAGCAACTTAAATCTTTCAAGTTAAGTCATATAAGCCATATAATAGACTTTAGATGCATATCAAGTTTTCCATGTCATGCTAGACAAATAAGATATCGAAAACTGATTATACATACCTTTGACTTTATACTTTCAAGCATTTGAACTATAGGTTCAAAACTACATGTCTTTCATATGGAATCAATTCTTCTTGAATTGTATCTCTTCCATTTAGTTACTTTCTTTTGGGTCAGTAAATGCGTATAGCATGCTTTGCAATATGTTACAATTGAATTATCCCTTTTATGAACTTCAGGTTCATATCATGATATTCGGGGATATACATATACAAATGATAATTCATCCCATGTAACATTTTCTCAAGTGTTTATCATGTCTCCCCCTCATGTTAGTAAAGCTAACTTGTTTCCTCAACTTTGGGAAATCATCTTTGTGCATTATTATGTCAATATACACAGCACATTAATAATAAGATGAAATTATTTGGTTGCTGACCCTGAACCACTTGTGAGGGGAGAATATAATATACTCTCGTATACAACGTATATCAAACTGATATATATAACTTTGTTCTCATAAGAAACAGTTTAGCTATTAAGTGGAAGCACTCAATAATTATCTTGCTAAACCAAATTTGATATAAACCAACTTATCAAGATGAACTATCTTGAGTAGAGAATCTGGAAATTATGCTCGAAGTTAGATTACTGAGCAATTTACCTCGCAAGCACCGGCCAGGCTGCGGGTTAATAACAATTGCGCATGTAACCATTTCATAGATGCATCATATGTGGTATACATGGCAGGTGAATGGGCCCATATTCACCTTTGATATTTTCAGAATTTATGGGCTTCAACCCGAACTCTTTAGTTGGTCAGTTCATTAATGAGAACAAGTGATACAAGAGAATTCATAAAGAACTTTCTAGTTCTTTAATATTCATCTACGTGAATTTGCACATCATACTTAAAATGAGATGGCTAACACGAATGCCAACTGAATAAATTATCAATATTGGTAAACTTCAAATTTACACCATGACATGTGCACTTATCAATAAACTTCAGGTTTATTATGACATGGGTTTTTATACCAATATATATCCACTTTATTGTGGCATTCTTTCTTTTGTGTAGTACAAACTGGAGAACAAAGCGGGTAGCTTTTCATATGCAAATTACCCCGCTACAAGTTGTAGTAATAGGAGATATCAAAGCCTTCCTTTATTTATAGTCTCAATATAATCAATCGCTTTCGCGTGTACTTTGGAAACAGAATAAGTTTCTTTGAGACTTACTACAGCACAATACTCAATTGTGTTTCTCCAACATAGTAATAATTGGCTCTTCTAGAGCTCTCAATTAATTTTGTACTACCACAGATTCATCAACATCCATGTGGTGAATATCTTTCTTAAAGAGAAAGTTATACCATTATGGTCATGTCAAACTTATATGCAAGATATGTTTCTTGCATTATCGTTGTCCTTTAATAGTCATATTTCCAAAATACTTTGGCGTACAATAGGTACGTGACCAACGATCATTCATGCCATATATCATCTCAAACCTCCTTCTAGGGGTGAGTGTGGTATCATCTCAAACCTCCTTCTAGGGGTGAGTGTGGTATATTCAATACCAATTTCATGTTCATATTCTTCCAATAATGAATATGTATTCGTGAATCAAATGTTGTCACATTCACTTCGGGGATATGTGATTTTGTTATCCTTTTCAAATCTATAAATGCGTCAGGCATTTGATTTGCTATTCTTTGCAAATGGATAATCTTTTGCGCCTCTTTCATAAATAGAGGTATGTGGATCAAGATGAGATAATGATGCATTTTTCCACAAAATTTCCCGTTTGGTTTCACCAACTTCTCCCCCTAATTTTGGGAAAAGTGTCTCATCAAATTGACAGTCTGCAAATCGTGCAGTGAACAAATCTCCTGTCAATGTTTCGAGGTAGCGAATAATGGAGGCCGATTCAACCTCGACATATATTCCTAACCTTCTTTGCAGACCCATTTTGGTGCGGGATGGCGGTGCTACAGGCACATATACTGCGCATCCAAAGATTCTTAAATGGAATATATTGGGTCCATGACCCAAAACCAATTGCAACGGGGAATATTTGTGTCAATTCGTCAGTCAGAGACGAACTAGCATTGCTGTATGCAAAATGGCGTGACCCCAAACCGAAGTGGGCAGCCGACGAACTAGTATTGCTGCATGCAAAATGGCGTGAACCCAAACCAAAGTGGGCAGCCGACGAACTAGCATTGCTGCATGCAAAATGGCGTGAACCCAAACCGAAATGGGCAGCCTCATTTTCATGAAGAATTCAAGATTATTCTCATCTATTGTCTCAATATGATATCCATTTTGAATGATATCTTTAAAACTCAACAAGTTCTTCTTAGACTTGGAGAAGAATATTGCATTCTCTAAGATAAACGTCGTGCCTTTGGGCAGAGTTACAGTTGCTCTTCCGGAGCCTTCAATCAATTTACTTCCCATGGTTTGACATATAAAAGAAAATATACGAACATGAGAATAAACAACTTCAATTCGTTTGTGTCACATAATATTTTCAAAATCTGCTGCTAACAGTTGACTAACAAAATCAGATATGTTATCCATAATTGATTACTTTGCAGTTTGAAAATTTCAGTTTAAGCATTTTCTTAAAACAATCGATTGTTAAACACAAACAATCGATTGTTGAACATTGACAATCGATTGTTAAACACACACAATCGATTATTTGCTATTTTGAAAAACTTCAGAGCACTATTTTAAGACAATCGATTGTTAAGTATAGACAATCGATTGTTGGCTATTTTGAAAAATTCCAGAGCACTGTTTTAAGACAATCGATTGTTAAGCATAGACAATCGATTGTTGACAATTTTTGAAAATTTCCAGATCACTGTTTTAAGACAATCGATTGTTAAACATAGACAATCGATTGTTGGCTATTTTGAAAAATTACAGATTACACTGTCTTAACGACAATCGATTGTTAGTCAAGGACAATCGATTGTGGATGATTTTTGAAAAATTCCAGATTACACTGTTTTAAAGACAATCGATTGTTAAACATAGACAATCGATTGTTGACTGTTTTTGAAAAATTCCAGATCACTGTTTTAAAGACAATCGATTGTTGATCATTGACAATCAATTGTTTTGCAGTTTTATGCGAAATATGAGATAACCGACTAGTTTTTCAGGTTAGTCGATTACCTCTACTGGAAAGTAAAAATATTATTGATATTTGAGCATATTGATACATTCTAAAGAACTAATACTAACATTGCATCATGAACTAACTAATACGAGCTAATACTAATGGCTATTAGTTTATTCATTCACTAATACAAACAAGTAAAATAAAATCAAATAGCTCCATCTTCTTTCATCACGGATCCATCACCGATTAGGTGGTCTATCTTCCCCTCGGGTTGCTCAAAGAAGTCTGCCACATCCAAGTGGGTGATGTCAAAGTTGTCGTCAGAGACAAAATTCATTTCAGGGCGTTTACTCTTTCGAGATGCTTGATAAAGGTCAACCAAAAGTCATGGTATACGGCAAGCCTTTGACCAGTGCCCGTTTTCACCGCAACGATAATATATAGTTTATAAACTATTTGCTTTTGGGTTCTTATCGTATCGTGCTTGTAGCAGAGTGACCAACTTCAGGTTGTCATATCTCTTCTTTAAGCCATTCCACAAGGTGGGTGGATCTTTGACTGTGATATATTCAATTTTCAAACCTTCATCAAGGTGATGGCGCAAGAAAATCAAGGCCTTAGCATAGTTTTGGGTGGATGCATTATTTCTGTCTTTAATGGCGTCTCCAAGACCCATAGCATCTAAGTGGATTTCAGCATCCAACACCCATGTCATATAGTTCTTGCCCGAAATTTTAAGGGCAACGAACTTTCTTTTCATAGTGTCAGTCATAGGACACAATTACATCAAGAGCGTGTTCATACTTACGGGCTCTATTACAATTATCACATTCACTTCAGGGAATGGATCAAAATTATGTGCTTTACACAATCTCATGTCAAATATTACTTTCATAAAGTGAAAGATTATTTTGAGAATCTTTATTATTCTCATTATCACAATAATGACGATTATAATTTCGTCTATTGCCATGTCCACATCCATTGATACCTTTATGGTAATAATTTTGTCTTCTTTCAGACTTATCAAATTCTGCTACCACATTCTCTAAAGGGAATGGAGCAAATTCAATTGGACGGAATTCTTTGCCACGTCCACATTCATTGATACCTTCATGGTAATATTTTAGTCTTCTTTCAGACTTATCATATACTGCTTCCACATTCTCTAAAGGGAATGGAGCAAATTCAATGGGACAGATTTTTAATTCTTTGCCCACAATCATACATGAATTTAATCATGGCAGGGCATAGAGATTTAACCACTTCATGTGGTTATAATTTCTTACAAACTTCATTAGAGTTATAGTCAAACTTTGTTTGTATATTAAATCAAATCGTAGAATTTCAAGAATTTGAAAGGGAAAAGTAAATTACTTACCTTTAAGGTATACCAATTATATTTTCAATGTTTTCTTCCTTTTCTCCACTGATGCAGACGACGGCGGCTCCGATGCGGAGAAATTGACGGCGGCTTAATCTTCTTAAAGAGCTTCTTGAGACGGTAGAGTCTCGTGCTGATAACGTGTTATGAAATAATATAAAGACAAGAACAATAGTACAAGAATAAGAACAATATAGAGAGAGAATAGGGAGAGAGAGAAGTATTCTTATTAATACTTGGGGTGTTTTACAATGGTAGAGAGCACCTCTATTTATAGGGAGGAGAATGACTTAGCTTCAAGCTAAAACTCTTAGACATTCACTCTAAATAGACTTCTATTTTATAACAATATACTATTAGTGAAGTCATATTTCAGTTACATATGTATACCATCTAAATTTCTAAAAATATTAAACCCAAATACAATATGAAAATAACATATACAAATATTTATAAAAAGTAAAATATACAAAAGTTTATATGATATATCTTTAAGGCCTCCAGTTTTTCTTTTGGTAATTAAGGTTTTTTTATTAATCACCAATGAGGTAACATTACAAAACCACAGTCAAGCTTCAACTCAGCTGACTATCTGGGAGCTAACATACTGACTACATTTACTATCCTAACTACCTAACTCTACTATATTCTAAGATGTTGCAATTGGTGTCTAATTCTAGGGGTGCCTCTAACATTACAATTATAGACTATGTCTCTCAGTAAAGCAGTATTACATCGAAAGACCTTGTTGAAAACTCTTGCATTGCTTTCCAGCCATATAGCATATGCAACTTCAGCTGTAACCATTTTAAAAATGGCTGCACGACAGGTTCGCCCCTTGGCTTTGCTAATCAACCATTGTATTTTGTGGTTCCAATCAGTACTAGATAGGTATTGTTCCTGCAGCCAGTTCATTACTCTTCCCATATGTCCACAGTGGCAGGGCAGTTCATGAGAAAATGATCTCTTGTTTCAGGTTGGGTTTGGTATAGGGTGCATTGCTAATCAATACTCATTCCCCAGCTGTGTAGTCTATCCTTTGTTGGGAGTCTGTCCTGTAGGAATAGCCACATGTTGAAAACAGCTTTTGATCTGGCTTGGTTTTGTATGATTAAATTCTTCCATGGGACTGTCGGCACTTCTTGCATCTGTGACTGGTACAATTGTCTAGTCGAGCATTTCTGATTTTTCCAGTTCTGGAGCCTTTGTAGGGTATCTCTTGATTGGATGATCTTCTTAACCATCCAGCTAGCTTGGTTAGGAATTGGCATGGACTCTATTGGTCCGTCTTTGATATAATACACTGTGATCCACCTTATCCATAACTTGTCCTTTTTATGGGCTAGGTCCCAGCAGGTCTTTGCAATAGCAGTCTTGTTCCAGAGCTTGAGGTTGGTTAGATTCATTCCACCAACTGATTTTGGGGTACACATTTTTTCCCAGGATATGTATGCTTTCTTAGTTACATAATTCATCCCAGACCAAATGAAACCCCTGCAAATGCTTTCAATCATTTTAAGTACTTTCATAGGGAAAATAAACAGCTGTGCCAGTATGCTTGAATTCTAAAGATGACAGATTACACCAATTGTATCCTCCCAGAATAAGATAGAGTTCTAGCAGTCCAAGAAGTAATCTTGGCTGTGATTCTTTCCACTAAAGGTTGCCACTATAGTAGAGTGAGTTTTTTCACTGGTGGTAATACTCTTTGACCAGCTTTATTGTTTGTATATTTTTCGATAAATTTTGAAATAAATAATTTTTTAAAATTACCTATTCTTTCTCAAATATTTAAATCTCTTTTTTTAATTTTGATGTGTAATATCTAGCACAAAATATTTAATCATATAATACAGTGGGATGGATGTACGTAATATGTATTTCTCATAGCTTTTCAAAAAAATATGTCCAATCTCACAATATTGCACGTTAACTTCGAGCAACTCACCGAATTAGAAGTCATCTTATCCGACTTCATACATCTTGCAACACAATTAATGCCTAGTAGTATCATTAATTTGTTTCCAAATTCTCATAATCTTATTTTAACAATTATAGTTGGTGCTTTCTGTTAGCGCATATATCGAGACCTGAATTAATTTTCTTTTCAAGAATATCAATTATAAAATAGTAAAAAAAAATAATACTTTCTCCGATCTAAAATAAATAATTTTTTGGATGTTTTCACATAAATTAAAAATTTATATTTTAAAATTAATTAGTAATAGAATTGATCATATTAACTTTTACTATCTCACATAAACCACTCCTAACATATATTCTAACACTATTTACTCTAAGAATAATGTAGAAAAAAATAATTAATTTATTTTTGAAATCTGGAAAAATCACTTATTTTGAACCACAAAAAAAATCAAAAAGTAATTTATTTTAGATCGCATGGAGTAGCTCCTAAAAGAAAAATGAGTACAAATTCCATTGAAGCATAGCTAATGCAAAAATCTTAACTCACATATTCTTAATGAAAATGAGAATTGAAGAAGCAATACAAATGGCTAGAGGAAAAGGGAGAAAAACTTGAAGGTTAAAAAGTCATTGCAGCTATAGGAATTATTTATTCTTTACGCAAAATATCTAAAATCACACTTAAGTTTGATTTAAATAATTAGTATTCTCTTTGAATTATGTCGATTTTAATTACCCCCTCCCTCCCCTTAGCTTGGTTTTTTGAGGGTCATTATACCCCTAGATGTTAATGTGGCAAAAGTGTGGGTGCACTCGTCTACCACGTGGATTTTCCTGTCTATGTAGTATTTTTTTTGAAAATTAATTTTTTTTTACCTTTTTAGGAATATTACTTTTTTAGATAAAAATTTTTGAATAAAATTTATAATAAAACTTGGATTTAACTATATTATTTAGGCTAAATATTTTTATTTGGTCAATAATAATAAAATTTTGGTTAATCTTTTTTCGAATTATAGCCTGAAAATAAAGAATTATACAATTGAAATAAATGTTCAAGGCATATAAAAAGTTATAAAAAAATACATAGTTGAGCTAAATAGTTATTCCATCAAAAGAAGAAATTAAAAGAGTGTACAAATGCACTTGTAATCTTGCAACTATACACTCTTTTTTTTATGTAATGACTAGTTATTTCAACTGTGTATTTTTACTTTTATAGGTAAAATCTGTAAAAAAAAAAAATTAAAAATTAGAGCACCGTAATTTAGAGCTATACAAAAATTTATAGCCAAAATAATTAACTTCAAACTATGTATTTTTTTATAACTTTTTAGATCACTTAACTATTTATTTCAATTGTATAAATCTTTGTTTTCGGGTCAAATTTAAAAAAAGATTAATTGAAACTTTATTATTTTGGTCAAATAAATATTTAGCCTAAATACTGTAGTTTATATCCAAATTTTATTATAAATTATATTCGAAAAATTTTATCTAAAAAGTAATATTCTTAAAAACTTAAAAAGAATATTTTATTTTTCAAAAAAATATCACATAGAAAGAAAAATCTACGTGACATGTGAGTGCACTCACACTTTTTGCCACATCAATGTCTAAGTAGGGGTGTTCACCGGGCGGATTGGGCGGCTTTTACTCTTAACGGTTTGGCTTAACGGTTATCGGCTTTTAAATGTATTAATCCGTTAGCCACCCGATAAGATATCGGGCGGATTGGTATCAGGTTAGCTCTTATAGGGCGGTTATTGGGCGGCTTATCGGCCTAACATACATGTTTACTAGAATTTGATAGATCTCTTTAGGCAATTATAGATCAAACACCTATTCCAGTATACCTTCATATGAGCTAGCTTGTTAATGTCTTTTCAGGGCATTCATTTTATCCCTGAGGTAGTATAGCTTTGCCCTCCTCATTTTTTTCTTGTCCATCACCTTCATCTCCTTTATGTTGGGCGAGTACCTTCAAATCATCTAGATCCCGAGATTAAAAATGCTTAGAAGTAGAAATAAACTTTTGTTAATCATTTTTAAGGGTTTTAGTTTTTTTATATTAAATATATATAATAAAAATAAATTATTTATATATATATATATATACATAATATATATTTATATTCTTAACGGGTTAACGGATTAGCTGTTAAGAAAATTGAATAATCCATCCCCAAACCGATAAGCCGTTAATAAAAAAAATTCAATCCATTCCCCATCCGTTAAGCTGTTAAGCCGGTACCAGTAAGCCGTTAAGCTTCGGTTTTGATTGGTTTTCGGTTTCGGATCGGTTTTGAACACCCCTATGTCTAAGGGATAATTACTCTCAAAAGGCCAAGTTAAAGGGGGAATTAAGAATGGACATAGTTCGGAAATAATACTAATAATCTGAGCAAGTTTAGGGGTGATTTAATGCATTTTGCCTATTCTTTATAAACGTGAAGTATGATGAAAGATTGTAACGATTTATAAATATAGAATATGAAAGGTTGAAACCATAACGTCCATTCTATTTATATTTATAGATAATCAACTAAAAAGTATTTTGTAACCCAAATATTTTATATAATATTTACATCTATAAACGATCAGTTGATTTTTTAAAAAAAATATGAATTCTTTAGTTTTACTACATTCAACTAAATTAGGCACTTAAGAAAATAGAGAAACCTATTGTACTGGATAGAAAAAACAAAGAAGTTCATATAATTACTCTTTTATGTTACTAAATAGGTATAACATCTTTTTTGCTTCTCCCTTCCCATGGCGAAATTCAAAAGGAATTAACGAATTATTTGCAACAATTGTAAAGTCAATTACTTGATGTTGTTCCAAATTTCCTTTGAAAATTAGACATTAACCAAATTTTCATCCAGGCAATCGGTAAATATATATATATATATATATATATATATATATATAAAGTACCTTATCTTTTTTCTCCTTTTTTGGCTTTTTTCTCCCATTTGATGTCTACAAAATTTGGAGAAAATTTAATACTTCCTATTTATGTCATTCCTTATTATCATAATTATCATCTTTGATAATAGAGGAAGAGGAAAAACGA
Source organism: Nicotiana benthamiana (assembly GCA_034376525.1). Classification (NCBI taxonomy): domain Eukaryota; kingdom Viridiplantae; phylum Streptophyta; class Magnoliopsida; order Solanales; family Solanaceae; genus Nicotiana; species Nicotiana benthamiana. Next base: position 132,800,167 of record CM067335.1, read on the forward strand.
CAATTACAAAAATGAAATCATTCGCTTCAGTGTCAGTCTTTTATTCATTTAATTACACTATACTCTCTTCCTTAACGGTTAAAAAGATAATTGCTCACCTTTATTGCTAATTTCAATGGGAATTCATTACGTATAACAATTCAAGAATGTTTTGCCTTATAAAAAGGTCCAACTCTTCTGTTAGATCTTATCTTTTACTTGCTAATTTTATAGGATGCATGATATTGGCCAATCCACACTTCCAATCGAGAGGTTGTGCGTTCGAATCTTCCCAAGAGCAAGGTGGGAAGTTCTTGAAAATACACAATATACACTACTTATATACAATATATACTACTTATATACAAAATATACACTACTTATACATAATATATACTAATTACCAAATACAATATGTACTATACTAATAACATAGTACACCATATAAAATATATTTTACAATATACTAATGACTACTATACAAGATATTTATTTTAAAAAAATAAAATAAAATTTCAGAACCGCCGGAACCGGAACTGCTAGAACCGGAATCGTCAGAACCGGAACCGCAGACCCAAATAGACCCAGAACCGGAACTGGATACAGCCTTACTTGGAGGAAAGGATGCCGGGGTCTATTTGGAAACAGCCTCTCTACCTCAGGGTAGGGTAAGGTCCGCGTACATACTACCCTCTCCAGATCCCATTAAATGGGATTATACTGAGTTGTTGTTGTTGCTGCATGATATTGGCCAACTCAATTGTTTATGAGGTTTTAGTATTTTAATATGCTTTCGTATAAATTTTATTGATGTTGTTTTATTACTTTGTTATTGAGTTGCTTTTATTCATATGCATTGAACTTCAGAATAGTGATATGGTGCTTAGCTGGTTGGATTAATTTTTTTTAGGTTTGTAAATATGTGAGTTCTTTACGAGTTCGGTGAGATTACTGACATGAAAAAATGGTATTTAAATTCATAAGTAATATCTTTTAAGATCTCTTCATTATCGTTTTTTCTTCTATACGAATTTTTATACGTCTGATTCTTGAAGGGTGAATAGCAATAGAGATGGAAAGATCACGAGAGACAGAGTCCAAGATGTAAGATTATCATATTATATTTATTCAACGGAAAATGGTCATATATGTTCTTTTATTAGTCAAAATAAGCTACATTTGTCCTCCGTTATATTATTTGGCCATATATGTCCCTATCGTTCACGTCTTTGGTCATATTGTCCCTCTGTCGTTAATATTTCTATTTAAAAATTAAATTGCAATGTGTTAGAGTCATATTGGTTAAACTAAACTCACTCCCTTTTCTTTATATTAAAACGAAAATATTATATAAAAACAATTTTTTTTCTTTTTATACAAATTTGTGTTTTCACTTTTTACAAAATAAAATTCTTTTAAAAATGAAAAAAAATTAAAAACAAAAAACACATTTCATTTTTGAAAATAAACTAATTTTTTTTTGTAAAAACAGAAATAAAAAATTTTTAACAAAATATTTTTGTTTTTGACAAAATTGTTTAACAAAATATTTTCTAACAAAAAAGAAGATGAATGTATTCCTTATCATTCCGATTTATTTGGAGATGCTCTATTCATATTTTGAAAAAAACGAAAAATCAGTTTAAACAGTTTTTTTTCTGTTTCATTAAAAAAATCATTTTAACAATTTTTCCGCTTTTAATATAATATTTGTTTTAATATAATATTTTTATTTTTTAAAATCTGAAATAATAATATAAAAAATTCCTAGGTTTTACAAAAAAAATTCCAGTTTTAAAAATTTTACAAGTTTTTTATATTGTTTACAAATATTTTCGTTTTTTTTTTGTCAAATGAAATTTTTATTTCAACCATTGGCAAATTTACATCAGCTGTTCATTTGGACTCTAGGACAGATCTCAAAATTACAATAAAAAATAGTAAACTCTACAACTATTGTTGTTAAACTAAGCTTCTATTACAGACGAAGATGAAAGTTGTTACGATTGTGAAGAATCGCACAAGGGATAGCTATTCATAGTCTGCAGAATGGGAATTCATTTAGAGTGCTTCATTCCAGCAAAGTGCACTTGAATTGTAATCTCCTTTGCTCGATCTTGGACGTTTATGTTCAATTGTTGAAACCTTCCGTTGTTTCTTTCCATCCATATGTTGTAGACTACTGCTGCAAACACCACACCGAGGATGGCTTTTCTGGGATTCCTGCTGTTGACATTATCAGATAACCATTGCACTTCTGACTCCCATTTGTCATTGTTCTTTGATACTTCAACCATTGTAACATACCTTTCCACAGGTCTTTGGAATATAAGCATTCAAAGTATAAATGGTCATATGTTTCTTCAATATCTCTTCCACATAATATGCAAGATGTATTAATTTGAAGTTCCCATTTAATCAATCTGTCAACTGTTGCCAATCGCCTATGCAGTGCCATCCATAAAATGTATTTCTATTTTGGGAGCATGCCAATCACCATCACTAAGTTTTTCCATTCGGACCTTAGGGCATTGTGGAGTGGTATAAATGTATGCCTTTCTGATGCTAAATTGCCCATTTTGAGTACATGTTTGCATTCCTGTTCCATCATTTACCCACCATTCCCTTGGTCCAATCAATTTCCTAACGAGCCAGCTAGCTTGTTTAGGAATTTCCATGGTAGTAATGTCCCTCTTCTTTATGTAGTGACAATGGATCCATTTGATACAGAGTTTGTCTTTCTTAGCCATTAAGGCCCAGAGAAGTTTTGACATAGCTGCTTTATTCCATCTTTCATAGGAGATAATATTCAAACCTCCTGCTGCCTTTGGTTTACATAGTGTTTCCCAGGCAATTGGGGTCCTATGACTAGTTTCATGACTACCAGTCCACAGGTAGTTCCTGCAAACTCCATAACCAGTTTTATGATTTTTTTGGAAATGAGGAATACCTGGTCCCAGTAAGTTTGCATTTCAAACAGGACATTTTTGATTAGTTGAATTCTACCAGCATAAGATAAGAGTTTGGATGTCCAGCTTCTAATTCTGTCCACTATCTTTTTCACTAGGGGCATACATTGTGATATTGTGAGCTTTCTTGTAGATAAGGGAACTCCTAGGTATTTGAAAGGCAAGGTGCCATCTGCTAGGTGTAGTTCAGAACAATTTTTCTTTTTGAATTCAGTTGAAACACCTGCTATATATAATGAGCTTTTATCCATATTGTCTTGAAGTCCTGACACATTAGAGAAGTGTTCAAATTCCTTCATCAATAAGTTCATGGAAGTTTCATCAGCCCTACGGCACATCAAAAGGTCGTATGCAAAGCATATGTGTGTGATTTGTAGTTTGGTGAATTTGGGGTGGAAGTTAAAATCTGGATTCCTGTTTAGTTTCTTTAGAGATCTAGTTAGATATTCCATGGCTAGGACAAATAAGTAGGGGAACATTGGATCTCCCTGTCTTAGTCCTTTCCTTGCTTTAAAAGTGTTGGTCAATCCTCCATTTATCAGAAGAGAGTAACTGATTGAGGAAACACATTTCATTATTAGCACAACTATTTTGTAGGGTAATCCAAATTCTAGTACTATTGCCTTCAGAAATTCCCATTCGACAAAGTCGTAAGCCTTTCTAATGTCGACTTTGATCATGCATCTAGGAGATATTGTCTTGTGATTATAGCCTTTGATCAGTTCCTGGGCCATAATTACATTATCCAGAATGTTCCTCCCTTCTATGAAGGCTGGCTGGGATTGCCCGACTGAATGATCCACAACCATTTTTAGCCTATTTGTTAGGATCTTTGAAATGATTTTATACAGAGTTGCGCAGCAGGCAATGGGTCGAAATTCTTTGACATAGCTAGGATTTTTCACTTTTGGTATCAAAGTAACAGTGGTGCAGTTAATCTATTTTAGGATTTTTTCATTTTGGAAAAACTGCTTCACTGCCCTGGTAATCCCCCCCCCCCCCCCCCCACAGTTGGCCAAAATTCTTTATAAAATTATGAAGGATAGCCACCAAAACCTGGAGTTTTATCTTGAGGAAGATTTTGTACTATCTGTTTGATTTCCTTCTCAGTCACTGGTGTCAACATTTGCTGCTGTTGGTGCAGATTTAGGCAGGAGCCATCTCAGGCCACATTGATGTCAATGCCTGGAAGTTGAACTGCTGTTGTGCCCAGTATGTTGTGAAAGAATTGGGTGAATTCTTGTTGAATCTGGTGTGGATTAGTAAGCTTCATTTGGTTCTCAATGAGGATACAGCTCACTTTATTTCTTGCTTGTCTGGATTTCATGTAAGCATGGAAATATTTTGTATTACTATCCCCCAGTTGAATCTAGTTTGCTCTTGATTTCTATCTCAGAACCTGTTCTTGAATAGTTTCCCATTGTTCAATGTTCTGTAAGAGTTGTTTTTCTTTTTGAATCTCCTGTTTGTTGAATTGGTCTTCATTCAAGCTGTATTGTGTTTCATTCAGTTCCTCTCTCAGTTGTTGCAGTTTTTTGTCAACAGAGGAATGTTCCTTGTGGATGTGTCTGGTAGATTGTTCAATGTTTTTGAGTTTGCTCCAAATAGAGTACACAGTACATCCTTGAATCTGCTGGCTCCAGATTGTCTGAACTGCTACCCTGTAGTCTTGATGTTTCATAACTGTTGTGAGCAATCTGTATGGCCTGTTCACTCTAGGTTTTACAACTTCAGTGTCTATCAGTATGGGGGAATGATCTGAGCATCTAGGCAGCATGTATACTGCTTCCACCACAGTATATAGGAATTGAACCGTTCATCATTGCCAAAAGCCCAGTCAATATGGATGTAGATCCTATGCTCAGCATCTCTCTTATTACTCCAAGAGAATCTGTTTCCTCTTTTGGTAATCTGCCTTACTCTAATGTCCTCAATACAGCTTTGGAAATCAGCTATCTCTGATTGGTGTACTGGTTGCCCATTAATCCTGTCATCCACCTCCAATACACTATTAAAGTCACCCAATATAAGCCATGGACCATTGTATTGGGCAGTTCTCAGACTCCTCCATAGGGGTATTCTGTGCTGGATTGAATGTAGGCCATAGACAAAGGTTTTGTAGCTAGCAAATGTTGAGCTCTTGTCTGTCACCTGGCAATGTATCATTTGGTCAGTGGTTTCTAGGATTACAACCTAGATGTTTGACTCTTTCCACATTATCCACATCCTCCCATTTGGGGCAGAAGCATAGTTATTCTATATCTTCCATTCATCTCCCAGCTTCTTGTAAATTGTCTGTGAATGTTGCTGTTTCACTCTTGTTTCAAGACAAGCTATCATATCTACTTTGTTTATCCTCAAGAATTTCACTAGTTCTCTCTGTTTATAGGACTTATTCAGTCCTCTAATATTCCAGGACACAATGATCATGATGGATATTGGTTACTGGAGCTGCCCCTTTATCCCTTGTGGTTGTTTCTCTTCTGCTCACCCTCTGTTGTTGGTCAAATATTTTTGTTTTAATATAAAGAAAAAGGGGAGAGGGTTTAGTTTAACCAATAGGACTCTGACACGTGGCATTTTAATTTTTAAACAAAAATATTAACGTCAGAGGGACATATATGACCAGAGAAGTGAGCGGTAGGGACATATATGGCCAACTAGTATAACGGAGGACAGATATAGCTTATTTTGACTAGTAGAGGGACATATATGACCCTTTTCTGTTTATTTAACATCTAGTAGCTAGATCAATCGTTGGTGTCTTTCACCCCTTTCCTTGCTGGTAGATTAGTTCTAATATGATTAAATTGGTTCTCATGTATATACATATAAAATTGATGATGTTAAACAATATGTATGGAAAAGAAATTAATGTATGAAGGAACCATCAAATAATGGTCACCTGGTTTTAGAAGAAAGACTTCTTTTTTTTTATTAGAGGGGCAAACTTAGCAAGGAAATTATGACGACACAAAGGGTCATCACTTGTTTTAATAAAATCATGAGTTTCTAAGGCATTGAAAATCTCATTTAAAGTTGTCTCGATTTTGCATGCGCAGTCCGGGCGTAGCCGAAAAGCTTAAATATGAAATTTTGTAAAAAATGCACTTAAAATGAATAAATTTGATTTCGGTCAATATTTTAGGTAATCAGACCCGGACCCGTAATTTGACAGTCCTGGAGGATCCGTATAAAAATATGAAACTTGGGCGTATGTCCAGAATCGAATTCCGAGGTCCCAAGCCCGAGAAATGAATATTTAAGAAAAATTACTTTCTGAAAATATTTAAGGAAATTTGAAATGAAAATCTGATTAGAAAGCGATGGTATCGGGCCTGTATTTTGGTTCCGGCATTCGATATAGGTCTTATATATAGTTTATGTCATTCTTGTAAAATTTGGTTAAAAACGGACGTCGTTTGACGTGATTCGAACTTGAATTCCTAAATTTGAAACTTGATAAAGTTTGAGAAAGTCCTTGATTTTGAGGTTTGATTCACTATTTTTGAGGTTATTTTGGCGATTTTGATCGTACGGATAAGTTCGTATGATTGTTGTTGAGTTAGTACATGTGATTGGTTAGGAGCCCTGAAGGCTCGGGTGTGTTTCGGAAGGTTTTAGGCTTGAAAAAATTGCAGGTTTTCCAGTTTCTAATGTTCGGATATTTCCTTCTTCGCGTTAGCGCGAGGACCCTCACGAACGCGATGAGTAAAATATTACTGAAGGAACTTCCTTCTATGCGAACGCGTAGACCTGGTCGCAAACACGAGGTAGCGGGGGTCTATACCTTCGCAAACGTGTCCATGGCCACGCGAACACGAAGGCCAAATGGCCTGGGCAAGGGGAGGGGTAGATACCTTATATGAACACGACCGGGAACGGTTGTTTTAAAGGTGCAGAATGTGACGACCCAAAGGGGTCACCACTTATTTTAGTCAAATCATGTGTTTTCAAGGCCTTGAAGACCTCATTCAGAGTTGCCTCGATTTGCGTGCACAGTCCAAGCGTGTTGCCGAAAAGCTTAAATATGAATCCGTAGAAAAATGCTAAGTTTTAATTTTAAAATAAATAAATTTGACTTTGGTCATTATTTTGGATAAACGAATCGGGGCCCGTGATTTGACAGTCGCGGAGGGTCCGTAGAAAAATATAGGACTTGGGTGTATGCCCGGAATCGAATTATGAGGTCCAAGCCCGAGAGATAAATTTTTAAGAAAAATTATGTTCTGAAAATATTTAAAGAAATTTGAAATGAAATCTAATTAGAAAGCGATGGTATCAGGCCCGTCTTTTAGTTTCGGTGCCCGGTACGGGTCTTATATATGGTTTAAGTGATCCTTGTAAAATTTGGTTAAAAACGGACGTTGTTCGACGTGATTCGGACTTGAATTCCTAAATTTGAAACTTGATGAAGTTCGAGAAAAAGTCCTTGATTTTGAGGTTTGATTCACTATTTTTGAGGTTATTTTGGCGATTTGATCGCACGAAAAAGTTCGTATGATGTTGTTAAGTTAGTACGTATGATTGGTTAGGAGCCCCGAGGGATCAGGTGTGTATCGGACTTGTTTCGGAAGGTCCTAGACTTGAAAAAAATTTGAAGATTTTTCAGTTTCTGGTATTCAGATATTTCCTTCTTCGAGTTCGCAGGAGGACCCTCGCGGACGCGGTGAGTAAAATATTGCTGAAGGAACTTTCTTCTACGCGAACACGTAGACCAGGTTGTGAACGCGAGGCAGCAGGGGTCTATACCTTCATGAACGTGGCCCTGGCCATGCGAACGCGAAGGCCAAATAGCCTGGGCAGGGGGAGGGGTAGATACCTTATGCAAACTCGACCGGTAAGACGCAAACGCGAGGGCTCGAGAAGCTAAAGCTTTGCTATTGCGAGCCCCTTAACGCGAATGAAAATACCTAACAACCTGACCCATCGTGAATGTGAGGGGTCTGTCACAAACGCGTATAGTTAAATCGCCCAGTGTTTTTTAAAAACTCAAAACAGAAAACTTACAGGATTTATCAAGATTTCACAAAACCTATTCTTCTCCAAAGCACTTAGGCTATCCTTGAAGCGATTCTTCACTATAATCTCTTGGTTAGTAATCTTTATCTTATTTTCTTCCATTTTCATCAACATCTATTGAATTTCTAAGCCTAAAACATGTGATTAAGGGTAGAAAATTAGGGATTTGGGTAGAGTTAGGACATTCTAATTTATTGTGATTTAGACCTCGTTTTGGGGTCAAATTCTGAAAATAATTATATTTTCGGGCTCGTGGTTGAATTGGTGATTTGATTTTGGTTCGAACCTCGCGTCTTGACCATGCAGGCCCGGGATCGATTTTTGGATTTTTGGGAAAATAATTGGAAAGCTATATTTAGGCATTAGGTTAAAATTGTTTAGTATTTATTGATGTTATGAAGTCATTTATGTGTAGATACAATTGACTTGGAGCCAAGTTCGAGAGGAAAAGCGGTAATTAAGGATTGAGTTGGCCATAAAAGTTTGAGGTAAGTGTTTGGTCTAACCTTAGCTTGAGGGATTAGGAGTTGGGTCATATTTTCCACTTATTTCTTGTTGAGTACGACGTATAGGCATGGTGACGAGTATCTATACTTTGGCGTCGAGCATGACCGTGGGTCTTAAATTGATACTTGTTGCTTTTCTTAACTGATACTATGGTTGCAATAGTGAGTAATTACGTGGTAATGAGCAAAGACTTGGTTTATTCTCGTGGAAGTCACTTATGAGTTAGAAATGGTAATTGATAGAGATGATTAGAAGTTGAGTTGAGTTGAGATTGACTATAGCTGATTCTCCCTTGCCGGGACGTATATTCTTGTACTGTTGAGATCCCTTGCCGGGATAGTATAACTTATGGTTAATCCTTTGCAGGGATTGTTGTTATTATTAATGTGAGCTGTATATTTGGAACGGGTTGCTCGCCGCAATATTTTTACTAATATGTGTATATATATATATATATATATATGTAGGGGGTTGCACGCCGCAACAGATATTATATTAGATCGGGTTGTAAGCCACAATAGATATTATATTTGATCGAGTTGTATGTTGCAACAGATATTATATTGGATCGGTTGCACGCCACAGCAGATAATATATTGGATAGGATTTCACGCCGCAAAAACTATATATATATATATATATATATATATATATATGGAGTTTATGGTTCTAACAGTACGTTGATGTAGATACTGTACTGTTCTTTCATATTTATTTGGTTTTTGCTACGTTGAGTTGTTTCCCCGAAACATGTACCCCCTCCCTCATTAACTGCTTATTACCTATTTTTTTCACCATATATTATATAACTGCACAGGTTTATCTGGAGTTTGGTTCTAGCCTCGTCACTACTTCGCTGGGGTTTGGCCAGGCACTTACCAGCACATGGGGTCGGTTATGCTGATACTACATTCTGCACTCTGTGTAGATACCGGAGCAGCATTTGGTGCGCAATAGTAGTTCGGGAGCCAGACTTCAGTCCACAAAGACACCAAGGTAGCCTTGCAAACGTCACAGGCCCAATGTCTCCTTTATTTTATTTAATAACATGTTATCTCATATATTCGAGACAAACAATTTTACTTTTCCTTCAAATTGATGTACGTAATATTCGTAATAATCCTTGGATGTTGTGACTCTAGGTTCTGGGTAGAGATATGTATTGATTTTCTAGACATTTTTTTCTATTTATCTGAGACTTTCGCTAAATTTTACATTCCGTTGTTATTTAACTGTTTATTCTATTGTTAACATAATTGGTATAGAGTTTTAAAACGAAAGGGTTAACAGTTTTAAAGATTCATGGTTTGCCTAGCTTCCACGAGTAGGCGTCATTACGATTCTTGAAGATGAAAATTCTGAGTCGTGACAGAAACCAAGTTTTTCATTTGCAGATGAGATAAAATCCTATGTTCACATATAAACTCTAACAAATTTCAGCCTTTGTATTTTTTCCACAAAAGTTTTTTTCCTTCATAATTCCCACTGTTGGCATATTTAATGGACGGGTACAGTTATTACTTCTTGATTTTCCTTTATAGCATGCGTCTTGTAATTTATGAGAGTTAAATTAGATAAGTTTGTAAGCTTTTGAAGTTTCTAATGCGGATGCACTACATTTAGTGCAGACGACACTGAAGAAAGGGTGGAAATACCACTCTCTGAAGTTTACCCCTATGGCCGCAGTCCATTTGTGCGGTCCACGGTGGATTACTGCAACTGTATTCCATTTTGTGTGGACCGCATTGGTTGCCTTCCCATGTTTTGAATTATGTTGAGTAGTGCGGACCGCTGTCAATTTTTTAAGGTCTACACTAAGTTGGTAAGACTGGGACCCAGACCCTTTCTATAAATAGAGCCAGAGGCCCTCCTTTTACACTTTTCGCACTATTGACTCTCAAAACCTCTAAAACAGTGTTCATCATCTTTTTACTTACAATTAATTGCTTGGACTTGATATCTTCATTACTTCTTACATCTGGTAACATCACATTCTATATAATTGCTTTGAATTTTTTATTTTTCTTCTATTTTTCTTTGTTTTTCTTGATACTTCTTATGCCCCCACCCCCCACCCCGTATTTCTTTAATTTTGGTAGAATTAGGTTAGTTATGTTCCTGGGTAATGTGGGATTAAGTAATTAAAATCATAGGGAAACTACTTAGGTGTTAAAATTGGATTTAAAGTCACAACACATGAAACCTTGGGTTAGTGCTGCTTCTGGGAACTCAGTGCAGACCGCAGTCGATTCTATGTGTTCTGTGTTGCCTTTGTGCAGTGCGCAATAACATTTTATGCGGACCACATTGCTGAAAGACTTGAATGTTGAACTTTTGGGATAGCGTCTGCACTACATTTTGTGCGATCCGCATTGGTCCCAGTGCGATCTTACTACATTTTGTGCGGTTCGCACTGCTTAGATATAGAAAGTGGTAGACGAAACCCCACCTTTGTGGGGATCGCGGTCAATTTTGTGTTGTCCGCATTGACTTCTGTGCGGTCGCGCATCATTTTGTGTGGTCCGCACTGCATATCTTCTGCAACGATGTGTACTTTTTTGCAACTCTATTTCTTAACTGCTTCTACTAATACTAATAAGCTTATTGGATTGTGTTTGCCGACAATGGTGAAACAACGAGGTAAAGGCTCCAAACAACCACGCAGAGGAGAATTCTCTCGGGGAGGGAAATAGAAAATTATAAAACTAACTCATCAAGGCTGGGAAAATATTAAATAGACAAAAAAGTTGATAAATGTTGCTGATAGAGGAGTGAGTACGAGCCCTCCCGAGAGATCTCCTCAGACTCCATGCCAAAGTACATCCCTAACTAGCCAAAGAGGAACATGCTAAGAGACACACCTCCAGCATCCCCCACTGCCCAAACGTCAGTAAATATTTCTTCTGAGTTGTTTGAAGGCTCAGCTGCTGGTAGTGGCGAATACTCTACCTCTCTCACAGCTTCATTATCTGGATAGGGTGCAGTAGGAGATGAGAAGGAAGTAGAAGGAGAAGTAGGAGAATGGGTGAACCTCAGGTTGACGGGGTTGATAGAACCAGAAAACCGAAGGTATGGCAGGACATATTCGTGAGTGAGGTAGCATATCACAAATTTTGAGAATGGTGGCCGGTGAGGAAGTTGATTCTGGAAAGGAGTTTTGTGGATAGAGACTTTCTACCTCACAACCCCAATGTGAGGAGTCATTTAGGGAGAGAGTTGGCTGGGAGCATTTTTTGGCTGAATGTGTAGATTCCAAGGAACACTTGGTCAATGAATTCTACACCAACATTTGCCACATCAAAAAGGTGACCAAGGTGCGAAACCTGAAGGTGTTCTTTGATGGGAAGACTATAAATGACTACCTTGGCTTTAATGAGGAGGATGAGACATTGTATATGGAAAATATAGAAATGGGCAAGGAAGTCCGTACCTGGTTGGAATACTACCTGGCAATCATAGGTACCACCCCGATTGGTTGAATGCGAGTGTCAATGTCACGCCCCAACCTCGGGAGGTGTGACTAGCGCTCAATCGATGAACCCAACTAAGTAAGCCTTATCAAAGAGTACCTACCTAACTCAATATGAATAAGGTAACCATGCTTTCATTTATTGAGACAAGGAAAGATAGTAATATTCAACATTTTTTAGTTCATTTTATGTCACAATACTAAATCGTTGTTAAGTTTCCAAGATTCCATATAGTTATTATTTCGAAGAAGGCAAGAGTACAAGGTTATAACATGGTTCATTGACCTATCCAATACCCATACATAACCCACACGAACATCTATGGTGCCTCTAAAGATACAAAAGACAATAATAACAATACCGGTCACAAGGCCCAGGCTATACCTTGAAGTGAATATCTATAACAAAAGGTGTACGACATAACCCCTTGAAGGAGGAAGGGGCTCACCAAGATTTTGAGAAAAGGATGCTCCGCTACACATTTATCGGCACTATCCACTATGGAGCCACCTATATTCATATAAAAATGTAGTGTCCCCGGCAAAAGGGACTTTAGTACCATAGAATAGTACTAGTATGTATAACTAAACACTATCCTGTTAGAAAGAACAACCATACAAAAGTAAGAGGAAATCGTAAAGACAACAAAGTATCAAATAACACCATGCCGACAATATAACGAGGTTCACGTGATTTTCACTTAGTTTAAGTAATTTTAGATTGGAGCATCCCACATTGTGGTATCATTATCCACTTTTTTACCGCCTCTTTGAGGAGTCTGATCACGGCCCGATCAGCCAAGTCGTCTCCCAAAGACGTTACCATTATTTCATTTACACGTTCCAGTTTCAATCATCAATACATTACCACTATGTGTATATATTGTGGCATCCGATCATGGCCCGATTGGCTAAGCCACCTCCTCGAGACATTATCATTTTCGATTATTCATTCACCCCCAATCTTTAGTTACACATGTATTAGTTTACCGGCACTTGGGGCCACAATTTCCACATTTCATAACTCAACGTTTCATATTGTCCCATTTTCAACATCTACCTTGCCACTTAAAGTCACAGGCATATACAAAAGCAATTTAAGTCACAAGCATAGAAGGAAATTTATCAAGTTTGGCATATTAGTTCCAAAGTAACCTTGGCATGACAATTAGGCATTTGGCACATAAATCATGTTCTCCACACATCTTCGATTTATAAGAATAGCACATTAACACATAAAGAAGTACCTACCATATACATTTTCACAACATATTTTCACTTAACATAACAAGCACTGCATCAACTATCGTTCGAACTTTCAACACTTACACGGGCACCAGGGAAGCTCAATTTATAATGGGAGGGGGTTTTAGCCATGCATAACTCAATAAAGCTTTCCCCTAATTCTAATAGAATTTCGGGACTCTTAGCACTTCAATCTATTGTACAAGAATTACAATTGAACCAAGAATTAGAGACGAGATTAAGATTCTAGCTCGTTTGAGAGTAGTATCAAACATAAAAGGTGCATTATGATCATAGGCCCTTTTTGAAAGAAATTACTTCAATATTATACCCCAATTGTTGTCTCTTTAATTCTCATCCTCCCCACACCTCATTATCTCTTGTGCATGCAAGATTACCAGCCCGTATACCGATGTACCCATTTACTAATTACCTATTTTTAACAGAAGTTTTGAAATCATTGATGAGGTTACAGTTCTTACCTCTTAGGATGAAGGCCTAGCAGTTTTAATTTATAATCTTCAAGGATTTGGGGAAAGGATTGAGAGAGGACTTGATGAAGATTACTCTCTCTCACTATAGAACTCCCCCTCTCACTCTATATATCGTAAAATAACAGGAAAATGGTCTAGTGGGGTGTTTTTAATAGGATGGGGTCGGGTTTTATAAATTAGAAAATAGGATCCCTGATTCAGATATGAGATTGCAAAGTTGACATGCGGACCGCATAATGGACCGCAAAAATGCCCCCCAAAACCCAAACATACTGCTTGTGTATGCGGCAAAAATGCGGTTTGCATACCCATTTTGCAGTCTCATAATGCACCGTAGAACTGCCCTTTACAAAATCCTAATGGACTTATGCGACGACTATGCAGTCTGCATATCGGTTATGCGATTGCATAATTTACCGCATAGTTGACCGCAAATTTGAACAACATAGCGACTCACTTTTTTGCGACTATGCGGTCCGCATACCTAATTTGCGACCGCAGAATCACACCTTTCGAAAAACATTATTTCTTGACTTTTTAGTGCACAAATCAATCCAAAGAGTCCAAATGGATTTCTAACACATAATCCTAACTTAGCACCACGAGATTCAGGTTTTAAAGTAGAAAGTTTCATGGGGCCTCACAGTCAAGATTCTGAAGAATAGTTTGAACTTCGAGGCAAAGGGTAGGAAACTTTTGTATGCAAAAAACTGGACCCAACTACTCATGACAACTCCCTCCCTCCCTCTTCACCTGGCAGTGTTGGTGGCTTCGATCATGGCGGGGTACCCGATCAATGTGGGGAATATAATATCTAGGATAATCTCAATTGTGGGAAATGAGCATGATAGAAACTACCCTTTTCTCCAGCTTTCTGACTATGTACTTCCAGGATCTCAAAGTTGAAAAGAGGCCATTCGACATAACGGTCAAAGAGAAGGCCCCTTTCTCTTGGTACAGCATGCAGGGGGACGACAACCCAAAGAGCAAGAACTTTAAGGGAACAACTACTACTTTAACTATCCAGTCTGAAGAGCCAGTTGTCATAGTGTCTCCTACTCAGCCTGCCTCCACTTTATACCCCTCTTGGCCCATTCACCTCAGTAAATCCGGAGATTCTCTCCTCCCGGGCTTACTCGATGACTGCCCACCGACTAAGCCAGGATCTTCTCAGTATCAACAACTGGATGCAGACAGCATCATCCAAGTTGCCTATCTTGACTACCACAGTAGAAGCTCTGTCGGCTCCTCCACCTTCATAGGTTCCACAGTCCATAGAGGATGCTCTTAAAGAGATTCTAATGAACCAAAAGAAAATCCTTGAAAACCAGAAGGTGCTCAGTACTGTTGTTGATTTACATAGAAATGATCTCAAGGAGCTTGCTAAGGAGCACAAGAAATTGATAAAGACACGGGCCTCCCAGGAGTCCGTGAAGGAGCTGAGGGTTGATGTCGACAGGTTGAAGGCAGACCAGCTGCCTTTGGACTTACTACTTCAGGACTCTACACCTGCAGCTTATCCCTAGCCAGAGCAGCCTCAGAGGCCTCCCAAGAGTAGGGGGATGATTCCTTAAGCGTAGTATGCAATCAGCTAGTTGGCAGACTCATCGGAGGCCTCCTCAAGTCAGCTACAAGATGTACCTCAAGAGCCTGTCAAATTCTAGGCCCAAGTCCCAACAACAAAACAGCAGCTTATAGGGAACTAGTCTGATGTTCCCGAGCACAGTAAGGACCCAGGGACCACTCAGGATCCTATGCAGATAGACAGGCCATAGGGAGTCTCTATATCCTTTTCCATTATCTTTTTGGTGCTTACTTAGTTTAGTTGTCATTAGGGACAATGCCAACTTTCATTCGAGGGGGTAGGCCCTACATTTGGATTCATTCGGATGATTGTATATATTTGATACTTTTTATGCCTTCTTTATTTTTAATCATTGGTTTGTATATATTTTTAACATTGCGCTACATTTCGCACACTTTTAGTTTACTTTAGGTCTATATATAAAGTTATGTTACATTGTATATATTCATCCCATCTATTGTATATTCGACAAATCCCTTCTTGTACATATTCATTTTACTTTCTGCAAATATTTTGTTCTTAGCTTCTTAATTATGTTCGTAACTTCTTATTTTGAAAGTTTGCAATAAGCCTTTGGTTTTCTTAATGCCACGGTTCTTTCCAAATGTGGAGTTTGTATGAACCGGGTGGCTCTTCCTAATGATGGATGTGTGACAACCTTCTTAAGGGTTTGAGTCTGTTTTCTTTTTATTTTTAGTAGTTAGTGCTTAAGGGTACCTCAAGCAAAGCTTCACTTCGGCCTAGCACATTTGCCTTTGATCTTATGGTCAAAAACAAGTTGTTATGTTTAGGATGGTGAAAGTTGTGACCTTGAGACTTTTATGTTGGCTGATAATCATCAATTGGTTTTTGGGGATAATTGTGAGCTCAAATATTATCTAAGGTCATTGTGGGTCCCCGACTCTATGTCTTTATAGATATCATAGCGTGTGTGGTGAGTAATCGTAATGCAAGTTCAAGTCCCGAGCCATTGGTCTAAAACTTGCCCTGAATATTTGTCGAGGCGAAATCCTAGGAGAATTTTGATTTGAGGCATGATTATAGGCTCTCCTTGGTCCAAATGATAGTTTTAACTATCCATAACCTACCAATGATAAGATCCCTAGTCAACTTTTTTGAGCCTTAGACCTTTTTCTTTCAAAAACCACGATACAAGTCTTTACCCGTTCTAAACGATATACTCTCTTGAAACTCGATATTTCCTTTAGCATATGGCAAAAGTATAAGTTTGGTGGATATATGAGGATTGCAACAAAGAGGTAAAAAGGCACAAAAATGAAGAAAAAGAAACGCAAAGAAAAAGAAAGAAAAGCAAAAGGACAAAAAAAAAGAATGTTCAATATGAAAGAGAATAAAAAGGGATTCAAGAAAAGCAAAGAATGAAAGGTGTGGAAAGCTAAAAAATGAGAAAAGGTTTGAAATGTACAAGAAAGAGTGACAATGTCTCTCTCTAACCCCTTAGAAAGAAGTGAAATGACTCAAAATGTCAAGTGAATGTGTGCCAAATAAAATAAAAGAAGGGCTTAAGGGAAGATGGAACCTACTTAGACCAAACATTTCCTAACCTGAACCAAAAGACTTCACAATGTCTCCACAAAAGCCCTATATGATCTTGAGTTGAATGAAGCTTACATTAGTGGTGACTCACATAATGGTCAAGCATATGGTACTTAGAGCCAGTCTTGTGACTTTTCTTTTTGAGAGATAATGAATTTCCATTAACCTCGTTATGAGTACCACTATTCTAAAGTTGAGGTTTGCTTTAGGAAAGCTGAGGATGCGTGAGTTTGGCTTCAACAATGACTAAAGTAGTAGAAAGAGTTCTTTGATGTGTTGAGTCAACTATTGATGCTCTGGTGTCGCACATAATCCATGGTGTTTTAAAGAGTAAATGTTGCTAATGATTCATTTGTATTGAGGGCAATTGTTTGTCCCAATTAAGGATAGATGAGGTTACTTTAGGATAAATTTTCTTGGATTTACCCTTAAGGGGTGGGTCTTATTTCGTTTGTCTGAGGACAAGCAAAAGCTTAAGTTTGAAGGGGTTGAAAATACTGATTTTGATACGTTTTGTACTCCTTCTTGCTTATATTTTGATTAGAAATTTGTACAAAATAGTCCCAAAAGGCTAAGAAACTGTGCTTGATTGCAGGTTTGATCAACAAGGTGACAAGATGTCAAAGATCAAACTCAAAAGGAGTGAAACTTGCACAAGTATCAAGACAAGACAAAGCTCAGGCAAAACAAGGCCAGTGCGGCCGCACACCATTCTGTGTGCTCCGCACAAGTAAGGTTCAGAGAGTATGCAACTCAACAAAATCAGGCAATATGGCCGCACTCGATTTAGTGTGGTCCACACAACCAAGGACCAGAGAGTTGCTATTTCGGAGATTGAAGCCAATGCGGTCCGCGCTCCATTTTGTGTGGACCGCATTAGAAGCCATTACGGCCGTAGTCCATTATGCGATCCACATTGCCCAAGTTCAAAGAGCAGTTTTATCAAGTTCAAAGCCCTAATGTGGCCTTAGTCCATTCTGTGCGGTCCTCACTAATCTTGCAGTGGTATTTTTGTCCAGAATTGTCATCTTAGTATAAATAACTTCTTTTCTATTTTAGGTCAAGTAGATAGATTTAGCTGAAAGTTGCGCTCGTGGATTCAAATATTTTAACTTCTTTAGGCAATTTTATCTTCATTTTAACTTTGAATCTTCTAGTTTATCTTAAAAATTAATTAATTAAAGTTGTTCTTTATCTATTTCTTTGTTTTCTTCAATTATGAGTAGCTAGACCTATAGGCTAGGGCTGTGGCTCAACCCTACTGTGGGTAATTGATGGATTTTGTGTTTTAGGGCTAGATTGACTATGGGTGTTTGTTATTTGGACTAATTTCATGTTTAATTGCTGAATTAGTAGTTATAAACACTAGTTTGTATTTAGTTGATTTTGGCTCTTTTTTAGAAAGAGAGTCTAAGTCTCTGAAAATTAGTCCAATAAGGAATTGGAGCGTAATCAAGAGATTGATAGCCCAATTAAAGGTTAAACCTAGAGATAGTAATACCCGAGTTGAACCATGTTTGCTTCTGCAAATTTACATACCCAATTGGTCTTGAAAAAGTCAATTCGGGCAAAATCACTCGAAGTACCGAGAGGTATAGAGTGAGTAAAATCGTGCAAAGGCTATATCTTACTCCTCAAATATGTCAATCATATTTTAAACTCAAGTACCCATTAATTGACCACCTAGGCGAAAGTCACTATCCTAATGCCTTTTAACCATTTGAACAACCTGTGATATCTTACTTTTAGCTTATTCTAGTTTAAAGTAGCATCGTAGTTGATAAAATTAGAAGTTAAACAAAAACTCAAACATATTTATAAGTGTAATTAAGAACAATTACACAACTCTAAATTAAGTAGATACTTGATTCCAACTTCTAACTCTCTTTGAAAATTGATCCCGACCTTAATCGGGGAAAAGCTGCTTCGATCGTGTCTCGCTACTCAATAGTAGTGCAGGATAGACTTCAATTAATACGCTCAGGTCCCATATATTACTACGGACCCACCAGGACCATCAAAGTACTGGTCGGGGTCCGTATACTCAAAACGTTGACTGAAGTCAACTAAAATCAACTTTTAGGCCAAAAATTTAATATTTCATCAATATTCCACATAAAAGCTTTTCGAAAATGTGCCTGAACTGCGCACACAAATCGATGAGAGATCAAATGAGGTTTTAAAGACCTTGGAACACTAAATCGAGTTCTAAAATATAAGATGGATTTTTGGGTCATCATACTAGAACTGCGAAACAATCACAAGTTTTAGCAGATTTTGTGGCAGTCTGGTTATAGAAGTAGAAAAGGAACTGTAGGTATTTAATGGGTCTAATCGAGGTACTTGGACCCTATTTACTGATGGCTCCTCAAATATTAAAGGAACAAGTTTAGGCATCATTCTAATCCCACATTCGATAGAAACTATAAGGCAAGCTATAAAGTTCCATCCCATTACTAAAAATAAAGCAGAATATGAAGTTGTAATTGTAGGTCTAGAATTGGCACGAGAGCTTGGAATAGAGCAGGTTGTCATCAAAGCGACTCAGCTTGTAGTTTATATAATAAAGGGGGCTTATATAGCTAGAGAGGTGAGGATGCAAAAATATTTGGAAAAGGCACGAGATTTGATTAGAAGATTTCAATCTTAGAAAATCGTGCAAACCCAGGGAATAAAATGTCGAAGTAGACGCACTGGCTAATCTTGCATCCGCTGCAGAAGTGACAAATAAAGAAAATGTTTTAGTGATACATTTGTTTCATTCGGCACTCGATCAAGATAAAAACAAGGTACATTTCAATAACTTAACTTAGGATTGGAGATACGAGATTGCCAATTTTCGTTGCATGGTATCCTACCAGAAGATAAGAAAAAGGCTCAGACACTTCGATGAAAGGCTGCCCGTTATTGTTTGGATCGAGGCAACTTATATCGAAAGATATTCGGTGGACCTTTAGCAAGATGTCTTGGACCTTCTTAAACAGAGTATATGATGAGAGAAGTACATGAGGGACGCTGTGGAAATCACACAGGAGGAAGATCCTTGGTAAAAACTCTAATTAGAGCAGGGTATTATTGGCCTAACATGGAAAAAGGATGCAGAAAGCTATGTGGCCAAACGTGAGGAATGCCAATGATATGGTAATAACATGCATCGCCCAGTGGAACTATTACATCCAATTATTGCACCGTGGCCTTTCATAAAATGAGGTTGGATATTGTGGGTCCACTACCGCAAGCCAAAGAAAAGGTACGGTTTTTACTAGTACTAACTGATTATTTTACCAAGTGGGTAGAAGCAGGTGCCTTCAACATGTACGAGAAAAAGAAGTTAGGGACTTCATTTGGCAAAATATTATAAAAATAAAAAAACTGATGGAAAGATGTAAGTTCATAGCGTAAAATAGGAAAATAGTTTAAAGAATTTTTCATTTTCTTATTTGCTTCATGTTTTAGCCTCGTATCATTCTTTTAATTTTTCTTGAATATAAAAGAGACTTTGGATTACCTTTAACTCTAGCACATATGGGAACAAATGCTTTAGGGCTTTTTTAACTTTTAGCCACGCTAAAAGTTATTTATATATGATAGCCGAAAAATTATATAAAATTTCGATAATTTTTTTATATAACATAGAGAATGCAAATATATATATATATATATATATATATATATATATATATGTTAGTATCAAGACAAGTTCAGAATGTTGGCTGAGGGTAGACTAGTCTATTCAGGCAGTCACAGGCTTGCTAAAGCTAAAAACGGAACTTAGCTTCTTATTGACTACATAAAAAGCGAAATACTAAACTTCAAATATAATGTGGGGTTTCCTTAGCTACTGTGGTGTTCATATGCCAGGAATCGCACCATCGAGTGAGGATAAGCCTACCTACCTTGGGGAAGGGCCAGATCTTGATGTGTGTGTAATGCTAAAGGAATCAACTGCAACACATAAAATAAAAGTTTTCAAACTTTTTCTTAAAAAGTCAAAAATCGACCCCGACCCGGTTAGTTAAAACCTAAGGTTCGAACCAAAATCCATTAGCCTATTCACACCCGAGCCCGATTATGTAATTTGTCTAAAAAACCGACCTCAATTCGAGGTCTAATTTCTATTTTCTTACAAAATTCCTAATTCTACCAAAACCCCCATTTTCCACAATCAAAATCTTAGATTTTAGGTTGAAAACTCATAAAATATAATGGGTAATTGAAAGAAAGTAGGTTAGAATCACTTATCAATATACTAGGGATGAAATATCTTGGAAAAATTGCCTCTAGGTCTTCTAGTTTTGAAAATTTTGAAATAATGGCCAAAAATCCCGTAATAGGACTGTGTAAAAACTAATTGACAGTGTTCGTCACGTTGGCGAAGAGCAAGGCCTAAGTCGCCTACGAGATAGCGAGTAACTGTATGCGTCCGCGAAGGTCTATCCCCACATGACCTCCACGTTTGCGAGACTAGGCTCGCTTTCATGTAGAGTTACCTAAACTCCCCTAGCCAGCCTAGCTAAAGCCACGTGTTCGCATGAGACGGGTTGCGTTCGCATAGAGCAACCCCCTAATGTTCTGCGTTCGCGATCGTGATCTCGCTTCTGCATAGTGAAAAATCCTCCCCTAACCTAGATACTCTTCACGATCACGAAACACAACACACCAGAACATTACCTGCAGCAAACACACCAGATTTTCAAAGTCCAAAACACGCCGTAGCCTATCCGTAACTCACCCGAGCCCTCAGGTCTCCGATGAAACATGCACGCAAGTCCTAAAATACCATACGAACTTGCTCGCATGATCAAATCGCCAAATAACGCCTACAACTATGATTTGAACACCAAATCAAATTAAATTTTCAAGAAAACTTTAAAAATTGTATTTTCACAATTGGTCATCTGAATCACGTCAAACTAACTTCATTTCTCACAAAATTTTATAGAGAAACAATAAATATTATAATGGACCTGTACCGGGTTCCTTAACCAAAATATGGGTCTGGTATCAACAAGACCAAATATCATTCAATTCTTAAAATCCATTAAAATTTAAGACTTTCAATTTTCAATAAAAATCCATATATCGAGTTCGAGCCCAGTTCCCAAATTACGATAGGGGCCCACCGAGACTGTCAAAACACGGATCTGGGTTCATTTGCTCCAAACATTGACTGAAGTCAACTCAATTTAACTTTTAAGGCAAAAATTCTTATTTTTATCTATAACATATAAGCCTTCCGAAAAAATTTCCGGACTGTGCACGCAAACTGAGAAAGGCTAAAACAAGACATTTAAGGATTCGAAACATGGAATTTAGTCCTAAAACATGAGATGACTTATCATGTCATTATATGTTACACCTTTAAAATAACCTTTGTCCACAAATGGACATAGAAAAGTACACGGGCTGGTGAAAAGGTGGGGATATCTACTCTACATGTCCGCCTCGAACTCCCAAATAACTGCCTTGACAGGATGACCTCTCCACTCCACTCCAACTAAAGGATAACCTTTGATCTCAACTAGCAAACCCGAGGGGATAGAATAGCCACCTACTCCTCCTCATAAGTCAAATCTTGTCCTACTGGACATAGTTGAATTCTAGCACATGAAACAGATGAACGTGATATTTTCGAAACACGGACACATGGAATACTGGATGAACTTCTAACAAACTAAGTTGCAATGCGAGCTTATAAGCCACTTCACCCACTATTTGAAGAATCTCAAAAGGCCCGATGTATCTAGGTATCAACTTGCCCTTCTTTCCGAACCTCATTACACACTTCATGGGTGATACATGGAGCAGCACTCTCTCTCCGACCATGAATCTAACATCACGAACACTACAATCGGCATAACTCTCCTGCCTGGACTGTGCTGTGTGAAGTCTATCCTGAATGATCTTAACCTTATCCAAGACATCTTGTACCAAATCTATACCCAATAACCGAGCCTCCCCTAGCTCAAACCACCTAACAGGCGATCGACACCGTCTACCATATAATGCCTTATAGGGAACCATCTTGATGCTTGACTGATTGTTGTTGTACAAGTGTCAAGAACTGATCCAAAGAGCCTCCAAAGTTAATAGCACAAGCTCGGAGCATATCCTCCAATATCTAAATAATGCGCTCGAACTGTCCGCCCGTCTGAGGATGACATGTTGTGCTAAACTCAACATGCGTGCTTAACTCACATAGTACTGATGTATAGAAATGCGAGGTAAACTGCACACCTCAATCAGAAATGATAGACACGGGCACACCATGAAGATGAATGATCTCATGGATATAAGTCTCTCCCGACTTCTCTAAAGAAGGTAACTGCCACAAAATGAAATGCGTTGACTTGGTTAGCCTATCCATACCCAAACTGCATCAAACTTCCCATGAGTCCGTGGGAGTCCAACAACGAAATCCATAGTGATACGCTCCCACTTCCACTCAGGAATCTCCATCTTCTGAAGCAAACCACCAGGTTTCTGATGTTCATACTTTACTTACTGATAATTTAAACACCGAGCTACATATGCAACTATGATTCTTTTTCATCCTTCTCCACCAATGCAAGTCTTGATACATTTTGGAGGCGTCCAGATGAATAGAATACCGGGAACTATGGGCCTCCTCTAGAATTAACTCACAAAGTCCATCCACATTAGGCGCACAAGCACGACCTTGCATCCTCAAAACTCCATTATCTCCAATTGTAACCATCTTGGCATCTCTGTGTCATACTATGTCCCTAAGGACAAGTCAAATAAAGGTCATCATACTGTCATTCCTTGATGCAGTCAAATAATGAAGACTCAGCAACGGTACAATCTAGAACATGATTGGGCTTAGAAACATCCAACCTCATGAACTGATTGGCCAGGGCCCGAACATCTAATGCAAGCAGTCTCTCACCAACTGGAATGAACGCAAGGCTGCCCATACTCACTGACTTTCTATTCAAAGCATCGGCCACCATATTAGCCTTCCCAGGATGATACGAGATGTTGAGATCATAATTAGCTTCAACCACATTCTCTGCCTCAAATTGAGATCCTATTGCTTGAACAAATATTGCAAACTCCGATGGTCTGTGAATACCTCACACGACATGCCATAAAGGTAATGCATCCAAATCTTCAATACATGAATAATGGCTACCAACTCTAAGTCATGAATTCTTCTTGTAAACCTTCAACTATCGCGACACATATGCAATCACCTTACCACCCTGCGTCAACATCGCACCAAGGCCAATACGAGATGCATCACAATATATTGTATAAGATCCTGAACCTATGGGCAACACCAACACTGGCGTCGTACCCATAGCAGTCTTGAGCTTATGAAAGCTTGCCTCACACTCGTCCGACCATCTGAACGGGGCACCATTATAGGTTAGCCTGGTCAACGGGGCTATTACAGATGAAAACCCCTCCACAAACCAACGGTAATAACCTGCCAATCTCAAGAAACTCAAGATCTTCGTAGCTGAAATGGTTCTAAGCCAGTTTTGAACTGCCTCAATCTTTTTAGGATCCACTTGAATGCCCTCTACTGATACAAAGTGACCTAAGAAAACAATTGAGCACAACCAAAACTCACATTTTGAGAACTTATCATATAACTAGATGTCTCTCAAATTATAAAGAACGATCCGAAGGTGCTGCTCATGCTCCTCTCGACTGTGGGAGTAGATCAAACACAATCACAAAGGAATTCAAATAAGGCTTGAACACCCGGTTCATAAAATCCATAAATGTTTCTGGGGCATTTGTCAATCCAAATGACATCACTAGAAACTCATAATGTGCATACCAAGTCCGAAAAATAATATTAGGGACGTCAGATGCCCTAATCCTCAATTGATGGTAGTCCGACCTCAAATCAATCTTTGAAAATAATTTGGCACCCTGAAGCTGATCAAATAATAATCTATGCACATACTCATCGATCTGTCCTTATTCTTTACAAATAACACATGCGCACCCCAGGGCAAGACAATAGGTTTGATGAAGCGCTTATCTAGCAAATCTTGCAATTGCTCCTTCAATTCTTTCAACTCTGCCTAAATAGAAATGGGCTGAGTGCTGGGGGCAAATTCATACAAAAGTCAATATCCTTGTCGGGTGACATCCCTAATAGGTCTGTAGGAAACACTTTTGGAAACTCACGAACAACTGGTATTGAATCCATAGAAGAAACCTCTGCACTAGAATCACATAAATAAGCCAAATAGGCTAAACACCCCTTATCGAACATATACCAAGCCTTCACATAATATAACCCTATTGGTAGAAAGGCTGGGAGTCCCTCTCCACTCTAATCGAGGCAACCCCGGTAAGGCTTAGGTCACCATCTTGGCATGATAATCCAATATATCATGATAAGGTGACAGCTAATCCATACCCAAAATGACATTAAAATTAACCATATCGAGAAGAAAAAGATCTACGCTAGTATCAATACCTCTAATGATAATCACACATGAATGATAGACACGATCTACCATAATAGAATCTCCCACATGTATGGAAGATACACACGAGCGCTCAAAGAATTCACAAGGCATAACCAAATATGAAGCAAAATAGGACGACACGTGTGAATAAGTAGAACCCGAACCAAATAGAACAGAGACATCTCTACAACAAACTAAAACTGTACCTATGATAATCGTGTCAGATGACTCAGCTTTAGGCGTGGCTAGAAAAGCATAGAATCGGGGCTAGGCCCCACCACTCTGAACTACTTCTCTAGGACGACCTCTCACTAGATGCCCTCCACCTCTAGCGGCCTGACCTATGCCTCAAACAACATGACCTCCACATCTAGCTGTCTGACCTCTACCTCTAGCACCTTGACCCCTACCTCTATCTAGATGAGTGGGTAGTGATGCAACCGGTGCATGAATCATGGCATCAAACTCTACTGGATATGCCGCCCAATAATCTTGAACAAGTCCTCTTGATATGCCCGAAACCACCATACTCATAACATTTATCCTGGTGTTATGGCTGCTGAAACTGAGATTGGAACGAATGTTCCGGATAACCGCGGTAATAACTCTAAATAGGAGGTTCACTAATAGGATCTAGTAGTGCACTATAAGCTGGCTGCCCAAAATGAGGCACATAAGGACCACGACTCCTTGGAGCACTGTTGGATGCCTGAAGCGTTGACTCATGTGGCCTAGGAGGATGATCCCTACCAAAAGTACCCCTTCCTCCATATGAGGCACCACTAAAACAACCGAAATGACGAGTCCTCTTTTTTGACCCTTGACCTCTCTCCTATGAAAGGACATCATCGATCCACCTAGCGACATTGGTAGTCGCCTGAAAAGAAATCTCACTACCGGTCTCCTTGGCTATCTACAACTTGATAGGATGAGTGAGTCCCTCAATAAACATCATCTCTCTCTCTCTTTCGGATGGAAGCATAAGAGTAACATGACGAGCAAAGTTCACAAAGCGGGTCTTATATTGGGTAACAGTCATACTCTCTTGCTGAAGGCGCTCCAACTACCTACGATAGTTCTCCCTCTGAATGATAGGAAAAAACTTCTCAAGAAATAGCTGAGAGAAACTTTCCCAAATAAGAGCAAGTGACCCAGCAGATTTGGTCAACATAAAATCCCATTTCTTGGAGGAACCCGACAACTTAAATGCAACGAAATCGACCCCATTGGTCTTTACTATCCCCATGTTCCATTGCGCCTCATGACAATTATCATGATAGTCCTGGGGTTCTTTGAAGATGCATCACTGAAGTGAACTAGAAAAAGCTTAGTAAACCTATCTAATCTCCATAAAGCCTCGAAAAATATAGTTGATCCATCGCCGGCCTATGTCGCAAAACCCGACTGAACTACCCTAACTGGCTGGGCTGCCGGAGTCTGAAACAGGGGATCCATCTACTCCAGAGTGTGATAGCGGGAGTTTGTGCTCCTCCTCCAGCCTAAGAGTCGGTTGGTGCCGCAAGAAACATATCGACATGAGCAACACTCTCCATAAAGCACACTAAATGGACTAAGGCATCCTGAAACACTGGGGTGGCAATGAACCCCTCTAGGACCTAAGCTAGTCCGACATGCATAGTCTGGGTTGGAGCCTCCTCGTCAAACTCTACCTGAGGCTCCACTGCTAGTGCTGTTGTTCAAGCCTTAGGTTGAGCCCTTCCCTTGCCTCGGCCGCTAGTACGGCCTCGTCCTCTACCTCTACCCCTCGTAGGGCTCTAACCGCTGCTCAACTAAAGATGCAGGGCGTGTTCTAGCCATCTGCGTGAGATAGAATTAAATCGCACGATAGAGAAGAATTGAAGTGAAACTGTTCCTAACTACATAGCCTCTTGAAGATAAGTACATACATCTCGGTATCGATCCTCCAGACTCTACTAAGTTTTCTCGTGACTCGTGAGACCTATGTAACCTAGTTCTCTTATACCAACTTGCCACGACCCGGAGTTTCCACCATCGGGACGTGATGACACCTAATATTTCACTTGCTAGGCAAGCAATGTTAGAATAATTTATTCCTTTTAACAATTTAAATGATAAAATTAAGAGAGAACCGAAATAACGGAAATAATCTAAAGTATAGATACGGAAGCTAAACTAGCCAAACATCTATTACAAATCCTTGAACCTGCTATCACAAATGCACGAGCTTCTAGAGTAATACTTATAAGGGTATGAAATTAGTACAAAGTTATTTGAATGAAAATATACAACTAAATGGAAAGAGGATGGGGACTCAAAGAGCTACGACCGTTGAATGAACGTACCTCAAGTCTCCATAAATGTCCAATCCGAGCACGCTAATAACTGCCGCTAAGACCAACTCCAAAATCTGTACGGTGTGCAAAGTGTAGTATCAATACAACCGACCCCATATACGGGTAAGTGCCGAGACTAACCTCGGCGAAGTAGTGATGAGGCAAAGGCAGGTCACCTACACTATAACCTGTACGCATTATATATAATAATAACAGAATAATATAAATACTGAACATAATTAAATAGTCAACTAAAAATAATAACCACAACCTTAAAAATAAACCAACGTCGCCTAGAATTACCAATCTTTAACATTTCAAATACAAATACCGAAAAACTAACACATTTCAAGAAATGGAAACATATAGCTTGTCGCGGCAAAACCTTATCCCACCAGACAACATATAATCCTCCCTTATTTTACCGTAACAACATCAACAATAGTAAATAATATATATATGTATATTGTGACGAGCAACCCGATCCCACCATATGTCAATATAAATACCATAATTCACCCTTATTTTACCATATCAATCCACCACTATTCCACTTGTTGCAGCATGCAACCCGATCCCATCGTATTATACAATTCACCCTTATTTTGGCATATCAATCCATCTTATTACACCTGTTGCAGCGTGTAGCCCGATCCTACCAGCCAGATCAATAGTTCAAACTGCAAAGTCTTTATAATAAGTAAATTCCAAACTGAACCAAAACGAAAACTTACACATTATAGAATCTACATATGTAATACTACACAGCTAGACTAATCCAGCAATTTACAATTAGAAGGTGCAAACAAGTCAATTTAAGCAAATAGCAGGGATTCATGAAACTGTGAAAGAACTAACATTATTAACAGGAGAAGAATTTGATTAACATGTAGCAGTTAAGCATGGAAAGCATTTAGAGCATATAACAGTTAAGTAGGAAAGGAAACAATTAAGGAAAAAAGGTAAATCAGGGGAAATAGATAATTCGCAGCGTATAACCACTCATCACCTCGCATATACGCCGCACGCGTGAGTATCACATAACATATAGTCCGAGGGTTCCTAATTCTCTCAAGTCAATATTAGACACAACACTTACCTCACTTTGTAGTCAATTCAAAGCTCTACCGGGACCTTTCCCTTAGAATCTGCCTCCAAACCACTCATATCTAGCCACAACTAACTCAATAACATCAAATATTGCTAAAGAAATCAACAATAATGCATAAAATTAGATTCCCAAACTTTCCCCTAAAAAGTCAAAAATCGGCTCGGGGCCGCTTGGTCAAAATCCGAGGTTCATACCAAAATCCACCATTCACCCCCGAGCCCAATTATGTAATTTTTCTCGAAATCTGACTCCAATTCGAGGTCTAAATTCTAATTTTTACAAAAATCTCTAATTCTATCCAAACTTCAATTTCCACAATGGAAATCTTAGATTTTAGGTTGAAAACTCATGAAATGTAATGGGTAATTGAAAGAAAGTATGTTAGAATCACTTACTAACAAATTGGGGATAAAATATCTTGGGAAAATCCCTCTAGGTCTTCTAGTTTTGAAATTTTGAAATAAGGGCTAAAATATCATAACGGGACTATTTAATAACTGGGTGACAGTGTTCATGCCTTCGCATGAACACTGTCGCGTTTGCGAAGAGCAGGGCCCAAGTAGCCTACGCGATTGCGAGTAACTATATGCGTTCGCGAGGGTCTATCCCCCATGACCTCCACATTCGTGAGACTGGGCTCGCGTTCGCGTAGAGTTACCTCAAATCCCCTACCCAACCTAGCTAAATCTATTCGCGTGAGAGGGGTCCATTCACGTAGAGCAACTCCCTAATGCTCCACGTTTGTGATCATGATATCGCGTTTGCATAGTGAAAAATCCTCCCCCAACCCAGATCCCCTTTGCAATCGCGAGAATGACTTCGTGATCGCGAAGCAAAACACACCAGGACACCAGTTGCAGCAAACACACCAAATTTTCTAAGTTTAAAAAACCTGGTAGCCTATTCGAAACTCACCGGAGCCCTCGGGTTTCCAAATCAAACATGCACGCAAGTCCTAAAATATCATACAAACTTGCTCACACGATCAAATCGCCAAAATAACACCTAGAAATACGAATTGAACGCCAAATCAAATGAAATTTTCAATAAAGCTTTAGAACTGCAGATGTCCGAATAACGTTAAACTAACTCTATTTCTCACCAAAATTTACAAACAAGTCATAAATATTATAATGGACCTGTACCGAGCTCTATAACCAAAATACAGACTCGATATCAATAAGACCAAACATCAATTAATTCTTAAAACCCATTAAAATTTTTAATTACAACATTATATGTCGAGTTAGAGACCTCAAAATTAGATTCCAGGCATACGTTTAGGTCTTAAATTATGATACAAATCCACCGGGATCGTCAAAATACGAATACGGATCCGTTTGATCCAAACATTGATCGAAGTCAACTCAATTTAATTTTTAAGGTAAAATTCTTATTTTTATAAATTTTTAACATATAAGCCTTCTGAAAAATACTTGAATTATGCACATAAATTGAAGAAGACTAAAATAAGATATTTAAGGATTTAGAACATGAAATTATTCTAAAACATGAGATGACCTATCGGGACATTACATTCATGCTCCTTGTAGTTAATTTAGATGTTAATATTATGTCGTCAGCAAAAATAAGATGAGATGTTATGGGACCTTGTCTTGATAGTTTTATAGGGTGTCAATTCCTATAATCCACTTCTACGTGTATTTTACGGGATATCATCTCCATGCATAGGATGAATATATAAGGTGAGAGGGATCTCCTTGACGGATGCCTCTTGAGGGGGTGAAGAAAGGAGTGGTGCTCCATTGATTAGGATTGAGATAAATGATTGTATCATGTGTTTTGGAAAGTTAATGTGGTGGACAGTGTCATGTACAAAGCCTCGTTCCAATTTATCAAAAGTTTTCTCTATGTCTAAAGAGAAAAGATGTTTGATCACCCTTCTTTTCCTAAAATGGTGCATGATCTCTTGCACAATGATTGCATTATTAGATGCTTTATTTTTTTTAAAAAGAAATGAATTGTTCATGGATTATGAGGCTTGATAGTAGGGGTTTAATACGATTGATTATAATTTTGGTGATTAAATTGTAAAAGGTGTTACAAAAGACGATACTGAATAATAGAGGTAAGATGTTGTACTTTAGGGATAATGTATATGTGTGTCTTGTTCACCTCTGGTGGCATTTATTTGGTACTAAAGACCTTCATACAAAAGAAAGTTACTGATGAATCCACTTTGTTCCAATAATTTTGGTAGAAGTATGGGTATAGTTCATTTGGCCTAGGAGCCTTTAAGGGTTGGAAGGATTTGATGGAATTGGTTAATTTTAGTGTAGTGATGGGGGAACTCAAATTGCCAGATTCCTGATTATTGGTGGTATTGTAAGTTATTGTGTAACTAGGATGTGTGTAGTGGGTATGAATAGTACTAAGTAAGTTGTGGTAATTTTCATTTGAGGGATTTATTGCTTGTTAGTTTGTTCATAGTAAAACAAGTTTGAATTGTTGTTGAGAAAAAAATAATTAAAGTTATACTAATATGGTTAGAAATTTATAAACATTTTTACTAAAAGGCAGTAGTAACTTAGTAAGCAGTAATATGCACTAATTAATAACTAATTAACTTAAAATAAAAATATACCGTAATAATATGTTCATTGTTATAAAATATTCTATTTTAGGTGAATGTCCATATTTAGAGAGATTCTAGGGTTTACTTCTTGGTGGCTAAGTCACCACCTGCCTATAAATAAAGGGGTTCTATTCCATTGTAAACCATCCCAAAGTATCAATAAGAATACTCCTCTCTCTACTTTTCTCTGTATTGTTCTTGTTCTTGTATTATTGTTCTTGTTCTTATATTATTTCATAACACGTTATCAGCACGAGACTCTACCGTCTCAAGAATCCTCTTGAGAAAATTAAGGTATTTCCCTTTTTCTGAATTTGGTTTTAATTATGTCTGATATTATGAAAAGAAAGTTCGTTGCCCTTGAAATTTCGGGCAAGAACTATATGACATGGGTGTTGGATGCTGAAATCCACTTAGATGCTATGGGTCTTGGAGGCGCCATTAAAGACAGAGATAAAGCATCCACCCAAGACTGTGCTAAGGCCTTGATTTTCTTGCGCCATCACCTTGATGAAGGTTTGAAAATTGAATATCTCACAGTCAAAGATCCACTCATCTTGTGGAAAGGCTTAAAGGAGAGATATGACAACCTGAAGTTGGTCACTCTGCCACAAGCACGATATGATTGGGCTCATCTGAGGCTCCAAGACTTTAAGTCTGTTTCTGAATATAATTCTACAATGTTCAGAATTACTTCTAAACTGAAACTCTGTGGAGATAATATCTCTGATTATGACATGCTTGAAAAAACGTTTACAACGTTTCATGCCTCCAATATGGTACTGTAACAACAGTACTGAGAGAAAGGTTTCAAAAAGTACTCTGAACTGATTTCTCTTCTCCTTGTGGCTGAGCGAAACAATGACCTGCTCATGAGAAATCACGAAAATCGACCCACTGGGTCTACACCATTGCCTGAAGCAGATAAGGTGTATTCTCATTATGCCAAGCATGGAAAAGGCTATGGCTTTAATCATGGTCGTGGTCGTAATCGGGGTCATGGCCGTGGACGTAGACAAGGAAGAAATTTCCCTGATGTCCGTCACCCCCTAAAGAGATATAACCACCAAAAGCAGAAACAAGATTATGAGGATCCAAAGGCAAATAGTTCAGAAACTATATGTTATCGTTGCGGTGGAAAAGGGCACTGGTCAAAAGCTTGCCGTGTACCAAGACATTTGGTTGATCTTTATCAAGCATCTCTAAAGAATAAAGGCCCTGAAACAAATTTTGTCTCTGACGACAATTTTGACATCACCCACCTGGATGTGGCAGACTTCTTTGAGCAACCCGAGGGGAAAATAGACCACTTAATCGGTGATGGATCTGTGATGAAGGAAGATGGAATTGTTTGATTTTATTTTACTTATTTGTATTAGTTAGTGAATAAACTAATAGTCATTACTATCAGCTCGTATTAGTTAGTTTATGATATAATGTTAGTATTAGTTCTTTAGAATGTTTCAATATGCTAAATTTCAAAGATATTTTTATTTTCCAGTAGAGTTAATCGATTAACCTAACAGTTAGTCGATTATCTAATATTTCGCATTAAAACTGGACTTTTCCGCAAGCTAAGTTAGTCGACTATCTGATTTAGTTAGTCGACTAACCTGATGACTGTTTACTAAGTTAGTCGACTATCAACTTAGTTAGTCGACTAACTAATATTTCGCATTAAAACTGGACTTTTCCGCAAGGCAAGATAGTCGACTATCTGATTGAGTTAGTCGACTAACCTAATGACTGCTTCCCAAGATAGTCGACTATCAACTAAGTTAATCGACTAACCTCAGCAGATTTTGAAAATATTGTTTAAATGTGAAACAAACGGTTTGAATTTGTTTATTCAAATGTTCGTGTATTTCTTTTGTATGTCAAACCATGGGAAAGCAAATATGGATATCTCACAAAGCAAGCTTGGATCAACGTCCAACTGTAAAAATATTTGTTTAGTTGATTCATGTTCTACACATACGATACTCAAAGAAAAGAAATATTTCTCTCAACTAAGTATGTGTAAGGCAGATGTTACTACAATCTCTGGAAGTAGTAAATTGATTGAAGGCTCCGGAAGAGAAACTATAACTCTGCCTAGAGGAACAATGTGTATTATAGAGAATGCAATGTTCTCCTCCAAGTCTAAGAGAAACTTGTTGAGTTTTAAAGATATACACTGGAATGGCTATCATATTGAGACAATAGATGAGAATAATCTTGAATATCTCATCATTACAAAGAATGTCTCTGGCCAAAAGAGGGTTATTGAGAAATTCCCGTCTTTATCTTGTGGCCTGTATTGGACAAAAATTAGTGCAATTGAGGCACATTCAACAGTAAACCAAAAGGTTACTGATTCCAATACTTTTGTACTTTGGCATGATCGATTGGGACACCCTGGATCAATCATGATGAGACGGATTATAGAAAGCTCATATGGGCATCCGTTAAAGAATTTCAAGATTCTTCTAAATAATGAATTTTCTTGCACTTCTTGTTACAAGGCAAGTTAATTATTAGACCATCACCAACAAAGGTTGGGACTGAGTCACCTACGTTTTTGGAACGTATACAAGGGGACATTTGTGGACCTATTCACCCACCTAGTGGGTCCTTTAGATATTTTATGTCTTAGTAGACGCATCCTGTAGATGGTCTCATGTGTGCCTGTTGTCATCACGCAACCTTGCGTTTGCAAAACTAATGGCACAAATAATTCGACTACGAGCACAATTTCCTGATAATCCAATCAAGTCTATTAGACTGGATAATGCTGCTGAGTTTTCATCCCAAGCATTTAATGATTATTGCTTATCAATTGGGATAAAAGTGGAACATTCTGTAGCTCATGTTCACACTCAAAACGGTCTTGCAGAATCTTTAATTAAACGCCTGCAGTTGATTGCAAGACCATTACTCATGAAAACGAGGCTGCCCACTTCGGTATGGGGTCACGCCATTTTGCATGCAGCAATGCTAATTCGTCTCAGACCGACGAATTATCACAAATATTCCCCGTTGCAATTGGTTTTGGGTCATGAACCCAATATATCCCATTTAAGAATCTTTGGATGCGCAGTATATATGCCTATAGCACCGCCATACCGCACCAAAATGGGTCCGCAAAGAAGGTTAGGAATATATGTTGGGTTTGAATTGCCCTCCATTATTCGCTACCTCGAAACATTGACAGGGGATTTGTTCACTGCACGATTTGCAGACTGTCAATTTGATGAGACACTTTTCCCAAAATTAGGGGGAGAAGTTGGTGAAACCAAACGGGAAATTTTGTGGAAAGATGCATCATTATCTCATCTTGATCCACATACCTCTATTTGTGAAAAAGAGGTGCAAAAGATTACTCATTTGCAAAGAATAGCAAATCAAATGCCTGACGCATTTACAGACTTGAAAAGGATAACAAAATCCCACATCCCCGCAGAGAATGTTTCAATCCGTATTGATGTCCCTGTTGGACAATCATCTAGTGTCATATCCAATGAGTCGAATGCACGCCTGAAGCGTGGCATGCCATTAGGTTCCAAATATCAAAATCGTAGAAAGAGGAAAACAAATGATCAAAATGACACTACGAAAGAATCTCATGAGGAAATTCATGATTTAATAAATTCTGAGATTCATGAAGAATCCATTGAGCCCGAGACTCAAGAAAATAAGGAACTATCAATAAATCCAATCGATATTGAGGCAAATTTTAATCGAGTGGATATAGTGGTGGATTATGTCTTTGCTTTTAATGTCGCATCTAGCATTATGCAAGAAAGTGAGGATCTTGAACCTCAATCTGTTGGAGAATGTCGAAAAAGACATGATTGGCCAAAATGGCAAGAAGCAATCCAATCAGAATTGAATTCACTGGCAAAACGTAATATTTTTGGCCCTATAGTTGAAACACCTAATGGTGTTAAGCATGTTGGCTATAAATGGGTCTTTGTACGCAAGAGAAATGAGAAAAACGAGGTACAAAGATATAAGGCACGCCTTGTTGCACAAGGATTTTCTCAAAGGCCTGGTGTTGATTATGAAGAGACATATTCGCTTGTAATAGATGCCATAACTTTTCGTTATCTCATTAGTTTTGCTGTCCTTGAAAAGCTTGACATGCATTTAATGGATGTGGTTACTGCCTATCTTTATGGCTCACTGGATAATGAGATATACATGAAAATTCCCGATGGACTCAAAATGCCAAACGCTCATAATTCAAAGTCCCGGGAAATGTTTTCAATCAAATTGCAAAGATCCTTGTATGGTCTAAAGCAATCAGGACGAATGTGGTATAATCGTCTTAGTGAGTATTTATTAAAAGAAGGCTATAAATGATGCCATTTGCCCGTGTGTTTTTATAAAGAAAACAACATCGGAATTTGTTGTACTTGCCGTATATGTCGATGACATAAACCTTATTGGAACCCCCATAGAACTCCAAAAGGCAATTGATTATCCAAAGAATGAATTCGAGATGAAAGATCTCGGAAAGACAATTATGTCTTGGTTTGCAAATTGAATATTTGGCAAACAGAATTTTTGTTCATCAATCCACCTATATAGAAAAGGTACTGAAACGGTTTTACACGGATGGAGCATATCCTTTAAGTACTCCGATGGTTGTTCGATCACTTGATGTGAATAAAGATCCATTCCGACCACAAGAAAGGAATGAAGAACTACTTGGTCCTGAAGTACCATATCTTAGTGCAATTGGCGCACTAATGTATCTTGCAAATACTACAAGGCCTGACATAACCTTTTCAGTTAGTGTCTTAGCAAGGTATAGCTCGGCTCCCACAATGAGACATTGGAATGGGATCAAACATATATTGCGGTACCTAAAAGGGACTACCGATATGGGCTTATTTTATAGCAATAATTGCAGTCCTGATCTTGTTGGTTATGCTGATGCTGGATATTTATCCGACCCACACAAGACTCGATCTCAAACAGGTTATGTGTTTACCTGTGGAAGCACCGCCATATCTTAGCGATCGACTAAGCAATCAATTGTGGCTACTTCATCTAATCATGCCGAGATAATCGCTATTCATGAAGCAAGTGGGGAGTGTGCGTGGTTGAGGTCTATAATACATCATATTCAAGACAAATGTGGTTTGAAGTGTAACAAACTACCCACGACTTTGTATGAAGACAATGCAGCATGTATAGCTCAATTGAAGGGAGGATTCATAAAAGGAGATAGAACAAAGCATATTTTACCAAAGTTATTTTTCACACATGATCTTCAAACGAATGGTGATATCAATGTGCAACAGATTCGTTCAAGCGATAATATGGCTGATTTGTTCACAAAATCTCTACCAACGTCAACCTTCAAGAAGCTGGTTCACAAGATCGGAATCCGAAGACTCAAGGATATGAATTGATGCTCTTTTCAGGGGGAGTTAATGCGCGTTGCACTCTTTTTCCCTTACAAGGTTTTGTCCCAATGGGTTTTCCTTGCAAGGTTTTTAACGAGGCAATCAATAGGCGCATATTCAAACATGTGTACTCTTTTTCCTTTTCTTTAATTTTTTCCCATTGGGTTTTGTTTTAGTTAAGGTTTTAACGAGGCACATTATTGAATAGACATTCAAGGGGGAGTGTTATAAAATATTCTATTTTAGGGTAATGTCCATATTTAGAGAGATTCAAGGGTTTACTTCTTGGTGGCTAAGTCACCACCTCCCTATAAATAAAGGGGTTCTATTCCATTGTAAACCATCCCAAAGTATCAATAAGAATACTCATCTCTCTACTTTTCTCTCTATTGTTCTTGTTCTTGTATTATTGTTCTTGTTCTTATATTATTTCATAACATTCATAATAATGTTGACTACTAGGTGACATAATTTTATAACACGATAATTTTGTGACTCTTCAAATTCATATCAGACAAGTTTTGACACGCGTGAAAAACATAACGATTTAAGCATTATCTTGAAAAGGGATTAATAGCCTATTTGGCGTGCTTCTAGGATCGGCTTATTTTAAAAAATATTTTCAAAAAACAAATTTTTTTGGTGAGTGACAAATTATGTTTGGCTAATTAATTTGAAAAATATTTTTGAGCACCAATTAGTATTTAGCCATGCCTTTCGATGTTTTAAAGTGTATTCTTTTCAAAAGTGCTTTTCAAAAAAGTTTTTTGTGGAGAAACTAATTTTTTGGCTTTTCAAAAGTCACTTTTATTTTTACTCAAGCATTTTTTCCTTCTAATAGCTTGTTTGGCCAACCTTCTTTTTGGTCAGAAGTGTTTTTTTTTTGCAAAAAACACTTTTGGCCAAAATTGAGGTGTTTGGCCAAGCTTTTGAAAGGGAAAAGGTGTTTTTGAGAAGAAGCAGAAAAAAGAAGCTTCTCTCCAAAAGTACATTTTTGAGAAGCACATTTGAGAAAAATACACTTAGAAGCAGTATTTTACAGCTTGGCCAAACACTAATTATTGCTCAGAAGTGCTTTTCAATTTAATTAGCCAAACACAAACTGTTGCTCACCAAAAGTACTTTTGATAAAAATACTTTTGAAAAAAACACTTCTTAAAATAAGCTGATTTTTGTAGTTTGACCAAACGGGCTATAAAAACGTGGCCAAACATCTAAATTTTGCCTAATTTTTTTTGAAAAAAAAATATTTTCGAAAAAGTTTAGCCAGACAGGCTACAAGTAAAATAGAGTTATACCAATAATGTAAAAAAAATTGTATTATGGTAACACTCTATATACTTTATACTTAAATAAAAAAAAGAAGATAAAAAACAAAATACAAAAGGTGAGGAGTTTGGTAGGAAGTGTGTCACATGCGTTTGATACATCATTGAACGGTGTAAGCATTTTTTCTTTTTTCAAACGGTGCACCTGGAAACCCACTTCTCCAAGTAAGCCCCCCCCCCCCACCCCAAACCCCCCCAAAAAAAACACACTTCTCCCAGTCAACTGAAAGTCAATCGCCCTTTTTTGTGCTGCCGGTAAGACACTACCGGTACTTCTGCCACCACACTGCCGCCGTAATGGAAGGCGGCGACTTTGAGAATGGCACTGAGAGTCCACCAAGTGCTGCAACTTCACCGATCACTGAGCAGCTTTCTGCTCTGTCTCTCAATGGCGACATAGATTCCCCTGTTTCAGTTCAGAAACCAGAAAAAGACCCCAGAAAAATTGCTAGAAAGTAAGTTCTTTGCCCTTGTGTGTGCAAAATTGCTAAATGTGTAATTTGAAGATTGTTTGTGTACATATATTTTTGTTGTGTCATGGTTTGTGAGATTTTATAGAATGAGAATCATACACTATTAACTAAAACCTTGTGGTGATTTTAAGTGGTTTGACCAACTTAAAAATCTAGAGAAATAGGCTGCCTTACAGTTCATTTTCACAAGAGGTTGTTTCAGTAGTTTGAACCTGCGACCTTCCAGTGACATGACGGCATAGATGAATATATAATTTATAGATTATTTGTCTATATAAATAATTATTTGTGGGTACATATATAGTTGAGCTCATTAGCAGTTTATGAGAAATTTATAGAAATATATATTAATTAAAGGTTTTTCAAGTGTAATACCGTTCAAAGGCGACGTAGATGATGTTGAATACTTTGACCAACTCAAAAAGTGTAAGCTTGTTAAAGAAGAGGCACATTAATTTCCTCAATGCGGGCTTGGGTCCTTATCCTTCGGTGGATTGAACACACGGAAATTGTTTTTGATAAGAAGTGATAGTGAGATTTAAAGCATTTGTCACGTGCGTGTGCAGGTTCCGACAAGTGAATGAAGGGAAGCTTTCCGGCAAGCTTACGCTTACTCTCGGCCTCTTTGATTAGTAGGCAAGCAGGCTAAGCCACTCTTTTTTTTGTTTTGGAATCAAACACGTGAAAATTCTTGTTTATAAGGGTGTATTGACTTGAATTCTATGTTGCTCGAACTTTCCAAAATACTGACACACCCGTATCAGATCCTCCAAAAATTCAACACGTATACGACAATATTTGTGAAGAGTCCGAGCAACATAGGAGGGGAGCCTTGGTGTAGTTGGTAAAGTTACTGTTATGTGACCTCACGGGTTCAAGCTGTCTGTCCTTTTTAGTCCGAGCAACATAGCTTGAGTATAGGACCCTCGCCGTATCTCTTACTATTTTTAGATATTATTATTATTATTATTATATTTTTATTTTTTAATTTTATCTTCATATTTTTTGATCCTGGTGGTGCCCTAACCAACTTACTCGCACCTTGACTAGTCTATGGGATCATTGGTACATTCCACCAGCACATCCATTGAGTAACTCTGCTTACTAAGGTTTAGGCAGATGACAAGAAATCACCTAGTTTTTTTTTGCCTCCATTGGGATTTGAACTTGAGACCTTATGATTCTCCTCCCACTTCATTGGCCACTAAACCACTCCGTTAGGTATATTTTTTTCATTATCAAGGAAAATGTAATTTTTCGGAGAAGGAAAAAGCGCCATGCAAAAGGAAGTAAAAAATAGAGAATCTATATAAATATGTGATTATTTAGGAAAGCTGCTAATCTTCTATACAAATAGGAATCTTATTGGTGTACCAAAAACACATTTAAAAAAAGGCTATCCCTCAAACATCAAAACAAGCTTTGTTCCTTTGTGCTCTCTCTCTCCATGGTACCCAGACAAGTGCTAATAGAGCAACATCCCGCGCCCAGTGTTAGACCACCTAAATAGATCAGCCTTCACATTATTATATCTCGCACCATCTTAAAGCTCTACCACTGACGTAATGCTACATGGAAATGAAATAGGATATGATCCATGTCATCTCCTGAATCTTTGCACATGAAATACCAACTGACATGTGATTCTCCTCTTCAATTTTTCGGTTGTCAAAATCGCTCCTTTAGCTATCAAGCAATCAAAAAATCAGACATTTCTTGGAGTCCTTGGGATCCAAACTGGAAAGCGAGGGAAACCCGACTTTTGTCTAGCAAGAAACTTGCAGTACTAGCTCTTTGCGGAGATCTGACTCTAACTATTGACCACTCCCTAACTCCAACCTCCAGTAATCTTGGTTGTCTAGTAGTAAAGTCTTTTTATAGAGCATTTCAAGTAGATTTTCAATATTTGCCATCTTTTCATCTCAGAAGGTTCCTCCTTAATCTAAGATCCCAAATATAATTCCTTCATGCTGTATCCAGACTTGTTAGACTATCATCTCTATAGATGTTTGAAAAAATGATCGTCAACTTGTTGTACCTCGACTACCTGTCCCCCTAAAAGTCCTGTTTCTCTCTTACCTTAAATGAGATACAACCACTTAATCTTTGTTTTCATAATATTCCTTCAAAAGGCCGCATCCAAAAGGAACAATGTTGTTTCTGGTTATCCACCTCCTTTCTGTGGTGTCATATTTCTGTGCTACCACCTTCCAAACGCATGCTCCTATGCAGTGTTGAAGTACACATATTCTCTATGCAGATGACATGCTGTTTATGTGCAAGCCTGATGAAGACCTATTGCTGCATCTGAAAGCTATCCTTATGACCTTTGAAGCTTAGCTGGGTTACATATTTTTTGACAAAGAGCTGGGTTAACGACTATGGGGTGTTGGAAGAGTGGTGAGGATGCTAGCGTTATGTGTACAACAACGTCGAAATGTATAAGGGAGGCGACGAGGGAGGTGTTAGGGATTTTGAAGGGCTACTCTGGCCGGAACCGAGGCGGCGGGTAGTGGAATGACATGGTAGAGGGTAAAGTGGAAGCAAAGAAAACGGCATACCTTAAGTTAGTGGAGAGCACCGACGAGGAGCAGAGGAGAGCGAACATAAAAAAGTATAAGGAAGCTAGGAGGGAGGCAAAATTAGCGATCGCGGAGGCTAAGACTGCTGCGTTTGGTCAGCCGTATGAGGAAACAAGAAGTTATTTCGGCTGGCCAGAGCGAGAGTGAGAAATGCTCGTGACCTGGATCAAGTTAAGTGCGTCAAAGATGAGTAAGGTCGTGCATTGATGGAAGAGGCCTAGATTAAACAAATATGGCAATCGTACTTTCATAAATTGTTGAACAAAGAGGGGGACAGAAACGTCGTGTTAGAGGGATTGGGGCACTCCAAGAGTCACCGAGACTGTAGGTGTATTACGGTTGAGGAGGTCGTGGGAGCGATTCGTAAGATGAGTCGGAGCAAAGCGACCGGACCAGACAATATCTCAGTAGAATTTTGGAGGTACGTGGGTAGAGCAGGCTTGGAGTGGCTAACTGAGTTGTTTAATGTTATTCTGAGGACGAATAGGATGCCAAATGAGTCGAGGTGGAGTACGATGATTCCGATGTACAAGAACAAATGTGATATCCAGAATTATAACAACTATAGGGGTATCAAGTTAATGAGACATACCATGAAAGTTTGGAAGATGGTGGTGAAGGGAGGGTAAGGAGGGCGATGTCTATATCAGAGAACCAGTTCGGGTTCATGCCGGGTCGTTCTACTATGGAAGCTATCCATCTTATTAGGAGGTTGGTGGAACAGTACAGAGATAGGAAGATGCATTTGCACATGGTATTCCTTGATCTAGAGAAGGCGTATGACAATGTTCGTGGGGACGTTCGTTGGAGATGCGTGAAGGTGAAAGGTGTACCGGTAGCTTATAGGGCGATAAGAGATATGTATGATGGAGCTAAGACTCGAGTTAGGACAGTAGGAGGTGACTCGTAGCCTTCTCCGGTGGTTATGGGGTTACACCAAGGATCTGCACTCAACTCGTTCTTATTTGTCCTAGCGATGGACATATTGACACACCATATTCTAGGGGATGTGCCTTGGTGTATGCTGTTCGCTGATGATATAGTTTTGATTGATGAGACGCGAGGCGACGTTAATGAGATACCGGAGGAATGGAGGCATGCCCTTGAGTCTAAAGGTTTGAAGTTGAGTAGGACCAAGACGAAATATTTGGAGTCTAAGTTCAACGATGTATCAGGGAAGCGGATGTGGAAGTGAGACTTGACTCACAAGTCATCCGTAAGAGAGAGAGTTTCAAGTACCTTGGGTCTATTATCTAGGGAGATGGGGAGATCGACGTAGATGTCACGCACCACATTAGGGTGGGGTGGATGAAATGGAGGTTAGCGTCTGGAGTCTTGTGTGAGAAGAATGTACCACCGAAACTTAAAAGGAGTTCTACAGAGCGGTGGTTAGACCTGCCATGTTATATGAGGCTGAGTGTTGGCCAGTCAAGATTTCACATATCTAGAAGAATAAAGTAGCAAAAATGAGGATGTTGAGATGGATGTGTGGGCACACTCTGATGGATAAGATTATGAATGTGGATATTCGGGAGAGGGTGAGCATGACTCCGTGGATAACAAGATGCGGGAAGCGAGGCTTAGGTGGTTCAGGCACGTACGGAGGAAGATCCTAGATGCTCCGGTTAGGAGGTGTGAGCGCTTGGCTCTGGCAGTTACAAGAAGAGGTAGAGGGCAGCCTAAGAAGTATTGAGGAAAGGTGAATAGGCAGGATATGACGCAACTTCAAATTTTCGAGGACATGGCCTTTGATAGGAAGGTGCAGATGTCGAGCATTAGGGTTGTAGGTTAGGGGGTAGTCGATCGTTTCTCCTTGCTGGCCGGCTAGTCTAATAGTGTTTCGCCTAGGACGGCTAGCGGTTTTTGTTGTTTTTCAATATTTTTTTTGTGGTTTTTGTTGTTGTTCCCTATCACATTTCGGCCTTTCCATTTATTTGTTGTATTTTAAGATGCTGATACTATTTTTCTGATTTCTATTGTGATTACGAATCTATTGTCTCTGAGTCGAGGGTCTCCCGAAAATAGCCTCTCTATCCCTTCGGAGTAGGGATAAGGTCTGCATACATTTTACCCTACCCAGACCCCACTCGTGGGATTCTAGTGGGTTGTTGTTGTTGACCATGTTATACACAAGCCAACAGATAGTCCCACAAAGTGGGGTATGGGGAGGGTAATATGTAGACGAGCCTTACCCCTACCCGAAAGGGCAGAGAAGCTGTTTCCAATCGACCATCGGCTCAGTGAAGGAAAGGAAACACAAAAACAAAAGCAAAAACAAAAGAGCATTAGTAACTCCAGCAGAAATAGCGTACATAATTATCTAAACATAAGAACCATAAATAAAATAGCATGCAATAATATCATACAGTAACTACCATAAATAACTACCATAAGAGGGACACAATTCAAAACACAAATCATCTATGGATAGCCCTGCCAAGCCTCACCCCACCCCGGGTGAGGAGTACGAAAAACTC
Organism: Nicotiana benthamiana; assembly: GCA_034376525.1. Lineage (NCBI taxonomy): Eukaryota > Viridiplantae > Streptophyta > Magnoliopsida > Solanales > Solanaceae > Nicotiana > Nicotiana benthamiana. The sequence goes on from CM067335.1 coordinate 132,843,728, forward strand.
TAGGAGCCCCTATCCTACAACCCTGATACTAGACCTCCAGACTTTCCTATCAAGGGTCATGTCCTCGGAAACCCGCATTCTAGCCATGTCGTGCCTAATCACCTCTTCCCAATACCTCTTAGGCCTCCCTCTGCCTCGCCGAACGCCGACAATCGCCAGCCACTCACAAGTCCTCACCGGGGCATCAGGTGAGATTCCTCGGAGGGTGATTAACATTAATAAATGACATGTTGGATGAGATTCCTTCTCATATATGTCTTTATTCCATGCCTCAAAAGTGGAAAGGCAAATGGACTTGGAGAAGCAATTTCTTGTGGGGAGGATGTGAAGACAGCGGAAATCAAGTTGGGTGCAGTTTCCTGGGATAAGAGATCATCTGGAGGGTTGGACTAAAAAATTTTAGAACATCAAAACAAAAGCCTGCTGATGAAATGGCACTGGAAGTTTAATGATGACAAAAATGATTTGTGCAAGGATCTTGTTATTGTTAAGTATAGGAAGACCGAAAAGTGGTGCACTGATAGTGCAAGAGGTGCATATGTAGTTTCTATGTGGAAATATACTAGAAGGCTGTGAGATGATTCTTTGATAATGTTTAGTAAAAAGTTGGAAATAGCAAGAGAGTTAAAATGTGGGCTGAGAAGTGCTTTGGTGATACTCCTCTATGTGAGCAATTACCTGACCATATGCAATTACCCACAAGAATTGCACTATTGCTGACTGCTATTCTTCTGGTTTATTGATATTATATTGAGAAAAAATCTACCGTATCAAAAAAAAAAAAAATATTGAGAAGAGATCTCAATGATTGGGAGTTTGAGCATGTGAAGGAACTAACTTAAAATTTGAAACTGTAAGGATTGATGAACATATAGCAGATTCTTTACTCTGGAAGGGTAAAGCATTTTCTGTCAGGGCATGCTACAAAACTGTTGCCAAGAATTGGAGGAAGCCTTGTAAATTAGCCATGGAGGATAATTTGAATGACTGTTGCAGCCCCATGTTGCCTGCTTCACCTGGACTGCAAATCATGATGCCTATCTCACTCATGTAAACCTACAAAACAGGGGCTTTACTGTATGCAGTATTTTGTGCAGGAGCGGCTGAATCTGTTGATCACTTACTGTTCCATTGCAATTTCATCAAGCAGATTTGGTCTATTTTTATTTCTGGGAATAAATTGTCATGCAGAAGCAAAACACAGGCCTTAAATAGCTGGTATAATCAGACTCTAGTGATGGGAAGCAGATTCTACTGGAATGCAGTGTCTAGTTGTATTTTTCTGGAACACACCTGGTTAGAGAGAAATGTTTCTCTTGGAAAAAAGGTTTCCATTTCTCATTTAGAGTTTAGGTGTTCAAATATTCTCTATTTGTCGTGTAAGAAAGATCTTGAGCCGAAGGTCTCCGGGAACCAACCTCTTTGCCCTTCGGGGTAGGGGTAAGGTCTGCGTACATATTACCCTCCCCAGACCCACTTGTGGGATTATACTGGGTTGTTGTTGTTGTGGTGGCGGAGGTGTAAGAATATGTAACTGATTTTGCTTCACTAATTGATCTGATGTATTCCTTCAATATTTAGGAGGAAAAACTCATTCCTTCTGTACTCTCTCTTCTTGTTACTCATCACATTTTCTGATAAAAAAAGAACCTTTTTTTTTGCTAAGGTGTTGTTACAATAAAACCTTTGAACTTTCAAACAGCTGAAGTTCTTTATAGTTATCAAAAGCTTTCAGAATTTAACTACACTATTTAACTGAATAATGATGTTTAAGTAATGGCAAAAACAATGAGATAGGTGCTTTGATGATTTTATAGCAAGACTTTGGTGATTTTATTTCTTATCAGGTATCAGATGGATCTTTGTAAAAAAGCATTAGAGGAGAATGTTGTTGTATATCTGGGAACGGGCTGTGGGAAAACTCATATTGCCGTCTTGCTTATCTATGAGATGGGACAGCTGATAAGGAAACCCCAGAAGAGCATTTGTGTGTTTCTTGCTCCCACTGTGGCGTTGGTGCAACAGGTTTCCTTATTTTTGAATTTTTTGGGCTTTTGCTCAACCTTTTAAATTTTATGATATAAAAAATGAAAACTATTTTACATGAAATCAGATCGCTGAAATCATCTTCCTTGCTATTGAGGCGGTATATGAGAGCTTTAAGCATGTTTCCGCCAGCTATTTTACACAATTCCCTTTTTGTCTTTTCTCCTTTGAATTGAGTCTCTTTTTTGATAAAACAATAATTTTGTTGATTCATGGGGACACTAAAATAGAAGAGAATTTTATTCTCTTATCTCACCGGCCCAATCAAAGCCCTTCTTTTGGGTGACCACTTTGATGCCGTGGCGCTTTCTGCTGCTTCAAAGGCACCACATATCTTTCCGGCTACTTTTCTGATAGCATTGCTCCTTTTGTCCAGTGGCTGTTCCAGCTTTGTATTCATCATATTATTGAGTTTTCAACTTAGCTCTTTGCTTATCATATTTGTCCATAGAAATTTTTATTGATTTTGTGGCTAATATGTAAGCAATATTCTACGCATATATGACGAAAGAAATTTTATTAAATAATTGAAGACTAAGTGTTTCAGTCTAGACAAAATAATTAAGTATATAGAGTTTTTCGATTTTGCTGAAAATTGGTCAATGATTAGCATAAAAAGGCCTATAGTCTTACATCTCGTTGAGAACAAGAAAGTGCTCTTCAATTCAGAATGTCATTTGCTATGTTTATTTATGGTAGTTACTATATGATATTATTGCATGCTATTTTATTTATGGTTCTTATGTTTAGATAATTATTTACGCTATTTCTGCTGGGCTTACTAATGCTCTTTTGTTTTTGTTTTTGTTTTACCTTCCCTTCACTGAGCCGAGAGTCGATTGGAAGCAACCTCTCTGCCCTTTCGGGTAGGGGTAAGCCTCGTCTACCTATTACCCTCCCCAGACCCCACTTTGTGGGACTATACTGGGTAGTAGTAGTAGTAGTAGTTGTTGTTGTTGTATTTGCTATGTTTAACTTATTCTCTCTTCGTTAGAATCTTACTAGTATAACAACCCGCGTGATACGCAGAAATTTGATATTTTTTATTATATGTTTTCGTTTTTAATTATAGCTATTTTATTTTATTCTATAATAATTGTAAAACTTCAACATGAAACTACTCCTTAATTTGAATGGGTAGTTTTTTTTATTATAGCTAATTATAAAATATGTATGTCTGTGTGTGTGTGTATATATATATATATATATATATATATATATATATATATATATATATAGAGAGAGAGAGAGAGAGAGAGAGAGAGAGAGAGAGAGAGAGAGAGAGAGAGAGAGAGAGAGAGAGACTCTACTACATTAGAAAGAAATCACTCCTAAATTTAATTGCAATTTTTATTTCTTTATTTCCATTTTTTATTTTAAAATAGTTTTAAAACTCCAAATTGAAACCATACCCCAATTCGAATTGGCAATTTTTATTTCTTTATTTAGTTTTTATTTTAAAATAATTTTAAAATTCTAAATTGAAACTATTCAGCAACTTGAATCGGTAGTTTTTTTTAATTAATAGTTTCCTTTTTTATTGTAGCTAATTTATTTTTTTATATTTTAAAATAACTTTAAAACACCAAGTATAAACTACTCCCTAATTTGAACGGGTAGTTATTTTAGATGTTTAGAGAGAGACTACTATATTAGAAAAGAACTACTCTTAAATTTAAATTGGCTATTTTTATTTTTTATTTCCGTTTTTATTTTAAAATAATTTTAAAACTCCAAATTGAAAACATACCCCAATTTGAATTGGCAATTTTTAATTTCCTTATTTTCGTTTTTTATATTAAAATAATTTTAAAACTCCAAATTGAAACTATTCCCCAACTTGAATAGGTAGGTTTTATTAATATTTTCGTTTTTTTTTGATAAACAGTAACCATTTCATTTCATCAAAAAAAACTTACAAAGCATAGATGCTGACCATCTATTGTTCGTATGCTATACATAAACACTAACCTATTATCTATTTAAGAAGTAAGCAATACATACAAAGATAATACGTGTGATACAGTTTCGTGATTTATGCCATCTCATTTGACTAGGGAAAATGATCTAAGCTATGAAGAGTCGCCCTCCATTTGTGTATGAGCTCCTCTGCAATGAAGATGGACCACGATTTCCTTACACACGGTATCCCCATCAACCTGCCACCTTGGAATCTCAATTTATTCCGTTCTTTCCATATCGTAGGCACCAGAATCCCAAACAGGCATGCTGTGATTTCTGCTAAGCTATTTTTCCTCTTCGCCAGTTTACTAATCCACGCACACTCCTCCTGCCAGTCAGCAATGATACGCTTATGACCCAGCCAGTTAAGGAGGCGATTCCGGAGCTCTTTTGTTTTCGAACATTCAAAAAACAAATGCTCAAAGGTCTCCTGATCTACACCACAGAACATGTTCTTGCGGAACCACTATATTAAACTTTTGGAGTCGATCCACAGTTGCGAGTCGCTTATGTAAAGCCAGCCATAATATGAACTTGTACCTGGGATGGAGTTGAGGTTGTAATATGATTGATTTCCATTGAACTTTTCTGCATTGAGGGAGGAGTTGTCTGTAAAATTTGTTGATGCTGAACACCTCACTGTGTTGCACCTGCCTCAGCTTATCCACTAGACTTCCGGTTAATATTGCTAAACTGTTAACCAACGAAAATTTTTCTGATTACCGAGGCAACATTCCCTGGAACTATCATGTCATCCAAGCATTTGTTCTTGATATAGAAAGTATGGACCCATTTAATTCATAGGCTATCCTTCTTCATTGTTAATGCCCACAAATGCTTTACCACAGCTGCTTTGTTCCATTTAACAAGGTCCAACACGTTCAGCCCCCCTGCACTATAAGGTAAGCACATAGTGTCCCAAGCAATAAGAGCCTTTCTTGTTACTGTGGCAGCTCCGGTCCACAGATAGGATCTACATATAGCCTCTGTCATCTTCAAAATCTTTTTGGGTAGCAAGAAAATCTGGGACCAATATGCTTGAATACCAATAAAACAGATTTTATCAATTGAAGCCGACCAACATACGATAGGAGCCTTGATGACCAGCAGGTGACTTTCTGTGTAATTCTCTCCACCAATGGCCAGCATTGTGCAACAGACAGCTTCTTGGAATCCAATGGCATCCCCAAGTACTTGAATGGGAGGGTACCTGCTGGAAAGCCCAGTACCTGAAGTATCTGTTGTTTCTGCCAATCATTCACCCCAGCCAAATACACTGCACTCTTGTCCACATTTGCGTGAAGACCAGATGTCTTTGAAAATTCCAGCAGAATCTGTTTCAGTAAGTTTACTGATTGAAAATCAGCCTTACAGAATAAGAGAAGGTCGTCCGCAAAGCAAACATGTGCTACCCCCAGTTTTTTGCATTTAGGGTGAAACTTGAAGTCTTTTCTCAGCATCACTTGCAAGAGCTGTCTATGTAAGTACTCCATTGCCAGAACAAAAAGGTAAGGAGACATCGGGTGGCCTTGTCGCAGCCCTCTCTTCCCTTTGAATGGAGCAGTGAGACCCCCATTAAAGTTGAGAGAGTAAGATACAGTTGAAATGCATTCCATTATCCACCCAACAAATTTGGAAGGAAATCCCAGCCCTTGCAGCAGTTTACTCAGAAACACCCATTCAACAGAGTCATACGCCTTCTTTATGTCCACTTTTAGTACACACCTAGGAGATGCTCTTCCTAGAATAACCTTTGAATAACTCTTGTGTGAACAATATGTTATCAATGATGCTACGACCCTCAATGAAAGCAGATTGTGATCTGCCCACTAGAGTATCAATAACCTTTTTCAACCTGGCTGTAATGATTTTTGTGATGATCTTGTATACTGTTGTGCAGCACGCAATTGGCCTGTAATCTTTTACTGTGGTTGGATTCTGTACCTTTGGAATAAGAGTCAGTGCAGTGCTACTAACTCCAGCATGCAATTTCCCTGTTGCAAAGAAGTCTAACACAGCTTCACAGATATCATCCCCCACAATGTGCCACTGCCTAATGAAAAACTCCACTGGGAACCCATCGACGCCTGATGCTTTGTCATGTGGCATGTCCTTTATTGCCTGCATTATTTCCCCCCTTGTTATTGGTTGGACAAGCTCATCCTTCTGCTGTAGGGTGAGGCATTGCCCCTGCTGTATGATTTCAGTGTTAGGACATTGGACAGTGCTGTTGTTTCCCCCAGAAGAGACTTGAAACAGTCCACAAACTCTGCTTCCATCATCCTGGGATCTGTTAGTTTAATCCCCCATCAGTATATATGGAAGTGATTGTATTAAAGCTGGTCCTCATCTTTAGTTGGGCATGAATGTATTTGGTGTTAGCATACCACAGGCTATCCATTGAGCTCTGGATTTCTGATGCAGTATCTGCTCCTCAATATTGCTCCACCTCTCCACCTCCATAAGCAGCAACTTCTCCTGGTCAATTAACCATTTGTCCAAGCAATTTGATTGCAGTTGGACTTGAATGGTTTCTAGTTTCTGCCTTGCCTCATTTAGATGTATTCTGTACTTAACCATATGTGAATTCAGCTACTTTAAATCCAGTTTTAGGGACTTCAGTTTACTCCATATTCTGTGCATTGGCCCTCCCTGTTGGGCTGTATTCCAAGAACCTTTCACAATGTCCGAGAAGTCAGCATGGTTCATAACAGAAGCATAAAGTTTGAAAGGTTTTGGGTGATTGTTCCTTCTCTGCTGCACACTGTTACATTGCATTAAGATAGGGGAGTGATCAGACACTCCCGGGTTCAATACATCTGCTTCAATGTGGCTATACTCCTGCATCCATTGAACATTTCCAAAGGCCCAATCAATTCGACTATAGACTCTTGTTTCAGACTTCTGCTTATTACACCAGGTGTAGAAACAACCCATGGTCTTCAGTTGCGAAAGTTGAAGGATATTGAGGGTATCCTGGAACCCCTGTATCTCGTGTTGTACAACTGGAGCTCCAATTCTGTCCTCCGAGTGAAGTACATTATTGAAGTCACCACTTATAAGCCAGCAACCCTGAATATTAGCCCCCAGTGCCACCAGTTTTGCCCACAGTTGCTGCCTCTTACATAAATCATTATTGGCATATACCACAGTTAGCATTGTTCTGAAAGTAGTACCCCTCGCTTTAACCTCACAATGGATAAATTGCTTGTCTACCATCAGGACCTGTAACTCCACATTTGCCTTCCATAATATCCATATTCTACCATTAGCATGCTCACTGTAATTGCCAGTATGCCTCCATTCATTGCCTAGCTTTGTTACAATCTGATTTACCCTAGCTGCCTTTACTTTTGTTTCTACGCAACCAATACAATCTACCTTATGTTTATTTAGAAAGAGTCTCAACTCCTTCTGTTTATGGGCCTTATTGAGGCCCCTTATGTTCCATGTGCAGATAATCATGTTTGGGTAAAGCTGGAAGGGCCAGCGTCCCCTGGATCAACACCTCTCTGCAGTAAAGAGAAACTGTTGGTTGTATTCACTGGAGCATCAACAAATTGTTGTACAGTCTTGCCTTTTAACGATCCTCTGCTGCTTACCCTGTTATCAGCATGTTCCTTTTGTTTTCCAGCCTCCTCTGATTCTACCGTTGTTATCATTGCACTTTACTTCCTTGTTTTAGGTACCCACTGCCATATATCAGTCTGTGCTTTCTGTTTAGGCACAGCAGCCTTGTGTCGGACCTTTGCTTCCTGCTCATTTCCTTGCCACTTCTTATACCAGCAGTCCTTAGTACAATGACCAAACCTAACACAGTCTCTACAGAATTTGGGCCTCCATTCATAGTCAATCTCTTGTACAAGAACCCCCCTCTTGGTATGCAATTCCAGTGTCTCTGGCAGAGGTTGGGAAATATCTGTTTCCACCAACACTCTAGCAAAGGAAATCCTCTCTTGTTCAGCCGTGATCTTATCAGTATACATAGGCTTACCCACTACACTTGCCAGCTTCAAAAGAGCTTCACTGGACCAGTATCCTAGAGGTAGCCCAGGGAATGTGACCCATAAGGGTACTACACTCACATTTCCTGGTTCATATTTAAAGTCCATACTCCATTGTTTCAGCACCAGTGGTTTATTGTGGAAAGTGTAGGGGCCAGCTTGGAGAACTCGATCTCTTTCTTCATCAGTATCAAATCTAAAGATAAAATACCCTTCGTCATGATGTAGAATTTGAGGTTTCGGAACAAAATCCCAGACTGTTGTAATGAAATTCTCCATAGCGCGCTCATACGGATCCTCTCCTAGTACAAACCCTATCAAGGCAATTTCCCAGTAGGACTCCTGTTCTCTAGTATCATCTTCATCAATTTGTACCACAAACGTACCCTCTCGCATTGCAGGTGGTACATAGCTAAGTGATTTCCCTTTTTGAGGGCTTCTGTTCTGATGCATGGTGCCTTTACTGCCATTTTCGGTCACAGGAACTCCTTCTGTTGGTTCATTCTGAGTTAACTTTGTTTGCGCAGTGAACTGAAGTCGACGATGAACTGATTCGACCCGTTCCTGTTCTTGCAAAATTCCATCGCCTTCAACAATTTCCTCTCTGATAGGTTGGAACTTCAACGGTAAAGCTGCCAAAAGTTACTGGTACCCTCTGTTGGACACCAATTTCCGGTGTTATCTCCGTCCTGGTTCCACCATTTCCGCTAGGGTTCTGAAACACTGTCGGTGCCGATCCCATTCCCGGTAGCCATTGAGGATGTTTAGTCACAGCTGGTGTTACCTCCTTCGCCATCTCCGGTGTAACCTGGTTCACCGGATTTCTCTTTCTTCCCCTCGCCGTTGCTGGAGGCATAGGTTAGCGCCCTGCTAACATGCGCCGAGAGCTCTTTCTAATTGAGTATTCTTATTGTTCATATATTCGTTTTTTTTAGTTTAGCTAATTTAATTTTTTATTATTTTTTATTTTTTTAATTTTAAAATAACTTTAAAACACCAACTATAAACTACTCCCCAATTTGAATGGGTAGTTATTTTTTTTATATTTTTGTTTTTAATATATCTAATTATAATATATTTATATTTATTAATTCAAAAAGAGTAACTAATTAATTCAAAATTTTAAAAAGTTTTTTAGTTAAAAAGGTAGTTTATTTTGTCTTAACAATGCCACTTGACTTTTTGTGATTATGCCACTTGTCTTATTAATATGCTTTTGCCTCTCCTTTTATTATATATAGATATAGATATAAATATAGATTTGAAATGCTAGTTTCTAACTTTTAATTTTTTTATTGTAAAATAATTTTAAAACTCTAATTCAATTAGTGTAACCAATTAATTCAAAACTCAAAATTCAAACAAATTGGTTAGAAAAGTAGTTTATTTTTTCTTAACAAAGCCACTTGTGGTTAAGACACTTGTCTTAATGTAGTGGTTTTGCTTCTCCTATTCGATATAGATAGATTAGTGTAACCAATTAATTCAAAATTCAAAATTCAAAACAAATTGGTTAGAAAAGTAGTTTATTTTGTCTTAACAAAGCCACTTGGCATTTTGTGGTTAAGACACTTGTCTTAATGTAGTGGTTTTGCTTCTCCTATTCTATATAGATAGATTAGTGTAACCAATTAATTCAAAATTCAAAACTAAAAAAAAATTGGTTAGAATAGTTTATTTTGTATTTACGAAGCCACTTGTCATTTTGTGGTGAAGACACTTGTCTTAATGTAGTGCTTTTGCTTCTCATATTCTATATATATAGATATAGATTTGAAATGCTAGTTTTTTAATTTTTTTTATTGTAAAATAATTTTAAACTCCAACTTGAAACTACTCTTCAATTTGAATGAGTAGAATATTTTTTTGTATTTTCATTTTTTATAAATAATTATAAGATATCTATATTTATTAATTCAATTAGTGTAACCAATTAATTCAAAATTCAAAACAAATTGGTTAGAAAAGTAGTTTATTTTGTCTTAAAAAAGCAACTTGGTATTTTGTGGTTAAGACACTTGTCTTAATGTAGTGATTTTGTTTTTGAAATGCTAGAAAGTTTTTTATTTTCTTTATTCTCATTTTTTTATTTTAAAATAATTTTTAAAAATCCAATTTGAAACTACTTCCAAATTTGAATTGGTAATTCATTATTTTTTATTTTAAAAATAAGTTGTAAAACTCCTATTTGAAACTACTCCCAATTTTTAATTGGTAATTCATTATTTTTTAAATTTTGTTTTAAAATTATTTTAAAACTCCAACTTGAAACTATTTTTCAATCTGGATGGTTAGTTTTTCTTCTCTTTTTTCATTTTTTATAGCTCATTTTTTCCTTTTATTTTAAAATAATTTTAAAAAAGTTCAACTTGAAACTACTTTGACCCAATTTGAATGGGTAAATATTGTTTTGTGTTTTCATTTTTATAGATAATTATAAGATATCTATATTTATCAATTCAATTAGTGTAACCAATAAATTCAAAGTTCAAAATTCAAAAAAAATTAGTTAGAAAAGTAGTTTATTTTGTATTTACAAAGCCACTTGGCATTTTGTGGTTAAGACACTTGTCTTAATGTAGTGCTTTTGCTTCTCCTATTCTATATATATAGAATAGATATAGATATAGATTTGAAATGCTAGTTTTAAACTTTTAGTTTTTTTTATTGTAAAATAATTTTAAAACTCCAACTTAAAACTACTCTCCAATTTGATTGAGTAGAATATTTTTTTGTATGTTCGTTTTTTATAAATAATTATATGATATCTATATTTATTAATTCAATTAGTGTAACCAATTAAATCAAAATTCAAAAGAAATTGATTAGAAAAGTAATTTATTTTATCTTAACAAAGCCACTTGGCATTTTGTGGTTAAGACACTTGTCTTAATGTAGTGGTTTTCTATATAGATAGATTTGAAATGCTAGAAAGTTTTTTAGTTTCTTTAGTTTCTTTTTTTTTTGTTTTAAAATAATTTTTAAAATCCAATTTGAAACTACTTCCAAATTCGAATCGGTAATTCATTATTTTTTATTTTAAAATAATTTGTAAAACTCCAATTTGAAACTACTCCCAATTTTGAATTGGTAATTCATTATTTTTTAAATTTTATTTCAAAATTATTTTAAAACTCCAACTTGAAACTATTTCTCAATCTGGATGCTTAGTTTTTCTTCTCTTTTTTCTTTTTTTATAGCTATTTCTTTTCCTTTTATTTTAAAATAATTTTAAATAAGTTCAACTTGAAACTACTCTCACCCAATTTGAATGGGTAAAATATTGTTTTGTGTTTTCATTTTTTATAGATAATAATAAGATATCTATATTTATTAATTCAATTAGTGTAACCAATAAATTCAAAATTCAAAATTCAAAAAAATTTAGTTAGAAACGTAGTTTATTTTGTATTTACAAAGGCACTTGGCATTTTTTGGTTAAGACACTTGTCTTAATGTAGTGCTTTTGCTTCTCCTATTCTATATATATAGAATAGATATAGATATAGATTTGAAATGCTAGTTTTTAACTTTTAGTTTTTTTATTGTAAAATAATTTTAAAACTCCAAGTTAAAACTACTCTCCAATTTGAATGAGTAGAATATTCTTTTGTATTTCGTTTTTTATAAAGAACTATATGATATCTATATTTATTAATTCAATTAGTGTAACCAATTAATTCAAAATTCAAAATTCTAAACAAATTGGTTAGAAAAGTAGTTTATTTCGACTTAATAAAGCCACTTGGCATTTTGTGGTTAAGACACTTGTCTTAATGTAGTGGTTTTGCTTCTTCTATGCTATATAGATAGATTTGAAATGCTAGAAAGTTTTTTATTTTCTTTATTTTCGTTTTTTTATTTTAAAATAATTTTTAAAAATCCAGTTTGAAACTACTTCCAAATTCGAATCGGTAATTCATTATTTTTTATTTTAAAATAATTTGTAAAACTCCAATTTGAAACTACTCCCAATTTTTAATTGGTAATTCATTGTTTTTTAAATTGTATTTTAAAACTATTTTAAAACTCCAACTTGAAACTATTTCTCAATCTGGATGGTTAGTTTTTCTTCTCTTTTTTCATTTTTTATAGCTATTTTTTTCCTTTTATTTTAAAATAATTTTAAAAAAGTTCAACTTGAAACTACTCTCACCCAATTTGAATGGGTAAAATATTGTTTTGTGTTTTCATTTTTTATAAATAATTATAAGATATCTATATTTATTAATTCAATTAGTGTAACCAATCAAAATTCAAAATTCAAAAAAAAATTAGTTAGAAAAGTTGTTTATTTTGTATTTACAAAGCCACTTGGCATTTTGTGGTTAGGACACTTGTCTTAATGTAGTGCTTTTGCTTCTCCTATTATATATATATAGATATAGATATAGATTTGAAATGTTAGTTTTTTAACTTTTAGTTTTTCTTTATTGTAAAATAATTTTAATACTCCAAGACAAGAGGAGTTGCTCTGACGGTAAGCAACCCCCACTTCCAACCGAGAGGTTGTGAGTTCGAGTCTCCCCAAGAGCAAGGTGGGAAGTTCTTGGAGTGAAGGATGCCGGGTTTCTATTTGGAAACAGCCTCTCTACCCAAGGGTAGGGGTAAGGTCTGCGTACACACTACCCTCTCCAGACCCTACTAAGTGAGATTATACTGGGTTGTTGTAATTTTAAAACTCCAACTTTAAACTACTCTCCAATTTGAATGAGTAGAATATTTTTTTGTATTTTCGTTTTTTATAAATAATTATATGATATGTATTATTATTAATTCAATTAGTGTAACCAACTAATTCAAAATTCAAAATTCAAAACAAATTGTTTAGAAAAGTAGTTTATTTTGTCTTAACAAAGCCACTTGGCATTTTGTGGTTAAGACACTTGTCTTAATGTAGTGGTTTTGCTTCTCCTATTCTATATAGATAGATTACTCCAATTAAACTCTTTCTGTTTTCTGGGTGTACTCTTACAACTTGGGGCAGGGTGGGGAATTAAAAAGTTTGTCTGAAACATGATAAAGCATGGGCATAAAAGTTATTTTCTTTTTCATGTGCTTTTGAAATTGGAAAAGCAAGCGAAGGTCATAGAAGACTCTATTGACTTCAAAGTTGGGACATACTGCGGGAAATCCAAGCATTTGAAGAGCCACGAAGACTGGGAAAAAGAAATGGAACAGTATGAGGTAAGTCTGCATGACCTTTTTTTGTTGGTGATGGACATCATCTCCTGAATGTTATTTGTTTGAGACAGAACCATGGGCATTCCTGGTATGCGAACTTCCGATTACGAATTTTAGTACAAATCTTCTTTGAAACTTGAATAACTGGTGTTAGGGGTAAAAAAAACTTGAATCACCGATTCCAACTAAATTAATGTATTCTTACCTTGTCCAATTACAATTGAAATCTTATATAATTTCTGAGCCTTTTTGAAGATAGTGGATGATGCTTATGTGCTTGAGAAAGGGAGATTCTGAGAAGAGCGACAAGTATGGGTTGGAACTCCTGTGTTACATGAGTTATTTTCAGGGTATCACGGATACTCTGAAAGAAGTAGAAAGTCTCTACACATTTTGGATTTTTTTGTTTTGTTTACAGCACTTAGCTTAGTGTCATTGTGCATCTATACATGACATAGATGGGATGATGGAGTTTGTTGGATCCTTTCACTTTTGGGTAGGGACCTACAGTTTTTTGTTCTCTCTTTCGTAAATGTTTACGTCAACACTTGCTTGTTTTGTTTTATTCATTTAAATTATCCTTTATAATCACTAAGAATAAAAACAGGAATCAACATGGTTTCTGTTAACTATATGTAGTAGATTGACTGAACCATGTTAGTGATGGCTGACTGTTATACTGTAACGTTTTTTTTTGTTGACACTATGTGAATGTTTTGACCGACAAATTTGCTCTTTGTTTGTTCAGGTCCTTGTTATGACCCCTCAAATATTATTACATAATCTTTCCCACTGCTATATCAGGATTGAATTTATTGCTCTTCTGATCTTTGATGAGTGCCACTATGCACAAGTTGAGAGTGATCATCCTTATGCTGAGATTATGAAGGTAATTAGCTGAGCTGGTGTTATACGCTGCATGCTTTGTTTTGTATGTAGTAGCCTTCTTATTCATGTATATTATTTTTAACAGATATTTTACAAACCTGATGTAGTAAAACTGCCCCGTATATTTGGCATGACTGCATCTCCAATATCAGGAAAAGGTAATATATTGTGCTGTAATCTTCAGGCGTATTATTGCTTTTTTTATGGATTCACCCAGTAACAATATTTTGTAACTTTCTCCAACTAGCTGGATCCAATCAGATAGCTCATCAGTAATTTCATGTACCTTCGTGTTTTAAACTTGACAATTTTTTTTATAATGTAAATAAATTTTTTAATCTGGGGAAAATTGACAAATAGTACTTCACAGTGCTTGTAAGATGCTAAGGGATTGTCATGGAATGTAAGTGTTATGAGATTCAACACAGTAATTTTCGGCAGAATGATATAAAGTCACATGGGATTGACATGGAACTCGCACTTGAGGTTACTTGATAATTTTTGGCAAAATCATCTTAAGTATAGATGTCATCCAGAAATCACCATCTGTCCCAGATTTGTGTCTGTTTCTTGGGTTTCCAGGGGTCAATTGTCTCTGGACCACTTCTTACCTGTTACAAACGAAAAAGTTTTTCCATCTTGTGAGATCTGCAAGTCTTTAACTATTATTTCGAAATGATGAATTTATCCCCATCTCCTATCCATGTAAAATTGGTCAGCCTGACTGAAAACTGACTGGGGAAGCAGAGGAATTGTCGTTATGATATTTTCTGTCTGTTAATGATCAAATATCATTGGCTGTCTAATATAGCCATGTATGACTGGGAAAATGTCCGTGTACTCTTTTTACCTCCTTTTTCTAAAAGTGTCTCTCATCTGCATATGTGTAATTTTACCTCCTTACAACAACAACAACAACAACCCAGTATAATCCCACTTAGTGGGCTCTGGGGAGGGTAGTGTGTACGCAGACCTTACCCCTACCCTGGGGTAGAGAGGCTGTTTCCAAATAGACCCCCGGCATCCTTCCCTCCAAGAACTTCCCGCCTTGCTCTTGGGGAGACTCGAACTCACAACCTCTCGGTTGGAAGTGGGGTTGCTTACCATCAGAGCAACCCCTCTTGTCTAGAATGAGTTTATACATGTCTTAATATTTTGGGTTTGAAGCTCAACTTCTTTTGCATAAACCATAGACAAGCTAACAAGAAATGGGAGTCGACGAACCATGTATTATAACAGCAAAAATTTACATATGGCAAGACTAAGAGATCTTACCCAGCAACAAGGTTTTGCTCTGCAGCAGCTTTTGTATTGTTGATAGCTTTCCTGCCCGTGATGATCTCCAGAAGAACAACTCCAAAGCTGTAGATATCTGATTTGAAGGTCAGTTGGCCAGTCATCGCATAATCCGGTGCACAGTTTCCATATGTGCCCATCACTCTGGTAGAGACATGGGTCTTGTCTCCAAGGGGACCCACTTTAGCCAATCCAAAATCAGATAACTTTGGGTGGTACCCCTCCCCAAGCAGAATATTTGAGCCTTTCAAGTCACGATAAATAACAGGCGGTTTCATTTTGTCGTGCAAATATTCCAGTCCCCTTGCAGCACCTGCAGCTATCTTCATTCTTGTGTTCCAATCAAGCCGTTTTTTATCTGGCAAAGGGTCATGTAAATGGTCTTCTAATGAACCAAGAGGCATGTACTCATAGACCAGCACCCTCTGATCTCCCTCGACACAATAACCGATTAATTTGACAAGATTAGGGTGCTCAGCCATACTTAATGTGAGTACTTCCACAATGACAATATGTGCATCTTTGTTACATAGTTGATTCTTAAAATCATGACCTCTATGAATTCTAGTTAGAAATGGATCAACAGAAGTTACAGGAGTATTATCAGAAAATAAATCTGAAAATGCCTTCAAGTTTTCTGATTTTTTGGCTTACAAAAAAAACTCATCTGAACAGCCGCTCTGCCTTTCTGAAGGTAGGGGTAAGGTCTGTGTACATACTACCCTTCCCACACCCCACTTGTGGGATTACACTGGGTATGTTGTTGTTGTTGGATTAAAAAAACTCATCTGATCTCTGGGGTCTGTGCCTTTGTGGAAAGAAATCTGCTTGCCATGACATACATTGGTCAATATGCTGTGACGGATTGATAGTTCTTGCTATCTGATCTTTGCTTTCAATACTAATCATTCTGCCCGGCGAAACTGATGTATCTTTCCTTTAAGCTGCATTTGTTTTTGGATGCTCCTCAACTCTCAGATATTATGTTGTCTTCTTACTATTGCAGGTGCTACTGTTGAAGGCCTTGAGACCTTACTTCGCTCTAAGGTGCTGCTATTGTACACACAAGCTTTTTTTCCATCATCAATAAATTATTTTTCTTTTGAAAAACAAGAAAAAGAAAAATAAGAAAAAGAAAAAGGATGATCATAAAAGATTACAGTTTCCACACATCATTATTATGGGAACAATAAAGTCCAAAATCAGTTAATTGTGAAGGATGGGTTTCTGTCATAGGTTTATTAGTTCTTGGAGTTGTTAAGAACTGTCATAAGATTGCGCCTCCAATTTCCAAGCTATTATTTTGTATCCTTGGTTTCTTGCTGTGGGTGTTTCATTGTTATGTAACAAATGACTGGCTTGGCGGTATTTTACCTGCTGGGCTGAGCTAGGCTGCTAACCTTGGTTCATACCCATACTGTTGTAGAAGCGTGAGGTAGAGGGAAATAGGAACATTAACATTTCTATATTTAATTTCTGTCTATGTATGATCACAGGTGTATTCTGTTGAAGACAAGGATGAACTGGAACAGTTTGTTGCATCACCTAAGGTGAATGTGTACTACTATGGTCCTGGCACCGGGTGTCTTACTAAAGCTTACTCTCAGAAGCTTGAAGAGATAAAACACCAGGTATTATCTGGTCAGTAATTGATGGCTATTTTCTAATTAGTCTTTGACTAAATACTTTCTGGTGTTTTCATGATTTGACAGTGTGTGATGGTGCTTCACAAGAAAGCAGTTGATCATAGCACTCTCAGGAACACAAAAAAGATGCTCAAGAGACTGCATGGACATCTAATTTTTTCTCTGGAAAACCTAGGTGTCTTTGGGGCATTACAGGTTGTTAGAAGTCTAACTGTATTAGAAGTCTAGTCTAAACTGTATTAGGAGTAGGCTAGGTTATGTGTATTATATATAGGGCTCATTGTATCATGTTTACATATCAATTATATATTCTTCTCCCGTGCCTTCTCACATGGTATCAGAGCTTTGGTGAGAATAGTATAGCTGTGCATCATTCCAGCTACTTCCGGGAAGAAGACCTCGTCGCCGTGCAATTTTCCGGCGACTAAACAATCTGTCAGTATACCTAAACTACCTTTTCTGGTGGTGTTGTGCAAAATCCGAGACCACCACGAGGTTCGGCTCACAATTACGACCAAACCCCAGAAATTTCTCCGGCAGCATCCCCGTCACGCGCTCCCACGCGCCACCACAGCTGTCGGCGCGTCAGACCACGCGCCGGCGCGTGGGGCTGTTTCCGGCCATTTTTTGGCTTCGCTCCTTCAGAACAGATTGCTCGGAATAAAATTCCGACCCTACCCATCCACTTTTTGTTCGATTCCGACAACTTTGATTTCTTCCGGCGACCTACAGTGATTTTTCCGGCAGCTACAGTACTTTCCGGCCAAAATTTCTTCAGGACAGTTTGCTCCTACTTGAACTCCGAGCCTATCCATATTTTTACTTTTCAATTCCGACAACTTTGAATTTTTCCGGCAGCTACAGTGCTTTTCCGGCAGCTACAGTGCTTTTTCCGGCAGCTACAATGTTCCTGTTTTCCGGCAGCACCAGTTTTCAGTCCTCTGTTCAGTTTCAGCGAGTTTTCAGTTGATAATCCAACGATGTCTTTGGGACTAGATGCTTTCGGGCCTAAAAACCAGGGTTCTGGCAGTTCCGGTATTATGATTACCTCAGAAACTTTAATGGGAGGTTCAAACTACCTAGCTTGGGCTTCG
Source organism: Nicotiana benthamiana (assembly GCA_034376525.1). Lineage (NCBI taxonomy): Eukaryota > Viridiplantae > Streptophyta > Magnoliopsida > Solanales > Solanaceae > Nicotiana > Nicotiana benthamiana. The sequence continues at coordinate 132,861,848 of CM067335.1, forward strand.
TCTGTCGAGTTGTGGTGTAAAGGCCAAGGTGTTCAGGATCATCTAACCAAAGAGTCTAGTGACGGAGATGAAAAAGCCAAAGCACATTGGGAGAAGATTGATGCTCAGTTATGCAGTATGTTGTGGCGATCTATTGATTCCAAGTTGATGCCCTTGTTTCGTCCATCCCAAAAATGTTATTTGGTTTGGGAAAAGGCTCGTACTTTATACACTAATGACATATCTCGTTTCTATGATGTGATATCGCGGATGACAAATTTAAAGAAACAGGAATTGGATATGTCTACTTACTTGGGTCAAGTGCAGGCAGTTATGGAGGAATTTGAGACGTTGATGCCAGTTTCTGCTAGCGTTGCAAAGCAGCAAGAGCAACGACAAAAGCTGTTTCTAGTTCTTACTCTTGCTGGGCTTCCTAATGATCTTGACTCAGTACGCGATCAGATTTTGGCTAGTCCGACTGTCCCCACAGTTGATGAATTATTTTCTCGCTTACTTCGCCTTGCTGCAGCACCAAGTCACCCAGTGAGCTCATCACAGACACTTGATTCATCTATCCTCGTCTCCCAATCCGTGGACAATCGGGCTTCTCATACTATGGAGTATAGACGAGGAGGAGGTCGTTTTGGAAGATCTAGACCCAAGTGTTCTTATTGTTATAAACTTGGTCACGCTCGTGATGTGTGCCATTCTTTACATGGTCGACCAACAAAAAATGCTTATGTTGCTCAGACCGAGCCTACAGGTAACCAGGGATTTTCTGTATCTGAAAGGGAGTATAATGAGTTCCTTAAATATCGAGCAAGTAAGCAGACGTCTCCACAAGTAGCCACTATTGCTCAGCCTGATACTTCTGTTGCTGGTAATTCTTTTGCTTGTGTTTCCCAGTCTAGTCCTCTTGAACAATGGGTGGTGGACTCAGCTGCTTCTGATCATATCTCTGGTAATGAATCCCTTTTGTCAGATATTACGTATTCATAGTTTCTTCCCAATGTTACTTTAGCTAATGGGTCTCAAACTAAAGCAAAAGGAGTTGGACAAGCAACTCCTCTACCCTCTGTCACTCTAGATTCCGTCCTTTATGTCCCTGGCTGTCCTTTTAATCTTGCATCTGTGAGTCGTTTGACTCGTGCCCTCCATTGTGGAATATACTTTATTGATGACTCTTTTATTATGCAGGACCGCAGTACGGGACAGACGATTGGAACAGGACTTGAATCAGACGGACTCTACTACCTTAACTCCCTAACATCCTCTAAGGCCTGTCTAGCTGCAGATCCTCCAGACCTACTTCACAGTCGTTTAGGACATCCTAGCTTGTCCAAACTTCAGAAGATGGTGCCTCGTTTGTCCAGTTTATCCACATTAGAGTGTGAGTCATGTCAGCTCGGGAAACATACCCGCGCCTCCTTTCCTCGTAGTATTGAGAGTCGTGCAGAGTCTGTTTTTTCTTTAGTTCATTCGGATATATGGGGTCCTAGTAGAGTATGTTCAACCTTAGGATTTCGTTATTTTGTTAGTTTCATTGATGATCATTCAAGATGTACTTGGATTTTCTTAATGAAAGATCGTTCTGAGTTGTTTTCTATATTCCAAAATTTTTGTGCTGAAATTAATAATCAATTTGGTGTTTCTATTCGCACCCTTCGCAGTGATAACGCCTTAAAATATTTGTCCTCTCAATTTCAGCAATTTATGTCCTCTCATGGAATTATTCATCAGACCTCTTGTCCTTATACCCCTCAGCAAAATGGGGTTGCAGAAAGAAAGAATAGACACATTATTGAGACTGCTCGCACACTTCTCATTGCATCTCATGTTCTGCTGCGTTTTTGGGGCGATGCAGTTCTCACATCTTGTTATTTGGTTAATCGGATGCCTTCATCTCCCATCCAAAATCAGATTCCGCATGAGGTATTGTTTCCTCAGTCACCCTTATACTCTGTCCCCCCTCGTGTGTTTGGGAGCACTTGTTTCGTTCATAACTTAGCTCCTGGGAAAGATAAGTTAGCTCCTCGTGCTCTCAAGTGTGTCTTCCTTGGTTATTCTCGTGTTCAAAAGGGCTATCGTTGTTATTCACCTGATATTCGTAGGTACCTTATGTCAGCCGATGTCACATTTTTTGAGTCTAAGCCTTTCTTTACCTCTTCTGACCATTCTGACCATCTGGCTATATCTGAAGTTTTACCTATACCGGCCTTTAGGGAGTCTATATCTCCTCCTTCACCTTCCGCTACAGAAGTCTTACCCATTCCAAACGTTGGACCACCTACTGTGGCTCCTCCTAGACTCCATGCACAAGACACTCCACTCTTGACATATCATCGCCGTCCTCGCCCAGCATCCGGCCCGGCTGATTCACTTCCTGCACCTGACCCTGCTCCTACTGCGGACTTGTCTCTTCCGATTGCACTTCGGAAAGGTATACAGACCACCCTTAATCCTAATCCCCACTATATTGGTTTAAGTTACCATCGTTTGTCATCACCCTATTATGTTTTTCTATCTTCTTTGTCCTCTGTTGCCATCCCTAAGTCTACAGGTGAAGCATTGTCTCATCCAGGGTGGCGACAGGCTATGACTGACGAGATGTCTGCATTACATGCGAGTGGTACTTGGGAGCTCGTCCCTCTTCCTTCGGATAAATCTACTGTTGGTTGTCGTTGGGTGTATGCAGTCAAGGTTGGTTCAGATGGTAAGGTTGATCGTCTTAAGGCTCGTCTTGTGGCCAAGGGGTATACTCAGATATTTGGGCTTGATTACAGTGATACCTTCTCTCCCGTGGCTAAGATAGCATCAGTCCGCCTTTTTCTCTCTATGGCTGCTGTTCGCCATTGGCCCCTGTATCAGCTGGACATTAAAAATGCCTTTTTACACGGTGACCTTGAGGATGAAGTTTATATGGAGCAACCACCTGGGTTTGTTGCTCAGGGGGAGTCTCGTGGCCTTGTATGTCGCTTGCGCCGGTCACTTTATGGTCTAAAGCAGTCTCCTCGAGCCTGGTTTGGTAAGTTTAGCACTGTTATCCAGGAACTTTGGCATGACTCGGAGTGAAGCTGATCACTCTGTATTCTATCGGCATTCTGATTCACGTCTCTGTATTTATCTAGTGGTCTATGTTGACGACATCGTTATTACTGGCAATGACCAGGATGGTATTACTAAATTGAAGCAACATCTCTTTCAACACTTTTAGACTAAGGATCTGGGCACACTAAAGTATTTTCTGGGTATTGAGGTCGCACAGTCTAGCTCAGGTATTGTGATCTCACAACGGAAGTATCCCTTAGATATTCTTGAGGAGACAGGAATGACAGGTTGTAAACCTGTTGAAACTCCAATGGATCCGAATTCTAAACTTCTTCCAGGACAGGGGGAGCTTTTTAACGATCCTGAAAGATATAGGCGGTTAGTTGGTAAACTAAATTATCTTACAGTGACAAGACCTGACATTTCCTTTCCTGTGAGTGTTGTGAGCCAGTTTATGGGTTCGCCATGTGATAGTCATTGGGATGCAGTTGTTCGCATTCTTCGGTATATAAAATCAACTCCAGGTAAAGGTTTATTGTTTGAGGATCGAGGCCATGAGCAGATTGTTGGATACTCCGATGCTGATTAGGCAGGATCGCCTTCTGACAGACGTTCTACTTTTGGATATTGTGTCTTAGTATGAGGAAATTTGGTATCTTGGAAAAGCAAGAAACAGAATGTGGTTGCTCGATCTAGTGCAGAAGCAGAATATCGAGCAATGACTATGGCGACATGTGAGCTAGTTTGGGTCAAACAGTTGCTCAAAGAGCTGAAATTTGGTGATGTTAGTCGGATGGGACTTGTGTGTGATAATCAAGCAGCTCTTCATATTGCGTCAAATCCAGTGTTCCATGAGAGAACTAAGCACGTTGAGATTGACTGTCACTTTATCAGAGAAAAGATACTCTCGGGAGATATTGCTACAAAGTTTGTAAAGTCAAATGATCTGCTTGCAGACATTTTCACCAAGTCCCTCACTGGTCCTCGTATTAACTACATATGTAACAAGCTCGGTACATATGATTTATATGCACCAGCTTGAGGGGGAGTGTTAGAAGTTTAACTGTATTAGAAGTCTAGTCTAAACTGTATTAGGAGTAGGCTAGGTTATGTGTATTATATATAGGGCTCATTGTATCATGTTTACATATCAATTATATATATTCTTCTCCCGTGCCTTCTCACACAGGTTTTGTTGCGCTTCTTCTTGTTTGTCCCCTAATCCGTTCTCACAAGCCCTGATCTTTCATTACTCTTAGGTTATCGGATATTTTATTGCTCACATTTAATATTTTACTTGTGTTCCCAATTATATTAGAAACAATTAGCAGGGGAAGACCTGCCCCTCCTTGCCACCACCTCCAACAAGCAAACATTATAAATAGTCTTTTTACTTAAGTATCATTTAGAATTTCATTAAAAAAGAGAAACTTGCGTACCATATGGAACCCATAGTTTAGGCTCAAGACCCGACCAGACTCCTAGCTCTCTTCTAAAACAAAGTGGGCAGACGGGTGTGAAAATCTTGTGCAGTTAATTGGCTCTCTTGACCTGGCATAGAGTTTTTGGCAGTTAGGTGTAGGACTTCCGTTCTCTTTTTGTTTTTACTTTCATACTGCTGCTGAAGTAGTATCTGCGGACATCTTTAGGCACTTCAGATTTTATTTTTTGTGTGTATTTTTAAAGCACTTCAGCTGGAGAGTCCACATGCATTACCCCGCTTTAGACATTATTTCAGTAGATTATGCACTCCAGAATCTTGTTGGTTCCCTAGTTATGCTTAGCATAATTTAAGCACTACTAATTCACAGGGAAGACATCACGATCTATTTTCATTTATTAGTTTTAAGACTTAAGGGAGGAGCATTTGGTCACCTTCAAGAGTTCGGCGGCGAGGACTCAGATTGATTACCTCCTCCTCAGAAGGAGTGATAGGGGTATGTGCAAGGACTGCAAGGTTATTCTGGGGGAGTCCCTTTCGACTCTTCATAGACTCCTAGTGATGGATGTCGGTCTCTGGGTGAAGAGGAAGAGGAGGGGTGCTCGGGGACAACCGCGGATTAGATGGGGTGTTTTGAATAAGGAGAAAGCACAGGAGTTGGAGAGGAGTTTAGCTGAGGGCGGAGCTTGGAGAAGTTCTGGGGAAGCGGATGTTATGTGGTCAGAGACTGCGAACTTGGTTAGGGATGTGCTCGGAGTAGCAAAGGGCTATTCAAGCAGACATCAGGGTCACTGGTGGTGGAACGATGTAGTCCAAGGAAAAGTGGAGGTGAAGAAGGCGGCGTTTGCTAAGATGGCAGGGAGTATAAGCGAGGAAGAACGGAGAGCCAACGGGGAGATCTACAAGGCGGCGAGGAAAGAAGCAAAGATGGCGGTTACGGAAGCCAAAAACGCGGCGTTTGGTCGTATGTACGAGGAAATAAGGGAGAAAGGCGGGGACAGGAAGTTATTCCGGTTAGCTAAAGATAGGGAAAGGAAGGCACGTGATCTTGACCAAGTTAGGTGCATCAAGGGCGAGGATGGTAGAGTTCTGATGGGGGAGTCTCAAGTCAAGCAGAGGTGGCAGGCATACTTTCGGGACTTACTTAACGACGTGGGGGATCGTAACATAGAGCTAGGGGAGTTGGGGCATTCAGAGCAACATAGAGACCTTGGGTACTGCAGGCGCATTAGGGCGGAGGAGGTCATGAGGGCTTTGCGTAGGATGAGTAGGAGTCGAGCGACCGGGCCTGACGAGATCCCGGTAGAGTTCTGGAAATGCATGGGTAGGTCAGGAGTGGAGTGGATTTTCAGGTTGTTCAATGCGATCTTCAGGACCAAAAAGATGCCGGAGGAGTGGTGGAGTACGGTGGTGCCCTTGTACAAGAACAAAGGTGACATCCATTGCTGCAACAACTATAGGGGTATCAAATTAATAAGTCATACCATGAAGGTTTGGGAGCGGGTGATCGAGGCGAGGGTGAGGGAGATGACATCTATGTCTGTGAACCAGTTCGGTTTCATGCCGGGTCGCTCCACTACGGAAGCTATCCACCTTGTCAGGAGGCTGATGGAGCAGTTCAGGGATAAGAAAAAGGATCTGCACATGGTGCTTATCGACTTGGAAAAGGCGTATGACAAGGTCCCAAGGGAGGTGCTTGGAGGCGAAGAGCGTGCCAGAAGCCTATATTAGAGTAATTAAGGGCATGTATGATGGAGCTAAGACTAGGGTTAGGACGGTGGGTGGCGACTCAGACCATTTTCCAGTGGTTATGGGGCTCCATCAAGGATCGGCGCTTAGCCCTCTCTTGTTTGCCTTGGTGATGGATGCTCTTACCCGACATATTCAAGGGAATGTGCCTTGGTGTATGCTATTTGCTGATGACATAGTCTTGATAGACGAGACCAGGGTCGGTGTTAATGAGAGGTTAGAGGTATGGAGACAGGCTCTCGAGTCTAAGGGTTTCAAAATAAGCAGGTCTAAGACAGAATACCTGGAGTGCAAGTTTAGCACCGAGCCGAGCGAAGTAGGCAGGGACGTGATGATTGGATCTCAGGTCATCGCCAAGAGGGACAGTGTCATATATCTTGGGTCGGTGATTCAGGGGGACGGAGAGATTGATGGGGACGTCACTCACCGTATAGGAGCGGGGTGGTCGAAGTGGAGGCTTGCATCAGGAGTCTTGTGTGACAAGAAAGTTCCACAGAAACTCAAGGGAAAATTTTATAGAGCTGTAGTTAGACCGGCCATGTTGTATGGGGCGGAGTGCTGGCCAGTGAAGAACTCTCATGTTCAGAGGATGAAGGTTGCGGAGATGAGGATGCTCAGGTGGATGTGCAGGCTCACCAGGTTAGATAAGATTAAGAATGAAGTTATTCGAGAGAAGGTGGGGGTGGCCCCGGTGGATGAGAAGATGCGAGAAGCTAGGCTAAGGTGGTTCGGGCATGTACGGAGGAGAAGTCCTGATGCCCAGGTGAAGAGTTGTGAGCGGCTGGCGATGGTCGGCGCACGACGAGGCAGGGAGGCCTAAGAGGTATTGGGGAGAGGTGATTAGGCATGACATGGCTAGAATGCGGGTTTCTGAGGACATGGCCCTTGATAGGAAAGTCTGGAGGTCTAGTATCAGGGTTGTAGGATAGGGGCCCCTAGTGTTTTTCGTACTCCTCACCCGGGGTTGGGTGAGGCTTGACAGGGCTATCCTTAGATGATGTGTGTATTGGATTGTGTCTCCCTTATGTTAGTTATTTATGGTAGTTACTGTCTGATATTATTGCATGCTATTTTATTTATGGTTCTTATGCTTAGATAATTATTTATGTTGTTTCTGCTGAAGCTACTAATGTTCTTTTGTTGCTGTTTTTGTTTTTGTTGTTCCTTTTCTTCACTGAGCCAAGGGTCGATTGGAAACAGCCTCTCTGCCCTTTCGGGTAGGGGTAAGGCTCGTCTACATATTACCCTCCCCAGACCCCACTTTGTGGGACTATACTGGGTAGTTGTTGTTGTTGTTGTAGTTTTAAGACTTACAGTAAGAAAATTCAATTCTAAGTTGCACCCTTATTTTGGTGAAGGCTAGTTGCATCCTCTTAAAGGGGGATCGCTATGAGCGCCATCAAATGGTGGAAGCTGATGTTAATGCTAGTGATGACTCTTTGTGTGACAGATATCTGAGTCAGGTCGCCACAGTGTTTACTTCTGGTTGTGCTAAAGGTATGTTTTATTCTATTGTGGATCCCTGTTCTATAGCTATTTGTATTCTTTCCATCATTACAAGTATTCCTATGAATTCTAGCTTATGAATTCTAGCTTGAACAAGAATTCTATTCTTACTGGCCTGATCATGTATTACTTGGTTCAAGAAATGAAATTAGCAAGCTCTAACCATATCTTACTGACTTGTTAATAGAAATCAAGACATTTGAATTGGATGTCTAAATCAATTATAGCATTCCGCTGATTAAGCAGGGTGTTCCTTTGCCAAAGCTAAACTTGGGTTCTTATTCCTTCGTGTTCTTAGACAGCACAACACATTCACCAATGACAAAGAAGCATACAGGGAGGAGAACTAGTATTCCTAAAACAAGTAAATGAAATTTAAATCCAGATATGCATGGATCTTCTTAACACTGTATGGGGACTGTAAAAATGGAATGGGGACACTGTAGGGGAGGAATTATTGAGGTTAGATGAAACGGCAAATACACATAGGTGATTGCCGCTGATTTTGCCGAGGAAGGAATAGTGTTTACACCATTGGAGGTAAAGTTCCAGAGGAATTCTCTGGCTTTATCTTCAACTGTGGTCATCGACATGCCATCAATTGGGACAAGATTCACTTGGAGGAATTGAAGGACAATTTCCAGGATTGATCTTGGTATCGACTGAATGGGAGGGAATTCTTTTTGTCACTCTACCCATTTGCCATAGGGATCAGTGTTGGATCATTGTCCTATTCTCTTAAAGAACTGGTGGTTAGAAAAGGACCATCTCCATCAAATCTGAGAACATATGGCTTCAGCATGAAGGAAGAGATGGTTAAGACAGTGGGATAGTTAAGTACATGAGAGGAACCCACATTTTAGGTAGCCAAGAAGCTCAGAAGTAGAAGAAACCTCAAGAAATGAAACATGGAGATATCTGGCAGAGTGGAAACAAACACTACAGAGTTATTACAAGAGTACATACATTGGAGTAGGTCGAAGGTGATGGTTTATGCGAGAAATAAGAGAATGGAGGGAATGCGTGAAATCAAATATCTTACGCCTGAATCCTTTTATGGGCATCATTTACTATCAACACATATAGCTATATTCACCCACTTGTGGTCACTAATGCTTTATTACATTGATTATAACCATATTTGCATAGTAAATTTTACACTTTAACTGTCTTATAGTTTGCTTAATGATGTTGGGATTTTTGAGGGAGGAAGTTAAAGATAGGCTTGGGCGACACTACTACCAAATTTCCTTCTGCTGAATAATGGTGATAACAACAACAACCCAGTATAATCTCACTTAGTGGGGTCTGGGGAGGGTAGTATGTACGCAGACCTTACCCCTACCCTGGGGTAGAGAGGCTGTTTCCAAATAGACCCCCGGCATCCTTCCCTCCAAGAACTTCCCACCTTGCTCTTGGGGAGACTCGAACTCACAACCTCTCGGTTGGAAGTGGGGGTTGCTTACCATCAGAACAACCCCTCTTGTCTACTGAATAATGGTGATAACAAGACCAAATTCTTTTCACCTGCCAATGCACGTAGTGGACATGGAAGATGTGATCTCATGAGAAGATGCAAATAGATGACTAGATACTCCAAGGAAAATGAAAATGAAGAGTAGATTTTGCAGCTTTATCTGTCCGTTGTTATATGAGAAATAGGATGAGCAGGGTCAGGATTTGATGGTAGTTTTTTTAATGAATTAATATGTTCATTAAAGAAATGTGTCAGGATTTGGTGGTATTATTTTCTAGAAATTTGACAGCAGGGAAATCGAGCAGCTAGAGAAACCATTTGAAGCTGAAAGTGTGGAGGTAGGGGATGAAGAGTTGTTTAGGACACAAGGCACTGGATTTGATGGTTCCACTCTTGCCTCTTTTAAACACTAATGGAAAATGGTAAACGACACTGTTTATTGTGCGGGCTGTCATTTTCATCGGTTTGATCCCTTAAGAGATATTTAATTCTTTGTTCTTTGTTCTAATTCCGAAGAGGAAAGCAACAAATAATAAATAAGGACTTTGGACCTATCAATTTGGCTGGAAAGTGAACAATGGTAATGTGTTAATGAGATTGCGATTTGTGGTGAATAGCATTGTATCCATCACACAAGATTCTTTCGCTGGTTGAAGGGTATGGATGCTCGTGTGATCTCAAACGAACTGACGAATTCTGTATTGATCTGTGGAAAGTTGGGAATTCTAGTTAAATTAGACATGAGAAGGCATGTGACCGTGCTTGTGGGACTACGTTGGGTATGTTGTTGTTGTTGTTGTTGTATTAGTCGTTATCCAGAATGGTTTCTTGGGGAAAGTTGTAGAAAGTGGAGAACTAGTGCATACCCATTGCATGTGTGGGTGTTTGGGTGTGTTGTTGGGAGCAAAAAGTTATTCGGCAGGAAGACCTTTGTGCCGTTGTTATTATTGTTTATAATAGAGGGCTAATGTTATAATCTGTATGAAAAGAATGGACCTTGAGCCTAACTCAACCCCAAAAGCTAGCTTATGAGGTGAGGATTGCCCAAGCCATATAAGGAGACCAAGGACCTCAAATCCCTCCGATGTGGGACAACTCAACACCCCCGCTCACGCCCAGATCTCTGGAGCGTGGACAACATAAAGGGGGGCCCAACATCGGTAACAATAATTGGGATGGGCCTGGCTCTGATGCCATGAAAAGAATGGACCTTGGGCCTAACTCAACCCCAAAAGCTAGCTTATGAGGTGAAGATTGTAACAATAATTGGGATGGGCCTGGCTCTGATACCATGAAAAGAACGAACCTTGGGCCTAACTTGATAAGAATGGACCTTGGGCCTAACTTGAGTGTAATTTCGGGTTGTTGGAGGAGAGCATGACATGGAATATGTAGCACATCTATTGTTTGCATATGGCACTTTAATCTTTTTGATCCAAACGGAGACATCCATTTCTTAGAACACTTGGGGGTTCAAAGACAATTGGGCTACACTTCAATGTGATAAATTTGGAGTTAATTCCATTAGAGAGGTGAAAAAATGCTAAGAGACTGGAGAGGATAGGAAGATGCGATATTTATCAAAAGGAGGAAGAGTCTCCTTATAGTGTTTATTCCCCCACATAATTTGTAACTTTGTTCACAATTGCTATTGCAATACATAAAAGAATGAAGAAGCTAATGCGAGAAGTTTTATGCATGGAAAGAAGTTATCATTTGATGTTCAATTTACCTATAAAGCAAGAATATTAGTTGCCTTAGTTTTCAGTGCGATGTTAGCATTTCAAAGAAAAATGGCTGGACAACTAGATGGGAATCATGTTGTGACTGAACAAGTATGATGAATCAAGTTTCAGTCTAACAGTAATCTTTCCACGCCTCTTTTTACCTCTCTGTATAAAGTTAGACTTGATTTCAAATTTTATTTTCTGTGCTTTAGGGTCTTTTAATGAAGACTAAGGGCATATGATAAAAGTCAATTCCTGCAACTATAGGCTTAAACAATGATCTGTTCCGACAGAAATATCAAAGACCCTTTGATCTGTCTTGTGTTGCGGCTTGAGTATATTTTTGTTGTTTTCCTCTGTACATTACTAGTCTAACAACAACAACAACTACCCAGTATAATCCCACAAAGTGGGGTCTGGGGAAGGTATTATGTAGACGAGCCTTACCCCTACCCGAAAGGGCGGAGAGGTTGTTTCCAATCGACCCACATTACTAGTCTAACATATGCTTTATCATGCAGATGGTATGAATCCTGATTTGACACTTGTGGAAGTTATGAAGGAGCCTTATTTCTCCAAAAAGCTTTTACTTCTAATTGGAATCCTTTCCAACTTCGGGTTAGTCATTATATAGCTAAGTGAACAATTTCCTGTTCCTGTTCTCTGACTTATTCAGGATTTAGTGGCTGGAAACAAAATAGTCAATTCCACTTTGAGGGGTGTTCTTCTGGGTCATTGTATCCGATTATAATAAAATCAACCGAAGGAGTATTGGCTGGGAACTTACTTGATAACCTATTTTTAATAAATTCAGTTCATGCATGTAAATTTACAATTAGAAAACTGGAAGCATAGACAATATTTCCTTTAACAGTTGGTCTTTTCTTTTCTTATGAAAACTTTATGTTCTTTTGATTGCCATTTTCAAGAATAGTCCCAAAATTTCCATTTTGCTTCAATGCAACTGCTCAAAGAGTTTAGGGGTGAGGGACATGCATCAATGCAAATGATCTGTAACAAATCAGGCGCAGTGTTAAAAATGAAGCATGTAAAAGTAGGTTGTCATTTCGTTCCACAAATGATTAAACCGGGTGAATTGCAACATGTCTTTTTTGATAAGGTAAATTGTATTAATCAAAAGGGAGAGAACCCTCAGGGGTTGGGGTTGGCCTGGTGGCAATTGACTTGAGCCTTGGGGTTTGCTCCATTTCAAGGTTTCAAGTTCGAAACCCACTGGGTGTAAACAATTTTTGAGGGTCATCGGACTGGGTAAAACTTGAATTAACCGTAGTGTACTTGCGGGAAACTCCTTGCCGAGGGCCTGTGCATCCCGGGATTATTCGAGACTCCTAGAGACTCAGTCACCCGGTGCAAATCAAAAAAAAGGGAGAGAACTCCCATATAAAGAAGTATACCAAAAAGTAGAGAATTTACATCAGAATATGATTCTCTACAAAAGACGCCCAATCTTACATACAAATAGAGCTATATGAGTGCACCAAAAAGCGATCAAAGATAAAAGACTATTATTAAGATGTGAAAAAGGAGAGTCAATCCCCTCAAAAGCTCTCCTATTTCTATCCCCCCAAGCTATCCACATGATAGCTAATGGGGCGAACTTCCACGCCTTTTGATTTCTTCTTCTATGAAAACCCGCCCAGCATTTCCTTTACAGTGTTTGACATCACCCATTGAACGCCAAAAATGTTCAGGATCGCCCTCCACAAAGCCGAGGACACAGGGCAATGCAACAAAAGATGATCAACCTCTTCGCCTAAGCTTTTACACATATACCACCAACTAACAAGTTTAATTCCCCTCTTTCACATATTCTCAGCAGTCAAAATCACTTCCCTTGCTGCTAGCCATGCAAAAAAGCACACCTTCGTGGGCGCCTTAGGAATCCAAATCAAGGAGTATAGAAAAGAGGCCTCCTCTCTCACCAACATACTCTGGTAAAGGACTTTACGGAGAACAGACCATCGCCACACCCCATCTCCAAGAATCACAAGATGCTTGAGGCCTGTCTTGCCCATATAGCAATGTCGATAGATATTGGAGCTCCGAAATCCCCCAATCTTGCATGTTCCTTCTAAATGAGAGGTCCCATACTTACACCTCCCTCCTTCATACTCCTTACGAATCTGTTGGACCATCAATTCCTTCTGGTTTGAAACGGTTTGAAACTCTGAAGACGTGGGGGAAGGAAACCTTCAGAGTATCCTCTACACACCACCTATGATTCTAAAAGCTGATTCCCCTTCGATCTCCTACCCTGTAAGAGATGTTGCTACTACAGGATTCCCAAATCTTTATGATGCTCCTCCACATACCACACCCGAAAGGTGTTGTGATTGCCTTGGTCCTCCAACCTCCTCCTGTGGAATCGTACTTTTCTACTATAACCTCCCTCCACAGAGCCATGCTCTTCTACCCCGAATTTCCACAGCCATTTCCCCAACAAAGCTCTGTTGAATACTCTAAGATCTTCTACTCCAAGTCAACCCTTCTTCTTCGGGGAAGTGACTATCTGCCAATTCACCAGATGATACTTTCTAGTTCCATCCGCTGCATCCCAAAGAAAATTCTTTAGAAGCCGCTCCAGTTTTCTGTGATGCTCACGGGAGCTTGCAACAGTGACAAGTAATAGGTGGGCATACTCGATAAAGTGCTTTTAATGAGCACTTCCTTTCCGCCTTTTGACAAGTACCATTTCTGCCAGCCTGCTAATCTTTTTTCAACCCTTTCGATCACTGGATTACAAACCGTAGTATCCTTTTGCGAAGCACCAATGGAAGACTCAGGTAAGTAGTGGGAAGGGAGCCCACCTTACATCTGAGAACATAAGACAAAGCATCAATGTTAGCAACCTCACCCACGAGGAAAATCTCACACTTGCCGAGGTTGATTTTGAGACTTGATACTATTTGAAATCACTGCAGGACTTGCTTCAGGTAGGTCAACTGATCCATATCGGCATCACAGAAAGAATTATGACATGTTTTGTTGCTAGGATAATTAATTACTATATATTCTTAAAAAGCCACTCAACAACTCTAGAATTGAGTATATTTTGAGCAAGTTAGGAATATCTAATATGTATGATCCAACTTGGGGGAGTGTTAAGAAAGTCAACGTTACGAAATTATTAATATTACAAGTGTGAGAATGCACGGGAGAAAAATATATTATTGATTAATTGACAATGATACAATGAGCCTATATATACAATACATGTCCTACTCCTAATACATATGAGATTATGGTTATTTACTACTAGTCATACAATGAAACTAACACTCCCCCTCAAGCTGGTGCATATAAATCATATGTACCGAGCTTGTTACATATATAACTAATATGAGGACCGGTGAGGGACTTGGTGAATATATCTGCCAGTTGATTATTTGACTTCACAAATTTTGTAGCAATATCCCCCGAGAGTATCTTTCTCTAACAAAGTGACAGTCAATCTCGATATGTTTAGTTCTCTTACGGAATACTGGATTTGACGCAATATGAAGAGCAGCTTGATTATCACACAAGATCCATCTGACTAATCTCACCAAATTTCAACTCCTTGAGCAACAGTTTCATCCAAATTAGCTCACATGTGGCCATAGTCATTGCTCGATATTCTGCTTCTGCATTAGACCGAGCAACCATGTTCTGTTTCTTGCTCTTCCATGACGCCAAATTTCCTCCTACTAAGACACAATATCCAGACGTAGAACGTTTGTCTGAATGTGATACTGCCCAATCAGCATCTGAGTATCCAATGATCTGCTCATAGCCTCGATCCTCAAACAATAAGCATTTTCCTGGAGCTGATTTTATATGCCGAAGAATGCGGATAACTGCATCCGATGACTATCACCGGGAGAATCCAAAAACTGACCTACAACACTCACAGGAAAGGAAATATCAGGTCTAGTCACTGTGAGGTAATTTAATTTACCAACCAACCGTGTGTATCTTGCAGGATCGCTAAGAGGCTCCCCTGTCCTAGCAGAAGTTTAGAATTCGGATCCATTGGAGTGTCAACAGGTTTACAACCTGTCATTCCTGTCTCCTCAAGAATATCCAAGGCGTACTTCCGTTGTGAGATCACAATACCTGAGCGACCTCAATACCCAGAAAATACTTTAATCTGCCCAGATCCTTAGTATGAAAGTGCTAAAATAGATGTTGCTTCAACTTACTAATACCATCCTGAACATTGCCGGTAATAACAATATCGTTAACATAAACGACCAGATAAATACAGAGATTTGAAGCAGAATGTCGATAAAATACAGAGTGATCAGCATCACTATGTGTCATGCCAAACTCCTGAATAACTGTGCTGAACTTACCAAACCAGGCTCGGGGAGACTGCTTTAGACCATAGAGGGACCGGCGCAACTGACATACAAGGCTACTAGACTCCCCTTGAGCAACAAAACCAGGTGGTTGCTCCATATAAACCTCATCGTCAAGGTCACCGTGAAGAAAAGTATTCTTAATGTCCAACTGATAGAGAATCCAATGGCGAACAACAGCCTTGGATAGAAAAAGGCGGACTGATGCAATTTTAGCCACGAGAGAGAAAGTGTCACTGTAATCGAGTCCAAATATCTAAGTATATCCTTTGGCAGCAAGACGAGCCTTAAGTCGATCAACCAGGCTATCTGGACCAACTTTTACTGCATACACCCTACGACAACCAACAGTCGATTTTCCCGAAGGAAGAGGAATAAGCTCCCAAGTACCACTCGTATGTAAAGCAGACATCTCGTCAATCATAGCATGTCTCCATCCAGGATGAGACAGTGCTTCACCAGTAGACTTAGGGATGGAAACAGAGGACAAAGATGACACAATGCATAATGGGATGATGAGAGACGATGGTAACTTAAACCGATATAATGAGGATTAGGATTAAGTGTGGACCGTATACCTTTTCGTAGTGCAATCGGTTGATTAAGATGAGACAAGTCCGCAGTATTAGCAGGGTCAGGTGCAGGACGTGAATCAGCTGGGCCTGCTGCTGGGGGCGGACGACGATGATAAGTCATGAGTGGTGGAACTGGAACGGTAGGCGGTGGAGCTACGGAGGAAGATGAATGGGAGATAGGGAGTGAATCTCCAAAAGAAAGAACGGGTAGTACCTCAGAAATAATAACAACAACAACAACAACAACTACCCAGTAATATCCCACAAAATGGGGTGTGGGGAGGGTAATATGTAGACGAGCCTTACCCCTACCCGAAAGGGCAGAGAGGCTGTTTCCAATCAGACCCTCGGCTCAGTGAAATATCTAAGTGATTAATTGGACCTGTGAAGTATGATTGGGTTTCAAAGAAAGTAACATCAGCAAACATAAGAAATTGCTGCAGGTCAGGAGAATAACATCGATATCCCTTTTGCGTTCTTGAGTAACCCAGAAATATGCATCTAAGAGCACGAGGAACTAACTTATCTTTTCCTGGAGTAAGTTCATGACAAAGCACGTACACCCAAAGACACGGGATAGAAGAGAGAACAAAGGTAAGTGAGGAAACATGACAGAGAATGGAACTTGATTTTGGATGGCTGAAGATGACATACGATTAATAAGATAACAAGATGTAAGAACAGCATCCCCCAAAACACAGCAGAACATGAGATTGTATGAGTAGGGTACGTGCAGTTTCAATAAGATGTCTATTCTTTCTTTCAGCTACCCCATTTTGTTGGGATATGTACACACAAGATGTTTGATGAATAATCCCATGGGAGTTCATAAATTGCTGAAATGGGGAAGACAAATACTCTAGGGCATTATCACTACGAAATGTGCTGATAGAAACTCCAAATTGATTTTGAATTTCTGCGTAGAAGGTCTGGAAAATAGAAAACAGCTCAGATCGATTTTTCATCCAAAATATCCAAGTGCACCTGGAATAATCATCAGTGAATCTGACAAAGTAGCGGAACCCTAAGGTAGAACTAACCCGACTACGACCCCAAACATCTGAATGGACTAAAGTAAAAGGTGACTTTGCTCCATTACCAAGATGTCGCGGGAAATGGGAGCGAGTATGCTTACCGAGCTGACACGGCCCACACTCTAGAGTGGACAAGTGAGATAAGCCGGGTACTATTTTATGAAGTATTGGCAAACTGGGATGTCCTAATCGTTTATGTAATAAATCTGCTGAATCTGTAACGGAATCAGTTATTGTAGGAAGACAAGATGCGAGTCCATGTGATTTTGCAAGGATAAGGTAATAAAGTCCATCTGATTCACGTCCGGTACCAATGATCCGCCATGTACTACATTCCTGTATAAAACAAGGTCATCAAAGAATAGAACAACAGATTTAAGTGATTTGGCTAAGCGACTAACGGCTATGAGATTAAAAGGACCACAAGGAACATAAAGAACTAAGTCTAAAGGTAAGGAACGAAGTAGACTTGCTTGACCTACTGCAGTTGCCATGGCTTGAGACCCATTGGCCATTGTGACTGTTGGAAGAGATTGAGAATATGAGATACTAGTGAAAAGAGATTTGTTACCAGAAATATGATCAGATGCATCTGAATCAATGACCCAAGACTCAGAAGGTGAAGATTGGTACACACAATTCATGCTACTATTTTTTTTTTGGAACAACGGAGGCTAGTCCTGAAGATGTATGTTTACGTGCTTTGTACTGAAGGAACTCAATATAATCCGGTAAAGAAACCATCTGGATTGCATTTAATGCATTCGATCCAACGAATTGTGAGTCTAAGAATGACATTATAATGTTCACGCCGGAAAAGGTCAGAAAATTGTTTGGAAATCACTGTTTAACTGTTACAGTTCACCGGAAACACTATACTTCGCCGGAAAATGAAGAAGTCGTCGGAATCTGATGTAAACTTGATGGGTAGGCTCGGAAAAGCAAGACGATTGTACTGTTCAAAAGAAACTTTCTCCTAAATCTGGCCGGAAACAGTGTAGCTTGCCGGAAAATTCCAAAGTTTGTCGGAATTTGTCAGGGACAGCACTGGTCGACTCAGAGTTGAGGTGCGAATGACCTTTCCTGAAGGAAGTTCGTCGAAAATTGGCTGGAAGGTGTCTCACGCGCTCGGCGCGTGCACAAATCTCGCCGGAAATTTTTTCTCTGTCCGGCGCGTGGCAGTGATTTTTCCGGCGGGTTTTGCTGGGATTTGGTCGCGCGGCTACGGGGGACCTTGTGGTGGTGTTGGTTTGTTCACAACACTGATAAATAATGACTTTGATGTAAACGATCACTTAGGTCACCGAAAAATTGCACGGTGGCGACTTATTTCTTCCCTGATGTCGTTGGAATGACGCACAACGATATTTATCTCGCCGATGCTCTGATACCATGTGAGAATGCATGGGAGAAAAATATATTATTGATTAATTGACAATGATCCAATGAGCCCTATATATACAATACATGTCCTACTCCTAATACGTATGGGATTAGGATTATTTAATACTATTCATACAATGAAACTAACAACAAGAATATGTACCTTGTATGTATAGGAAAAGTTTAGAATCCATATAAGTGGGTAATTAAAAATAAGGATTTTTTTTTTCCTTTTTTGATTACTTATAGACATTGACAAGAGGGGTTGCTGTGATGGTAAGCAACCCCCACTTCCAACCGAGAGGCTGTGAGTTCGAGTCTCCCCAAGAGCAAGGTGGAAGTTCTTGCAGTGAAGGATGCCGGAGGTCTATTTGGAAACAGCCTCTCTAGCCAAGGGTAGGGGTAAGGTCTGCGTACACACTACCCTCCCCAGACCCCACTAAGTGGGATTATACTGGGTTGTTGCTGTTGGTGTATTACTTATAGACATTATTCAAATCCCAGCATGTTTATTCCTCAAATAAGCACCATTTTTTTCGACCTGTTCCAGTGTTGGGTTCCGAAATTATGTAGTCGATGCACCAAATGTCCAGGTCTGGCTGCACGGAGGTGTTAGAGTGCTCCATTTTGGTTATGAAGTAGGTTGTAGTCTCTTTTTATGATTTCAAGCAACCCCCGTATCAAAAGCTAACTTTTGGGTTGAGTTGGACCTAATATTCATTTTCTTAATGTAAAGTTTCTTTTTCACTTTCTCAATGACCTCGTTCCATATCTTGGGTTCGGACAGTAGGAGGCGACTCCGAGCATTTTTCAGTTGTTACGGGATTGCACCAAGGGTCTGCGTTTAGCCCATTCCTATTTGCCCTGGTGATGGATGCACTAACTCCTCATATTCAAGGGGAGGTGTCATGGTGCATGCTATTTGCTGATGACATTATTCTAATTGACGAGACACGAGGCGGTGCCAACGAGAGGCTAGAGGTTTGGAGACATGCCCTTGAGTCTAAAAATTTCAAGTTGAGCAGGACGAAGACAGAATACCTCGAGTGCAAATTTGGGGTCGAGCCGACGGAAGCGGGAGAGGAAGTGAGGCTTGGCTCTCAAGTCATTCCCAAGAGGGGTAGTTTCAAGTACCTTGGATCGATTATTCAGGGGATTGGGGAGATCGACGAGAATGTCACACACCGTATAGGGGTGGAGTGGATGAAGTGGAGGTTAGTGTCGGGAGTCCTGTGTGACAAGAAAGTGCCACCGTTACTAAAAGGTAAGTTTTATAGAGTAGTGGTTAGGCCTGCCATGTTGTATGGGATTGAGTGTTGGCCGGTTAAGAACGCACATATACAGAAGATGAAAGTAGCAGAGATAAGGATGTTGAGGTGGATGTGCAGGCATACAAGGATAGATAAGATTAGGAATGAAAACATTCGAGAGAAGGTGGGCGTCGCCCCAATGGAGGACAAAATGCGGGAAGCAAAACTCAGATGGTTTGGGCACATTCAGAGGAGGAGCACTGATGCACCGGTGAGGAGGCGTGAGCGATTGGATGTGGTGGGCACGGGGAGAGGGAGAGGTAGAGGGCGACCTAAGAAGTATTGGGGAGAAGTGATCAGACAAGACATGGCGCGACTTAGGATTACTGAGGACATGGCCCTTAACAGGGAATTGTGGAGGTCGAGCATTAAGGTTGTAGGTTAGGGTAAGTTGTGAATATTTCTACAACATACTAGAGTGAGACTAGCGAGTTAGGGATTAGTCTCAGGATGCTACTGGTCATCTACTGATGCAGGGCTTTAGCTGCTGGTTATTACTATATAATCCATCTATTTCATATTTCGTATTTCTTACACTGCTGTTATTTTATTATGAGTATATTGATGATACTAATATATCATCTTTTGTTGCTTTCTTGAGTTGAGGGTCTCCCGGAAACAGCTTCTCTACCCCTCGGGGTAGGGGTAAGGTTTGCGTATATATTACCCTCCCCAGACCCCACTTATTGGGATTATACTGGATCATTGTTGTTGTTGTTGTACGCAATGGCATTCCCATTAAGTAGAAATAATCCCTAACTGCAGCCTAAGATATCAGCCAAGTGCTCTGGTCTCAAAAAGATTCTGCTCACTTATTTGACCTATTTCACCTGGTGACATCTTTCCTTGCCACTTGGTTTTTTCCATGTCCTTTGTTTGTCCTAAGATTAGTGGAAAACGGCTATAGGAGGTTAAATTATGTTTTAACTGGAGATTCTAGAAAGCGGCACAAAGAATGACACAGGAGATCTATAACGGTTTAACTGTGACCTTCTCTGTACATTTTACAGTATGCTATCACTGAGATTTTGCGGTGATTTGCAGAAGATAATGAATTTGAAGTTAATAAGATTAATAGAACAAGAGAAACATAATGTATTAGTCTGACCCACCCTAAATGTGCTGTTAATCATCCAGCAGCTATAAGCTTAATGCTGTTTGTTCCAAATAAGATTCTTTGAATAAAACTATAACCGATTAAACCTGACGTATTAGTTTATACATTTGTACATGGGAATTAGAAATTTCAATTTCTCAGTTTATCAAAATATGTTTGGAGCAGAAGATCATTCTATTTGTACTGATTTTTTGTTTGTCATGATTTCAATCTTAACATTTTATTCTTTGCCCTTACAGAGCACAGTATAGGACCTATTTTTAAAAGCACTGCAATGGGGCCTCTATGGAGAATTATGGAATTAATGCCTTGAATATGAGTGTTTATATTTATGGACCTAACCAGCTAGTTAGCCCCTCAGTTTGCTCTCAGTTACTCTAAAAGAGCACCCCGAATAGGGCCCTGATGGAGAAATATGAAATGAATGCATTGCCTACAATTGTTCATATTTTTGGATTAGCCTCTGTGCATTTGCTGTCAATTACTGTGGTACCATCTGAAACTAAATGTTCAACAACCAACTGCTTTTGATCACACTTCTTCCCCTAAAAATTTATTCTTCAACGTGATCATTTGCCTTCATAATGTACCTTTACCCAATTGAAATAATAAGAATGTAATTTGAAGTCATTGATATATGTTTCTTGCTTTCATACCATACCTTTACCCAATACGTATAATAAATGCTTCATTTTGTTTGATGTCTTGGATGTATATTTCTTCTTCCTCTTAGTGAGTTCAGTGGCTAAGGAATTGGAGAGTCAACTTCATATTCTGCATTTTGGTATCTCCCTCTTTATTTTCAGGGTACAACCAGATATGAAGTGCATAATTTTCGTCAATAGGATCGTGACCGCGAGATCTCTTTCTTATATGCTTCAGCATCTGAAAGTTTTATCTTCTTGGAAATGCGGGTTTCTTGTAGGAGTGCACTCGGGATTGAAGAGTATGTCACGAAAAAATACAAATATCATTCTCAATAAGTTCCGTTCTGGTGAGGTAATGATTCTTTGTTAGATTCTTTCTCTTCTCGCTGATTCTCTTAGCCAGAGGACCTCTGGGATGGTAACTCCAAATTTATGTTTGATTCTCCATCTGATGGTTCGTATGAAATTGATCGCATATCCATTGCTCAATTTGACAGCTCAACTTATTGGTTGCCACCAAAGTTGGTGAGGAAGGACTTGATATCCAGACATGCTGCCTCGTTATACGATTTGATCTTCCTGAAACTGTTGCCAGTTTTATACAGTCTAGAGGGCGTGCCCGCATGCCAAAGTCTGAATATGCATTTTTGGTTGATAGGTATCTCCAAAGTTTATGCTTTCTGTACCTTATTACCTGTCAAGTTCATCAGAGCAATATCTCTGACACAAACTTTGGCAGTGATAACCAAAGGGAGCTTAATTTGATTGAGCATTTTTCAAGAAATGAAGCTCGGATGAATGATGAGATCTCTTCCAGGAAATCTTGCACGGCAGTTATAGATTTTCAAGAAAATATATACAAAGTAGATATGACTGGTGCAACAATCAGTTCTGCATCAAGCATTTCGTTACTTCACCATTATTGTTCCAAGCTTCCACGTGACGAGTATGATCTTGTACTGAATTTCACTTGATATTTCTGTTTCTCTTTTTCTAATTGAAGTTTATTCTGTTCTGTATCACTTACGTGTGGATTTTGCTTTCGGAACTCATATCTTCATGGGTTAACATGATTTCTTTTCTGTTCGTTTTGCTTCTTTTGTAGGTTTTTCTGCCCCAAGCCGCAGTTCTTCTACTTTGATGACATAGATGGAACTATTTGCAAATTAGTTTTGCCTTCAAATGCTCCAATGCATCAAATCGTGAGTGCTCCTCAATCTTCTATAGACGCAGCTAAGAAAGATGCCTGTTTAAGAGCCTGCAAGAGCTTGCATGAACTTGGAGCACTCACTGATTATCTTTTGCCGGATCAAGCAGATGAAGACCTGATTCATGTTTTTTCTGACTCAGAAAGCTCAGATGGTTTGGCAAAATTATTTTGATAAGAACATTTTCAATATGCTTTATATTATTTTGGTGCTTGTTGTCATTATTGTAATGTTGATGTCATAGGCGAAGACGCACGAGAAGAGCTCCATGAGATGATTGTTCCTGCTGCCTTTAAAGAACCATGGACTGAGACAGAGAGTCATGTTTGCCTTAACTCGTACTACATCAACTTTTCACCTTGTCCAATTGATAGGGTTTATAAAAAGTTTGGCCTATTTCTGAAAGCACCTCTTCCCCAAGAGGCTGAGAGAATGAAACTTGATCTCAACTTGGCTCGAGGTAGATCTGTAGAGACAGAGCTTATTCCATCAGGAGCTACTAATTTTGAGAACAATGAGGTTAACTATTTGACTGTCTTCTAGTATAAACAGAAAGGCTGTCTTCAATATTTTGACTGCTTTCTCTCAGCAGGTACAACTAGCAGAGAAGTTTCAGAAAATGTTCCTCAAGATCATTCTTGACCGCTCTGAGTTCATTTCAGAATTCGTATCTTTGGAAAAACAAGATTATGTTGACTCGGCTTCAAAATATTACCTACTTCTTCCCATCAATTTATGTGGTCACAATAAAATTTCCGTGGACTGGGAGCTTGTCAGAAGATGCTTGTCATCACCAATTTTTGGGACTTCAGTATATGCAGGCAATAGTGAAATATCCAAATTTGATGAGCAGTTGCAACTTGCCAATGGTTCCAAAAGCGTACATGATGTTGCCAATAGTTTGGTTTATGTTCCATGCAAGGATACATTTTTCTTCATATCTGATGTTGTCAAAGAAAGCAATGCATACAGCATATATAAAGATTCAAAAAACCATGTCGAACACTATTATGATACGTAA
The DNA here is from genome assembly GCA_034376525.1 of Nicotiana benthamiana. Classification (NCBI taxonomy): domain Eukaryota; kingdom Viridiplantae; phylum Streptophyta; class Magnoliopsida; order Solanales; family Solanaceae; genus Nicotiana; species Nicotiana benthamiana. The sequence goes on from CM067335.1 coordinate 132,885,431, forward strand.
GTAAATGACTTTATTTTTGTTCTTTGCTTACCAGCTTGGTTCCCTGTTCTTTTGTTGATTCTACCTGCATTCGCATGGGCAGATGTTTTTTCCTGTCTATTGTAAACCAGAATAGGATTTCAAGTATTAATTAAATGGAGATGAGCCCTTGGTCTGGCGTGGCAAAAAGGGGAGAAAATTTACAAATTAGATGCAAAGAGTACGGCAGTTAAAAGAGTTTTTGATGAGGTCATTTAGCATTTAACCGCTTGCTGCTGGAGAACCAATTAAACAATTTCCTCACATGTATTTGGAAGTTCTTTTTTTCTTCTGGAAATTTTTTTATTATGGTCAGTCACTTTATGTCTATTTTATACTTTTTGAGCCCCACTTGTGGGATTACAATGGGTTTGTTGTTGTGAGCCTTGAGTACTAAAAGAATATCTTGATGTAACTTCCTTTACCCTGTTTGATAAGGTAAATAATTAAATTAATGTGGGATAACTCCCATATACTAGCTTGTTTGGGAAACTTCCCGTTATTGATGTATCTTTACTTGTTTAGGAAGCATACAACCTGCTTTAGTTCGGGAAAGAGACACTTCTTTCATTGCAATTGTGTAACTCTGCTTGTTTTCTAGGTTACCCTAACTGGCTTCTAAAGGGACTGTCGTGCTCTTCTTGTTTAGAGCTACATTTGTTTTATATCTTCTGATGCTGCTTATTGAGGACATCTTGTCCTCTTCCTTTGCTCTTAGCTTAATAATACTTTTCTCATAAAGAAATCATATATCTTAGTTGAAGATCTGATCATTTTTACACATATGTATCATGTATATTCTAATGGGTGAAGATTTCTCTTACAGTTTTGATATCCATCTTTTGTACCCTGAGCAACCACTAATAAAAGCAAAACAACTCTTCTGTTTGGACAACTTACTACGAAAGAAAGGCTATTCAGGTAATTGTTTATTATTCAAGCTGCTAAGTTGAGCTGTTTCTAGTGCAATACTCATAAAGACTTGTGATGCAAGGGAGGGGGATTGGAAGAAAGGGTTTTACTCGGATACATGTTGAAGCATATTGTTTAAACTAATGGGCATCTGCTATGAAAGCAAAGAAACCACAAACTCTACTATATAACTCAAAGTCAGAGGCTAAATCGTTGACAGCAGACTACTGAGTGCTGATAAAGTTCTATCCAGTCAGTTCTATTTGTTTGTGAGAAAGAGCATCCAAAACCCTAGTTCTGTTGAGAATGCATGGGAGAAAAATCTACTATTGATATTTGTTTTAATTATAAGATAATGAGCCTTATTTATACAATACATATCATACTCCTATTCTATATGGGGCTAGGACTAATTTATATTATTTACATAACTATTTAATAATCCCCTCAAGCTGGTGCATACAAATCTTATGTACCGAGCTTGTTATATATGTAACTAATATGGGGGCCCGTAAGGGACTTGGTGAAAATATTTGCTAGCCGATCATTTGACTTTACAAACTTTGTAACAATATTTCCTGAGAGTATCTTTTCTCTGACGAAGTGACAATCAATCTCAATGTGTATAATTCTCTCATGGAACACCAGATTTGATGCAATATGAAGGGAAGCTTGATTATCTCACACAAGTTCTATCTTGCTGATCACACCAAATTTCAACTCGTTAAGCAAATGTTTGATCCAAGCTAGCTTACATGTTGCCACAACCATTGCTCGGCATTCTGCTTCTACACTAGGACGAGCAACCACATTTTGTTTCTTGCTCTTCCAAGACACCAAATTTCCTCCTATTAAAACACAATATCCAGACGTAGAACGTCTGTCAGAAGGTGATCCTGTCCGGTCAGCTTCTGATTACGCAACAATTTGCTCATGGCCTCGATCTTCAAACAATAATCCTTTGCCTGGAGCTGATTGTATATACCGAAGAATGCGGACAACTGCATCCTAGTGACTATCAGAGGGAGAATCCAGGAACTGACTTATCATACTGGAAAGGAAATGTCAGGTCTATTCACTGTGAGGTAATTTAATTTACCAACCAGTCGCCTATATCTTGTAGGATCGCTAAGCGGCTCCCCCTGTCCTGGCAGAAGTTTAGAATTCGAATCTATAGGAGTGTCAACAGGTCTACAACTTGTCAGTGAATGTCTAAGGCATACTTCCGTTGTGAGATTACAATACTTGAGCTTGACTGAGCGACCTCAATACCTAGAAAATTTTTAATCTGCCCAGATCCTTAGTCTGAAAGTGCTTAAAGAGATGTTGCTTTAACTTAGTAATACCATCTTGATAATTGCCGATAGTGACAATATCATCAACATGAACCACCAAATAAATACTGAGATTTGAAGCAGAATGCCGATAAAACACAGAGTGATCAGCTTGACTACGAGTACGAGTCATGCCAAACTCCTGGATAATTTTGCTGAACTTACCAAAACAAGCTCAAGGAGACTGCTTTAGACAATAGAGGGACCGGACGCAACCGACATACAAGGCCATTAGACTCCCCCGGAGCAACAAAACCAGGTAGTTGCTCCATATAAACCCCATCCTTAAGGTCACCGTGAAGAAAAACATTCTTAATGTCCAATTGATAGATAGGCCAATGGCGAACAACCACCCTGGATAGAAAAAGACGGACGAATGCTATTTCAGACACGAGAGAGAAAGTATCACTATAATCAAGCCCAAATATCTGAGTATATCATTTGGCAACAAGACGAGCCTTAAGTCGATCAACTTGGCCGTTTGGACCAACTTTGACTGCATATACCCAACGACAACCAACATTCGATTTACTCGAAGGGAGAGGAACAATCTCCCAAGTACCACTTGTTAGAAGTGTAAATATAGTAGAACTCTAACCCAAAGTGTATTAGGAGTAGGTTAGGTTATGTGTATTATATATAGGGGTCATTCTATCATGTTTATACATCAATTATATATTTTTCTCCCGTGCTTTCTCACATGGTATCAGAGCTTTGGTGAGAATATTATAGCTGTGCGTCATTCCAGCTAATTCCGGGAAGAAAGACCTCGTCGCCGTGCAATTTTCCGGCGACTTAAGAGGCTGTCCGAACTAAACCACCTTTTTTGTTGGTGTTGTGCAAAATCCAAGACCACCACGAGGTTCGGCTCGGAATTCCGACCAAACCCCAGAAATTTCTCCGGCAGATTCCTCCACACGCGCCGCCACGCGCCACCACAGCTGTCGGCGCGTCAGACCACGCGCCGGCGCGTGAAGCTGTTTCCGGCCAGTTTTTCACTTTGCTCCTTCAGGACAGTTTGGTCGGCTCTCAATTCCGACCCTACCCATTCTTTTTTCGTTCGATTCCGACAACTTTCAATTTTTTCCGGCGACTTTATTGACTTTTCCGGCAGCTACAGTACTTTCCGGCCTGAATTTCTTCAGGACAGTTTGCTCAACCTTGAATTCCGAGCCTATCCATATTTTTACTTTTCAATTCCGACAACTTTAAATTTTTTTCCGGCAGCTACAGTGTTCCCGTTTTCCGGCAGCGCCAGTTTTCAGTTCTCTGTTTCTGTTTCAGCAAGTTTGCAGTTCATAATCCAAAGATGTCTTTGGGACTAGATGCTTTCGGTTCTAGAAACCAGGGTTCTGGCAGTTCCGGTATTATGATTACCTCAGAACCTTTAATGGGAGGTTCAAACTACCTAGCTTGGGCTTTGTCTGTCGAGTTGTGGTGTAAAGGCCAATGTGTTCAGGATCATCTAACCAAGGAGTCTAGTGACGGAGATGAAAAAGCCAAAGCACATTGGGAGAAGATTGATGCTCAATTATGCAGTATTTTGTGGCGATCTATTGATTCCAAGTTGATGCCCTTGTTTCTTCCATTCCAAACATGTTATTTGGTTTGGGAAAAGGCTCGTACTTTATACACTAATGACATATCTCGTTTCTATTATGTGATATCGCGGATGACAAATTTAAAGAAACATGAATTAGATATGTCTAGTTACTTGGGTCAAGTGCAGGCAGTTATGGAGGAATTTGAGACGTTGATGCCAGTTTCTGCTAGCGTTGCAAAGCAGCAAGAGCAACGACAAAAGCTGTTTCTAGTTCTTACTCTTGCTGGGCTTCCTAATGATCTTGACTCAGTACGCGATCAAATTTTGGCTAGTCCGACTGTCCCCACCGTTGATGAATTATTTTCTCGCTTACTTCGCCTTGCTGCAGCACCAAGTCACCCAGTGAGCTCATCACAGACACTTGATTCATCTATCCTCGTCTCCCAATCCGTGGACAATCGGGCTTCTCATACTATGGAGTATAGACGAGGAGGAGGTCGTTTTGGAAGATCTAGACCCAAGTGTTCTTATTGTTATAAACTTGGTCACGCTCGTGATGTGTGCCATTCTTTACATGGTCGACCAACAAAAAATGCTTATGTTGCTCAGACCGAGCCTACAGGTAACCAGGGATTTTCTGTATCTGAAAGGGAGTATAATGAGTTCCTTAAATATCGAGCAAGTAAGCAGCCGTCTCCACAAGTAGCCACTGTTGCTCAGCCTGATACTTCTGTTGCTGGTAATTCTTTTGCTTGTGTTTCCCAGTCTAGTCCTCTTGAACAATGGGTTGTGGACTCCGCTGCTTCTGATCATATCTCTGGTAATAAATCCCTTTTGTCAAATATTGCGTATTCACAGTTTCTTCCCAACGTTACTTTAGCTAATGGGTCTCAAACTAAAGCAAAAGGAGTTGGACAAGCAAATCCTCTACCCTCTGTCACTCTAGATTCCGTTCTTTATGTCCCTGGCTGTCCTTTTAATCTTGCATCTGTGAGTCGTTTGACTCGTGCCCTCCATTGCGGAATATATTTTATTGATGACTCTTTTATTATGCAAGACCGTAGTACGGGACAGACGATTGGAACAGGACTTGAATCAGACGGACTCTACTACCTTAACTCACTAACATCCTCTAAGGCCTGTCTAGCTGCCGATCCTCCAGACCTACTTCACAGTCGTTTAGGACATCCTAGCTTGTCCAAACTTCAGAAGATGGTGCCTCGTTTATCCAGTTTATCCACATTAGAGTGTGAGTCATGTCAGCTCGAGAACTATACTCGCGCCTCCTTTCCTCGTAGTATTGAGAGTCGTGCAGAGTCTGTTTTTTCTTTAGTTCATTCGGATATTCGGATATATGGGGTCCTAGTAGGGTATGTTCAACCTTGGGATTTCGTTATTTTGTTAGTTTCATTGATGATCATTCAAGATGTACTTAGATTTTCTTAATGAAGGATCGTTCTGAGTTGTTTTCTATATTCCAAAATTTTTGTGCTGAAATTAAAAATCAATTTGGTGTTTCTATTCGCACCCTTTGCAGTGATAATGCCTTAGAATATTTATCCTCTCAATTTTAGCAGTTTATGTCTTCTCATGGAATTATTCATCAGACCTCTTGTCCTTATACCCCTCAGCAAAATGGGGTTGCAGAGAGAAAGAATAGGCGCATTGTTGAGACTGCTCGCACACTTCTCATTGAATCTCATGTTCCGCTGCGTTTTTGGGGCGATGCAGTTCTCACATCTTGTTATTTGGTTAATCGGATGCCTTCATCTCCCATCCAGAATCAGATTCCGCATGAGGTATTGTTTCCCCAGTCACCCTTATACTCTGTTCCCCCTCGTGTTTTTGGGAGCACTTGTTTCGTTCATAACTTAGCTCCTGGGAAAGATAAGTTAGCTCCTCGTGCTCTCAAGTGTGTCTTCCTTGGTTATTCTCGTGCTCAGAAGGGCTATCGTTGTTATTCACCTGATCTTCGTAGGTACCTTATGTCAGCCGATGTCACATTTTTTGAGTCTAAACCTTTCTTTACCTCTTCTGACCATTCTGACCATTTGGATATATCTGAGCTTTTACCTATACCGGCCTTTAGGGAGTCTACTATATCTCCTCCTTCACCTTCCGCTACAGAAGTCTTACCCATTCCAAACGTTGGACCCTCTACTGTGGCTCCTCCTAGACTCCCTGCACAAGACACTCCACTCTTGACATATCATCGTCGTCCTCGCCCAGCATCCGGCCCGGCTGATTCACTTCCTGCACCTGACCCTGCTCCTACTGCGGACTTGTCTCTTCCGATTGCACTTCGGAAAGGTATACAGAACACCCTTAATCCTAATCCCCATTATATCGGTTTAAGTTATCATCGTTTGTCATCACCCTATTATGCTTTTCTATCTTCTTTGTCCTCTGTTGCCATCCCTAAGTCTACAGGTGAAGCATTGTCTCATCCAGGGTGGCGACAGGCTATGACTGACGAGATGTCTGCTTTACGTACGAGTGGTACTTGGGAGCTCGTCCCTCTTCCTTCAGATAAATCTACTGTTGGTTGTCGTTGGGTGTATGCAGTCAAGGTTGGTCCAGATGGTAAGGTTGATCGTCTTAAGGCTCGTCTTGTGGCCAAGGGATATACTCAGATATTTGGGCTTGATTACAGTGATACCTTCTCTCCCGTGGCTAAGATAGCATCAGTCCGCCTTTTTCTCTCTATGGCTGCTGTTCGCCATTGACCTCTGTATCAGCTGGACATTAAAAATGCATTTTTACACGGTGACCTTGAGGATGAAGTTTATACGGAGCAACCACCTGGGTTTGTTGCTCAGGGGGAGTCTCGTGGCCTTGTATGTCGCTTGCGCCGGTCACTTTATGGTCTAAAGCAGTCTCCTCGAGCCTGGTTTGGTAAGTTTAGCACTATTATCCAGGACTTTGGCATGACTCGGAGTGAAGCTGATCACTCTGTATTCTATCGGCATTCTGATTCACGTCTCTGTATTTATCTAGTGGTCTATGTTGACGACATCGTTATTACCGGCAATGACCAGGATGGTATTACTAAATTGAAGCAACATCTCTTTCAACACTTTCAGACTAAGGATCTGGGCACACTAAAGTATTTTCTGGGTATTGAGGTCGCACAGTCTAGCTCAGGTATTGTGATCTCACAACGGAAGTATGCCTTAGATATTGTTGAGGAGACAGGAATGACAGGTTATAAACCTGTTGACACTCCAATGGATCCGAATTCTAAACTTCTTCCAGGACAGGGGGAGCCTCTTAACGATCCTGAAAGATATAGGCGGTTGGTTGGTAAACTAAATTATCTTACAGTGACAATACCTGACATTTCCTTTCCTGTGAGTGTTGTGAGCCAGTTTATGGGTTCGCCATGTGATAGTCATTGGGATGCAGTTGTTCGCATTCTTCGGTATATAAAATCAACTCCAGGTAAAGGTTTATTGTTTGGGGTATTGGCCATGTACAGATTGTTGGATACTCCGATGCTGATTGGGCAGGATCGCCTTCTGACAGACGTTCTACTTCTGGATATTGTGTCTTAGTAGGAGGAAATTTGGTATCTTGGAAAAGCAAGAAACAGAATGTGGTTGCTCGGTCTGGTGCAGAAGCAGAATATCGAGCAATGGCTATGGCGACATGTGACCTAGTTTGGGTCAAACAGTTGCTCAAAGAGCTGAAATTTCGTGATGTTAGTCAGATGGGACTTGTGTGTGATAATCAAGCTGCTCTTCATATTGCGTCAAATCCAGTGTTCCATGAGAGAACTAAGCACATTGAGATTGACTATCACTTTATCAGAGAAAAGATACTCTCGGGAGATATTGCTACAAAGTTTATAAAGTCAAATGATCAGCTTGCAGACATTTTCACCAAGTCCCTCACTGGTCCTCGTTTTAACTACATATGTAACAAGCTCGGTACATATGATTTATATGCACCAGCTTGAGAGGGAGTGTTAGAAGTGTAAATATAGTAGAACTCCTAACCCAAAGTGTATTAGGAGTAGGTTAGGTTATGTGTATTATATATAGGGCTCATTGTATCATGTTTATACATCAATTATATATTTTTCTCCCGTGCTTTCTCGCACCACTCATATGTAAAGCAAACATCTCGTCAATCATGACATGTCGCCACCCCGGATGAGATAGTGCTTCAACTGTAGACTTAGCAGTAAATAGAGGACAAACATGATACAAATGCACAATGGGGTGATGACAGACGATGGTAGCTTAAATTGACATAATGGGAATTAGGATTAAGTGTGGATGGTATATCTTTTAGTAGTGCAATCGGCTGACTAAGAGGAGACAAGATCGCAGTATTAGCAGGGTCAGGTGCAGGACGTAAATCAGCTGGGCCTGATGCTGGGCGCGGGCAACGATGATAAGTTAGGAGTGGTGGAACTGTAGAAGGTTGAACTGGACTAGGTGGTCAAATTGGAGCTATAGGTGGTGGAGCTGCAACTGGAGCTGTGGGTAGTGAAGCTGGAGTTATAGAGTAAGATGAATGGGAGATAATGACTGAATCTCCAAAAAATGGAACTAGTAGCACCTTAGAAACATCTAAGTGATTACTTGGACCTGTGAACTATGATTGAGTTTCAAAGAAGGTAACATCAACAGACTTAAGTGCTGATGGAGGTCAGTAGAATAACATCGATATCCCTTTTGTGTTCTCGAGTAACCCAAATATACGCACTTAAGAGCATAAGGAGCTAACTTATCTTTTCTTGGAGTAAGGTTATGAACAAAACACGTACTCCCAAAAACACGGGGTGGAAGAGAGAACAAAGGTAAGTGGGGAAATAGGACAGAGAATGAAACTTGATTCTGTGTGATTGAAGATGTCACACAATTAATAAAATACCAAGATGTAAGAACTGCATCACCCAAAAGCACAACGAAACATGAGATTGTATGAATACGGTACGAGCAGCTTCAATAAGATGTCTATTCTTTCTTTCATCTACCTCATTTTGTTGGGATCTTTACGGGCAAGATGTTTGATGAATAATCTCATAAGTGTTCATAAACTGCTGAAATAGGGAAGACACATACTCTAGGGTATTATCACTACGAAATGTGCGGATAGAAACCCAAAATTGGTTTTTTACTTCAGTGTGGAAGGTCTGGAAGTAGAAAACAACTCAGATCGATTTTTCATTAAAAATATTCAGGTGCACCTGGAATAATCATCAACGAAACTGATAAAGTAGCGGAATCCCAAGGTAGAACTGACCCGACTAAGACCCCAAACATCTGAATAGACTAAACTAAAAGGTGACTGCTCAATTATCAATAAAATAGTGTACATTTAAATGATTTGGCTAAGCGACTAACGACTATGAGATTAAAAGGACTACCGGAAACTTAGAGAACTGAATCTAAAGGTAAGGAAAGAAGTGGACTTGCTTGACTTATTCCAGTTGCCACGGTTTGAGACCCGTTAGCCATCATGATTGTTGAAAGAGATTGAGAGCGTGAATTAGTAGTGAAAAGAGATTTATTACCAGAAATGTATCAGATGCACCTGAATCAATGACCAAAGATTCGCAAATTAAAGATTGGGACACAAGTCACGCTACTACCTATTTGAACAACGGAAGCTATCTCCAAAGATGTCTGTTTACATGTGTTGTACTGAAGGAACTCAATATAATCTGATAAAGAAACCATCTGAATTAGATCTAATGCATTGGAACCAACAGAGTGTGAGTTAAATGCTTCTAATTCTAATGACATTATAATTTTCACGCCGGAAGAATATAAAAATGGTCGGAATTTGGTGTAACCTGGATGGTAGGCTCGGAATTCCCTTGCAAACAATCTATCCAAAAGAAAGTTTTCCAAAAAGTCAACGGAAAGGGCCCCACGTTCCGTCGCGTGACGTCGGAACTTCGCAGGAAACTTTTCTTTTGGCAGCTCATGTGCCCGTGTGGACTGTCTTCTGATGGAGATTTTTTTATGGGTTGGTCGCTGCCGGTTGATCTACTTCGTGGTGGTATTGGTTTTTGCACAACACTGACGAAAAGTGGCTTGTTACTTGCGGCAGACCTGTGTTTGCCGGAAAAAGACTTTCGGTTGACTGATTTCTCTTCCCGGAGTCCCTGGAATTTATGCACAGCAATAAATCTCTCAAGATTGCTCTAATACCATGTGAGAGTGCATGAGAGAAAAATCTATTATTGATATTCTTTTTTAATTATAATACATTGAGCCCTATTTATACAATATATATCATACTCTTGTTCTATGTGGGACTAGGAATTAATTCATATTATTTACATAATTATCTATCAGTTCTAAATGGCACCCAAAGGTGTAGCCTAGTAGTCAATGAAGTGGGTTGAGAATCACATGGTTTTAGGTTCAAATCGCAATGAAGATGTGGTCAGAGTTACCCAGTACCTATGCTAGTGGGAGGTAGCAGGTATCTCGTGGAAGAAGTTGAGGTTTGCTAAAGCTAGCCCAGACACCACGGACATAAAAAAGAAAAAAGAACCCTAGTTCTAAATCTGATCAAGGAAGTACTTAAAAAAGAACCCTAGTTCTAATCTGATCAAGGAAGTACTTAAAAAAGATGACATCAAATGGCTGCAAAATCAACTAAGTAAGATAAGTTTAAAGATTTATATGAACTAAATATGAAACTAACTAAAGCGCAAATTGTAAGGGATTGGCTTTTTCTCTTCTTCGCTTCAGCATCACCTTTTCATCAGGCAAATTGTGCTTTAACTTCTTTCGGTGAAGGCAATAGGAATAGTGGTAGAAGATAATAAAATCGCCACCTAGTATATTACAGTCAGAAGTCCAGTTGCATAGAATTTTTCTTGGGTGAATAATGCTGAGGCCTGTATTCTGGCTCAAAACTTATAGAAACTCAGGGATTTGACAGGAGTATGGATAATGGAGGGGAGATTCATGGTTTTAATGGTTATTACCTATTGAAAAAAAAAGAATATTTGGTTTTAGAGGATCTGCACTGGTGTAATGTGCCGAGCAGCTCCAAGGGTGAAGGGTCTATATTTTCTTCTAAAAACTTCAGTAAGTCATTTCGGACTAGCTTCACCAAGACATGACAGGAGAAAATTATAAGCTTTCATCTTTATTTAACTTGCCAGATTTTCAGAATGTCAGCTTGTTATTCCCTCCTGAAAATAAGTTCAATTTCTATTATGCCTATTATTCTGAGAAACACAGTAACTTAAGTGCTGTATTATCTTGCAATTAATGACTTTCCTCTGGCCCTCTACAGAGTTACGTGATAAAGAGGAGCACTTTGTTGAACTACCTGCTGAAATTTGCCAGCTCAAGATAATTGGGTTTTCCAAAGATATTGGGAGCTCATTATCATTGTTGCCATCGATCATGCATCGTCTTGAAAGCTTACTCATTGCTATTGAACTAAAGAGCTGCCTATCGGCTTCTTTCCCTGAGGGAAGGGAAGTAACAATAGATCATGTAAGGAATTCTCCGATCCTCAGTAGCTATGTTGCGCGGACTCTCCAAAATACTGCCACACCCGTGTCGGATCCTCCAAAAATGCTCTACTTTTGGAGAATTTGACCCACACCTGACGATTCTTTGGGAGAGTCCGAGCAACATAGTAGTATTTCTCAATCAAACACATCTGTTTTACATTTACCACTTGTTCATAGCATATGACTCATGCCAGATACGGTACCTAGTTTACTATTAGCTGCCTGAAACTGGACCAGGTTCTTGAAGCACTTACTACAGAGAAATGCAATGAACCTTTTTCTCTTGAAAGGCTTGAAGTGCTTGGTGATGCATTTCTCAAGTTTGCAGTTGGGAGACATGTCTTTCTTACATATGAAGCCTTTGACGAAGGACAGTTAACTAGAAGGCGCTCAAACATTGTGAACAATTCCTATCTGTACTCGATAGCAGTCAGAAGCAATTTACAGGTACATGGTGTTGCTGAAAACTCTAAATGCTAGATATGGATAGACTCCTACAGTGATATGACAGCACATCTTTTATGTTCAGATAATAGATTGCTTGCTTTTTCTTGTTTCAAAACATGGCTTTTGAATTTTTGCAAATTTTACATTATTTCGTTGTAAGAAAGTGCAAACACTGCCACTGCTTAACACAAACTCAGATGCACGTGTGGCTCTCTCATCTCACATGGCTCCAAAAACAAATGAAAGAGCAGAAATAGAATATATCTTGTTGAAACCTATCAGGAAAAAAAGTTCATCTGTGTTAATTAATACGAGGCCTCTAATAATTTGTCATTGTATCAAATAACTTTAATATTATCTCCACTACAACAACAACGACCCAGTGAAATCCCACTAATGGGAAAACTAGTATAATAACCAAGTTAAATTTACTAATAAAACTTTATACCTAGTCGATAACCGTAAAATAGAATGGGACGAAGGGAGTAATAAATATCTGATACATTCATGAGTAACCTATTATTTGATGCAATGACAATGAATTCAAGGTATTGAAAATGTGAATTTTTGTATATACATGGTACGGGTTAAACATTTGAGATATTAAATAGAAAAACTACCATATAAATTGAGATTAAGAGAGCTATAGGATTTGATGATCTACTATCCAACCAAGTAAAAGAGAGGATTTCCTGTGTCTGGAACAGTAAACGTTTTTTGAAATGGAACAGTAAACTTTTTTCTGTACATACATTTAATATTAATGTGTGAATATACATTAATGTGACTGTATGTGTGCATATGTTTGATTACGTGTTTGTATATACATACATATATATATACACACACACTTATACTTATGAGCTTTCTCCTTTTAAGATGTTTATACTCTTAAGTCAATTGATTTGATTGAATCTCTAAGTTTTCTTTGTGTCAGGCATTTATTCGTGATCAATCATTTTATCCCAACAACTTCTACGCAGTAGGCCGTCCGTGCCCAGAAATCTGTAACAAACAAACAGAAAACAGCATACACGGTCAATGTGGTAATGTAACAGATGGTGCAAAGACTGAAGTTAGGTGTAGCAAATGTCATCAGTGGTTGCGTAAGAAAACAATAGCTGATATAGTTGAAGCCCTTGTTGGCGCTTTTGTAGTTGACAGTGGCTTCAAAGCGGCAATTGCATTTCTTAAATGGATTGGTATCTATACAGATTTCGAAGAATCACAAGTAAAGAGTATTTGTGCTGCAAGCAAAATCTTTATTCCACTTGCTGATGAAATAGATATTCCGGCCATTGAAAATTTATTAGGTTATTCATTCGTCCATAAGGGTTTGCTCATTCAGGCCTTCATCCATCCATCTTATAACAACCACGGAGGAGGTTGCTATCAGGTATGGAATTTCTCTTTTTCGATAACCTACTTTTTTGAAACTCTCTGGTTGTTGTGTAGGTGATTTTAGTACTTTGCAGCAACTTCTTTCTTAGAACATTTGATTTCCTTTAGCAGAGACTGGAGTTTCTTGGAGATGCTGCCCTCGATTATTTGATCACATCCTATCTATACTCTGTGTACCCAAAACTGAAGCCTGGCCAGTTGACTGATCTGAGATCAGTTTCTGTAAACAACAACACCTTCGCAGCTGTTGCAGTACATCAAAGCTTCCACAGCCATATACTCTGTGATTCTAGTGGCCTCCGTGAGTCAATTACTAGATATGTCAATTTCATTGGAAGACCAGATTCTATGAAAAGGTTGGCTGAAGAGCCATCTTGTCCAAAGGTATTCACTATTTACATGATGAAATCTTCAATATTGATGGATTCATGGAGTTTCTTATACAGAGTTTATAATATTTTGTGCTTACACTTATTGTAGTATAGAGTATTTGCCCTTCATCAAATAAACTCAAGAATTTACATTGCAAAGTTTTCCTATAAAAGAATTCAGGTATAAGACTCTTGGGTCTTTAAATCATTTGATATTATTGCTAGATAGCAGATTGATTATATATTTAGGCAAAACAACATTGTCTCCACAAATAAGGGTAACACTGTACTTTGTAAAGTGATGTGAAAGGTTTCATGTGTAAGGTGTATGTCTTTGTCATTCTCCTTTTCTCTTATTTCTCGCGAAATTATTTGATATTGGTGCACACAGGAGTTGATTGTTTTCCAGTTTAGGTCCTAAACTCTATTCCCGCTCCAGCATTCTGACATTGTCCTTGCCAGAATATCGATGTAACTGGAAGAAGTCCCAAAAAGACGAACCTAACTACCCTAAAATAGTCTGACATTACTAAATGGACTATATTCTGACATGCATTACCTTTTTACCTGGAATGTCCCAGATCATCAAATCTTGCATGGAAAACAAAGATTTATTATTTCATTTCTTTTATTTGAAGGTCATGTGTTCAAGTCGTGACAATAGCTTCTAGTGTTGAATAATAAAAGAAACTAGGAAAAGCTGATTCTAGATCAATATCAATGAAAATAGGTTCCAGGGCAAGCGAAACTGAAAGCAGCCTATTTAAAAAGAGAGTTAGAAAATCCAATCCAGTTGTTTAGAGTAAAAATCATGATTAGAATCAGTTGGATAAAATAACATTCCAGTCCACAGCTAGTATTGGGATCAAGGCTTCTTTCATTTGTTGAATCAGGAATAGACGACTCCAGGTAAATGCTTTTCCAGCAGGTTGAGGTTGCATTCCTAGCCTTTGCCTACTCGACGAAGCGATTAGATTTTTATCGAGGCTTACCGTCAATACAGATCCTGTGCTGGAGTAGGGAAAGTCTAAAAGTGCATTCTAGAAAAAAATCATAAATTAGGTGTTGTAGCTTTTGATATATTCAACACCAACTAGTTGGAAATAAATCTTCATTTTGTTGGTATACCTAATTTAACATATATTATTGAGTATTTGAATGAATGCACCCAAATAGTGCGGAATAATATATAAAGGATTCATACAGTCGACTAAAACCCGTTTAGAATTGAGCGTAGTCTTTTTTCTTTTCCTAGGTAGGTGAGAAAGGAGCTTTATTGCCTAACCTTGCAGCAGCATATTTACAGCTGAAATAGTAAGGAGAAAAGGTAGATGTTAATAGTTCATTAATGGGTAAAGCAGTGGGAAGCTTTGAGGCTCTAGCATTACAATTGAGGATGTTCTGGTCCCGTTAATAGGTTATGGCAGTATCTTTGCTGGGACATTAAAAAGAAAGATGCAGGATACCTTGGTATTGAGAGTCTATTGGAGTAAAAGAATAGTGAGAACTGAGAAATAGAAGAAGAAGCAATCTGGAATTCTACCTGGATTTTGTTGCAGATGGTAGGATTCAGAGTCAGGTGCTCGAACATGAGCATCAGATATATGTATTTATCCAACTCAGGTGCATGCAATTTTAGATATACCCTAACCATACATGGAAGGATTCTTACGAGGTACAATGCCCATGTCATGCCCAATTGACAGGAGTGCATCTGGACAAATGAAGAGTCCGTATAATGTAATGCATAAAGCCATAAAGCACTGAGAAGCAACAGAAGATTCACCAAAGCCATAAGCCATGACTCATTTTCCAACCATTAATATCAAAGAATATGGAGTTGTTCCATGGGCTACTTGCAGAACAATATGGAGTTGTTCTTAGCTCTACTTATAGAACATTATGATATAATTATATGTACTACAAGGAAGATGTTTACCCGCATTCCTACTAAACAATATGGGAACTTCTGCATTTTAGCTTCTTGGATGGGTAGGGCTCCAAAGAAAATGAGGATCATTGAATTACTCAGTTGACATTAACTAAATAATGTGCCATTTATTGTAAATCAATGAACTGCAAATCCTTGGTTAAAAATTTTACCCTATCAAGATAAAGATATTGATAGGGTAAAGTAGACATGGCTATCAGGTTATATTATCTAAAATAATATTTGAAATTATACCACAAACATCCTTGAAAGGTTGGGCCACAAACTTACTAAAAAGGGATTCTTTTCTGTTCTTCTTAAGTTGTCTCTTACATCATTGTACCTCCTTGTTTAAAAGAGAGTTTGTTGTCCAGTAAAGGGCTGCTGAAAAGGAATGTTAGTCAAGTAAACTGGGTTGTGATGGTATATATGGAAGCATTTGTATATATCAAGTAACACTGGGGTTGGTTGCTCCTCTCCTGAGCAGTAAGGAAAATTGCTCAATCATTTCTTTGCTGAACCTTTGAAAGATGAACCCTCATTTTGCTCTCATGTTTACTGGTTGGTTCAGGCCCTTGGCGACCTGGTGGAGTCTTGTATGGGTGCAATCCTGCTTGACACAGGGTTTGACTTGAACCGTGCTTGGCATATAATGCTCTCCCTCTTAAAGCCCGTCATGAGTTTTACCAGGTTGCAGCTTAATCCAAAAAGAGAACTCCATGAACTTTGCCAGTCTTATGGCTGGCATCTAAAGTTCCTGGCTTCAAAAAAAGATAGCAAATATCTAGTTGAGGCCAAGGTGAATGGGGAGAATGTTTCTGATGCGGCTTCTGCTCTCAATATCAATAAAAAAGCTGCCGCAAGAATGGCTGCGCAGCAAGTACATTCAAGCTTGAAGGTATGCATCTTACTAGTTCCTGACCTGATATTTCTTCTTGTTGGAGCTCTTTTGTATGTTATGTGAGAAAGCACGGGAGAAAAATATATTATTAATTAACAATGATACAATGAGTCCTATATATATGGATATATATAAAAGTAACATGTTCTATTCCTAATACACATAGGCTTAGGGTTATTTACTCATTTTCCTATTTACATAATTATTCTAACACTCCCCTCAAACTGGTGCGTATAAATCATATGTACCAAGCTTGTTACATATGTAGTTAATACGAGAACCAGTGAGGGACTTGGTGAAAATATTTGCAAGCTGATCATTCGACTTCACAAACTTTGTAGCAATATCTCCGGAGAGTATCTTTTCTTTAACAAAGTGATTGTCAATCTCAATGTGTTTAGTTCTCTTAGGAATACTGGATTTGACGCAATATGAAGAGCAGCTTGATTATCACACACAAGCCCCATCTGACTAATCTCACCAAATTTCAACTCCTTGAGCAACTGTTTCATCCAAATTAGCTCACATGTTGCCATAGCAATCGCTCGATATTTTGCTTCTGCACTAGATCGAGCAACCACATTCTGTTTCTTGCTCTTCCAAGATACCAAATTTCCTCCTACTAAGACACAATATCCAGACATAGAACGTCTATCAAAAGGTGATCCTGCCCAATTAGTATCTGAGTATCCAACGATCTGCTCATGGCCTCGATCCTCACATAGTAAACCTTTTCCTGGAGCTGATTTTATATACCGAAGAATGCGAACAACTACATCCCAATGACTATCATACGGAGAATCCATAAACTGACTCACAACACTCACAGAAAAGGAAATGTCACGTCTTGTCACTGTAAGATAATTTAATTTACCAACTAACCGTCTATATCTTGCAGGATCGCTAAGAGGCTCCCTCTGTCCTGGCAGAAGTTTAGAATCCGGATCCATTGGAGTGTCAACAGGTCTACAACCTGTCATTCCTGTCTCCTCAAGAATATCTAAAGCATACTTTCTTTGTGAGATCATAATACTTGAGCTAGACTGAGCGGCCTCAATACCCAGAAAATACTTTAGTTTGCCCAGATCCTTAGTCTGAAAGTGTTGAAAAAAATGTTGCTTCAATTTAGTAATACCATCCTGGTCGTTGCCGGTAATAACAATGTCATCAACATAGACCACCAGATAAATACAGAGACTCGAAGCAGAATGCCGACAGAATATAGAGTGATCAACTTCACTTCGAATCATGCCAAATTCCTGATAACTGTGCTGAACTTACCAAACCAGGTTCGATGAGACTGCTTTAGACCATAAAGTGACCGGCGCAAGCGACATACAATGCCACGAGACTCCCCCCTGAGCAACAAACCCAGGTGGTTGCTCCATATAAACTTCATCCTCAAGATCACCGTGTAAAAAAGCATTCTTAATGTCCAGCTGATGGAGGGGCCAATGGCAAACAGCAGCCATGGATAGAAAAATGCATACTAATGCTATCTTAATCACGGGAGAGAAGTATCACTGTAATCGAGCCCAAAGATCTGAGTATATCCCTTGGCAACAAGACGAGCCTTAAGACGATCAATCTTACCATCCGGACCAACCTTGACTGCATACACTCAACGACAACTAACAATAGATTTACCTGAAGGAAGAAGGACGAGCTCCAAGTACCACTCATATGTAAAGCAGACATTTCGTCAATCATAGCCTATTGCCATCCTGGATGAGACAATGCTTCACCAGTAGACTTAGGGATGGAAACAGATGACAAAGAAGATAGAAAAGCATAATAGGGTGATGACAAACGATGATAACTCAAACCGACATAATGGGGATTAGGATTAAGGGTGGTCCGTATACCTTTCCGAATTGCAATCGGTGTACTAGGAAGAGAGAAGTCGGCAGTAGGAGCAGAGCCAGGTACAGGATGTGAATGAGCTGGGCCTGATGCTGGGTGTGGACGATGATAATATGTCAAGAGTGGTGTTACTGTTCCAAGGAGTTTAGGAGGAGCCACACTAGATCCCCAAACGGTTGGAATGGGTAAGACTTCTGTAGAGGAAGGTGAATGAGGAGCTATAGTAGGCTTGGGTAAGACTTCTATGGCGGATGGTGAAGGAAGAGCTATAGTAGACTCCTTAAAGGTCGGTATAGGCAAGACCTCAGATATATCAAGGTGGTCAGAATGGCCAGAAGAGGTAAAGAAAGGTTTAGACTCAAAAAATGTGACGTCAGAGGATATAAAATACCTACGAAGATCAGGTGAGTAACAACGATATCCCTTCTGAATACGAGAATAACCAAGGAAGACACACTTGAGAGTACGAGGAGCTAACTTATCTTTCCCGGGGGCTAAGTTATGAACGAAACAAGTGCTCCCAAAACCACGAGGGGGAACAGAGTATAAGGGTGACTGGGGAGACAATATTGCATGCGGTATCTGATTTTGGATGGGAGAGGAAGGCATCTGATTAACTAAATAACAAGTTGTAAGAACTGCATCGCCCCAAAAACGCAACAGAACATGAGATGCAATGAGAAGTGTGCGAGCAGTCTCAATGATGTGCCTATTCTTTCTCTCTGCAACCCCATTTTGTTGAGAGGTATAAGGACAAGAGGTCTGATGAATAATTTCTTGAGAAGTCATAAACTGCTGAAATTGAGAGGATAAATATTCTATGGCATTATCACTGCGAAAAGTGTGAATAGAAACACCAAATTGATTTTTAATTTCAGTACAAAAATTTTGGAATATAAAAAACAACTCAGAACGATCTTTCATTAAGAAAATCCAAGTGCATCTTGAATGATGATCAATGAAACTAACAAAATAACGAAATCCCAAGGTTGAACTGACTCTACTAAGACCCAATATATTAGAATGAACTAAAGAAAAAACAGACTTTGCAGGACTCTCAATACTACGAGGAAAGGAGGCTCGGGTATGTTTCCCGAGCTGACATGACTCACACTCTAATGTAGATAAACTAGACAAGCTAGGCACCATCTTCTGAAGCTTGGATAGCTTGGATGTCCTAAACGTTTGTGAATTAGGTCCGGAGGATCTGTAACGAGACATGCCTCGGAGGAATTGAGTGAGTTAAGGTAATAAAGGCCTTTTGATTCAAGTCATGTTCCAATCGTCTGTCCCATATTGCGGTACTGCATAATAAAGGAATCATCAATAGAATATATACAACAATGGAGGGCACGAGTCAAACGTCTAACAGATGCAAGATTAAAAGGACAACCAAGGACATAGAGAACGGAATCTAGAGTGACAGAGGGTAGGGGATTCGCTTGTCCAACTCCTTTTGCTTTGGTTTGAGACCCATTGGCTAAAGTAACAGTGGGAAGTGACTGTGAATACGCAACATTTGACAAAAGTGATTTATTACCAGAGATATGATCAGAAGCGGCTGAGTCCACAACCCATTGTCCAAGAATCCTAGATTAGGAAACACAAGCAAAAGAATTACCATCAACGGAAGTATCAGTCTGAGCAACAGAGGCTACTTGTGGAGATGTTTGCTTACTTGCTCGATACTGAAGGAACTCATTATACTCCCCTTCAGATAAAGAAAATCCCTGGTTACCTATATTCTCAGTCTGAGCAACATAAGCATTTCTGGGTGGGCGACCATGTAAAGAATAGCACATGTCACGAGTGTGTCCAAGTTCATGACTATAAGAGCACTTGGGTCTAGATCTTCCAAAACGACCTCCTCCTCGTCTATTCTCCATAGTATGAGATGCCCGATTGTCCACTGACTGGGATACGAGGACAGATGAGTCAAGTGTCTGTGATGAGCTCACTAGGTGACTTGGTGCTGCAGCAAGACGAAGTAATCGAGAGAATAATTCATCACCTGTAGGGACAGTCGGACTAGCCAAAATCTGGTCACTACTGAATCAAGGTCATTAGGGAGTCCAGCGAGTGTAAGAACTAGAAACATTTTCTGTCGTTGCTCTTGTTGCTTTTCAATACTAGCAGAAACTAGCATCAACGTCTCAAAATCTTCCATGACTGCCTGTACTTGTCCCAAGAAAGTAGACGTATCCAATTCCTGTTTCTTCAAGCTTGTCATTCTATGTCATTAGTATATAAATTACGAGCCTTTTCCCAAACTAAATAACATGTCTGGAATGGACAGAACAAGGGCATCAACTTGGAATCAATAGATCGTCACAGGATACTACATACCTGAGCATCGACCTTCTCCCACAGTGTTTTGGCGTTTTCAACACCTTCGCTAGCCTTTTTCGTTAAATGATCTTGAACTCCTTGACCTTTACACCACAACTCGACAAACGAGCCCAAGCTAAGTAATTTGAACCTCCCATTAAAGGTTCTGAGGTAATCATAACACTGGAATTGCCAGAACCCGGGTTTTTAGACCTGAATGTATCGACTCCCAAAGACATGGTTGGATTATCACCAAATAACAAAAAGAATCAACTGACAATTCGATGAAACAGATGGAGGAAACACTATTTTTGCCGGAAAAGTACTGTCTGTAGCTGCTGGAAAAAATCAGTGTAGTCGCCGGAAAAAACTCAAAGTGGTCGGAATCAAATGAAACGCAATGGGTAGGGTCGGAATTAGTAGGCGAGCCAACTGTTCTGAAGAACCGTCGCCAAAAAATGGTTGGAAGTGTGCGTACGCGCCGGCGCGTGGGGTCACGCGCTCGTCGGAAAATTTCTTCTGCCGGCGCGTGTGGGCGTGTTGGCAGTTTTTCTGCCGGAGAAATTTTAGAGTGTTGGTCGCTGATGAGTGATCTACCACGTGGTGGTGTTGGTTTTTGCACAACACTGATAGAAAGTAACTTGATTACGGGAAGCCTTGTATGTCGTCGAAAAAATTGTACGGCGACGAGGTCTTTCTTCCCGGAAGTCGCTGGAATGATGCACAGCGATTGATTTCTCACTAATGCTCTGATACCATGTGAGAAAGCACGGGAGAAAAATATATTATTAATTAACAATGATACAATGAGTCCTATATATATATATAAGTAACATGTCCTACTCCTAATACATATGGGATTAGTGTTATTTACTCCTATTCCTATTTACATAATTATTCTAACATGTTACATGATCAAAATGTTTGTCAGGGGATCACCTATGCAACTTTTTTGAACCTTTGAAGAAAAACGAAATGCTGAACAAACTACAGCTTGTTTTCAGTAGCATGAACTTTTCATTTTTATTTTTTTATTTTTATTTTTTTAAGTAGCATCAACTATATACTTGAAATATTGCTTTTTAGGAAAAGGACATGGTCTGGTGCAGGTGTTGATAATTTGGTTGTCTTTCTGGCTAATTCTTCATGCCCATATAAAGGAAAATAAGCTTTCTGGTTAATTCTTCATGACCATAAAAAAGGAAAATAAGCTTTAGGATTATTAGTTACAGTTTATATGAAATTGAAGATTTACTTATCACAAAAACTAGGTGTAGAAGTGATAAAGGTGTTGAAAAAATGTTTGTATTCCAAGGGTGTATTTCGTTGGAGGAAAAAAGATTTCTGAAAAATGCTTTCCAATTTTTCCATGTTTGGTTGGATCAAATATTTTGGAAAATATTTTCTTTATGAACTCATTTTCCTCCAATTTCAAATAAATGACATCCCTAGTAAGAGAACAAATAGCATTTTTGAAACTCTGATAGTCTAATTGATGGTTTCAACCCTCCCTACCCCACCCTAAACCCCGCCACCAAGCGCCCTCTTCCCCTGCTGCTCTCACTCCCTCCTCTTTCCCTTGCAACCACCTCACTCCACCCCCTCCCCCGGGCCACTCCACCCCGTCCCTTGCCCACCCCAACCCCCCTCCCAAAACCATCACTCCCCCACGTCCCCCAAAAAACCCGCTCCAACCCCTCGCACCCCCAACCGCATGACCTATCCCACCGCCCGGCCACCACCACCCCAAAAAAAAAAAGAAACCCCACCCCAATAATGTCTGTCTAGGTTATAAATGCTCTTGAGATAATATTTTTTGCTTCATAACGAAATATAAGAAAATAAGTAAGAAAATCACTTATTTTTCAGGAAATTATTTTCCGCGGAAAACAATTTGCTTTCATACCAAGCACTCGCCAAGTCAATGATGACTTGAATCACTTGGCTTGCTCAGGAAAACCTTTGATGCTGCATGGATTGTTAGTGAGACTTTTAACCTTAGGGTATTTGGGTATTGGTTGTAGCAACTAGCTAGAATGCTAAGGTCCTACAGTGAGGGGCTTTGGTGGCTGTACTATGCTGAATTTGGGTGCACTTGACCATGTCATGATCACCTTCTTTCAAATGCCTTGTATGAGAAAGAGTGGTTTTTTTTATTTTTGCAATAATTTGGTGCATGGTTGCAGGCCTCCCCCATGGTGTTCTGTTGACTAATCCTTCAAGAATTTTGAGATCTCTATAACTTTAATAATTATTTTTAGCTCCAAAACTTAGTAATCCTGTTGTTGTGCTCTTCTTTGTTATGAACGAACTTTCTCCTCATACGACGAAAACATCTCTATTGGTGGCTTATTGCTCAAATTGATTTCTTCTCATGAGATCATTGTTCGTGTAGCACAGACTTTCTTGTTGATTCCATCATACAAGTCTTTACTCACCCCAACATCCGGTTGCTGCTTTATGATGATAATCTCTTCAGCGGTTTTGCTGGAGGAGCATGATTCAGATCACTGAACTGCTTGCTCTCACAGCTTTCTTCATTTATGTGATACCACCATGGTGTTACAAAGTTATAATTGTAGTGGATCAAGTTTCAGAGTTGATCCAGAGAATGTTCTCATTGCATTTACGCTCTGTACTAGTGATGAGTCTTGCCTAAAGGATTATGACAGTGGGTAGTCATCAGATACAGAGGCTGTTCAAGCACTTAGTGACTATAGCTTTATCCATTAGTTCAGGTAGCCAACTTTCTTGCTCCTTTTCCGTTTCTAGACCTTCAACATTAATAAAAATGGTTCAACTCCTTGAGGAAGAACTTCTTAGTACTCCTTAATTTGTGCTTCAGGAATAACCCCCCCCCCCCCCCAAAAAAAAACCTCCCAAACCTCCTCGCCGAATAAAACAAGGCATAAGCTGATATACATATTGTACTATAGACCATTGTGGTCCAGCCCTTCCTCGGACAGCGGGAACTTAGTGCACCGGGCTGCCCTTTATAAGCTGGTATATATAACAACAATAACAACTACCCAGTATACTCCCACAAAGTGGGGTCTGGGGAGGGTAATATGTAGACGAGCCTTACCCCTACCCGAAAGGGCAGAGAGGCTATTTCCAATCGACCCCCGGCGCAGTAAAGGAAAGGAAAGACAAAAACAAAAGAGCATTAGTAACTCCAGCAGAAATACCGTAAATAATTATCTAAACATAAGAAACATAAATAAAGTAGCATGCAATAATATAGTAGAGTAACTACCATTGGAGACACAAGCCAAAACACAAATCATCTATGGATAGCCCTGCCAACACCAAACTCTAGGAGCCCCTATCCTACAACCCTGATACTAGACCTCCAGACTTTGCTATCAAGGTTCATGTCCTCGGAAACCCGCATTCTAGCCATGTCATGCCTAATAACCTCTCCCCAATACTTCTTAGGCCTCCTTCTGCCTCGCCGAACGCCGACAATAGCCAGCCGCTCACAACTCCTCACCGGGGCATCAGGATTTCTCCTGCGCACATGTCCGAACCACCTCAGTCTCGCTTCTCGCATCTTCTCATCCACCGGGGCCACCCCCACCTTCTCTCGAATAACTTCATTCTTAATCTTATCTAACTTGGTGAGACCGCACATCCACCTGAGCATCCTCATCTCCACAACCGTCATTCTCTGAACATGAGAGTTCTTCACGGGCCAGCACTCCGCCCCATACAACATTGCAGGTCTAACCACAGCTCTATAAAATTTCCCCTTAAGTTTATATGGAACTTTCTTGTCACACAAGACTCCTGATGCAAGCCTCCACTTTGACCACCCCGCTCCTATACGGTGAGTGACGTCCCCGTCAATCTCTCCGTCCCCCTGAATCACCGACTCAAGATATCTGACACTGTCCCTCTTGACGATGACCTGAGATCCAATCATCACGTCCTGCCTACTTCACTCGGCTCGGCGCTAAACTTGCACTCCAGGTATTATGTCTTAGATCTGCTATTTTGAAACCTTTAGACTCGAGAGTCTGTCTCCATTCCTCTAACCTCTCAATAACACCGACCCTCGTCTCTAGAGCAGTTGCATGCTGATCAGGCGTCGTTACTATAGATGTCAGCTCATCTTATCTGATTTTATCATTGTTTCTGCAGTTTGATTTCTATTTTAGTATTCCAATTTTATACCTCCCTTATCGGACTTCTCTTATATAGCTATTTTGCAGTTCAATAATGTCTTCCAATGTGCAGGCTCAAGGCTATAGGCGCAAGTCTAAATCACTGGAGCAAGTGGTAAAAACAGCTAAAAAGATGGAAGCTAAACTGATAGGATATGATGAAATACCCTGTGTTCTTACTGCTAGGTGCAATGATGTGGAGAAGAATGAAGCATCTGAAAGTGATCGTGACTTGAAAGTATTCCATATTAGTGAGGAACTTGCAAGAAATTGCAATTTCAAGTTAAAGCCTGCGAGAAAGTTGGCCCCAGAGATAGCTGTACGATGCAATTCTGAGCAGACCATCATGCCTAATGGCTCTAATTCAGATTCAAAAGCTCAAGGTATCAATGACAAGGATCTCTATTTGCTTATTTATCCATGCTGTCATTCTCTTACTCCAAAATTATTCAGGTGGTGCAATAAATGGATCGGCAAAGTCAATTTTGCATGAAGTCTGTGCTGCCAACTGCTGGAAACCTCCTAGATTTGAATGTTGCAAGGAGACAGGGCCAAGCCACTTGAAAGAGTATGTAGTGAACTAGTAAAAGTAGCTTTTATTTTCATTCCAGAATTTTGAGCAGATTCCTGCAATCACGAAAACTTAAACTAAACCGTAATGAACAAACTGCATTAACTAATTACTCATCTCAAAGTAACTACTCAGCATTGTAAAATATCGAGTTTCATGAAATGGCCCAAAATTCTAAAATTACAGGTTGTACTGGAAAATAACATTTGACATTAATGAATGAAGCCTAGGAAACTTATTCCTCCAACAAGTACCGATAAGAAATGGACCTTGGGCCTAACTCAATCCCAATAGCTCATGAGGTAAGGATTGTCCAAGACCATGTAAGGAGACCAGAAGTCCCATCCAACTGATGTAGGTCTCTAACACCCCCTCCCCACCCACATACTGACGCACACAAGCTCAAAACTGGACATTTGGAGTGTAAATAGAATATGGGCCCAACATAAGGGTTTCAAGAATTGGGATGAGTGTGGCTTTGATACCATGTTAAGATAATGGACCTTGAGCCTAACTCAACCTGAAAAACTAGCTCAAAAGGTGAAGATTGGCCAACACCCTATAAGGAGACCAATTATTCCATCCACAACCGATGTGGGAAATCTACCAAGTAGAAATCAATGCACCATATAGAAGAAAAGTTCAGCTTGAGAGGAGAGGATATATGCGGTCATACTTTGAATCTGGTTAATTTCTGCACTATTTGATTGTTTAAATTTTTATTATGCACTTGTATTTCGTAAGTTTAATTCTTGGAACCTATAACATAAAGAAAATCCTTGCTGGTTATGTGGTTTAATGCTGTCCTTGGGAATCCCTGCCTTTAAGTTTGTTGTCTGATCTAACCAGAAAAGGTAAAACCGCTAACATCATCCTCAATTTCTTGATTATTTCTGTGCACTGAAAATCCTTGACATTTTATAGCCTATGACACCTACCTTTGTTGTGTGAGGGAGGGATGGATGGAGGGAGAGGTGTTAAAGTAACAGCTTATGTTGTGCCCAACCCCCCATTTCTCCAAACTGCATACATTATGCCCCTCTTTAGTGTTACAAAATTGTCTTCAGGTTTACTTTCCGGGTGGTGGTGGAAATTGAAGAAACATCAAGAGTTATAGAGTCTTGTGGAGCTCCTCGGGCGAAAAAGAAAGATGCAGCTGAGGATGCAGCGGAAGGGGCACTTTGGTTCTTGAAGCACGAAGGATACGTGTTCGATAACTGAGAGTGCTTACCCTCTGAATACTGACTTGTTTAAAATTAACAAAAATTGTATGTATGATCCTTAATGCGACCATAATGTGGCTGTATGTCTATCCTATATGTGTACAAGTATAGAATAGGTGCTAAATGATGTAATTAGTTCTAGTTGGCAAAATGCTTTAGGTATTGAAATCATATGCGGCCTGGCAATTTTTGGAGATCATCCTTCCTAGCATCCCATTCTTGATGGGGAAAAAACAAAGTATCCCATTCTTGGTGCTTTTATTTTAGTTCTCTTTTTTTCGTTTTCTTTCTTCATTTTCTTCTTGATTAAACCAGTCACAGATGCCTGCTACTTTGAAAGGGTCACGTGCACAGATAGTCATTCTCATAAATACTATTTAGGAATTAGTCAATTATTTTGTCCTAGAATTTTAAACTAAAAATCGTAACTTCAGGATAACTCGGGATATTTCTGTCCCCAAAAATTGAAATTAAAAATTAAAATTTAGGACTCACTGACTAATTCTTAAATAGCATCCCTTTAGAGTGGCTAATTAATGTCATTTCTACTATTGAAATTCCTATGCTATTGCTGTTGAGTGTAATTAAGGGAAAAGATTGCATTACTTACAGAGCATGTAGCAACTTGGTAGTTTTTTTATATTAGAAGCATACATGATCAAGTCTTTGTCATTTTCTATTATCAGTTTTACTTAATTGTTTCTTGTGACGTAACGTTAATTTAACTGAAAAACAACAGGCCCATCTTTTTCTTTCAAAGTAGTATAGTAGAAAATACAATTCTAATAATGTCGCAAGTATTAGTAATAAAACACAAAACACAGGATAGTTAGGGAAAAAATGATAATTCCTTTAATGAAGGATGAAAATTATTTACACTCCAACTTTGCTTTGAGAATCAAACTCCTTTCCAAATTTGAGCAATAAAATTTTGTTTCCCTTTATCTCTGTTGAATCTTTTAAATACCTATTTTGTCGTCTGAACGTTTTCAAGATGAAAAATAATAATCAAAACATATAGATTAAGGACATCGAATAATGAAAGAAATGAGCATAATAAAATAACTTATTCATATTAGTAACTTTATTAATAATTAAAAATCAAAAATCTATTTGCACAACTAAGAAGAAGAGAGAGTGGAAATTTTATGCATACACTCAGTGGTGGTGAAACGGATAAAAAGATAATTTTTCATTCATATTATCCTCCAAAAATATATTCGATAATAAATTTTTTAAAGATTAATTAAATATAGATAAAATATATATCATCCATTTAGAAATGGGATTTTTACATTCCTATACCACATAGGAAATCTTTTTACCTTCCATGTTTAAGGTTTGATTTAATAACAAACGTGTATACCAAATTACCAATCTTATACCATACTTAATTAAGGATCTAATTAATGGGCAGTTTTTACTCCTTAATTAAAGGTGTCCATATATCTCACGTTTCTCTCTCCCCTTAATTCCTAAGATCTTACCAGCATCATTTTCTCCCTCACATTTCTTTCTCTTCTCCATTCCTTCTTCTTCTTAAAAAAAAATATAGAGATGAGACCCATTGAGTATAATCAGATTTTTAGCCAAAGAGATTCAATATGAAACCTATTGTTTCGGTTATTGTAATTTCTGGTAATTGTCAGATATTGTTCTGAATTTTAACAATTACGAGATCGAGAGTAGATATATAATACAGAAGACTTCCTCAATCGATCAATCAACAATTCTCAATTGTAAATTTGTGGGGTTGCCATATTAATCTTATGTAACCTCCAGCTCCATTTTGTCTATATTATTTATAAATTATCTTTTTAGGCAATTTAGAGGTTCTTTAAAGATAGAGATTCTTCAACTGTCACACTTATCTGGCATTGACACACAAGTTCTGACCAAACTAGAAACAAAATTGGTTAACAAACATCTGACCCAATATAAGTGTGGCGGTGTGGGTGCAATTGTAGTTTATTTTTATTTTTTTGTAGAAATTTTGTAGATGAAGAGCAAATTTTATTATCAACTTTTTTTTTCACGTAAGATTGTAGTTTAATTGTAGTATAAATATAGTAATTTTGTATGTACCCTTAAAAATAATACAACTTTATACAATACTTAAACTGATTTGCAATTTATTTATAGTTTTTTTTTTTGTAGAAATTTTGTAGATGAAGAGAAAATTTTTGTAGGCAACATTTTTTTTTCAACATAGATTAGAGTTTAATTGTAGTATAAATGCAGTAATTTTATAGATACCATTCATAACAATACAACTTTATACAATATTTAAACTTATTTGTAGAAATTTTGTAGATTTGTAGCCAACATTTTTTTCTAACATAGATTGTAGTGTAATTGTAGTATAAATGTAGTAATTTTGTAGATACCCTTCAAAACAATACTGCTTTATACATATGTAAACTGATCTGTAGTTTATTCGTAGATTTTTTGTAGAAAATTTGTAGATTAGGAGAAAATTTTGTAGTCTACATTATTTTTTAATATAGATTGCAGTATAATTGTAGTATAAATGTAGTAACAGTAACCATTAAACAAATATTGTTTTATACATATTAAACTGATTTGTAGTTTATTTCTATATTTTTTTGTTCAAAATTTGTTGACCCAAGTAACTGCGCATCAACTCACTCCCGTCAAGAACAAGAGCTCCTCCCTTCGAATAGTTGACGAAAACAGAGCATTGCATATTTAAATATGCTCAGAAATTCCTTAAAGAAAAATGAGGAGAACCAAATCAAAAAGATCCTGAGCTTTAGAAAGGGAAGACTGGTATATACTTAGAGAAACAGAAACACGTGAAAAATGAGGAAAGAGAAGCCTGCAGAAAAAGGAGGAAACAAATCTTATGTGAATATGAAAAAATATTTAGTCCCAAAATTTTAGCCCCTAATTTGGAAGGAATAAGTTATTCAAATATTCATCCCAGCTTTGTAGGCGCCTAATTTGGAAGGAATCAGTTCTTAATATTGGTATTTAATGAATGGTACAAATTTTGTAGCAAAAGTATAACATGACGGGTAATAATGAAAATTTGCACATTTTTAGTAAAAAGGTTTCATATATGGTATAGATGGGAAAAAATTCCTTTAGAAAATAGATACTTAATGTAACCAATGGGTAGCATTTGCAAAGACTTAAATTGGCGGTTCCTCCAATTTGAAAAAGATAAATTTTTACCTAAAGTAATCGCATTAAAAATCATGAATAATATAAGTATTCATATTATCCATCGATTAACCTATTTTCTATTCCTATTAAACATAGACATTTACTACACATAATGCAGGTAAAACAAAAAAAATAAAGAGAGATAGATTTAATAATACATTTTTAGCCATTATCTATTTATACTTTCAATGAAATTTAACAATTAGAAATATTTCATCAATAACCATCAAAACTCAAAATCTATGTAAATAAATCTATATAAACAATAGAGAGTAAGAGAATATAAAACTTATATATATATATATATATATATATATATATATATATATATATATATATATATATATATATATATATATATATATATATATATATATATATATATACACATACACTTAGCGCATATTATATTAAAAATAATCATAAAAATTAGCTGTAGATACTGTAACAAAATTTATAAATGGACTATTCTATTTTTATTTTATTGAACTCATATCAGTTCATAATAAATCATAAAAAAAAACATCTAAGGTAAAATAAATATTGTATATAATTTAAAAAAAATATTATATACTATGGGAATTGAAAATATCAATGGGCAAAAAAAGATATCACGTAAGTTAGGAGGGGGAAGAATGTGCTGTTCAAAATTATAGGGGAGTTTGATTGTAAAACTAAAGTTGTAAGGTGGAGCCCCCGCCTCCCAAAGCACGCACCACTCACGTGCATATTTTCCCGCCAATTGGTTCCCGCCAAAATCATACTTCCCTCTAAAACCCCTCCGCAAAGTCAGAAGCTGAGGCCACAAAGAGAGAGATCTCAAACTGAAAGTGAGTGAACAGAGAGAGAATTTTTAGAGAGAGAAAGAGAGATGTCAGGCTGGGACGAAGGAGCAGTATACTACAGCGACCAAGCTCAGTTTCCACATGGCGGCGGAGGAGCAACCGGAGACAATGAAAATGGAGGGGCGAGCCGCCATGTCATCCTCCGAAAGTTCAAGGAGTTCATACGAAACTTCTCCGACAAAGCTCAACCGAATGTATTCCCTTACAGAGAAGCACTTCTCGAGAACCAAAATTACCTAATTATTAACCTTTCAGACCTCCTTTCGTACGAGCGAGACCAAACCCTACCCGAACTCCTCCGTCAGAACCCTGCAGATTATCTTCCTCTGGTATGAATTTGATTATCTTTCTCTGTGTTTTTAGCTGTAGGTGGATGTGAATTTATGGCCGATGCACTTGAGATCTCAATAGAGGGCTTTCCCTTATTTAAACCCGTATATCACGTCACTTGTATTTATTCTCTGCTAAAAAATGGTTAAGCAAATAAAAATCACTAACCTAACGTTTTTTGGTAGTTAGTTTTCATTCAATAAATGACTTATAAAGGATCCCTTGATATTTAGTTTTTCTTCTTTTTTTGGTTTGTAACTACATTTGGATTTGTCGAAATGTATGATTATGCTGGACTATGATTGTTTGACAAGCGTGGATGTACAAAGGTAAGGTAAAGCTTTTTCTGAATGTAGTAGCTTTGGAGATCCTAGATATATAAACATTAAATATGCACTATAACATTATTCGGCCTTGTTAGCCATATGTGGCATATGTGGATGTGAATTTGTGATTGATGAACTATAGAGCTTAATAGAGAATTGAACTTGTAGTTATGTATCATCAATGGTTGATGCATAAATAGTGGCGGAGTCAGGATTATCCCTGTGGGGAGTCAAAATATAAATAAGCAAGTATATGAAAAAGCTAAGGGGAGTCAACACATAATATATATACATAAAAATAAAATATTTAACCTATATATGCGGTGTAATTTCCTGACGAAGGGGTGTCAATTGATTCCCCTAGCCAATGAGTGGCTTCCCCATTGCGCGCAAAGGATCCATTTGATATTAATTTAATTCAATTAGAATGCTTGATTTTTTGTAGTTGTATAGGGAGTGGCAATTGTTTATTATAAACACAAAGCTCTGCTTAGTTGTAACATGTTTTTTTTCTTGAAATTATATCCGGATTTGCTGGAATGAATGATTATGATGGACTAAGATTGCGTTGATTAGGGAAAACGTTACGGTTGATGCAAATTATGGTTCATGTTATTGTAGTTTGTGTATGTAGCTTTCTGCATTTGAGGTTTATATAGTTACGGTTTATGTTTATCGAGGCAAATGAATGAATGAGTGATGGTTGTTGTACTGATGTATGCTATAGCCTGATTTACTCCATGCTTACCAAATGGGTTGAGTTTCTAGACAAATTTGATTTTTTCAAAAAGGTAAATGCATATGTATTTTAAGGGATGTCCCTGTAGTTGCATTTTTGGGTTATGGAATAGTTGTAGAATCG
This sequence comes from Nicotiana benthamiana, assembly GCA_034376525.1. Classification (NCBI taxonomy): domain Eukaryota; kingdom Viridiplantae; phylum Streptophyta; class Magnoliopsida; order Solanales; family Solanaceae; genus Nicotiana; species Nicotiana benthamiana. Next base: position 132,917,486 of record CM067335.1, read on the forward strand.
GGCATATACTGTTCAACCTCAACTAGTTTGGGATTGAGGCATAGTTTTTGTGTGTAATTTGTTACAACTAAAGGTAGTGGGTGTGTCTTTATTCGCTGTTGAACTAATACGCCTTTTTGTAAGTGAAAAGTACACTTCAAAATCAATGTGTTTTAGATAGTGCATCATTGTCTTCAATTGCATGAAATACTGTAGTTTCGTTAGTGTGGAAGCTTTTAAGAACCTACTGCTGTGTAACACTTGGTCTTCTTGTGTCCTCTACTGGATGGTCTCGGGGTTATCTAGTTTGAAACTGCAGCAGCTGAAGTTCTTGCTAGTTTGAGATCGAGGGTAGCTGGTGAGAGCGGAGAAATGGAGGAGCCGGATATTGGTGAAGTACAAATACTCTTAAGGTCAGAGCAGGATCCAATGTCAATGCGTTCCCTTGGGGTTAGTTTTCTGTTTGAACTCTTTCATTTTCTTTGTTATCTTAAGTTTTGCTCTAATGGATCTACTTATCCCCCTATTTTTATAATCCTATTTGTCTTGTTTAGGCACAATACATATCAAAGCTGGTCAAGGTATCTGGGATCGTTATTGCTGCATCAAGGACTAAGGCAAAAGCAACTTATGTAACCTTGCTATGTAAGAACTGCAAAAATGTGAAGATCGTTCCATGTCGCCCAGGGCTTGGAGGAGCTATTGTACCACGTTCTTGTGATCATGTTCCTCAGGTTTGATGGAATAAAATAATAATTTGAAACTCATTATTTGAGGTTGTAATTTGGATGACATTCTAATGGTAGGATTTTTTCCAGGTGGGGGAAGACCCATGTCCTATTGATCCATGGGTAGTGGTTCCAGATAAAAGTAAGTACGTTGACCAGCAGACGCTCAAATTGCAGGAAAACCCTGAGGTGAGGGAACATTTAGTTCCAGAATAGAAGCTTGACTGCTGGCTTTCTTTATGATCATATTCTCATTTCATTTGTGTTTTCTGTTGGGGTAATTGTAGGATGTCCCTACGGGAGAGCTTCCAAGAAATATGCTTCTGTCTATAGATCGCCATCTTGTTCAAACAATAGTGCCTGGTACAAGGTTGACTGTAATGGGGATCTACAGTATTTTTCAGGCTTCAAATTCATCAGCATCGTAAGAGTCTACCAAGTGATAAATGAACTTCACATTTTTTTTTGTAGTGTTGTCACTTTGTTATCAGATCTTCTTTTAACTTCCGGGTTCTATGTTCTGAACTGGGATGCAGTCACAAAGGAGCTGTTGCTGTTAGGCAGCCTTATATTAGAGTTGTTGGAATGGATGAAACGAATGAGGCCAATTCTCGAGGGTCAGCCAACTTCACAGTAGATGAGGTAATTTCTGAGTTATCAATAGAATGTGTTAATTGAGAAATTTGAAATACAGTTAGCAGCATGCTTTCAAGTGAGGGGACTGCATACAGATAATTGTCTTCACCTACATATCTCCACAAGTTGCAGTGGAAAAACATGCAAAGAAGCATGAACATAGAGTGGAGAAAGGATGGGGAAAATTAAGTAATGTCAGTCAAGCTATGGACTGGTGGGGAGGGTTTACCTCTTTGTAGCAGATCAAGTACTGAATGAATGTGCTTCCCAGTTAGATGATATAACAGTTTGCTAATAATGCGCCGATGACGTTCCTGTACTGTTTGGACAGCATTAGTTTTCAATTTGGTCTTTGTTTTAGTTTGGATTTTCCTGTATGTATCAGTTCTCATGGCCTTCCTTTTTGCAGAAAGAAGAATTTCAGAAATTTGCATCCGATAAGGATGCTTATGAAAAGATATGCTCAAAGATTGCTCCCTCAATATTTGGGCATGTTGATGTAAAGAAAGCTGTAGCATGCCTTTTATTTGGAGGATCAAGGAAGGTATGTCATTTTGCCTTCAATGTTAAATGCTCTTTGTTTATTTATTGGTTTATTTCTAACTCTATGTGTGCAGTTCTTGCCTGATGGTGTAAGATTACGAGGTGATATCAATGTATTGCTGTTGGGGGATCCCTCAACTGCTAAATCACAGGTCAGTTTTACTTTCACTGAATACAATGGTGGCAGTTTGCTGTTAATATGAAATTTTATCTTCATGAAGGAGCCATTTAAGTTGGCATTTGGTTGAAAAGTTTTTCTTTTGTTACTCATCCTAGTTTTTATTTCCAATGCAAATGAGAGTCTGAATTATTTTATTTTTACCTGTTAGTTTCTAAAATTTGTGGAAAAGACGGCCCCAGTAGCCGTATACACTTCTGGCAAAGGATCTTCAGCTGCTGGTCTCACAGCTTCTGTCATCAGGGATAATAGCTCTGTAAGTTTCTGTATTTTCCCTAGTCTAGAAGCCATTTCAGATAAATGTTTCATTTTCTATATATGTTGAAATGATGAGTTCCTTTATGAAACAATTCAGCGTGAATTTTACCTAGAAGGAGGAGCCATGGTCTTGGCAGATGGAGGAGTTGTCTGTATAGATGAGTTTGACAAAATGAGAGCAGAAGATAGGTAGATTTTAGTTAGAACATCATACTCTTGTCTACTCTATTCTTCCATGAGGGCTTCTAAGAGCTTCTTACTGGTGACATAGGGTTGCTATTCATGAAGCTATGGAGCAGCAAACGATTTCCATTGCTAAGGCAGGAATAACAACAGTCCTTAATTCAAGAACCTCCGTGCTTGCAGCGGCTAATCCTCCATCTGGACGCTATGATGATCTCAAGGTCAACATAATTCCTTTCAATTGTCTTAATGGTTTTACAATTTTTTGCAGCTTGTGTTGGCAATAGAGCAAGAGTTGATGTGCTATTTGCATTGCAGACTGCACAAGATAACATTGACTTGCAGACGACAATTCTTTCAAGATTCGATTTGATATTCATTGTGAAAGACATTAGGATGTTCAGTCAGGACAAGGTAAGAAAATTCTCTCTCCTAAGTTGTGTGGTACAGACTTCATTTTAATATAGCTACTAGGCATCTAGGTAGTGTGCTTAGTATACTGGGCATGAATACGAAAATAAATGGGTAGTCAGGACAAGGTAAGAGAAAAATTCTCTCCCAAGTCTGTGGGTGAAATGAAAATTTGTATGGTACAGACTTCATTTTAGTCTAGCTGCTAGTCATCAAGATAGTATGCTGGACATGACTATGCAAATAAATGGGTAATTAATTTTCAAAGTATCCTCGTGAGCTCAATTGTAGTATACTTGTACTATCTTCTTGTGTCTACTTGATGCTAGCAATGAAATTTCTAGGTCATCTAAAGAAGATATATATTTCCTCAAGTTTGTGCTTCCACTTACTGAGTATTTTTTCACTACAGAGTATTGCTAGCCATATCATCAAGGTCCATGCATCGGCTGAGGCATCTAGGGATGACACTAGAACTTCCAAGGAGTATAATTGGTTGAAGAGGTTGGTTTCTAACCTGGCTTTAAGTTAAGCACTACACTATTGTTGTAATTGTCAAGGTCTGGATGTTGAAGCAATTGAGTTCCTCGTGCAGGTATATACAATATTGTCGGACCAATTGCCATCCACGTCTATCACCCGCTGCAGCCTCAATGTTACAAGAGAGTTATGTCAAAATTAGGCAGGTAATTACATAATTGGGCTCCTGATGCACAGTCTCCTAGATCACTAAATAATTAGGACCTATTTATTGAAAAGGTGCTTATGGGATGTATCAAGAAATTTCAAATACTGAGACTGAAATGAGGCGGCAATCAATGATATTTGCTTCTTCTGTTATTTGCTGCAGCAAATGAGGCGGCAATCAAATGATAGTGGGGAGGCAGCAGCAATACCAATTACTGTGCGGCAACTAGAGGCTATAGTGAGGTTGAGTGAAGCTCTTGCAAGAATGAGACTGTAAGTTAAAGACGATTATAAGTAGTTTCTTTGTCTCTTGCATAGGATCAAGCTTCGAGGACTTGACATCCTGCTATTGACTATTCAATTTAAGACTGTTTAGGAAATCTCCCTTTTTCCATGTGTTTCTTTTCAACGTTTTCTTTATCCTTTTATGAGATTTGCCTATATAAACAGTTCTTTGATCAATAATCTACCTCTTTCTTATCATGATTTTAGCGCCCAAACTGCAAACGAGAATCACGTCACGGAAGCAATTAGGCTCTTCCAAAATTCCACAATGGATGCAGCACGATCTGGAATCAATCAACATATAAATCTCACTCCTGAGATGGCACATGAGATAAAGGTTTGACTCTTGGCTAATCAATACTCGTATATTCCAGTTATATGTCCTTCTAGTCACCGTTCTGACGAAGATACTTTTTTCTCGATGAATAGCAAGCGGAAGCCCAAATTAAGAGAAGAATGGGTATCGGTAGCCATATATCAGAGAGACGGCTAATTGATGAACTGACAAGAATGGGCATGAACGAGTCAATTGTAAGAATCGTTCCACTGCTTCACTTATATACCATTTAGTCATCAGTATTCACCTAGTTTCTCCATTTATTTGAATTTCTGGTGCTATCTGATTGACTTTCTTGATAGTAAGCCAGTAGAAGCCTCCTAAATAATTTCAGAACAATATTCCTAGGCCACCTTGTATTGATGCAAGTGCTAAAAAATTGTCAGGTACGGAGAGCGCTGATAATTATGCATCAAAGGGATGAAGTGGAGTACAAACGAGAACGGAGAATCATAGTCCGAAAAGCCTAGTGATGTGCTCTACTCAGCCTTCTAAAGCACTTTCAGCAAGTTCATATCACAAGGACACTATCCCCAGTCAACTGGTCATCAAATCACATGTAATTTGATGATGTTAATGCCTTCAGCAACTCAAGCAGAAATTTTTAATATTCGGAGTATGGTGTTGTGATATCACTTCCCAACACCTCTGTACTCTACTGTAGTGATAACTGCAGTGTCCGAGGGCAGGAATGCACATCCACTCGTCTCAAATGGTTTGAGTTATTTTGAGCCATCTAATATAATTTTTGCCCACTAGGAATGCTTAAGAATTCTGCACTTTCTGCAATTTCAACAAAATTTGCAAGTGGATATTTATATAATTTGGTTATCATGTAAACTCTAAACCTAAGCGTCAAATATTTTAGTGCCAAATTTGCTCTTTGCTTCAACATTTTGCATTGTGGCATAAAGGTTACTTTCTTCAAAATCGAGTAGATAAGTATCAAATGTGCCAATGTTCTGTAATTTGGAAGTGGGAGCACAGCAGTTCAAAACGTGAAAAAGTTATGAGAAGTATGGTTATATTTCATTACTCTTCGAGTATTAGGTAACTTGATATGGACTCTTATGTGGATACGGAAGATTCAAAGGCGTTTGAGCAAAGTTAACATTTCTCGTTCAAACAAATCTTTACTGTACAAAAAACTTTGTTCTCATAAGAAACAGTTTAGCTATTAAGTGGAAGCACTCAATAATTATCTTGCTAAACTTACTTTGATATAAACCAACTTATCAAGATGAACTATCTTGAGTAGAAAATCTGGAAATTATGCTCGAAGTTAGATTACTGAGCAATTTACCTCGCAAGCACCGGCCAGGCTGCCGGTCAATAACAATTGCGCATGTAACCATATCATAGATGCATCATATGTGGTATACATGGCAGGTGAATGGGCCCATATTCACCTTTGATATTTCCAGAATTTATGGGCTTCAACCCGAACTCTTTAGTTGGTCAGTTCATTAATGAGAACAAGTGATACAAGAGAATTCTTAAAGAACTTTCTAGTTCTTTGATATTCACCTATGTGAATTTTCACATCATACTTAAAATGAGATGGCTAACACGAATGCCAACTGAATAAATTATCAATATTGGTGAACTTCAAATTTACACCATGACATGTGCACTTATCAATAAACTTCAGGTTTATTATGACATGGGTTTTATACCAATAGATATCCACTTTATTGTGGCATTCTTTCGTTTGTGTAGTACAAACTGGAGGACAAAGCGGGTAGCTTTTCATATACAAATTACCCCGCTACAAGTTGTAGTAATAGGAGATATCAAAGCCTTCCTTTATTTATAGTCTCAATATAATCAATCGCTTTCGCGTGTACTTTGGAAACTGAATAAGTTTCTTTGAGACTTACTACAGCACAATACTCAATTGTGTTTCTCCAACATAGTAATAATTGGATCTTCTAGAGCTCTCAATTAATTTTGTACTACCACAGATTCATCAACATCCATGTGGTGAATATCTTTCTTAAAGAGAAAGTTATACCATTATGGTCATGTCAAACTTATATGCAAGATATGTTTCTTGCATTATCGTTGTCCTTTAATAGTCATATTTCCAAAATACTTTGGCGTACAATAGGTACGTGACCAACGATCATTCATGCCATATATCTTAAACCTCCTTCTAGGGGTGAGTGTGGTATCATCTCAAACCTCCATCTAGGGGTGAGTGTGGTATATTTAATACCAATTTCATCTTCATATTCTTCCGATAATGAATATGTATTCGTGAATCAGATGTTGTCACATTCACTTCGAGGATATGTGATTTTGTTATCCTTTTCAAATCTATAAATGCGTCAGGCATTTGATTTGCTATTCTTTGCAAATGGATAATCTTTTGTGCCTCTTTCACACAAATAGAGGTATGTGGATCAAGATGAGATAATGATGCATTTTTCCACAAAATTTCCTGTTTGGTTTCACCAACTTCTCCCCCTAATTTTGGGAAAAGTGTCTCATCAAATTGACAGTCTGCAAATCGTGCAGTGAACAAATCTCCTGTCAATGTTTCGAGGTAGCGAATAATGGAGGGCGATTCAACCTCAACATATATTCCTAACCTTCTTTGCAGACCCATTTTGGTGCGGGATGGCGGTGCTAAAGGCACATATACTGCGCATCCAAAAATTCTTAATTGGGATATATTGGGTCCATGACCCAAAGCCAATTGCAACGGGGAATATTTGTGTCAATTCGTCAGTCAGAGACGAACTAGCATTGCTGTATGTAAAATGGCGTGTCCCCAAACCGAAGTGGGCAGCCGACAAACTAAAATGCTGCATGCAAAATGGCATGAACCCAAACCAAAGTGGGCAGCCGACGAACTAGCATTGCTGCATGCAAAATGGCGTGAACCCAAACCGAAATGGGCAGCCTCGTTTTCATGAAGAATTCAAGATTATTCTCATCTATTGTCTCAATATGATGTCCATTTTGAATGATATCTTTAAAACTCAACAAGTTCTTCTTAGACTTGGAGGAGAATATTGCATTCTCTAAGATAAACGTCGTGCCTTTGGGCAGAGTTACAGTTGCTCTTCCGGAGCCTTCAATCAATTTACTTCCCATGGTTTGACATATAAAAGAAAATATACGAACATGAGAATAAACAACTTCAATTCGTTTGTGTCACATAATATTTTCAAAATCTGCTGCTAACAGTTGACTAACAAAATCAGATATGTTATCCATAATTGATTACTTTGCAGTTTGAAAATTTCAGTTTAAGCATTTTCTTCAAACAATTGATTGTTAAACACAAACAATCGATTGTTGAACATTGACAATCGATTGTTAAACACACACAATCAATTATTTGCTATTTTGAAAAATTCCAGACCTCACTGTTCGATTGTCTATTTTGATAAATTCCAGAACACACTGTTTCAAGACAATCGATTGTTATGCATGGACAATCGATTGTTGGCTATTTTGAAAAATTCCAGAGCACACTGTTTTAACACAATCGATTGTTTAGCATTGACAATCGATTGTTGATTAATTTTGAAAAATTCCGGATTACACTGTCTAACGACAATCGATTGTTAGACATAGACAATCGATTGTGGATGATTTTTGAAAAATCCAGATTACACTATTTTAAAGACAATCGGTTGTTGATCATTGACAATCAATTGTTTTGCAGTTTTTATGCGAAATATGAGATAACCGACTAGTTTTTCAGGTTAGTCGATTACCTCTACTGGAAAGTAAAAATATTATTGATATTTGAGCATATTGATACATTCTAAAGAACTAATACTAACATTATATCATGAACTAACTAATACGAGCTAATACTAATGGCTATTAGTTTATTCATTCACTAATACAAACAAGTAAAATAAAATCAAATAGCTCCATCTTCTTTCATCACGGATCCATCACCGATTAGGTGGTCTATCTTCCCCTCGGGTTGCTCAAAGAAGTCTGCCACATCCAAGTGGGTGATGTCAAAGTTGTCGTCAGAGACAAAATTCGTTTCAGGGCATTTACTCTTTCGAGATGCTTGATAAAGGTCAACCAAAAGTCATGGTATACGGCAAGCCTTTGACCAGTGCCCGTTTTCACCGCAACGATAATATATAGTTTATAAACTATTTGCTTTTGGGTTCTTATCGTATCGTGCTTGTGGCAGAGTGACCAACTTCAGGTTGTCATATCTCTTCTTTAAGCCATTCCACAATATAGGTGGATCTTTGACGGTGAGATATTCAATCTTCAACCTTCATCAAGGTGATGGCGCAAGAAAATCAAGGCCTTAGCATAGTTTCAAACCTTCATCAAGGTGATGGCGCAAGAAAATCAAGGCCTTAGCATAGTTTTGGGTGGATGCATTATTTCTGTCTTTAATGGCGTCTCCAAGACCCGTAGCATCTAAGTGGATTTCAGCATCCAACACCCATGTCATATAGTTCTTGCCCGAAATTTCAAGGGCAACGAACTTTCTTTTCATAGTGTCAGTCATAAGACACAATTACATCAAGAGCGTGTTCATACTTATGGGCTCTATTACAATTATCACATTCACTTCAGGGAATGGATCATAATCGTGTGCTATACACAATCTCATGTCAAATTTTACTTTCATAAAGTGAAAGATTATTTTGAGAATCTTTATTATTCTCATCATCACAATAATGACGATTATAATTTCGTCTATTGCCACGTCCATGGTAATAATTTTGTATTCTTTCAGACTTACCACATGCTGCTACCACATTCTCTAAAGGGAATGGAGCAAATTCAATTGGACGGAATTCTTTGCCACGTCCATATTCATTGATACCTTCATGGTAATAATTTTTGTCTTCTTTCAGACATACCATATACTGCTTCCACATTCTCTAAAGGGAATGGAGCAAATTCAATGGGACAGATTTTCAATTATTTGCCCACAATCATACATGAATTTAATCATGGCAGGACATAGAGATTTTACCACTTCATGTGGTTATAATTTCTTACAAACTCCATTAGAGTTATAATCAAACTTTGTTGTCTATGCTTTGTATATAAAATCAAATTATAGAATTCCAAGAATTTAAAAGGGAAAAGTAAATTACTTACCTTTAAGGTATACCAATAAATGTTGTGATATCAAATATACCTCTTGTGTAAATCACTTTCTTTCTCTCACGTGAAACCCTTGATTGCTTCTATGTTTTTCTGTTTGATGTCAGCAGGTGAGTGAAGAGAAGTAAGTTTTGCAAGAGAAGTCACAAACGCATCCCTATGTGTTTTCATGGACATTGCAGCAGTAACATGGATTGCACAACGAAATCCTTCCAAACACAGAGCTATCACGACTCCGTCGTCAGTTTGGTCTAGAGGAACACTAAAGGCAGCCAACATTGGAGCCCAGCATACCTTACGTGAAACTTACACAAACAAAAGTTAAAACAATCGAAAATTTTAATTGGTTAGAGACTCGTGCTGATAACGTGTTATGAAATAATATAAAAGACAAGAACAATAATACAAGAACAAGAGCAATAGAGAGAATAGAGAGAGAGAAGTATTCTTATTGATACTTAGAGATTGTTAGGGATGGTTTACAATGGTAGAAGACCCCTTTATTTATAGGGAGGGGGATGATTTATCTACCAAGAATAGAACTCTAGAATCTCTCTAATTATAGACATTCACCTTAAATAGGAGATTTCATAACAAAAAACTTGTTTTTTAAAATTTCTACTCAAATCACTCACAAAACTTCAAAATCATATTCATGTCCAAACACAACTAAATTTTAAATACCATTTTTACTTAAATTTTTTTTCCGCCCTTATTGGAATTTTACAATTCCTCTGTCCAAACGCCCACTAAGTTAAACTTTATGTTCATCAACAGAACAACCTTTCTACTTGTACAATGTCACTACCCAAAATCCAATAAAGGGCGTGCTGACACCCGATACAGCTGTTAGGCAACCCAACCCTAAATACTTATTTTAGTTCTCGTTTTAGTATTTTCAAAATAAGGATTTTTCTTCAATTCAAAAGATGAAGTTTCACGATGAATAGTATTATTTTCAAACATGACAATAATGAATAATCCATAATCATCCCAGATCCCGGCGTCGCAAGTACATGAGCACTTTTTAGGAATTTAAAATGTAATATCGTAAATGTCTAGAATACAAATTGGACAGAAAAGAAAATACAATACTCTGAAGGAGACTCTGTTGGATGCGAGTCGTCTCGAGAGATGCAGCTCACTTAAGTCTCTTTATAAACTATGCCGCTGCGCCCAATGAGGCCACTAGACATACATGTGCATTTGCATAAAAAATGCACAAAAAGTGTAGTATAAGTACGAAAACAATATGTAACATGTAATTATCCAGTTTAACCTTGAAGAAGTAGTAGTGAGAGGTCAACTTCGACACTTACCAGTGGTCCAATAATATAGAAATCATAAATTTTATAAGGCGACTGCAAACTCAATAATTGTGAAGCAGGTAAACAATTCTTTTGTTGATAGAATTATTCGAAGTTATTTTCATCTTTTGACAATTGACATCACGAGGATACATCAATTAGAAATAATTCCAAAAACAATCAAGCAAGTCATACGCAAATCATACCGAGGTCGTACGGCTTGATCGAACATAATATTTAAATTTTGCACTGCTAGAGGGTTGAATGGCGCGAACCGTAGATGCATATATTACCCGCTCGCGAATCATACATGCGACGCGGTCACACATAGATACACACATTTAAGCAGTCAATCAACACTTCATCAGAAAAATAATTACCTAACAAAATGATAACTTTGTTTTTAACAGTCAAGAAAGTGATTTTTAGTCTTTTAGAAATTTATTTACCAAGTTTGATATGATTTAAGCCTTTTAAATTGTCAATAAAATTACAAGTATGACAAGTAAAGCCTGTTTTTGGATCCTAGACTACCCGAACTTAAGCATAATAGTAGCATCATAGTATTTACTTATTTCACATATGAGTTTAATTCTCTCTTACAATTTTAGAAAGGAGAATTACCTCGTCTTAAAGTTCTTTTTCCGATCACAATTTCGCTCTAAAATCCCAACTCGGTGACGTTCAATCTAAAACTAGTCAAACAACGTGTAAATTAATTAAAAATATACATCAATGCTTTAAATTTAACAATTTATTAAAATTATTAACTCCACTCAAAAAGTTTGCAGTGGGGTCCATGTCTCGGAACCCGATGAAACTCACACAATTCGATAATTCATTTCGATACGAGTTCAATCACACAAATTTTATCAAATTCCGATAACAACTTGACGTCCAAATCTTGAATTTTTGTTCTTGAAAAGTTTTGCAAAAAGCCTTGATTTCTTCTATTGAAATCCGAAATAAATGATGAATATAACCATAGAATCATGAAGTATAATTACTTTTGGAAATAGAACATTTACCCCATCCATAGTGAAAATAGCCAAAAAAATTATTTCAAATCCGAGCTTCATAGCTCCAAATATGTTAGAAGTGGCTGAAACCTCGAAATATAGCTTTTGCTCGGGTATTTACTCTTCGCGATCGCGGAAAATGCTTGGCAATCGCGAAGTACAATATTTCTCAGCTAAAAGTTTGCCCTTCACGATTGCAAAGAACAAATGCCCGGCTCTTCCAGACAGCCTCTATTATAATGGCCATAACTTTATGTACAAAACTTCAAATTGCGACCTATCAAAATCACGTTTGATTGACATTAACTTCTGCGCGCAAGTCACATTCGACATTATAGACCTATTCCAACTTTGAAATCCATAATCCAACTCCGATATCAATAAGTTCACTCCCGGTCAAACTTCTCAAAACCCTTCAAATTTATAACTTTTGCCGAACGACTCCAAATGACCTACGAACTTCCGAATCCACTTTCGGACGTGTTCCAATACCACAATCACCATATGAAGCTATTCCCAGACTCTGAATCTCAAATGGATATCGATACCATTGAAATGCACTTTAATCCAAATTAATGAAATTCTTCCAAAATACTAACTTTCTCAGTAGGCGCCGTAACGCTCCCAAGTCATCCAAATCCTGATCCAGGCATACGTACGAGTTCGAAATCGCCATACGAACCAGTTGGAACTTTCAAATCCCAATTTCGAGATCGTTTATTCAAAAATCAAACCTTAGTAAATTCTTTCAACTTAAAACTTCTGAATTGAAAATTTTATTTCCAGATCAACTCCGAATTTACCGAAATTCAATTCTGACCACGCGTACAAGTTATAATACCTGAAGTGAAGCTGTTCATGGCCTCAAACTACTGACAATCCTCTGTCAACCTGATGTATATTTCCAAATTTTCCTCTGTCTTTTACAAAAAAAATGGGTTCTAATTTCTGCTCTTATGTCCCTTAAAGTGAGCGAGATATTCGCGCCTCAATCCGGATATTATTTTATTTATTTTTTCATCTTATTTTTCAACAATTACTTGTAATTTCACCAACAATTACTACTGCAACCATTTTCATAAAATAATATGCGATTATCAACAAAGAATCATGTATAGAACTAGAAGTTTAATTAAATTAAGCCACTCCTGTTGGGTTTGTTATTATTTATTAATAACAAAAGAGGTGTGAATGGAAAAATGGTGGGAAAAGAAATGGAAGAAAATGAAATTTTGAGTGAGTTCATTTCACTAATGCACTTTGCCACTCATTGGTAGAAGGAAAGAAAATCTTTGTATATATATAGAGAAGCTCATCTTTTTGCTATTTGATGAGACTTCATCAGATGATTGTACAAGAAGGAACTAGATAGATTAGAGAGAAAAAAAGAATAGATGAGAAAAAATGATAATGATAAATAAATAAAGGAATTTTGGATTGGGTCAGGAATCCAAGTTAGGGGCAGTATGGATACAAGAACTTCCTATGTTATACTATTCAATTCTCGACGACGAATTGATTTGATAGTTCAGATATTGTTATTCATGATATTGATCCGATTCAAGATCATCGAGAGGTAATATTCATTCATTGAATTTACAGGCCAAAGATTTATCACCTCTATGGGATTAAATCCCGAGTTATTGCGAAGTAAAAAACCGATGAGATTATGGAAGTAAATATTCTTGCATTTATTGCTACTGCACTATTTATTCTAGTTCCTACCCCTTTCTACTTATCATTTACGTAAAAATAGTCAGTCAAAACGATTAATTATTAACTAATTTGAATGAAACTTGACTTCTGAGTTCTTAGCCAATTGACGAAATAAAATGAAAAAGATTATAAATTTCATGTCTTAAATGAAATAAGTGGACTAGAATCGGCAGTATTCTAACAAATAAATAGTATGGTAGAAAGAAAGATTAATCTATTTCTTTCTACCATACTATTTATTAGTTAGATTGTAGTTATAAAGCTGCCCCCGGAATAAAATAAAGATAAATAAAGATAGAGGCTGCATTTGATATGAATCTTTTGATATGGATCTATCGATCAATCTACAATATTATCTTGATATATGTGAATATCAATTCCATATATGGGATTGACATAGCATCCAATTCCATTTATTTGCTATATCTATTTGTTCTGATCAATCTATATTACTCTTATGTCTTATAGTTTGAATTACTAGATTTTTGATTTCCAATCTGAATCTCGGTATCTATTGAAAGAATCAAATCAATGAAGGGAAAGCAATAGATATAGGAAGATTCAAAAAATCACGTAGTAATCTTTTTTTTAACATTCCCAAGAAGTAATTGAGTAAACCATCGACAGTAGTTCCACGGGCATCGAAAAGGAAGAGTAAACCTCACCGATTTTTAACGCTTGAACCATTATATGAAATAAGTCGATAAAGCATAAATCCAATTTCAAAAATTCAAAAGCGGTAAATGCGCAATATGTGACTCACTTGAAGATCTTATTCTGCATAGTATCTCGTTAGATAACCACTATGTTTGTATCCTTTCTTTCTCATACAAAGTGCGTATACACTTAACAAAACCACCTGTTCTTTGAATAGTAAAGAGAGAAACAAATAAAAAAAGGGTCCGGCCCTCCTCAATATCACCTGGTAAGAGGCCGTTGATTGGAATAGATAATTTTGGAAGAATTTGGTTCGAATAAATTTCGTGGGATCCTCTTCCTTTCGAACTACAAACATGGGAATCGTAGAAATAGCTCCTTGATTGAAAGAGGATGATTCTTATAATACATTACTCCAGTCGAGTCCAATGGAATTTCAAAATGAAGTTATTTTTATTTTGTTCAAAACGTGTTGCAGAACGATCTCGAAAGCAATTGATATTGATACAGTTTGCTTCCATCGTTGCTTACTTAAAGATTGATAAAATGTTTTTGATCAAAATTTGTTTTATCACACCTCTTTTTTGTCACACAACCCTATTACGAGGTTGAGTTAAAAGAGTTTTTCCAATTAAAGTGACGTTTTGAAAATGGATTATTTATTATTTAGAGTCGCCACTTGGAATTGAGTTTTGGTGTTTCAAGTCACCTTTTATTTGAATCCCTTCTCAAAAGGAAGGTTTGACTCTTAATTTATGGTCTACGAAAACAGAAGACTGAGTAAGGAATTATGTTGACCGAGGGAAAGGTGTAAGGCACCCCTCGAGTCTCGTGGTTCTAGCATGGTCGCTTCTATTGATTAATGTAAGGCTTAAATTAATTTTTAGCTATTCCTATTGTTTATTGATTATGGTTTATTTATTACCGCTTCGCTTAATTTAATATATTGTTATTAATTATTTTGACCAAGATGCGATACGCATACAAGGTACTTCCTTGAAATTAAATATTAAACCAAGGTACGTAATGTACACATGGTTATAACATAATTATTTTAAATTAAAAAGGTATCAAGACGCGGAATGCGCATATAATCCTTTTATTATTTAAGCATATCAATCCAAGGTCCGGGTATGAACACATGGGCTAATAGCATATTTTACAATATATCAATTATATTGTTTCTTTTAGATTCGAGATATACAATTATATGCTTTCATTATTGGAACTAGTCTTGAATTATTTCATGAATCATTTTACCCCCTTACAATTATTTTCTAATAATAGGTCTTGAAATATATTTGGACCCAATTAACTATATTATCCCATGACCCCGCATTCAACGAGAATAGGAAAGAAATATAATTAATAGCCTAGCCTCAACATCATGTTTATTTACAAAAAAAATTATGTTTATGCTAACAGACAATCAAATTTAATTTATAAATGAAGATATAACTCCTGAAATTCTAACTTGTACTTCAATAGTAAAAATATAATAGTCTATATACTTAGACTGCTTTGAGTAATTAACGTCATATTAAAAAATTTAACAAATAAAATAAATGTGAGGTTGTATGCAATGAAAAACTTCACTGTAACTTAACTTACAGTGAATCTAAGACATGGAGAATGTGTTCTACTTATGAGATTTATTTTATTTTTTCAAAAGTAAAATATTCTTACTAAATCATTTATAATTTTCAGCTTTTATGAGTAAGCAATCAAACAATTTGTAAACGTAAATACCAAAGAAGAACAATACCTGTTTTTTTTGTTTTTTTAGAGAAAAACCTATCACAATCTTGTAAAAAATATTATCGTAATTTATGACCTATTTACAAGAGTGAGTAGGCAAAATTAATAACAGATGATTTTAAGGATTAATTAAACCAAGTGTTCAAGCCTAAATTTATTCATGACGGATTTATTGACTGAATTTCGAAGATGGTTTGAATCAACCAAGATTAGAGATATATTTTAAGAATACTATATATACTAAATTATAGAGATAGATGATGGTAAATCAGATACCAAACAAGCAAATACATTTGTATTCAGCAAACTTTTAAGAAAATTAATACAAATATTGAAACACATTCATACTTAAATCATGATATTATCATTGAACTAACAAGGAGATTCAATATTACCTTTTGCGAAGATTTCACAATACATATAGTCTACTGATTTTTAAAGTTTAAAAGTGTTAACTTTCGGATCCACGAACTCAAAACCTCTTCGGCTTCGATCAAAAGAACTCGAGTAAACTATATGTTTCAGTGAATTCGTACTCTATGAACAATATTCATTTCTCTTTTGTTGCTATCCTCTATCTTATCCAATTCCTCGCAATTTTGCTCTCTTCTTCCGTTCCCTTCTCTTTCTTTATTGATCCTTTCTTTTTCTTCTTTATTTTAATCTTTTTTTCGTTCTTTCTTTCTTTCTTTCTAATTTTTCTTCCGTTTATTTTCTTTGCTTCTTTTTTACGTTTTCTCTCTCTTTTTCTCCCTTTTCTCTTCTTTCCCCTCTTTTTTTTTCTCGTTCCTTTTTCCTCCTTCTTCTTTGTTTTATATTTTGTTCCCCTTTTATAAAAGGAATGTGGATGGTACGTAAAAGAGTTAGAGTTAAAATTGAAGTGGGAGAAGGAGGTTGAGAAGATCAAGGTAAGTGGTTAGGATAAATTTTGTTTGAATCTTTTAAGATTTATCCCTTTTTATAATATTATTACTTCTTGTTTTTATTATTATTATTATTATTATTTGGTTTGCCTTTTTTTTCTCTTTTATTTTCGTTAGTAACTTTTACTCATTCTTTATTAATGAAGAAATTAGAAAGTCAAATGCATAGTTAAAAATATTAGTTAGCTACCTTATACTTAAATATTATATACATAAGAAAATTAAATGTTTACATTGTCGTTTAAATTATACTAAGAAAAATGCTATAGCTTACAATTAAATTCTAATTAGATTTTTTTAAAATTTTCTTTTATTTAAAACTAGGAGTAAAACGTATACTCTAAGAATGTGAATATGTAGTTAGTATATCTTTTTTCTAAAATAAAACCTACAAAGAGTAAGATAAAAGTTTCAAAAATATTAAGATCAATCGTAAAAGAAATATTTACACTAAACTAGTATAGAATTTGGGTGTGGTAAAAAAATTAGGTTTTTACAGCATGAATCTTCTGCACCGCTAATCTCTTCAGAGCAAAGACAACTCCAGAATGATATGGAAGGAAAACATATTTATGAAGAAGGAGAGGAAGAGGATATCTTAACGCAATGTCGTAAAGATGCTGCGAGAATGGGGGATTTGTCACCAACGCACAGTAAAACAAGTAAAAAGTGTCGCCTAAGGGATAGAAGCTAGGACGGCAGGGTGGTCGAAGATGCAAACATAAGGAGGCCCCCAATGAGAATTGCAAAACAAAAACAGGTTACCCAAAGAACAAAGAACAAAGCATGAATTTGGAAGACATTTTGCGAAAATTTGTGGATGAAATAAATATAATTCTTTTTGAATTCATCACAAAGTTGGAGAAAGGACAGCAACTTCGTCGCTTCTTCATATTTTTATTTAACCGTCTTAATATCCTCATATGTAGTATCACCACAGAGTATGTTATAAACTCTGTGATGATCATAGCTTATTTGGCACGATCAAGTTCTTATGTTGTAATTTTTATTTTCTGTTATTAATAAATACCTAACCCTAGGCTCCGCCTAGTGGATTGCCAAAAAAAAAAGGTGTTCACAGCATGCCCCTCGTTGCTTGGAAACATGAAGAGTTTTCTGGCAAAGAAAAATGAACAAGGTGACTGATTTTTGACCTAACTATTATTTGAAAAGGAAAACAAGATAGAAAAGAATATGCGACCGAGCCTTGGTTTTAGGCAGCCTACATATCCCGAGTTATAAGGGAATCAGGTCACGTGTAGTTCAAGTAGAAAGCAAAGTGATGGAGAATACTTAGGTGGAGAGTCCACCGAGGTTCCGTTGAGGTTTCGATCCGCGGTTCCCACTATTACATCAAAATGAAAAAAAGATTACATACTCTTGAAATCTAAGAGTTACAAAAATCCTATCTAAATGCCATCTGGAGTCTTGTCTTGATTCTTAATTTGCTTCTCCCAGTGACTTTGGATTGAAACTTGATGCTCTCGATGCAACAGACTATGAAATAATCTTTCATGCTTGTTTCTTGATCCGACGATGGGAAGAATGATCTTGACCATATGTCTCAGCATGCGTTATGCCAAAGCTGGTTGCGGCTGGTATTGAGATCAAACGGTCCACCTTCTCTGGAAAGAACTGAAATCTTAATATTTGCACATCAAATCCGTGCTTTGCTTAAAAACCTACTAGCTAACTCAAACAAACAAAACGAACAAAATTTTTCTGCTCCTATTTGCAATAGGAAATTTTTGTGAGTTATTGAAAACACATTAAACTATCATTACTATTGCAGAATAAAGAATTGAAAAAGATTTTTTTTAATAATAGGGAATATTATACCCTGTGTTAACAGGAAGGAGGCAACCAGGGGATGTAGTACCCTGTGTTGGATATAAAATAAGGCCCGTGGCATCTACTAGGGGATGTCGTACCCTATGTAGCTAAAAAGTAATGCAACCAAGGGATGTAATACCATGTGTCGGCAATAAGATGAGGCTCGTGGCACTCAAACATGCAACTAGGGGATGTCGTACCCTATCTAGAAAATAATGCAGCCAGGGGATGTAGTAACCATATGTTGGCAATAAAGTGAGGCTCGTGGCACTCTGAAATGCTACTAGGGGATGTCAAACCCTATGTAGAAAATAATACAGCCAGAGGATGTAGTACCATGTGTTGGCAATAAAATAAGGCTTGTGGCACTCTGAAATGCTACTAGGGGATGTCGTACCCTTTGTAGAAAATAATGCAGTCAGGGGATGTAGTACTATGTTGGCAATAAAATGAGGCTCGTGGCACTCTGAAATGCTACTAGGGGATGTCATACCCTATGTAGAAAATAATGCAGCCAGGGGATGTAGTACCCTGTATTGGCCATAAAATGAGGCTCGTGGCACTTTGAAATACTACGAAGGGATGTTGTACCCTATGTAGAAAATAATGCAGCCAGGGGATGTAGTACCCTGTATTGGCCATAAAATGAGGCTCGTGGCACTTTGAAATGCTATGAAGGGATGTTGTACCCTATGTAGAAAATATTACAGCCAGGGGATGTAGTACCATGTGTTGGTAATTAAATGAGGCTCGTGGCACACTGAAATTCTACTAGGGGATGTCGTACCCTATGTAAAATATAATGCAACTAGGGGATGTAGTACCCTTTTTTTGAAGATAGGGTGTCGATCCCCTTTAATGAAACTAAAATAGCATGCTCACGTGCATATTGGAAGGGAATCATGGATTTGAAAACTTCACTTGGTGGTGTTTATCTTTCCACGAACTGTTTCACTAGACGGATTTGTTCCTGTTTTAAACAAAGAAAGATTCGTTAGTCTTTAAAATGGTGGTCAGTTTGTGGCCTTGACTTCTTGGGCGACTTGACCTTGCGTTTATTGCACTTGTTAGGACCATGTCGATGATCGTACACATTGCCAGGAGATTCTGACTTTATTTTCTGAAGATCTTTTTTTTTTCAACATCAACACCTGGCTATTTTGCGCCTATCACCATTTGTTTCTATGGTGCAAACAACTTTGTTCCCCAAATAACTTTTGATGAGTAACTTTTGTTTTCCTTGAAACATTGCTTAGTCCTTCAAGCCTTTTGCTTGACAAAGAATATCCAAGTCGGCTTTATGGCTTTGCCTATACTGTTTATGCCTAGAAATTTTTGCTTCATATGACGGGGAAACTATAACAAATTTTGTGGCCTTTTTCTTTGCTTTGCTTTGACAAAATTAAATTGAAAGGGACTCAAAAAATAATAATAACTAACAAAAAAAAGAAAAAAAGGTAAAGCAAATAATAATAATAATAAGTAATAATAATAATAATAACAATAAGTAATAATATAATAAAAAGGGATAGATCTTAAAAGATTCAAACAAAAATTATCCTAACCACTCACCATGATCTTCATAATCTCCTTCTCCCATTTCAACTTTTACTCTAACTCTTTTACATACCACCCATATTCCTTTTATTAAAGGGGAACAAAACATAAAACAAAAAAAAAGGAACGAACAAAAAGAAAAGAGAGAAAAGGAACGAACAAAAAGGAAAGGAAGAAGAAAGGAAAAAACGTTGAAAAACAGAGAGAAAGAAAGGAAAAAGGAAATGAAAAGAGGAAGAGAGTTTTTGGAGACGGAGTTCGGGATTTTGTTCGCGGTTCTGTGTTCGTGGTTCTAAAAAGGCTAGTATTGCTAGCTTTGGAAACCAGTAGATCGTACATATTCTCTTTATTGTGAAAATTATAAAAGGTAACACTCAATCTTTTGGTACAGTTTAAACATGATATATGAGATATACGTCTTCGCAAAGTTAGAAGCATATATATATAGTTATCTTTCTTTGTATGTAATATTTAATACGGGTGATTAGCTTTCATACTAACTCATGAATTAGGAGGAGTGCCTAAAGAATTTTTTTTAGTTCGTTATAGTTTTGTTTATTTTTCTTAGAAGTTTTGTTTATATTTTGGTATAAAATAACGTGATTGACAAAATTTTGTTGGAACACGTGTTAGTTTATTATTTAAGTTGCGGAAATTTTAGTTCTTTAATAGTTAAATTAAATTCATGTGCATATAGATGTGTATATCAAATTACGGAAAGTTAGTCACACAGCACATTATGATAGTTAATTAAGATTATTATTTTGTATTAAGTTCAATTGATAAATATGGCTGGAGTTTGCATATATGTTTTTGTATAAAGGTCTCCTCATAATGATAAATCTAATATTATGCAAGTTTCTTTAATTTATAACGCATCAATAGAAAGCTTCGTTAATTCGGTTCTATCTTCTAGGACAATGGTCATCTCTTAGTTATTTTTTACTTTAAAACCTTAAAATTTATTACAACAGTTAAAAATAACATTAAGAAAATAGATAAATAAATAGAATACTCTAAAAATGCTAGAAAATTTTTAAATGCACTTTAAAATACTAGCTCATGTGTTTGTACCCGAACCTTGGATTGATACGCTTAAATAATAAAAGGACCATATGCACATTCCGCGTCGTGATACCTTTTTAATTTAAAATAATTATGTTATAACTATGTGTACATTCCATACCTTGGTTTAATATTTAATTTCAAGGAAATACCTTGTGTGCATGTCGCATCTTGGTCAAAATAATTAATAAAAAAATATAACAAATTAAGTGAATCGGTAATAAATAAGCCATATCAATAAAGTAAAAGAATTGCTAAAAATTGATTTAAGCCCTACATTAATCAATAGAAACGACCGTGCTAGAACCACGTGACTCGAGGGGTGACGTACACCTTCCCCTGGGTCAACCGAATTCCTTACTCAGTCTTCTCTTTTCGTAAACATAATTACTTTTGGATATAGAACATTTACCCCATCCATATGGTAAAAATAGCCTAAAATATAGTTTCAAATCCGAGCTTCATAGCTCCAAATATGTTTAAAGTGGTTGAAACTTCAAAATATAGCTTTTGCTGGGGTATTTACTCTTCGCGATCGCAGAAAATGCTTTGCGATCGCTAAGCACAACATTTCTCAGCCAAAAATTTGCCCTTCGCGAATTAAAAGAACAAATGCCCGGCTCTTCCAAACAGCCTCTAGTATAATGGTCATAACTTTATGTACAAAACTTCAAATTGCAACCTATTGAAATCACATTTGATTGACATTAAATTTTGCACTAAAGTCACATTCGACATTACGAACCTATTCCAATTTTCAGGATCAGAATCCAACTCCGATATCAAAAGTTCACTCCCGGTCAAACTTCTCAAAGCCCTTCAAATTTATAACTTTTGCCAAACGACTCCGAAAAGACCTACGGACTTACGAATCTAGTTTCGGATGCGTTCCAATACTAGAGTCACCATACAAAGCTATTCCCAGACTCGGAATCTCAAACGGATATCGATAACATTGAAATGCACTTTAATTCAAATTAATGAAATTCTTCCAAAATACTAACTTTCTCAGTAGGCGCCGTAACGCTCCCAGGTCATCCAGAACCTGATCCAGGCATACGTCGAAGTTTGAAATCACCATATGAACCTGTTGGAACTTTCAAATCCCAATTTCGAGGTCTTTTACTCAAAAATCAAACCTTAGTAAATTCTTTCAACATAAAACTTCTTAATTGAGAATTTTATTTCGAAATCAACTTCGAAGAATCATTTCCTGAAAACATCTTAGGTGTATACCGAAAATGACAAAAGAAAGCTAATTGTACCACCACCTAGCTCTATTCTCATATACTAGTGAAGTAGCAAAACGAACGTTTCACCTTCTTTTCTTTTTTTCTTCTCTAAAAAGAAAAATCCTGTTGATAATAACTTTAAGAGCTTACAACCTCCACTATTGAGGTGAGCCACCCACGTTCCTTGCTTCCTAAACAAATAAGGGAAATAACTTTTGCTGTTTCTCTTTGTACTCCTCAAAGGTACTGTTAAGACTTAGACTTCTAACAATGAATACCTTTATGTTGTGAAGAGTATAATCTAGGTCGGAGTTGGATTTTTGACCTATTATAGGGTTTTCTTTGGGCAGAATGTGCTAATGTTTAAAGCAAACTGCCAATGCCTCCAGGTGATTTCATTTTTCCATGGTCTGGTCAATTTTAGTGATTCGCATATTCTTTTCAGGTGAATATGATGCAGTGATCGTATGTCTAGGTGCTAGAGCAGCCTTTCTTCCTGAGTTCTCTGGAAGGCTTCCTTTGAGGACATGTAGAGGTGTTATTGCTCACTTGCAGCTCCCCTTTCACATCAGGTACATGTCTGTAACTCCCTTATCAAGCAGAATTTCCTTTTCCCCCATTCAAATATGCTAAACTCCAATCCCATACCTCTTCCTCCCTCCTCGCCCAGGGGCGAACAGTGGCCTCCCCCCCCCTCCCCCCCCCCCCACACACACAAAAAAAATTAATTGGAGGTTGAGGGTTCTTTCCACTTGACCAACCCACTCTTGTCTCAAGCAGAATTGTTAATTGTTCATAACCTTGAGAATTTTGGAATACCAACTTTGCTCAATGATGCATACCAATGTTTATATCTCAGTTTGACTACGGTTTCCATTGACATATCCAGTCGTCCTCCTCGGTCTTAGTATGGGAACTCTGGGGTGTCTTAATATCTTTATAGCATGTGTTACATGAATATATCTACCGTATCCATCGGATATCCTCATGTTTTATCCGTACTTTTGTTGGCTAAATATTATAGATAAAATGTGATATTGATTTATTTTTGTAGTTTCCCCTTGTGTCATGAATATATTCTTTGGCAATGAAGTGACATTTTTATGGTAATACTGAAATATTCTATCTTTAAATATCTTGATATGATTTACATTAGCTTCTCTTTAGTGTACATTAGACTTTGCTGTACAATTAGCCTCCATGATTGTGATAGGCTAATTGTAATCTTCCCCATTTTTGTTAACCCTGCATTTCATTCCATAGAGCAACGACTGCCAAATAGCGATTTACAAGGGTTTCTCAGAAGCATGGACACAATTTAGACTATTATCCCACCGATAAAAAAAAAGACAATTACAACCCCAAAAAGGTAATGCATAGCTAAAACTGCTAAGTGGGTGAAATGCAGCTGACTCAGAATTTCTACGTGAAGCTATTCCAGCTCCTTGTGTCCCTTTATTATTCTTTCTAGATAAGAAAATACACAGTAATATGCATTTGGGAGGATTGAGAGTTTATTTTGCTTTGATTTTTAACATGAGGGACTTGGGCTCCTAGATCAATTTTCTACGTATTATCATGTTCCAGCTATCCTCCGCCTTTCTCTTAAAAAACCTTTTTGATGTGTCCTTTCTTTTTCTCTTTTATGTTGAGCATTTAAGGCACATAATTCTTGGTTCAAACTTTTTTAACGTCCATTGCCTCCAACATGCAACTTATTAGAAGTATTTCTGCATGTTAAATTTCAGAGAGGATTATCCAGACGACAGTCCTTCCATCCTTGCAGATGCATGGCTTGCTGTCCAAGGACCTCGAACGTTGTATTTGGGGTCAACATGGGAATGGAAATCGAGGAATTATTCCAGGCATGTCCCAGAAGAAGAAGCTTCTAAGGCTCTTGAAGAGTTACTGCCAAAGGCATCTGCTGTATATCCAGCAATAAAAGATTGGACAGTAATAGGAGCATGTGCAGGGCTAAGGGCAATGCCTCCACTCACTGCAGAGGGATCACTTCCACTTTTGGGTTGTGTAGATGAATTCATTGGCGGCCCGAGAGAGTGTAAATACTGGCTATTTACAGGGCTTGGTTCCAGAGGTTTGTTCTACCATGCTTGGTTTGGAAAATTAATGGCACGGTCTGTTCTTTCATGTAATGAAGACTTGATCCCTTCTGAATTAACGTCATGGAAGCATCGAGTGAAACAATAGGACAAGAGATTGTCAAATGTCCTCGTTATTTTGTTAAATAATATTAGACAGAATGGGCTTAAATGAAGCGACATGGACAATGAGGATTCAAATAGCCGACCCCAAACCTGCTTGGGCTTGAGCGTTGTTTTAGTTCTTAATGGACGTGCGGAGTGACATGGATAGTAAGAAATCATATAGTTGACCCGAACTCACTTGGAATTGAGGTGTAATAGTTGCTGTTGTGGCTAGCGGTCTCTCCAACTAGTTCACTTCCTTTCTAGCAGGCAATGATAGTCTTGCTCTATTGTAACAACAAAATTTTTTTTGTAAGTGTATTAATGTAATGGTAGGTTGTTGGGTGGCTAAGAGAATAGAGACAACTAATTACTTTATATGTTTTGTATGGTGCAAAAGCATATCTGGTTTTGTTTCTGGTTTTGTAATCCTTTTTAGTCATATCTAACTTGCTTGGAATTGAGGCGTAGTACTTGTAAAAGCACAAAAGATGTAGCTGAAGCTCGGAACTTTTAACAATGATGTAATTTAGTATTAATGTGTTAATCAGAAGGCTTTTTAGCAAGTAAAAACAGAAGTTTTTATTTTTATTTTTGAAGATCAGCAGTACATTAGTCATATATAAGAGAGAATGTTTTGATCTATATTACATGTCAACTATGAGTGCTTCACCTTAAATAAGGTTTGATACTAACTAGGAATAATAGAGTTTAAACACAAGCTTGTGAATTGAAAACAAATGGATGTCTATTATTTCTTAGAAAGCCTTGGAGCCAAAATAGCCTCTTTGCCCTTTCGGGTAGGGATAAGGCTAGTCTACATATTACCATCTCGGGACCCCACTTTGTGGGACTATACTGGATAGTTGTTGTTGTTGTGGAGTTAATTGGTTAATTAATCTTTTTTGTTTTTTTGGCGAAGATAAAAGAGTTCAACACTTGAAAATTCCGAACAAAGCCCGTATTCTTCCTAAAGCCTCTATTCTTAGCATGATGGATATTGAATAAAGAGACGACGGAGGGAGTACTAATTTGAGGGAAGCATGAAGGAAAGCCGTTCAAAGGTTATCTTAAAGGAGATGGTTATGAGACAGCTAGGCCAAAAATCGCAGGCTTCTTTAATTTTCTTTACAAGATTTATTTATGATATTTTTCATCTTTATTTTGTTCTACTTTCTTCATTTTTTAAAAGAAATTCTTTCCTCTCACTTCTCTTTGCTGTATTTCCTTGTTTGTTTAGTTGAAAAAAGCAAAACTATGCATGACAACATGCACATTGAAGCTATAAATAGTATTATTATAGGTAGGTTATTTCTATATTAATTTTCACAATAACCTTACAAACTACATATTTTTCATTGCATTTTTCATGTATTCCTACTCCCTTTTATCTCCTTCAACTCTCACTTTTTGATTTTCAGCCCCCCAAAAATAAACAAGCAACATTGCTATAGAGGAACTCCATTTGCAACAAAAAGTAATTCAAAAAATTGTGGAGACAAAGAGATTTATTCTAAACAAATAAAATAACATACATTGTATAGATAATATAAATAACAAGATAAAAAAATGACTACTACTGACAAATTTTTTCTATTTTCTTTTCTTCTTCTATAGATAACTGTTAATACTCAAGATTTTTTCTAATGCAGAGCTAGCCCTTTTCTTCAACAAAAAAAAAAAAAACAATATCCTCATCCAACATAATGCCAGCTGAAAAATGTCCTTCATATGGGAAAAAATGAAAATTGATTTGATTTGCAGCTTCTTTAGACAGTGTAGTGTTGTTGGATTGTTTCAATATCTAGTCCCTTTAGCTTGACCACTGATTCAACATGTCCCTTTAGAGTGTGTAGCTCTCTCAACCTGCAATGACATAGTTCTTGTAAGTATAGGTTTGTGTCACTCAAAACAATTTATCATAGTAATTTAGCATCTATCGGTCCTTGGAGCAACAGTCAAATTGTTTATGTATATATCACTGGTTCGGCTGTAGAATCAACCACTGATGCTTGCGTTAGGCTACCTACGTCACACACTCTTGGGGTGCGGCCATTCCCCAGACCCTTTGTGAATGTGAGATGCTTTATGCATCGGGCTGTCCTTGGAGCAACGGCCAAGTTGTCTCCGTATGACCTATAGATCATGGGTTCAAGCCGTGAAATCAGCCACTGATGCTTGCATTAGGCTGCCTACGTCGCACCCCACCCTGAACCCTTTGTGAATGTAGGATGCTTTGTGCACGGACTATCCTTGGAGCAACAGTCAAGTTGTCTCTGTGTGACCTATAGGTCAGAGGTTCGAGCAGTGGAATCAGCCACTGATGCTTGCATTAGGCAGCCTACATCACACCTTCTTGGGGTGCGGCTCTTCCTTGGACGCTGCATGATGCAAAACACTTTGTGCACCTTACTGCCCTTTTTAATTTAACATCTATGATATTGTTCATATACCTTGCAACTTCAGCACGACGTTTAGCCTGCTCAGCGATCTCGGACAATTCCCTGTAGTTCTTGTCATTGAATAGGCCAGTGTTTTCTGGTGTCTGCAGACCGTGAAGTGTACGTTGAGCTAAAGCCCATTGTGCTTCCCTTTCACCCCTTCCATAGTCTTTCTTGGTTGTGAAAGCAGTCTAATATATTCAAGAAATGATATTACTAATTAGTCAAGAATAGAATTCAATGGAAATGTTCATGTTATGGCAATTTTTGTTGCTTCATTTACCTTGTTCTGGATCATTGAATCCCATGCCCTTCCACTCAAAGCGAAACGAATAATGAATTTAAGAATATCAAGAGGGAAATATGTAATAATAGTGTAGATCCAGATAACTGCTGCCCATCCCCAACCAACTCCCTTGATCCTGGCAAATTCCCAGTTTGCATATACAGCGAGCACGGTAGCAACCTGGAAAAAATGGGAGAAAATTATGAATTTCAGGTAGCCAAATATTGAAAATCAACAACTTCCACCCCAGTGTAATCCCATAATGTGGAGTCGGGGGGAGTACGCAGACCGTACCTCTACCTTCGAGAAGGTAAAGAGGTTGTTTCCGATAGAACAACACATTGAAAACCAAGTCAAGTAATTCATTTTTCAAGATCCTTACCAATTGGGCGGCAAAGAAAGCACCAACAAGCATAAGTCCAGGGCGTTCAACGAATGACCAGCTTCTTGATCTGGTCACAAAGATGAGAGCTTGACTGATAATGCTCACTTGAAGGTATAGAGCAGCTGTAAGCTCAGTTGGAGAGTTTCTGATTGATCTAACATGGAAGTTCTCCTGCACATACATAATAAAGTTTGTTAGTTTAGTTCATGTTTTGTTTTTAACTTTTGTTTTAAGTTTAGAATAACATACGGAGAAGAAGTCAGTGTCAGCTGCAAGGTAGAAGAACACAACAGTCATGATGGCTTGGTAGGTTCCGAGGACAACACCAGTGGCAAAGATTTCTTTGAGTTTCCACGAATCGGGCAACGGAGATGGCTTCACTCTGTCCTTAGAGATGGTCATGATAGTTCCATCATTGAGTATGGCAATGATAAGGACCATGAATGGCGAGAAGTCAAACTTCCAGATAAGGGCAATGAGCATGAATCCCATAACGACACGGATTGTGATTGAAACTGCATAGATGGTGTAGTTCTTCATCCTCTGGAAGATGGCTCTGCTCGTCAACACAGCACTCACGATAACACTAAGACCTGGTTCAGTCAAGACGATATCAGATGCGCTCCTGGCAGCGTCTGTTGCATCATCCACAGCAATACCAATGTCTGCCTTCTTTAATGCTGGTGCATCGTTCACTCCATCTCCTGTCATTCCGCAGATATGGTTTCTTTCTTGGAGCTTCTTCACAATCTCATATTTATGCTCTACACAAAATCAAACCTTGTTATGTTAGTTCTTTTGCTAAAATTTTCTAGATTGTAGTTCAATAATAGTACTACTAATATTTACCTGGGAAGACTCCGGCAAAACCATCTGCCTTTTCAATGAGCTCATCGACAGGAATTGAAGCAATGGCTGCATCCTTGTGCTCTCCAAGAAGAGCTGAAGAAGGATACATGTTGGTTCCCATGCCAAGCCTACGGGCAGTTTCCTTACCGATGGCGAGCTGGTCACCAGTGATCATCTTAACATTAACACCAAGATCAAGAGCTTTGCGGATTGTTTCAGCACTGTCATGCCTTGGAGGATCAAAAAGGGGCAGAAGACCAACGAACTCCCAATGTGAACCATCGCTTTCCTTGCTCTTCTCTGGTACAGTCTGCATAAATATCACGTATTCATGCTTAGTTAACGACAATCAATAATATGATGCACTTATCCAAACAGAGTCATCTAACAGTATGTTAGTTTACCTGTCTTGCCACAGCCAAGGAACGAAGACCACGGTTGGCATAGCTGTCGATGATATCTAAGGACTTCTTCCTGATATCTCCTTTGAGCTCACAAAGTTCAATAATCTGGCAAAGGGTAACGACAGATGAGATGCCGAACACTGGGAATACATTAAGTGAAGGCAAATATAGAAACACCATCATACTTGCTCAGGAGCTCCCTTGCTAGCCCTGTGCCAGTTTCCTTTGTCATCAATATATGTAATTGCTGTGCGCTTTTCAACCGGATTGAAAGGTAAGAAATGAACCTCTTGGATGCCTGCTCTTGCCTGCAAAGTTACAAGAAGCATATAATGTCATTTTACAATTTCTTGGAATAGTGGAAAAACTACTAATATCAACTACTGATGAAACATATTACCTCCTTGGGATCGCCCAACATGTTAACGATGCAAGCATCGATAGCATCCTGGTTTTCAACCCTGGAAGCCCTGGCAGCAAGTAACATAACGGTATCCTTGTCCGCATCTTTAGGGAAAACCTACAACCACCAACAACCATTGATAACGTTTTCGCCTTCATATTTTCTCAAATATCACTATAATAATCACGAAAAGAGGTACAGCGTTGTCCTGATTACAAACCTCAATCAAATTTTTGTCAACGGTGAGCTTGTTGAGGGTGAGGGTACCGGTCTTGTCACTGCAAAGAACATCCATACCAGCCATTTCCTCAATAGCAGTCATCCTCTTTGTAATGGCACCTTGTTGTGCAAGCCTATGAGATCCAATAGCCATTGTCACAGACAAGACTGTTGGCATGGCAATTGGTATACCTCCGATAAGCAACACAAGCAAGTTGTCAATTCCATCTCTATATTTACGCTTCTGAATCGGGTACATAACCACAATCTCAATCACCATTCCCACAGCAATAGAGCAGATACAGAAGTTTCCGATGGCACTCAACACCTGATCATCACAATCCAGCCAAAGTTCAGAATCCCAAATCACAATGTTTTTCTCAAGAATTAAGTGAATCTTTAACTTCAGTTCACAAACCATTAGTTATTTTATTTTACCTTTTGGAAATGACCAACTTGGTTTGTGCTATCTACAAGATGAGCAGCCTTTCCAAAGAAGGTGTGAACACCAGTAGCGATGACTACTGCCTCGATTTCTCCTTGCTTGACAGTGGAACCAGAGAAAACCTCAGCACCAGGGTACTTTGTCACTGGTAAGGACTCACCAGTGAGTGCAGCCTGATCAATCTTGAGGGGATCACCCTCAAGAAGACGAGCATCGGCTGGGACAATATCTCCCAACTTAATACTAATCAGATCACCTGGTACCAAGATTGAGGCATCCTCCTCTGACCATTTTCCATCTCTCAAAATCTGGAATTAAGCCACATTTGTTACAAAGATTGTGATCAATATCATCATAGCACATCAAGATATCGATAGAGGACCAAAGGCAGATCCAGAATCTAACTCTATAGGTCCAATTTTTAAGATTCTTAGCATTGAATCTATTATATTTTAAAAATTATGGGTGAGACCTACTATTTATAGCAATTCTAGTAAAGTTTTACACATAAATGTATACTCCACACCAAAAGT
Organism: Nicotiana benthamiana; assembly: GCA_034376525.1. Classification (NCBI taxonomy): domain Eukaryota; kingdom Viridiplantae; phylum Streptophyta; class Magnoliopsida; order Solanales; family Solanaceae; genus Nicotiana; species Nicotiana benthamiana. Next base: position 132,948,056 of record CM067335.1, read on the forward strand.
ATTGGGTTCATATGAACATGGTGTTAATATGTTGTATCCACCTCTATAGAGGATTAAACCATAGGCGGAAGCAATATAGATTCAATGGCTTCAACTGAACCAACAATATTCACACGGATCATAGATATATACGTGAAAATCATTATAATTTTAATAATAAATCTTGAAGCCATTATTGCAAAAGTCCAATGAGTTCAGCGATGAAAACATAAAAATTGAACTCATTAAGTCCAAATCTTATATCCGCTTGTAATAATGAATTATAGGATACCTTAGTTTTGGGAGCAAGATTAGCCATAAGGGCAGCTGCAGCATTTCCTGCGTTATTTTCTTCAATAAAACTGATAGTAGAGTTGATTACGAGCAATACAGTGATACCGACGAAATCTGGCCAATCCGGTGCCTTGCCCTGCATTTTTTTCAAGATTTCTCCATTACTAAATATGCAGTAATTAATCTTCTTAATATAAAAACTAAGTGTATAAGTTATATTGTAATTACTCCTCCGTTGGCCAAAACAATGGCCATAATAGCAGCTGATTCCATAACCCATGAGAGAGGGTTCCACATAAACCCCAAGAATGTGAGAAGCTTGTTCTCCTACAATCAATAAACATAGGTTATAATTAATGCTCATATTCAAAACTTAATTAAAATAGAATATGAAGATTCGAGCCGTGGAAACAACTTCTTGCAAACATGCAGGATAAGGCTGCGTATAATAGATCCTTGTGGTCCGGCTCTTTCCCGGACCCTATGGATAGCGGGGAAGCTTAGTGGATTAAGCTGCCTTTTAGAATATGAAGATTATTAATGGAGAAAAAAAACTACTTTTTTCTCTTCAAGTTTGTTGGGGCCAAATATTTGGAGCCTTGTGTTGCCCTCTTCAGATGATAATCCTTGTTTGCTACATTTTAGCTGCTGAAACACTTCCTCCACCGGAATGTTCTCCTGCACATATTCATTCAATATATCATTTTCAACAGCTTAATTAGAAATAACTAACCTGTTATCATATATTAAAACATCACTAATGGTGTAGAAAAATCTTTGAACTGTCAGTATAAGTTTTTTAGACGATATATGGTCAATGTGACATGCCCCCTTGTCTGCGTACATACTATCCTTCCCAGATCACACTAAGTGAAATTATACTGGGTTGTTGTTGTTGCTGTTGTGACACGCCCTCTAATATATGGACCCTAATGCATGCTCTCCGCGACGTATAATATATGGTTTACGTGGCATGCCTCCTAATGCATGGTGTACTATTTGCATGGTATAAGTGCTTGTGCGTGTATAATATGGTCTACCTGATATGCATATTATTAGAGCCTGTTTAACTAAATATACTGTTTTTGACTAGAACTATGTAAATGTTTATGCAAAAAAAAAATGTAGAATGTATCATATACGATCAAATTCATTTTAAACTCAGTAACTCTAAAAACTGAATTAGCTTTTGCCCCTAATGCAATGTATTTCCAGTAAAAAAAAATCAAGAAAATGAAAAATATACAAGGGGAAAAAAGAGATGAGGAGAAATAGAGATGTAACTTACAAGGTCAACTTGCTCATTTTTAATATCTTCTAATGATAAATTAGACGTCATGATGATATTTAATAAGAGAAACCAAGAGAAGGAAAATTAATAGTGTTTTTTTCAACACATGAAAAAAACAAGAAAGACTAAAAATCTATCTTGTTAAAAAATAAATGGAGAGAGACTTATTTGCAGAATTGCTCTGCCTCTCTCCTTATTTTTTGTTTTTTATTTTACTTTTTCACTTTTCTTGGAATCTCCAAATACACAAAAACGTCTGTTTCTATCTCCCTCTGTCAATCCCCTTAAATATTTATAAGGCACGGGTGTTGAAAGAGAGAGAACTATTAATGTTTGATTATTTCAAACCTCTACTATTCATTTATCTACAACCATATAATTTTGGTAAAATGTCTATAAAAAAGGAGACACCATTCAATTATTCTTTGAATGTCTTGATTTCCTTTTTTCCCCCTTAAAAGTTGGATCACCTTATAACAATCTCTTTTTTGGTAGGAAAATTTTGACTCAATTTATTCCATTACAAATAACTACTACATTATTTTATATTTTATTTTTGGTTTGTTATTGATATTACCTAGAAGAAAGGGAAAATACTTGTTTTAATTTGGATTTTATTCATATACAACTATAATGCAATAAACTCTTTATACTATCAATGATTTTAATATGTTGAAACAGGTAATTTTTATCGTATTTTTCATGTTACTAATTTCACTTATTATAAACTATTATTAGTAATTATTTTTTAGATGACATGGTAGAGTAAAAAAAATCTTTTACACTATCAACATATGACATATAAGACAAGAGGGGTTGCTCTGATGGTAAGCAACCCCTACTTCCAATCGAGAGGTTGTGAGTTCGAGTCTCCCAAGAGCAAGGTGGGAAGTTCTTGGAGGGAGGATGCCGGGGGTCTATTTGGAAACAGCCTCTCTACCCAAAAGTAAAGGTAACGCATGCGTACACACTACCCTCCCCAGACCCTACTAAGGAGGATTATACTGAGTCGTTGTTATTGTATCACCATATGACATATCAATATTTGGAGGTTCCTGGACACTTGAATGGCTGTATCTTTTCTATTTGAACTTTGAAAAGTAGGAAAACTTCTTCCAAACCCTTTTGTACAATAAATTTTAACTAAGAAATATATATATATATATAAACAATGAAAGACAATATAGGAGTATTACCGTATGACACATTTAATTAAGGATGAAATATACTATTGTACTATTCGAAATAGTTTAAATTTATCCTTCATTTGAATATTCCTCCAATATAACCCGCATTTGTCCCTAATTGTCGAGGGACACGTGGCAAACACAAAATAAAATAACTCACCCACAATTTTAATATCCAATTTCTTAACCCAACCCTTAATTTACCCCTACCTGACCCGTCTAGTATCTTTGATTTTTATTTTCTTTCTTTGTTTCTTTACGCCCTACTCTTTGTTCTTCTTCTTCAACTACTAATTTCATTGATTTAGCTTTAGCTTTCAAATGAATCTCAATCTCAAAGAAGCCCAACAAGTACATCTCATATCCTTCATCATGGACTTGACCAAAATTCTGCTACAGAGCAACCAAAACTCATCTCCTCATACTTTGTATGCAAAACCCAGTTGAGTCTTAGTTTGTTTTTGACTATATTGAACACAAACGACAGTATCTTTAGAACATTATGATTAAGCTTTTCAATCAATTATGTAAAAGTAAAATCACCCTTGATGAGTTTACCTTGTAGGGTACAGTGGAAATTTTGGGTGCTTGGATATTAATGTTGCTATGAATAGCAAAAATGTGAGATTTTTCAAGATCCGTTGAAGGTGTTTCATGGAATACCGTATAGGAGCTACTTTTTTGTAGTAATATTTTATTAATTGGCCAATTTTTATAATGAGCTACTTATAAATAGACATATCTAGTAATTTTTCTTTTTTAGCTAGTAAAAGCAATTAATTTGATGGACCGATCAATTTTGTATTTTGCCCATTAAACAACATGGCTTTTGCATTTATATCTGTTTTTTGTGTTATGTTTTAACTTGTGTCTGCTTTGCAAAAAAAATTGCAATCTACCTGCTTTTTCGCATAATTTCATCATACAAACTGAAATAGCAAAGGCAATCACGCAAAACTTCAACATTTTAGTAGCTGAAGTTTCCCGGTTTCAAAAGAAAAACTTCAGCTCTAAAGTTGAAGTTCGCTAGTTATAAAATAAAAGCTTTAGTTCTAGAGCTGAAATTTTTCTTTTGTAACCGAGAAATTTTAGCTCTAGAGCTAAAGTTTTTATCTTTGTAATGTGAAAACTTAGCCATAATTGCTAGCTTAATTATGGAAATTATACCACCTTGGGCAGTTCTTGCTATAGGTGTAATCTTGAACTTTTTTGGTTATTTCATGACATGGTTGGCAGTAACGGGACGTCATTATAAGTGAATCTTTTCTTCTATACGGTGAACTGCATGACAAGAGGGGTTGCTCTGATGGTAAGCAACCCCCACTTCCAACCGACAGGTTTTGGGTTCGAGTCTTCCCAAGAGCAAGGTGGTAAGTTCTTGGAGGGAAGAATGCCGGGGGTCTATTTGGAAACAACCTCTCTACCCTAGGGTAGGGGTAAGTTCTGCGTAAATACCCCTCCCCAGACCCCACTAAGTGAGATTATACTGAATTGTTATTGTTGTATATGGTGAACTGCAAGTAAGAGGAGTAGATTACAACACACCCGACGGAACATGTATACGAGACTACATTCATATAACTGACTTAATTGATGCTCATGTAAAAAAGCAGTAGAGCATGCAAAACCTAGCAAAGTTGGTATTTACAACGCCGGGACAGGAAAAGGTAAAAATCATTTGGCCTTTTATCACTGCAATATTATACATACTCTATTCTATCTGCAAGTGTTTAAATTTTTGTTATATGCTTTGTTACTATAGGTAGTTTAGTGAAACAATTCGTCGAAGCTTGAAAAAGGACTACAGGAGTGGACATAAAGATTGAATATCTCACACGACATCCAGGAGATTATGCTGAAGTCTATAGTGATCCGTCCAAAATCAGGCGTGAACTAAATTAGATCACGAGATACACATTTGAAGAGAGTTCATCTATAGCATGGAAATGGCAAAAGGCACATAGAAATGGTTACAACTAAAGTAGATTTATTTAAGATTGAATATATTTAATAAAATAAAACTTTTGTAACCGGAAAACTTCAGCTCTAGGGCTAAAGTTTTTGTCTTTGTAACCGGGAAACTTAGCCATAATTTTTGGTTTAATTATGGAAATTATACCACCTTAAGCAGTTCTTGCTATAGGTGCAATCTTGAACTTTTTTGGTTACTTCATAGTTGGCTGTAACGGGACGAATTTCAAAATCCCATGTTTGGCAAATGTGTTTGTATATATGCAGTGGTGCAAATTCTCATTCATTTGCAAATACTGATGCAACTGTTACTTGTGTCAAGAATTTCCCTAGTAGTCGAGGCATCATGTTAAGACTATTAAATGGTGCAATTGGCCTAAGTGGCGCGATTTATGACACAATTTACCTGTTTTAGAGCTGAAATTTTTCTTTTGTAACCGGGAAACGTCAGTTATAAAATAAAAACTTCAGCTTTAGAGCTGAAGTTTTTATCTTTGTAACCGGAAAACTTAAGCTATTCTTTGTAACCTAGACGATGATGCCCGTGAAACATCTTGCGCATTTCTTAGATTGTTTAGACAGTTCTGTCCCTTCAATGCGCATTCTTTGTTCACTTTGATAATTTCCTTTTCAACTTCTGGCCTTAAGGACTCCAGCTTCAGCTCTCTGACCTTCTCCAGTTTGTACATTGTACGCATTTTTCTCTAATATATATATATATATATATATTTGTAAAGTTCAAGTTAAGGTTTAATTTCAGAAAATCATTATTTCCACTACTACTGAAGCACAATGTATATGTTGTGGGTTAAACTTTGTTTTCGAGTTGTATGGTGAAGTTTCACTTTTTTATTGGAGCTTGAAATTTGAAGAATTTAGTGTAACTTCTCAATTTTTAGGAAAAGTTGAGGCGGATTATGCATGTGAACCAAAAGCAGTAGAAAATCCATTTTACAAGCTGAGATTTAGCAAGGAAGGATTAAGGAATGTAAGCAAGTTAAATAGTGGACTAAAACTAATAACTGGAATAAAAAATAAAGAAGAAGAATGAAAATGAAGGAGAAGGAGGAGGAAAAATGAGGTAAAATCGTTAAAAAATATGAACAAATTAAATATTTTTAAAAAAATAAGTATTTGTTAAATGGTAACGACCAAATAAAGCGCCAGTATAACTTTAACAACGGCCTTATCATTGGGTCATGGGCCTTGTGGGCCTTTATTGGTTAGGGACTTCCACATTCCCAACCCACACAAGATCCAAGCCCTTATAACTCTACTCTAGGACTTTTACTGGAAAAATTGCAACAATTTTCTGCAATTGTTGCGTCAGTTGAGAGCAATTCAAAGGATCGACGACAATGGCTTCTCAGATTGCGAGAAGACTTCTACGTAGCCGCGGTAATTCGTCGTTTAGGTATTTGGATCGGAGCTTCAGTTCGGAGTCCAATTCGAATTTGCTTCGCGCTACTCTTTTCCCCGGCGATGGTATTGGCCCTGAGATCGCCGATTCCGTCAGGCAGGTCAGATTCGAAATTGTTCGATTTCCAATGGATCTGATGGTATCAACATATTTTCTTATAATCTGCTGGTTGACATGTAGTAACACACTTATTGCAATGAATAGACCAAAATTTGAACATATTTGGATGTGGTTTATAACCTGCTTCTTTTGGATCTTTATTAGTAATTCGTTATATATATAATTTAACTGTGGTGTCTGGACCAGCTTTGGCTCACCGCAACTAATTCCCCAGGATATTATTACCTCCCACCAACAAAACTCTGTCCACCAAGGATTGGACAGATAGAGAAGAAATCACCTAGTGCTGTCATTAAATATTTGTTTCTTTTTATAACCATGGTGTGTGGGCCATCTTTCAGCAGCTCGGCTGCTAATTCCACAAGATGCTTGTTGCCTTGCACCAGTTGTCCACAAGGCTTGGGCAGACGGGAAGAAATCACTTTAGTCTATACTTCTTTAATCAGAGTTTTTTTATTACTGTGGTGTGCGCTTGTGCGTATCTGGACTAATTATACGGGATACCTGTTGCCTCCCACCAGCAACATGCTATGTTGCTCGGACTCTCCGAAAATATCGCCGGGTGCGTGTCGGATTCTCCAAAAGCAGTGTATTTTGGAGAATCCGACACGGGTGCCGTAGTATTTTGGAGAGTCCGTGCAACATAGGCAACAAGTACCACGTAACTCTATCCACAAAGGGTGGGGCAGAAGGGAAGAAATCACCTAGTGTATACTTCATTAAATAAATGGAGGAATAAACTTTTTAGTATCTACAGGTTTTCAAGACTGCTGAGGTACCAATTGAATGGGAAGAACACTATGTGGGGAAGGAGATAGACCCTAGAACCAATAGTTTTCTAACATGGGAGAGTCTTGAATCAGTGAGAAGGAATAAGGTTGGTTTGAAAGGGCCAATGGCCACACCTATTGGAAAAGGTCATCGTTCCTTGAACCTTACATTGAGGAAGGAGTTAAATCTATATGCCAATGTTAGACCTTGCTACAGCCTACCTGGATACAAGACTCGCTATGATGATGTCAATCTCATCACTATCAGGGAAAACACTGAAGGAGAGTACAGTGGCCTTGAACATCAAGTAATTCTCTCTTTCTGTACTACTCCCTATCATTTAACAGAGAAATAGCTTAGATTTTCTATTTCATTTGCATTTTGGTATCAGGTCGTAAGGGGTGTGGTCGAAAGTCTCAAGATCATCACTCGTCAAGCAAGCTTAAGGGTTGCGGAGTACGCATTTCACTATGCCAAGGCTCATGGAAGAGAGAGAGTGTCTGCAATTCACAAAGCTAACATCATGCAAAAGACTGATGGTCTTTTCCTTAAGTGTTGCCGAGAGGTAGCAGAGAAGTACCCTGAGATAAAATATGAGGAAGTTGTCATTGACAATTGTTGTATGATGGTATGACAAAACACTTCATTGCCATTCTAGTCTTTACATCTTATTTAAATACCTAGAATAAGTTTTACAAGACTATTCAAATGACACCTCATTTATATGGCCATTACTCTCCCTTTTAATTTTTACAGCTAGTGAAAAATCCAGCACTTTTTGATGTTTTGGTGATGCCTAACCTTTATGGTGACATTATCAGCGACCTTTGTGCTGGTCTGATTGGTGGATTGGGCTTAACTCCAAGGTATGTGCTTTTTTGACTTTGAATTCTAATGTCCTATTTGAGTTTTGTTCAGTTTTCCTGAAGATGATTTTTCTCGCAGTTGCAATATTGGTGAGGGAGGTATTGCTCTTGCTGAGGCTGTGCATGGTTCAGCACCTGATATTGCTGGAAAGGTTTGTATTGAAGTAGGATTTTTTTCAGAATATTTCTTTTCCTTTCTACATGCTGGTCCCTATTTCCCCCCTATATAGCATTGAGCATGAACAATGAAGGCAACTGGAAAATATATTCAGGTATTGGCAATATGAGTTAAAGTAAATGCTTCACACTTAAGAAAGTAATGTGAAGCAAGGGATCATTTGCTTCTCATAGGTATAGTGAAGCTATGGTGTGTTTCAGAAGGCAAAGCGCAAAGCGATCTCTATCTTGTGTTTTCCCCTTCTTTGTTTATGAACTGTTTGTTAGAAGAATAGAAAATGATACTTGCAGTTAAAGCTAACTACTAGTACTGTTCCTAAAGCAATTAAATATGAAAGTTAGCGTTGCAAATTGATCTTTCCCATGCTGATTAATTGAAAAATTATATCAATTTTTCTATTAAAGTTATCTTGGGCTAGTGAAAGTTACATATTAATACTTAATTTGAGGAGTTGGGATGAATTTGTCATTTTTGTATATTGGATGTCGAAATTAATGATGTTACTTGGAATTTGTCAAGTATCTCGGGGCTATTTTTCAATGTGATAGGCAGATTGATGAGAATGTTACTCATCGTATTGGAGCAGGGTGGATGAGATGGAGGCTCACCTTGGGTGTTTTGTGTGATAAGAATGTGTCACCTGGACTTAAGGGCAAGTTCTACAGAGTGGTGGTTAGACCGGCAATGTTGTATGGGGATGAGTGCTGGCATGTCAAGAAGTCCCATGTTCGTAAGATGAAAGTAGTTGAAATGAGGATGTTGAAATGAGTGTGTGGACATACCAAGAAGGACAAGATTAGGAATGAAATTATTAGGGTCAAGGTAGAAGTGGTGTATGCGGAGGACAAGTTGCGGGAATCTAGGTTGAGATGGTTCGGGCATGTGAATAGGAGAGACATAGATGCTCCAGTCAAGTGATGTGAGGGACTGTCGATGGCGGGTCTGCGGAGGGGAAAGGATAGGCCTAAGAAGTATTGGGGAGATGTTAGCGGGACATGTCATTGCTTCAGCTTACTGAGGATATGACCCACGATAGAAAGGTGTAGAGATTGAGACAATTAGTGTTATAGGTTGACAATTAGTTGTGTCGATTGGAAACAGCCTCTCTGCCCTTTCGGGTAGGGGTAAGGCTCGTCTACATATTACCCTCCCAGACCCCACTTTGTGGGCGTATACTGGGTAGTTGTTTTTGTTGTTGTTGTTGTTGACAATTAGTAGTGTGTTTCCTCTTAGGCTTACCAGTAGTACTAAGACTATTTTTACATTATCTTAGTCATAGTTCTTTATTATTACATGTTGTGTTTGTTGTTGTTGTTGTGTCATTCACGCTCGTCACCATAATACATTGTTGTCACCTTTGTTTAATAGCATACATAACTGGATCCTTAAACTTGGCCTTTTTTGTCACTTGGACACTTAAACATAGAGTTGTTCGTATCAGACCCTTCAACTAAACCACATCTGTATCAATTAGACACTTTGTACACCATTTGAGAAACTTTTTTATAAAAACTAAACGCGTGTATTACAGTTGCCTTTAGCACCTTAAAATATTCCACTTCATAGAATTAACCTCCAAAACAATTTGAAACTCATTTTCAGAAAATGAAAAACCTGACCATCGGCTCTTGCGACTTAGTGCCCTAAAAGCTCACTGAAAAGTTTCCTCCGTTCAGCTTCATCTCACTTCTTCTTGTTTCGTTTTCCCTGAAATATCACGCTATTCTTCATTCTTCGTCTAAGTCGGTGTAGGTTACAAGTGTCAGGTAAAGAGAACAAGCATGCCAAATGAGAATAGTCAAATCCATCTACATTAAACAATAACAACAACAACTACCCAGTATAGTCCCACAAAGTGGGGTCTGGGGAGGGTAATATGTAGACGAACCTAACCCCTACCCGAAAGTGCAGAGAGGCTGTTTCCAATCGACCCTCGGCTCAGTGAAGGAAAACAAAAACAAAAACAAAAGTGCATTAGTAACTCCAGCAGAAATAGCGTAAATAATTATCTAAACATAAGAAACATAAATAAAATAGCATGCAATAATATCATACAGTAACTACCATAAATAACTACCATAAGGGAGACACAAGCCAAAACACAAATCATATATGGATAGCCCTGCCAAGCCTCACCCAACCCCGGGTGAGGAGTACGAAAAACTCTAGGAGCCCCTATCCTACAACCCTGAAACTAGACCTCCGGACTTTCCTATCAAGGGTCATGTCCTCGGAAACCCGCATTCTAGCCATGTCATTTCTAATCACCTCTCCCCAATACTTCTTAGGCCTCCCTCTGCCTCGCCGAACGCCAACAATAGCCAGCCGCTCACAACTCCTCACCGGGGCATCAGGACTTCTCCTCCGCACAAGTCCGAACCACCTCAGCCTCGCTTCTCGCATCTTCTCATCCACCGGGGCCACCTCCACCTTCTCTCAAATAACTTCATTCTTAATCTTATCTAACCTGGTGAGCTCGCACATCCACCTGAGCATCCTCATCTCCGCAACCTTCATTCTCTGAACATGGGAGTTCTTCACGGGCCAGCACTCCGTCCCATACAACATTGCAGGTCTAACCACAGCTCTATAAAATTTTCCCTTGAGTTTATGTGTGACTTTCTTGTCACACAGGACTTCTGATGGATGCCTCTACTTTGACCACCCCGCTCTTATACGATGAGTGACGTCCCCGTCAATCTCTCCGTCTCCCTGAATCACCGACCCAATATATCTGACATTGTCCCTCTTGGCGAAGACCTGAGATCCAATCATCACGTCCCTGCCTACTTCGCTCGGCTCGGCGCTAAGCTTGCACTCCAGGTATTCTGTCTTAGATCTGCTTATTTTGAAACCTTTAGACTCGAGAGTCTGTCTCCATACCTCTAACCTCTCAATAACACCGACCCTCGTCTCATCTATCAAGACTATGTCATCAGCAAATAGTATACACCAAGGCACATCCCCTTGAATATGTCGGGTTAGAACATCCATCACCAAGGCAAACAAGAGAGGGCTAAGCGCCGATCCTTGATGGAGCCCCATAACTACTGGAAAATGGTCTGAGTTGCCACCCACCGTCCTAACCCTAGTCTTAGCTCCATCGTACATGTCCTTGATTACTCTGATGTAGGCTTCCGGCATGCTCTTCGCCTCCAAGCACCTCCATAGCACCTCCCTTGGGACCTTGTCATACGCCTTCTCCAAGTCGATAAGCACCATGTGCAGGTCCTTCTTCTTATCCCTAAACTGCTCCACCAGCCGCCTGACAAGGTGGATAGCTTCTGTAGTGGAGCGACCCGGCATGAAACCGAACTGGTTTCCAGATATAGATGTCATCCATCTACATTAAACTTTCTTTTAAAAAAATATTAAGAGGAAAAATGATGGGTTCACAGGAAGAAGAGAAATAGAATGTAGGGTAAAAGCTAGCTTTAATTGGAATAATATATTAGAATATACTAATAATCAACAACCATTTTCTCATGTTCACGCGCCATTCCCCACACCCTCAATCATGTCACTACAAAGTATCTAATTGGCACAGACCCTGCCTCTGATCAGCCAAAACCCACTACCGGGTGTAGAAATACCTGAATCTGCACACAAGATGCGCTGAGTAATGTGAGTACTCCGACTCAGTGAGTAATAAAGGTAAACGAAGAATGAGCAGTAAGAAAACACGTAAAGCATATCAACATGCTGCATACAACAACAACAACAACAACAACCCAGTATAATCCCACATAGTGGGGTCTGGGGAGGGTATTGCGTACGCAGGCCTTACCCTAACCCTTGGGTAGAGAGGCTGTTTCCAAATAGACCCCCGGCATCCTTCCTTCCAAGAACTTCTCACCTTGTTCTTGGGGAGACTCGAACTCACAACCTCTCGGTTGGAAGTGGGGGTTGCTTACCATCAGATCAACATGCTGCATAGAAGCAGTATAAAACCATTTAAGAAAGCAATGAAGTTGTGAAGTCTCTTAAAACAACTTAGCGCAGTTTAAACTTCTTTAAAAGTACCTTATTTACCGTTCAACAATAAAATGCAAAGCAGCTAGAACAGATAAGCATTGAAGATCGACCCCTCGAGAACAAATACACAATCAAATAGGTAAATGACACACAAATAAGAAGATAAACACAAAAAGGTTCTCCCCTCGAGCACAATGTCAACAAATCCACCCCGGTGCAATATCTTAGAATAATACCAGCCCTCGGGCAAATACATAGAACAAATTTTCCCCTCGGCCTATATCTCACATCACAATGGGTATCCGCGCTCACTAGGGGTGTGCATACTCCTGGAGGGGCCCCTTACGGCCCAAGCGCAATATCAAGCCACCTCGTGGAATCATAAATATGCTCTCGGTCTTATACTAATATCAATAAGCCACCTCGTGGCGTACATATCTCAGGCCCTCGGCCTCATAATAGGATCAGTGTATCACTGCTGCGACGTGCAGCCCGACCCAAAAGATATCCTCACAACGCAGGCCCTCGACCTTACTCAGTCAAAAATCACATAAGCTACTCGGACAACAGTAAAACATGATGCTCAGCCCAAAATATTATTTGAAATATCATGTCATGTGTTAAAGCAAAGTAAACTTGGCTATGTTTTGAAAACAGTGGAAAATAACATCACTAAGTTCAAGTATAAAGTCAAAACATTAAGGAAATATCAACTAAAAATCCCCAGAGGGTTCAAATAGCTGGTACGAAGCCCAAATATGGCATTCAACCCAAATAATGATAATAACAATTAGATTGCAATCAAATAAGCAATAAAATCATTAATCTTACTCGGTTGCTTTATCTTATCTCTAGTGTTCCTTGTGTCGAGGCTTTATCGGAAACAACCTTTCTATCTTTATAAAGTAGGGGTAAAGTCTGCGTACACACTGCTATCCCCAGACCCCCATTTATAGATTTACACTGGGTTTATTGTTGTTATGTACTGAATTGCCATTTATATTTTAATAAGTTCTGGGCTTATATTAAATAAGTGAAGTGCTTCATTTCTTGCTTATAGCTCGAGAGACTTTCTGCTTTTTCCTTTGTGTTTTTCGCTTTTAAACACACTGCATTGGGAATTGAGAGGGTCCTATTTCTAAATTGGTGTCTGACTAAGATGACATTCGATATAAATTGGACTATAAGAATCCAACCATTATGTGCTTGACACTTCTTTGACTACATAGTATGCTGCTAGAGATTCCTCTGCTAAATAGTTGCTTGGGAGATTTTAGAGGCCAGTTGTTGGCCTGGTGGCAATTGACTTGAGCTTTGGGGTTTGCTCCCTTTCAAGGTCTCAAGTTCGAAACTCACTGGGTGCAAACAATTTCTGAGGGCCATCGGACTGGGTAAAACCTGAATTAACCGTGGTGCACTTGCGGAGAACTCCTTGCCGAGGGCCTATGTACCCCCGGGATTTGTCGGAGCTCTTAGAGACTCACACCCGGTGCAAATCCAAAAAAAAAAAAAAGATGCAGTTGTTCATTGAGTTTTGTTCTAAATGTATTTCACTATTTGCGTCATCTGTTATGAGTTGGCATGCCATGCTTATCTTTTCCTATTGAATGCTCTGCATTGACTAGACAACCAAACTTTTCTGTGTGCAGAACTTGGCAAATCCAACTGCTTTGCTTTTGAGTGCTGTAACCATGCTACGGCACTTGGAGCTTCATGATAAAGCTGATCGTATCCAAGGTGCTGTCCTAAACACAATTGCGGAGGGGAAGTACCGAACAGGTGATCTTGGTGGTACTTCATCAACTACTGACTTCACAAATGCCATATGTGACCATCTTTGAACATGCTCGTCCATATGTACATTCAACTTTTGCAATGGTTTTGACATAATTTATGTTTGTTTCAAATATGCAATTGAAATAATTTATATTTGCTTCGGGTGACCCAAGCAACACTACCTTGGGTTTCTCAGAGATCTGATTATTAGGACTGGAATTCATTTTCAAAGGATATATTTCAAAAAATAGCATCCACCACCTGTGATTGGTGACTCATTAATTTGCAGGGAATAAGAGTTTAATCCTGTAATGTTTTCTGCTGTTCAATTCATAGTTTCGTGCTTTTTCATTATCACATATCTAAGTTTGGTTTTCCTCTGTATCTTGTGGGATTGTATCATACTGGGTATGTTGTTGGTTTTCTGCAGTATTTGTAGGAAAATGGTTGGTCTGTTTCTTTTCGATTTTTAGTGTTGATGTTTCATTCAACGCTATTCATGGTTTTCTGCCGACTATGAGCATACTTCATTTTGTGAAGTTTAAACATGTCAACTTCACGTGCAGTTCACAGGAGACAACTGCGATTTTAATACCAATGTAGCCTTTGGTTTCTGTACCTCAGTCCGTACGGGGTTTACACTGTACTTCTTGGTTAAATACAGATCTGATTTATCACCTGTGTATGGAAAATAGATTACACATCTGAACATCCAGTTAATAACACTGGAAATGTGATTAGAATTATGTAAGGTCATTTCATCGCATACAAGGGTGGGGAGTAGCGAAAGCCGAGGTTTTTTTAGAGTCCAAGTTCGAGAACACTTGAGCTTCCTTTCCTTCGATCTAAAGTAGTTTCCAGTATTTGCAGAAAATTGATTAACTCTTCTGTTTGACGTTAGATTGCAATAGATTTTTGTAAAGATAACCAAGCAATTTTTTCCAAATTTTGAACCAGGTCGCCCTCGATTTTTTCCTAGATATATCGCACTTTTTTGGGCAAGGAATTGAAAGCGGTAACTTCAAGCTGATTATCCAAATAACACCGACAATCATTTGAAAATGTCATTGTTATGCACTGATAAGGACCACAAGATCAGGCATATCCATGTTCTGAAGAGAACATAGATGTGGAAAATACAAGTTTTGTTAACGCATTGACGTCAGACTTCTCTAACATAAATATCAAGTGTATAATGCTTAAAAGTAGACTGCGTAGTAAGACCACAGTCCACAGCTGACAGAGGATGAGAATTCAGTTCTTTCAAGATCAAGAAATTCACAATTCAGGTTTTAGTTTTAAAATACAATAAAAAATCCTAGTGGATAATGCAATGACAACCGTTGACACAAATGCCCAGTAAATCCAACATTAAGGGCATATTTAGTACGGGCAAACTGCAAAGATGGTTTTCAAGAACAATATTTTTAACCTATGGAGATCATATGTTGACTTTCTTGTATCAATGGCTGACAACTATACCAATGTTGAAAACAGGACCAAAAACTAGAATATTTGTAGAGAGAACTTTCTAAAGCACTTCAATCAAACAAACCCTAACCTTCTGCATGAAAAACTTCAACAAGACTTTGACTTTTCTGATCAACACTATGAATTACACGCACAAGCTCCCAAGCAAGAGATTGATCAACAAAGCATAGTAAATCCAAGAAGTCATTTAATACAGAAACTCTCCTGAAAGTTAAATTCCAATACTTTTACCAAAACATCAGTAGAAAACCCTACTTGATTTCAGAATAAGCTCCTAGTAAACAAAAAATTGAAAATAACAAAACCCCAGAAAATTTTCCATAAAATGTTGAACAAAACTCAAGCCCTCCACCTTAAAATCCTAACTTGGTACGCCTCCAGTGCCTACGCTTGGCATTGTACCTGGAAAAACAATCACAACATTTTAGCCCAATCAATTAAAGATAGAATACAAAAAGGGTTAATTAGCACTTTTAGTTCCTCGATGGATAAATTATAACTTTAATCCTTGTAATATCTGACTAAACAGATTTAACCTTCAATGAACTGAATACTGAGCTTCTGTTCCTTTTGCTTGTGAATATTCACAGATGTATTGGAATTATCAACGGCCCCACCATTTATTATTCATGTGTTATATTTAGTTAAGTACTGTTACTCCATAATATATAAGGGCTCTAAAAATAGTATAACTACCGACAGCAAAGGTAAATAGATTTGTAAAATACAAGTGAAAGACTGAAAATTGAGAGGCGGCGAAGGAATGTGCAAACTCATTCACGTTTGACAAATATTGGACAATAACTACATGGGGAATTAAAGAAATTACACTAAAAATGAGGGCCTTAACTAGTTGTTAACATCCTATGAGGTGTTAATTAAATTGAAAAAACTATTTATACAACAAGATAATCATTCAAAACAACCCCCCCCCCCCCCCAAAAAAAAGAGTATTGGAACACTCTAATTTACCAAATTCAGACATGCTTCCTAACTTTAAAGTCCTTGTGATATCTAACTAAACACTTCAAGTAATTGAAATGTGCGTTTTTGATCCTATATCTTGTGAATATATTAGAATCATCAACAGTTGCACCATTTAACTACTCATGTATTAGGATAATTTAGTTCTCAAAATAGTCTAAGACCTCTGTCATTCCCGACATTGATAGAAATTCATAGTTAAGTTTGCCAGCACGGTAACCCAGACAAGTGAGGTTCAGCACTTTCCCTTTCATACGATTCTGCTAGACTTTTCTATTTCATTCATTCTACATTCAAAACCATCTACTCCATGAACCCGTAATCCGACGATTCTTTCAGACATTATCTTTTTCATGAATTTCAAAGACAATCCAACCGAGGGTCGATTGGAAACAACCTCTTTGCCCTTCCGGGTAGGGGTAAGGCATGTGTACGTATTACCCTCCCCAGACCCCTCTTTGTGGGACTATGCTGGGTAGTTGTTGTTGAATTCAACATTAGTGATCCAACCATTTCTTCTTTTCGTTCCAAAGAGAAACAGTCGGCCCACAACATGTATCCCACAGATAAAGGGACCAAAAGCACACATTTAAACTAATTAAAAGTTTTTTTGGTAATTAAACAATTTATTTAGCAAATGGAAGAATTTACAGCTCAAGGAAGAAAAAACATCCAAATTTAACTAAAGTTAGACATACAGCCCCCACTTTAGAGTAAAATAAAGCAACTTCATAACTACGTATACCTACTATATTCAGCAAACCTAAGTGAAAGTTAATTGTGCACAAAAAAGCAGAATTTACCAATGGACCAAAAATCCTATTATTATACCACAAATATAAACAAATAAATTAAACAAAACAATACTGGATTTCAAAGAATATTTGTGTAAAATGAATATACCTGATGGTGTTGTCAGTCCTCATTCGGATCCAATAAGGAATAGGCCTATTCTGCCTCTGCTTCTTCGCCAGTTTCTTCTTGATCATGAATGTCTTGTGTGACGGCTGCTCAAAATTATGAGAAAAAACCAAAATAAAATAAACAAAATCCGTAAATTAAACCGAGTTTTCGAGCTACTACGATTATACTGGAACTTATAGAACAGGATCTCACCATTTTCACGGTTAGGGACTTCCTCCTCGGCGCTGGAGCTGCTGCTGCTGAAGCTGAAAGACGGACGACCGTATGAGGATTTGAATAAAAACCCTAGTTTGTGGTTATTTATAGTACCTGGTTTGGGAGGTACAGTGGGCAAACTGAAGCCCGATAATGAATACGCTTTGGGCCAGAAATCTGTAAGCCCAATAAGGATGTTTCTGGGCAGCGCAAACATAATGGAAGAGTTAGCCTGATTATCTACGCATTCAGAGGGGGAGACAGTTAGCCACTAATAAGTAGGGGTGGTAATTTCTCAAACTCATTTAACCCGTTCAATTCGTTTAGAATTTAGTAGGTTGGTCTACATATATTTAATTTATGGGTCAATTTGGGTTGATCCCAAGTTAACCCATTATTTTTTATAGTTTATTCTGATTCATTGAACAGCCCAAATACAATTCATAAAAATCACCCCAAAAAAGATCACAACCCAACTTATCTATAAATTTTCTTAGTTATCTTAGTTTTTTTTAATTTTTTATATATTTAATTTTCTGTTCTTTTGTTTTCTACACCACCCACTCACCCTCCCCTCCCCCCTCCTCCCTCCCCCCAAACTCCCAAAACAAATTCACTTTTTTTTGCACTCACGATTTTTTGTTTTTTATTTTTATTTTTCTGCGTCACACCCTGCTACCCTCCACCCAGTGCAAATCCCCTCAGAAAAATTCACTATTTATTTTAATTTTCTATTGTTTTATTTTTCTGCACCCGCCTTACCCCTACCCCTACCCCCCCCCCCCCAAAAAAAAAAACTCCAAAAAATTATCTTTTTTTTTAATTCTCAATTTTCTATATATTTTTTTTGCGCCCCCCCCCCCTTCCCCCAAACCCCTAAAAAGGTTTTTTTATGCAAGATGAGCATGTTCTAAAACATGAGTTAAGTTGGGCGGGTTGGGTTATGACTTATTGTTTAGCCCATCTTGACCCGGCTCATCTTAACCCAAGTACATTTTGGGTTGGGTTGGGCAATGACCAATTTATTGACCTAACCCATCTTGATCCCCCTAAATTCAGTTCAACCCGCCCATTTGCCACCCCTATTAATAAGACATGTATTTACTTTTAAGTCTGTGTATAAAATATCTTTAGTCTTTAGCCACTGCTTTAATAAAATTTTCCCGCCCGGACGAAAATACCCTTTATTCATAATGTTGAGAACCAAGTGTCCTTAACTTATGAGCTTGTTACTTTAAGTTCAAGACTAATCGTCCTTAATTTATGAGCTTGTTACTTTAAGTTCAAGACTAGTTGTCCTTAATTTATGAGCTTGTAAGTCTAAGTTTAGGACTATATGTCCTTAACTTTTGAACTTGGAACTCGAAGTTTAGCGCTACATGTCCTTAATTTTTGTGCTTGTAACTCTAAGTTAAGGACTACTTGTCCTTAATTTCTATGCTTGTAACTCTAAGTTAAGGACCAAGCGTCCTTAATTTTTGAACTTTTAACTCAAAGTTCAGGACCAACTGTTCTTAACTTATGAGCTTGTTACTGTAAGTTCAGGACAAGTCGTCCTTAATTTATGAGCTTGTAAGTTTAAACGAAGGACTACTTGCCTTTAGTTTTTAAACTTGTAACTCTAAGTTTAAGATTGTATGTCCTTAACTTTTGACTTAAAACTCGAAGTTCAGGACTACATGTCCTTAATTTATATGCTTGTAACTTTAAGTTTAGATTTGCATGTCCTTAATTTCTATGCTTGTAACTCTAAATTAATGACCGAGTGTCTTTATTTTTTGAACTTCCAACTCTAAATTCAGGACCAGTTGTCCTTGACATATCTAACTCCACAATCTGAATTTGAGGAAGCGAAAATCTGAGGATGCATGTTTTAATAAAATTCCATAGGAAAAATACTTTTGCACTAATTCTAATGTTTATCATTAGAATGTAATGATATGTTCATAATATTTATTAGCCACCCAAAAGCAAATTGGTATTGTTGCAGAACTCTTCAACTCCATTTGATAATTCAACCATCAATAGACTATGCCACAATCCCAAAGATAAAATCAGTTATAGTTAACTTTATGAATCCTTTGTATTCATTATAGTCATTGGACAGGTATTCCCCGAGGATTCATCACACTTAGGCGACATAAGTATACCTTTATCCGTCTTAGACTGGCTATCTCTTAAAAACTCACATAGCTGGAGTTCCATATGTCTGATTGACCACTTAAGCAAAATCAATAGAGTAGTAGAAGCGAGGGTTTGGGAAGAAAAGAAATTGAAGAAAAAGGTAAAATATCTTTTCATATTAGTTTTAATAGAGTAGTGCTATTTTTGTTCAACATTAGAATTGTTGAATAAAAATAAATATCACCTTAAATAGTAGCTAACCCACGCTATTTTTAACGCACTCAGCCACTTAAACTTAAAAAGTCGTCGAACCTATAATTCACATATAATATATGTATAACCGCTAGAAAAAATAAACAATACAATTTAGTTATTATGTAATCCAAGACAAGTGATATCACATATTGATGGTACAAGTCACTAGATATTTCTTGAATATTAGTGGCGAGAACAAGGATTATCAGACTGCTACAACAATCGGAAATCTACTCTAACAAGTTATAAGTTGCTAGATCGAAATAGTATATAACACATTAACCTCCCTGCTCTAAATGGGTTTCAATACCCATTATACCAGACGTGGTACTCGATGCCTCTAAACTTATTTCATCATAGTAGCAAGATAAAATTATTGTTACTCATAAAGACTTAAGTGGAATTCTAGAAATGGAGAAACTCTTGATAAGTAATGCAATTATTGTTACTCAAACACTTCAATTTATGTCTTAACCCACGTGTCCTTGAGAAATTCTCGCTCTTTCTTGAGTGCCTTTGAGAGTGTACTGTCCTCGGTGTAGGTCGTGTCAGGTCTTTGATCTGCTTCCTCGAGATGTGTGTCCTCCAACAGGTTCCGACCTCTACTTCGAATTGCCCGGACTCGGACTCATAGCCCAATTAAGGACTTTGAAATCGGGCTCCTCAATTTTGACCGTATACAGATAGTTCCCGCGTTTTTTAGAATGAAATGATATGAAACGATTGGGATTTCCGAAGTCCCAAGTGATTATTTCATACTCGTGATGCTAGTGTTCGAAGTGACAAAAATATCCCATCGGCCCACTTCCCCAAAAACATGAAATGCGCGCCACCGTTGGTTGGCACTAATGCCACCAAACTATCGCTGCCCTCTATAAATATGAGGTGTTTTCTCTTAGTAAAGAACTTTACCCTTTCTTCAATCCTTTCCCATCTTCATCTCTTTCTTCAATAACTCGCTTCCTCTGCCTTTTTAAGCACTGCAAAACACCAAGCTATTGCTGGAAACACTACATCCTTGTGCACCCACTTAGCTTACAATCATGGCTAAAACTTCGAAGACGGTCCCGAAAATGGATAATTATCATCCTTCTCCACCTCCCGGCTGGCCAAATCGGTAGTGCCGCCAACACTTGAGGAAATTACTCCTTGTGATTGCATCATCAAGAAGGACTTTGGTATCGAGAATTCTTCCAATATCAACGGCTGATGCGAGCACGTATCATGATATATAACAGAGCAGCTCACCAAGGAAGTAAAGAAGGATTGTTAGTAGGGAGATGAGGTCGAGGTTTAGATCTCGAGGCCTGATCAAAGTATAACTACCTACAAATTGAGGTTTTTGAGTGTTTACACTTACCCTTTCACATTGGGTCTCCTCAATCCGGTGGTGATCGATTTCTGCAAGACGTACGAAGTCACCCTCGTTCAAATCCACCATTCCTTTTGGCGTATCGTGATCATGTTGCAATACTTTTCTAAAAAAGCCGAGGGTTTGGAATTCACCCTTAGCCAACTGGTTTGGTTGTATCGGCCCAAGTTATTTCGAGGGCTCATCAAGCTGCAATACCGAACAACAAAATTCTTGTTTGCCAGCACCGACGAACCCAAAGGCCGGGATTGGATGAGCCAGTTAGTTAGAATGAATGGACACTATCTCCGAGGAAAAAATGTCATTCCCCGATAAGTGGAACTTTAGCTACAAGTGGAGTTCGTATTTCTGGTATACATTCAAATTCTTTCATGTTCCATAACGACCTATCTTTTTTGACAACCAATGCTTGGGCGCCCTTAGCGGTGCCCGACCTCGAGGATTGGGTCAGAAAGTTAGCTGACACTTCTTCCTACGACAAGCGCAAGTGGCGGGAATCAGCAAAGTCCTAGTGGGAGTCCAAGAATCACAGTAAGTGCCTTTTTATAGTTTCAGCACTTTCCATACATTTGGCGGTATTTTTACTTACTCACGCTTTCCTATGTAGGCCTTGGAGATGCATGCGAGATGAGACCGTCCCCGCCCGAGGAAACCTTGAAACCCAAAGCCCGAGAAAGACAATAAAAGAAAAAAGGGCCTTCAAACCCGAAGACCCCCAAGACAGGAAAACCTCCACTCAAAGGCTAAGGAAAAGGTTTGCTCAAACGAGAACAGACTCGGCCCATGATTCCCTGGATAGTGACAAAAATGATGATGAATAGTCAGCGCTGGTGACTCAGATTAAGAAGTCAGTTGAGGTCGCCGAGCATTCCAAACTAGAAAACCCATTTGCAGTGAGGATGCTAAAAGGGAAGAAACGGGCAAAGCCTCTATGTCGCCCGAGGTCGAGATTGTCCCTCCGTCTTCAGCAACTATACTAGAGGGGGTAAACGTTGAGTCCCCCGATGCTAATAAGAATTCCCCAAGTGAGGAGCTCAGGACCGCGACAACAGGTCATTCCTTTTATTTGCCAACTTATTTTGAGGGTGCAATTGAAGAACCAAAGCTCTACCTAAGCCCGATCCAAGCAAAGTCATCGAGGAAGATCTTTTCCAGGGTTTCTATGCTGGGGTTGAGGTTTCCAATGACTTCAATGATGCATCTTCCATTTTTTAAGTGGCTCAGTCTGTTTGTTCCTGGTAAGGACATGTTTTTTCTCTTGCAAATTGTTCTTCATTTCTCTTTTTTTTTTGACTGGTACGTCTCCATTTCATAAATAGGCCATTTCAAAGTGTAGATCTGATTTGAGCCTATATATGGCCGAGCTCAAGAAAGTTTCAGGCAAAGAGAAAGCCATGAGGCTCCTCTGTAGCCAGAAGGAAGAGGAGCTTAAGGATCTTCGAACTGCATTGGCCAAAGCTCTAAAAAGCGAGTCCGAGCTAGATGAGTAGGTAACTTTGATTTTAACAGGTACGACCTTCTTGGACCTACTTCGGAGGTTTATACTTTGACACCTCTAAAATCTTGACATGATTGGGCAAATTCGGGGTGAGGTAAATCAAGTTTCGGGCTGATTGTCATATGTGGAAGAAGAACATGGATTAACTTGCTACCAATAAGGAAGCTATTGTGGCCCAATTGGCCTCAGCTGAAGCTCAATTCCGAGATGTCGAAGCGAGGGATCTCGCTCATGCCAGGAAAATAGAGGGGTTGGAGGCTGAGTTGACCAAAGCCCAGACTGAAGCCGCGCAGGCCTAGGCTGAAGTTGTAGATGCTAAGGCCGAAATCGAGAAGATGAAGGTTGCAACCGATAATTCTATTTCTATATGCACCAGGCTCCCAACCGAGGGAGACAGAGCAATGAATTGGCTAAGTTCCAAGCCCATAGCGAAGAAATCCATGCCCGAGGGTTTGACCTTACTGGGGAGATAGCCGAAGCAAAGGCACGCAAAACCGATGCTAGGTTTCTTATATCTTTCGATGACGAGGATGTTGTGAGTGGATATAGGGATGAGGAATGTGAAGAAGATGTTCCTGATGAGGAAGAGATTCTTGAAAATCAAGTCGCTGAAGATGAAGATGATACTCCCAGGGATGTGGTCCCAAAAATAAATTAGGTTCCTTTTTTTTGTAAGGGCCCCTTGTGGGCGTTGTAATTTTTTTGTAAATTTCCTTAATGAACATAAAATATATTTTTGCTCGCTTCCGTGATTTGTGTTGACCTTTATTTTGTCCTTGTTTATGAAAAAATTCGATGATTCAAATACTAAGCTCGAGTATCATTTAGACTCGTAGTAAACCCTTAGTCTTTTATTTCTCAAGATCATACCCCTTAGGGTTTTAGATAATCCTCGAGCCAAATTCAAAATCAATTTAATGCGAGCTTAGAGTAATGGGCCCTTTGGGTCCAAGTTGGACGACAACGGAGTCTCGGACTCCCATAAGATTTTGGCTCTAAATATCTTTTAAGCTTGCCCTTAGGCTCTTGTATATTGGCCCATAGACTCTTTAAAATTGGCACTTAGGCTCTTTTCCGTTTTGGCCTCGAAAATGGCTATATAATTTTTTCCTTATTTCGGCTAAAAGACTAATAGAATTGTAGTTATGCCTTAGCATGTATTTTTGTACACGTTGGGTTTTCTGAAGGCTCAACGTATCGAAACATTTTAGTTATTTAAGTTGTGTAGGCATAATTGAATACCTCTTAAGGTTTTTCCGAAGGATGGTGTTATCGAAGCCTTTGGATGATTCGAGGGCTGAATTTATCGAAGCCCTCTGATTTTTTGAGGGCCGAATTTATCGAAGTATTATATGTTGCTTTTGCCGAGGGTAGCCTGAATTAACCGGTTTTTCAATGTTTGAAGGCCTTTAATTTTATAGCGGAAGTCAAACGTCTCCGAATCACATTATTTTGGCATTAGCCTTTATGTAACTGTAGTCTTTATTATGGTTATTGCCTTTAGGTTTGTCACTTGAACTTGTTTCCCAATAACTTTCCGAACTTGTTTGAAAAGTTAGTCCCAGAGTATATTAGACTTAGCATTATCTCGAGGGGGTGCCTCTTTGAGGTCTTATGAGTCCGAATTTTTGATGACTTAGATGTATTGACTGTTAGTGACAGTCCCCAGGTATTTTTGGGTGCTTTGGACCTTGAGTCACTTCTCATAGGATTGTAACTGTAGAGCTCGTATGAGATAAAGTGTTTTTGATATAACCAGAATGTTTCTTTAAAAAGTTGATACATGCATACATGTTTTGCCGTCAGGGCACGACTATTCTATATGGAAATGGTTCATTGACCGTTTGGCCCATTTTAAAGTTCTCATGTTGAGGTCCTTTTAGGCGTGAAATATATTTTTCAAAAATATAACCTCCAAAGGGTGATGCCGCTCAGTAAAAGAAGCCTTGAATACTTGTTGAATGTTCCTTAGTTAGCATATAGGTTTTGCCTCGTTAAAAACCTTGCCGGTAAAACCTATTTTGGATAAAACCCGATCTAAGGGAAAAAGACTGAAACACATGCTTTCAAACCCAAGGTCTTCGAGCTGAAAGATTCCTCAATATCTCATATCGAACATCTGTAAAGAGTTAGTTTTAAACATGTATGGAGAAGGGGAAGGTCATACCTCAGCAGTAGTATCACTTAAGCATCGATACATTCCAATTGTTTGGTAGTTACTCACCTTCCATTGTGCTAAGTTTGTAGGATCCTTTCCCTGTGACTCCGAGGAAACAATACGATGCTTCCCAATTGGGACATAGCTTCCCTTCATTTGTGTCCCGAGTGTTGAGAGTAACTTTCCTTAGGACTAAGTCCTCGACTCCGAAAGGTTGAAGGTTCTTCCTTCTGTTGTAATACCTTTTGATCCTTTGTTTTTGCACAACATTTGGATTGACACGACCTCACATTTTTCATCGAGTAGTTGGAGAGAAATGTTTCTAGCTTCATGATTTGAGGCCTCGGTGACATATTGAAACTTGACGCTAGGTTCCC
Source organism: Nicotiana benthamiana (assembly GCA_034376525.1). Classification (NCBI taxonomy): domain Eukaryota; kingdom Viridiplantae; phylum Streptophyta; class Magnoliopsida; order Solanales; family Solanaceae; genus Nicotiana; species Nicotiana benthamiana. The sequence goes on from CM067335.1 coordinate 132,973,262, forward strand.
CGACTTCAACCAAGATCAAAGCTTCAAACCGATATACCAAAGAAAATGGGGTATCCCACATGCCCGATTTCAGGGTTGTTTGATATTCCCGTAACACCTCGGGCAATATTTCGCCCAAAATCCCCTTAACATCATCTAACCTTTTCTTTAAGTTTCGAATGATGATTTGATTTGTGGACTCGGCCTGACCATTTCCACTTGGTGCTAATAGAATCCTTTTGATTTTGTGGTCCTCAAGGAATTTTGTCACTTTGTTGCCGATGAACTATTTCCCGTTGTCACATGCTATTTCGGCGGGTATCGTGAACCAACATATGATGTGGTTCCATGTGAAGTCAATGACTCGAAGACATGTGTTTCAACCCATTTTAAGAAGTAGTTAGTGTGAGCATGTGATTTTTGCCCTACATGAACTACTCCTATAAATTCAAACAAAATTATTTCTTTTATTTTGTAAGTTTTCCTAGCATTATTTGTGTGCATTTTAATTTAACACAGACTCATAAAAAATACAGAAGCATGTTGCATGTGCCTTTAGAAGTAGATATTGCATTTTTCAAGCATTATTTAGCAATTGGTCATTTTATAAACGAAAATAAAAAAAGGTTTAATTCGCTCTTTTAGTTTTAATTTTGGAATTGTAAGTGACTTTTCCTTTAAATATGTTTTATTAATAAGTATACAAAGTTATTTTAGCACTTTTATAAGTATTTATGTCTTAATTTAGTAGTTCAAAGATGAAAAGAAAATGAAAAAAGAGAGTGAAGGGAAGTCTAAAAATTAACTCATTAATAGACCAATTTTGGCCACTTCAAATCAGCCTCCCCAAGTCCAAAGGGATATCGCCCAAGTCCAGTTCAGTGACCCGCCCAAGTCCGATTCAAACGGCGTCGTTTTGTAACGAATGGTCGTGTCTGTTGATCTATGATGATCAGACGGTTCTGGAAATGTGGGGATTTTTATACGTAACTATCCGAAATTCACTCCTCTCTCTCTCTATCAATTGTCTATTTCCTTCAGAGATAAGCCCTCTAACCGTAGACCCGTCGCCCTGAGTTTCTTCACCATTTCCGGCCGGCGGTGAAGCTCAGAACCCCACCAAACAGCCTCAAATCTCTTCCCCATAACCCTCAAGCCCCACTGAACATGGTGATAACACGAAATTCCCTAGAACCCCCCACCTTTTCCCTTTAACTCCGAATTTGAGAATCCAAAAAGCCTAAGCCATCCTAAATGTTGATTTTCATGTATCCAAGGCCCGAGTTTACTCAAAACCTGCATTTTTTTATCATTCTCGCTCCGAACAAGTGGATTAATGGTAGTTTTGGTTCACTTTGGAATTACCAGTCTTCAATCAAACCATGGACGTTGGCCAAGTTCGTCGCCTTTGTCGATTTTTTTCAGAGAAAATTAGTATAACTCCTTCTCCTCTTTTGTACTCATCTTTCTAATTCTTGTTTGTCTGGGGTTAAATTAGTTCCAGCTTGCCTAAAATTGTTATCTCTAAACTGTCTGGACACATTGTTAGAATTAATTGTTTCATCGTGATTTGTTACACTTGATTCTCATTTTGCCGGTTTAGTCGTCAATTTCAAACTAATGCTCAGTTCTATAAGGATTGTCAGAAATATTTTTCCTCTTCAATTCACCCTTGATATAGTCTGAGCCAGTTGGAATTTCAAAATTGTTTGATTTAAGTGCTGGATATGGGGTTTGTTTGGGTCACCATTGGACCGTTTCAAGAAACCAGTTCCTTTTGATATGGGCTTTGGGCAGATTTGATCCATGTGATCTTCAGATTGGCCAACTGGCCCATTTGAGGTGAGAGGTAAGTCCAGGATCTTTGAGGGGTAATTTAGGTAAATGATTGTAAGAATCTTTCAAATAACCAACTAGGAAGCTTCCTAGAAGCTGGGAAGGGTTTAAGGTGGTATTCAGATTTTTAACTAAGGTCATTCAGGCAAAAACGAAAATTCAAAAAGGGCAATAATGCAAAATTAAGACTTGAGGGCTACCTTAGATTGCTTGCCCATAAAGGCATGGCAAACTTGCCTTTCAAGGCAGACATAGGGAACACCTGGAAGAACAAAAAAATAGAAAAATATACTGAAGCTGATATTCAATGATTTCCTTCTAAAAAATCCAATAAAAATGTTGAAAGTTGCTTGAATTGGTCTAAATTTCCCCTTTCAATTCTCTAAATCATTCTCTCAATTTAGAATGACTGGAAAATCTCTCAAATTGAACGTTGGGTGAGGGAAGTGGTTTAAGTTTGGTTTAAAATCTATGTTGTTTTGGGATCCGTCTACTGTTCTATTGGTTTTGCTGAGCTGATCACTGTTTGATTGATCTAATCTGGGTTTGTTTGCTGCTGCTTACTGCTAATCTTCTCACTTCTCTCTTACTTTGCTTTCCAGGTATCTTTCTTAGCTTAATGAACAATGACTAAGGTTGATTGTGTAATTCAACGGATTTGATGGAATACAAGTTGTAGCTAATTCAATTTTCCTGTTCTTTTTTCCTTCTCTTCTTTTCTCTATTTATTCTGATGTTCCCTATCGTGTATTAGTTTGCAATGATAGGTTTAAATAGGTCGAAGTTTGCACATTATAAAGTTGGGTTTGTGTTTGCAGTACAATGTTTAATTTCAACATTAAAGTGGGTTTTGTAGATGATCTATGACAAGTGAACTATAGACTTTAACTATTCAGCTTCATGCTTGATTTTGTATTTTGGGTTAAAGATTTGTTTAGTTTCTGTTGATGTGAAGAGCTAGGTGTTGGCTTGTTGTGCATTGGTTTATACAAATGTTGTTCTGTAATCATGGTTGTTATGAGCATTAAGTTTAAGATTCATGTTTGCTCACTAGGACAACTTCACAGATTTTCATCTATTATCTCGTTTGGATTAAACTGCAATGCTAGTGAAGTTAGTTAAATGGTTAATTTTTAAGCATGATGAACCAATGATTGATTTTGGAAGCATTTGATCCAATTATTTATCTATTATTCCCTATTAAGATAACAACTAATCTGAAATCGAAGGGAGTCTGTGCATATGTCTTCAGGGCTCCGATTAAAATGAGTTTTGCTCCATGTTAGTTTACTCCAGTTGATTGATAGTTTCACTGCCTCTTCTTCTTGCTCCCACATTAAGTTTACTTGGGATGATAGAACACGCTTGGTATAACACCGGACTCCATATTGGGCCCAAACACTTGTTGGCCCAGCCAAGCCCTCGACGCCTTCTTGTGGGAATTTCGACGAGTGGGCTGTCCCTCTAGCCCAGTTCCCTTTAAAAATAGATCTTGGTTTTCAGACCAAGGTCAAGAGCCGAGTCCTTTTTCCCTAAGCCCATTAGTAAGAAAGGCCTCACGTATATATGGATTAGAACAATGTAAAATGGAATGTCACTTAGTGGGGAGTTCATTTGCATTTAAATAGATCATGACCGTCATTCAATTGAGCAGGGCCATGTTAGGTGAACAATTAGTTTATGGACCTCATTTCAATCAAGTTGATTTAATATTTAGAATTCAAGATGTGCCGTTTAGCAAATTTCACTGTTTCCCGCAAAGTTAATAACACGATGATCACTTTTAGGCGCATCTTTATTAATTTTATCTCCTTAAATTTGGATGCGCATTTATGTGACCCAAATCCAAATCTTAACGGAGTTATAATATTTCAAAAAATATGGGTGCATTTATGTGACGTGGTTTGAGGCATGTTTTAACGACGTTGCAATTTTCTTTAAAAATTATAATAAAAGTGGTTAAAGGATTAAAATGCACATAGGTCCATAATTGCATAAAAATCAGATAATCTAAGCCAAATATAATAGTTGAGTGACTGTGCCAGAACCATGAAATCTGGGAATACCTAGAACCTTCTCCCGGGTTAACAGAATTCCTTACTCTGATTTCTGGTTCGTGAACTGTGAAACAGAGTCATTCTTTCCTCGATTCGGGATTCTAAGCGGTGACTTTGGACACCATAAATCTCCCAAGTGGTTACCTTGAAATTCTCTTAAATGATTGAATCCTATTTCGATTGTCCTTTAATTGGAAAAACTCCCTTATCTACGCCCTTCACCAGGTTGCAGTAGGAAAAAGGAAGTGTGATGGTTAGTCATAAATAAAATAAATCTAGCTTTATCTGGTGTCGTTGGCAGAGGGCCGACGATGTCTATCCCTCATTTCACGAATGGCCATAGAGATAGAACCAAATGGATTTGTTCACCAGGTTGATGGATCATCGGTGAAAATTTTTGGCATTTATCACACTTTCAAATGAACTCTTTGGTATCCTTTTCCATGGTATCCCAAGAGTACCCCACTTTAATCACCTTGTGAACCATAGAGTCTGCATCAGAGTGGTTCCCACAAGTACCCTCGTGGATTTCTCGTAGTATGTAATCAGTATCCTTAGGTCCCAAGCATATCGAAAGCGGTCCATCGAAGGTTCTTTTGTACAACATTCCATTATCATCGGGTTCCTTTGGTTCGAAGTGTTCTCAACTCTTTTGGGTCCTCGAGCAGCTTCATATGCTTCAGGTAGTCAATGTACTTATTCCTCAAATCCCACGTTAAACTTATTGAATTAATCTATGCATGGACTTCTTCGCCACCAGATTCAATGATTGGACGATAGTCCCCGAGATGATATCATCTTCTTCACCCGATGGCCACAAGTTTGCAACTTCATTGGCTTCACTATTCTGATCTCGAGGTACATGATCCAATGTCCATTCCTTGAACTGGTGCTAAGTCACTTGAAGTTTGTGTAAGTGCCTCTGCATTCGGTCGTCTCGAACCTCGAAGCTCCCGTTTACTTGATTAACTACCAAAATAGACTCACATTTTGCCTCGATGAACTCCGCCCAAGGCCCTTGGCTAGTTTGATACCTGCAATCATGGCCTCATACTCGGCTTCATTGTTAGTCAATTTAGGAGTCTTGATAGATTGCCTGATGACACCACCCATAGGTGGTTTTAAAACGATGCCGAGCCCGGACCCTTTCACATTCGAGGCCCCGTATGTGAAGAGGGTACATACCTCTATTGACGTACCTATTTTTAGCAAGATTTCCTTTTCTACATTGGGTACGAGGACAGGCACGAAATCGGCCACGAAGTATGCCAAAAATTGAGAATTGATAGCCGTTCGAGGCTAGTATTCAATATCATTTCTTCCAAGTTTGATAGCCTATTTGGCCAATCTGCCTAATAATTCGGGCTTACGCAATAATTTCAAAGTGGGTATGTAGACAGCACACATATAGAATAGCATTGAAAATATGGTCTTAATTTCCTAGATGCGATTATTAATGCAAAAGCTAAATTTTCCAAACGTGGGTACCTAGTTTCAGCATCTCCTAGGGTGATCGACTAACATAATAGACACGAAATTGTGTGTCTTGCTCTTCTCGAACCAAAACACCACTTCCCGCTACCTCAGACACGAAAAAATACAAGTAGAGTATTTCATCCTTCTTTGGAGTATGGATCAGGGGTGGGCTTGAGAGATACCGTTTTAATTCTTCCAAGACTTGTTGGCACTCCGGAGTTCATGCGAAGTTCTTCTTCTTCTTTCCGATTTGATGACCTCGAGATAAGTCGGCCTACAACAACTATCCGTCTGGTCAGCCTTTGTACGACTTTCACATTGTTTACCATAGTGATTTCCTCAGTAGATTTGATTTTATCGGGATTGAAATCAATACCTCGGTTTGATACCATGAAACCCAAGAACTTGCCCGATCAAACTCCAAAAATGCATTTCTTGGGGTTGAGCTTCTTGTTGTACTTTATTAAAATGTTGAATGTCACCTGCAAATGGGTGAAATGGTCCTCTACATGCAGGGACTTAACTAGCATATCATCAATATAAACTTCTATGGATTTGCATATTTGATGTTCGACATCTTATTAACTAGGTGTTGATATGTGGCTCATGCATTTTTCATCCCGAAGGGCATTACATTATAACAATACGTACCATACTTCCTGATGAACGAAGTTTTTTCACGGTCCTCTGGGTTTATTTGAATTTGGTTGTACTTGGAGTAGGCATCGAGAAAGGTAAGGATCTCGTGGTCGGCCGTAGCATCGATCAAATGATCGATGTTGGGCAATGGGAAAGAATCTTTAGGGCATGCTTTGTTCAAATCTTTGTAGTATAGACACATTCTAAGCTTATTCTCCTTTTTAGGGACTACCATTACGTTATTTAGCCATTCGGGATATTTTACTTCCTTCATGGATCTTATTTTGAGAAGTTTGGTTACCTCTTCTTTGATGAATGCATGCTTTACCTCGGACTGAGGTCTTTTTTTTTTGCTTCACCAGTTTAAATCTGGTATCGACACTTAGTCGATGGGTAATTATCTCCAGTGAGATCCCTATCATATTTAAGTGGGACCAAGCGAAGCAAGCAATATTATCAATGAGAAACTGAATGAGTTTTTTCCTGAGTTCAGGGGTTAACCCAGTCCCCAGGTGTACTTTTCTTTCTAGAAAATGCTCGATTAATATGACCTTCTCAAGTTCTTCGACCTGTGGATTTTGTCGCATATGCTTCCTCTAGGTCAATGAAAGTTCTGAGGATGAGGAAATCTTCTTACTTGTCCTCAACCACTTGTTCATCAAACACTTGTCCCTTGGGCTCAACCGAGGGCACGAGCTATGATTGCTATTTGGCCACTTGTTTGTCCTTTGACTTTTCCGATATAGATGGCACTAATATCGGTGTCAAGTCGTGCACTGCGAACATCTCCTTAGCTGCATGTTTCTCTCTATATACTATTTTCACGCCATCCTTCGTTGAGAGCTTCATCATCTAGTGAAGGGTCGATGACACTGCCCTCATGCTATGGATTCACGACCTTCTGAGCGAAGCATTATACCTCATATCACCTTCGATGATATGAAAGTTAGTACTTTTGTATGGTTTCAGCCACATTGACTATGAGGATGCTTTCTCCCTTCGTTGTTTCGCTTGCCATGTTAAATCCATTCGAGACCCGATGTGGGTATGATTTGATCGAGCAGGCCGATATGCTCTACGACCCTTAACTTGATTATATTTTCAAAACTACCTGGATCCACGAGAACACGTTTAACTTAAACTTTATTTAAAAGGATATAAGTTACCAGTGCATCATTGTGAGGTTGAGATAAGGTCTCGATGTCTTCCTCACTGAATGTGAGGGTATCTTCGGGCAAGTAATCCTGAGTCTGTTTCTCCCTTGTGATAGATACTTTGGTACATTTGAATATTGGTCCCTGTGGGACGTCGAGTTCACCGATGATCATGTGAATGACATGTTGAGGTTCTTCAAGTTCATTCTTTCTGCCTGCATCCCTCTCCCTGAAGTGATTTTTAGTCCGGTCATTTAGGAATTCTTGAAGGGGGCCCCCATTGAATAACCTAATCACTTCTCTCTTAGCTTCATGCAGTCCTCCGTTACATGACCATGCGTGCCATGATACTTGCACATCAAATTCGGGTTACTTTGGGAGAGATCGATCTGTATTGGCTTGGGCCCTCTAGTATCTTTTGATTCTCCCAATAGCTGATACGATCCATGATGTATCTATGCTAAAGTTGTATTTTAATAATCGGGGGACCTTGACGGGGTCGGCGTTGTTATAAAACCCGTTCTTGCTTATGAGTCCCCGATAACCTTGACCTTGGTCACTTATTCGATCGGTCCAAGAGGTGTTGTGGCTCGGGCTGTTGTTTCTTTGATCGGCATATGGTTTACACCATTCCTTGTTGAATCTTGATCCTCGATTTGTGTCCCTCGGGGGATTGGTTGTGAATATGCTAGGATGAACTGAGCCCGAAGGGGATCCCAATTGGTCATCCTCGACCTTAATTTTTGACTAATAGCGATTGTGCACATTTGACCATGTCACCACTGGATATTTAATCAAGTTCAACTTTAGCCGTTGAGATGCAATCGAGCTTTTTTCATTCAAAACACTCATAAATATATGAACTGCTCAGTCATCAGAGACTGTTGGTAATTCCATTCTTTCCATTTGAAACCCTGACTCGAACTCGCTCAGCATCTTGTCGTCCCTTTGCGTTATTTTGAAGACGTCCGATTTTCTTGTGGCCACCTTTATGGCCCCGACATGTGCTTTCACGAAGGCATCCGCCAACATAGCAAATGAATCAATGGATTTAGGAGCTAAGCCATGATACCAAATCATATCTCCTTTTGATAGTGTTTCTCCAAACTTTTTCAACAATACCAACTTGATTTCATCGTCATTCAAGTCATTTCCTTTGATTCCACAAGTATGTGAAGTAGTATGTTTGTTAGGGTCAGTTGTTCCATTATATTTCAGTAGGCATGCGAAACTTCTTGGAAATGGGCATCAGATTCGCACTCGAGGGAAAAGGTCTTTGTATGAATTTTTTGGCATCTAGACCCTTCAAAACTGGAGGTGCTTCTAGTATCTGGTATACCCGGGAGTTATAAGTTTCCACCTTCTTATCGTTGCCTTTTATCTTCTTTTCTCTTGGCTCGATTCTTTTAGTCAGTTCCTTGAGCATTTTCATGATTGTAGGGTTAGTCCTCGAGCTGCTTTTATCGAGCCTTTCTAGCGCTGACTCGTGCCAGGCGTTTACTGGTTCGACAATGTTAGGAGTTTTGCTCTGACTCTGAAGCTGGCCAATGGCGACTTGCTGAGCTTGCAATATCTCGAATATCACTTGGAGGTTAACTCCTCTTTCTTCCATCCCTCGCGTTTCCTGGCCTCTGACTCGGGCTTCCCTATGTGCATTCCTCGCGGGGTCTGTGCCTGTGTATGTGTTTAGAGCATTATGTGAAATGATATCAACCGGCTCCACATTTGGCACTCCCTCAGGGTTTATAGGTGGTACACTGACCCCTGTACCGTTGTTTTTTCCCACACCTTCGTCCTCGTGAATAGGTGCATTCTATGTGCTAGACATGATTAAGCCTGAAATCAAAGAATCTTTGACAATAAAAAGTATGAAGAATAACATGTGTTATCAGAAAGCTGGCACTAAAATAATCACTATTATCTTTAGCCTCACGGTGGGCGCCAAACTGTTTACCTCGAATAATGCGGTAACAATTAAAGATGATTTATGTTTTTTAAAATATGTGATATATTCTAATACTAGTTATTATACAAGTAATATTAAGCTTAAGTAAGAAAAGTTGTTGAACCAAGTTAATTTTGTTGAAGCAAAATGAGCCTCAAGATTGATTGTCCCAGGGACCTTGAGGTTCGCAAAGAACAATAAAGTAAAGATTATAAAGCTAAAGAACAAATGTTGAGTATGTTAAGCAAGAAAAATAGAGTGGAATATTCTATTGATGTGAATAATGTGAGATGATCCTTACAAAATTATTGTGGCCCTCTTTATATAGGAGGAGAAAACCCCAATATAGTATATTTTTAATTGTAGTAAAGAATTCTATTGGTACAGGTGTATCATGTCATGCCCCCCTTTTTCTAAGGCGAAATCGGGCTTATGCCATTTTTTGGAGGACAACTCGTTTCCTTTTGGGAATTGGGTTTGTGAATTTGAAGAGTCTCCACCTAATGATTAAGTGCATTAGGACACTAAGAAGGTTTTGAGTTGAAGAACCAGAGTTCGGGTAAGGGCTAAAAATTATCTCGGGGGAAAGGTGTTAGGCACCCCCAAGATCCACTAGTGTAGTTCCCGGCCATGTTACAATTGTGACTTCACGTAACAAGTAAGCAAATAAGGGCTCAAGTAGAGGGAGTTTTCACAAAAAAGTAAAGAGGGCAGAAATTTCGGAAGAAAAGATTTAAACAATTATGAAAAAAAGAATAAATAAGTAAAAGGGAAGGGGGTCCTAGGTTTATAATTACGTTAATGCAATACCCAGTAATTACTCCTCAAGAGAGAGGGGCTACATGAGGTATTAGCGCACCGATCATCATATCCATATCTACCCTTCACACCCCGTTAAGGTATTAAAGTGCGGAATGATATCATTACTTACTGCATGCTATTACCCGTCCCAATCCTATCAGTCCCGGAGGCGTTAGGAATACTAATCCTAATGGGTAGGGAGTTGGGGCTTTTGGAGTTTTAAAAGGATAAAAGTCAAAGACGACAAGCAAGAACACATAAGAAGTTAGGGGGAAAGCAAATAACAGTTAAGGCTCAAATAGGCCTCCTCACTTAAGGAGCAAATTATATAGCATGACTTCAAATACTAGTTGTGGTCTGAATTAACTTTAAAGCATTAGGACATATTGATTTATCACATAGTTCTCAGATGAGAAGTCCAATTAGGCTTAGTTTGGCTGTAATTTATTAAGAACCGAACCAATTGATTAATCACCTAATAGCTTGCCTAGGTGAGACGCATAGGCATGATATCTAGAAGTGCATAAAGTGTACTGGTTTTAAAAGAAAGGATTACTGGATTATAAACAAAGGTTCTACAGATTTTTAGACGATCTTATTTATTGATTTTAGACTCATAGAGGAAATAGACGAAGATGATTCAGTTGATTACATCTATGGGCATGATTTCTAAGCGTAGTTTATTTTAAACACTTTATAGTTGAAACAAAAGTGTAAAGTCCTATAGGCATGGTATCTAGAAGGTTGTTTATCATTTAAATCTATGAACGGGTTTGCCTAGTGATGGATGCAGATGCAAGAATTTAGGAAGTCCTATATGTATAATATCTAGCATGTTATTTTATTTTTTTAAACCTATGAACAAGTTTTCCTAGTGATCGATATATGCAGGTTGTTATTAAACCTAGGATCGTTTGCCTAATGACATATACATGCTGAAGTGCAGAAAACCCTATGATCATGGTTTCTATATGCAGAATATGCAAAAACATAGAGATAAGATCTCTATATGTCAGAACGCAGCACTTGTAGGCATGATTTGTAAGATGAGAGTGCAGAACTTATAGGCAGGATTTCTAAGACGAGAATGCAAAACCTATAGGCAGGATTTCTAAAAAATGAGAATGCAGAAGTTCCAAAAAATAAATCATATGAGCAAGTTATCTACATGAATGCAGTAATTTATGTGAATGCAAGAATCAGAAAAATCCTATAGGCAAGTTATCTACCCTTTATATACATTCATCCCCATTCATTTCCACTAGCCATCCCCATAGTTATTACAAATTATTACAGACCAAAATGAATCAGAAAAGTAAAAAAATTACATTAGAAATTCAAGCTACATCCAAGCAGCCTAATTCAGACTTAAAGTCTAACAATATGAGATAAACCAACTTTCAGGATCAGATTTCCAAAAGCCTTTCTCTTATTTGGGATGTGTCAAAGTTCCCATGAGTCTCAAAGGGCCCCGGGTAGTGCTTACGCCCAAAATACATTGCATAATTAGATAAAGGTGCAGTGTGGAAGGGCCAACCCTCCAATATCCAAGTTTAGAGGAAACTCAGGGTTTCAAAGCAAGGCTCATAAGAGAGGGGCAAAGCTTAGAGTCTAAGAATAACTGCAAGCGCATAAAGAAGGAATTAAGGAAAGCCAGGGCATGCTAGTGGTCATGCCCATAAATTAGGAGTACTGGTACACCCCTAACCAGCCCGTTAGCCTAATCTTAAGAGTTAGGATCTATTATGGATCAGGTTCAAACCGGGGAAACAATATGGATACTGCCAGACCATGAGCCTTAACTCACATACATAGAATGGGTGAAGGTACGGGGAATTCATGAAATATAGCAGATGCAAAAAAAAGTAGCATATTCATTACAACATGAACAACAAAGTAGACATGAGTATAGCAACTGTAAAGTAAACACATATGGAAGAGGTTGAAATTAAAATTGAGACATACCAGTTTCAGGGAAACAACTAAGGGAAAGGAAGAGTCTTGTAAGCCAAATTGCAAGCAAACATTTCAAGAGACCTCAGAAGAGGGTGTAGTATTGAAAGATTATCCTAATCGAGAGTGTGAGAATATTGAATTTTTAGTGTTCAATGATTGATGATGTGTATAAAAGGGTCATACCCCTTTTATAATGCAGAAAGCAAGAAAGAAAGGCAAGGAAATATTCTTTGAAATCAGTCTCCCTTTAGTTAAGAGATTCTAATCTCTACGGGTAGAACCAATTAAGGAACGGGGTTTTGATTAAACCTTTTCAAAGTAGCACAAAAGAGGTAAATACATAGAAATCATTTAAGGAAAGCATTCAATGGTACACAGTTGGGGACCAATATGAAAGAGAATCAATCAACAGCCAGTAAAATAAGAAATTGAGTTTTTGTATAAATGGATCTAAGTAGAAAAGGTGAAGGAAGGTTTAACTAAAGAAAATCAGTAACAATCAATCAAACCTTATTAAAAGAAATTCTGAATCAATCACAAATTGGCAAAACCCCCTTTGAAGGAAAAATCCCTCATATATAAAGCATACATACATGACAAACAAGAAAGAACTGTCAAGTTAATTAGAAAGAATCTAGTATAGGAAAGTTCAGAGTCACAAATAAAGAGGCTCAAATTCAGTACTTAGGCTCATATTTAGTTTGAGAAAATCCAGGGTCCCATAATAGAACCCTAGTCCAAACACAAGACCAAACTTGCCAAAAACCCCAAATCCTAGGGTTTTCAACTCGAATCAGATGTAGAGACGAGAAGGACAAATGGGTAGTGTAACTTTAAGGAAACAGTAGATGAAACATGTCTAGAAAGAACTTCAAACAAAGTCCAAAAAAAGCAAATAAAGAACTTGTCACACTTAGTTGAAAAATGCAGTAGAAGAACACTAGAACATCAGAAAAATTATAGCAAAAAAAAAAAACACATATAGAAGAACACAGTAAGATAGTCGTACAAAAGCATGGTACAAGAACACAGTAGGATCAAGTACACGTAAAGAAAAAGGAAGGTCAGAAATCATTCAAACATTTTAGAAAATCCTTGATCGGAAAAAGAAAAATATAAAGAAAAGAATTTTTGAAAGAAAAATTGGGGAAATTGTTTGAAAACTCAAGTGGAGCATAGATACGTGGCAGATATAAGGAAAGAAAATCAGAAAAAACCTTGAATAGCCATGGGTTGCAGAGAAAACCCTAGAAATGAGAAAGGTCTTGAGGAAAGTCCGATCCTGAGTCGAAAAGACTCATATTGCTTGAATATGCTGGAATGTGGCCGGAGAAGCCATATATCCACAGATCTGAGAAGATTTGAAAGGGAGCCATCGAGGTCAAGGCCTTGGTTCTTTAAATATTGAGCATACAAGAGTAATAGAGGGTGGGTATGAGGGTATCATGACCGAAATGACCATGATTTCCGGTGAGTTTGAGGTAGGCAACGTTAAGATAGGCTAGGGTTTCGAGAGGGTGTGAGAGAGTTTTTGAGATGTTTCAAAGGCGGTTGAGAATAAGAAATGAAGGAACTAGGGTAGTCGTCTGGGGTTAAAAAAGGAAGGGTGATTTCTGGCTGTTGATCTTGAGTGTTCAACGGTCCAGATTTAAATGGGTAGGTAGGAAACGGGTTGGGTCTTTAGGATTGGGTCGGGTAATTTAGGTTTAATTTGGGCGGAACTGGGGTAAATTTAAGGTTAAAATTGAAAGGAAATGAGGCTGCAATTGAAATAAAAATGGGCTAAATGTTAAATAGCTAAGTTTTCCATTTTTATTTTATAAAAATAGTAATAATAATTTTAAAAATAAATTAAAAACACTGAAACATCAAATACTATATAAATATTAACTTAAAAAAACTTGCAATAATTTTATAATTATAAAATGCCATTAATCATAAAAACAGGCTATAATTGCAATTACATGCAATTTAGCTATAAAAATACCAAATAAATTTGTAAAAATATACAAAAATCACCTTAATTATATTTTGGTGAAATTATAAGAATAAAAATAAATTATTCGCCAAAATGATAATCTTGAGAATAATTATTGAATTTTGTACTGCTAAAAATAAACAATAAATTGATTTTAAATTTTTTTAAAAAATTAGGAAAAAATACCAACACTCTTGGGCATGCTTATATATGCATGTACTTGCTATTTTGAAAGTATTTTGTATATAAAGATTCATCGGAAAAATTGGATATCAACATATAGTAAGCTAGTACGGACCTGTACCATTTCATACAAATATTATCCTTTAATTTATGCCATAACCCACGCGTCCTTAAGAAGTTCCCACTCTTTCTTGAGTGCCCTCGACATTGTACTATCCTCGGTGTAAGTCGTGCCATGCCTTCGATCTATTTCTTCGAGATGTGTCTTCTCCAACCGTATTTGACCTCTACTTCGAATTGCTCGGACTCAGACTCATAGCCCAATTAATGACTTTGAAATCGGGCTCCTCAATTTTGACTGTATATATTATCCCACAGTTAAAAGTAATACATAGATAACTTCTACCACCAGATGGTGGAATAATAATTGAGGATAAGTTATTCCAGGATAAAGAAGTAATATTAACATTTCAGGATTGATACAATATACGAAACAGTGAATAAGAAATAATATCAGTATAATTAATCCCAACATAACTAATCCCAGCATAATTTATCTTCAAACCAAATAATCTAAGGATCCGTTTGGACATAAATTCCCAAATTTTATTTTGAAAAAGATGATTTGGGGTTTGTTGTGAATTTAAAACTGTGTTTGAACATGAATTTTAGGTAAGTTTTGACACTTTAAAAAATTAATTTTTCCAACAAAAAAGTCCCAATGGTCGTGATTTGACCCAAAAAAGGTCTTAAGCTATGTTTGGGATTTGCAATTTTTATTTTCAAAAGCTCTCAAAAATTAAATTAATTCTATAAACAAACACATACTTAAAATATTTTTTTGAAAAAAAACTTCCAAAAATTTATGGCCAAAAGCCTACTGTAATTGTACTTGGGTACATATTTACTTCCCATAATTTTCTTTCTCACCTTCTATTATGTCCTTTTTTTTTTATAAATTTATATTCCATTAACATTATCAATACAGATATACATTGTAGAGATTTAGCCAATAGCTTTCGACTAGCTACTGGTCCTTGACTTTCCCAATCATTTTCTGTTCAATGTGCTATTTACCTTACCAATTACAATCAAGAAAACAGTAAATAGGCGATGCATATGCTATGGATTTCTATTAAGCTGTCCCAAAATCGTTTGCCAGCGAAGACAACCCCTTCCTCGAATATGAATATGCAAAGCGATTTCCTTGCATATCTGGGTTTCCTCATACACCTTTTGTCAAATCTGATATTATTTCTTTCCCTCCATATCAATGCAACAGTGGTTACAAAGGCTACTGCTGTTATTGAGTTTATCCCCTTTTTACTCCTTGCCTTCTTTTTACCCATTGCAGTTCTGATTTCCATTCTCCTATCTGTCTGTTGTAACCCAACCAGGAACATAGTCTGGTCCATAGATGTCCAGTAATTGTGCAGCCAAAATATAGGTGTTTAAATGATTCATCATTTTGCTGGCAGAACACACAAAGTGCTGGTATTTGGATTCCAATTTTCTGCAATCTATCTACTATGGGCAATTTCTGATGTGCAGCTAGCCACATGGTGAATTGATGTCGCGGATGAGCATTGGCATTCAGTAACAAGTTTTCCATTCAACCTTTGAGTACGTAGGAAGCAGAGTGGTATACATTTTTTTAATCTTGAATTTATTCACATTACACAGACCTTCTATTATGTCCTTTTAGTTTTACTGTGGGTGGAACCTTCTCTTTTCTCCACATCCCAGTGGGTACACAACCTGACCACCCCCTCCACCTACCTACCCCATAACCCCACCCACCCCTGTACGTTTATATATTCCACATTCTCTGAAGCAAAAGCTTCTCCAAATTCCCCCTTCAGAGGCTTTCAAATCTTACTGCCAATAATGCCTCGAGCATCTAAGAGAAAGTCTGACTCACCCAAATCCACTTCTGCCAAATCTTCACGCACTGAATCTGTCAACTCTGGTAAATTCTTTTCCCCCATTTTTCTATGTAACATGTCTTATCTATGTGATCAGTAGTTACTGTTCATTATAAGTGTTTTTGGGTTTATTTGCTTACTGATGGAAGCTCTTTCTTTTATTGGAGGTGGGGGGGTGGGGGGGTGGGGGTGGGGGAGCTTTTGAATTTCAAATTTTGTTTAATGAGTTGGATTTTTTCTTGTTTATTGGTACTTGAATGGGTATTTGGGGATTTAGGTCCCAAGAAAATAAAAGAATAAAAACTTTTATTGGTGTATCAATATCAATTGGGTATCTACTGCCCCCCCCCCCCCCCCACGGGATTACTTCAAGTGGCAAAGGTTGAGGGACTTGAAACTTAGGTCATATGTTCGAGTTGTGCAAGTTCAGTATTTAAGCGGAGAAGGTTAGAGGAAGGGGGCGATTATTCCCGAGTTTCCAAGGCTATGGTTGGTCCTATGGATTTGCCCCTCATGGATTTCGCGGATATAAAAGAAAAAAGAGTATCATTTGGCAACCAAAGTAGTTTGAATATTAAGATTTGCTTAATAAGATGGACATTATCTTTTTTTATTTTTGAAAATGTGTATTTGGGGAAGTAAATACTTACCCACACCAAATCAAGCAGTTTAACCTTGGCCCTTAAAAATTTAACTTAGAATTTATATCACTTAAACATGATTAAGTGATACATGTGTGTGTAAGGCACATGTCTACTTACATTTATTGGTTTGGTGTAAACACCAAGTGCGAGTAAGTTTTTCGCATTATGGGGATTGGGTCCCAAGAAACAGCTTAACTGAATATTTTCGTCTTGCATTTGTATCAAGTGAGTGTTTGTGGACATTGGAATGAGATGGGCCCGAATGGGGCATAACATTTTTAAGAGGATTCATAGAGCCGACTCCAACTAGTTTGGATCAAATGAATGGATATAGAGGATTTATAGAGCTGACTCCAACTAGTTTGGATTGAATGAATGGATATAGAGGATTCATAGTGCCGATCCTAATCAGTGTGGATTATGAGTCTTAGTTGAATGGTTGATCTGTATTAAGGGGATGTTGAAACTTTTGCTAATCTAAGAAATATTCGTGCATCTATATTGCGATCGTAATATCTGAAGGAAGCGTTAGATTCAACCTGCATTGCTTTTCTTAAACCCTAGTTTGAATAAATCTTGAAATTAGGTAAATTAAAATGCACGAGGACACAATGTAGGACAATACTTTATTTTATTTGAGTTTCTATAGCTTGTTTGAGGTTAATGATATCCAAATACACCCTTGCATAACACTAGATATGGCACTTGAGTCTAGGTTCTGGTCTTCACATGGGATTGCTGTAAGAAGCTATTGAACTATAACTAAACTGCATTTTGTAAACTAAGGCATGGAAAGTTGATTTACTTACTGTGAGTCGTTCTATACATTGTTTCCTGGTAATTGTTCTCGCTATATTTGATGTGAGATTTATCATGCTTTAGTAGTCTCAAATTCTTTCGTTATGTATAAACATGTTGAGTATGTAACTTCTGGATGTCCCACCTTACAGTTTGGTCCGTGTTTATTTCATTTCTGTTCGGAATAAGCATAAAACTGTTTTCTGTCTTAATTTGCAAGTTCTGGTCCAAATTTTGCTTATTTTTTTAAATAAAATTTTGTTAACAATGTCGAAGACCATGAATGTTGTATTACGTGTTGATTCAACAAGTTTTCTTTCCATGAAAGAAATTTTCTGTAGCTGGATGTTTGTAATTTTCGTTTAATTTTTATTCTCTTCTTTCTTAGTATGGTCAATGTGTTACAATTATATTTTTCTTTGCCTTCACTTATAGTTTCGTGACCATTTCGTTGTTTTATACTTTTATTCAGCTTCAGGCAAGACTTCGATGTTCGGAATATCTGTTGATAATCTTTTTCAGAAGTATGCCAATAAGTTGCTAGGCATGATCGAGTGAGTTCCTTTGTTTCAATTTATAATCTATTGTTCGTATGTTTCTTTTCATGGACTTTGTGATTTAAGGGTTACATATATATAGCAACAACAACATACCCATCCCACACCGTGGGGTCTAGGGAGGGTAGTGTGTACGTAGGCCTTACTCCTACCTTGTGAGGATAGACTATAGAGAGAGTGTTTCTACATACATATATATATATATATATATATATATATATATATATAGCAATTATACAAATTATTTTCTCAAGCTTTTCTACTTTAAAACTAATTTCACCTTTTGCTAATTGTTTGATCCATGATTTACCTAGCCGAATAGCGGATACTTGATAATGTACAGGCACTTAAGTACTTAGCCTTGACGGAAGCAACAGTTGAAAATTACGTCATTCTTAGGATTTTTTTGGAAGTCGATTGATTTGATTCCCAATTTTTTGAAACCGCGATTACCTAAAATAGATGTTCTTGATTAGCAACATTACTATTGTCCACTCAGACGAAGTAGTTGTTGGTCCAGTCAACTAGGCATTAGCTGACAGTAAAAGGAGTATCAGAATTACCTCTTATCTAGCATTTCTTTCTTTAATCCTAGCATTGAACTGAGATATGATAATTTTTTGAATGAAGTTTTAACAATTGATTGCAATTATGGTAGATTGTGTCATCACTATCTTTTAGTTAACATTTGAAACTTACCTAGCTTTGCATATGCGGGTTGACAAGAGGCGTAAAGGATGTTGGAATCTTCATTGGGTTTCTATATATTTTGTTTCACAGTCCAGAGGGGATTGAGGCACTATGCTCAGATCTAGGAGTGGATCATACTAATGTCAGAATTTTGATACTCGCTTGGTAAGCCATCTGCTGCCAGTATGTGCTCTGTGATCAGTCATTATTAAAGGAAATGTTTTGTTTCTGTAATACATGACTGACCATTCACATGGATCAGGAAATTGAAAGCCGAAAAGCAGGGATATTTTACTCAGGTAAGCTACTGCTCTTTAGTTGTTCAGCTTTCTTTTGACTATAAACCATTTCAATGTGTTTTATTTTTGTGATGTATTCATACGGATGCTGTATCGTTGGAATTGTCTGGCATTTGGTTCTTTTGTGATTGCCTATATTTTGTTTGTTCTTTCTGTCGATTCAACTAAATTCTCATCTGAGTTGGTTTTGGCATTTTGCTTTGAGTCCTTGGTATGCTGTTGGTACATTCTTCCTCAGTGACTAATCTAGTTCTCTCTACATGTTGGGGATCTCTTTTCCAATTGTCAGGATGAATGGCGAAGAGGATTAAAAGATCTCGGGGTTGATACTATTACCAAATTGAAAAAAGCGCTGCCAAAATTTGAAGCAGAGGTATGTTATTGTCAGCTCTCTTCAGTAACTTAGCTGGGCTGATTTCAAGATTCGTAATGGTCATGTAACTAACCTTGGTTCATTTGCATATTCAGGTCATGATGCCTGAAAATTTTGAGGATTTTTATTGCTACGCTTTTCGTTACTGCCTTACTGGTAAATTTCTCTTTGAGAGGCAATTTTGTAGCCTAGTAGGTCTCATATTTTATTTGACGTTTATGGTGACTCTTGATTTAGCTAATCCACTACTAACATGTGCCTGGTTTGTCTTTCTCAGAGGATAAGCAGAAGTGTGTGGACATTGAGAGCATTTGCCTACTGATTGATCTTGTTTTGGGGTCCCAATTCCGGAGTCAGGTCGACTCATTTACTGAGTTTCTCAAGGTAGGTACTCACCTATATGTTCCGAATATCTCTTGATATCACATGGACAATGCCTGCAAATTGTATAGTTTATGCCATAGATAATGATATTTGCCTCGGTTCAGAGGCTTAACTATTCATATAATTGCCGGAAGGATCCTATTGTTTAGGTTTTATGTTGGAAAAATTTATGTTATGGAAATGATGTTAAATCTTTAATTTTCAATTCTTTATTTATTTGACAGCACTGATTCTCTGTATTTTCCATCATACTAGAATCAGACTGATTGTAAGGTGATCAACATGGATCAATGGACGAATTTTCTTTGATTTTCCAAGAGGTAAAATATTTTCGTTTTATAGTTTTTCTAGCTTACTTGATGCGCTAGTTGTTTCTTGGGTGACAACTAGCAACTCAGAAAAATGCCATTTAAACCTGTGTAGTTCCTTCTAGCTTACTTGATGTTATGTTCTTTCTCTGTTTGTGTGTGTGTGTGTGTTTTATTTGGTTAAAATAACGCTCGGCTTCTTCCTCTCTTTTCGTATTTCATTACCTGATTCTCCTTTCCTTTATGTCAGTATTCATTATGACATTCTTCTTCCAGTTTTGCAATTGTGCTTCATCAGATTGTAGTTTATGACTTTACATTACACCAGAAATGGAATTCGATTTGGCCGCCGATGGCCTAAAGCATTGTGTAAAAACCAATCTCAAACTATGTAATTCAGGATGATATGATTAGAGAAACGGGACCAAATTCCAACTTTGGGCAAACGTTGAGGACCATATGAAGTAATTTTATTCAACATTGCCCACTTCTCGTCTACTGAGTATGCAAATGCTAATTTACCGGAATAAAGATTTCGTTTTAACTTTCTGGCGTCCTTCTTCTTTTGGTTCTATCAACTATTTTTTGCGCTATGGTCAGACGCATATGGGAGTGCCTATAGATGTATCTAGTTAACTTCCGTTATTTGTGCTTTGAGAAACACTAATCGGCTTTTCAAGTACTATTTGTATTTTTTCATGAATCAAATTGCTGGTCATTTCTTTTGGTGGGTGTCGTCGTCACTTTATCGCAGATTAGCTTTCCAGACCTTACAAACTATGATACAGATCAAGCATGGCCTGTAATTTTGGATAATTTTGTAGACTGGATGAAAGAAAAGCAAAGCTGACCTTCGCATGAAAGTGAACAACAACAACTACCCAGTTATCCCACCAGGTGGGGTATGGGGAGGGTAATATGTCTTCGCATGAAAATGAGTTCCTTATAAATGCTAACAGGACCAGGTTTGCCCCATAGTAATTTCGATTTTTACTCTTTGGTTACAAACAAACGAACAATGTGAAAAAACTAAGGTGTGCATCTTTTTCCCTCATAGTAGTTGAAGAGTATGCGCCATTTTTGGTTGCACGATTCATGGAAGCTGCAAGAGCTGATATACTGCATGTCTGATGATGGTTTGACACATTTGTTTCAAGGGGGATATACCAAGTTTTTTGTTTTTGTTTTAATTATGAATTGATTTTGAAATTTCAACAATTTTAAGTGATGGGCATCATTTGATCCCCGGATGGCAATCATACATGTGAATGGAGTAAAAAACAGCTTCTTAAGTGAAACTGAATGTGCAGTTTATCTGTTTCTCTTTTCCATCGGAGACAAAATCTTCCAATGTGTCAGCCTCCGGTCGTTATTATAGTGATAAGAGCGTAGTGCCTGATGTAACCGTAGACAAAACCTAATATTTAAGTGAAGAATGGTAGAGACGCGGGTTCACTGAATTATTCAATGAGTTTCGTAAAATAGCCGGGATCATCAGAGTCAACCACATTCCCGTAAACAAAATGAAACATATTAACCAAATGAGAGTCTTCACCACCTTCCAACCGAGAGCTTGTGAGTTCGAGTCTCCCCAAGAGCAAGGTGGGAAGTTCTTGGAGGGATGGATGCCGGGGGTCTATTTGAAAACAACCTCTCTACCCAAGGGTAGGGGTAAGGTCTGCGTACACATTACCCTCTCCAGATCTCACTAAGTGGGATTATACTGGGTTGTTGTTGTTGTTGTTGTTGAGAGCCTTCACCACCTTAACCATGCCAATTGCCACAATCATATAATACAACCACCAACCAGAAAATCTCATCCCTCAAACTCCACCACAACAACCTACCAAAACTCACAGCAATAGCCACCTCAAATCACGTCTTATCCTCTTCTGCAACGATGTCAAAATTTACCATGTCATTTCGCCACTGGCTTTACCACTTTCTCGGACCAAAATGATAGTCTCATGCAACCCTAAAAGAAATATAATCCTAGTCAAGTACCATATTCTCTCATGTCGATTATTATTGCTAGAGCCGTTTATTCAATAGCTAGGCTACCTCATATGCCTATAAAGGCCCATATTCGAACATGCAAAGAAAAAAAAAACATGATAAAAAGATGAGGTATAGAAGTGCGCACTGGTATGAGGATTGCTTAATGAAAAATATGGTCCGACTTGTGAAGCTGTGGATGAGATCCAGGGGCGGATGCAATATGAAGGTACCAGGTTCGTCTGAACTCATTACTTCTTACTAGAGTACTCAATGAAGAGTACTTTGATAAGAAGAACATTGAGCTCTATGTTAAGTGGCAACGAGATATGGAGGAACTAAAGCTGAAGTTGATAATGATCAGGCATAGAAATGACTCTTTCAACATATTAGCCAAACATAGATTAGCAATGATAATCGTGCTCGTTTTGTGCCCGTTGGATGGGTCAGGCATATAATGAGAAATTGGGGGTTTATTTGGGGATTATGGTAGTACAAGAAAAAGAAAAAAATATTGTTGGCTGCATCACTATTAAGTGGCTATTTACTTATATTTTGGAAACTTGGAATAAAATGAGTCCGTATAAAGTGGAACAAATATATATGATTCATATAAAGAGTATTATTACTTTTAGTTCGCGCCAGAAATTATTTATATTCGGTAGCTAAAAAAAATATAAAATTTATATATAACATACGGAATGCATATTTATACAAAAAGATATATATTTTTTCGACTATTATTTTAAAGGCGACTATATAGTGTCATTTTTCCTTCGTATAACCGACTACACTAGTTGAATATCAAGATTCATTCAACAAGATGGAATTTATCTTGTTTCTTGAATGTCTATTTGGGAATTGGGTCCCAAGAAACAGATTAAAGTAATATTTTTATCTTGCAATTTTATCAAGAGGGTATTTATTGAGATGAGGCCGAATAGGGCAGAACAAATATAGAAGATTCATAGGATCTTCAGATCGAATGAATAAATATAGAGAATTCATATAGCTGACTTGAACCAGTTTAAAATTTAAGTCTTTGTTGAACAATTGATCTATAAATGATCGTGCGCCATGTATATTGTCATGAATATTCAGCCAGCATTGTTTTTCTTAATCCCTAGTTTGAATAAATGTTGAAAAGTAGGCGAATTAAAATGTTCGAGGACACAATGCAAATCGGTAAGAGCGTAATTTATGATGTGTTAATTAGGCGCACGTCGTGAATTTAAAACCTACCACATATAGAAAATACTATATTTAAATGAAGAATGGTAGTGGTTGGACCTATTATTCATGGAGTTTCAAATCGTATCCGTCAGCAGGGTTGGAGACGGCATGCGTTCAAACTCTGTCTTTGTCTTAAGAATTTTATTAAATATGTCCAAATTATTAATTTAAAATCCAATAACTTAAACAGACTACAATCTCGAACCCATAAACTTTAAATTCTATGTCCGTGAGGATAGACCCATAAAAATGTAATACTGATAATACTATTCTATACTTGATAATCAAAGGATACATCAGGATACAAATAAGTTGCCAGGCATGATAGAGTAAGTTCATTTTAGTTCAACTGATAATATATTGTTCCTATGTTTCTTATCACAGGCTTTGTGATTTATGGGCTATATATATAGAAATTCTACAAGTTATTTTCTACTTTAACAGAATAATTTTTACTTATTTACCTAGTTGAAAAGTGATTTAAAGGCAAGTGAGCACGCAACACAAACGTTATCCCTATCTTGTATGAGATAAGAGAGATTATTATCAATAAATTCTCGAGAAAAACATTTTCAAAAATAAATATAAAAAATAGTAAAACAAGCTATTATGAAAATACCGAAGAAAAGAAAGATATTAATAGCAAAAAATAGTAAAAATAATCAAAGTAAAAAAGACAATAACAATAAAGTTGAAGAATCAGATAATATTAAAAGAATAATAATAACAATATTAATATGGAGAAATGATATATTAGTATTAAAAAGCTTCCAAATGCTACAATTATATAATTGATCATCAAAAGATACATTAGACTAGAGGCTAATTTTTTAATTATGCCTCATAAAGAATTACATAATTTTAACGTTATAAGAAAAGGAAAATATTTATTTTAATTAAGAGGATATTAATTAATTGGGAGGACATGGCCTTTCACAATAACATTGGCCTTTGTGGCTAAAGCTAGTACATTGTCCAAATACAAAACCCTCTTTTTTGCATGCATCTGTACATTTTCCAGCATCTACCTTCTCTGTACATGGCCCCTTGTATGTTTTGCTAAATCCAATACAAACCTTTGCCTCTGTCACAATTTTAAAAAAAAAAAGATTAAAATGAAAAAATAAAAAAATAAAATAAAATTCTCTTGTTTTTTTTTTTTGCTTTCTCAAAACTTTGTTTTATTAATATAACTAATTAAAAGTTGGTAAGTTGCAAGAATAGCGTATTTGATCAAATTTCTTTTTGGCCAAAAGTTCTATTTTTAAAGCTAAAGAACCCGTTTGGACATATATTCCGAAATATTTTTTGAAAAAGCTAATTTGGATGAAGTTCGATTTGAAATTAAAATGTGTTTGCACATGAATCATGGGGCAAGTTTTGACATGTTAAACAGTCCGCTCTTTTCCTTTTTTCAGCTAAAAAGTCATGGATGGTTATGATTTGACCAAAAAAGAGGTTTCAAGCTATATTTGGGATTTGAAGTTTTGATCTTCGAATCTCCAAAAACTAGATTAATTCTATAGACAAACACATATTAGAATTCTTTTTTGAAAAAAAAAACTTTCAAAACTTATGACCAAATGCATGCAAAGTGTTTGGCCAAGTTCTTAGAAGGAAAAAAGTTCTTTTGAATAGAAGCCGAAGTAGCTTTTTAGAAGGAAAAAAAAAAGAATAGGTTCTTCCCAACAACATTTTTGAGAAAAATATATTTAAAAATACTTCTTAAAAATTTAATTAACTACTAATTACTGCTCAAATATACATTAAATGGAATTCAGAAACTTGA
Organism: Nicotiana benthamiana; assembly: GCA_034376525.1. Classification (NCBI taxonomy): domain Eukaryota; kingdom Viridiplantae; phylum Streptophyta; class Magnoliopsida; order Solanales; family Solanaceae; genus Nicotiana; species Nicotiana benthamiana. Next base: position 132,998,261 of record CM067335.1, read on the forward strand.
AGTCGACATTAGGTAAATAAGGTCGTAACACAAAAAAAAATTCTCAATAATAAATAGAGACAATACAAAACCTCTTGAATTATTTTGAGACACAATTGATTGATTGATTAATCGAAAAAAGAGATTAGAATCACTAATTATTCGATTAAAAATTGTTACATTTTTTAATAAAAAGGTTTCTTTTCTCATTTTTAATTTTTGATTTGTGTAAAAAGTGTAAAGAGTAAAGAAATTGTACCTGCACTTACCATGAAAAACAACACAAGGAGAAACAGAACTTTAAACAAAGGCGAAGATTTTTCCATACTTTTTGTTTTTCTTGAATATTGAATTTTGATAATGAAAGGATGAAGCATTTGCATAGCTTATATAGAGTTAATTGTTCATTACTATGTAATGAGGTTTCATTTCTCTAATAATTATCTGGATTTTTTTACTATTTAATTTGGTTTCATACCTAAAATGTTTGGATACTTTTAGAATACTTTTCAACTAGGTTCCATCCTTTTAATAATTTTCTGGATTTTGTTATACTATTTAATGAGGTTTCATACCTTTAATTTTTTTGAAATTGTTAGAATACTTTTTTTTATGGAAATACGAAATTATTATTATAACTTAACTAGTACTATTACAAAGATAGACTGCTCTATTGGGCTCATCCATAGTTTGTTCTACCATATTGCCGATAGTAGTAGAGCCATTTACAAAAGGATTCCCAAATTCTACTAATTTGGAAATTACATCTGTAGACAAAGTTCTACTATAAGTGCTTTCAGTCTTGTCTTTTTGGAGGATTTGCAAAAGGGAGTAAGAGGGTTGTTCTATCAGATGGGGTGGAGCTAACTGGTTGTTTACCGCCATAGCCTAAAAAGTGTGCTACTTTGTTCCCTTTCCTGAAGCTATGCTGGATCGGCAGATTCTGCAATTTCCTCAGTAGTGACCTGCACTCAATAACCAAGTTAGAGTAAATAGAACAAGTATAATTATTAAGCAGGAAAATGACATCTATTGCATCAGTCTCAATTTCAATGTCAACCAACTTTTTATCCCAGGCTAGTTGAAGTCCGATTTTAAGGGCAAAGAGTTCCATATATGCAGAGGTGTAGGCTATAGCAGAATTTTGTACCCCAATATCTAGCCCCCTTGGCCATTTCTGAATACCCCTCCATAGCCTCCTTTTCTATATTTTCCTTTGAAAGCCCCATTGATATTAAGTTTAAAGGAGTGGTTTGTTGGTGGTATCCATTTAATAGAGATAGTGATAGAAGGAGAAACATGGCTCGAAGAGTTAGTACACTAGATGAATTCTTTGCATCATATGAGAACTGTTTGAATGGGGAGCTGATTGCACTTGTTGTTGAAGTAGTTGTTATTACGATTTAACCATACAGACCATATAGCAAATGGAAAGAACATATCCTAGGGTATGTCCCATTGGTCTAAGTTATTGTATAATTCCCTTAAGGTATGGAGCCAGTGATCAGTGTATTGATGGAATTGAGGAAATTTGATTTGAGCATCGCCCCAGAGGTGGCTATGTGGCATTCAAAGAAGATGTGAATAGGTGACTCCTATGCTACTCTACATATGGGACAGAGGGTGTCAATATGTAATCCAATTTGATGCAAATAGGTTAGGGTAGGGAGGCAATTGTTGGAGCATTGCCATAGAAAGTATTTTATTCTGTGGAGTGTATTAAGTTTCCAAATCCAGTGAAATTTAAAGGTGTTGGGAAGAGGCGTTGAGAGCAATTTATAAACAAAGCTGGAGGAAAAAATATCATTGGAGATGTGCACCCAAGTGGGTATATCCCTAATATTGGTTAGGGAGTTCAGATGGATAGATTGAATTTTGTTTTGTATTTTTATTGGTAGAGTATAGGATAGTTTTGTGATATTCCAAGAGTTAGAATCCCAAAGGTCCTTGACTTTGAGAGTTAGGACAGAATAGTTCAATGGACCTTGGATAATTGAGCTAAGGGGTGGGAGACCTGGAATCCACGCAGAGGTCCAACAGTTGATGTTGTCCGGGCCTACTATCCAATGCAGGTCTTGACTACAGATTTTCTAACCACTTATGATGTTATTCCAGATAAAGAAATTTGTGTTAGAGTTTCTTCTATGGCTATATTTTGAAATAAGAGTTGAGGCCCATAGGGAGCATGAGTTATTGAACAGACGCCAGGAGAGACTAGCTAGGGAAACTAGGTTTTTATCTGCTGCTTTCCTGAGGCACAGACCACCAGGCTTTTTGAATTGGGTAAATGTGGACCATTTGATATAGTGCATTTTTAATTTTTGAGTGGTGATGCCTCAAATAAAATTCCTTTGGACTTTGTCAATTCGCTTTAGAGCGGTTGCAGGGAGCATGATATATTGCATTACATGGTTCGGAATGGTATTGAGAGTTGATCTAGCTAGGGTTATTCTACCTGCAATGGAAAGGAAGTCCAACCCGCAAGTTTTGTGTTCGTGTGGTCGATAATGTACCATACATCATATGCTTTGGGTTTGTGAATGAGAATTAGGAAACCTAAATATTTTTCAAAGCTATCACTGGATTGGATGTCCAAAATATTGCCAAAAAGATTTTTCATATGAGCGTCACAGTTTTGTGAAAAGATGATTTTTGATTTAGCTTTGTTGATTTTTTGGTCTGAAAGCTTGGAAAAGAAATTAAGGCTATGATTGATTGTGTGGATCGACTTTGTATTTGCATTGGCAGCGAGGGTTAGGTCATCCGCATAGAATAGATGTGACATGAAAGGGCCAATGGGATTAATTTTAATAGGATCCCATAGACCAATATTGACCTGATGATTGATGTATTTTGACAATAGTTCCATGTATAGGATAAAAAGGTAGGGAGACATAGGATCACCTTAGCGGATTCTCCTCGAGGGGTAAAAGAATTTTGTTTTATAGCCATTAACTAAGATGGCAATTCTGGAGGTGCTAACACAACTCATAATAAGTTTTGTGATCCAAGGGGGAAATTTGAAGAAGATTAAAGCCTTATAAATGAACGACCATTCAAGACGATCAAATGCTTTTTCCACATCAATTTTAGGAGAATTTTACTTTTTTGGCCTCTTATCTTTTGGAAATGGCTCATGATTTCTTGGATCATAATGGCGGTACCGCAAGTTCTCCTACCCTTTAGGAAGCTAGATTGACAGCGGCCAATTAATTTGTCAAGGAACGTCTTGATCCTGTTGACGATAATCTTAGTGACTACCTTGTAAATGGTGTTACAAAGGCCGATGGGTCGGAAGTTATTAAGGCTATTTGCATTTTGATATTTTAGGATGAGACAGATATATGTGGAATTTAGTGTGGTGGGGATGGAAAGATCTTTAAAAAATTTGTGACAAAAGGATAGAACTTGATTTTTGACAATATGCCAATATATTTGATAAAAAACGGATGAATGCCATCCGGTCTCGGGGCCTTAAAAGGTTTGAATGAAAAAATTGCTCGGGTGATTCATAGTCGCGCATTGGGTAGTCCAATGGGGATAAGTCTATGTTTTGAAACGATGTTTGTGAACTTATAATATTTTTTATAGGGTACCTATGTGTTCTGTTTGGAAAGCCCTTTGGAAATAATGGAATGTATGAGCAGAATTTGGATTGGATTGTGTATCCAATTACCATCAATATCTTTAAAGAAGGAGATAATATTTATTATTCTACGATTAGTGACACTTAGATTGAAGAATTTTATATTGGTGTCCCCATCGTTTAGCCATTTTAAGCGGGAACGAATTTTCCAATAGTCTTTCTCAATTTTAAGCAAGGAATTATATTCAGTAATTAGATCATTTTCAAGGAGATGTAGGAATTGGCTATAAGGGTAATTTGCGGAAGATTGAATTCCTTGCAGTCTTGTTAGGATTCTTTTTTTATTTTTATTTGAGTCTCCAAAAATATTTTTTGCCCAAAGAGTGATATTATGTTGACAACATTCTGTGGCTTCAGGGAGTTGTCTATTTTGCCACGAGTCTTTGACTATTTTCTCAAAATCTGTATGTTGACACCAATAAGTCTCAAGTCTAAATACTTTTTTCTTTTTTGGGGTGGGGGGTGGGGGGTTGGTGGTGGTGGTTCTTTTCCTTTAAATTGGAGAAAAATTAGAGCATGATCCGAGTGGGTTCTAGGTAGATGTGTGATGAGGGCATTTGGAAATTGGTTGATCCAAAGAGTGTTAGTGAGATATCTATCTAGTCGTTCTAAGATTAAACCACTTGAATTAATATGATTATTTGTCCAAGTGTATTTATCTCCTTAAAACCAAGATCTAATAAATTGCAATAGTTTAGACAGGACCAAAATTGAGTAGCACTATTTGAGTTGAGAGGCCGACCTCCCTATTTTTTATTTTGAGATAAAATTTCATTGAAATCACCCCCGACTAACCAAGGTCCATGATAATTATCCACTATGTCACAAAGGTTGTTCCAAAGGTCTTTTCACATATTTAAAAAGTACTAGCATATAAAATACTAATACAATAGGGGGTTGCATGGGAGATACCTGTAGCATGGCATGTATCTCCTGGTGAGAGCGGCTAACAAGATTTAGAGTTACTAAGTTCCCAAACCATAGAATCACAATACCCCCCCCCCCCATGTGTTGAAAAATAAGCTTGAAACTTAAAAAAAAATTGAAGAAAACGTGTGTTTACTGTAGATTTGGAGGCTGTACCGTCCAAGAATCTTTTTAATAGCCGTGTTTGATTTTGTGAGTTCTACAATAAATGTAATGTTATCACTTTGCTTGATTTGTGCCTATAAATAGGCTTGTAGTTTGTTTTGTAAAATATAGGAGTGGAGTAAGAGAAACACAATCAAAGAGAAAAGATTGTGAGAAATAATTTGTATTTGATTGGGTGAAGATCAATACAGAGTTTGTGTGAGTTTGTTGTTCAATTCTCTTCTAGAGGTTTACACATCTGAAAGTGTGTAGACATACTCCTCCATCCATCAGTGGTATCGGAGCGTTGGTTTTTTTTTATTCATTGTTTGAATCACCATGAGCTGCAAATCCCAGAATCAAAGTTGATTAAACCATTGATTTTGTTGGAGAGTTGTGTAGCTCTCGTCGCCACGAGTTCACTGGAGAAAACAACTTGAAAATCAGAGCACCGAAGTGCCCACACAGTCAGTCGGAAGTTTGGTCGCCGGAGTCAATTGACCGCTGCATTTTTTCCTTCTTGTAAGAATTTAATTCTCCACCTAGAGCCATTAATATCCTCACCTACCACTTCCATCTACTTACGGTGAAAAGAAAAAGGAAGGCCCCACCACCACTATCAAATTTAAACCTTTAAAATCTTGTTTTATTTCCGTGCAAAAAAAAAAAAAAAAGAAAATGGGTTCCACAATCCACTTCTCTATTAAAGCCATAAACCATCATATCCTTTTTTTTGGTTATTCTTTTTTAAAAGGGTCACACGGCAACATCACTTCTCACCACCAAAATTTGCTTTCTTTTGTCTTTTCCCCACCAAATTGTGACAAGGCTAAGAAAAAATATCCCCCACTGAAAATTTAGTCACTTACACTGTTAAATGGCTAAGGGAAGTTCTCAAGTGCTCATTCCAAAACTCAACAAGGACAATTATGATAATTGGTCCATTCAAATGAGAGCACTGCTTGGCTCTCAAGATGTTATGGAGGTGGTTGAACAGGGCTATGAGGAGCCCGCCTCAAAAGAGGAAGAAGCAGATTTAAAGGAGGAACAGAAGACAACGCTCAAGGCTGAGCGCAAGAAGGATTGCAAAGCCAGGTCCATCATCTACCAAGGACTTGATGAGACCACATTTGAGATCATTGCATCCGCTGAAACTTCCAAACAAATTTGGGAGACCCTGAAGAAAACTTACAAAGGTACGGACAAAGTAAAGCGAATACGCCTTCAAACTATACGAGGTGAATTCGAATCTTTACGCATGAAATCTTCAGAATCAGTGTCTGAATATTATGCTCGAATTTTGGTTATTGTAAATCAAATGAGGAGAAATGGCGAAGCTCTCACAGACACGAGAATTGTTGAAAAAATCTTGAGATCACTGGATCTGAGATTTAATTTCATAGTTGTTACTCTTGAAGAACTCAAAGATGTAACGACTATGTCATTTGAAGAACTTGTGGGCTCACTGCAAGCCCATGAACAGAATTGCACAGAGATGAAGATAGAGCTCCCGAGCAAGCTCTACAGACGAAGTTATCCCTCAATGAAGGAAGGGACGAGCAAGGAGGACCATCTCGGAGAGGACGAGGCTATGGTTTCCGAGGAAGAGGTTCTGGAAATGCAAATTCCAGAGGCAGAGGATTTTCCAGACGGGGAAATCAGAACTATGCTCCAAAAGGAGGTGGTCGAGCACAGCAAAACCATGCCCCAAGAGGAGGCGGAGGTGGAAGAATAGGCGACTACAACAATCGATCAAATGTTGACAAAAGCAACATTGAATGTTACAAATGTCACAAATATGGCCACTACAGCACTGAATGCAGAGCAAGGCCAACAACAGATCAAGTTGGTGAAACCGCCAACTTTGCAGATAAGGAGCCAGAAAGAGGAAGTTCAATGAGTCTCATGGCACACAGTTCAACTGAGCAGGATCAAGGTACATGGTATCTTGATTCAGGAGCCAACAATCACATGACTGGCTCAAAGCAACTTTTTTCTGAACTTGATGAAAAGGTTCAGGGAGATATTTTGTTTGGTGACCTCTCTAAAATTCCAGTCAAAGGAAGAGGTGACATTGTGATCAAACGAAAGAATGGAGATCATGCTTTCATCTCCAATGTCTACTATGTCCCAGACATGAAAACCAACATACTTAGTCTTGGACAACTCCTGGAGAAAGGCTTTCAAATAAGCCTGAAGGATATGCAGCTCACTCTTAAAGATGCTCGAGGAAAGCTTATTACTCGAGTGAAGATGGTGAAGAACAGGATGTTTCCACTAACTGTTCTTCACGATACACCGAAGTGCCTGAGTGCCATTATCAATGACAAAGATTGGATATGGCATCTCAGATATGGGCATCTCAACTTTGAAAGCTTAAAGCTTTTAGCAAACAAGAAGATGGTCAGAGGCTTACCTCATATCCAGCATCCAAATGAGGTATGCGAAAGTTGCATTCTAGGGAAGCAACACCGCAACAATTTTGGCAAGCAAGTTGATTGGAGAGCGTCCATGCCGCTCGAGCTAGTGCACACAGATGTGTGTGGTCCATTAAAGCCAGTCTCAAATGGACGGAACAGATACTTCCTCACGTTCACCGACGACTACAGTACGAAGACGTGGGTGTACTTTCTGAAACTGAAATCAGAAGTATTTGAGAAGTTTAAAGAGTTAAGCTTTTGTCGAGAAAGAAAGCGACTATTATATCAAAGAGTTGCGGTCAAACCAAGGAGGAGAATACACTGGAGATCAGTTTGATGAATTCCTTAGACAACAAGGAATCAGGCACCAGTGTACACCAGCTTATACTCCTCAGCTAAATAGTGTATCTGAAAGAAAGAATCGCACCATTCTCAACATGGCTAGAAGCATGTTGAAGGATAAAGACATGCCCAAGAGATTTTGGGCTGAAGCTGTTCAATGTGCAGTTTATCTACTCAACAGGTGTCCTACAAAGAGCTTGAAGCTGAAGACACCAGAAGAAGCATGGACCACTTACAAGCCAGGTGTGGCCCATCTCAGAGTGTTTGGTTGTATTGCCTACGCCAAGGTTCCAGAGGCAAACAGAACCAAACTTGAAGATAAGGGAGTGAAGTGTATCCTTGTTGGATACGGTCACAAAACAATAGGATACAAGCTATACAATCCCATCACCCAGAAGGTGCTATACAGCAGAGATGTCATTTTCAAGGAAAATGAATCCTGGAGCTGGGATCAGACAGAAGCTACCAAGAATATGGAGCTATCTTTAGAAGATGAAGAGAAGGTACAAACCATGGACGTACCTAGAAGATCCGAAGATCTATCTTCACCAACTGCAAAAGAGCTCTCGGACATGAGACCTAGAGGAACACGGAGTCTAGATGATTTGTATCGTAATACAGATCCGATTGATGCAGACTTCACCATGTTCTGCCTTCAAATAAGCAGTGACCCAGTTAGCTTTGAGGAGGCTAACACAGAAGAGAAATGGAGAAAAGCTATGGATGAAGAGATTCATTCCATAGAGAAAAACAAGACTTGGGAGCTGACTAGCCTCCCAAAAGGTCATAAAGCAATTGGAGTGAAGTGGGTCTACAAAGCCAAAAAGAACGTTCAAGGAGAGATTCAAAGATACAAGGCTAGACTAGTATCTAAAGGCTACAAACAAAGAGAAGGCATCGACTACGCCGAGGTCTTTGCCCCTGTTGCCAGGATGGAGACCATCAGAATGATGATCTCACTAGCTGCCCAGAAGAAATGGAAGATCTACCAGCTGGATGTCAAAACAGCTTTTCTAAATGGATTTCAAGAGGAAGAATCTATGTTGATCAACCACCTGGATATGAGAAGAAAGGACGAGAAGGTGAAGTATACAAATTGACCAAGGCGCTATATGGATTGAAGCAAGCGCCTCGTGCATGGAACACCAGGATTGATGCATACTTTCAAGAAAATGGATTCAAGAAATGTCCATACGAACATGCACTCTACATGAAGAAGGAGGCCGATGGAAGCCAGCTGTATGTATGCATGTATGTTGATGACTTAATATTCACAGACAACAATCCAGCCATGTTTGATGCTTTCAAACAAAGTGTGGTCAAAGAGTTCGAGATGACATACATCGGACTGATGGCACACTTCCTTGGAATCGAAGTGTCACAGGGAGATGATGGCATTTTCATCTCTCAAGCTGGATACGCCAAAGACGTTCTCAAGCGTTTTGGTATGGAGAAAAGTAGTCCAGTAACTACTCCAGTTGAAAGTGGAGTGGAACACAGAAAAAGCAAGGTCGGAAATGTTGATCCGACATATTTCAAGAGTCTGGTAGGCAGTCTCTGCTACCTGACATGCACAAGACCAGACATACTTTATGGAGTTGGTCTTATCAGCCGATACATGAAGATACCTGACCAATCTCATCTGAATGCTGCGAAGCGAATTTTACGCTACATCAAGGGTGCAGTCACTGATGGACTCTTTTATACAAGTGCTGAAGACTTCAGACTTGTGGGCTATTCAGATAGTGATTGGGGAAGAGATTTGGATGAAAGAAAGAGTACTTCAGGATTTACTTTCTTTCTTGGAGATACAACATTCACATGGTCATCGAAGAAACAAGCGATAGTGACGCTATCGTCCTGTGAAGCTGAGTATGTAGCAGCCAACTCAGCAGTATGTCATGCCATATGGATTCGCAATATGCTGAATCATTTGGGAATCTCTCAAGAAAGTCCCACGGAGATCTATCGACAATCGATCTGCAATCTCACTTGCAAAGAATCCCGTGCATCATGAAAGAAGCAAACATATTGATACTCGCTACCATTTCATCAGGGAGCATGTCAAGAACAAGGAAGTGGAGTTAGTTTCTTGCAGGACATATGATCAGGCTGCTGATATATTCACGAAACCCTTAAAGCCAGATATTTTTCTCATAATGAAGCTGATGCTTGGTATGAAGTCGATATGATCCTTTGTGATTCTGGTAACTCAATATTAGAAAATTCTCTCAAAACAACTTACAAGTTGAAGGAAAATGGTTTTTAAGAGGGACCATTGTGACCCCACCATTTACCTGGAAATTTCTCTGATAGATTAATTACAAGATTTACTTGGAGATTCAAGCTTAAGGGGGGATGTTGAAAAATAAGCTTGAAACTTAAAAAAAATGAAGAAAACGTGTGTTTACTGTAGATTTGGAGGCTGCATTGTCCAAGGATTTTTTTTATAGCCGTGTTTGATTTTGTGAGTTCTACAATAAATGTAATGTTATCACTTTGCTTGATTTGTGCCTATAAATAGGCTTGTAGTTTGTTTTGTAAAATATAGGAGAGGAGTAAGAGAAACACAATCAAAGAGAAAAGATTGTGAGAAATAATTTGTATTTGATTGGGTGAAGATCAATACAGAGTTTGTGTGAGTTTGTTGTTCAATCTTCTTCTAGAGGTTTACACATCTGAAAGTGTGTGGACATACTCCTCCATCCATCAACATGGCCTATGGCCGGAACTTCTAACATATCAGTGAAAAGGAACTCATCCTTGAGAGGAGTGTGATCTATCATTTTGTCTCTAGCAAGGCCACCATGCCCGGATTGTGAGTGTTAAGAAGTTCTCTAAAATTCCTTTTGAAACAACCCCACGAATGTTCCATATAACTAGGCTCATTGGGCTATTTATGGGGTTTTGGTGAGTGTTCTCTACTCCTTGATGAAGGAGATAGTTTGCCTGTCTTAGAGAGCTACTCAGAACTACAACAAAGTTCCCCGTTGCTTGGAGAATGGGTGGGCGAATGTCGAACATTTGAAAAGTGCTGCTAGGCACCAGAGAACATATTTTTTGTCTTCTAGTTCTTGAAAGAGCATTAGAGTTGCTTCTCTGAGGCTTGAAATCTCGGTGAACGATCCCCAGGCCGGTAGAGATATTACTTCCTCTATTGGTTCTTTTGGCATCTCTGGGTTGTCCTGCTCTTGATCGAATGGAGGTGGTTGTTGTTGGTGAAAATCCATGGGTATTGGGTGATATTTGGGGATTGGTTGCCAAGGGTAGAAGACTGGGTTATTGTTGACATGCTCGACTGGGGTGAAGAAGGGTAGGTGGTACAACAATTCTGTATTGTTGAGTGGATTGAAATGATGTGATAAATTCCATTGGGCTTGCATGTTGTGTAGCGGTGTTGGTGCAATAGTTGGGGCTAGGGAATCCATGACATTGGCTACCATATGTGGTTGATGTAATTCCTCATAGCTAGGGCCATGCCCTCCGATATCAGTTGGGCTAGGAAGGTCGGATTCTGGAGGATAATCCAAACCTCCTGATTGTTGATGATCATTGGGAAGACGACTGCATGGCCTAATATACCTTGTTCTATCTAACTTTGGGGATCTTGGTGAGGGTTCGGAGGTTGGGAGACATATGTGGGTGGTTGGAATGGGATCTGAGGAGAAAATGATTAAAAGTTGGCCATAATCAATTAGGTTGTGACTGGATGAGAGAGAAGATGGAGAAAATTGTGATTGGGAGGTGTGAGGTAGAGGATGAGATATATTGTGGAGAGTGGGGTGCAAATCTGGTCTAAATAATTGCATATCAGAAGTGTTAAATTTTTCATGCAATGGTGATATGGAAGATGGAGGGGGGGGGGGGGGGGAAGTGGAGCATTAGAGATTGGTGGGAAGATTTGAGTTGCCATTTGGCCACCATCTAATGCCAAGTGTAGTTCATCTTCTAGAGGTTTAGGGAGAGAGGATGTAATATGCGTGTAGGAAAGGGTTTTTGGGGTTGGCAAGTGGATTAGGGTTAGGAGTGCATGACATGGATATACCACTTGTCACGATAGTAGTGGATTGGTTGTTGGGGTCCACTGGCAACTTTGGACTTAACGATAAGGATTGTTCGAATGAGGAGGAATTTCTTGGGGTTTCAATGGAGGAATTTGAACAATCAAAAGTATTAAGGGAGTCAAATTTATCATAAGTTGGCATTAAAACATCCTCCTTATATACATGCATTAAATTTCCTTTCTTTTTTGTAGGAGTGTTACCTTTTCTAATAGTTTTACTTAACGAGGTTCCATTCTTTTAATAACTATCATGATTTTGTTAGTAGTTGAATGAGGTTCATTTAATTTTTTATATTGTTAGAATACTATTTAATGTGGTTTAATCCTTTTAATAATTTTCTGGATTTTGTTACTATTTCAATGAGGTTTCATTCCTTTAATTTTATGATATTGTTAGAATACTATTTAATGAGGTTTCATCCCTTTAATTTTCTGAAATTATTACTATTTAATAAGATTTCATCTATTTATTTATCTGCATATTGTTACTCTTTAATCATGAGGTTTCACCCCTTTACCTATTGTGGAATAGGACAACTAGAAGATGGATCAATATCTTTTTCATCTCATTTCAACGTTTTTGGGAGTACTATTTCATTTCAGGGGCATGTGTATATATAACCATTTTTCAGCGATGTTATTTATAGATTAAGTAATATTTATTTTATTCTAAAATTTTAAATAAAAAATCATAACTTTAAGACAATTAAGGATATTTTTGTCTTAAAATAATTATCCTTTAAAGTGGCAACCTAATGTCATTTCTACTTTGTTTCTGTTATGAAATAGAAGATTCTTACACTTCTATTTAAGGTGAATGTCTTTAATGTATTTAATTAGAGAGATTTTAGAGTTCTATTAGTGGTAGCTAAATCTTCCTCTCCCCTATAAATAGAGGTGCCCCCTACCATTGTAAATCATCCCTTGAGACCCCTCTCAACTCAATAAGAAGAACTCTCTCTACTCTTCTCTCTATTGCTATTGTTCTTGCTCTATTGTTCTTGTCTTTACTTTATTTCATAACACGTTATCAGCACGAGCCTCTAACAAATTGAAATTTTCAATTGTCTTAACTTTTGTTTGTGTAGGGTTTTGCTTCAAAGAAAGAATGAAGAAAGAAAGAAAAAGAAAAAAAAAAAAGGGGAGGAACGAAATTAGGCAGAAAGCAAACGAAAGTTTGAATTGAAAAAAGACAAACGAAAACAAGGAAAAGAAACGAAAAAGTTGAAAAGAAAAAGGAAAGGAAGAAAGGAAGAAAATATTGAAAATATATTTGGTATACCTTAAAGGTAAGTAATTTACTTTTCCTTTTCAAATTCTTGGAATTCTATAAATTTTATATACAAAGTTTGATTATAACTCTAATGGAGTTTGTGAGAAATTATAACCACACGAAGTGGTAAAATCTCTATGTCCTTCCATGATTAAATTCATGTATGATTGTGGACGTGACAAAGAATTCCGTCCCATTGAATTTGCTCCATTCCCTTTAGAGAATGTGGAAGCAGTATATGATAAGTCTGAAAGAAGACTAATTACCATGAAGGTATCAATGAATGTGGACGTGACAAAGAATTCCGTCCAATTGAATTCGCTCCATTCCATTTAGAGAATGTGGTAGCAGCTTGTGTAAAGCACATGATTTTGATCCATTCCCTGAAGTGAATGTGATAATTGTAATAGAGCCCGTAAGCATGAACACGCTTTTGATGCAATTGTGTTATATGTATGACAATATGAAAAGAAAGTTCGTTGCCCTTGAAATTTCGGGCAAGAACTATATGACATGGGTATTGGATGTTGAAATCCACTTGGATGCTATGGGTCTCGGAGACGCCATTAAAGATAGAAATAGTGCATCCACCCAAAACTATGCTAAGGCCTTGATTTTCTTGCGTCATCACCTTAATGAAGGTTTGAAACTGTACGAAGGCCTTGATTTACTTGCGCCATCACCTTGATGAAAGTTTTAAGATTGAATATCTCAACATCAAGGATTCACCCATCTTGTGGAAAGGCTTAAAGAAGAGAGATGACAACCTGAAGTTGGTCACTCTGCCACAAGCACGATACGATAAGAATCCAAAAGCAAATAGTTTATAAACTATATATTATCGTTGCGGTGAAAACGGGCACTGGTCTAAGTCTTGCCGTATACCATAAAATTTGGTTGACCTTTATCAAGCATCTCGAAAGAGAAAACGCCCTGAAACAAATTTTGTCTCTGACGACAACTTTGACTTCACCCACCTGGATGTGGCAGACTTCTTTGAGCAACCCGAGGGAAAGATAGACCACCTAATCGGTGATGGGTCCGTGATGAAAGAAGATGGAGCTATTTGATTTTATTCTACTTATTTGTATTAGTCAATGAATAAATCAATAGTCATTAGTATTAGCTCGTATTAGCTAGCTCATGATATGATTTTTGTATTAGTTCTTTAGAACGTCTCAATATGCTCAAATATCAATAATATCTTTACTTTCCAGTAGAGGTAATCGACTAGCCTGAAAAACTAGTCGGTTATCTCATATTTCGCATAAAACTGCAAAACAATCGATTGTCAATGATAAACAATCGATTGTCTTTAAAACAGTGGTCTGGAATTTTTCAAAAGTGATCAACAATCGATTGTCAAATATAGACAATCGATTGTCTTATACAGTGAGGTCGAATTTTTCAAAAATGACCAACAATCGATTGTCTATATCTAACAATCGATTGTCTTAAACAGTGTGATCCGAAGTTTTTCAAAAATAACAAATAATCGATTGTGTGTGTTTAACAATCGATTGTCTATGTTCAAACAATCGATTGTGTGTGTTTAATAATCGATTGTCTTATGAAAAACGCTGAAATTTTCAAACTGCAAAGTAATTGATTATGGACAACATATCTGATTTTGTTAGTCAACTGTTAGTAGCAGATTTTGAAAATATTATGTGACACAAAAGAATTGAACTTGTTTATTCTTATGTTCGTATATTTCTTTTGTATGTCAAACTATGGGATAGCAAATATGGTTATCTCACAAAGCGAACTTGGATCAACGTCCAACTGTAAAAGTATTTGCCTAATTGATTCAAGTACTAGACATACAAATACTCAAAGAAAGGAAGTATTTCTCTCAAATGAATATGTGTAAGGCAAACATTACTACAATCTATGGAAGTAGTAAATTGATTGAAAGCTCCGGAAGAGCAATTGTAACTCTGCCCAAAGGCATGACGTTAATCATAGAGAATGCAATGTTCTCCTCCAAGTCTAAAGAAGAACTTGTTGAGTTTTAATGATATCAATCAAAATGTTCTCCTCCAAGTCTAAGAAGAACTTGTTGAGTTTTAAGGATATCATTCAAAATGGATATCAGATTGAGACAATAGATGAGAATAATCTTGAATTCTTCACGAAAATGAGGCAGCCCATTTCGGTTTGGGTTCATGCCATTTTGCATGCAGTAATGCTAATTTGTCGGCTGCCCGCTTCGGCTTGGGGTCACGCCATTTTGCCTAAAACAATGCTAATTTGTCGGCTGCCCCTTCGGCTTAGGGTCACGCCATTTCGCATGTAGCAATGCTAGTTCGTCTCTGACTGACGAATTATCACAAATATTCCCTATTGCAATTGGTTTTGGGTCATGAACCCAATATATCCCATTTAAGAAGCTTTGGATGCGCAGTATAGGTGCCTGTAGCACCGCCATCCCGCACCAAAATGGGTTTGCAAAGAAGGTTAGGAATATATGTTGAGTATGAATCGTCCTCCATTATTCGCTACCTCGAAACATTGACAGGAGATTTGTTCACTGCACTATTTGCAGACTGTCAATTTGATGAGACACTTTTCCCAAAATTAGGGGGAGAAGTCGGTGAAACCAAATGGGAAATTTTGTGGAAAAATGTATCATTATCTCATCTTGATCCACATACCTCTATTTGAAAGAAAGAGGTACAAAAGACTATCCATTTGCAAAGAATAGCAAATCAAATGCCTGACGCATTTACGGACTTGAAGAGGATAACGAAATCCCACATTCACGCGGAAAATGTTCCGATCCGTATTGAAGTCCCTATTGGACAAATATCTAGTGTCATATCCAATGAGTCAAATGCACGCCAGAAGCGTGGCAGACCATTAGGTTCCAAAGATCGAAATCCTAGAAAGAGGAAAAAGAACGATCTAAATGACACTATGAAAGAATCACATGAGGACGCTCATGATTTGATTAATTCCGAGATTCACGAAGAATCTATTGAGCCTGAGACTCTTGAAAATACGGAATGCAAGAATGTGAGGATCTCGAACCTCAGTCTGTGGTAGTACAAAATTAATTGAGAGCTCTCGAAGAGCCAATTATTACTATGTTGGAGAAACACAATTGAGTATTGTGCTGTAGTAAGTCTCAAAGAAACTTATTCAGTTTCCAAAGTACACGCGAAAGCGATTGATTATATTGAGACTATAATAAAGGAAGGCTTTGATTCTCCTATTACTACAACTTGTAACGGGGTGATTTGTATATGAAAAGCTACCCGCTTTGTTCTCCAGTTTGTACTACACAAACGAAAGAATGCCACAATAAAGTGGATATCTATTGGTATAAAACCCATGTCATAATAAACCCGAAGTTTATTGATAAGTGCACATGTCATGGTGTAAATTTGAAGTTTACCAATATTGATAATTTATTCAGTTGGCATTCATGTTAGCCATCTCATTTTAAGTATGATGTGCAAATTCACATAGGTGAATATTAAAGAACTAGAAAGTTCTTTACGAATACTCTTGTATCACTTGTTCTCATTAATGAACGGACCAACTAAAGAGTTCGGGTTGAAGCCCATAAATTCTGGAAATATGAAAGGTGAGTATGGGCCCATTTACCTGCCATGTATACCACATATGATGCATCTATGATATGGTTACATGCGCCATTGTTATTAACCCGCAGCCTGGCAGTGCTTGCGAGGTAAATCGCTCAGTAATCTAACTTCGAGCATAGTTTCCAGATTCTCTACTCAAGACAGTTCATCTTGATAAGTTGGTTTATATTAAAGTTGGTTTAGCAAGATAATTATTGAGTGCTTCCACTTAATAGCTAAACTGTTTCTTATGAGAACTAAGTTATATATATATATCAGTTTGATATAAGTTGTATACGAGAGTATATTCTCCCCTCACAAGTGGTTCAGGGTCAGGAACCAAATAATTTCATCTTATTATTAAGGTACTGTGTATATTGACATAATGCACAAAGATGATTTTCCAAAGTTGAGGAAACATGTTAGTTTTACTAACATGAGGGGGAGACATGATAAACACTTGAGAAAGTGTTACATGGGATGAATTTTCATTTGTATATGTATATCCCCGAATATCATGATATGAACCTGTAGTTCATAAAAAGGGAAATGCAATTGCAACATATTGCAAAGCATGCTATACGCATTTGCTGACTCAAAGAAAGCAACTAAATGGAAGAGATACAATTCAAGAAGAATTGATTCCATATGAAAGACATGTAGCTTTGAACCTGTAGTTCATATGCTTGAAACTAGAAAGTCAAAGGTATGTATAATCAATTTTCAATACCTTATTTGTTTAGCATGACATGAAACTTTGATATGCAGCTAAAGTCTATTATGTGACTTACATGACTTAACTTGAAAGATTTAAGTTGCTTGAAGCATATGCAATTCTTGGTCCTGAAGTACCACATCCTAAGTACAATTTGTGTACATATGTATCTTGCTATAACTATAAGCATGATGGCATTGACAATGCATCTATGGAGATATTGAAGAGCTATTCCACGACATTATATGAAGATGTTTATATCTATCAAGAATGATGATTTCAAGGTGCGGAATATTTATTCAAGTCAATATGGTTGATTTATTCATCAAGCATCTACCAAAGATCGTTTTGAAGATGATGCACAAGATTGGAATGCAAATGCTCAAGGATATAAATCGATGTACTCATTAGGGGGAGTCAATGCGCGTTGCACTCTTTTTCCCTTACAAGGTTTTGTCCCACTGGGTTTTCCTTGCAAGGTTTTTAATGAGGCAACCAATAGGCGCATATTCAAACATGTGTACTCTTTTTCCTTACTTTAATTTTTCCCATTGGGTTTTGGTTTTAAGGTTTTATGAGGCACATCATTGAATAGACATTCAAGGGGGAGTGTTATGAAATAGAAGATTCTTACACTTCTATTTAAGGTGAATGTCTTTAATGTATTTAATTAGAGAGATTTTAGAGTTCTATTAGTGGTAGCTAAATCTTCCTCTCCCCTATAAATAGAGGTGCCCCCTACCATTGTAAATCATCCCTTGAGACCCCTCTCAACTCAATAAGAAGAACTCTCTCTACTCTTCTCTCTATTGCTATTGTTCTTGCTTTATTGTTCTTGTCTTTACTTTATTTCATAACAGTTTCTTCTATTTCCACTTTTTCCTTTGGCGATATTTGCACAAATAAACAGCCAAACAGCACCATTGCACATATGCAACCGTGTTTTTTGGTTTACACGGGCATAGCCAATTATTATTTGCAATAATATTTATACACCAATAATATTATATACTTGTTGTAAACAATAATATTTGTTGTAAACAATCTATCAATCTTGTATAAAAGCGTATAATAGCATATAAAAGATATTTATGTTATGAAATAATATAAAGACAGGAACAATAATGCAAGAACAAGAGCAATAGAGAGAATAGAGAGAGAGAAGTATTCTTATTGATACTTAGAGATTGTTAGGGATGGTTTACAATGGTAGAAGACCCCTTTATTTATAGGGAGGGGGATGATTTAGCTACCAAGAATAGAACTCTAGAATCTCTCTAATTATAGACATTCACCTTAAATAGGAGATTTCATAACACTCCCCCTTGAATGTCTATTCAACAATGTGCCTCGTTAAAACCTTAAAACCAAAATCCAATGGGAAAAATTAAAGAAAGGAAAAAGAGTACACATGTTTGAATATGCGCCTATTGGTTGCCTCGTTAAAAACCTCGCAAGGAAAACCCAGTGGGACAAAACCTTGTAAGGGAAAAGAGTGCAACGCGCATTAACTCCCCCAAATAAGAACATCAATTTATATTCTTGAGCATTTGCATTCCAATCTTGTGCATCATCTTCAAAACGATCTTTGGTAGACGTTTGACAAATCAACCATATTGACTTGAATAAATATTCCGCACCTTGAAATCATCATTCTTGATAGATATGAACATCTTTGACTTTATACTTTCAAGCATTTGAACTATAGGTTCAAAACTACATGTCTTTCATATGGAATCAATTCTTCTTGAATTGTATCTCTTCCATTTAGTTACTTTCTTTGGGTCAGCAAATGCGTATAGCATGCTTTGCAATATGTTGCAATTGAATTATCCCTTTTATGAACTTCAGGTTCATATCATGATATTCGGGGATATACATATACAAATGATAATTCATCCCATGTAACCTTTTCTCAAGTGTTTATCATGTCTCCCCCTCATGTTAGAAAAGCTAACTTGTTTCCTCAACTTTGGGAAATCATCTTTGTGCATTATCATGTCAATATACACCGCACATTAATAATAAGATGAAATTATTTGGTTCCTGACCCTGAACCACTTGTGAGGGGAGAATATAATATACTCTCGTATACAACGTATATCAAACTGATATATATAACTTTGTTCTCATAAGAAACAGTTTAGCTATTAAGTGGAAGCACTCAATAATTATCTTGCTAAACCAACTTTGATATAAACCAACTTATCAAGATGAACTATCTTGAGTAGAAAATCTGGAAATTATGCTCGAAGTTAGATTACTGAGCAATTTACCTCGCAAGCACCGGCCAGGCTGCGGGTTAATAACAATTGTGCATGTAACCATATCATAGATGCATCATATGTGGTATACATGGCAGGTGAATGGGCCCATATTCACCTTTGATATTTCCAGAATTTATGGGCTTCAACCCTAACTCTTTAGTTGGTCAGTTCATTAATGAGAACAAGTGATACAAGAGAATTCGTAAAGAACTTTCTAGTTCTTTGATATTCACCTGTGTGAATTTGCACATCATACTTAAAATGAGATGGCTAATACGAATGCTAACTGAACAAATTATCAATATTGGTAAACTTCAAATTTACACCATGACATGTGCACTTATCAATAAACTTCAGGTTTATTATGACATGGGTTTTTATACCAATAGATATCCACTTTATTGTGGCATTCTTTCTTTTGTGTAGTACAAACTGGAGAACAAAGCGGGTAGCTTTTCATATGCAAATTACCCCGCTACAAGTTGTAGTAATAGGAGATATCAAAGCCTTCCTTTATTTATAGTCTCAATATAATCAATCGCTTTCGCGTGTACTTTGGAAACTGAATAAGTTTCTTTGAGACTTACTACAGCACAATACTCAATTGTGTTTCTCCAACATAGTAATAATTGGCTCTTCTAGAGCTCTCAATTAATTTTGTACTACCACAGATTCATCAACATCCATGTGGTGAATATCTTTCTTAACGAGAAAGTTATACCATTATGGTCATGTCAAACTTATATGCAAGATATGTTTCTTGCATTATCGTTGTCCTTTAATAGTCATATTTCCAAAATACTTTGGCGTACAATAGGTACGTGACCAACGATCATTCATGCCATATATCATCTCAAACCTCCTTCTAGGGGTGAGTGTGGTATATATAATACCAATTTCATGTTCATATTCTTCCAATAATGAATATGTATTCGTGAATCAGATGTTGTCACATTCACTTCGGGGATATGTGATTTTGTTATCCTTTTCAAATCTATAAATGCGTCAGGCATTTGATTTGCTATTCTTTGCAAATGGATAATCTTTTGTGCCTCTTTCACAAATAGAGGTATGTGGATCAAGATGAGATAATGATGCATTTTTCCACAAAATTTCCCGTTTGGTTTCACCAACTTCTCCCCCTAATTTTGGGAAAAGTGTCTCATCAAATTGACAGTCTGCAAATCGTGCAGTGAACAAATCTCATGTCAATGTTTCGAGGTAGCGAATAATGGAGGGCGATTCAACCTCAACATATATTCCTAACCTTCTTTGCAGACCCATTTTGGTGCGGGATGGCGGTGCTACAGGCACATATACTGCGCATCCAAAGATTCTTAAATGGGATATATTGGGTCCATAACTCAAAACCAATTGCAATGGGGAATATTTGTGTCAATTCGTCAGTCAGAGACGAACTAGCATTGCTGTATGCAAAATGGCGTGTCCCCAAAACCGAAGTGGGCAGCCGACGAACTAGTATTGCTGCATGCAAAATGGCGTGACCCCAAACCAAAGTGGGCAGCCGACAAACTAGCATCGCTGCATGCAAAATGGCGTGACCCCAAACCAAAGTGGGCAGCCGACGAACTAGCATTGCTGCATGCAAAATGGCGTGACCCCAAACCGAAGTGGGCAGCCGACGAACTAGTATTGCTGCATGCAAGATGGCGTGAACCCAAACCGAAATGGGCAACCTCGTTTTCATGAAGAATTCAAGATTATTCTCATCTATTGTCTCAATATGATATCCATTTGGAATGATATCTTTAAAACTCAACAAGTTCTTCTTAGACTTGGAGGAGAATATTGCATTCTCTAAGATAAACGTCGTGCCTTTGGGCAGAGTTACAGTTGCTCTTCCGGAGCCTTCAATCAATTTACTTCCCATGGTTTAACATATAAAAGAAAATATACGAACATGAGAATAAATAACTTCAATCCGTTTGTGTCACATTTAAATAATATTTTCAAAATCTGCTGATGTCAGTTGACTAAATAAATCAGATAGTCGATTATATGTTTTCCATAATCGATTACTATGCAGTTTGAAAATTTCAGTTTAAGCATTTTCATAAAACAATCGATTGTTAAACACACACAATCGATTGTTGAGCATTGACAATCGATTGTTAAACATAGACAATCGATTGTTGACAATTTTTGAAAATTCCCAGATCACACTGTTTTAAGACAATCGATTGTTAAACATAGACAATCGATTGTTGACTATTTTTGACAAATTCCAGATCACATTGTTTTAAGACAATCGATTGTTAAACATAGACAATCGATTGTTGGCTATTTTGAAAAATTCCAGAGCACACTGTTTTAACACAATCGATTGTTTAACATTGACAATCGATTGTTGATTAATTTTGAAAAATTCGGATCACACTGTCTAACGACAATCGATTGTTAGACATAGACAATGATTGTGGATGATTTTTGAAAAATTCCAGATTACACTGTCTAACGACAATCGATTGTTAGACATAGACAATTGATTGTGGATGATTTTTGAAAAATTCCAGATTACACTGTCTAACGACAATCGATTGTTAGACATAGACAATCGATTGTGGATGATTTTTGAAAAATTCCAGATTACACTGTTTTAAAGACAATCGATTGTCAAACATAGACAATCGATTGTTGACTGTTTTTGAAAAATTCCAGATCACACTGGTTTAAGGACAATCGATTGTTGATCATTGACAATCGATTGTTTTGCAGTTTTTATGCGAAATATGAGATAACCGACTAGTTTTTCAGGTTAGTCGATTACCCCTACTGGAAAGTAAAAATATTATTGATATTTGAGCATATTGACACATTCTAAAGAACTAATACTAACATTATATCATGAACTAACTAATACGAGCTAATACTAATGGCTATTAGTTTATTCATTCACTAATACAAACAAGTAAAATAAAATCAAATAGCTCCATCTTCTTTCATCACGGATCCATCACCGATTAGGTGGTCTATCTTCCCCTCGGGTTGCTCAAAGAAGTCTGCCACATCCAAGTGGGTGATGTCAAAGTTGTCGTCAGAGACAAAATTCGTTTCAGGGCGTTTACTCTTTCGAGATGCTTGATAAAGGTCAACCAAAAGTCATGGTATACGGCAAACCTTTGACCAGTGCCCGTTTCCACCGCAACGATAATATATAGTTTATAAATTATTTTCTTTTGGATTCTTATCGTATCGTGCTTGTGGCAGAGTGACCAACTTCAGATTGTCATATCTCTTCTTTAAGCCATTCCACAAGATGGGTGGATCTTTGACTGTGATATATTCAATTTTCAAACCTTCATCAAGGTGATGGAGCAAGAAAATCAAGGCCTTAGCATAGTTTCAAACCTTCATCAAGGTGATGGCGCAAGAAAATTAAGGCCTTAGCATAGTTTTGGGTGGATGCATTATTTCTGTCTTTAATGGCGTCTCCAAGACCCATAGCATCTAAGTGGATTTCAGCATCCAACACCCATGTCATATAGTTCTTGCCCGAAATTTCAAGGGCAAAGAACTTTCTTTTCATAATGTCAGACATAAAATAAATTTACATCAAGAGCTTGTTCATACTTACGGGCTCTATTACAATTATCACATTCACTTCAGGGAATGGATCATAATCATGTGCTTTACACAATCTCATGTCAATATTACTTTCATAAAGTGAAAGATTATTTTGAGAATCTTTATTATTCTCATTATCACAATAATGACGATTATAATTTCGTCTATTGCCACGTCCACATCCATTGATACCTTTACGGTAATAATTTTGTCTTCTTTCAGACTTATCATATACTGCTTCCACATTCTCTAAAGGGAATGGAGCAAATTCAATGGGACGGATTTTTAATTCTTTGCCCACAATCATACATGAATTTAATCATGGCAGGACATAGAGATTTTACCACTTCATGTGGTTACAATTTCTTACAAACTCCATTAGAGTTATAATCAAACTTTGTTGTCTATGTTTGTATATAAAATCAAATTATAGAATTCCAAGAATTTGAAAGGGAAAAGTAAATTACTTACCTTTAAGGTATACCAATAAATGTTGTGATATCAAATATACCTATTGAGTTTCCATCCCGTTGCGTTACTATGATGATACCATCTCTTCTATTTTTCCGTATAGAGATTCTTCATATCAATGCTTCCGAGTCCACAAAACTAAACTCATGTGGATTGCGAATACTGCAAACTGATGCTTAGTAAACACGGGTATATGGCTTTACGTATATTTTCATAGATGGCTTTCTTTAGCCTATTCTCGACGTGGGATTAACTAGAAAAATGTTTCCATCATGAATTAGGATGCTGTGATTGGATTCATACTCAAACTAGGAAGATGCTAGTCAGAAGCGGTGTAGCAGTAATTGGATTCCTACGTGTCAAAACAAGTGAAAGTCCTTGGAGATCAAACGTATATCTCAATTGGTTAGAGACTCGTGCTGATAACGTGTTATGAAATAATATAAAGACAGGAACAATAATGCAAGAACAAGAGCAATAGAGAGAATAGAGAGAGAGAAGTATTCTTATTGATACTTAGAGATTGTTAGGGATGGTTTACAATGGTAGAAGACCCCTTTATTTATAGGGAGGGGGATGATTTAGCTACCAAGAATAGAACTCTAGAATCTCTCTAATTATAGACATTCACCTTAAATAGGAGATTTCATAACAATTTACACATACTTTTATATTATTATGCAAAATTATACAAAAATTAAATTTCGTCTCCTACGAACATCAACTCACAAAACTCCATTCAAAATTAGTCAAAAACATCATCAAATGACTCAAAAATTTACCTAATAGCTTCAGATTTTAACGCAATTTTAAAATGATGATAGATATAAATTTTACTCTTAATCAGTTTCTAAGCATAAAAAATAGAATCATAATCACACATTAAGGAACTAATTTTTTAGTATCTAATTCGGAATATTAAAACCTAAGGACTAATATCAACTGGACTTTAATAAAATTAAAGCAGAGATGAACATACCCCAATTCTATAGTCGCTCTTAATATATATATATATATATATATATATATATATAACAGTGATCTTTGCCCAATATTTCTTCATAGGCCAAGCACCTAAGAGGTGAGAAAATTACTTATGGGCTAAACCGGGTAATGTTATATATATATATATATATATATATATAACAGTGATCTTTGCCCAATATTTCTTCATAGGCCAAGCACCTAAGAGGTGAGAAAATTACTTATGGGCTAAACCGGGTAATGTTTACCCCAAGTGAAAATACCATGAGCTAGTCAATTTTCAGATTGGTAATTGAAAAATAGTCAGTATTTGCAAAGTCATTAAATCACTATTGTTGCAACACGAAAAGTTCCAGCATAACATACTGGAGATTGGAGAACATGTGTATGAACTTCTAGCATATTATGCTGGAATATTTTTCGAATTTTGTACAATGTTTCATTCAATTTTATCTTTATATGAAAGATGACTAAATTTTGATTACTTTTAAAACTGTAACTATTTTTCAATTACCACTTGTAAATCCGATTATTTTTGAATTTCTCCCCCTAAAGGTGATGCAGTATAATTTATTCTCTCTTTTTTGTTGTTGTCCAATTACTTTATTTTATCCACTTTGCATATATGTAACCATCAATTTCTCCAGGAACATGAAGTAAATTGAGAAGAGATGAAAGTAAAAATATGAAGCTGATGATAGTTCATTGCACAATTTGAACTGATTATGTAGCAGGTTTTATTTTACCATCTATGTCTTAATGGTAAGAGGGGTTGCTCTGATAGTAAGCAACTCCCACTTTCAATCGAGAGGTTGTGAGTTCGAGTCTTCCCAAGAGCAAGGTGGAAAGTTTTTGGAGGGAAGGATACCGGGGGTCTATTTGGAAACAGCCTCTCTACTCCAGAGTAGGGGTAAGGTCTACGTACATACTACACTCCCTAAACCCCACTAAGTAAAATTATACTGAATTGTTATTGTTGTTATCTTAATTCTGACGGAACAAAGAGCGTAGTGGAATAGATGGAAAATTTTCTCTTAGCAGAAGTTTTAAATTTGAACTCTGTGAATGAAAAAGCTCTTTGTAATAAGTGTTCCCCTTTAGTGTATCATATACAACGCAAAATCCAGCATAGTAGGATGGATGCTTTTTTTTCTTTTTTTACTTTTTAAAATCGGAAGTCTCGAATTTAAGCCATAAGAACAGAAAAACTCTTTGGTTGTATTTGGTATAACGAAAAATATTTTTTAAGAAAATGTGTTCTTGGAAAATAAGTAATAATTTTTTTCGCTTTTCAGTATTTTGTACGCAAATTAAGAAAAATGAATTCTCAAGAGTATTCATAAATAATTTAGATATAATAAACATGAAGCCATAAACTTTCAAACCAACAACCTTTTGAACCCACAAATTTCATAAATTTTCGAACCACTAAACTTTCAAAATCGCGGAATTTCAAACTCGTAAACTTTTAAAACCGCGAAATTTCGAACCCATAAACTTTATAATTTCTAAACCCGTAAACTTTCAAACACATACCTCCGAACTCATAATTTTGTAACTTGTAAAATTTTGAACTTTAAACAGATAATAAAGAAAAATTAAAATTGAATAATATATTTAAAAAATATTTTTTGTGGGTGGGAGGGGGGAGGGGGAGGGGGTGGAGTAAATGAAAAAAAATTAAATTACAAAAAAAAATTATGCGGGTAGAGGGTTGGGGTGGGTGGTGCAAAAAAAACGAACAAACAGAAATTTGAAATTGCAAAAAAAAAAAAAAAAATTAAGGTAAAAAATAATTTTTTTTGTTGTGTAGGGGGAGAGTGTTTGGGGTGGAAGGGTAGTAAGGTGGGTCGTAACGGAAAAACTGAAATTAAAAAATAAGGTTTTTTTGAGGGTGGGGAAGGTCAAGAAGAAGTTTTGGAAAATATTTTCTCTTTTCTTGATAAGGAAAATATTTTTCTTCCACTTGAAAGAAAATGAGTTCATAAAGAAAATATTCTCTAAAATATTTAAGCCAACCAAATATGAAAAAATTATAAAAAAAAATTCCTTCGAACCAAATACACTTATTGTAACAAGTATTTTCCCCTTTAATGGATCATATATTGTGCGCAATCCAAATTAGTTAGGCAAATATACTTCAGATACCGAATGCACACAAAAAAATCCAAAATCAAAGAGGTAAAAGGGTAGAATATAATGTAGTATAAAAAATTCCCAAATACTATTCCCATAATTGATCATCATAGAATATATTAGAGTAACTATAGGCTAAGTATTTAGTTTAAGCCTCATAAACATTAATAAAAAAGAAAAAATATTTTGATTAAGGAGATAATAACTTTAATTATAATTGAGAAGGCATGGCTTTTGGCAGTAGCAATGGCGTGGGAAGCCATAGAGAGTGAAGTTTCCAAGAAGGAAACCCTCCCTTTTGCAGGCATCGTTACACTTGTCCCAATTTAGACACACCCCCTTAAATGTATGGTTTAATCCCTTTAATTTTGGATATTGTTACTATTTAATGAGGTTTCATCCCATTAATTATTTGGATATGAAGATGAAAGTAAAAAAAAAAACAAATGATGCTGAGGGTAGTCCGTTGCTCAACTTTGAGCTGATATAATTTCACGATCAACGTCTCAATTCTAAAGAAACAGAATGGACTTTTTCCGCAGAGGTCTCAGGTCCGAGCTCTAAGAATGAATTGAAAAATTACTACCAACTATGATAAAGCCGGCTTAGGATTATCCAAAATCAAATTAGATTAAACTTTTGTTTGCAAAATTTTACATCGACATATAAAAAGATCCAAACTCAAATTAGAATAAACTTTTATTTTACATAGAGATATGTTAGGGATATAGTAGATATGCCGTAGATCCAATATCATATTTGATAACTTGAACATATTTTTGTGAATGTCATTTGATATAAAATATATGTCATTTGATATTCTTTTATCATTATTAATAATTATTTGATTAATTTGATAAGGTCCTTGATTAAATTTTGAGATTTGTCATCGTGATAGAGATCATGATAATGAGAGCAAAGTCTTTAACAATTTAATCTAAATTTGTTCTTGATCGTAAGATTATTAATTTGGAAATTAGTAATCCGGTTAGATCAATATTTATGTGATCGTCTTTATCGGATAAAGATTAGTAGATCTCATTAACTAAATCACATAGATAGATGATGCATGTAGAGATATGATCATTGAACCGACTCATTGGATAATTCCTAATGGTTAGAATTTCCATAAACTGTCAATATGATATTTTCTTGAAGAATGTGATGTAACCGTTTCCTTTGACTTGAGATCGTCATAGTAATTGACAAGTTATTTATTGTGCTTTGATACTGGACACCTATGGCCCTTGAGCGAAAGGATATTAGGTACGATTAAATACTTGTAGAATTAGTGATTGATCAAGACGGAATCTGTCAACTCTTGGTAATGAGTTTAAGCTCCATATTGTCATGAATTATAAACGACCAAACTAAGACCTTGGCCAGGGCAATTGAAGGAAAGAAGAAATGAGTTTCTTAGGTCATTCAATGGTCGATTATATTTGACGTGAACACATAGTTGATCGCCTATTAGGATTTGACAGTTGAACCATATCCTAGGGTGATCCAGAGCTATAAGGACAGAAGGAATTACTACATTATTCTTCTACTGGTTCTTGAGAGTAAATTGTATACTTCATGCTATCCGGTCGTTAAGGAGTGTTGCTAGACGCAACGCTTGATTAGTATATTGATATGATCAATTTACTACCGGTTTAGTATTGAACCTATGGGGTCGCACATTAACGAGTGTTCTGATCTTTGCTAAAGGATTAATTAACTTATTATTTGATAATTAAATTAAAGAATTTAATTAGTCAAATATATTTAGTTATTAGTCCAAATGAAATATTATTATATTCTTTGCTAGCACAAAGATTATAATTACTATTGTGAATAAATTGAAGTTTCTATCTGGAATAGAAATTAAATAATATCTCTTGGTTGAAATATATGTGATATATATAATTAATATTATTTTATATAATAAATGTATATAAAGTACAATATTAATAAAGACTTGTTAATAAATCTAGTTTTGAATTGGATTATTAATTGAAGTTTTATCCTATTTGGGATGGGATTAATATTTTCAATAGGAAAATATTATATTAATAAAAAAGAATCAAATTAGAATCCAATTTGGAATTGGATTCAAAAAGTCCAAAAAGAAAAAGGAAAAAAAAGGAAGGAAAGTTTCAATCCAATTTTTGGAATTGGACTTTTGAAACTTCCATTCAGCAGTCATGTAACGTGATTTTATTTTTTATTTTTTTTGGTTTATTTTTGAAATAAATTTTTACCCTAAGTAAATTATTAGCTCAACCAAATAGGAAAAAGATTTGTACGTGATGCTATATAAAGGATGGTGGAGAAAATTTACAAGTTTTTTTTTTAGTTCTAATTTTTCTTGAGAAGAAAACCTACTTTGTGAAAGTGAGAGTGCAATACAAAGCCAAGAGAGAAAATACAATTACAAGAAAAGTGTTTCTTGTTCTTCTAATTTGAGTTGAGATTTTTGAGAAAAATTTCAACACAATATTCTTCGTTCAATTTGTTTTCGGGTTTCATTGATCAAAGAGTTGATAGCAAGGATCGGTCTCGGTGTGGATACGCATAGAGTCTTCGCACTATCGAAGAAATTCTGAAAAAGAAACTCTCTTCACCAGGTACGTCTTAGATCCGATCTTTGACACGTAAATAAATTTTAAACACGAAAAAATCTACCTAGGATTGTTATTGTCTTCCGCTGCGTGTTACGAACACCTATACGCAATCCTTCAAGATATCGATAGAATCAGAGGTTTAACATTGTTACATTTGTGTAAATATCATAAGAAAATACAAACAGACAATGTAGTTATTTTCAAGAAAGAACATTTGCACTTTGGCAACCTACCAAAAATAGCATTTTCTATTCTTATTTTCCCATCTTGCTTTAGTTAGTATATATAAATATCTCATTTTATGTTGTTGCTGGTGAAGAAAGTGTGACTAGTTAATAAAAGATGGCTATTCCTGAAATCTTGTCAACCTTTTTGGTTATTTTTCTTGTTGCTGGTGCTAAATTTCAAGTGTGTTCTGCATCTCGTTATGTTTCAACTCCTGCTTCAGTGTCTCCTTCACCCTTGTCTGGTCCTCTCCCTAGATTTCCACCGCCTTCCGTTCCCGAGTTTCATATACCATCCTTGCCTCCATCGTCCACGCCTCTAGTTCGAGGCTTCCCTGGACCATCCGTGCCTTCAATTCCAAGCTTGCCTAGTTCACCGTCCTCGCCTGTAATTCCAAACTTGTCTAGTTCACCGTCCACACATGTAATTCCATGCTTTCCTGTACCACCCATGACTGCAATTCCAGGCTTGCCTAGTTCACCGTCCTCGCCTGTAATTCCAGGCTTGCCTAGTTCACCATCCACACCTGTAATTCCACGCTTCCCTGTACCAGTCATGCCTACATTTCCAGGCTCGCCTAGTTCACCGTCCGCGCCTCTAGTTCCAGGCTTTCCAGTACCATCCGTGCCTGCAATTCCAAGCTTGCCTAGTTCACCGTCCTCACCTGTAATTCCAAGCTTCCCTGTACCAATCGTACCTGCATATTCAAGGTCGCCTAGTTCACCGTCCAAGCCTCTAGTTCCAGGCTTCCCTGTACCAATCATGCCTACATTTCCAGGCTCGCCTAGTTCACCATCCGCGCCTCTAGTTCCAGGCTTTCCAGTACCATCCGTGCTTGCAATTCCAAGCTTGCCTAGTTCACCATCCTCACCTGCAATTCCAAGCTTCCCTGTACCAATCGTGCCTACATATCCATGCTTGCCTAGTTCACCGTCCAAGCCTCTAGTTCCAGGCTTCCCAGTACCATCTGTGCCTTCAATTCCAGGCTTGCCTAGTTCAACTTCCTCGCCTATAGTTTCAGGCCTTCCTGTAATCACGCCTACATTTCTAGGCTCACCTAGTTCACCGTCCTCACCTGTAATTCCAAGCTTCCTTGTACCATCAATGCCTCCATTCCCAAGCACTAGTCCACCGTCCCCGCCTTTCATTCCAATCTTTCCTGTACCATCCTTGCCTCCATTTCCGGGAACTATTCCACCTTACATGCCTCTAATACCTCCCTCTATTTCACCATCTATGCCTCCGGTCCCAGGTTCCTGTCCACCATCCGCACCTTCGGCTCCCTACTCTAGTCCACCTTCACCCTCCATGCCTTCAATTCCTATCTCTAGTCCACCAATCATGCCTCCGGTTCCTGCCAAAGTGCCATATCCCAGTATGCCATTTCCCGCACCAGGACCTACGCCTACGCCTTCAGGCATCAAAAGGTGCATACTGGCTGTCATGGCTAGCTGAATCAGTTCCTTCATCAAGCATCCCTACTGAATATTTCACCCATATTTTTTACGCGTTTGCTGTGCCCGATAATACATCATTCCAATTGCTCGTAAGCCAAACTGACGAGCAATCAATGATTAACTTCACGACTACAATCAGAGCCATGCAAAGAAGACCATGCTATCAATAGGAGGAGACACAGGTTCACTGGTTCTCTCAAGTTTGACGAGTTGCCATGATAATCGCGCTTCATTCATCAAATCAACGATCGATGTAGCCAGAAAGTGTGGCTTTGATGGCCTTGATCTTGATTGGGAATTTCCAACCATATCAGAAAACATGCACAATCTAGCATTACTATTAAAAGAATGGCGTCTTGCCATCAGCATAGTCATTAACTTCCTCTAGACCTCCACTCATCCTATCCGCCGCTGTTTCCTTCTCTCCTGATCCTCTCTTATCAGGCACATTTTATCCCGGAGACGCTCTAAGAAACTATCTTGATTTCTTGAACCCTGTGTGCTATAACTACAAGGGCTCGTGGGATACTTCAGCGACTGGTGCTCCGGCCTTGTTATACGATAAGTCTAGCAATATTAGCACCAGTTATGGAATTTCAGCCTGGAAACAAAATAGGATTCCTTCAACAAAGCTAGTAATGGGAATTCCTTTATTCGGGAAGACATGGAAATTGAAGGATCCAAAATGATCATAGAATTGGAGCTTTTGCAATAGGAATTGGTCTTGGAACTCAAGGAGAAATGTCATATAATGATATAGTAACATTCAATTCAGAAAACAATGCCACTATAGTATATAATAATGAAACAGTTTCAACATATTCATATGTTGGAACAAATTGGATTGGATATGATGATATTAATTCCATCACAGCCAAGATTAAGTATGCTAAGACTCAGGGAATTGGTGGTTACTTTTTCTGGGCACTTGGCTATGACAGCAACTGGACTTTTTCTAGAGCAGGTAAATTTTAAGTTTTATGCATTGACCGTCAATTTAAACAATCAAGACACTTATAGTTAAGCTAAATACAGTAAATCTCAATTGATAAATATCAAATCGTAACCTGATAAAAATGGTAACTAAATTTCTACAAATACGTTGTTTGAACACGGATACGGGTGTCTGACACGAATGAAGATCTAGAGATCAGATCCTTTGAAATGTAAATTCTAAGATTCGGGGATACATATTCTAGTACGGATATGGATGCCGAGATCCAACAACAACAACAACAACAACAACTACCCAGTATACTCCCACCAGGTAGGGTCTGGGGAGGGTAATATGTAGACGAACCTTACCCCTACCCGAAAGGGCAGAGAGGCTATTTCCAGTCGACCCTCGGCGCATAGGATAAAAGGAAAAACAGCAGTAAAATAAAAACAAAGACAAAAACAAAAATAAAAACAAAAACAAAAACAAAAAAAAAAAACAAAAACAATAGAGCATTAGTAACTCCCGCAGAAATAGCGTAAATAATTATCTAAATATAAGAAACATAAATACAATCGCATGCAATAATATCATACAGTAACTACCATAACTAACAACCATAGGGGGGACATAAGCTAAAACACAAATCATCTATGGGTACCCTGCTTACCCACACCCAACTCCGGATGAGGCGTACGAAGAACTCTAGGAGCCCCTAACCTACAACCCTGATTCTAGACCTCCAGACTCTCCTATCAAGGGTCATGCCCTCGGAAACCTGCATTTTAGTCATGTCCTGCCTATTCACCTCCCCCCAATGCTTCTTAGGCCTCCCTCTTCCTCGCCGACGGCCAACAATCTCCAGCCGCTCGCAGCTCCTCACCGGGGCATCGGGACCTCTCCACCTAAGCATCCTCATCTCCGCAACCTTCATTCTCTGCAACCTTCATTCTCTGAACATGAGAGTTCTTCACGGGCCAGCACTCCGCCCCATACAACATCGCAGGTCTAACCACGGCTCTATAGAATTTCCCCTTGAGTTTGTGTGGAATTTTCTTGTCACACAGGACCCCTGATGCAAGCCTCCACTTTGACCACCCCGCTCCTATACGATGGGTGACGTCCCTGTCAATCTCTCCGTCCCCCTGAATCACAGACCCAAGATATTGGACACTGTCCCTCTTGGCGATGGCCTGAGAACCAATCATCACGACCCTGCCTACCTTGCTCGGCTCGTCACCAAACTTGCACTCCAGGTATTCTGTCTTAGATCTGTTTTTATTTTGAAACCTTTAGACTCGAGAGTCTGTCTCCATACCTCTAACCTTTCACTAACACCGACCCTCGTCTCGTCTATCAATACTATATCATCAGCAAAAAGCATACACCAAGGCACATCCCCGTGAATATGTCGGGTTAGAGCATCTATCACTAAGGCAAACAAGAGGGGGCTCAGCGCCGATCCTTGATGGAGCCCCATAACCACAGGAAAATGGTCTGATTTGCCACCCACCGTCCTAACCCTAGTCTTAGCTCCATTATACATATCCTTGAACTCTGATATAGGCTTCCGGCACGCTCTTCGCCTCCAAGCACCTCCATAGCACCTCCCTTGGGACCTTGTCATACGCCTTCTCCAAGTCGATAAGCACCATGTGAAGGTCCTTCTTCTTATCCCTGAATTGCTCCGCCAGCCGCCGACTAGGTGGATGGCCTCTGTGGTGGAGCGGCCCGGCATGAAACCGAACTGGTTCCGAGATATAGATATCACCTCCCTCACCCGCGCCTCAATCACCCTCTCCCAAACCTTCATCGTGTGAGTTATTAATTTGATACCCCTATAGTTGTTGCAGCACTGGATGTCCCCTTTGTTCTTGTACAAGGGCACCACTGTGCTCCACCTCCACTCATCCGGCATCCTTTTGGTCCTGAAGATCGCATTGAACAACCTAGAGAGCCACTCCCCTTCTGACTTACCCATGCACTTCCAGAACTCCACCGGGATCTCGTCAGGCCCGGTCGCTCGACCCCTACTCATCCTACGCAAAGCCCCCATGACCTCCTCCACCCTAATGCGCCTGCAGTACCCAAGGTCCCTATGTTGCTCTGAATGCCCCAACTCCCCTAGCTCTATGTTACGATCCCCCTCCTCGTTAAGTAGGTCCCGAAAGTACGCCTGCCACCTCTGTTTGATTTGAGATTCCCCCATAAGAACTCTACCATCCTCGCCCTTGATACACCTAACTTGGTCTAGATCACGTGCCTTCCTTTCCCTTGCTTTAGCCAACCGGAATAACTTCTTATCCCCACCTCTCTCCCCTAGTTCCTCATACATGCGACCGAACGACGCGTTTTTAGCTTCCGTGACTGCCATCTTTGCTTCTTTTCTCGCCTCCTTGTAGATCACCCTGTTCGCTCTCCGTTCCTCCTCGCTTGTGCTCCCTGCCAACCTAGCGAACACCGCCTTCTTCACCTCCACTTTTCCTTTGACTACATCGTCCCACCACCAATCACCCTGATGTCTGCCTGAATATCCCTTGGCTACCCCGAGCACGTCCCGTGCTACCCCCCTAACCAAGTTCGCCGTCAGTGTCCACATAGCGTCCTCTTCCCCAAAACTTCTCCAAGCTCCGCCCTCAACTAACCTCCTTTCCAACTCCTATGCTTTCTCCTTATTCAAAGCACCCCATCTAATCCGCGGTTGACCCCGAGCACCCCTCCTCTTCCTCTTCACCCAGAGACCGACATCCATCAGTAGGAGTCTATGAAGAATTGAAAGAGACTCTCTCGGAATAACCTTGCAGTCCTTGCACAAACCCCTATCGCTCTTTCTGATGAGGATGTAATCAATCTGAGTCCTCGCCGCCGAACTCTTGAAGGTGACCAAATGCTCCTCCCTCTTCCGGAATGTCGAGTTCGCGATCAGAAGCTCGGAAGCCCTGGTGAAATCAAGCAGCAAAGTGCCTCCTCCGTTCCTGACCCCAAAGCCGAAGCCACCGTGCACCTCATCATAGCCACCAGTATCAGCCCCAATATGACCATTAAAGTCCCCTCCAATAACTAACTTCTCAGATTGGGGAATACTACCCACCAGATCATCCAAGTCCTCCCAAAAGCGCCTCTTAGCCTCCTTGTCTAAGCCCGCTTGCGGCGCGTAAGCGCTGATGGCGTTGAGGACGCAACCCCCAATAACCAGCTTAATAGACATTAACCTATCATTCACTCGCCTAACCTCGACCACGGAATCCCTTAGGTCCCTATCCACCAAGATTGCCACTCCATTCTTACCCCTCACGACCCCAGAATACCACAGCTTAAACCCATCTACATTCCTCTCCTTGGACCCTTTCCACCTAGTCTCCTGGACACACGCTATGTTAACCCTCTTCTTCTGAAGAACCTTCGCCAACTCTATGGACTTACCCGTCAGAGTGCCTATGTTCCATGACCCAATCCTTAATCTATGGGCGTCCGCTACCCTCTTCCCACCCTTACCTCCCGCCCTGCTCGTAGGACCACCCCCTGCTCCCCTACTCACTCCCGCTACCACCCCCACCCCCCGAGGACATGACCTTACGCTATCATCCCCCGCCGCGGCCACTATCCCTCCAACCGACTATGGGGTACAGTTGCACACACACGCGCTATAGAGAAAAACGCAAAAAGGTGCAAACTAGATAACAACAAAATAGACCACACTCGAAATGCTAGCTAAAATACGTAAAAAGGTGCACAAAGTAAACAAGAGAGCGGGAGGTACCAACTCCCGGTAGAAAAACCTGAAAGTATGCTTTGATGCGCCCAAGTTTTCCTGAAGCTTAGCAGAACGTGTAGTTCTATTGCGTCCTGCCGCGAGTCTCAATAGGAGTCACCGGGAGTACTGTGGCTTGCCGGAAATCCTCGCCGGTAAAATAGGCACCTGTCCAAGAAAACAGAACACACCCACAAAAAGCAGAGGAGAGAATAGAAAGAAAAGAGCAAGAGTTGCCGGAAAAATTTTCGGCGAAAAGCAAGAATTCCAGAGCTCTAAACAACAACAAGATCTGCTGTGAATAAGCAGTGAGAAGAAGGAAAACAAAACGAATTTGAAAAGAACAATAATCTACAGTTGAAAATTACAAGTTAAATTCACCAGAGAGGTGCTCAGCAGTAAATTTAAACTTGTCTAGTTTGATTAAAAGAGAAAATATATATACCCGTATAGAAAATTCACACTGAAATATGAAAAAATTTGCAGAAAGATTCAATCTTTTAGAGTTAAGAATTAAAGAATGTGAATATTTTCAATCTGATTGGGCCATGTGAAGCAATATGAATGGCTCAAGAATAGAGAGGAGAGCACAATGTGAATGCACAAATCTGAAGTACAAGATTGTTTTTATTTGCTCTACTGCACCATATGGATACCGAGATCCGGCTAAAAATAATTCAAAAAAGTAAAAATATAAAAAAATTTCTAAATTATGAGAAATTTTGTGAAATATAGATTGTGAAGTGTGGATTTCTTTTTTGTTCTCAAGTTGTAGATAAGTGAAAAATCGATTTCCTAGATAAAATATGCTATTTTATTCTAATTTACCCTAGTTTGGGTTATGATTTCGAAAATTAAATTGTATCTCGTCTCGAATTTTTTCGTCTGTCATGGTCAAAGAATCCCCAAATCGTTTGACTAAATTCAGTGCGGATCTCATACCCACAACCACACTAGTGTTATATCGACACGGGTGCAACACTTAAGCTGCGTGTTGGAGCAACTTAGGCTATAATAGGTTATAAGATACTGATAGTGTAAAAATCTTTACTAGCTTACGTACTTAAAACATATATGCCTCTTTTCTTACGCCAAAATTCTACTATTTATTTGTAATATGAATATATGAAACTGAATTAATGGTCGTGTATAATTATTTCAGCTTTTATGGCATGGGATGATGAAATGTGAGATGCAGGTGCGTGCAATATTAGTCCCTGAGAGCCAAATTCTTATCGATCACTGGATTGTTTGATTGAGTTTATCTAATATACCCTTCATTTGTATTTATATATACTTCACATTTGGATTATTGATGAGAACTATGGTTTGTAATTGATGCATTTCCTGTTTTCTTTCTGTTGGGAAAATATTAGTTTTCTGTTGGGAATCACAAGCTTTTGAAAGCAATGAAAGTTGCAAAATACATAAAGTTATGGACCAAAACCAACAGAAAATTGAAAATTTAGAATGTAATATAGTAACAACAATTGAACCAGAGTACAATTCTATCCATAATATAAAAGGGAAGCCGGTGCATTAAGTTCTTGCAACGCGTGGGGTCCGGGGAAGGATCGGCCTACAAAAGTCTATTGTACGGTCTTACCATGCATTTCTGCAAGAGATTGCTTCCATGGCTTGCACTCGCGACCTCCTAGTCACATGGCAATAACTTTACCAATCGCGCCAAAGCTCCCTTCCAACTTATCCATAATATAAGGCCAAAATTTCTAAAGCTAAAGTTTGTGTTCTCTTACACTAACAAATTTTATTAGCGGAAGGTGCACAGTACAGATACTACAACATAAACAAACTACTCAGCTTTATGACGTTTTTATATATCCATTCAGTTCCAAGAAATTTTGAGAATTACGAAATATAGATAATTCTTCAGTAGCCTTCTTCCTTTCATATCTTATGAAATAATCCACAACTGTTTAGCTGCATAATAGGAAAAGGAAAAAAATAAAATGTGTAAGAAATATAATCAATCATAAGTTAAGATCAATCTATATGTTAGATCTTTCTTCCCACTTAATTCTCAAACATTTCTTCTTAATCAGCAATTTAATCATTTTGCATAATCAAAATATTAACATATGTTTGACTACTTTGAAGATATTTGAAGTAAGAAGATCCCAAGATCTTTGTTAGAAGGATTTTACATATATACACCTACATTATAAAGAATTTCTGCAATATCATATATTTTAACTTGTATGAGCAGGCGACCTGTCTTATTTTTGAGGCAACTAATTCCATTAGTTATATATAATACCTTTAAAAACTGGTAATATCCATATCAAATATGATATGTCAGCTTGTAAGTAGAGTAAATGTTGTAACGGAGCCGGATTTAGGTCTAAAGTATGGTGTACGTGAACTCATGGTCTTTCTAACAAATTAAGTATTTTATATACATATTTCCTAAAATTGATCTAATATTATTTATCGGTCCCCATGCTCCACAAAGGTTGTATGTTATCTTAGTTGAATGTTGAGTTATTTACCCCCAAGAAAAAAAAAATGAATTAATTCCCGCTTAGTACCTATTTCTCTTTGTTTACAATAGTGAACCCATGTTATAGATATCCTAAATCCACCCCTGTGTTGTAACAAGTTAAAGTAAAAGATCTTGGCAGTTTACCCCGGGAAGGTATGACGTTGGACTAGTTTAGAAATAATAGTGAAAATAGCACTTCAAATTGGTAATTGAAAAATAACGGGTGTTTGCAAAGTTATTAAAAAATAGCCACTATTTTGTTGAAATATAGAAAGTTTCAGCATAATATACTACCGGAGATTTGTGCAACTGTGTATGAACTTTCAGCATATTATGCTAGAACTCCAACACACGAAAAGTTCCAGCATAATATACTGGAGATTGGAGTACCTGTGTATGAATCCAACCCATTATGCTAAAACCCCATTATATTATGCTGGAATGTTTTCTAGATTTTAAACATTACTTTTGTTCAGATTCTTCTGACCATTTTTCAATTACCACTTATAAATCTGGTTATATTTGAATTTCACCAGCGTATATAAGTTAAATTCTTTAGAAAAATAAGTGTAAACAAGTTACCTGTTCTAGAGATTTTCCAATCAAGATCACCAGCAACAGCCCAAAAGAAGTATCCACGAAGTCTTTGAGCTTGAGCATATCTTATCTTCATTGCAACAGATCTACTATCATCATATCCAATCCAAGAATTTCCAGCCACAGAATATGTAGAAACTGTTGCAATATCAAATACAACCTTAGCATTATTTTCTTCATTAAATTTCTCTACTTCCCTGTATGTCATTGTCCCTTGATCTCCAGGACCAATACCAATTCCTGGTGCACCAATTCCATGTACATTAGGATCTTTTAATTTCCATGTCCTACCATATAATGGCAATCCCATAATTAATTTGCTTCTTATTGCTCCGGCTTTAATCCATGAACTTAGTCCATAACTTGTACTAATGTTACTTTTTGTGTCGAATAATGCAGCTGGTGCACCCGTGGCAGACGTGTCCCATGATCCGCGATAATCGTAGCACATTAAGTTAATCCAATCTAAATTCTTGTTAATTGAATGCACAGGGTATGATCTGAATTCATCAGATAAAAAAAAGTCAACTGAGAAGTAAACCGCTGCTGTGATCAAAAGAGGTTGCTTTTTTGTTGTCCGAGATTCTTTTTTGACCTCAACCCTCCATTGGTCTAGTAAAATAGCCAAATTTTCCATGTCTTTTTTGTTTTGAGGAAATTCCCAATCAAGATCAATTCCATCAAAATTATATTTTCTAGCTACTTCTATGCTAGATTTTATAAAAGTCAAACGAGAGGTAGTTGTTGATGCCATACGTGAAAATCTGGCTGGTCCTTCACCACCTCCACCAACAGAAAAGAGCGTCTTAACGGACGGTCTTTTCGATCGAAGAGTAGAGGTGAAGTTGAAGAGGAGAGTGGACGTTTCGTCGTCGATTTCAAATTTAAATGTGGTGTTGTTTGGAACAAGAAAAGCATAGTAGACATGAGTGAAAAATGATGTATCTATAGATGAGGGTGGAAAAGTTGAAAATGCCCAAGAAGGATAATATGCACCTTTGACTCCTTTAGATGGAGGGTGTGCCATGGCACAAGAAAAGGCAAAACATAAGATCACAAAACTAAAAAGAACATGGGGTTTAGGACTAGCCATAGTTTTTATGATACTGAATAAGACAATGCTACTATATGGTTCATTGGTTTTTATCTCTATTTATAGACAAATGGAGCCTTGATAAAGTTCAAACTTAGGATTGTTTTTTTTTAATGTTTACTTTGTTGGTATTAAGGAATTGGCTGTTTCTATTTGGACATACATAGGCGGAGCTAAAGTGCAGAGAGATTTGGGGTTTAATCGAACCTAATAGTTTTAATTCGAATTTTATATTCGTTTTAAAAAAATTCAAACTTAATATGATTAAATAAAAATCTTGATCCCATAAATTTTAAATCCTGATTCCGCTTACGTAAACACATCACATCACATCACATCACAAATATGACTTTGTGTATGTGTGGATGGAGTTTAAGATCACCTAAAGGAATT
The DNA here is from genome assembly GCA_034376525.1 of Nicotiana benthamiana. Taxonomy (NCBI): domain Eukaryota; kingdom Viridiplantae; phylum Streptophyta; class Magnoliopsida; order Solanales; family Solanaceae; genus Nicotiana; species Nicotiana benthamiana. The sequence goes on from CM067335.1 coordinate 133,038,365, forward strand.
GGTATTATAATAAGGTGATAATTTTGACTGGTTAGTTATGGGTATTGTCCCACGACTCAATGGAGTTGTGTCTTTTGACTAATTCAACGTAAGAGGATCATTTAATATAACATGAGTCAACAGAGAAAGAGTCGTTATTAAGATTAAAACAAACTTAAGTTATCTAAAACGTGGAAGATGTATTTTAATATTTAATGGAATATATTGAGATATCACTTGATATTTTGGATCTTGCGCCACTATTTTTAACTCGATTCCTTTAGGATTCAGGCATAATGATAATAATTTAAACTGTCAATAATAATAAAATAGGAGAATATAAAACTCTTTACATAATTAACACATAAAACTTACTCCCTCGAGCCTATACTACTTGTAATGTTTGCCATTTGCATGCCTTTTAAAAAAATACTAAGGCAACAAAAAATGCATCCCCATACACAAAGTATTTCGCGTTCACAAAAGGTTTAAGGAAGGGTTACACCTTAACCGGGTATGGTATAGATAGTTTATCCTCATACAAGCATCAATGGCTGATTTCACAGCTTGAATCCGTAATTTATAGCTCACATTAAGACAATTTTACTGTTGCTCCAAGGCTCCCAAGCAAATACTAAATACAAGAATGATTTTGACTAAATTATCCTCATTTATACTTTAATCTCAATTTAATGCTACCTTTACTTTCACCGTATTAATTTCTCTCCACATTTATAAAATAAGGTAATATGGGAAAGTTTTAATATTATCTTGATTTTTAAAATGACAAGTATTTTAGACCAATTATTTTAGCAACCACAAAAGGGTACTCTGGTGCAAGAAATATCCAATATTTATACAAGATTTGGAGAAGGTCATACCTAAACGAGTGAGATGTAGACAGCCTACTTTGATACAAGTATTAATGACTAATTTTACGATTCGAAATCACGACCTACAAAATTTTACTGTTATTCCTAAACTTTACTATAATTATTTTTTTATAACCACAATAAATAAAATGAATCGAAGAGTAATAAGAACAGCAGTAAATAATTTTTTAAATTGCAGTGGGGGTTGACCTTTGCCACCTCAAGGAACATGCCCCATGAAGTAAATGGGCAGGTAAGGAACAATTAAAGGAGACATAATGGATATGGACCACACGAGCACCAAATTTCAGCAATGGCTTAGTCATGGATTGAAAAGTTTATACAAAGGAGCTTTTATTATGTAGGGTTCAGAAAAGAATTATATTATAAAAGTATATCATACACAATTTTATCCAACAATTCTGCAAAAAGTCAATTTTACGACTTGAATTTATAATTTCTTGGTTATATGAAATCAACTTAACCAGTTACGTTTAGACTGTTCTTCATTGAACTGTTTACATACGTATAGAATATTCTTGAAAATTAAAATCTTGAATGAGAATTAATTCTTTTCCAGTTATTGAAAGATTTTTTCTTCTGAAACAGTTTAATTTAATACTAATATTTTGACATGGTCTTAGACAAGAGGGGTTACTCTGATGGTAAGCAACCCCCACTTCCAACAGAGAAGTTGTGAGTTCGAGTCTCCCCAAGAGCAAGGTGGGAAGTTCTTGGAGGGAAGGATGGCGAGGGTCTATTTGGAAATAACCTCTCTGCCCAAGGATAGGGGTAAGGTCTGCGTACATACTACCCTCCCCAAACTCCACTAAGTTGGATTATACTGGGTTGTTGTTGTTATTATTTTGACATGGTCTTCTTTAATATTAGCTAATCCGCTTGGGATTATATTGGGTTGTTGTTGAGTCAATCTCGTAATAAAATGATGAAGCCACCCCTATCATAATGGGTAGTTTAATTTAGGAGTTTGATACAGTTATTTATAAAAATAAATTTTTTTTTATTTTTTATTTTTTTATCCATAAGCTAATTATATTTTTTATTCATGGAAATTTTTGTAGGAAATTTTTTCTTTATTCTCCAATTCTTTTTTTATTTCTATGCTTCTTTTCTTTTTCTTTTTTCCTTTTTTTTCTTTCTTTTCCCCTTTTCTTTTTTCTCATTTCTTCCCTTTTATTAGTTCTTCTCTTTGATTCATTTATGTTTTCCCAAATAGTATTATTGTTATTTTTACTATAACTTATTTTACACTCAAATTTGACTCCTTCTTTATTTTTTGCTTATTTTTTGTTTCTTTTCTAATTCCACGTGATCCTTACAAAATATAAGTACATACTCTACCATTAGCAGTAACATCAACCAATGATGGAGCAAGAAAATATAATCTACGACCAAACTCTATATATACTAGTTATAATAGAAATGATAATAAAATATTGAAAAATGCAATAAAATATAAGTAGCAGAAAAGACTTCTAGTATCATATGATACCAGTATGGTATACATATATACCAACAAAGTATATGATTGCTCTAGAATATTGCTTCAACTATCTGTAACTATACTACTGTGCCAAAACATTAAAGGATAGAATAAAATTATGAGAAAATTACATGCTCGCATTGCAAGCTAAATATTCACAAAGCAACTTGCTCATTCCATATATTAACACGGTATATAGTTGTATGGATTATTCCAACAATTGCCTATAGTTATAAAAACTATTACATAATAAATATAATCAATATCCATCAACACAAAAAAATTTAGCACTACAAATCACGTTTATATAAATAATTTCAGAACAGAAATAACTTAAAAATGAAGCCAAAAACACCAAAAAGATGTTCAAACTACCATATGATATCAATATGGCATATAAATATACCAACATGGTATAAAATTTTACTGTTTAATTCTCGGCAAATATATGACTATACTACTATTACATGATACACATGCATAAAGAGAAAAATAAAAAAATAGCGTACCACATTTTAACATAGTAAATTATTTCAAGATATTTTACTATATGTGACAACCCAAAGGGGTCACCATTTATTTTCTTACTCACTATGTGCTTCTGAGGCATTGAAAACTTCATTTAGGGTTGCCTCGATTGGCGTGCACAGTCTAGACGAGTAGCCGGAGAGCTTATATGTGAAATTCTGTGAAAAATACTAAATTTAATATTAAAAATGAATAGATTTGACTTGGTCAACATTTTGAGTAAACGGACCTGGATCCGTGATTTGATGGACCCCAAGGGTCCGTAGGAAAATATGGGACTTGGGCGCATGCCCGGAATCGAATTCCGAGGTCCCAAGCCCGAGACATTAATTTATAAGTGAAGTTTGCTTTCTGAAAATATTTGAAGAGAATTGAAGTGAAATCTAATTTGAAAGTAATGGTATCAGGCCCGTATTTTGGTTCCGGCGCACGGTACAAGTCTCATATATATTTTGAATCACTCATGTCCAAGTTTGGTTAAAAACGCACGTCGTTTGACGTGATCCAGACCCTAATGGGAAAATTTATGGCTAAAAGGGAGATTTGAGAAATTTCATTGATCTTGAGGGTAAATTCCATGTTCATGATGTTTTATTGGTGATTTAATCACACAAATATGTTCGTAAGATGTTTTTGATATTGTGTGTATACTTGGATTAGAGTTTTGAGGGATCGGATGATCTTCGAGTAGGTTCCGGGATGCCTTACGCTCAAAAAGATCAGATGTTGCAAGTTCAGGAAATTGGCAAGTCTCTGAACCCTCTAACGCGGCTTGAGAGAAAACGCTTGCGGCCGCGAAGGGGCCAGCGTGGCCGCGGTCGCCTTTGCGCGGTCCGCGGTGTGTGTTGCGCGGCAGCGGCCGGCTTGGTGCGGTTTGTACTAGGCAATGATCCGCAGGCCTTCAGCAAGCATGTGCTATCGTGGTCCTTTTTGCGCGGTCCGCACAAGGAACCTCAGAGGGGTATAAATACACTTGAATTTCAGTTATTTTACACTTTTTAAAAACCCCCAAAACATAAGAGGCAATTTTTCAAACAACCATTGTTCTCCAAAACGATTGGTAAGTGATTTCTAACTTATTTCTTCACTCCTTAACATCTTTTAACATGATTTATACTTCAAATCAAAGATTCTTAGGGAAAATTGGGTGTTTTTGGTAGAACCTAGGTTTTCTAAAAATTGGAGAATTGGACCTCAATTTGAGGTCCAATTTCAAAATAAATCACATATTTGGATTCATGGGGTAATGGATAACCGGATTTTGGTCCGAACCTCAAGTTTTGACCACGTAGGCCAGGGCATTTTTGACCTTTTTAGATAAAAACATTGTAAAACTTATTTTCATGCATCAGGGTTGACTCATTTTGAATTTGTTAATGAGATTTAAATAACTTATGACTAGATTCAAGCGGATTGATGGTAGAACCAAGGGGCAAAGCTATAGTTGAGGTTTGAGTGGAATCAAGGCATCAAGGTAAGTTTTTGGTTTAACCCTAGCTTGAGGGAATAAATGTGGAGTCTTAATTTCTACTGGCTAATTGTCGAGTACGATGTATAGGCCTGGTGATGAGTATCTATACATTGGTATTTAGCATGACCGTGAGTCATTGTATTGTGAATATTCTGATTTTGTTGTAACTCCCATGCTTAATTGATGATTTCTATATGTTGTAAAGAGCATGTGAAGGGAAATTGTGAACTTTGAACTCCGAGGAGCATTAGCTCGAGTTCAAATACAGGTTGTGAAGGCATAAGTAATAATTAAATCCTTGGAGCATTGGCTTACGTGATAATGTGAACTATGAGATGAAAATGAAAGAAAGAAAAAGGAGTTATTGGTTATTCCCTTACCGGGACGCTTTATTATTTTGTTGATATTCTCCTTTGCCGGGGCGTAGATACTTACATTGTTGAGTTCCCTTACTGGGATAGTATAAATTATGGTTAATCCTTTGTCGGGACTATTTCCATGATCAATGTAAGTCATGTATTTATATATTATATTGGATTGGGTTGCACGCCGCAACAGGTATTATATTGGATCGGATTGCACGCTGTAACAGATGTTATAGTAGACCAGGTTGCAAGCCGCAACAGATATTATATCTGATCGAGTTGCACATCACAACAGCTAGATGTTATATTGGATGGGGTTGCACGCCGTAATAGATGTTGTATTGGATCGGGTTGTACACCGCAACAACTATATGTATGTTGGATTGGGTTGCATGCCGCAACGGAGTTAATTAGTAAGGGATCGAGTTGCACATCGCAACAGTAGTGTTATTGAATTGTTGTTGATGTTGTACTGTTCTTTCATATATCTATTGGGTTTCTGTTAGGTTGATATTGTTCCACGAATCATGTACTCCCCCTTATAACTGCTCATTACCTATTTATTTTTCTGCAATATATATTATGTAACTGAATAGGTTTACATGGTAGTCTAGTCGAGCCTCGTCATTACTTCGCCTGGATTAGACCAAGCATTTACCAGCACATAGGGTCGGTTTTGCTAATGATATACTGTGCTATTTTGCACAGATCCAGGTGCCGGAGCAGTATTAGATTGAGAGCCAACCTTCAGTCCAGCGAGACACCGAGGTAGCTCTGCAGGCGTCCGCAGGCCCGACGTCTCCTCTATCCTTTATTTTAGTCTTTTATCTCTTTATATTCGAGACAACCGTTATATTTTTTTTAGACAATTGTATTTAGCATTCTTAGTAGTTCGTGAGTATTGTGACACCCATCTTGGATATAGTCTTATATTGAATATTCCGCATTTCGATTTAGTTTTCTATAATTAAGACTTCCGCTTATTATTTAATTTTGATGCTATTATATTATTGCCAATAACTATTAAATGGATTATATCATTAACGGAAAGTAATTAAATCTGGCTTTCCTAGCTGCCATTAGTAGGCGTCATTACGACTCCCGAGGGTAGGAAATTCAGGCCGTGATAAGTTGTTATCAAAGCTCTAGGTTGCATAGGTCTCACAACTCATGGACAAGCTTAGTAGAGTCTAAGGGATCGTTACAGACACGTATGTATTTATCCCTCAGAGGCTACATAGTTAGGAAAATTTCACACTTGTTATTCCTTGTCGTGTGAATTGGTATCTTAGTGCTAATTTATATTCTACTCTGTTCTTTCGCAGATGGCAAGAACACGCGTTTCCTCATTTCTGATCAGCAGTCTGAGCCCCAGGCAGCTCACACTAGGGATGGAGGGTGAGGCCGAGGCCGTGCTAGAGGCCGAGGTAGGGGCAGAGCTCAGCCCCGAGCAGCATCACCAGTGGCGAAGCCTTATGTTGACTTTGACTAGGTGGTTCCAGCCCCAGCCCTAGCAGTTCCGGTGGGCCCAGCTTAGGTCCCAGAGGGGTTCATTGCAACCCCCATTTTTCAGGACGCTCTAGTCTCTCAGGCTGGAGGAGAGGTCCAGACTCCTATTACTCGTACTCCAAAGTAGGTAGCTCCCTAGATTCAGACTCTGGTAGCTTTGCTAGTTGGAGTAGTTCAGCCGGGTGGGGTAGCCCAAGCCAGTGGTGGAGCGGCTATGTCTGTCGACGCTTTATGAAAATGGGATAGGTTCACCAAGCTTTTCACTACTACCTTTAGTGGTGCATCTACCGAGGAGCCTCAGGATTATTTGGACAACTACCACGAAGTTCTTCAAAATATGGGTATTATGGAGAAAAATGGGGTTGATTTCGCTACATTCCGGTTTTCTAGATCTGCCAAGACTGTGACCTTTGCTTTACCGGGTATGCCTCGTTTAGAGTGGAGAGGGACCCCAGGTCATTCTACCCACAATGTTATATTGTATGTGAAGGCTTGGTTTATGGTCGAGAAGGTGTGTTTGGCTTATTTGGCTTATGTTCAGGATTCCAGGGCCGATGTTCCCTCTATCGATTGTGTGCCCATTGTTTGTGAGTTGCCTATAGTCTTTCCTTCAGACCTGTCGGGTATGCCACCCGACAGGGATGTTGATTTCTGCATTGATCTGGTTCCGGGCACTCAGCTCATTTTCATTCTGCCATATCGTATGGCCTGCCTGAGTTAAAGGAACAGTTACAGGATTTGCTTTAGAAAGGTTTTCTTAGACCCAGTGTCTCACCTTGGGGTGCGCCGATGTTATTTGTCAAAAAGAAGGATGTGTCAATGAGAATGTGTATTGATTACCGACAATTGAATAAGGTAAAGATTAAGAATAAGTACCCACTGTCAAGGATTGATAATTTGTTTGACAAGCTTCGGGGTGCCAGGGTATTTTCCAATATTGACTTACGATCTGGCTACCATCAGTTGAGATTTAGGGGAACCGATGTCCCTAAGATAGCTTTCCGCACTCGGTACGTGAATTATGAGTTCTTGGTTATGTCATTCGGGTTGACCAATGCCCCAACAGCTTTCATAGACTTGATCAACCGAGTGTTAAGACCTTATTTGGACTCATTCGTGATAGTTTTCACTGATGATATATTGATATGCTCTTGCATCCAGGAGGAGCACGAGCAGCACCTTAGAATGATTCTTCAGACTCTGAAGGATAGTCGGTTATATGCTAAGTTCTCGAAGTGTGAATTCTGGTTGAGTTCAGTTGCCACCCTGGGTCATGTTGTATCAGCATAGGGTATTCAGGTGGACCCAAAGAAGATTGAGGCAGTCAAGAGCTGGCCTAGACCAGCATTAGCTACAGAGATTTGGAGTTTCTTGTGGTTGGCAGGCTACTATCGATGGTTCGTGGTGGGATTTTCATCTATTGCAGCCCCAATGACTATATTAACCCATAAGGGTGCACAGTTCGGATGGTTGGATGAGTGTGAGGCGAGCTTGCAGAAATTTAAGACATCTCTGACTACAACACCGGTGTTGGTTTCGCCCACGGGTTCAGGGCCGTATACAGTTTATTGTGATGCTTCCTGTATTGGGCTTGGTGTAGTGCTGATGCAGGATGGCAAGGTCATTGACCATGATTCGAGGCGGTTGAAGATTCACGAGAAGAATTATCCGGTTCGTTATCTAGAGTTGGCAGCTATTGTTCATGCATTGAAGATCTGGAGGCATTATCTATACGGCATGGCATGTGAGATGTACGCTGATCACAAGAGTTTTCGGTATCTGTTCAAGCAGAAGGAGTTGAATTTGAGGCAGATAAGGTGGTTGTATTTGTTAAAGGATTATGATGTTACTATCTTATATCACCCGGGGGAGGCCAATATGGTGGCTGATGCCTTGAGTAGGAAGTTAGCCAACATGGGCAGTATTTCTTATATTTCGGTCAGTCAAAGGCCGCTTGCTTTGGATGTTTAGACTTTGGCCCATCGATTTGTGAGGTTGGATATTTTTGAACCTAGTTGGGTGTTAGCTTGCACAGTGCTCGTTCTTCATTATTGGAGCGTATCCGTGATCGGCAGTTTGATGATCCCACTTGTGTGTCCTTAGAGACACGGTGCAGTGAGGAGGTGCCAAGAAGGTTACATTAGATGTTGATGTAGTCTTGAGATTGTAGGGGTGAGTTTGTGTGCCCAATGTGGATAGGCCTCGAGAATTGATTTTAGAGGAGGCCCATATCATTCGACCGCTGCGAAGATGTATCAGGATTTGCGGTAGCGTTATTGGTGGCATAGAATGAACTAAGATATCCTAGCATATGTGGCTCGTTGTTTGAATTTTAAGCAGGTTAAATACGAGCATCAAAGGCTTGGTGGTTTATATTAGAGGATTGAGCTTCCCGAGTGGAAGTGAGAGCGGATCACTATGGACTTTGTTACTGGACTTTCATTGACTCGGAAGAAGCTCGATGCAGTCTGGGTCATTGTTGATATGCTGACCAAGTCAACGCATTTCATTCCTATGGCAGTCTCCTATTCTTTTGAGAGGTTAGCTGAAATCTATATTTGGGAGATTATTCGCCTCCATAGTGTGCCCGTATCTATCATTTTGGATTGGGGTACGCAGTTTACTTCGCGCTTCTGGAGAGCAGTTCAGCGGGTTGAGTTGAGCATATCATTTCATCCTTGGGCGGATGGTCACTCCGAGAGGACTATTCAGATATTGGAGGACATGCTCTGAGCTTGTGTTATTGATTTTGGAGGTTCATGGGATCAATTCTTGCCTTTAGCAAAATTTTCCTACAACAGCAACTACCAATCAAGCATTCAGATAGCTCCTTATGAGTCTTTATATGGTAGGCGGTGTTGATCTCCGGTTGGTGGTTTGAGCCGGGAGAGGCTCAGTTGTTAGGTACAGATTTGGTTCAGGAGGCCTTGGACAAGGTCAGGATCTCAGGATAGGTTTCATATAGCTTAGTCTAGGCAAAAGAGCTATGCAGATCGTAAGTTTCGAGATGTGGCTTTCATGGTTGGTGAGTGGGTATTGCTCCGAGTGTCTCCTATGAAAGGCGTGATGAGATTTGGGAAGAAGGGCAAGCTTAGACCTAAGTTCATTGGTCCGTTTGAGATTCTTGATCGAGTGGAAAAGGTGGCTTATAGTCTTGCATTGCCGCCTAGCTTATCATTCGTGCATCCAATTTTTCATGTATCCATGTTTCGGAGGTATCACGGTGATCCAGCCCACATGTTAGATTTCAGCAATGTCCAGTTGGACAAGGACTTATTTTACGAGGAGGAGCTAGTAGCTATTTTGGACCGGCAGGTTCGTCAGTTGAGATCCAAGAGTTTTCCTTCTATGCGTGTTCAATGGAGAGGTCAGCCTCCTGAAACATCTACCTGGGAGTCCGAATCTAACATGCGGGGTCGTTATCCTAATCTTTTCCCCGACTCAGATACTTTTTTCTTTTGTCCTTTCGAGGACGAACGGTTGTTTTAGAATTGGAGAATGTGATGACCCAAAGGGGCCACCAATTGTTTCCTTACTCACTTTATGCTTCCGAAGCCTTGAAAACCTCATTTAGGGTTGCCTCGATTTGCATGCGTAGTCCAGGCGCGTAGCCGAAAAGTTTATATGTGAAATTTTGTGAAAAATGCTAAATTATGGTATTAAAAATGAGTAGATTTGACTTTGGTCAATATTTTGGGTAAATAGACCCTGTCCCATTATTTGACAGTCCCGGAGGGTCCGTAGGAAAATATCGGACTTGGGCGCATGCCCATATCTCAATTCCGAGGTCCCAAGTACGAGATATGAATTTTTATGTGAAATTTGCTTTCTGAAAATATTTGAAGAGAATTGAAGTGAAATCTAATTTGAAAGTAATGGTATGGGGCCCCTGTTTTGGTTCCGATGTCTGGTACAAGTCTCATATATGTTTTGAATCACTCCTGTAAAAGTTTGGTTAAAAACGGACGTCGTTTGACGCGATCCGGGCCCTAATGGGAAAATCTATGGTTAAAAGGGAGGCTTGAGATATTTTATTGATCTTGATAGTCAATTCCATGTTCATGATGTTATATTTGTGATTTGATCACACGAATATGTTTGTAAGATGTTTTTGAGATTGTGTGTATACTTGGATTAGAGTTTTGAGGGCTCGAGTGAGCTTCGAGTAGGTTCTGGGATGCCTTAGGCTAAAAAAGATTAGATATTGTAGGTTAAGGAAATTGGCAGGTCTTTGAACCCTCTAGCATGGCACGCGAGAAAATGTGTGCGGCCACGGAGGGCCAGCGTGATCGCGGTTGCCTTTGCGTGGTCTGCGGCGGGTGCCGCACTACCGTGGTCGACTTGGTGCAGTTCGCACTGCGCAATGATCCGCAGGCCTTCAGCAAGTTTGTGTGGTCGCGGTCCTTTTTGCAAGGTCCTCACAGGGAACCTCATAGGAGTATAAATACACATGAATTTCAGTTATTTTACACTTTTCAAAAACCCCCAAACTTAAGAGGCGATTTTCCAAACAACTCTTCTTCTCCAAAATGATTGGTAAGTGATTTCTAACTCATTTTCTTCACTTCTTTACATCTTTTAACATGATTTCAACTTAAATCAAAGATTTTCATGGGGAAATTGCGCGTTTTGGGTAGAACCTAGGTTTTCTAAAAATTGGAGAATTGGACCTCAATTTGCAAATCACATATTTAGATTCATGAGGGAATGGGTAATCGGGTTTTGGTCCGCTCGAGGGACTGAGGGAAGTTTTGACCTTTTTGGGTAAAACCTTTGTAAAACTTATTTTCATGCATTGGGGTTGACTCATTTAGCCTTTGTTAATGAGATTTAAATAACTTATGACTAGATTTGAGCGGATTAGTGGTGGAACAAAGGTGCAAAGCTATAGTTGAGGTTCGAGTAGAATTCAAGGCATCGAGGTAAGTGTTTGGTTTAACCCTGTCTTGAGGGAATATGTGTAGAGTCTTAATTGCTACTTGATAATTATCGAGTATGATGTAGAGGCACGGTGATGAGTATCTATACATTGGTGTCTAGCATGACTGTGAGTCCTTGTATTGCGAATATTCTGATTTTGTTGTAACTCCCATGCTTAATTGACGATTTCTATATGTTGTAAAGAGCATGTGAAGGGAAATTGTGAACTTTAAACTCCAAGGAGCATTGGCTCGAGTTGAAATACAGGTTGTGAAGGCATACGAAATAATTAAATCCTTGGAGCATTGGCTCATGTGATAATGTGAACTATGGGATGAAAATTAAAGAAAGAAAAGGAGTTATTGGTTATTCCCTTGCCGGGCGCTTTATTGTTTTGTCAATATTCTCCCTTGTCGGGACGTACATACTTGCACTATTGAATTCCCTTGCCGGGATAGTATAAATTATGGTTAATCCGTTGCCAGGACTATTGTCATGATCAATGTAAGTTGTGTATTTAGATATTATATTAGATTTGGTTGCACGTCGCAACATGTATTATACTGGATAGGGTTGCATGCCGTAACAGATCTTATATTAGATCAGGTTGCAAGTCACAACAGATATTGTATTGGATCGGGTTGCACACCGCAACAGCTAGATGCTTTATTGGATCGGGTTGCACGTCGGAACAGATGTTGTATTGGATTGGGTTGCACGCTGCAACAGCTATATGTATATTGGATCGGGTTGCACGCCGCAACAGCTATATGTATATTGGATCGGGTTGCACGCTGCAACAGTAGTGTTATTGAATTCTTGTTGATGTTGTACTGTTCTTTCATATATCATTGGGTATCTGTTAGGTTGATCTTGTTCCCCGAATCATGTACCCCTCTCCCTTATAACTGCTCATTACCTGTTTAATTTTTGCAATATATATTACATAACTGCACAGGTTTACATGGTAGTCCGGTCTAGCCCCGTCACTACTTCACCAGGGTTAGACCAGGCACTTACCAACACATGGGGTCGGTTGTGCTGATTCTACACTCTGTGCTATTTTGCACAGATCCAGGTGTCGGAGTAGCATTTGAGCAGCATTATTAGATTGGGAGCCAGCCTTCAGTCCAGCGAGACACCGAGGTTGCCCTGCAGGCATCCGCAGGCCCGGTTCTCCTCTATCCTTTATTTTGGTCTGTTATCTCTTTGTATTCAAGACAAACAATTATATTTTCTTTCAAACGATTGTATTTAGCACTTTTAGTAGTTCGTGAGTATTGTGACACCAGTCTTGGGTATAGGCTTATATTGAATATTCTGCATTTCGATTTAGTTTTCTATAATTAAGACTTCCACTTATTATTTAATTTCGATGCTATTATATTATTGTCAATAATTGTTAAAAAGGGATTATGTTATTAATGGAAAGTAATTAAATTTGGCTTGCCTAGCTCCATTAGTAGGCGTCATCACGACTCACGAGGGCGGGTAATCCGGATCGTGACACTATATTGCTATTATTAAAAGAAAGTCAAATATTGTACTAATAAATGCAGCTAATACAATCAAAATAACAATTCAACTAGCATATGATACCAATATAGTATATATTTATACTAATAAGGTAAATAGTTGGAACGAATTATTGTAATGACCCAAAAGGTCATCACTTATTTAAAAATAAATTTAGTGTTGCGAGGCCTAAAAACCTCCCTTTTACCTTACCTTGATTTGTGTGCATAGTTCAGACCTATATTCAGAAAGCTTTTTGTGAAAAGATAAGAAATTAAAATTTCTAGAGTTAAAAATTTGAGTTTTTGGTTGACTTCTGTCAATATTTTAAGCAAACTGACCCGTATCCGTATTCCGACGATCGCGGGAGGTCCGCAGTAAAATATGGGGCTTGGGCGTGTGCCCCAAAATGAATTCCGACGTCCTAAGCCTTAGAAATTAATTTTTGAAAGAATTTATTTTGCTGAATTATCTAAGAAATAAAGAAAAGAATTAATGTTTGAAACCATTAGTAACGGGCCCGTATTTTAGTTCCGGAGCCTGGTACAAACTTGTTATAGTATTTGAATGATAAGTGTAAAATTTGGTGATAATGGAGTCTATTTGACGTGAGTTGGACTTTAGGTTGAAGAGTTATGAACTTCAAGTGTTCTTGATGAAAATGATGAGTTTTGAGGTTTAATTCATGGTTTTATACGTTATTTTTTATGATATGATCGCACGAGTATGTCCATAGGATGTTTTGAGTTAGTATGCACACTTGATCTGGGTCCCGAGGGCTCGGGTGAATTTCGGGTAGGTTCCGGGATGTATTATGCTTAAAATATAAATGTTGCAGGTTCAAAGAAGTGCAAATCTCTGAACCCGCTAGTACATTCCGTATTGGTTTTGTGTTGTCCGCGTGGAGGTCTTGCGACCGCACTCGATTTTGTACGGTCCGCACAGGTTTACTGGTCTAACTTAGGAAGCCTATATTTTTTTATCTACAAGGAATTTTGAGATGATTCAAACCGAAAGTTATAGCCCTTCGTGTCTAATATCTAAAAAGGTAAATAAATCATGATTTGGATTTCTCTAGAGAAAGTTATGGCCAAAATATAAAAGTATTTCACTTCAGTCCACATGGAGAGCTCCACAGCCGCACTCCTTTTTGTGCGGTCCGCAAAGGGATCTGAGAGGGGTATATTTAAACGGGATTTTAAGTTATTTTATATTTTTCAAAACCCCAAAAACATAAGAGGCGATTTTTCAAAAAAATTTCTTCTCCAAAATATTGGTAAGTGATTTCTAACTTATTTTCTTTACTCCTTAGCTTCTTTTTACAAGATTTTATCCTAGAACATAGGGTTTTCATGGTGGAATTGGGAATTTTGGGGAAAATGTAGTAATATTAAAAATTTGGGGAGTTGGGCCTCCAATTGAGGTCGGATTCCAAAATCAATTATATATCCGGGCTCGGGGGTGAATGGGTAAACGGGTTTTGATCCGAATCTCGGATTTGGACCAAGCGAGCCTGGGGCCGATTTTTGAATTTTTGGAAAAAATTTTAGGAAACTTATTTCCATGCATTAGAATTGATTGATTCAGCATTTATTGATGTTATTAAGTAACTTGTGGCTAGATACAAGCGAGTTGGTGGTGCACTCAAGAGTAAAGCGATAGTTGAGGCTTAAATTATGTTCGTTACATCAAGGTAAATGTTTAGTCTAACCTTAGCTTGAGGGATTAGGAGTTGTTCTCCTATTTGCTACATGTTAATTGTTGAGTACAACGTATAGGCATGATGACGAGTACCTATACGTTGGTGTCAAGCATGACCGTGAGTTTAAAGTGAAATTATTGAGTTCTTCATAAATACTACGGATGCCTAAGTTGCTGATTATCTGTGTTGAGCAAGGATTATAATTATTCTCGTGGAAATTACTTATTATTGAGTAATGGTGCTAGTTGATGAAGTTAGATATAGGAAAAAGTTGGGTTATAGTTAGTTTTTCCTTGTGATGACGTATTTACTTATATTGTTGATTCCCTTGTAGGGATAGTGTTGTTTCCTTATTGATCCCTTGCCAGGACTCTCTTTGTAATTTGTTGTTGAACTGTATATGCGGATCGGGCTATACACGCCGCAATAATATTTTGTTTGGATCGGGTTGCACGCCTCAATAATATTATATTTAGATCGGGTTGCATGCCGTAACAATAATATAATTGGATTGGGTTGCACGCCGTAATAGTGATAAATGATATAGATTAAGTTGAACATCGGAACAATGTTATTATGTTTTGGATTGGGTTGCATGCCGCAACAATAATATAATTGGATCGGGTTGCATACCGCAATAGCGATAAATACTATGGATCGAATAGTATGCTGTAACAATGTTATTATAATTTAGATCGGGCTGCGTGCTACAATAATATATAATAAAAAGTGCATATTGATTTGTTACGAGTTCCTTATTCTTTTGCTGTGAATTCTAAATTGTCATTATACTTTTATCTTGAATTACTATTGATAAACGATATTCCCCCACAACATGTCCTCCTTCCAGCATTACTTGTTATTTCACTTTTTTTTCGTTGTATGTTATATAACTGCACATGTTTATTTGTAGTATGATCCTAGCCACGTCACTACTTCGTCGGGGTTAGGCCACACACTTACCAGCACATGGGGTCGGTTGTGCTGACACTACACTCTGCACTGTGTGCAAATTTCGGAGTGGCTGCTTGTGGACCATAGTGTTGGGTGACTACCTTCAATCCAATCAGCAATCCCGAGGTAGTCCTGCAGGCGTCTGCAGGCCCCGGCGTTCTCTTCTATCTATATATTTTGTTTTCATTTACTTTAGAGACAAATTGTATCTTTCTTTCTAGAGAAATTATATGTAGTATTTGTAGATGGTCTGTGATATTGTGAAACCGATTCCGGATAAAGATGTACTTGATATTGTCATACTTGTTTTTGGCTATGTTATCAGATTGTGTCTTCCGCGTGTATTTTATTATTGTTAATATTTCACTATTGATCACATGATGATTTAAAATGTTAAAAGAGTTAAATAAAGGAGTTAGTGAATCTATATACTTGGTTTGCCTAACTTTCACGAGTAGGTGTCATAACGACTCCCGAGGGAAAAATTCGGATCGTGACAATCATATACCAAAATGGTATATTTGTATACTATTTGAGTATACAATGCAAATTCATCTTCTTCTCTTGTTCAACTATATTTCAACCCAAATTTCTAAAATCTACTACAAAATATCTACCAAATTGACTAAAACTTTAGCTACAACTTCCAATCAACTTTCTAGACAAATCAATATAGGATCAGATCAAAATAATTAAAAGCTCAAACAAACCTAGTTATGAGTTTCAAACTTCAAGGTCCTTCAATGGTGGATTTGAATTTTTATACAATAAATCTCCAAAAATCAATTTGGATGATGAGAAAGAAGAAGGTATTCAATAGTCAAAATATCAAGTGTCTATGTTTATTAGCTATTTGTAACATCATTCCTTCTCCATACATTTTATTTTTTACTATTTGTGCATGTCGTCTTTACTCAGAAGTTATGTTAATCTTCATTTCTTAAAAAAAAAAAATAGGAGGAGATTCGGAATTCTCCATCAAGTTTGTTAATCAATCAGCCAAACATGAATGAGTCACTCATGCCAGTTCGAGGAGTTGATGAACTTCCAAAGCCACCAGTCGCAAACAGACATAAGATTATTGGGAAATAATTGGGTAAATAGTTTGGGCGGTATGAGTAGGAGTAGCAAATAATTTGGGTCTGAAAATTAAAAGGATAAATAATTTGAAATTAATGGGTATAAAGTGAGATTTTCTCTTTAATTTAAGGTCTTATGTCACTTTCTTTTATAATAGCTTGTAATAAAGAAAATTAAAATAAAACTAATATACTGATAATTAACAACATCATTTGTTATTTATTTTCTTTAACCTAAAGTTTCTTCGAATCCGAGAATAGAGTCCTTTTAAATTTTAATACGTCAATGGTGAGTTTTTAGTGATGTGAATTCGGGTTAGTCAAATCATTAATTTCGGACTGCACTAACAAAAATGATGAAAGTTGAAATAATACCTCATTGTAATCAATTTACATTACACATTAAATTTCCATTTTCCGTTGCTGTATATAGATATATGGGGACGCACAAATAAATTAAAAGGGCTCACTTATTATTAGAGTAGTATTTATAAGCTTTAAAATGTATTATACTTAATTGTTAATTACACCTTTATGTATCACCCTTACATATACATGACAATTATTGACTTGTCTCAAATTGTTTTACGTGTTTGAATTATATTGTTAGCATGCAAATAATTATACCGTGACTTTACTACTAGTATCGTTTTCTGTTTGTCTGTACGACTGTGCAATATAAATTAACCTAATAATTTTATGAATTTGTAACATTCTTGACAACTTTTAGTGTAATTGATATTACGAATAAGTATTATAGTTAAAGCGTGTAGTACTATCATACTTTATGATAGTGAAAATGAGAATAACAAAGACCTCTTAGCCAACACTTTGGCTTTTATTCTTGGATTTATCTTTTTGTTCAAAATTCTATTGGCATGTCCATGTTTCATTAAGATTTCTTCTAGACTATTACAAAAATCAAGGAAGCTTCTTGCATCAATTCTCTTGGTTTTTGAGATTGGTTCCTATTTGTATATACTAGTCAAACTCGATGAACGAAGCATCACGTATTTATGCAAGATTCGAAAAAGGATTGTACTTTAAAAGATATAATATGTAGACAGCTTGTCCTAATATAAATATCACTAGTTCATTTCACACCTTAAACTCGTGACATATATGTCACACGGACAATGGTGTATTTAGAGTATTGTTACTGATTTTTCGGGAAACCGGTAACTTTTACATAGACGCGATACTTCTATTAAGAAATCCACTAAATATTTATAAATATCTAATTGTGAACCCAATTATTATTGTATATTAATTTAAAACTATGATAGGAACCATAAATTTTAAATTATGAATTTGTCTTTGCACACGAAGACAACTTTATCGTTGTTCCAAGACCCTTCCCTATTAATATATATTGACGGCGTAATTAATTTTGTGTAACAAGTCAATTTAGTTCACTATAGTGGGTCATTTACTTTATTTTTTATATTACAAAGTCTGAATTATTATAAAGAGTAAAATATCGATATAAGCCATCATCTTAGCCTGATGATTAATGTATACAATTTGTGCACATAAAGTTAAACTCCTTATTAAAATATATATCCAATTAGAAATTCTATCTATTATTAGTCGAAGACAAAATTTCTAAGAAAACATTATTAGGTAAAAGAAAAAGGAAACATTAAAAGCCAGTCAAATGTAAAATGGATTATATTCCATTTTATTGTTAAAGAAATCAATGAAAATGAATTCTTCTCAAAGTTGTTATCAGCAATTTATTCAAACAAAACATAGGGTAGTGGAACAATGTGTCAATGAACTTAATGGCAAAAAAGAAAAGGACATAATGTGAGTCAGCTCTATTGACAAGATAAAGACATTAATAATATTTATTCAATTGGAATATATTTCAAATGTTGAAATTGACAAAGCCGTAGTGGTTTCATTTTGGACCATTTTACATTTACACTTAAATTTCAAATAAATTTATGAACGTTGAAGTTGACAAATCTATAGTGATCTATGAACGTGGAAATTGACAAATCCTTAGTGATTTTATTTTTCACTTTTTACCATTTCTTACATTAAAAAGAGTTTAAATGGGGAATAATGTAAGGTTGAGGCTGCAGGCTTAAGTTGGTATCAGATTGAGGCTGCACATCCAGTGGGATCCATATATATATTAGCGGATCTAGAGCAAATGTTACAGATTCCCGTGAAGTCGATAACTTTTGCATAGGCCTTGTATTGTATAAACAATTCACTAAAAATACAAAAATATTTAACCTGAAACCCAGTTCGTTAGTCCAGTTATACCTTAAAATTGTTATAGAAACTCATAAACTTAAAATTCTGAATTTGTCTCTATCTATATATATCATAGTGGTTTCGTTTTGGACCTTATTGTCATCCTTAAATTATAATTATGAAACGTTCAAGTTGACAAATCCATATTGATTTCGTGTTTGATATTTTACCGATCCTTAAAGTAAAACACTTTTAAATTGTGAATAATGTGAAAAGACGTATATTATGGAGTTGACTGCAATTTCATAATGCTTCATAATTCATGGCCCACGTATCTGTTTTTCTTTATAATATTTTTTTTTCTCACATGGTATTTGATATTTATATTAGAGTCTGACTATATTCGAATTCGCGCGACGTATGGTTTCATTCGGGAGAAAATCTCTCTATCAAAAATATTTTTATACTCAGAGTTCAAACCCGAAACCTCTTATTAAGAGAAGGTTATGTTTCATCCGCTCCACCATATCTTTGATGGTATTTTCTTTTATAATATCAACTGCTTTTGTAAGCGATGGAAATATTAAAAGATGAAAATTTAACTCTACTAGAACAAGTTGACGAAGAGATATAGCCCTCGAAAAAGGTTTTTCTCTTGGCTACTAGAAACATTTAGAAATGTGCTCCTAATTATATTCATTGACAAATCTCTTGGTTTTACTAGCTTTTCTTTTCTTTTTTTTGGCATAAAAAATATACTTTTTTTCTGGGAGTATTTACAGAATGATGGAATTGCCCGGTCATTTACGTACTAAAAGAAATAAAGAACATATTTTCCAAAAAAACAGTATAACATAGAGGGTGGGGGAAGAGATTGTTGAATATTATATGCAACAAATAACAATAAAGAATTTATATATAGGCAATAAATAACAAACAATATACTTTGGTTAATCATGGCTAGGTTCGGAAAACAAAAAATCATGGTTATGTAAGAAAATATGTAAATATATATATGGTATATTTATTAATTTATTATAGATATCTAATCTAAAAAAATAAATATTGAAATATTATTATGATCCGAATTTTCCACCCTCGGGAATAGTGATGACGCCTACTAATGAGAGCTAGGCAAGCCAAACCTTAACTATTTGCTACACCTTCATATTGCTTCTTTTTGACAAACACATAGCGATAATATGATAACAGCGGAATTTTAAATAAATAAGCAGAATTCAACAATTATATATCTTAAGGCTACGTCTATTACAATTTTTAAAACCTCAAATACCCAAAACATGGTATCACAGTATTACAGACTATCTAAGATTACTATATACAAAGTCTGAAGAAGTAACAGTACATTGTTTCTGAATAAAAGAAAATTAAACAGGAAAAAGAGATAGAGGGAGACGTTAGGGCCTACAGACACCTGCAGGTCTACCTTGGGTCTACGGGTGGACTAAAAGAAGCACTCCAACTACTGTCCGAAAGCTGCACTTGGATCTGCATAAGTGCAGAGTGTAGTATCAGCACAACCGACCCCATGTGCAGATAAGTGTCTAGCGTAACCTCGGCGAAGTAGTGACGAGGCTAGGACTAGACTGCCAAATAAATTCGCGCAATTTTTTTTCTCCGCTAGGCAAGCGCCTAGGGTTAGTTTTATATTAATAAAGAAAAGAAAATATAACAATTAGGAAAAATAAAATAAGGGGGACAATAGCATCGGTCTTGTTACCCATATAACAAAACTGCGCTAAACCTTACCTGACAAATCCTATTGAGGCCAAAATAGCCTCATCTACTAGCAAGCGTGCAAGAAAAAAGAACTTGCACGGACCAAATATTGTATGATCATCACAGAATTTATAACATATTTTGTGATGATATTACACATGATAATACTTAATAAATGGAAGACTAAAATGAGGATAGAATTAAAATGTTGTCCCTTCTTGGCCAAACTTGTGAAATATTTAAATTGTAATTCTTCGTCATCAGTGTCACAATTCTTCAGAAGTATTTTAAAATTCATGACTTATTTTTTGACCGGTTGGACGTTGTGGATGTAGTTGGTGCAGCCTGCTTTTGTTTCGAAGCTCCCATTGGAAGTCTCCTACCAATTGCTTCATCGCTCACCTTGTCGTCCCAACTATTCTTTCTTGTGTGATGCTTCTTGTTACGTCCATTGTGCATGGGTGGTAAGTCTCCCTGTTTTGCTGCATTAGCGCGGCATTCTTGCAAAATTGTATCCTCTTCTCTTTCTTCATGCGTGTCACTTCCCACATATACTGGTTTTGGCAACATTTGGATTGTGCCTTGGGCCATCACAGTATTTATATATTGTGGTTTTGTCAATATTGTCTTTTCCAATGCATCCAGTAGCATTCTTTTTTCCAACGTTATCTGCTGCCCAAAATTTGAAGTTGTTGGAGCCTTTGGATCGTCTGAACTGGTAACCAAATTATTGGGACTGTTGTGGTGTTGTTGCATACTTGTCGTATCTAGTTGTAAAAATTTGTGTTGTTCAAAGGTTGAAGATGTCGCAGCAGCTCCTAATCTCCTTACATTCTGCTATTGCTGCTGCTCACATTTAATTTTTGCAATTGCATTATTAAAGGCAACAGATTGAGTGTTTGTTAGTAGTTGCATTTGACTTGTAGTAGCACCTTTAGTCGATTGTTTGAGAGATGATTCTGCAGCTTGTACAACCCTTCCTGATCCTGCAGTTGTAGTACCAGCAGGAGGTGAATATCATGGGATGAATGCAGGAGCATTAAGGTTTAATTTGCGGTTTATTGATGTACCTTGCGGTTTGACAGCATCCAAGTCCTCCCTTGCACTATCTTGATCAACCTCTAGGTCACTTTCTTCAAGAGAGTAACCATCAAATTCGCCCCAGTCCTCTTTATCATCCTCTTCCAGGTGTTCTTTCCAAAATTTTGATTTAGCAACTCTGTCCCTTATATTTCCAGATGAGATCATGAGCTGTCCAGATGCTCCTTTAAATTCACTGCCCAAATGTGTAGCACGTGGCTCAAAAAAATTTGGAGTGGAGCCAAGTTGTAAGTCATTTGTTCGAGGATATTTGTTTTGCATATTTGGAGATGATCCTTTCTTTGTAGGAGATTTTATGTTGTTTACCACTTTCCAACCATCTCTTTTACTCTGTCCAGTTGTGTTACTGCCCATATTTTGGACCTCAACTACATGTACAATGTTTGAGGCCTTAGCCCCTAAGCACTGTCCCAAACTTGCTCGATAATTAGAGTTAATTTGCATAGGTTTCTCAGGTCGATCAACAGCCTCTTGTAAGTCTGCTGCAGATGATGCAACAATTGTACTATTTGCGAAAATGCATGTTAGCATCCTTAATCTGTTGAGTTGAGTGTAGCTTCTCATGAAAACTCTTTTTGACGTTACCAGTTTGGACTGCTGCAGCAGTAATTTGTTCCACAGATGCAACAGTTTGATGAATAACAACACCATCAACTGAAGCATTTGCAGCAGCTGTATGCAAATAATTTGCATTATCCAAAACTCGATTTTCAGCCTGTGAAACTACCCCATGCTGCTCATGATTCACAGTAGCCATTTCACAACCTCCTTCATTCAACTGGGGCCCTCTAGCAAGAGCATGATCAGCCTGCATTACACAAAGTGATGCTGCTACAGCAGATGCACCAGAAGCAGCCATTCCAATATTTTGCCCTGTAGTTTCAATTGTATGAACTACTTTTTCTTTGTTAGCTCGATCAACATCAGGAGCCAAAGAGGCTGGGTGTGAGTTACTCTGCCCAGATACATTTTGAGAACTCTTAGCAGTAACCCTTTTATTAATCTCATTCAATAGTTGTCTTAAATCTCCTCTATATTTATCACCAGGGATTTGATGTTCCTCAATATGAGCATCACCATTATTTTGTTTCAAAAGTAATCTGCATGTAGTCTCATCATGACCCTGGCGCTTACAACCATTAAAATACAAAGATAATTTATCATAGACGATTTGCTGGAAAAATTTCAAAACATTTCTAGAGTTTTTATCAATGCTTTTAACTATCACGCGAGTAGGGTGTTTGTCCATTAAGTCTAAAATCACTCTCACCTTAGCTGTGCTAGGTCTCGACTTAGTTTGTGTTGCCTTATCTATGGTAATTGGTTTTCCTAAAGCTGATGCGATAGATAACAAAGAAGGCATCGCGAACAAATCTGGTGAAATATTCGGCATCGATATCCAAACCACTGCTTTTGTTGTTTGCTCCTTTGGATAATAACCAATAGTCCATGGGAATACACGATATTGATGCTGCATACCCTTATACAACATATAATTAACTGATCGAGATAAGAAAATTACATATTCATCATAACGATCAAACCTTAGGAGTAACTGTCTTGATGCGAGTAAACCGATGATGCATCGACCTTTAACACCTAAATGTTTGGGCAGCATATCTCGTAGCTCATTCAGTTCTGGAGCTCCTGTAGATAGCTTCATCACTACTGATTGATGCAAGCCTTGCTCCACAGCAAATTGTTGTCGTTCCTCTATGGTAAAAATTACGGTAGGCTCACCATGAATGAACTGGATCGGTTTGAGTTCTGTAGTTATGCGATTTATGGGATCTATTTTTGTTTCGATTTGCTGAGCATATGTGAGTTTTGTTGATGGCTCTCCCACAGCCAAAGACTGGGGATAGGACGATGCATCCATGGTTCTTCAAAACTACCTCAAGATGAAAGCAAAAAAAGAATACAAAACTGAAACAAATCTGCCCAGTTTTGTTTTGCTACAGTACCCGACGCACCAAATCTAAATTGATTATTGGTTTGAGAGCAAAAACAAATGGGGATTGTGTGCAAAGAAAAGACGCTTCTTTTGACACCAAAATTGCAACAATCCCACGCCGGATTCCGGTAAAAATGCCGGATGAATAGTGACGGAATCACTGTTCACGGAAACCCTAAACAGAAATTTACCGATGAAGCCTTGTGCCTTTAGATTTCTGATGAAAGTTACCGTCAGATTCAGACTCGCAGCTAATTATGGAGTCGGATGAAGTCTTGTTTGACGTTGATTTTGGTAGTTTCGCTGATGGAGTTAGAGTTGGGATGAGCTTCTCTCTCTTGCACTTCTTTCCAGTGTTGTTCTTGTGGCATGGGTTTGTTCATTTTCCATGACGCGCAATTCAAATATATATATATACAGCAAAATAACAAATACATGGATAACTAGTCAATATGGGTGGGGGAGCATGCTGTGGGGGAGATAACAACTGCGAATAAAGAGACATCAATTAACGAAGAAACAACATAACCCGGATATTAATAAAGAAGCATAAATTAATGAATGCATGGCACCACCCTTCGTTCTTTTACTCTCGTCCTCACCAAAGCAATGATATAATAAAAGTGTGCACGACATCACCCTTCGTGCTTTTACTCTCTTTCCTCGCCATGTAACCAACAAAATAAGCACGAAATGGTACGATTATGCAGCACGATATCACCATTCGTGCTTTACACTCTTTCCTCACAATAACAAATAATACACGGCATCATCTTTCATGATTTACACTCTTTCATCACAATAAAAAATAATACGCGGCATCACCCTTCGTGTTTTACACTCTTTCCTTACAAAAACAAGCAATGCACGACATCACCGTTCGTCTTTAACACTCGTCCTCACTTAAACAATAATCACAAACAATGGGGCAAGAGAATAAACAAGATTATAATTGGAATCCTAGCAAGGAAACAACAATTTAACAAATAAGTCCCGGCAAAGGAGCAACATCAAGAATATCAACATCCCAGCGAGGGAGATGATCAATGAAAAAACAATTTCCCGGCAAGGGAATAATTCAATGACTACTTTCTCTTATTCACCTTTACTTTATCACTCATTTTACCACTTGCGCCAGTGCTTCAAAGGGTTCAATCAACTCATTTACTTTCACAATTCGTAAATAGTTTGAGCCAACTCTCCTCGATGTTCAAAGGCCACAATTCCTTCCACAAAATTTTAACAAAAAATAGAAATCATCACCAAAGCATGAAAGTTACAACGAAATCAAGATATTCACCATATAAAGACTCATGGTCATGCTAGACACCAACGTACAGATACCCGTCACCATGCCTATACATCGTACTCAACAATAACCATATAGCAAATATGACCCAATTCCTAATTCCTCAAGCTAAGGTTAGACCAAACACTTATCTCGAACTTTCACGGCCACAAGTCAAGTTTCAATTATAGCTTTACCCCTTGATTCCACCGCCAATTCGCTCATATCTAGTCACAAGTTACTTAATTATATCAATAAACGCTAAATGAATCATTTGAATAAATGAAAATAATTTTATCAAATTGCCCAAAAAGTCAAAAATCGCCCCCGGACCCACATGGTCAAAATCTGAGGTTCAAACTAAAACCCGATTATCCATTTTCCCACGAACTCAAATATATAATTTATTTTGAAATCGGATCTCAAATCAAGGTTTAAATTTCAAATTTTTGAAAAATCTAAGTTCTACCCAAAACACCCATTTTTTTACCTATGAAAGTCTTTGATTTTAACTTGAAATCATGTTAAAAGATGTTAATGATTGAAATTTTTTTTAGTTAAAAACGACTTACAATTGATTTGGAAAAGAAGAAATCCTTGAAAAATCGCCTAAGTATGTTTGTGTTTGAGAGAATATAAAAAATGAGACTTAAAATCGTCTAAGTATAAAAGTTGCAGGTCTCTGATATGGGAACTGCGAACAGGGGTTCACAATTGCGAACCAACTTCCGCTGGCTTGGGAATTGCGAAAAAACTTTGGGAAATGCGGACCTGGGAATAAAAATGTTTTTGAAATGCGAACAAGCCTCGAAATTGCAAAAAAATTTTGAGAAATACGAACAAGCCTGGGAATTGCAAAAAAGGTTTGGGAAATGCGAACCCGGAAATTACGAATTTGTTTTGGGAAATATGAACAAGCCCCGGAATTGCGAAAAAGTTTGGGAAATGTGAAGCCTGCTGGCCTACAATTCCATAAGTCCAAAATTTCACCATGTGGCCTATCCAAAACTCACCTCCGGGATCATCAAATTACATGTCTGGGTCCGTTTACCTAAAGCGTTGACTAAAGTCAAATTTGTTAGAAACTACGCTTTACGCTAGAGGGGGGGTGAATAGCGTATTAATAGAATTTAGCGTTTTCTTGCGGAATTTAAACTTTGCAGGAAGTAAAATAAGTGCAGAAAAATAAACTTACACAAAGATGTATACTGGTTGGCCACCAACGTGGTTAGTCCAGTCCCTGAGAGACTCTCTCGAGATTTTTCACTATCTTGTTAAGCTTACGGGTGCTCAACAAACCGTTACACACTTGAGGACACAAGCCTCAAACAGTTGCTCGGAGATCGCAATCTCAAAGACTTCACCCAAGGAAACGCAAGTTCCTTGAAACAAGAGAATCGCAATTCTCTTACAAGTATATCAAATACTTGGACACTCACTTAACTAAAGTACTCCTTATTGAGTAGATATGAGTAAAAGAATATGCTCAAGATCACAACAACTTTAAGCAATAATATGGCTCTCAAAAGCTTTATGAAATGAGTAGAAAATGAAGAACAATTGAATGAAAGCTTATAGCAATGTAATGATCAGTTTGTGTATGTTGTTGTTGTTAAAACACTGAAGTGAAGCTGTATTTATAGTTGAAAAACTTGGCATTACCGTTGCCTAATTGCCAGTTAAGAGTTGCTGAAATTACTCAGTGATAATCGATTATTAAGACCACATAATCGATTATCTGCCAGTCAGTTTAAAAATCAATCCCAGATTTAACGCTTCACAATCGATTATACATAATCTATAATCGATTACTGGCAATATTCAAAATCAGATAATCGATTACACCAAGTTCATAATCGATTACTTTAGCAACGTTCAAAAAATCATTTCCGGATTTTAAGCAAAACATCGATTATATAAAATCTATAATCGATTACTTCAGCAACGTTCTAAAAATCATTTCCAGATTTTAAGCAAAACATCGATTATATAAAATCGATAATCGATTACCTTATGGTGTTTGAAAATCATTTGACAACGGTCAGCTTCAACAATCGATTGTCCTTTGCAACAATCGATTACTTGTTATTTTCTGAAAATCATGAAACTTACTGTCTCAGTGATAATCGATTATCTGAAGACATAATCGATTACTTGTTATTTTCTGAAAATCATAAAACTTACTGTCTCAGTGGTAATCGATTATCTAAAGACATAATCGATTACTTAATTAAATTTAAAATCACTGGAAGACACTGTCTCAACATAATCGATCACCATTAGTTCATAATCGATTATTTTGAGTATTGAAAAACTTTACCTCAACAACAATCGATTGTCATTTGTTCACAATCGATTATCATGCAGATTTGGAAAAACCTGATGTTCACTGTCTTACTCACAATCGATTACCATTAATTCATAATCGATTGTCATGCAGTCTGGGCTCAGAAGCAATCGATTATCATAAGTACATAATCGATTATGTTAGCCCAGATTTTTGAGGCATGTTTAGAAAACATTTTGTCTAATGTAAATATGCATGTTTGAAAATCTTTTTGACACAGAATTAAATATGCATGATTTTGGAAAATAGTTTTATGAGAGATGCCATACTATGAGTCAAGTTATAGGATCGAGATTACAATTTAGAACAACTCAATAACAATTAAAGGCTATCTCTTGAACTTAAATCTTATTCGCCACCATTGTGCGCTTGTACTTGAATTCCGTCATATATCAATTTTTGCTTCGTTTGTCATTCATCAAAACCTACAAAAGAGTACACGTTTAGTATATTGCATTGAGAACGTGTTTCTAACAATTTCCCCCTTTTTGATAATGGCAAACATTAAGCGGGATATGCAATTTAGGCAAAAGATATTGACAATTCAAGACAAGTAACAATTATGCAATTCCCCCTCAATTTAAGAGTTCCCCCTCAATTTTAGCTTATAAGCAATCAATGAATTAAGAGGTGGTGCATACCCGATATCCTGTTTTCTTCCCCCTTTTGCCATTAGCAAAAAAATAGTAAGGAAAGATGCAAAAGGAAGAAATAAACAAGGTTTATTTATTGAAAAAAAACATAGAGGGTAGTCGATTATTGATACGGGATAATCGATTTTTTTTTATAGGGACATTGTTGCAGATTCGTGGTTTGCTTAAGAATTGCTCTTAGCTCTAGGGTGATACCTGCAAAAAGAAGTTAGACGCCTCCGACACTCAAGTTAGAAATCATGTAGGAAAGAGAGTGCAATGCATGACTTAGATCAAAGTGGAGTCAAGAATCCCGAGTTCACTGCGAATTCGGAAGAAGGACTCTTTCTCTAAAGGCTTGGTAAAGATGTCTGCCAATTGGCTTTTGGTTTCAACAAATTCAATTTCGACATCACCTTTGAGTACATGATCTCTAATAAAATGATGTCTAATTTCGATGTGTTTTGTTCGCGAATGAAGAACGGGGTTCTTCGTCAAGCATATGGCGCTAGTGTTATCACATCTAAGAGGAATGTGATCAAGACTTAGGCCATAGTCCAAGAGTTGTTGTTTCATCCATAGGATTTGAGCACAGCAACTCCCCGCGGCTACATATTCAGCCTCGGTGGTAGACAACGCAACACTTACTTGTTTCTTACTAAACCAAGAGACAAGAGAGCTACCGAGCAAATGGCAAGTGCCACTTGTGCTCTTGCGGTCCAATTTGCATCCAGCAAAATCGGAATCGGAATATCCAATAAGTTGGCATGAAGAGCCTTTGGGGTACCATAGCCCACATTTGTAGTACCAATGAGATACCTAAATATCCGTTTCACCGCAGTAAGGTGAGACTCCTTCGGATATGACTGATAGCGAGCACATAAGCACACGCTAAACATGATGTCCGGACGACTAGTGGTAAGATAAAGAAGAGAGCCAATCATACCTCGATACTTTTTAGTGTCGACTTCCTTACCTTTTTCATCTTTGTCTAGATGATCGGATGTGCTCATGGGGGTAACCATTTCTTTTGCATTGTTCATCTCAAAGCGTTTTAGTAGTTCTTTGCAATATTTGGCTTGGCATATGAATGTACCTTCTTTCATTTGTTTCACTTGTAGCCCCAAAAAGAATGTTAACTC
The DNA here is from genome assembly GCA_034376525.1 of Nicotiana benthamiana. Classification (NCBI taxonomy): domain Eukaryota; kingdom Viridiplantae; phylum Streptophyta; class Magnoliopsida; order Solanales; family Solanaceae; genus Nicotiana; species Nicotiana benthamiana. Next base: position 133,067,175 of record CM067335.1, read on the forward strand.
GCCCATCATAGACATTTCAAATTCGCTAGTCATTAGATCGGAAAATTCCTTGCATAAAACATTGTTAGTAGCACCAAATATAATATCGTCTACATATATTTGAACTAGTAAAATATCATTGTTTTTGTGCTTGACAAAGAGGGTTGTGTCAACTTTTCCCCTAATGAAATCATTTTCCAAAAGAAATTTACTCAACCTTTCATACCAAGCTCGAGGAGCTTGCTTTAAACCATAAAGAGCCTTTTTGAGTTTGAAAACATGATCGGGATATTTAAAATCTTCAAAGCCAGGGGGTTGTTTGACATAAACTTCTTCTTCAATAAAACCATTTAGAAAAGCACTTTTCACATCCATTTGATATAGAATAAAATTCATTGAAGAGGCGAAAGCAAGTAATAGACGAATAGCTTCTAAAATAGCTACGGGAGCATAGGTTTCCTCATAATCAATACCTTCTTCTTGACTATAGCCTTTTGCCACAAGCCTAGCTTTGTTTCTAGTGATTATACCATTTTCATCTAGTTTATTGCGAAAAACCCATTTCGTACCAATTATAGAATGACCTTCGGGTCTTGGCACCAAATCCCAAACGTTATTGCGTTCGAATTGGTTAAGCTCCTCTTGCATTGCCAAGGTCCAAAATTCATCCCCAATTGCTTCGGAGATGGTTTTAGGTTCAATTTGAGAAACAAAAGCAGTAAGTTCTAAAGTGTTTTTGAGGGAGTTTCGGGTACTTACCTTTTCTCCAACATCGCCGATTACCTGTTCGAGAGGATGATCCTTGATCGTTCTCCACTCGTTAGGCGTATTTATTCCTTTTTCTAATTGTGGCGCTTCTTCCGTTGGTTGTTCCCCAATTTCATTTTTGTTTTCCTTTGAAGGTTCTTCTTGGATTTTATCTTTCAAGCTATCCAAGATACCTGCAAGATCAAAACCGGATTCCTTTCTCGCCAAGCGAGTATTATCTTCGGAAAACACAACATGAGGGGATTCCACCACAATTTGGGTTCTTTTGTTAAAGATCCTATATGCTTTGCTACGTGAGGAATAACCAATGAAAATACCTTCATCCGATTTAGCATCAAACTTACCCAATTGGTCCTTGCCATTATTATGAACAAAACATTTACAACCAAAAATACGTAAATGAGAAATGTTGGGTTTTCTACCCTTATAAAGTTCATATGGGGTTTTCATGAGTATCGGCCGAATTGCTACTCTATTTAAAACATAGCAAGCGGTACTCACGGCGTCCGCCCAAAAGTATTTGGGAATCTTAGCTTCGTCGAGCATGGTTCTAGCCATCTCTTCGAGACACCTATTTTTCCTTTCCACCACCCCATTTTGTTGTGGTGTCCATGGAGCGGAAAAGGTGTGTTCGATTCCGAGTTCGTCACAAAAATCCGCAAAGAGATTGTGATCAAACTCTCCCCCATGATCACTTCTAATCGAAGTGACGGTCGATTCCTTTTCGTTTTGAACACGCTTAAGGAAATACTTGAAATTTTGAAAAGCATCACTTTTATTTGCAAGAAATAGAGTCCAAGTAAATCTAGAAAAGTCATCAACAATTACAAAAATATATTTATTTTTACCAAGACTTTCAATGCGAGAGGGACCAAATAAATCCATGTGAAGTAATTGCAAAGGTCTAGACGTTGAAACAATATTCTTGGATTTAAAAGATGTTTTGGTTTGCTTCCCTTTTTGACAAGAATCGCAAATAGAATCATTTTCAAACTTTAAACTGGGAAGACCAACTACTAAGTTTTGAGAAAGAAGCTTGTTCAAAAGATGCATGTCCATGTGTGCTACTCTACGATGCCATAGCCAAGAGTTATCCTCTTTGCTTATTAAACAGTCAACATATTCGGGTGAGGAGTTTGCAAGATCAACCATATAGATATTATCAATTCTAAAACCACGAAGTATGATCTTGAAATCACTATGTCTAAATACAAGACATTCATCCGAATCAAATAGAGCAAGATTTCCCTTGTCACATAATTGGCTTATGCTCAAGAGATTATGCTTCAAACCTTTCACAAGTAGTATATGTTTAATAGAGGAGTTTTCGTCCTTACCGACCGAACCAATGCCGATGATTTTTCCTTTATTGTTATCACCAAATATGACACTTCCTCCTTCTTTGTGCTCTAGTTGAAGGAATTTGGATTCATCTCCCGTCATGTGTTTGGAGCATCCACTATCAAGGTACCATAGTACACTTGATCCCTTCAAGCACACCTACAAAACAAATTAATGTTCTTTAGGTACCCATGCCATCTTGGGTCCTTGAGGGTTAGGCATGTTATAGTGATGCAATTGATTTATATGTCTATGACGAGTAAAGCAAGCGGGAGCAATATGACCAATACGTCTACAATAATGACAAGTCACGTTGGGATTATGCATTTTTCTAGGTACATAGTAACTAGATGAATGAAGGTTGCTTACTCTACTTTGAACACCATTGTTTCTCCTATTATGAGCTCTAGGAGGTTCACAAGTTTGTCTAAAATATGCATCATTTCTAGAATATCTATTTCTAGGTGGAGGGTCATTTCTTGGTCTTCTAAATTGTTCAAGGTTTGGCCTAAAATATGCATCATTTCTAGGTCTTCTAGCATTTTCACTATTTGGTCTAACATGCAAGTTATTTCTAGGATTTCTACTTCTAGGATAAGCATTTTGGTTATTAGTCCTAGGTTGAGCTCTAGGTTGTTGTGGTTTAGCACCAACCTTTTCTTCATTCTTGAATCCTATTCCATGTTTAGTTGATTTTAGATTAACAAGCACATCATTCAAGTTTTTATGCGAAGAATTAAACTTATCTAATGTGCCTTTAAGTCTAGCTACTTCATTCTTAAGAAGCACACAAGAAGAACAGTTTCTAGAAGAACCTTCAGGTTTATCAGCACTTCTTTTTCCATAAAACTTGTTTTCTTCTTTTAGCTTATCATTTTCGAAAGCCAGTTTTTCTAATTCTTTTTCTTTTAATGAAAGCTATGTTTGAAAATCCTTTTCTTTTAGAGAAGCGCTTTCTTTAACACTTTTGACAGTTTTTGAAGCTTTGATAAATTCAGCATATAGTTCATCAAAAGCATTTCTCATTTCATCAAGAGTAAAGAAATTTTGAGAAGAGATTTGACTTACCTCGTCTTTGCCGTCTTCTTGAGCCATGAGACATAAATTTGCTGCTTCATCGTCTTCTTCTTCGCTTGCTTCATCTCCGGAATCTCCTCCCCAAGAGATGTATGCACGTTGCTTTTTGAAGGGTTTCTTCTCCTTTTTGATGTTAGGGCAATTTGATTTTATGTGCCCGGTTTCTCCGCATTCATAGCATTTTAGTTGATCGCCTTGCTTTTTGTTCTTGCGTTCATACTCTTTGCGCATGAATTTTTGAAACCTTTTGATAACGAGTCCAAACTCGTTGTCACCTTCCTCATCAATTTGTGGTTGGCTAGCCTTTAGAGCAATCCTTTGCTTTCTTTGATCACCAACAAACGGGTTAAGTATAGTTGATTCATAGGTTTTGAGATTACCTCTTAATGCGTCAATTGTGACATTTGTGATACCAATGGATTCTTGGATTGCATCGGCCTTTGATCGCCATGCCGGAGTGAGACTTCTGAGGATCTTCCGGACAAGTTCTCTATCCGTAAACGTCTTTTTGAGGGTGTGTAGATCATTCACGATCATTGAGAATCGCTCAAACATTTCATCTACTTTTTCTCCTTCCTTCATGTGGAATAGTTCATAAGAGTGAGTTAAGAAATCAATTTTAGCTTCTCGTACCTGGTCGGTTCCTTCGTATGTCACTTCAAGCTTATCCCACATTTCTTTTGCTGTTTTGCAACATGATATCTTCCTGTAGTCGTTAGCATTAACAGCACAATATAATAAATTTATAGCTTTGGCATTATTTTGAACCTTACGAATATCCTCCGCGGTATATTCCTCTTCGGTCTTTGGAACCCATTCGTCTTCCACCTTCTTGGTTGGAATTTGGTTTCCATTGGTGAATACTTTCCACAAGTGAAAGCTATTTGATTGCACAAAGATTTGCATCCTCTCCTTCCAGTATGAGTAGTTTGTGCCGTTGAATAGAGGAGGTCGTGTAGAGCATTGTCCTTCTTCAATTCCTGCAAGAGAGTCAAGAGTAGAAGCCATGGATGGTTCTCTCAAACGGTTAAGTTTTCAGAGAGTTGAGCTCTGATACCAATTGTTAGAAACTACGCTTTACGCTAGAGGGGGGGTGAATAGCGTATTAATAGAATTTAGCGTTTTCTTGTGGAATTTAAACTTTGCAGGAAGTAGAATAAGTGCAGAAAAATAAACTTACACAAAGATGTATACTGGTTGGCCACCAACGTGGTTAGTCCAGTCCCCGAGAGACTCTCTCGAGATTTTTCACTATCTTGTTAAGCTTACGGGTGCTCAACAAACCGTTACACACTTGAGGACACAAGCCTCAAACAGTTGCTCGGAGATCGCAATCTCAAAGACTTCACCCAAGGAAACGCAAGTTCCTTGAAACAAGAGAATCGCAATTCTCTTACAAGTATATCAAATACTTGGACACTCACTTAACTAAAGTACTCCTTATTGAGTAGATATGAGTAAAAGAATATGCTCAAGATCACAACAACTTTAAGCAATAATATGGCTCTCAAAAGCTTTATGAAATGAGTAGAAAATGAAGAACAATTGAATGAAAGCTTATAGCAATGTAATGATCAGTTTGTGTATGTTGTTGTTGTTAAAACACTGAAGTGAAGCTGTATTTATAGTTGAAAAACTTGGCATTACCGTTGCCTAATTGCCAGTTAAGAGTTGCTGAAATTACTCAGTGATAATCGATTATTAAGACCACATAATCGATTATCTGCCAGTCAGTTTAAAAATCAATCCCAGATTTAACGCTTCACAATCGATTATACATAATCTATAATCGATTACTGGCAATATTCAAAATCAGATAATTGATTACACCAAGTTCATAATCGATTACTTTAGCAACGTTCAAAAAATCATTTCCGGATTTTAAGCAAAACATCGATTATATAAAATCTATAATCGATTACTTCAGCAGCGTTCTAAAAATCATTTCCAGATTTTAAGCAAAACATCGATTATATAAAATCGATAATCGATTACCTTATGGTGTTTGAAAATCATTTGACAATGGTCAGCTTCAACAATCGATTGTCCTTTGCAACAATCGATTACTTGTTATTTTCTGAAAATCATGAAACTTACTGTCTCAGTGATAATCGATTATCTAAAGACATAATCGATTACTTGTTATTTTCTGAAAATCATAAAACTTACTGTCTCAGTGGTAATCGATTATCTAAAGACATAATCGATTACTTAATTAAATTTAAAATCACTGGAAGACACTGTCTCAACATAATCGATCACCATTAGTTCATAATCGATTATTTTGAGTATTGAAAAACTTTACCTCAACAACAATCGATTTTCATTTGTTCACAATCGATTATCATGCAGATTTGGAAAAACCTGATGTTCACTGTCTTACTCACAATCGATTACCATTAATTCATAATCGATTGTCATGCAGTCTGGGCTCAGAAGCAATCGATTATCATAAGTACATAATCGATTATGTTAGCCCAGATTTTTGAGGCATGTTTAGAAAACATTTTGTCTAATGTAAATATGCATGTTTGAAAATCTTTTTGACACAGAATTAAATATGCATGATTTTGGAAAATAGTTTTATGAGAGATGCCATACTATGAGTCAAGTTATAGGATCGAGATTACAATTTAGAACAACTCAATAACAATTAAAGGCTATCTCTTGAACTTAAATCTTATTCGCCACCATTGTGCGCTTGTACTTGAATTCCGTCATATATCAATTTTTGCTTCGTTTGTCATTCATCAAAACCTACAAAAGAGTACACGTTTAGTATATTGCATTGAGAACGTGTTTCTAACAAAATTAACTCAGTTTATAGCAAAATTTTTACCATTTTTCACAGATTTTCATATTTAGCTTTACGACTATGCGTCCAGACTGCGCAAGCAAATTGAGGTATCTCTAAATGAGGTTTTCAAGGCCTCAAAAATACAGAATTTAATTTAAAATCAAGTGATGATATTTTAGGTCATCATATCCTCTACCTCTAAAACAACCGTTCGTCCTCGAACGGACAGAAGAAGGAAGTACCTGAGTCGGGAAAAAGATGGGGATAACGGATCTGCATATCGGACTCAAACTCTCAGGTCGATGCATCTGGAGGATGACCTTTCCACTGGACACGAACAAAACGAAAACTTTTCGATCACAACTGACGAACCTGCCGGTCTAGAATAGCCAATGGCTCCTCTTCATAGGACAAGTCCTTATCTAACTGGACAATGCTAAAATCTAACACGTGGAATGGATCGACGTGATACTTTTGAAGCATGGACACATGAAACAATGGATGAACTACTGCTAAGCTCAGCGGCAATGCAAGTCTATAAGCCACATCTCCCACTCGATCAAGAATCTCAAATGGACCAATGAACCTAGGGCTAAGCTTACCCTTCTTCCCAAATTTATCACACCCTTCATAGGCAGCATTCGAAGCAATACCCGTTCACCGACCATGAAAGCCAAATCGGGAACACTCTTTTTCCTAGATTGAGCTGTACGGAGCCTATCCTGAATGATCTTGACTTTGTCCAAGGCATCCTGGACCAGATCTGTACCCATCAACCGAGCCTCTCATGGCTCAAACCATCCAATTGGAGACCGACACCGCCTACCATATAAAGCCTCATAAGGAGCCATCTGAATACTCGACTGGTAGCTGTTGTTACAGGCAAACTTCGTTAAAGGCAAAAATTGGTCCCACAAGCCTCCAAAGTCATAGACACAAGCTCGGAGCATATCCTCCAAAATCTAATTAGTCCCCTCGGACTGCCTGTCCGTCTGGGGATGAAATGTTATGCTCAACTCAACCCGTGTGCCAAACTCTTGCTGAACTGCTCTCCAGAAACGTGAGGTAAACTGCATACCTCGGTCCAAAATGATAGATACGGGCACACTATGAAGGCAAACAATCTCCCGAATATAGATATCAGCTAACCTCTCAGAAGAGTAGGAGACTGCTACAGGAATGAAATGCTCTAACTTGGTCAACATATGAACAAAGAACCATACTGCATCGAACTTCCTCCGAGTCGGCGGGAGTCCAATAACGAAATTCATAGTGATTTACTCCTACTTCCACTCGGGAAGCTCAATCCTCTAAAATGAACCACCAGGCCTATGATGCTCGTACTTAACCTGCTGACAATTTAAACATCGAGCCACATATGCGGCGATATCCTTCTTCTCTCCACTACCAATAATGCTGCCGCAAATCCTGATACATCTTCGCGACACCCGGATGGATAGAGTACCGAGAACTATGGGCCTCCTCTAAAATCAACTCTTAGAGTCTATCTACATTAGGCACACAAACTCGAAATTGTAATCTCAAAGCTGCATCATCATCTAAGGTAACCTGCTTGGCACCTTCGCGCTGCACCGTGTCTCTAAGGACACACAAATGGGGATCATTATACTGCTGATCACGGATACGCTCCAATAAAGAAGAACGAGCGACTGTGCAATCTAACACCCGACTAGGCTTAGAAATATCCAACCTCACAAACCGATTGGCCAAGGCCTGAACATCTAAAGCAAGCGGCCTCTCACTGGCCGGAATATAAGCAAGACTGTCAATACTGGCTGACTTCCTACTCAAAGCATCGGCCACCACATTGGCCTTTTCCGGATGATATAAAATAGTGATATCATAATCTTTCAACAATTCCAACCACCTCCTCTGCTACAAATTCAACTCCTTTTGCTTGAACAAATACAAAAGACTCTTGTGATCCATGAACACCTCGCATGCCATGCCATACAGATAATGCCTCAAAATCTTCAATACGTGAACTATAGCTGCCAACTCCAAATCATGAAAAGGATAGTTCTTCTCAAGAATCTTCATCTGCCGGAAGCATAGGCAATGACCTTGCCGTCCTGCATCAACACTGCACCAAGCCCAATACGAGAAGCATCACAATAAACTGTATAAGGCCCTGAACCTGTGGGCAAAACCAACACCGGTGCCATAACTAGAGCTATCTTGAGCTTCTGAAAGCTCACCTCACACTCGTCTAAACATCTGAACTGGTCACCTTTCTGGGTCAACCTGGTCATTCGGGCTGCGATAGATGAGAACCCCTCCACAAACTGATGATAGTAGCCTGCCAACCCCAAGAAACTCCGAAAATCTCTGTGGGTAATGCTAGTCTAGGCCAGTTCTTGACTGTCTCAATCTTCTTCGGATCAACCTGAATACCTTCTACTGATACAACATGACCCAGGAATGTAACTGAACTCAACCAGAACTCACACTTCAAAAATTTAGCATATAGCTGACTATCTCTCAAAGTCTGAAGAACCACTCTAAGATGATGCTAGTGCTCCTACCGACTGCGGTAATATATCAAAATATCATCAATGAAGACTATCACGAATGAATCCAAATAAGGCGTGAACACTCGATTCATCAAATCCATAAAAGTTGTTGTGGCATTTGTCAATCCGAATGACATAACCAAGAACTCATAGTGCCCGTACTGAGTGTGAAATGCTATTTTAGGGACATCAGATGCCCTAATCCTCAACTGATGGTAGTTAGATCTCAAGTCAATCTTTGAAAATACATTGGCATCCTGAAGTTGATCGAACAAATCATCAATCCTCGGCAATGGATACTTATTCTTGATTGTAACCTTGTTGAACTGCCGGTAAAATATACATATTCTCATCGACCCATCCTTCATCTTAACAAACAACACCAGCGCACCCTAAGGAGAAACACTAGGTCAAATAAAACCCTTCTTAAGCAAGTCTTGCAACTTTTCCTTCAACTCTTTCAACTCCGGCGGGGCCATACGATACGGGGGGTAGAAATAGGCTGAGGTCCCAGAGCCAAATAAATGTAAAAGTTAATATCCCTATAGGGTGGCATACCCGGCAGGTCTAAAGGGAAAACATCAGGAAACTCATGAACAACACAGAATCAATAGAAGGCACCTCAACACTAGAATCACGAACGTATGCCAAATAGGCCGAATACCCCTTCTCGACCATACGTCGAGCCTTCACACATGAAATAACACTACAAGTAGAATGACAAGGAGTCCCTCTTCACTCTAAACGAGGCAAACACGATAAGGCCAAAGTCACAATCATGGAATGACAGTCAAGATAGCATAGTAAGGTGATAACCAGTCTATCCTCAATATAACATCGAAATCGACCATGTTTAGAAGCAACAAATTCACACAATTCTCAAGACCCTGAATCACAACTACACAAGAACGATAGACTCGATCTACCTCAATAGAATCGCCCACTGGTGTAGACACATAAATGGAAACACTTAAGGAATCACTAGGCATAACCAGGCACGGTGCAAAATAAGATGACACATATGAGTATGCAGACCCTGGATCAAACAACACTGAATCATCTCTACCACAAACCAGAACAGTACCTGTGATCACCGCATCTGAAGCCTTAGCCTCGGGCCTGGGTAGAAGAGCATAACATCGAGGCTGGGCCCCACCACCCTGGGCTATGTTTCTAGGACGACCTGCAACTGGCTGGCCTCCACCTCTAGCGGTCTGAGCTCCACTTCTAAATCCTCTACCTCTACCTCTAGCACCTCTACCCCCATCTCTAGTTGACTGGGCAATTGTGGAACACTTGGTGCCGGAACCATAGCACGGAAACCCTGATGCTAAGAGCTACTTGGTGCTCGAGGGCAAAACATGGCAATGTGACCCGTATCACCACAAGTTTAACAAGCCCTCGGCTACTGGGACTGTTGACCCTGACAACCTAACTGACCACCCTGAAAACTCTGAAGCGGCGGTGCACTGATAGGTTCTGGTGGTGAACTATGGGACTGATGATCAGATCAATGCATCTAACAACCACGGCCACCTGAAGCGCCATGAGAAACTTGAAGTGCTGACTGAAAAGTCCTGGGAGGATGGCCCCTACCATATAAATCCCTACCTCCAAACGAGGTATCACTGAATCGGCCTAAATGACGAGGCCTCTTATCTAACCCATGACCGCCTCCCTGTGACAGAACCATCTCCACTTTCCTAGCCACATTGGACGCCTCCTAAAAAGTAATCTCACCACCAGCCTCCCTAGCCATCTGAAGACGAATCGGCTGAATAAGACCGTTAATAAACCTCTTCACACTCTCTCTCTATCTTTCTCTCTCTCTCTCTCTTAATGGGGAGTACAATAAGGGCATGACGAGCCAAATCTATGAATCTGGTCTCGTACTGAGTAACCGTCATGGGACCCTATTGGAGGCGCTCAAACTACCTTCGATAGGCCTCTCTCTAAGAAACAAGGAGAAACTTCTCCAAAAATAATTGTGCAAACTGCTCCCAAGTCAAGGCTGGCGATCCTGCTGGTCTAGCTAAGAAATAAAAATACCTCCACCAAGTCTTGATATATCCAGACAAGCGAAATGTAGCAAAACCAACCTCATTGTTCTTAACAATACCCATATTCCAAAGAACCTCGTGACAGTTGTCTAGATAATCCTGGGGATCCTCAGTAGATGTACCGCTGAAGGTAGTAATGAAGAGCTTGGTGAACCTGTCCAATCTCCACAAAGCATCGGCAGACATGGCTGCATCATCACTAGTCTGAGCTACCGTAACTAGCTGAACTGCCCCAACTGGCTGAGCTGTTGGAGTCTGAAACTGGGGAGCTACCTGCTCCGGAGTACGAGTAACAGGAGTCTGGGCTCCTCCTCCAGCCTGAGAGATGACTAGTGCTATCGAAAGTGAGCCTGCCCTGGTGACACTCTCCATAAGGCCCACTAGACGGACCAGAGCATCCTGAAGAACTGGGGTAGCAATAAACCCCTCTGAGACCTCGCTGGGCCACTGGAACTGTCGAGCTAGAACCTCGTCTTCAAAATCAACCTGAGGCCCCGCTACGGGTGCTGTTGCACTGGGCTGAACTCTGTCTCTGCCTCGACCTCTAGCACGACCTCGGCCTCGCCCTTTTCCCCTCGTGGGTGCTGCTGTTGGGGGCACGGGCTGCTGATCGGTAGATGACAGAGTAGAAATTCAATTAGCATTAAGAAACCAAATCGCACAATAGAAAAGAATAAATGTGAAGTTTTCCTAACTCCGTAGGCTTTGGGGGATAAATACAGACGTCTCCGTACCGATCCCTCAGACTACTAAGCTTGTCCGTGAATTGTGAGACCTATGTAACATAGAGCTATGATACCAACTTATCACGACTGAAATTTCTCACCCTCGAGAGTCGTGACAATGCCTACTAATGAGAGTTAGGCAAGTCAAACCTTAACTACTTGCTACACCTTCATATTGCTTCTTTTTGACAAACACACGGCGATAATATGATAACAACGGAATTTTAAATAAATAAGTGGAATTCAACAATTATATATCTTAAGGCTACGTCTATTATGACTTTTAAAACCTCAAATACCCAAAACCTGGTGTCACAGTGTCATAGACTATCTAAGATTACTACATACAAGGTCTAAAGAAGTAACAATCCACTATTTCTGAACAAAAGAAAATAAAGCAAGAAATAGAGATAGAGGAAAACGCCACGGCCTGTGGACGCCTGCAGGTCTTAGGTTTCCGGGTGGACTTAAGGAAGCACTCCAACTACTGTCCGAAAGCTGCTCCTGGATCTGCACACAGTGTATAGTGTAGTATCAGCATAACCGATCACATATGCTGGTAAGTGTCTAGCCTAACCTCGGTGAAGTAGTGACGAGGCTAGGACAAGACTACCAAATAAACATGTGCAGTTCAAATATATAATTATATACAGCGGAAAAAAACACAGAGATAACTAATCAATATGGGTGGGGGAGCATATTGTGGGAGAGATAACAACTACGAATAGAGAGACATCAATTAACGAAGAAACAACATAACTCAGATATCAATAAAGAAGCAGAAATCAATGAATGCACGGCATCACTGTCACACCTTTTTTTAACACTACAACCCCGGCGAAGGGTGCAGGTAAGGGAGTTTTTCCAATTAAAGGACAATCGAAATGGGATTCATCTATTTAGAGATTTCAGAGTCGCCACTTGGGATAATTGATGGTGTCCCAAGTCACCGGTTTAAATCCCGAATCGAGGAAGGGTTGACTCTGTATACAGTCTGCGAGCCAGAAATCCGGGTAAGAATTTTTTTAATCCGGGAGTAGGTGTTAGGCACTCCCAAGTTCCGTGATTTTGCACGGTCACTCAACTTTCGTATTCGACTTAATTATTTGATTTTAGTACATTTTGTAACTATGTGCAAATTTTAACTTTAACCGATTTTATTCAATTTTAAGAAGATTGCAACATTATCAAAACACGTCTCGAACCACGTCACATAAATGCACCCGTGGCTTTTGACATATTTTAACATTGTTGGGATTTGAATTTGAGTCACATAAATGTGCACCCTAGAGAGAGAATTATTAATGAAAACTACCCCTAGGCGCTTGTATAGTGAATTGCCAAAAAAAATAAATTTAGAAGAGCAGTTTAAATTACACTCCTAAAGCAACTATGAGCATCGATATTAGATCAATTAGCTGAATCTTGCCAAATCATGCACATGGATACATGCCTATTCCCTTTCGAATCATGCATATAAATGAAGTGTCATAGATTCAAAAAATAATATTATACAATTAAGCTAACTATTGAAATAATTATACAATTAGGTCCAATTTAATTAAGTCCATGTTTTGAAAGAAACCTTTAAAGTTGGCTTCTAAACTAACAATAAGTATTAAGAAGCTATTATAACAAGAGCATAAAATCGATGAGGAGACAATAACATAAAGAAAAACAAAACAGTCCAAACACTCTACTGTAAAAAGCTGAATGAACAATGAGAATTAAGAAAACAAACCTTTTATATATGAGTCAATTTATATACGAAAACTCCAATTTGTTTACAGCAACATCAAATGCCGACAACTCAAACTCGACCGAAAATGAAGACGGAACCTCGATTGAAACCTCGACACTCGCCGGAACAATTGACGCTACTACCATAACGATAGCGATACCGGAACCACAGCCAAATGACACACGCGAAGGAATGCCAAAGAACTGAGTCTAGCAAAACTCAGCACAAAAACATTACAAAATCCAGAACCTGTTAGATCTAAACCCATCCGACATAGAAGTAAAGCACACGGGAACAATGGTAATGAAACAGTGTACTGTTTTCTACTCGTTCATCATCGACAATACGACTTTGACAATATAAAGACAGTAGAGGGTGGAGGAAGGGAAAGAAACAGCAGCGATGGTGAGTTGGGGTATAGTCGTTTGGTTCTGCAGCAGCTTCATGATCTTCTTGCTAGGTCCATGCGTTTTTGTTTTTATTTTTTTGAAGAAGAAGCAACCTATCTTTTCTAAGTTTTTGTTTGAAGAAGAAAGGTCTTAGGTCATTTTTGTCAAATCTGATCACTTGGCTTCCATGTGTATATAGGTATTAGAGTTTTTTGTTTCCATGAAGAAGATGGAAGTTCAAAAAGGGGGAGGGGTCGTGTATTTGCTAAATGAAAGATCCCATTTTTTAAGCATTATTTTATAGGTAGATTCTAGGTTAAGGTGTATTTTTTTGTATTTTGCTCATCAGTCCCTAGATTTTTTGTGTTAAATTCTTAGGTTTTTTTTTTAATTATTTTTATCTCAGAAAAGAGATTAGAAGGATTCCTAGACTACACAATTGACTTTTTTATTTTTTATTTTTCAAAGTAAGATAGAAATACTACACAATGCCAAAGCTAATCCTAATTAATTAAACTAGACATGAAACTATTTTTGTGTTTTTCGAAATTATATAAAGATAAAAATAAGGTACGATTTTTGTGTTTTTTTAATTTATGAAAAATGCATAAATTAAAATAGTTTTTGTAATTTTTATTTTTCTTGTACTAAAATAAAGTAAAAGTATCAAAATTAATTGAAATAACGCTATTAGGCCGAAATTAAATATTTTCATGCTAAATATGAAAACTCTTGGGGAGGGTCAAAAATCACATGTCTACAATCACCCTTTGTGCTTTTACTCTCGTCCTCATCAAAGCAATTATATAATAAAAGTGTGCACGACATCATCTTTCGTACTTTTACTCTCTTTCCTCACCATTCAATAGAATCGGCACGGAATGGTACATCGTACGGCACAACATCACCCTTCGTGCTTTACACTCTTTCCTCACAATAACAAATAATACATGGCATTACTCTTCGTGCTTTACACTCTTTCCTCACAATAACAAACAATACACGACATCACCCTTTGTGATTTACACTCTTTTCTCACCAAAACAAGCAATGCACGGCATACATCCTTCGTACTTTAACACTTTTCCTCACTCAAACAATAATCGAAAACAATGGGGCAAGGGAATAAAACAATTATAATAGGAATCTCGGCAAGGGAACAACAATTTAACAAATAAGTCCTGGTAAGAGAGCAACATACAGAATATCAACATCCTGGCAAGGGAGATAACCAATAAAGCAACAATATCCCGGCAAGAGAATAATTTAATTACTACTTTTTCTTATTCACTTTTACTTCATAACTCACTTTACCACTTGAGCCAATGCTCCAAAGGGTTCAATCAACTCATTTACTTTCACAATTCATAATATAGCTTGAGCCAATGCTCCTCGGTGTTCAAAGGTCATAATTTCTTCCACTAACTTTTAACAATAAATAGAAATCATCAACAACAAGGCATGAAAGTTACAATGAAATCAAGATATTCACCATATAAAGACTCACGGTCATTATAGACACCAATGTATAGATACTCTTCATCATGCATATACATCGTACTCAACAATTACCACATAACAAATAGGACTCAATTCCTAATCCCTCAAGCTAAGGTTAGACCAAACACTTACCTCGAATTTCCACGGCCACAACTCAAGTTTCAATTATAGCTTTACCCCTTGATTCCACCGCCAATTCGCTCATATCTAGTCATAAGTTACTTAATTACATCTATAAACGCTAAATGAATCAATTTGAATGAATGAAAATGTATTACCCAAAGTTTTGTCCAAGAAGTCAAAAATCTCCCCGAGCCCATATAGTCAAAACCCGAGGTTAGAACTAAAACTCAATTACCCATTCCCCCACAAACTCAAATATATAATTTATTTTGAAATCAGACCTCAAATCGAGGTTTGAATCCCCAATTTTTTAAAAACTTAGGTTTTATCCAAAACACCCAATTTCTACCATGAAAGTCTTTGATTTTAAGTTAAAATCAATTTAAAAGATGTTAATGATTGAAGAAAACTAGTTAAAAATGACTTACAATTGATTTAGAGAAGAAGAAATCCTTGAAAATCGCCTAAGTAAGTTTGTGTTTGAGAGAATATGAAAAATGGGACTTAAAATCGTCCAAGTATAAAAGTTACATGTCTCTGATATGGGAATTGACAACAGGGGTTCGCAATTGCGAACTAATCTCTGATGGTTTGGGAATTGTGAAAAAAGTTTGGAAAATGCGAACCTAGCAGTTGTGAAAAAAGTTTGGGAAATGCGAACAAACCTGGCAATTGCAAAAAAAAGTTTAGAAAATGCGAACAAGCCTGAAAATTGCAAAAAAAGTTTGGGAAATGCAAATCCAAGAATTGAAAGAAAGTTTGGGAAATGCAAACAAGCCTGGGAATTACGAAAAAGTTTGGATAATGCGAAACCTGCAGGCCTGCAATTCCCTAAGTCCAAAATTTCACCCCGTGGCTTATCCGAAACTCACCCGCCCTCGAGGCTCCAAACCAAATATACACACAACCTTAAAAATATCTAATGGACTTATTCTTATACTCAAATCACCAAAATAATATCATGAACATCGAATTAAACCTCAAGATCAATGAAATTTCTCAAAACTTCTTTAAACATCAATTTTGCATTTAATGTCCGAATCACGTCAAATGGATTTTATTTCTTACCAAATTTTACGAAATTATCTTAACTCATATATAAAACTTGTACAGAGTGCCGGAACTAAATTACGGGCCTGATATCAACATGTTCTAATCAAAAATTTAATTCCAAACCTTATAAACAATTTCAGAAAATAATTTCTTTCAAAAAGATTTTCTCGGGCTTGAGACCTCTGAATTCGATTCCGGGCATACGCCCAAGTCCCATATTTTTATACGGACCACCGGGACCGTCAAATTACGGGTCCGGATCCGTTTACCCAAAATATTGACTGAAGTCAAATTAACTCATTTTACAGCCAAATTTTTATTATTTTTCATAGATTTTCATATTTAAGCTTTCCGGCTGTGCGCCTGGACCATGCACGCAAATCTAAGTGGCTCTAAATGAGGTTTTCAAGGCCTTAGAAATACAAAAATTTAAATGTAAGTGTTGACATTTTGGGTGATCACAAATATGCATGTACAATGAAGCCTACATCAAGTTTTATTTCAAAAGTGTAAGTATCAAACACGGTCGCAAAAGGGGAATACAAAAATTTAGAAGTGGAAATGGATTCCTTATTTGTTTCCAACCTTATTGTTGGAATGATTGAGTGAGCTGAGAGACACCTAGTCGATAGAGACGATGATAAGGAGCATTATGAAGAGAGAAATAAAGTTTGGCGAAAATGAATCACTCTTATCCGTCATTCACTGTACACATAGTTATATACATCTGTCTAATGACTTAACCATAACACCTAACCATACTTAACCTTTAGCTACTAACTCTAGTTAACTAAACCTGACTCGCTACTTACAAATTACTACTCTACAATTACAGTGCAAAGTACAAGTAAGATATGCTTCTAAAACTTTCTACACTCCCCCTCAAGTTGGGTGATGAAAGACATTGATCATCCCTAACTTGCATAATATTTCACAAAGTAATTGTTTTCCTAAAGCCTCGGTTGGAATATGTGCAACCTGGTCCTTGCTTGGCACATACTCCGTTTTGATCAGTAACCTTGATATAGCCTCTCTCAAATGAAATGACAATCAATTTTTATATGCTTTGTTCGCTCATGATAAGTATCATGGGGTTTGAGGCTACCTGTAGAGCTGCTTTACTATCATAATATAATTCCATTGGCAATTCAAACTGTGCTCCTAGTTCTTGTAACAGACCATACACTCAGACTAGTTCTGCAATAGTGGTAGTCATACTCCTATATTCCGCTTCTGCTGAGCTTCTTGAGACACTATTCTATTTTTTTTATTTCCAAGAAAACAAAGAGTTCCCCATCCTGACATAGTACCCAATAATTGACTTCCTGGAAAGTATACACGATGCCTAGTCTGCATCGCAAAAAGCTGCCACCTTGCCAGATGGTATGCTACTCATTAACAGGTCCATTCCAGGTTTATATTTGATGTATCTTACTACTCGCAATGCTGCTTCATAATGGGATTCCTTTGGGGCATTCATAAATTGACTTAAGTGTTGTATAGAAAATGATATGTATGGTCTTGTAGTGGCCATGTAAAGCAATCTTCCTATCAGCCTCTGATATACTCCTCTGTCTTCCAGTTCCTTGTCCCTAGTGATGTCAAATTGTTGGTCATACTCTTGACTTGTTAGCCTTTGATTTTGTTCCAAAGGTGTTGTGACTGGTTCAGCTCCCCCTAAGCCACATTTTGAGATTAATTGCAAAGCATATTTCCTTTGGTTCACGAGTATACCTTTATCAGATCTGGCAAACTCAATTCCAAGGAAAAATCTCAATTCTCCTAAATCCTTCATTTTGAAGTTGTGATTCAAAATGTTTTTTGCTTATTCAATTAGTGTGACATAGCTATATGTGATTAGCAAGTCATCTACATATACGAAAATTACAACAATGTCCCCATTGTATCTTTTAGTGAACATAGAATAGTCTAGCTTGCTTTGTACATAGACAGAGTTGGTTAAAACTATGGTTAGTTTCAGTTCCATTGTTTGATTGCTTGTTGGAGCCCATATAGGGATTCGAGTAGCCTACACACCTTCGTCTCCACCTAGCTACCAAATCCTTGAGGCAATGTCATGCAAACCTCCTCAACTAAGTTACTTTGAAGAAATGCATTATAGACATCTATTTGAAAAAGAGGCCAAGCCTGTTGAGCAGCCAGGCAATGATACATCTCACGGTGACCATTTTTACCACTGGAGAAAAGGTATCAAGGTAATCCAAGCCTTCCTATTGAGTAAATCTCTTAGCCACTAGCCTACTTTATTTCTCCACACTACCATCAACCCTATGCTTCACTATTACCTGAATGAAATCACAGCAAATACTTATGATGCAACAAATTATTAAGCTTTCTTATAGGTGCAAAACACAACTGATCCTGCATAGTTTACTGATAATTTGCATCTACAAGTTGTACTTAAAAGAAAATGGAGTATTAATTTGACAAAAAAGTGAACAATTGGAAAATTGTGATGCGGACAATGGCAAATCTAGAGTATTACTTACAGGTTTACAGGAATCCAATAGCTATACTCAAGACCTTATATACATATTTATAAATATTAGACTGTAAATCCAATTATTATTATATATTAACCTGAGATTATTGTAAGCCTATAAACTTTAAATCCTGAATCCGTCTCTACGCACAAATTAAATGAACCTCATGTTGCTGAAATGTGAATTCGAATGCACCATTCTTATACTGCAATCACCCTGTTACAAAGACATCAGCAAACCATCACAAACACCCAAACAACAGACATTTATGTTCAACATTTACTTTAAGCCTAAACAAGATGTTGCTACAGAAAATATATGTTATAATATCTCATCGGGTACCAAAAAAAGTTAAAACTCCCGATGCCAGGAAACATAGAGTGAATGCTGAAGATTGTGATGCTGTCAAACTTGCATGATACTTGAATATTATGGCGAGAGCTAAACGAGAAAACCCATACTATCTTTTCTTGAAACCATATTTTTTACGTTCATAGAACAGATCGGTTTTAGCACTCCCCAGATTGACTATCTTAGGACAACCATCCCTGTCTTTCTCCTGTTGTGTACACTCTTTGCAATAGTAAGCATCAGATATACCTACACCTCCGCAGATCACGCAACGACCCTGAAAAGAACCATAGTTGCATTCATCACAAACTCGTACCAATGTGCAAGGACGCACATAAGAATCACAGATAACACACTTGCCATCACATTTCTCACAAAGACGGCCAATAGCAATTCCTGGCTGCTTTCGGCACATGATCAAATCAGGATGATGCTTAGCCATGTTTTTGTCAACGTCTCAACCTGAAAAAATGAAGCAAGATAACCACCAAGTACCAGATAATAAGAGATACCAAAAGTTCATATAAGAGCATGCATATGTAGTTTATTCATCAAATTAATAGCATGTTCATACATTCACATCTGTACTGACTGGGATCTCATGAAAGTATTTGTATATTACTTTTTCTTCTTTGTTCTCCTGGGCAAATAACTAAATTTGCAGAAGGTCGAGCATTATATAAGCTCAATACCAAATAGAGTTACATAAAAGAGCCGGTAGATATAGAGCCCATTTGGCTTAGCTGATTTAGAGTACCTGATAAACATTAGGTGCTGAAAGCACTTTTAGGTACTGAATCTGATTTAAAAAATAAGCAGTTACGTGTTTGGATAAAAGTGCTAAAATAAATAATAAGCAGCTGAAGAATTGAGTATACGAAGAGTTTCATTTTAAAAAGAAATATTTTAGCAATAGAATAATAAATATTTTGGTTAAACCTAAAGTGCTTATAACCTGAAATTTGATTAGTTAGGGAGACCAACTTATGGCTTTTGGCTATTTTTGGTTTATAAGCACTTTTAATTTTACCAAACACTTAAATAAGCTAAAAAGTGCTTATCAACTAGTTTGACTAGCTTATAAGCTTAGCCAAACACCCTAATAGTCTTTTCATCATATCAATAGCACAGTGATATATTCACATCTGCATTGACTAGGATGTCATTAAGGAATGTCTCCTTTCTTCCTGGGAAAATAACTACATTTGCAGAAAGTCGAGAATACTACTGAGATTTCAAAGCGGCTACTACTTGAATCAAGTTAAGCTCCAATCCCAAGCTATTTAAGTTTCAACGCACAATTTCTTTTTGGGTAAAAAAGACTAACATTCCTTTCTTTGAGCGGGTTGGGAGGGGGGGTTATGCTTTCATGAAATTTTACAAGATAGTAGTTCTCCTGTTTCTTTTGCAAACAGGAAAACAAAAAGAAAATTGAAGAAAAACCAGGTCTGGTACATGCTTTCATGGAATCATACAAATTAAAAATTCTGCCTCTTTGTTCGAGAAATAGTACAAATGTGTACACATAAACCCAATGAATTAACGAAAGAGACAAAAGCAGTCCAAACTTAACCAACAACTCATGTTGAAGCAAATCATGCGTGCAAAATCATTCGACAATGTTGATTCAAAACTTTGCCACTTCCGATATGATAAAAGCAATAGTGTTACATTTCGTTTTGCAGGAGAAAAGAAAATGTCGAATGAGTAGTATACTTCAGGGAAGCATGAAATGGAAGCCCTTCCAAAAGTAGACCAGGAATCTAGGACCATTACCGACATAATATAGCTGGATTCTCAAAATAAGAATATTTCCTTTCGGAGGCTGATCTTCACCTTCAAATAAAGAGGATGAAAGTTTTATGCCAGTTTGGATAAAATTTGGTTAAAGTCTTCAAGTTGAAGTTCAAGAAGAACATTTGGAAGTTGAATCAACTGCGTTTGGACATGAATTTCAATTGTAAAAACAATTGAAGTTTTGAGAGTAAATTATTCCACTTGAAATACTCCTAAAACAAGTCTTTCAACTTCAAATTGAAGTTGAAATAATTGACAAAACTGCAAATAGGCGCTCATTTGCAAATAACATTTCAATATTTGCAATAATATTTGGTTGAAGACACATCCGAATGCCTACCAAAGGTACTTACTTCATATGATTTATCATACTCGTTACAGGTGTCCATCTTCCAGAAAGGCCAATAATAGAATCCGCAATAACATGAGTTGATGATTCTTTAGTGTTATATGAACCAAAAGAGATTTATAGCTTTATTAGGGTGTAATTTAAGAAAAGGCTTTATTTAGTTCTCATACGAACACATTATTTAGCTCACACTCTCCTACAAACTCTCAACGGACATCATGCTTAATCAACCAACTGAGCCTTAATACTATTACCCGTTTGGGTCGGCCATATGATCCTCTCTATATCATGTCTCTCTTCGAACCATTCATTTTCAACACTGAAAATAAGTATCTATTAATAGGTATTACTAGTAAAGAGTTTGACCTTTAAGGCAATAAGAATTCTTTAAAATTAGAGATTTCCTAAACCCAACAATTATCACAACTCTGATCACAAGTCTCTAATTGACTAAAACCTTCTAATAAACACTGAACCTCGTATGAGAATAAACAAAAATAACTAAGCCTTAATCCCAACAAATGGATATTGCTTATGTGGATCTTAGCTTTTATTTTGTATTATTCTTATCTAAGTCAGAATTTATTTTCAAGAATACAACTTCCTCCATGTGACTAAAAGTCTATATCATCCACTTTTTGCCTTTTCAGTCGGCATAATCGTTCGCACCTAGGAAACACTACATTAATCTCCATAGCAGAAGCGGAGCCAGGAAACACTATTGGATTCTAAATTAATAATTTGTACACATTTAATGAATTATTTAAGACATATACATGGTTTGCACCAAAGCTACTCGACCTAATCTGTAGCTAACACGCTAGCTCCGCCCCTGCTCCATAGGAAATTCCAACCATCTCAGGCTCCATAGAGGCCGTGGCTTGTCCAATGGTCTAGAAGGCAAAACTGATTGGAAGTCTGTCCAAACTTCAGCATACCAATTCATTGGCAGAGAGGGCAAGCCTGAGGGTACAACAACTGATAAGGTGCCAAGTAGATTAATTTCTTAGTCTCTTATGGTACTATTTTCACTTTACCTTCTTGTTACTGTTACTAGCATCATCTTGCTGACACCACATGCACGCTAACCCAAATCCACCTCTAAATTTAAAATGCTTAAATAGTATGAAGTTCAAAAGGAACACCACAAAGGAAAACTAAAAATAACTCTTCCAATTTTGACACCAATTAAGCTTAAACCAAACCTTCAAGCTCACAAAGAATTATGTTCCTACAAACTATTAACCATATAATTCATATCATGAAAGCAGAAAATCAAAGGTGTGGCTAGAATTTGAAGCGTACAGTTTCTGAATTCTAATTTTTTTTAAGTTACTAGGTTTTAAATTAATAATTTGTACAAATATAAATTAAGGTATAGTGTGTCAGATTCTAGTTTGCAGGTTGATAATCTGTACAAATAATTTGTGAGCTAAGGTATAGGGTTTGGACTAAAGGTACAGGCTCGGCTGAACCTGTAAACTACACTCTAACGCCGCCCCTGCAGAAAGACAAAAACAGTTCTTTTTTCTCATAATACACACCCCCTATAGTCAAACAAAAAGGAGAAACAATTAATTAGTGCGATAAAAATAAATGCAATGAAATGCATGTAAACCTTACATTACAAGCACCAAAATCAATGTATTGAAGATGAAATTTGATGTTGTAATTATGACTTCATAGAAAAAAAGTTAGCAGAATGTAAAAGCTCAAACCTGATTTATTGAGTTACTCTAATGGCGCTTTGACTGCTCGTAGAATCTAAGGCAGGAGGAGGGGTTTTATATTTGAGAATTGAGAGGGAATCAAAATAGGTTCAGAATAACTATAAAACAGCATCTATATATAGCCCCATCCAAGCCCAATGGGCCTTGAGGTACATCAATTTTAAGGGAAATGTTACCCACTGTAAAATATATTTATTCTTTAGCCCCCGAACAAAAATACCCTTGTACTAAATATGTGTATTATATAAATATTAAGAATATGGCGTTCTTAACTTTATGAATATTATGCAAATATTAAGAATAAAATATTATGTATTTGTACTAGTGTTCTTAACTTTATGAGTATTGTGTAAATATTAAGGATATGGTGTCCTTAAATTCATGAATGCTGTATAATATGAACGCTCTGATGGTAAACAACTCTCACTTCCAACCGAGAGGTTGTGAGTTCGAGTCTCCCCAATAGCAAGGTGGAAAGTTCTTGGAGGGAAGAATGCCGGGGGTCTATTTGGAATCGGCCTCTCTACACAAGGATAGGGGTAAGGTCTGCGTACACACTACCATCCCCATACATCACTAAATGAGATTATACTGGATTGTTGTTGCTTTTGTTGTTATTGTATAAAATATTAAGGACAAAGTGTCATGTATTTGCACCTTTCATTGTTAAACTTTAAGACCATATGTGCAGTATAAAATGTTAAGGACATGGCGTCCTTAACTTTATGTATACAGTTGTGTAAATGTTAAGGATACCACGTCCTTAATATTTATGCAACACTCAGGAAGAAAGGGTAAAAATATCTTTTTATACTAATTTTAATAGAGTAGTGACTATTTTTGCTCCACACTCAAAATATTGGATAAAAACTAAATACCATGTTAAAAAGCAGGTACACTTGTAATTTTTTTTGCAAAGCAGACACAAATTAAAACTTGATAAAGAAGCGGGTATAGATACAAATGCCCCGCCGTTATATATTTTCTTCTGGAGAAGTTACACAGTTAGCCGCTCTGCCAAAAGTATATACGGACCATAACTCCTATCCACGGGGTGGAGCTAGAAGCCCTCTTACGTGAAATTTAAAATTAATTATTAATATTTAAAGTTGTCGTTCCAAAATTCAAAACTCATAATATCAAAATCTTAAATTTGCCCCTACCTATTCAATATACACAGATTATATAATGAAATAAGCTTAACCTTTGTAAATTGCCATACAAAATGCATATTTTCCATCATCAAACTGAGCACATGGGGCTGCTGTTGGATTTAGTCAAATAATGAAAATGGAATTGATAACTTAGGCCATCATTATGACCTATTTCTCCACAATAATTTAATAGATAGACTTTATAACTCTTAGAATCACCTTATTTTATAAAGTATTTTTTTTTTAAAATCTTTAAAAAGGTAATTTTGATGAGAAGCGTGTGTTTGACTAATTAATTTTTTTAAAATACTTTTGAATAGTAATTATTGTTTGGTCAAGTTTTTAAAAATATTTTTAAATATATTTTCTTTAAAAGTATTTTTCGGTAAAACTTACTTTTATTCTGCTTCTCAACAATACTTTTTTACTTTTAAAAGTCTAGCAAAAAATTTTAACTTTAAGAAAAAATTATTTTTTGCAATAAAAAGTAATATTCTTAGCAAAAAAAAAAATTTGCCAAACAAGTAATTAGTAGAAAAAGAAAGGCTACAAGAAGTGGAGCTTCAAGCAAAGTTATAGATATAACCAACATCTATAATCTATAACTTTAAAAGTCAAAAAATTGCTAAATTCGCCAATAACAACAGCAACAACAAACTAGTATAATTTTACCTAGTGGGATGTGAGGAGGGTAGTATGTACGCAGACCTTACCCTTATTTTGAGGTAGAGAGACTGTTTCCAAATAGACCCCCGACATTTTCCCTCCAAGAACTTCCCACCTTGCTCTTGAACAGACTCGACTCACAACTTCTTGATTGAAAATAAAAGTTGCTTATCATCAGAGCAACCCCTCCTGTCTTAACATAAACCAGGCAAGACCGGCAACAAAAGTCTAAATTTTCTAACATAACGTGATAAAAAGGATAAGACTAGGTGGCTGGAAATAATCCATCCATTTGAACACGTGGAGTGACTGGAATCCACTAATTTGAGATTATTTACTATCCATAATCGAAAGCCGGGGTCGATTTGAATACTTCTTCTAGAAAAATTTGGACACTTAGTGATTGAAGTCCAGTAATTTTATGTTGGAGCTCTGTTAATAATTTTTGCGTAGCTAAAATAGTCTTTTATAAAAATATAGGTAAAATTACATATAATAAATTTTTGTAATTCGATATTTGTCCCGAATTTCACATATAACAGAAAATTTAATACATCAAACTGTTCTTTGCTTTATTAATTACAAAAACAAATACAAAATATTTTCCTAATAACAAAAATATATATAGACCAAAAGTATAACAGATGACAAAATTGCATAACTTTGAAGGATACACAGGAAAATTTTGACCTTTTCTCTATTTAGAAACATTGAGAGATTCGACCACTTTCTAATGGAGTAGTAAATGTTTAGCAAATTAAAAGCCGCCGGTAGACAGTAACTCAAATCTTCAAACTTATTTAAACTCGAAGTCACAAATTAAATAAGCTATCAATCTTCAATTTAATGGCTAATTCTGTCACTCTTTTCTCCATTATTTTCTCATGTTTCCTTCTCCAGCACTAGTTTGCACAAATAGCCAAAATGTTATTAAGGGAGGGTACTGGTTTAAGGACAGTGGATTAGCATTAAACAACATAGATTCAACACTTTTTACTCATCTATTTTGTGCATTTGCTGATCTTAATCCTCAATCAAATCAGTTAATTATTTCGCCGGAAAATCAAGATTCATTCAGGCAATTTACAAGTACAGTTCAAAGGAAAAATCCTTCAGTCAAGACTTTGTTGTCTATAGCAGGAGGAAGAGCTGATTCAACTGCCTATGGAATTATGGCTAGACAACCAAATTCAAGAAAAAGTTTTATTGATTCATCAATAAGATTAGCTAGACAATTTGGATTTCATGGCCTTGATCTTATTTGGGTATATCCATTATCAGCTACAGACATGACAAACTTAGGTATTGTTGACAAACATATTTTTTCTTCATTTGTTAATTTGCACATATTACATGAATTTATTTTTGGACAAATATATCTAGTTGTGAATTTACTTACCTCTTAATTAAACAGGGATCCTTTTGAATGAGTGGCGCACCGCTATCAACACGGATGAGAGAAATTCCGGTAGGGCGGCACTACTTTTCACGGCGGCGGTTTCCAACTCACCCCGAGTCAATGGGTTGAACTACCCAGTTGAATTAGTGGCAAGAAACTTAGACTGGATTAACCTTATGGCCTATGATTTCTATGGACCAAATTGGTCAGCATCACAAACCAATTCACATGCACAATTATTTGATCCTGTGAACCATGTTAGTGGAAGTGATGGAATTAATGCATGGATTCAAGCTGGTGCTCCAACAAAAAAATTGGTTCCATTTTATGGCTATGCGTGGCGATTGGTTAACGCGAATATCCACGGTCTTAGGGCGCCTGCCGCCGGGAAATCAAATATTGGTAATTCGTTCGATGGTGGGTCGATTACTTATAACAAAATTAAGGATTATATAGTGCAGAGCCGCGCCACGGCTGTGCATAATGCTACTAATGTTGGAGATTATTGTTACTCTGGTAGTAATTGGATTAGCTATGATGATACTCAAACTGTTAGAAATAAGGTTAATTATGTTAAAGGTAGAGGATTGCTTGGTTACTTTGCATGGCACGTTGCAGGGGATCAAAATTGGGAACTTTCTCGTACAGGTTAGTAGTTTTTCTTTGTTTTTTTTCCGGGTATTGATTTTCTCAATTAATTACTATTACGTTGTTCTTGTTATTATTATTATTTACATTTCTCCCACTTGTGTCTTGCAGCTTCACAAACATGGGGGCTGTCAGAAGTGATGGATTACGTAACTTTGTTTGTCAAAGTATCCTCCTTATAATAAGGTGACAGATATGTGAACCATGACATAAATAAAATAAATAATAAATCGTGTTCCCCAATTTTATTTTTACTAATAATATATTTCTTTATCTGAGTATACTAAATTTGTTGTTTTTTTGGTAATTAAAGTTTTATTAATCACCAATGTATATGGTTTACAAATCCATAGTCTAGCTTATACTCAGCTGACTATCTCTAAATCATCAACCTCACTACATAGACTCAACATTATGTCCTAATGATACTAAATGCTAAATTGCTGCAATACTTTCCGAATTCTAGGGATACCTCTAACATTATAGATGTATGCTATCTCCCTCACTAAGACTACACAGTTACGAAAAGTGTTGTTAAAAATTCTCGAATTCCTCTCCATCCAGACAGCATAAGTGACTTCAGCAATTACCATTTTGAAGATATTTGCTCGACAAGATTTTTCTTTTGCTTTACTTATGAGCCAGTGTAATTTTTGATCCCAAGTACAAGCTGGAGGATAACCCTCATGTAGCCAGTGCATAACTTGCCCCCAAAGTTCAGCAGAGAAAGGGCATGATTGCATAAGATGATCTCTGGTCTCTCTGTGATTATGGCATAATATGCACTCCTGATCAACATTCATTCCCCATCTTGCCAATCTGTCTTTAGTTGGTAGCCTGTCTTGTAGAGCCAGCCACAAATTGAAGACTGTTCTTGGTCTTGCCTGATTGTTGATGATCAGATTCTTTCATGGAACTTTTGGCAGATCACCTAGCTGTAAGTGATATAACTGTCTAATGGAAAAAATCTGACTCCTCCAGTGTTGGAAATTTTGCAGTATATCTCTTGAGGCTATAATTTTCCGGACCATCCAGCTGGCTTGTGTAGGAATTGGCATGTCCTCTATCAGCTTATCTTTTATAATAAGCAGTAATCCATCTTATCCACAGTTTGTCCTTTTTGTGATCAAGATCCCAGCAAGTCTTTGCAATTGCAGCTTTGTTCCAGAGCATGAGATTAATAAGGTTCATCCCTCATGCTGATTTGGGGGTACATATTCTGTCCCAGGAGACATAAGCTTTCTTAGTGATGGAATTTATCCCAGACCAGACAAAACTTCTGCAAATAGCTTCAATCATCTTAAGTATTTTAGCAGGAAGAATAAATATATGTGCCCAGTAAGCTTGAATGCCAAATAGGACAGATTGGACAAGTTGAATCCTTCCACTGTAAGATAATTTCTTGGCAGTCCAAGAAGTAATCTTGGCAGTAATCCTCTCCACAAAAGGCTGCCATTGAACCAAGGCAATCTTCTTGGTGGAAAGAGGTACACCTAGATATTTGAAAGGAAGCTCCCCATGAACAAAACCCAAGTGATCTATAATCTGTTTCTGCATTAACCAGTGACACACCTCCAAAATATACTGAGCTTTTGCTCAGGTTTTCCTGCAGACCAGAGGCTTCAGAGAACTGTGAGAAACATGTGAATATGCCTCTGATAGATGCAATCTCTCCTTTAGCAAACAGTAACAGGTCATCAGCAAAACACATGTGAGTAAATCCTAGCTTTTTGCATCTAGGATGGAACTGAAATGCTGGGTCTTTCTTTAGTCCATTACAAGATCTGCTTAGGTACTCCATGACTAAGGCAAATAAAAAGGGGGAAATTGGATCCCCTTGCCTAAGTCCTCTAGCAGCATCAAAGGGTTCTGTTGCCTCTCCATTGACCAGTACTGAATATCTCACTATCTTAATACATTCCATAATCCAGTTGGTAAATCTGCTTAGGAAGCCAATATCCTCCATAGTCTGTTGTAAGAAGATCCATTCAACTGAATCATGGGCTTTTTGGAGATCAGTCTTAATCATGCATCTAGGTGTCACATGTGCTCTGGTATAGCTTTTGACTAACTCATGTGCCAAGATGACATTATCAGCTATCTTTATACCTGGGATAAACCATGCTTGGGCTTCACTGATGATGCTCGACATTACTTTTTGCAATCTGTTGGCCAATATTTTTGAAATCAGTTTGTAGAGGACTGAGCAACAAGCAATTGGCCTATACTCTTTAATTGTACTAAGGTTGGATACTTTAGGAATTAGAGTGATAGTTGCACAGTTGACAGGCATGTACATCTTGGATGTTAAGAAAAACTCTTTGATGGAACATATAATCTGCTTGCTAATGATGTTCCAAGATTTCTTGAAAAAAAACAGCATTATAACCATCAATTCCTGGGGCTTTATCATCTCCAACTGCTTTAAGACTCTCCACAATTTCAGCATCAGTGATATCCACACATAATTCCTTTCTTTGCTGCTGTTTAGGACTGGACCATTTGCCATGTACCTTCTGTTTATTGCTGGAAGGACAGAAGTTGATGATCCCATAAGATAGAAGCCAGTGATCTCATTTCTTATACCTGCTGCTGTGGGGCCTTTGTCTCCCATTACATTTATAAGTGATGTGATATGTTTATTCTGAGTTCTCTCCTTCAGTACTGCAGTAGCCTTCTGATGTAGGACACTTTCTTCAATTAGTGACCATTTTTCCAGTTTCAGAACTATCTCTTTCTCTTTCTGCTGCAACTCATCAGAATAAGCCTCTGTCATTTGTTTTTGTACTGCTATCAGTTCTCTTCTGCAAAGTTCTATCCTCTGAGGGATAGTCTTGAACTCCTTAACATTTAAGGACTTTAAGGGATCTTTCAATATTTTGGGTTTGCACCACACTGACTTCACAGTTCCTGGATTATCAGAAAACCAAACACTAGCCACAATCTGGTAAAACTCCTCATGTTCAGTCCAGACATTGAAAAACTTGAAAGGAATCTTACCTTTCCAGGAAGAAGATGCCAATGCCATTATCATGGGATTATGATCAGAAAATAGTGGTTGATCATATAAGGTTTCCACTTGGCTCCATTTAAGCATCCACACAAAATTTCCAAAAACTCTATCCAATCTGCTAGAAACTCTATTTAGCTTAACCATAACACATCTTCTTCTCCGTTTTTTCTCTCGGTGCACGTTATCTAAACATACGTCGAGCTCGTGAAAATGGTGAGAGGAAGAGGGCGAGGGCATGGAAGACCAAGGAAAATACCTCTAGCAACATTTGAGAAGCTGTTAACAACAATCAAACAACCGATTGTGGAGAAATCAGATACCAACACTGTACAGACCCTTCTATACAGACCGCCGATACCGTAGTAGTAGTTGAGCAAGATGCAAATGCGCAGACATCGCACCAAGATACAGTCGCAAGAAAGCTTGATTTGCCTTCAATAGTACCGAGTGAGGTTGGTTTGGTTCAACTAGTTTCGATTGAGGTGATTTCAGACCCATTGAAAGCATCAACCAGTGGAATAGCAGCCACGCAGCAGCCTATTCAAGGTCAATCAGCTATGGAAGTAAAGGAGAACCCGGAAACCAGCAGAAACGGTGTGGAGAAACCCCAAAAGGTTTGGTCTACTCTATTTCAGAAAAATAGGTTTGCAACACACGGAATGACGTTGGATTATATACCTCCTGTAATGTTCGATGGACAACCTGTTGTCCAATTGAATAAATCAGAAATAGAAGAGGAAGAGAAGAAATGGAAATGTGCTTTAGTTGTGTACATTATAGGGGATGAGCATGGTTTCAATGCGATGAAGAGGTTTATCAGTCTTCACTGGTCACATGTCCCAGAACCAGAGTTGCATTATCATGACGAAGGGTATTATATAGTTAAATTCAGAACGATTGAACATCTAAGGAGATCCTATATGCAGGGCCTTACTCTATTGCCAATAGACCTATGATCCTTAAGCAATGGTCACCATATTTTGATTTTACTGAGGAATTCCCTTCTGACATTCCTCTATGGGTAAAATTTTTGAAGCTTCCAATGTCTTGCTGGGGAATGAGATCACTAAGCAGGATTGCTAGTGTCTTAGGAAAACCTATTTTTGCAGATGAGTGTACAACTAAACAGACAAGAATTTCCGACGCCTGAATGCTTATTGAGATTAATGTTAGAAAAGAGTTACTTGTGGAGCTGAAAAAAATCTTCTAGACCAAATTGAGGAGCTAAAACGAGAATACCAATCACTAGACCCTGTTTTTCTTGAGGATGCCAATATTGAGAGGAATGCCCTAGAGTTATTTGTGGGAGTAGATCACATTCCTTTTGGAGACTTGAGTGTGTGTAAATATGGGGATGCAAATAGTAGTAAAATTCATGAGTTAGGGCGCATTAGACCTCATTCCAATCATTTTTCACATTGTGTTTAGATAATAAGATTGTAATCGAGCCATCTGAACCTACGAGGGAGTCAAAGGGTGAGTATAAGAGTGTCTATATTCTTGAATTTGTTGTGCCAAAAAAGCAAAAATTACATTCCTCATCTAAAGGCCAAGAAATGCAGAGTTAAAAATTTATTACTTGGCCTGGTTATCTTTGTAGCCCCATCAAAGGAGCATAGCTACTTACTGGATGCTCTGTTAGGGGTACAATTCATAAGTTCAAGGTGGAGGCAAAAAATGGTTCAAGTCGTGCCGCAACTTTAAATTAAGCGCTTGTCGATAGGCAACCCATCTTTATTGCTTTCTTTTAAATATATTTTTTTTGTTATTTTTTTTATTATCTTTGTAGTGTTATTTTTGTTTTGTAAGATTTTAAACATAGGAAGCAAATCCATTGGAAAAGTGCAAAAGCATGTTAGATGGTTAGAATTGATTGTGGAGTGCTCACAGAAAAGATCATGTTTGGAGGAAGTCTGAGTACCTCGTGAGCCACTATTGATTCGGCCTTTGACCTTTCAAGAAATTTTTTGACCACCCCTAATATTATTTGCTTTATTTGTACATCGGAGACACTACACTCTTTTAGGCTAGTTATCTCACACACTCAAAACTATAGTATATAATTTGTATATAAAAAAAGATAGGTTGCGTTGGACCCGCTGATTATATGTTCCATCCGTATGCTATGACACCATATATATATATGATCACTCAATCGAACAAATAATTTAGATGGTTGAAGAGTACACTTATTTATTTACTTACGTCTCAATTAAACAGGGGCCATTTGAATGAGTGGTGCACCGCTATCAATACAGAGGAGAAAAATTCCGCCAGGGCGGCGCTACTTCTCACGGCGGCGGTTTCTTACTCACCCCGAGTCAATGAATTGAACTACCCAGCTGAATCAGTGGCAAGAAACTTAGACTGGATTAACCTTACGGCCTATGATTTCTATGGACCAAATTGGTCTCCATCACAAACCAATTCACATGCACAATTATTTGATCCTGTGAACCATGTAGTGGAAGTGATGGAACTAATGCATGGATTCAAGTTGGTGTTCCAACAAAAAAATTGGTACTTGGAATTCAATTTTATGGCTATGCGTGGCGATTGGTTAACGCGAATATTCACGGTTTTAGGGCGCCTGCCACCGGGAAATCAAATATTGGTAATTCGTTCAATGGTAAGCAACCCTCACTTCCAACCAAGAGGTTGTGAGTTCGAGTCTCCCCAAGAGCAAGGTGGGAAGTTCTTGGAGGGAAGGATGCCCGGGTCTATTTGGAAACAGCCTCTCTACCCCAGGTAGGGGTAAGGTCTGCGTACACTACCCTCCCTAAATCCCACTAAGTAAGATTATACTAGGTTATTGTTGTTGTTGTTCGTTCCATGGTGGGTCGATTACTTATAACAAAATTAAGGATTATATAGTGCGGAGTCGCGCCACGAGCTATATATATGACATTTTGTTTATCACTGCGTAGTACCATAAAGTAAATAAAATGGTACTTTGGGATCATCACTCCTAAAACTAAAATAGTTATTTGAAACATAACACGCCATTTAAATTTAAATGCTTTTGAGTAACAGGACAAAAGATTCAACCTTTTTTTTCTTATTTTCTTTAGCATTTTGTAGTTAATTGTTAAAATACATCATTTGATATACATGACTATTCTATTTGGTCGATGGTCTTGTGAAATTTTAAACATTATCAATGTTTTTTTTATGTCACGAGCCTAAATCCGAATTTGACCGTGTTGAAGCATCTCGTAAAATAATTAAATTAAGGATTATATAGTGCAGAGTCGCGCCACGACCGTGTATAATGATACCATTGTTGGATATTATTGTTACTCTGGAAATAATTGGATTAGCTATGATGATACACAAAGTGTTAGAGATAAGGTTAATTATGTTAAAGGTAGAGGATTGCTTGGTTACTATGCATGGCACGTTGCAGGGGATCAAAATTGGGTACTCTCTCGTACAGGTTAGTATGTAGTAGTAATTTTTGTTTTAAGGGAGCTTTGATGTAACTGGTAAAAATTGTTATCATATGATCAAGAGGTCACGTGTCGAGCAGTGGAAATAGCTTTTTTGCAAAAATGCAAGGTAAGACTGCATCCAGTAGACTTTTATGATCCGACCCTTATCC
Organism: Nicotiana benthamiana; assembly: GCA_034376525.1. Taxonomy (NCBI): domain Eukaryota; kingdom Viridiplantae; phylum Streptophyta; class Magnoliopsida; order Solanales; family Solanaceae; genus Nicotiana; species Nicotiana benthamiana. Next base: position 133,100,474 of record CM067335.1, read on the forward strand.
GGACTCCGCGCGTAGCAGAAGCTTAATACACCGAATTGCCTTTTTTTGGGAGGGTTATATCACATTATTCATAATTTGTTATTCAATTCTTCTTTTATATATGAATGAATGTCTCAACAATTTGTTTATATTTTTAGAAGTTGAAGATATACAAGAAGGAGAAATTGATCAATCAGGAATGCACAAGAAGAAAAAACTCAAATCGAGTGATTCTCATTTTGATTCCAGTTGGAGCATTATTGATCCTGTTGTTGCTTGTCTTTACACTGTGGTGTCTTAGAAGCAGACAACTATTTAAGTTCCAAGGTAATTCTTTACTTCTTTTGGTTAACAAAGGAACCACAGCCGCTGTACTTCAGGTACGCGCAGTGTAAACTCTACTTTATAGACCACAAATTACGTAGTTTTATTTTAATGGAAAACTTGGATTTTTTGTAGGGATATTATCACTTTAACTAGCGCCAAAAATTATTAAATTCAGTAGCTAATATAAAAAGTATATAAATTTTGTACATTCTTATATATAAAAAATGTATATATTTTTTCGGCTATTATTTTGAGCTAAGGATTTTTTGAAAACAACCTTTCTACTCTCTCGAGTAGAGGCTAAGTCTGCATACACATTACTTTTCTCATACCCACTAGTGATTTTTTACTGGATCGCTGTTATTGTCGTATTTTGACACGACTATACAATATATTTTTTTTAATTACACCGCTTCCAAGTAATTATAATTATTGTAAACTCTCAACTTTTATTTTAAAATATTTGTTTATTCATCACATTGTGGATGCATAAGGTTTTTTTTCATTTTCTTCTCTTTACATTTTTTTATGTCTTTTTTTAACTGAATATTAACTGGAAATAGGAAGAATGCCTAGGGACAAAATTGGAAGCAAAAATGAAGATAGAAGAGAGGCAGAGAGTAGCAATTTGCATGTTTTCACTTTTGATGAAATGAAGTCAGCTACAAATAATTTTTCAGTTGACAATGAGCTTGGCCGAGGTGGGTATGGACCTGTTTACAAGGTAATTAACATTTTGACCTATTTTGTGGTTCGATGTATAAAGTATTATGCATTCACACATGATCTTAAAAAGAGCCGTATCCTAAAAGTATAATGTAGACACCTACATTAATATAAATATTAGTAATTGTTTTTGTGGCTTGAATCCATGACCCGTAGATCATATGGAGGCAACTTGATAAGCTAATTTTATATATTTTTTGTAAAAAAGAATTATTTTTTACAAGTTATTTGTGAATGTATTAGCTAAGTTGAACTTTAGTTTGTGCAATTTGATATTGAAGGCAGTGAAAAATATTTTTCGAAATCTTTTGATGTATGATTTTGTAGAGAGAAGCTCTCCCTTCTCTCTAACAGTACTGTGCCATTGCCTCATTTTCTCCGCCTGCCTCGGTGCACGTTAGTTAACGTCGCCGAGCTGGTTTCCATGGCAAGAGGAAGAGGTCGAGGTAGGGGTAGGCCACGTAAAATACCAATTGCAACAATCGATCGCATCATCTCAAAAATCAATCCACCACAAGCTATTACCAGTGATGAAGATCCGATTACTGTTCCATTGATTTAAGTCCCATTGAAGCAACCAGAGGAGGTTCCTGTACAATCGGAAGTTACAGAGCTTCCTCAACCTCAGATTATACAAGGTAATGGTGAAAATATACACATGCAGACATCAACACAACCATTTGACCCTGAAGCAGTAAGGGTGACAAATGAAGGAACCAAAGTGTGGGCAAATTTGTTCCAGAAAAACAGATTTGCCTCAAATGGGATGTCTCTGGAGTATATACCACCTACTATCCTTGATGGCAAACCTGTAGGTCAATTATTGAAAGAGGAAGTAGAGGAGGAAGAGCAGAAATGGAAGTGTTCTCTGGTGATTTTTGTTTTGGGGACTGGGCTGGGTTATAATGCTATGCAACGATACATTGACCTACACTGGTCTCATGTTCCAGAGCCAGATCTATACTACCATGAGGAGGGGTATTATGTAGCTAAATTTCAAACCATGGAAGATGCTAAGGAGGTCATATGTGCTGGTCCATACACCATTGCTAACAGACCTGTGGTCTTGAAGCAATGGACTCCAGATTTCGACTTCACTGCTGCTTTCCCTAATGACATTCCTTTATGGGTAAAGATTCCTAGGCTACCTATGTCATGCTGGGGAAATAGGTCTTTGAGGATTGCCAGTGTTCTTGGCAAACCTATTTTTGCAGATGAGTGTACTACCAAGCAAGCTGAGACTCTGGATTTTATTCAATGCATCCAATTGGCTGAATTATCAGAACTTCCTTGGAAAGGGAATTTCTTCACATGGACTAATAAACAGACTGGTAATGAAAGAGTTTGTAGTAGATTAGACAGAATATTTGGTAATTATAAATGGATGATTAACTGGAGTCATGTACAGACTGTATATGACCCTCCTTTAATCTTTGATCATAATCCAATGATCCTCACTTTGATGGAAGACATTACTGTCAGGAAGGCACCCTTCAAATTCTACAATGCTTGGGCTAATCACAAGGATTTCTAAAACATCATGAAGGTACATTGGAGGAGTTCTGAGCAGGGCACTCTTAAGTTGATATGGAACAACCTTAAGGCTCTTAAACCTGTTCTAAAATCTCTAAATGTTAAAGAATTTAAGAACATCACAGAGAAAATAGATTCTAGCAGGGAGGAACTAAAGTACATCCAGCACCAGATGAGCTCACAATATACAGATGATTTGCAAGCAAAAGAAAAGGATCTATTATTGAAGATTGAGAAGTGGTCATTGATTGAAGAAAGTATCCTCCAGCAGAAATCTAGAGCCAAATGGATACAATTGGGAGATTCAAACAATAAGTATTTTCATGCTGTGTTAAAGGAAAGGAAGCAGTATAAAAGCATTACTGAACTGGTTACTGCAGGAGGCACCAAACTCACTCATCCAGATGACATTAGAGTTGAAATCAGGAACTTCTATAAGACTTTAATGGGGTCATCAGCTCCCTCCCTTCCAGCAATTAATAGATCATATATGGATAATGGCCCAAAGCTCACTCATTATCAGCAGCGGCAGCTAATTGCAGATGTGTCTATGGATGAAATTGTAGATAGCCTAAAATCCATTGGTGATCATAAAGCACCTGGGATTGATGGCTATAATGCTGTTTTCTTTAAACAGACCTGGTGGCTTACTGGAAATCAAATTACCAGGGCAGTCCTGGAGTTCTTCCAATCTGGTAAGATGTATAAGCCAGTGAATTGTGCTTCCCTTACACTGATACCTAAAGTTCCTAACCCTCAGTCAGTCAAGGAATTCAGACCAATTGCCTGTTGTTCAGTCTTATATAAGATAATATCTAAGATACTGGCTAACATATTACAGAAATGCATGGCTTATATCATCAATGATTCCCAATCAGGATTCATACCAGGAAGGAAGGTGGCTGACAATGTTATCTTAGCACATGAGTTGATCAAACACTATGCTAGAACACATGTGTCTCCTAGGTGCATGATTAAAATAGACTTACAGAAGGCTTATGATTCTGTTGAGTGGATCTTCTTGCAACAAGTGATGGAATCCTTACACTTCCCAGGCAAATTCATAAGGTGGATTATGGAATGTGTCCAGACAGTAAGCTATACAATCATGGTTAATGGGGAAACTACTGAACCCTTTCAAGCAGCTAAAGGATTGAGGCAAGGTGACCCAGTCTCCCCTTTCTTATTTGCTATAGTGATGGAATATCTTAGCAGGGCTTTTATGGAGTTAAAGAAAGATCCAGATTTCCTATTCCATCCTGGATGTAAAAGGTTAAATATCACACACCTTAGTTTTGCAGATGATCTACTGTTATTTGCAAGAGGAGATTTGAAGGCTGTCACAACCATGTTCAGATATTTTTCTCAATTCACTGAGGCTTCTGGTATGACTGCTAACTTGAGTAAAAGTTCTGTCTATTTTGGTGGTGTCTCTCTTGATAAACAGCAGCATATTGTCAACCATCTTGGTTATGTATATGGAGAATTACCCTTCAAGTATTTGGGAGTTCCATTAACTGTCAAGCAAATGTCATTACTTCAATGGCAACCATTGGTGGATAGAGTTACTGCCAGGATTACATCCTGGACTGCAAGGAAATTATCCTATGCAGGGAGAGTCCAATTGGTACAGCCAGTCATCTTTGGTATACAAGCATACTGGGCACAACTTTTTCTGATTCCTGCAAAAATTTTAAAGATGCTGGATGCAGTTTGTAGATCCTATGTTTGGACAGGTTCAGCCAACATATCCAAAAAATCATATGTAGCTTGGGACAAGGTCTGCTTATCTAAATATGCTGGGGGGTTTAAATATTATGAATCTGCTATTATGGAACAAAGCTGCAATCATGAAACTTGGATGGGATTTGGCCAAAAAGAAAGATGTGTTATGGATAAAATGGATTCACTCAGTATACATAAAGCAGCAACAATTGCAGGATCTAACCATTCCTAACCAAGCCAGTTGGATGGTTAGGAAGATCATTGCTGCCACTATTACATTGCAGCAGTCACAGATGCTACAACAACCAGTTTGTTCTATCAAGAAATTCTACTTACAACAGGTTGGACAATTGCCAAGAGTAGAGTGGAAGAACCTAACTATCCAAAACTATGCTCGACCTAAGGCAGTTTTTAATCTCTGGCTTATACTACAGAACAGGCTGCCCACAAAGGATAGACTGGAACAGTGGACACTCACAGTGGATAACACATGTGCACTTTGCCAACAGGATAAGGAGACTAGGGATCATCTATTCTTCTCATGTTCATTCACCTCCTTACTGAGACATCACACTTTACAGTGGATTGGAGTTACCCAAGGCTACTACCAGAACTGGGAACAATTCATTCAGTGGATCATCACCAAGTCTAAAGGCAAAACCGGTCGAGCTCAAGTGATGAAAATGGTCTTTGCTGAAATGCTTTACAGTGTTTGGTTAGAAAGAAATTCCAGATTGTTTAATCAAACTTCATGTTCCAGTGGACAACTACTAAGAAGCATTGCTTATGTATTTCATGTTAGGAGTCCTCCTAAAGTCAATGTATACCTACATCATTATCTCCTGTAATTAAACACATAGATATAGTGATGTAGATGCTAGCTAGTTTTATCATAGAAGATAGTCAGCTGTGTATAACTGAACTATGGCTTTGTAAAGACAGACCTTTGGTGATTAATACAACAAATTTAATTACCAAAAAAAAATTTGATATTGAAGGAGGTGCTTGCTGCCAAGCTGAGCTGGGCATGCATAGGATGCGGCTTGGGCATTAGGGGCATGCATGTCACTGGTGTTCTTAAGGCGTGCCAATATCATGTGGGTAGGGTGTCATCAACCTCGGTAATTTCATAAAAAATATATTTATAGATATGTATATATCTTAAATAATAAGATATATATTTTGGATGGTACCCTAAATTCAAATCTTAGACAGCTGCATTGGTCGATTTGGGGGCATACCTTGACTTTTAGTGTGCTTCCTATATTCGATTCTGACTCAACCATTTGCTCAAATTTTATTCGACAGTGATACCTATCATGTTCAAATCTCTGGTCCGCCTCAACATGTTGTGACTTTTATTAATTATCCTTCACACGCAATTTTGACTTTCTAGTAAGCAAATAAACTTTTACTTGTTTTTTTCTTTTCCTATAGTAGATGATTTCCAAATTGTCTTCATCAATACATTTATCAATATTTATTAAAAATGTTAAGGATATTTTATTAATCCAATTAGGAAAAGTTGAGAAATGGGCAAGAAATAGCTGTGAAAAGGCTCTCAGAAACTTCTACTCAAGGATTGGAAGAGTTTGAAAATGAAGTGATCCTTACAGCAAAATTACAACATATAAGTCTCGTAAAAGTTGTGGGTTTTTGCATTGAAAGAAAAGAGAAGATGTTGATCTACGAATATATGCCCAACAAGAGCTTGGACTATTACATTTATAGTAAGTATATATATATATATATATATATATATATATATATATATATATATATATATATATATATAGTGTGTGTGTGTGACACTACAAAAAAAACCCCAATTGCTAACGGATTTTACCAACGCTCCGAATTTGTTGGTGTATTAGCAACAAATTGCTAACCAAATGGTAACTAATTTATTTTTCAGAATTTAGTAACAGATTCCTAACGAATTGCCAACCAAAATATTACTAACTAAATAATTTAGTTGGTAAATATGGCGGGAAAAATAGGCGGCTAATATAGCAACTGCGTACTTATGGATTACCAACTCAAATGTTACCAACAAATATTTCGTTGGTAATATTACCAACGGACTACTATCCGTTGCTAAATATGGTGTAAAAAATAAAGTATTATTTATTAACAGATTAGTAACGAATTACCAACCAATTATTTACCAACAGAAAGATTTTGTTACTAATTTTACCAACTAATTTAAAATGCGTTTGTAAATTACCAACCAAATGGTATCTGTTAGTAAACTTGCCAACTAATACTTAATCGGTTGGAAAACTTTATTAATAGATCAAGATTTTGGTTTGTAATCTATTAATAGATTGAAATTAATTATTAATATTACTTATGATACTTACATTACTAATTAAAGAATAAACGAAAGTATGATCGATCTGAATTGTTCGAGTATATCAAATCATACATTTTAACAAAATCATAAATTAAAAATCATTTTATCTCAATAATTAAGAACCAAAAAATTATATATCTTTTAGACTTTTATTCGATTTCTCCGAATACATTTATTATTTTGAAATTATCCAATAATATTTTTGAGTATTATTTTTACTTATTTCTTAAATTCAATTTAAAGTATACGCTTTAATTAGTGTTATATTCAATTCTCTGTCTCTATTTTTCTTTATGTATGTATACATATATTCTGGGTTGCTTCTGAGCCGTTATTGACCAGTTCTTACGTTGTTTAACTAGTTTGTGCTCGTTCGACTTCGTGTTGAGGGTTTTAGCTTATTCTTGATATTGGAAGTGCGCTTCAATTCGGAGCGAAGTGAGTCTCTTTCCTAACCTTGTAAGAGGGAAATCATGTCCCCATATGATTTATAAATGGATAATTGTTGCTAAATGCGGGGGATACGTGCGCACTACGTGACAAGAGTTAGTGCTTAGCTACTACTATATTAATTATCCGGGTAGTTTAGGACCCACGACATCATGCCTAATTTATGAAATCTCTATGTCAATGATATAGCCTAGGATATACTAGGGACTTGAAAGAGGATAAAAGTAAATTTGTATACTTGTTGAACTCTTATATGACATAATTGGATATTAATGTGCCTTCGTGTATATATACATGAATTTGCTTGATATTTGTGGATCGAGCCGATCTCCTAGGTATGAATAGATGCATCTATAGGCGGCCGTCGACCCTCGGCAAGTGCACAATTTATTTCTATTGGTTCGGGCACTCGCCTCGGTATAACGTGCGGATGATTATTGTGTGAAAACTCATACTCACATTGTTCATTATTATACACAAAAATAGAAATAGTAAATCATTGTAAGAATGCATCTTGCCATAAACTGCTGATACTAGTAGCTTTCTATGCTTATAAAATATTTCATATATTATTTGACCTTTGTAAGTATCAAGTTGACCTCTCATCTCTACTTCTTCAAGATTAGACGGGATACTTACTGGATACATGTTACTTATATACTTATGCTACACTTCTGTACTTAAATGTAGAGGAACTGAGGCAGGTGGATCTGGTTATCACTCGGGTGCGCATCAGTGGGCCATCTGGGACTTCTATGGTGAGTTGCTTCCCCTTCATGACGATCTGCAGCCGAAGAATAGTCTTCTTTAATTTGTAATTTGTTTTCTGTCTATCCTGATTCTGACAGTAGGATAGTATAGTATTCTTTTGTGTATATTCTACTAGTTCCCATAGCTTGTGACACAAGGTTCTGGCACACGCATTAGTAGACTAGTTTGGGCTGTATCATTATACGCTTCCTACATTTCTTACTGTATTTGGTTTCTAAAACCCCATTGGGATCCTTTATCTTTTCTTAAAAATTATAATTTTTGATAAACTTGGAAATGCACTTGGCTTGTCTGGCAAGGTTGATGGGCTCCATCATGACCTATTATGAAAATGGGTTGTGACACCAATAAGAGTTTAAGTAGTAGTAAAAGATTAAAGTCGTATATATAAGAGTCCTTCATAGTCTAAAACCTTCGATTTTTTTTGTGATAAATATGAGTTATTATTCGATTCTCACTATTTTTTGGATCTATGACACTGGCGAGAATGGAACTAAAAAATAAAATATAATAATAATTAAGTATGAGATTTGAGAAACAGTTAATCTTTTTTCACGTTTTGTTTTTAATTAATTAATATCTAATGATTATCTATATTTAATTTTATCAAGAAGTTATTTCAATTTTAAGATTATTTATATATAACCTAAACAACTCTAATATTTGACATGGTCAGTGTACGCGCATATCGGCGTGGATAATAATACTAGTTCTAATATTAATTAGAAATAATTTCATTGCATATCCGAACATTAAATAATTAGCTAAATTATGTTTGGACCTAGTTTATATTTAATAATTCAAACATGAGTGCAATTAAAATTTTATTATTTTATACAAATAGTTTGGTAAAATTAAAATTTATTAATTTGTATGATAATATAATAACCAAACAATACATGTATTTAGTTAGTGTTAACATGGTTTAATTAAGAATCAAAAATAAAATGGTTAAAAGAAATTACAAGAATGTGCATTTTTTTGTTCTTTATCGTTATGTGATTTTATTTAAATATGTAATTTGTGTTTATTATTGAAGTGTTAATTAATATGTGTTTGATTAATTTCTTTTGATTTTTATAGGAATTGTTTAGGAGTTTATTTAATTTTGGTTAGTTGAGAAAGAAGAGAAAAGGGCTAAAATTGCAAAGAAAACGGGCCCAATTGCATGTTTGACCCAGGCCTAATCCATATATATAGTCACTCACTCACGCCGCACCCCCCCAGTGGCACCCTACCCTCCTCATTCTTCTTCCCCATCTCAAACCCTCAGAGACCAGAACCCCAAAACCCTAGCCGCCTCTAGGCAATTTGCACCAGAAAACCGGCGGCAACGACGCCGCCGGTCACCCCGTTAACACCGCAGAACTCCCATCACACCCTAAAGCCAAATCCACTAACCCCTAATCTCGAATCAAACAGAACCTTCTTGAATCTTCATTTGAAGATTCGAGCCCAGATTCAACTCACACAAATCACCCCAAATCAATACCAAGCACTCCCCTAACATATCTCGTACCTAAACCAACAAGGTTTTGATTCGAATCTGACCTGAAAATGTCGAACCCTAAAAGTGACTGTATGAACCCTAGAAAATTCAAGGTTTTGAGTCTGGCCAGTTAAGTGGAAATTGGGGTCCAAAGGACTCTATTCTAGGTGTTCTCAACTGAGAACACCCCGAGTTGCCTGCCCAGTTAAGCAAATAGGGGCAGAGTTGTTGTTTACTGGTGGTTGATGCGTCTCCAGTGAACTTCTCATGCTGTTCTTCATGTCAGCCATAAAGGTTGATTGGATAATGTTGTAGAGATGCCCATCTTGAAAGGCTCCATGAAGGTTGAATGCTGGTAGTGCACTGCAGTAAGTTTCTTAGGTTCCTTCAAACCACTGTTTAGTAGCTGTAATTCAAAGTAGTATCTGGTGAGATTGCTATGCTGTTTCAGTAGTATTTTTGTATTCCTGGAGGCATGTATGGATGAATACTTGGTGCAAATGGTAGTGTTTCATTAGATATAATACGAGTTCGAACTTTAACCTATTATATTCTAGTCTTGATTAGTCATACAAAGGGCGAGTCCAATTTTGACCGTATACAAAAATAATATTCTATACTGTGCGGCTAAATTGCATTTCCATTTGGGTGCTCGGTATGAATTACACTTTGAGGTAATTTGCTTTCAAGTAATTATTGCGTAAATGCTGCTTTTATAACCTCTTGATTTCATACTTTTTTTTTTCTTCAAGTGATAAGACAATCGTATGAAAAATACTAATAGGAGTATATTGTTATGTCACCACTTTGATTGTCACACTACATTTACAAAACTTTATAATTATCACAATCTATTTTGAACATTGGCATTCAATTAAACTAACCTCCAGAATACGTTTTGGCAGAGTGGCGCTAGTTAAATCTGTATGTAATGTGTATGCTTTGATATTTTTAATTTTTTTTGGGATTTCAGAGAATTTTTTGTTTGTTTTTTCCTGTAATAGCTTAGTGAACCTTTGGTAGAAGGGATGTCTACACATTCACTTTCTTGGTTTGACTTTAATCTTGTACAGATTTTTCGTCGTCAAATTAAGTTCACCTACCATAACATGAAGTACTTAGCTTCATAATTGATGATGGTATTATGTAGTATTTCACTAACTTAAACAATGAATGTGTCTTGGTATCATCAATCATGTATTCACTTATAACTTAATTTATGAATATGTACTATATTACGTACTGGTGCAGGTTTTTACTTCCAAGTATTCCTAAACATGTCTCAATCCAAATTATACCTAATTAACAGCTAAGTATGATGTATTATGGGATAATGTAGGAGGAAATATCGAATAGTCTGTTTCCAGCATATGAAGTTTGACCCATCTGTTAATGCTTTTAGAAAATCTGCTTGTGGATATTTTAACAGTTGTTATTGCCACATGACTAAAAATGTCATCAAGCAAAGGGCAACCAGTAGTTCAAAGTATTCAAGTTCTGAAGCCTGTTTGATTACTTTGGGTATAAAAGCATGTGCTCAACTTCTGTAACTACCGTAAAAGGTTTGCTCAAGAGTTTTCTAAGCCATGTTGCTTAAATTATATTTGCTTCTGTTCCCAAAGTTAGAGTCTGTTTCCTTGCTGGAGCTGGCGCGTGAAGAGGTTCCTACCTTGTGAATTTCACTAGCTTTAACTCTGTTTCCCAACAGGACTAGCAATCTAAAAGTGTTTGTTTATTAGATGCCAAGTGGGGAAATGTAGTTAGAAATATTAAGTGCTATTTTTTATACCTGAAACAACTATTCCTTTGGGCATCCTATAGTTATCATTCTGGTTTGATCATGGTTCTCTATGTAGGAAACACGGTCAGTTTGAGAACAAATCTCTAATTTAATTTTATTCTGAAATACCACAAGAATAATGTCTTTCTCTGCTTATTATTTGAAGTGTCGGAACTATTTGGAGATCTTAACTTTTTCTGCAAAATGAAGATTTTACCTACAAGATACTGTTCTCCCAACCTTTTTGGCTGTCAGTCTCTTGCATTTGTTGTGCCATCTATTATGGGAAAGTGGTCACACTTCGATGAAGGGAAAGAAAAAAGATGCTAATGCTAATAGAGACTAGGTAGCTTGCCAACGAAAAGGATAAAAACTTTAATTTGAACTGACACTTATATCCCTAGAATTTGAATATTCCAGTAAAAGCTTGTACTTTCCTATCTTGTTATTTTAATATCGTTATGATTTTTTCGCAGTTTGTTCAGGTATTGTCTACGTGTTTGATTCTTGAAAAAGTATTGGTATTTATCTACCGTTTGTTGGATCGACTTGTGCGGTTGCTCAAAAATGAATTTAGGACTTCATAGTGACAGCATCGGTCTAAGCTGTGGCAGGATTGCTGATTGATCATTTTTGCTTGTATCTTAAAGACTTTAAGAGGAACTTCTAGTAATTGGTGCATTCGAATACCGCTAAGTTTTCCATCTACTATCTGGTCATGGGTCAAATTCTGAATGTTAATTCTTGTTTTTGGACAAAATGCCTTATTCTTCATTTCATGTATTCGATTCCCTTCACTGGATATCTAAATCTGTTCCCAAGCAGAGAGATAGTCGGGTGCAAACTTGTTTCATATTTCTGTTGCCAATATCATCTTTGTTTTTGTTCAGATTGATATTTTTTCACCAAAGTTCACTAGCCTTCTATTATATGAGTTACCAGATGTCCACGAAAAAGTTATGTACTTGTCAAGTTGAGTTGTTGCTGCTAGTAAGAGTTTTCAATACTTGTAATCACCATAATTGATATCCTTGTGGTTGTCTATGTATTATCTCATATCCTGATCTGGTGGTGTCGCTGTTCAGTTGCAAATTTAGTCCTTGGTCTGGCTGCCATCTGGAAATTGTCTACTCAATGTGGAATTAAAAGAGGTAATTGCTTCCCCTCATGGGAGGTAAGCAGGTCATGGGTGCCGATGAGTGTCCATTGGTTGCTCAATTGTGATATTAGCAGTTCCCTATGATAAAAAAAAAGCTGGAGCTCGAGTATATTCTTTGCAATTCATGAGGTAACTGTACATGCTTTAGTATCTAACTGATTTGGAAGACGGGTTAGCATGTCTGTGGATTTTATGATTTCTGCTGCCAATATATGTTCTTGCTTAAATGTTAATCGTTGTTATACAGAAAACGGAGTCGTTCACTGTCCCCAAGGCGCCGCAAAAGTCGTTCTTCAGCCACCAGACAACATAAAAGTCGCTCTCCAATGAACTAGAGGAGACAAAAAAAAAGTAGGAGTATATCATTGTCTCCTATTGGTAAATCACCTGCTTCAAGTATCGGATCGAAAGAGCAAAAGGATCTCAGTGAAAAAATTAAAATTGAGGAAGAGGAGAAGAAAAGGTATAGCTGTATACGTGATCTTTTCATTTTCTGCCCTTTCTATCTCTTTCTTATCTAGGAGTAAGCTATGCTTTTATTTTGAGAATCTACTCTAGTTTTAAAGTTCTTTGATACACACTTCAACTTTGAATCATATACCTCTAGTTTCTGTACTGTTTTCCTGAAGCCAATCATGAATAAATGGACAGTTTGTTTGAAATGCTGACAGGAAGGACATCCTTTAGTTCTCGACAATTATCCTTAACTGTTTACAGTGTGGACATGGATGGTTTTCCTGATTGGACCTAATAGACTGACCTTTGGACATTTATGACTCAGAATGTCATTCAGGTCCATAATTGAAAGATTTTTTTGGGGCTTGCTAATAAGGTCGAGGTAAGATTGGGTTGTGGAAATTCTGGTATTTACTCCTGCTGTTTAAGATGAGAGGATTTTTATTGTTATGGAAGCTCAGCTCTAAAATAAATTTTGTGTTATGAGTCTTGAGTAGTAGATATTTGTAGAATGTGGTCTAATTTGCATTGTTGTTGTACTAATTGTGTATCTACTGTTTAATGTAGCTAGATAGTTTAAAGCTTTTATGCTTTACAAGTTTATATTATTCACTTCTCTATGCATCTAATTCAACATAAAGGCAGTAACATTCCTCCTGGAGTGAAGAGTTTTAGTGAATCAACACCCTAAAAGGTGAAGATATGATATTAAGCACTGCTTACCTGAGCTCTTTCTCTTTTGTTTTTGTTTTTGTTTTTGTTTTTGTTTTTGTTTTTCCCTTTCCTTCACTGAGCCGAGGGTCGATTGGAAACAGCCTCTCTGCCATTTCGGGTAGGGGTAAGGCTCGTCTACATATTACCCTCCCCAAACCCCACTTTGTGGGACTATACTGGGTAGTTATTGTTGTTGTTGTAGTATGATTTTTTCGCTTTGATGTTGATGCATATTAATTTGTAACTTGTACGTTATAGACTGTTTGTTGTATAGTATTTGTCATCTGCGTTAATTTAAATAGAAATACCTAATATAAACAACCACCCAGTATAATCCCACTTAGTGGGGTCTGGAGAAGGTACTGGGTACGCAGATGTTAATCTCAGTTGATACTTATACTGAAAATAAATCTTAGTCCTAAAATACGTTTGAAAACATAATAAACAAGAATTATAAGCAAACTAAATTAAATTTAATGCATAAATGGCGAGATAAGAACTTTTTCTAGTGTATTAGACTTAAATCTCTCAAGTACTTTTATGAAGTTTAATGTTTGAGTACTATTCATTTACAATCCAAGGACTATGATTTAGTACATCGAACATTCAATTGTTAGCCGTGAATAAGGTTATCTACAAGTCCCCAAGTTATTTCGAATAAGGGTTGTTATGTTTGATTTAAACCAAAGATGGTGAAACCCTGCAGTGTATCATATGATTATTTCCAGCCATTACGTGATTTTATATGTCTTTTCTACAGTGAAATTTTCCTTCTATTTCTTTATTTCTTTTGATCATGGCTTTCTAGTTGATTATTTTTTATAATTTTCATTTATTTGTACCACATTTACTAGCCAAGGACCAAATCCCCGAGGGAACCATGGCATGATTTGCACTGCAGAATTGATGGACCTGCTGCATATGACGTGCTTATAAACTTTGCTCAGCGATGGAGGAGAGCAACAAAGTGGAGGGAATTCTCTTTTTTTAAGAAAACGATGTCCCGTTGGAATGATGACGCAATGTTAATAATTGAGCGTATCTCATGGATACTCAGCCCCGCTTTTGCTGTTTTCAAAGTAGGGACTGAGATTCCAGCATATGATCCTAAACTATATATATCTGGGGAAGATCACCCCGAAAATTGGCACGTGTAGGTAGATTTTTCTTGTCATGCAGAGATATTCAACAGAATTTGTTGAATCCCTTTTGACGCTCTTCCTCATATCTTATACTGCAGATCTTTCGTTCCATCGATTCAGGCTCAGTGCAAGGTTTTCCCAAGAGTATTGATGTTGCTAAGGCACAGGTCCAGAAACCATAGTTTTTTTGTCATAATTCTTCCAAAGTTCCGCGGAAGTAGCTGTTCTGTATATGTAACACTTATCAGTATTGAGAATTTCTGTTCATTATCTCTTTGGCAGAACCTTATCAGCTCAAAAGATCTGGTAGTAGACAAAATCATTGAATCAGCATACATCCAGGCGATAAGATCTGCTCAACATTTCATATATATTGAAAATCAGTATTTTCTTGGGTCATCATACGCTTGGCCGTCGTACAAAGATGCAGGTATTATATTTTCTTGCTATATTATCGAATAGAAATGTGCTTTTATATTCACAACCTCCTCATGAAATAGATGATCCAAAATTTACATCTCCATTTTTAATGCATTTGACTAATAGGTAAACTCTACCAGGTTCAATATTTTACCACATCCAAATCCTAGAAAAAGTAGGCAAAAGGTTTTAAGCAGTGTTATGAAAAGCGCGCGCTTCGTCGCTTAAAGCGCGAAGCGACAGAGGGTCGCATTTGTGGGACTAAATCGACACGACCAACAAAATCGATCGATTAACAGGGAAAAGCGAGGCGACGGCGAGGCGACGAAGCGATCGATGCGATCGATTTTCTGAAAAAATAGCTGGACCAGTTAAATATGGGTTTGAAATTAGAAAAACAATTGGTACCAAAAAACAGAGCTCGACCAACGACCGCTCTTCTTCTCCAGTGACGGAAATTAGGGTTTCCATCTTCAGAGACGACCGACGACCAACCCAGGTATTTTTTCTTCTCCTTTCTTCTTGTTTTTTCTTTCTTCTTCATCTTCTTCTTCCATCTCTCTCTGTCGACGTTCTCGCGATCTTTTTTTCATTTTTTTTTCATGTCGACGAGACAGAGCTTTTCATGTCGACAGTCGACGAGACAGAGTTTCTGACTTTTTCATTTTTTTTTCTCCAGTTCTTTTCATTTTATTCCTTTTTTGTTATGCTACTGTAGCATATATATATATATATATATATATATATATATATATATATATATATATATATATATATATATATATATATATATTGTATTATTATTAATTTCAGTTTAATTTCAGTATATTTTCAGTGTATTTTCAGTGTATTTCAGTGTGTTTCAGTGTATTTTCAGTTTATTTAAATTATTTAAATTTATTCATAATTTATTCATAATTTTTAGTGTATTTTTAGTGTATTTCAGTGTATTTTCAGCGTATTTTCACCTACTTTACAGTATTTAAATTGATGTTTTTGATTATTCATAATTTTACATTATGTTTTTTAAAAATTGCGCTTCACTTCAAAAAAGCGTGCGCTTCTTTGCGCTTTGCACTTTGAAGCGAGGCGAGCCCTTGTCGCTTTTTTATGCTTTGCGCTCTCCAAAACACTGGTTTTAAGATGGGTAAAGTAAAAAACTGTAAATTCCAGTTCTCTAATTATTGTCTTCATATGTTTCCTTTAAATAAATTCTTGAAAGTGTTACATTTCTTCCTGAAAGCAATATCTTATCGGACTTGCTCGCCAGTTTTCTAGGATAATCCAGTTATAATTTGAGCTCAGACTAATTCTTGCTTTTTTCTGCTTAAATAAACCATCTGGAAGCATTCGTCTTCTTCTTACCCATTTCCAATTCATGTTCATTTATCGATTTTGTTCAGGAGCTGATCATCTGGTACCCATGGAGTTGACATTGAAAATTGCAAGTAAAATTAGAGCCAGAGAACGGTTTTGTGTATACGTTGTTTTGCCCATGTGGCCAGAGGGGGATCCCAAGTCAGTTACTGTGCAAGAAATTCTATACTGGCAGGTAATCTGTTTCCTGGATCATCATGATTTGTATTTTGGATTTCATTAATGTAGTTCATATAACATTAATAATGTGACACTGGGCACCACCAGCTGCAAATATCAAGGGCAGTCTCTAATAATAGAGATGCCAGCTCTTCCGATACTTTTATCTGAATATCATAATTGCATTATTCTGTAGATTAATATAAATGGGAAATAGAAGTCGCTTCCTATTATATACATTCTCATTCCTCATAACTTGGTATTTATTTCTTTAATATGTAGGGAAACAACACAACGAAATAAGATTTTTAGAAAGGATGTTGGTGGGAAAATAGTTTGTTATTTGAGGAGGCAGAATGAACGAGGGGAGAACTTTGATAATGAACTTTATTTTATCCCTAAAATATTTTCATGGTGTCTCAAGCTTGTGCTTATTTCTCTATGTTAGATTTGATTATTTAGTATAGGAAACTCCCAGATGAATTATAAATCTGCACACATAAGCTTTATAAAATGTCACTGTTGAAAATTATTAGTACTTCTTTATCTGAAAGTATAACAAATTGATGATGACCAAGTAATGCAATTTGTAGGGAAAAATTGTTGTGTACATCAAAACAATTGTCTTTAAGGTGTTATTGACATTTGAGTTTTCAGTTTTGTGGCCTTTATGACTCTGTTCTTGATATTTTAAAAAGTTATTATTATAGAGTTTATATCATTCTTTTGTTCAGGATGCCATAATGTCTAAAATTGCGTCGGCGTCTCAGCCTGAAGACGGGTCCAGTGAGCCTCCTGAAATTGATTACTCACAAATTTATTTGGAGGAAGTCGGTGTTAAGAAGACGCGCATTTATGGTCTTGGTTCTCAAGCTCCTTTCTATGGGCATGTTG
Source organism: Nicotiana benthamiana (assembly GCA_034376525.1). Lineage (NCBI taxonomy): Eukaryota > Viridiplantae > Streptophyta > Magnoliopsida > Solanales > Solanaceae > Nicotiana > Nicotiana benthamiana. The sequence goes on from CM067335.1 coordinate 133,117,931, forward strand.
GTGCATCCTCTATTTTGGTATCGCCACTTCAAGATATAGACTTTAATGCTCGGGTGAATGAATGTGTCGGGCATCGTTTGCAAGAAAGTAAGGAAGAGATGAAGCATGATATGAGATCACATATCAGAGAAGAGATTAGATAAGAAACGAGAGAAGAATTACGTGAAGAAATGAGACACGAATTGCAACAAGAGGTGCGTGAGCAAGTTGATCAACTACTCCAAAATCGTCTGTCGGTCCTCATAGGTGCCTTAACTACACCGCCTTCTCGTAGACATGACTCGTCGTCAAATGACACGATTCAGATTTATTTTAGTTTTTTCTATGTTAGACGCATCTTGGATTCTTGAATTATGCTTTCAATTTCACAACTTCACGATAGATGTTATTATTATTTATAAAATTCTAGTATGTTTTCTGTTTTGTTTAATATTTGTAATAGTTGGTAACATATTTACAATTTGTTAGAAAATTTTATGACAAAACAATTTCTTAAACAGAACATTTTCATAGATAAAATTACCAATCGATTGCCAATGTACTTTTAAAAATATACTATCGGATTTACCAACCAAGTAGGTATCCATTATTATAGTTGCTAACGGAATACAAACAACAGTTTTCTTGTTACTATATTTACCAACCATTTACAAATACAATTTAAATAATGAAAACCAATTTTACTAATTCATTTTCTATCTGTTAGCAAAGTTACTAACAGACTTTTAACCGAATTTTGGTTAGTAAATTTACCAACGAAAATCTTGGACTCAAGATTCAAAAATTACCAACAAATTTATTTGGTGTTTACTAACTGATTTTTAGTTGGTAATTTTACCAACAAATTCAAACTGGTTGGTAAAATTTACCATCGAGTCTTTTAGCAACAGATCAATATCCGTTGGTAATCTGTTAGTAACTCAAATTACCAACCAATTTGATTAGTTTACCAACAATTTTTGTTGTTGGTAATTGGAATTTTTTTTGTAGTGTGAATACTATTATCTCATGATTGATCATTAAGAAGATAATTGCAGCTGAACGTTAAATTTCACTAATATTAAATAATTGTTAAGTTGTTAGCGGATTTAAGTTCTACACCCTATATTATTATTTTTAGCCCGCGCCAGAAACTATTTATATCCGATAGCTGAAAATGTATATAAAATTTGTATCATTTTTGTATATAACATACATAATGTGTATATATACAAAAATGTTATGACATTTTTTTTTGGTAATTAAAGTTTTTTTTTTTCATTAATCACCAATGAAGTTGCATTACAAAACCACAGTCAAGTTTCAACTCGCCGACTGTCTGAAAGCTAACATAATAACTAAAGTTACTGTCCTAACTGTCTAACATATACTATATTCTAAGGAGTTGCAATTGTTGCCTAATTCTAGGGGTGCTTCTAACATTATAGTTGTATACTATGTCTCTCAGTAAAGCAGTATTACATCGAAAAGTCTTGTTGAATCTCGCATTCCTTTCCAACCAGATAGCATATGCAACTACAACTGTGACCATTTTAAAAATGGCTGTACGACTTGTTCGACCCTTGGCTTTGGTAATCAACCATTGTACTTTCTGCTTCCAACTGATACTAGGTAGGTATTGTTCATGTAGCCAATTCATTACTCTTCCCCATAGATCCACAGTGAACGGGCATTCTGTGAGCAGATAATCTCTTGTTTCAGGTTGGATTTGGCATAGAGTACATTGTTGATCAATTCCCAAATCCCCAGCTATGTAGTCTATCCTTTGTTGGTAGTCTGTCCTGTAGGAATAGCCACATGTTGAACACTGCTTTTGGTCTGGCTTGGTTTGTATGATTAAGTTCTTCCATGGGACTGTTGGCACTTCTTGCAACTGCGACTGGTACAACTGTTTAGTAGTGCATTTCTGATGTTTCCAGTTCTGGATCCTTTGTAGAGTGTCTCTGGATTGGATGATCTTCTTAACCATCCAGCTAGCTTGGGTAGAGATTGGATGTTATGACATTTTATGACTATTAGTTTTAAATTTTTTTGTTTTTTCTTAAATTTTATGTACGTCAAGTCAAACTATGCCACATGAGATGAAGGAACGGGAAAGTGGTATATATCAACTAATAGTGTCACTCATTTTTCACTTTACCAATAAGAAATTATTTTTCCCTTGCATTATTCTAATTTTTTCCCCATCAACTTGATTTTTCATATAGATCAAGTTAGAAGATTACTTCTAAATTGGGAAAACGAGTTCAAGTAATTGAAGGAATTATTCAAGGGCCCCTATATCTCCAAGAATACTCAAGATTAACAATTATTCATAGGGATTTGAAAGCCAGCAATATTTTATTGGATATTGATATGAAACCAAAGATTTCTGACTTTGGGATGGCAAGAATATTTAAGAAGGATGAAGTTGAAGCAAATACCCTACGAGTAGTTGGAACAATGTAAGTTATAATATTAAGTAATATTTAACACTTAAAAGAAAAATTAGCGATGTACTTCGTCGCTACTCCATTGTTAAATTGCTCGTTCCTAATATAATTTCTTGAATAAACTACCTTTAATCCATCATTAAATAGAATTAGCTACTGAGTTTTTCTATCGCTAATTCCTATTTTTTAATAGTAAATTTATTTGTCGTAGAAGCAACATACTTAATTTCAAAAACTAAATTTCCTTCTTCTTTTTAATGAAAAGTTACTATAAATATATTTGGGTGCTTTGATATTGTATAAATTTCTTAAACTTGTAGGTGCACATTAGTTAGATTATGTATCTAAATTCTTACACTATTAAAAAAACAAGAAATAACGATGGATAAATTTTGTAGCTAAACGGTTAAATTTATCGCTAATGCTATTCAGCAAGGGATTGGTGATAGATTATCAAAAAATTATATTAGTTATGAGCGATTTAGCAACAAGTAAGTGATAAAGTCCGTAGCTGATTCTATTTTTATTTTTTTGTAGTGATATGAATGATGATTATATTCTTAATTATCACATTCATTTTCACCCCCACTTCCAACCGAGAGGTTGTGAGTTCGAGTCTCCCCAAGAGCAAGGTAGGAAGTTTTTGGAGGGAAGGATGCCGGGGGTATTTTGGAAACAGCCTCTCTACCCAAGGGTAGGGGTAAGGTCTACGTACACACTACCCTCAGACCCCACTAAGTGGGATTATACTGGGTTGTCGTTGTTGTTGCTGCTGCAGGGGTTATATTCCACCTGAATATGTGGAACAAGGCATCTATTCAACAAAATCCGATGTTTTCAGTTTTGGAGTACTTCTTCTTCAAATCATAAGTGGAAAGAAGAATACATGCCTACATGGACCAGATGAAAGCTTAAACCTTCTTGAATACGTAAGTTGTGAATATAACTTCAATATATATTTAAAAGTATCTAATTAGGGGTTAACTTAATTACACCGAAATATAAGATAAGATTGCATACTATAGACCCTTATAAGCTGATTCTTCCCCGAATTCTGCGCATACCGAACTACCCTTTTAACTGGTCTATGTTCTAGTTTGCTGATCTCGTGATAGTAACATGTATCTAATTGCACAAAAGAAATTATATATTGTCGGTGTATAACAGATAAACCCATATAATTAAGAGTTTAGCAGCTTTCCCGTGCTGACAATATAAGAGAACTTTTATACGATCATGTCATTAAAACGAGAACAACAGGGAACCATTCATATTAACTTAAGAAGATTTGTAACCTAAAAAATGCGACTGGTAATCTATTAGAACAAATAAAAGTATATTGATACTATAAAAATACTTTATGCTTTGTGGTCAATTGACCACTGTTGTTAAAATTTTATACTGTATATATAGGTAAAATATTGAACAGTCTTTTTCGGAATTTTTTTTCATTTAATTCAAGTTTGAATATTCTTAGAGAAATTTATGGCTTCACCACTGAGTGTATATATATTAAATCTTGAGCCGAGAGTATATCAGAAATAACATTACTACATCCACAAGATAGGGATAACATCTGCATACATATTACCATCTCCCAATACTACTAGTAAAAGTACACAGAATATATTGTTATTATTGTTGTTGTAGTATTTAATTAAATTTGTTTTAACTTTTTCTTTTATAATCCAGGCATATGAGATGAGGAGAGATGGTAAAGGCATGGAGTTTATGGATCCATCACTTGATGATACATCATCTTGTAAACTATTGAAATGCATGGAAATTTCTCTATCATGTGTCCAGAAAAATCCATTGGATAGGCCTACAATGTTAGAAGTTTCTTATTTGTTAAAAGATATGAATTGAGCTATGAATTCTCCAAGAGGCCTGCATTTTCTACAAGGGAACATGAAGAAGTTGGCAATTCAAATGGCTCGGTGCAGGAAATTGGAGACGTTGACACTGCAACAATTACACAATTGGTTGCACGATAATGTTACTCTTTGTAATTCAATGAATCACTTGAAAAATTGTAAGAAAGATGTTCCATTTATTATATTAATTACACTTTCTTTTCAATTCTTCAAAATGTGTCCTATATTTGGTAGGGTTCTATGAAGCTGAGATTTAAATTAGCTCTTGATACGAAATTATATCCACACTGACAGCAGTGCCGGAGCCAGGTGTATATATATATATATCGGATGAACCCTCTTCGGCCCACTTGTTTGATCTTACATTTAGATCTAGGTTTAAATCGTTAGATTTTTTAATATAATGGAGTTAATATTAGCCAATATTAATATTCAAAAGATCGTTTAACTGATTTTATAACGATATGTTGTGAATACTATTCAAGTACTAATAAAGAGCAACAATAAAGCAATATTCAGTAGCCCAAAAACAAAAAGGATAGCATTATATAGCAATAAATGATAATGAATGACATTTATGTAAATAAATGCGAATGAGTCACCCGAAAAGGGTGAGATTCTTTGATATTCCCTCTCAAAAAGATGATGGGATGATGATAAACCTTAAAATATTAAGATCCTTTACTTGGATTTCCCTTTAAAGGGTGTGTCTTATTTTGTTTGCTTGAGGACAAGCAAAGGTTTAAGTTTGTGGGAGTTGATAAGTTAGGATTTTACCATGTTTATACCCCTACTTGATATTGCTTTGGTTACAAATTTCTATAAAATAGTCCCAAAATGCTTACAAGTTCTGCTTGATTGCAGGTTTGAGCGACAAAGTGACAAATGTCAAAGATCAGCTCTAAACGGAGTGAAACCTGCTCAAGCATCAATGACCAAGAAAATTGAAGGAAATAGAGCCTAGTGTGGACCGCGCAAAAGTGACCGCGGCCACACTAGGAAGTTCTGAGAGATGGTATATAAAGGACTTAAGCTACGCGGACGCTGTCAGATTCATGCGGCCCGCGTTAAGCCTTTGCGGTCGCATTGCTTATTTGTGCGATCCGCGCGAACTAGATTTAGAGAGCTGTCATAACGACAAATCAAAGCCACGCGGCCCGCAATCTGTGTTACGCGGCACACACTAGAGCCCTCCGCAACCACGCTGCCTTTTTACGCACCGCGGTCCTCAACTTCAGAGAAGCTAAAATCATCAGTCCAAGAGCCAATACGGCCGCGGTCCTTTTTGCGCGGTCCGCGCTGACCCTGTAGGGATATTTTTATCCGGTTTTTCTGGCCTAGTATAAATATAATATTTTACCATTCTTAGGGAATTTTTTTTGATGTTCTGAATGCAGCTGTGCACCTGGAAATGAGATTGTAGCCATTTTTGACACTTTTGCTCTTTATTATTGTAGATTCTACTTAGTAATTAATTAATATGTTTAGTTCCTCATCTATTTCTTCTATTCCTTCTCTAATTATGCATAGCTAAACCCTTTAGCTAGGGTTGTGGCTCAACCCTAGTATGGGTAATTGATGGGTGTTGCCATCTAGGGTTAGATTGATATTGGGTGTTTGTTATTTGGGTTGATTTTGTGTTTTGATTTCGAATTTGTGGCTGCAAACATAGGTTCAAGCTTAGCGGGTACAACTCTTCTTGAAAAAGAGAGTCCATGACCCCAAAATTGACCCAACAAGGAATTGGGATGGACCCATGAGAAATGGTAGTCCCAATTAACGGGTTAAACCTCGAGAGAATAATCACCCTAGTTGCTTGGTCTAATTTGCCTACCCAATAGGTCTCGAAAGAGCCAATTGGGCAAAATTATTTTCTCTACGGATAGGTGTGAGAATGGGTACAATTGTGCAACATTTATAGCATAAGCCCCAAATATATCAATCTACCCTTAATAACGTCTACCCATAGATTAGCCACCTAGTTAGTATCACGACCCTAGTGCCTTTCTCTGTATTAAATATATGTTAACAATATTCTCATAGCATAATTTAGTTTTAATCATTACTTTCATAATAGTAGTTATAGAAACAAAGAAAACCAAAAATGTTTGAAGTGACTTTAGAAGCACAACCACATCTCTAGACTAAACAGACAGTACAACTCCACTACTAGCTTCATGTGAAAATTTGATCCTGAACCACTATTCGGGTAAAAGCTATTGCGACCCGCTCTTACTACCTTGGTGTAGAGTTAAGTCGGCAGCGATCAGAGCTCACCTGGAGAACAAGAGAACGCAATTCAAGTTTTGGCAATCAGGATCTCACCCCGAGAACAAGGGAACACAATTCAAGTTTCGGTATTTAGGAGCCCACCTGGAGAACAAGGGAATACAATTCAAGTTCGGTAATCAGGCACCCACCTGGAGAACGAGGGAAGACAATCCAAGTTTTGAAGGAATATAGTTCAAGCCTAGTGATCAGGCATCCACCTGGAGAAGGAAAAGCATCTCAGATCATAACTCAAGTCAACACCAAAGGATTTCACCGAGAGAATATAAGTCAACAAGGCAACAAGAACCACAAGAGCAAGTTTCAAGATATAGATAGGATTTTTGTAATGCATAAATCATAGTCTAGTCTAGATTTTTTATATTTTATCATGGTGTAATGAGGGGTTCAATAAGCAGTAGCAGCAGCAACAACAACAGTGAAATTACGGCTTCATGGTAGTCCCAACTACCAAACATTCCTGAACTACACTGACCTGATTCCTTTTTAGCCAAGGATATGTAGGCAGCCTCAGAAGTAGGGTGCGGTCAAATCTTCAAAAATGCTTCCCGCGGAGTATTCAAATAGGCAAAAATCACTCGTATCCGCTCACTTAATCTTTGCCCGAAAAAGCTTCGTGTTTTCGAGCAAAGAGGGGCAGTTGTGAGCACTTGACTTTTTTCCTATATAAATTATTCTCATAAATTCAAAACAAAATAATTTCTTTCATTATTTGCATTTTTGTGAATTTTGTGCCATTTTCTGTCAAAGTATTTGCATTTGTCTGTGCATATTTAACTTATTTAGTTAATGAAAAATACAAAAAATATGTGGCATGTGCATTAAGGACTTCACTTTGTATTTTTTGGGATTTAATTAGTAATTAAAGAAGAAAATAACAAAAATAGCTTAATTCGCACTTTAATGTCAACTTTTATTTCGAGTAGCTTTTCTTTTAATTTATTTTTAATTAATTATGATAATTATCATTTAGGTTTAATTAGTGGATTTTTAGGATTAATTGGATTCCATGAATTAATTTGGATTCTAATTTAGTTTTGAAAAAATAAGAGAAAAGAAAAAAGAAAAAAAAACAAAAGAAAGTTGGAACAAAAAGGGAAAAGAACCAATTTTGGGATGGAATTGCCAAGACCAAACCAAATCCCCATTTTTCTTAACCCAGCCCAAACATATCCCCTGATACCCGTCCAAATAACCCAAATGCTTGCCCCAACCCTGTCTGATCCCCTTGTCCTCCAAACGACCCTGTTTCTCTTAGGATAGATTTGAGATGATGAGGTTAATTAATCTAACGGATCATAAGTGAAGGTTAGTTGATATAAAACTGTTCTAAACACCCCCTACCCCCTCACTCATCTCTCATAACCCCTCTAGTTTCCCTGTAACGTTGTCTCCAGTCGCCGTCAGAAATCGCCCCACGACAATGGCAAGTCTCCAATAACCATGAAATTTACATCATCACTACTCCTCCACCTCCCTATCCTAGATCCCTAATCCGTTTCTCCCAAATCCCACCGGAACGCCTCTAAACTTTGGAAACCCTAGCGCCGCCCTAACTTTCACCAGTGGCGGCGCCGACCCCAAACCTCCCAAAAATAACATCACATAGTCATCATAATCCCCTCCACCCCAAATCCATGGTCAATGACTCTTGAATCAGCTTCAAACTCTTCAAATTTTGAATCTGAGCTTGACTTCTAAAGTTTGAAATCATTTTGTTAAGATTATTAGCATGCATGACCGTGGGAATTCGTTTTCCTTTGCGAGCTTTGAAGTCCGGACATGGAAAGACTAATATTGTTCATCTGTTCTTGACAAATAACGAGGGATCAGTATTAGTTTGATCACGTCCCTGGTCTCCGCTGGTTTTCAGTCCATATTAGTAAGTTTTTCTTCTCCTTTTCTATTTATTTTCATGGTTTTACCATCTGGTCCCGTTCTCTTTCTTCTATCCCTCCCCAATTAGTTTTCTTCTAATTAATTCAGGAAAAAGCTCAAGTTCTGAATTTTGGTTTTCTTTTTTTTTTCTTTCATTAGTTGTGTGATATTCATGATGTGTCGTGCTTTCCAGTTTTCTCTTTTGATTAAGTTTGGTTTGCTCGTTTGCAGTATTTGTTTTTATTTAAGTCGTTTTAAGTTCAGATTTTCATCTTAGTTCTCTTGATTTTAAATCTATTTTCCCTTGTTATAGTTTCACTTCGAATCCGTTTAATTTGTAACCATTTTTGTGTCTAAATTTTGTTTGGGATTTGATGGACTGGATTTGGTTGCTGACCGAATCAAAGACCAGAGGAAATGGGGATCATTTAATGGGTCAGCCCAGGGTCAACTTGACCCTTAACCCATCTGAGACTCAAGGTTAAATTTAAGGGGTAACTAAGGGTGGTTTGGGTAAAGTACTGAGGGAATCTTTCAAGTAACCACCTAAGAAGCTTCTAGAAAGTTGAAAATAGACTTGCTTGGCTAGAAAGTCAAAAATTAAAGGACTGTTAAATAAAAACAAATTAAAAGGGGCTAAAAGGCAAAAATGAACCATTTTCAGTTGCCCTAGTATCTTGCCTATAAAGCACTGCTAAAGGAAAGCTGAGGAGGACCTTTTTTTTAGAGATTTTGAGTGATAAAAAATGCAAAAAAAATATAAAAATCCATAAATTCTACTGTTCCATTGATTTTTAAAGGTTTTTAGAAGGAAAATTTGGAAATTAAGAAAACCACTAAAAATCCTTGACAAGATACTGTTCCATTGAGTTTCAGTTTTGCAATTTGAAATCTCCACTTACTGAATCAATTTTCTGATTGTTTGAACTTCAAAATGGTGTGGGGTAGAGTCACTCAAGCTTGGTTTGATACTTGGCTGGTGTGTTATTTATTTGAAATTGATTCCTGGACTATCTGACCTATTTCCTGGGCTTAAAATTGGTATCAAACTGTTGTTGATTGCTACCCTGTTGTTGTTGACTTCTGACCTCATTTTTCTTTGTTCATTTCATATCTAGTTACCCAGCCTTGTAACCCTTTTGGTTGTGACATAAAACTTGAAGAATAAATAAGAAATGAAGAATTGAAGCATATTAACTATCATATTTTCGTTTCCTCTGATTTTATGTGTATTTTTTTTGGATCATTTTGTCTAAATCAGCTTTAAGTAAGCATGTTGTAGCTATTAGTGTAAGTGATGTAATGTTAATATTCATATTTTGGACCTTCAGATCAGCTTAACAATTTCTTATGTATTTTTAGTGATTTTGTTTATTCATTAATAGGAGTCCAATGTTCTGGGTTCATTATTACTTGATCCACCAACATCAGGTTCTGAATTTGATTCATATTTATCTAAGTTATACCTTAAATGGCATATGTTCATGTTGAGTCATTGATCATGCTCAAGGTTATACTTGTTTGAGGTTTATTGAAAGGTTATGATTGTTGGTTGGTAGCTGTTGTTTGGATTTGGTCACTTATGGGCCATTCAGTATTAGGTCTGTTAGTGATGTGGTGCTAGTGATTGACCAGGTAATCATTAACATATAATTTGTTTGTTGGTTACTCTCTGCGTGAAAGTATACAACTAGCCATGTCAATATGAGATTGAAATTATGAAAATTTGGAAATCGTACTACTTATTGTTACTTATTAGGACCATAATTCACACTCATTTTCAAAACCAATTCATTGTTTCATGTCATATGATTGGTTACAAATAAGTCAAAATGATTCCAAAGTTTTCTTGATAGTCTCGTTGTTTGCCTATTTTGAATTCACTTGCAGCTTCAGCATTGTTCATAAATTGTAATGTTGAGCCCCGTGCTCAATAGTTGCAGGCCTCTGAATTTGGGCTCGTTATGTGGCCTAATTCTGAACTCCTTTTGGGTATATCCAGACAATTTTCTGGGCCATTAGTCCATTTGTGCTGGCCCAAGACTTTCGCGTAAGTGGATTAGCCTTTCTTCATGTAAGCTATTTTAGTTAGATTAAAGGGAACATTCAACCACATTTGGTGTTGACCAATTAAGCTCATTAACTAGATTAGAGGTGAGCCATATTAGACAACACAACCAGTTATGGTCCTCCGAGTGTAGTTGAATTAATCCTTTTAATTTAGAATTGCGGTGTACCATGCCAAATAAAAATGACCATTGCATGGCCCTCATTTTATTTTATGTTATTTTATCCTTAGAATTCGAGGCGTGCCATTTAGCGATTTTTCATAGCCCTCTCATAGTTGCAAATGCGAAATTGCTTTTAGGCGCGTTAGTTTTAATAACTCATCTTCCTAAACTCGTGTGTACATTTATGTGACCCAAATCTAAATCTCAACGTTAAATAAACTATGTTGCGCAATGCAGATGCATTTATGTGATGTGATTCGAAACATATTTTAGATGAAGTTGCAATTTCCTTTAATTAATTAAATAAAAGCAACTATAAGTTAAAATTGCACATAGGTCTAAAATATTTTAAATCAGATAATTAAGCGAAATATAACAATTGAGGCGACTGTGATATTTAAATCAGATAATTAAGCCAAACATAGCAATTGAGCGATCGTGCTAGAACCACATAACTCAGGAATGCCTAACACCTTCTCTCGTGTTAACAGAATTCCTTACCTAGATTTTTAGTTGCGGACTGTAATACAGAGTCAATCTTATCCTCGATTTGGAATTTGAACTGGTATCTTGGGACACCATAAATTATCTCAAGTGGCGATTCTAATTTTTAAATGAAAATAATCTCATTTAGATTGTCACTTTAATTGGAAAAACTTCCTTATTATACATTATTTTGGGGTGTAGTGTAAAATGGAGGTGTGATACTAATCTTGCCTTATATTTTTCAATAGTTCCATTAGCTTTTATTTTCCTTTTGAAGATCCATTTAGAACCCAAAGGTTTATTTACCGAAAGAAGATTATCCAATTCCTAAGTATGATTACTTAATATGAATTTTATCTTTCTACTAACTATCTCTTTCCAATATTGTGCTTCCGAGAAAGTCATTGCTTCTTTGAACGTGAGGCTCATTTTCCAATAAGCATTCCAGAAAATATGGTCCAAAGGAAGTAGTTGTCCTTTGACGTTTACTACATCTTGGATTTTCCTCATCAAACATAAATTTCTTTGTTTCTTCCCCAGGTCGCTTAGATTTTTCATTAAACGACTCACATTTCATTTTATACGGATAAATATTCTCAAAAAATTAAGCATTATCCGATTCAATTACCGTATTAATACGAATGTCGGGGTTTTCTGATTTATGAATCAGAAAATAATATGCCTTACTATTTATTGCATATCCTACGAAAACGCAATCAACGATTTTTTATCCAATTTTTACCCTTTTAGGTTTAGGAACGTTCACTTTAGCCAAACACCCCCGCACTTTAAAATATTTTAAGTTGGGTTTTCTTCCTTTCCATTTTTCATATGGAATGGATTGTGTTTTTCTACGGGGAACTTGATTCAGTATTCGATTAGCTGTAAGAATAGCTTCCCCCCACAAGTTCTAAGGTAAACCATAACTTGTTAACAAGGCGTTTATAATCTCCTTTAACGTTATATTCATTCTTTCCGCAATTCCATTGGATTGCGGTGAGTAAGGGGTAGTTTTTTGGTGAATAATGCCATTTTCCAAACATATTTCTTCAAAAGGAGATTTGTATTCGCCACCTCTATCACCTCTTATCATTTTGATGTTTTTGTTTAATTACGTTTCAGCTTCATTTTTGTATTGTTTGAATGCATCTATTACTTCATCTTTAATATTAAGAAAGTATATATAGATCTAGTACTGTCGTCAATGAAAGTTATGAAATATCTTTTCCCGTCGCGAGATAGTATTGATTTCATGTCGCAAATATTCGTGTGAATTAAGTCTAAAGGATTTGAATTCCTTTCAAATGACTTATAAGGATGCTTAACATACTTTCATTCCACACATTTGACATTTCAAGTTACTGCATTCAAACTTAGGCAATATTTCCAAATTAATCATTTTTCACAAAGTTTTGAAGATGACGTGGCTTAAATGTTCATGCCATAAATTATTTGACTTGAGCAAGTAAGAAGAAGCTGAAATTATTCATATCAATGGAAATTACATTGAGTTTAAAAAGGCTCTCAATCATGTAATCTTTTCCTACATATATTTCACTCTTACAAACTACAACCTTGTCGGAAAGAAAAACACACTTAAAGCCATTCTTAACTAGAAGTGGTGTCGAGACTACATTTTTTCGCATTTCAGGAACATGAAGAACATCTTTTAAATTCACAATCTTTCCAAAAGTCATCTTTAAAGCTACCTTGCCCGTTCCTTCAATTTTTGCAATAGCGGAGTTTGATGTAAATACTGTCTTATTGGGTCCAACGAGAGCATAAGAAGTAAAAAACTCCTTGTTAGCAGAAACATGTTGAGTTGCTCCCGAATCAATCCACCATTCTCTAGGATTTCCGACTAGGTTGCATTCTGAAAGCATGGCACATAAGTCGTCTATTTTATCATTATTCTCAATGTGTTTGCCTTACTTTTCTTCTTGTCCTTCTTTAGTGCACGACATTCAGCAGCCTAGTGTCAACCTTTCCATAGTTGTACCAATTACCTTTGAATCTCTTCTTGCTTAGATAATTCTTTGGTCTAGACGGTTTTTTTCTCTTTTTACTCGTTGAAGCTTCCTCAACGATATTGGCACCCATTATTGTTGAATTTCCACGAGATTTCTTCTCAGCATCCTTGTTATCCTCTTCAATCTGTAGACAAACAATAAGGTCTTCAAGCCTCATCTCCTTGCTTTATGTTTCAAGTAATTCTTAAATTCCTTCCACAGTTAAGGCAGCTTTTCAATAAATGCCGCAACTTGAAACGCTTCATTTATGACCATACTTTCAATTATAAATTTATAATTAGTACAATAATTAATATTTAAATAAAAATATTAACTCATTTTATACCTTCAGCAAGGAGGTCATGCACAATAACTTGCAATTCTTGGACTTGATTATGACAGATTTACCGTCAATCATTTTAAAATCCAGAAATTTGGCGGCCACAAACTTCTTTCGTCCAGCATCTTCAGTCTTGTACTTCTTTTCAAGAGCATTCCATAATTCTCTTGATGTTTTCATGATTCTATAAACATTGTACAAGACGTCTTCCAAGCAACTTAAAATATAGTTTTTGCATAAAAAGTCAGAATGCTTCCATGCCTCAATAACCACAAATCATTCATTTTCAGGAGTTTCTTCTCCCAGAGTTGGAACGTTTTCTCTAATAAAGAGTTGTAAACTGAGTGTGGTCAGGTAGAAGAATACTTTCTGCTGCCAACACTTAAAGTCTACATTGGAAAACATTTTGGGTTTTTCTGCTGGTGCCATCACCGGTGCAGGAGTTGTGCGACTTGAAGATGCATTTGTTATTACAGTAGTAGTCCTAACAGAACCATTCTGTTGTTCTGCACTCTTTGTCATCTTTCTGTAAAAAATTGACAAGCAGAATTAGTATCTCGGTGAAGATTTTATATCTTCAAACCAAATACAAACAATCGAGTTTTTATATCTCGGATTGAGTAGAAAGCCAGAAACACTTTAATCTCAAACTGGAGTAGAAAATCCGAAAATTTTAATCTCCCAACAAACAGTAACGTTAGGCGTAGAAAACCACGAAGCTTTTAATCTCCTCAATCACTTTATATATATATATATATATATATATATATATATATATAGAGAGAGAGAGAGAGAGAGAGAGAGAGATTCTTTAAGCTTGTTGTCACGCCCCTTTTTTTGCGAAATCGGGTTTTTAACATTTGGAAAGACAACTCATTACCTTTTGGGAATTGGGTTTAAGAGAATTGAAGAGTCGTCACCTAATGATTATAGTGCATTAGGACACTAAGGAGGGTTCAATTTGGATAACCAGAGATCGCGTAAGGGCTTGAAATTATCCCGGGGGAAAGGTGTTAGGCACCCCTCAGGATCCACTAGTGTGATTCCCGGAGAAGCTATTGTTGTGACTTAAATAAATAACATATAAGCAAGTAAGAGTATCACATAAGAGGGATTTTCACATAAAGTTAGAAATAGATAAGGTTGGAAGGCATAGAAGAGAGCTGGTTTAAAAGAAACATTTTTTAAAAAGATTTTTTAAGAAACAAAGAGCAAAGGAAGGGGGTCATAGGTTTAATAATAATATGGATCACGTCAATACAATACCCGATGATCACTCCTCAGAGACGGGCTAAACATGGTATTAACGCACTGGTCATCATATCCATATCTATCCTTTCCTACACCGTTAAGGTATTAAAGCGCGGAATTGTCTCATTTAGCTATCGCATGCTATTACCCATCCCAAACCCATCAATCCTGTAGGTATTTGGGATGACTAATCCTAAAGAGAGGATATATTGGCTTATAAGTTTCAAAAGGTTAAAATACTAAGGCGATAAACAAGACATATATAGTAAGTTTGGGGGCAGCATATAAACAGATAATAAGGCTCAGAAAAACCTCCTTTAAACCAGAGAAGGCATTTAGTTTAGCATGTCTTACATGTACTGTTTGAGGTCTAATTAAAACTTAAAGATTTGAAGCAGACTGATCTGCTACATAATTCAAATAGGAAGCCTGAGTCAGGCATGCCTGCTGGTTGTAGTTAATTAAAAAAAAGAATTGATTCAGTTTATTAGTTACCCTAAGGCTTGCTTAAGTGATAGACAAAAACCTACAGGCATGATATCTACAGATTTCAGGAATAATATTATAGACTGATTACATGTTGATAAAGGAAATGTTGATAATTTAAATAGAAGGAGTACAAGTTCTGCAATTGATAATGCATTACTACTGATAGTTTTACACTTACAAACAAGTGAGACGATTTAAATTTGATTAAAACCCATATAAGCATGCTCTCTATGTATTTGTTAACTTTAAGCACGGTTATAGACATGGAGAAATGCAAAATTCCTACAATATGCTATCTAGGTGTTGCATTTTTTATTACGAATGAGATATCTGATAGTATGGTTATTAAGGCGTATAGACACATTTGCTTAACGAGAGATGAGTATGCAAGAATCAGAAATGTACTATAGGCATATTATCTAAATGAGAATGCAGAAGTTCTTATAGATATGGTATCTATGTGTGAGTGCATAAATTCATGAAGAAACTCCTATAGGCAGGATATCTATATGAATGCAAAATTCCTATAGACAAGTTATCTACATGATATGCTGTAATTAGAAATTCCTATAGGCAAGTTATCTACATGATATGTTGTAATCAAAAATTCTTATAGGCAAGTTATATACATAATATGTTGTAATCAGAAATTCCTATAGGCAAGTTATCTACATGATATGCTGTAATCAGAAATTCATACAGGCAAATTATCTACCCTTTGCATACAATTATTTCGTCACCTTTTACTAGCTATCCTCAATAGTTGTACAAAGTTTTTATAGTCTAAAGAAAAATAAAGTTAAGAAAATACATCAGAAATTTGAAAGTTACAACCAAGGAAAGCCTGATTCAGACTTCCTTTCTGATTTATGATGTAAACAGACTCCAAAGATCAATGTTTCAAAGCCTTTCTCTCATTTGGATGTGTCAGAGTTCCCTAAGAGCCTCATTTGGACTCTGGGCAGTGCTCACACCCAAATGCATTACAGGGTCAAGACATAGTGCAGTGTGGAAGAGGCCGGTCCTTAAGTGTCCAAGTTCAGAGGGAACTCAAAGTCCCAAGGCAAGGCTCACAAGAGGGGGGAAGAACCTAGGAACTAAGAGGGAGTGCAAGTGCAATAGTGAAATTTTAAAAAGGGAAAGAGGAAAAGGGGAATAACTTAGAATCAGTGCACATAGGGGTATATGGGAGTGGGGAACTTGCAAGAACACAAGAAGAGTAGCCTGATGGGCATACCTAGTAATGGGATATGTTGGTACACCCTCCAGCCTGTTTAGAGGTTGAGACCTTATTGGTTCAAAACTCAGTTCATGGACAACAACTCGTATTGCTATGTCCTGAGTCACCACTCACAAACACATAGGGGTAATGGGATAGGGAGCAAAGATTCATAGTAGAAACAAACAGTAGAACATAGACATACTAAGTTAAATATTGAACTATACATAAACAGTAAAGTAGACATGGATATAAAGACTGTAAGCACACACATTGGGGTGATGCTGAAACCTAAATTAGAATTAGGACATACCAGTTTCAAGGAAACAAATAAGAAAAGCAGTGGTATTGTGAAAGCTAGAGTGCAGACAAGAGAGTCCTCTTATGTGAGAGTAAGAGTTCAGAAGAATTGTAAATTGTAGTACTGGAGGATTAATAAAATCGTGTGTCTTGTGTGAAAGAAAAGAGTCATGTATTTATAGTGTGAAAGTCATGAGAAAATAAGGTCAGAAAATAATTGAAGACTAGTTGTAAATCAATTACATAAGACTCCCTTTAATTAAGTGATTCAAATTCAAACGGGCAAGACCATTTAAGAAAAGGATTTAAATAAACACTTTGTGCAAAGTAGCAAATTAGGGGCGTATACATAAAGTCTATTTAAGGACAGGCTCTTTTTTTTTTTTTTTTGCTTCTATTAATATCAACAATTATACAATAGAGTGTTCTTTTGTGATAGTATAGACTAACTATCACATAAGGACAGGCTCTTTGAAATACACAGTTATACAATTTAAGGAAAGAAAAATTAACTAATAGTTAAGAATCCGAAGCCAGAGATTTTGTATGAATGAACCAAGTTAGAAATATGGGAAAGATTTTTTAACTTAAGAAAAATCAGCGAACAAATCAATTAGAGTTTTATAAAAGGAATCTTGAATCAATCACAAGTTTCAAAACCCTTTGAAGAAAGATTCATCACATATAAATGCATATAGACACATTAAATATGAAGGGAACTTTTCCTGCCCTTGTAAAACCAGTAGAAAGAATCCAGTGTAAGAAAGTTTAGAAAAAGGTTTGACACTGTATGAAAACAAGGTATAAACTCAGTTCAGATATTTGAAGTTAATCTAACAGAGTAAGGGTTTCAAAATGAAACCCTAGTCAAGAAAATCATAAACCAAAGATGAGAGGGTTGGCCATCGAACCAAAATCATATTCAAAAGTTTCAGAAAAAGGACATCTCTTTCAACACAAAACTTATGAAGAATATGATAGCAAAGTAACATGTAATCACAGTAGAAAGACTCAAAGAACATAACGGCAAATACTGATACGAATAGCAGAAAAACCATGCTTATAAGAAACATAAAACTTAGCAGGAAAGTACAGTGGAAGAACACAAGAATACCGAAAAAGTATAGAAGAAAAGTGTATAGCAAAACACAGTAGGGTAAACATATAAGAGCATGATAAAGAGAAAACACAAGAACATAGTAGAAGAATGGGACACACTAGAGGGACACAAGAGCACATTAGGGTCATAAGAGACCACAATATAGGAAAACATAATAAGAGAAGCATATAATAACATGTGACAAGAACACAATAGAGATAAATACACATAAATAATAAAGAAAAAAAATCATAACAACATTTGAACATTTTAGAAACCTTAGATCGAAAAGAAATGGTTTTCTGAATGTAATTTTTTTGAAAGCAAAGCTTGCAAAATCGTTTGAAAACTCAAATAGAGCATAGATACACAAGAAATTTAGAAATATTGAAGGAAATCTTGAAGGGTTTCAGAAGAATCCTAAAATGAGAAAGGTTTTGAAAAAGGTCATCGATCGAAGTCGGAGAAGCTAGAATCAGGTTCAGAAGACTAGGATACGCCGGAGCAAGGCCGGCGATGGCTGTGAAATCTCGAGCCGACAAAGGTCTGGATGAAGAACATTGAGGTTTGGCCTCGAATCTTCAAGCATCGAGCATATAGGAGTAACAAGAGGTGAGTATAAGACTACCATGGTCGGAGAAGCCATGGTTTCCGGTAGGTTTCGAGGTGGAGGCGATTAAAGGCGGCTAGGGTTAAGGAAGGTTCGAGAGAATCTGATAGAGAAAAGGGGATTCAAGGCGGCTTCCCAGAGGAAAATATATTAGGGTTGGGGTTTGGTAAATTAGAAAAGGTTAGGGGTCATTGTGGACGTTGATCACAATTGATCGATGGCCTGGATTAAAAGAGAGGGAAGGGCGAGTTGGATAAACGAGTCAGGGTGGGTTAGATTATAATTGAATCGGGTAATTTTGAGTTCGAAATTTGGTTACTGGGGTGGTCAAATTTGGCTATAATTGAAAAAATATGGCTAGTATTTAAATAACCACTTTTCTCTTTTTATTTTGTAAAACATAGTAAAATGATTTTTGGAAATAAATTAAAGGCACTAAATTAATTAATAGTATATAAACATTAAGTTAAAAAATACTGGAATCAATTTGTAATTACAAACGCTATTGAATCTTAAAATAGGCTAAAACTAAAATTTAGTGCAATTTAGCTTTAAAATACCAAATCAAATTATAAAAATGTACAAAAATTGCGTTCGCTATATATTGGCATAAATATGAGAATAAAGTAAATTAATACCCTAAATAATAATTTGAGGAACACTTATTGGTTTTTGTATTGCTAAAACAAGGAATAAATCGGTTTAAAATCTTCTAAAAATTTGAAAAATAATAAAAATACTTGAACATGTTGATATTCATATATATACTATTTTGAAAGTATTTTGCATATAAAAAATATACAGGGAAAAAATGGATAAAAACACTTGTTAGATTTAGATTTTATATGTGACTAAAAACAAAGATAAACAAAAATTGGCAGTATTATGTCTCTAGCTCACAAATTCCTTGTGTGTCCTTAAATAATCTTATTCCCTTGTTGTTACCCAAGGTTAGCGGATAAATTATTTCCAGGATAGAATAGAACTTCCAACTTAGCGGTACTGGCACTTCAAACCACTAAGTTATCAGCGAACTCAAAATAATGGTGTAAATCACACGACCGACTTACTTTGTTTTGAAAGTAATAATACAGAAAGAATAAGGGAGATGAACCAAAAGATTTTAGGATAACAAAATTCTGAAGGAATGGCTGCCTATTTACAGCCAACGGATTTCTATATTGAAAGACTGTAAAAGTGGTTGTTCATACTGCAAGTGGCTATTCTTGAAATGCAGCCTCTCTGGGGTTGTTTCTAGAACATGCCGGAAAGTTTCAACTTGAAAATATATAAAATAAAATTAAAGACGGAAATTAATTTAATTTACCATTATAAATAACAGTCACTCAAAATATTAATATAAAAATATTAATATTTAATTTATTAATTTCATTTTTTTGGTCAAGAAATTAATTCAATCAATCAATTGACCGAAGCCGAAGCCGAGCCGAGCGAGCGATGACGACAGCGTGAGGCCCCTTCCTCTTAGCTCCTTTTAAGAGCTTAAGGAAGTGCTTCTATATTTATACCCAACAAAATACTTGTCTTTAACCAATAAGGGACAAAGTACAAAAATCAAAATTACTTTTTCATCTTCTTCCCTCATTTCCCGTTCACGCTACCACACTTCAAACCCCAACACAAAACACAGTTATCTTACAAATACAATAGAATTTTGCAGTTACCGGCAACGATATACAGCTACCGTTGCGAGATGCTATATAGATACAGGTTTCCAAAGCTATTTGGCACAGATTTTGGTGATGATTTACATCTACAACTAATGATGATGGATTTGTGATGATTCTTCTATAGATTTCAAGAAAATGTTGAAGTAATTTGGAACAGACTTTGTTCCTTAGGTCTTTGAGTGTGTTGAGGTTATTTGAAGTTTTAGGAGTTTTACATAGGTTATAACTAAATGATAAAAGATAAAAATAAAATAAAAGAATAGTGTTGGACAAGCTTAGTGAAATGGGGAAAAAAGAGGAGGGAGCAATCCGACCCTATAGATATTTTTACCCCAAAATTCGTCGCCAAAGATACGTCTATTGCGACTAAGGGTGGAAAAATGGTTCAAAGAAAATGGTTAATCACCCATAATATCCATTAAAAAATCGATTAGATAATGAATATCATGACCCTAACCCCAAATCCGGTCAAGATGGAGCCTCTCGTGAAGACAAAGCCATCCAGTTTAACCCAATCATGTATTTTGAAATAGTTATTCAACAAAAGAAAACAGTGTGAACATGATTTAATAATACTGAATACCAGAGATATCGGTAACAATGCGAAAAATCCAACCCGACATAGCCCTAACCAGGGTGTCACGAGTCACGAGCATCTAACAATACCAAATTCTCAAATGTAACTACAGACTGAACTAAGAACGTAAAACAAATAGATATAGAGGAGCTCCAGGTTGCGAATGCCAACAGCTACCTAAAGACTCCTCAAAATCCGCTTGAAGCTAGAATGAATCAGCACTCGGGAGCGGGACCAGATGTGCCTGAATCTTCACATAGGGTGCAGGAAGTAGAGTGAGTACTCCAACGCAGTAAGTAATAAATATAAATAATGACTGAAAGTAAGAAAACACGTAAGGCACAAGGTATTCTATAAAGAAGCAGCGAAATCAGTTAAAACAGTAAAACAAGTGAATATCAAGTAAAATCCTTTTCTCAACAAATAAACTGGTAAATTGGCAGACAACTAAAGTAAAGTAAACAAGTAGAAGTTCGCCCCGCGGGCACAATATCAACAAACCTGCCCCTCGGGCAACAGCTCAGGACCATACCAGCCCCTCGGACTCAATCTCACATCACAATGGGTACGCGCGCTCACTGGAGGTGTGCAGACTCCGAGAGGGGCCCCTTACAGCCCAAGAGCAATAATAAGCCATCTTGTGGCATCAAATCTAGGAACTCGACCTCATATCAATCAAGCCACCTCGTGGTGTATATGTATCTCAGGCCCTTGGCCTTAAATCAGTATTAGTGTATCCTCACAGCTAAGCCCTCGGTCTTACTCAGTCTAAAAATCATCACAAGCCCCTCGGGCATTAGTAAAATAGTATCTATCAGCCCGAAACATCATTTAAAATATCATTAAAGTCTCAAAACTGAATAAAAATGCCTGAGTAGTAAAACAATAGGAAATAACATGACTAAATTCAAGTACTAAATCAAAACAGTGAAGAAATAGTAATAAAATCCCCGAAGGGGTTCAAATAGTTGTCACAAAGCCAAAATAAGGCAATCAACCCAAATCATGATGATAGCAAATAAGTCTCAGTCAAATACGCGGTAAAATCATCAACTGAAACAGACCAAGTCACAATTATCAATAGTGCACGACCCCACGCCCGTCATCTAGCTTGTGTCTCACCTCAATATAGCACTACGATGTGCAATCCAGGGTTTAAAACCCTCATAACATCATTTACAATCAATACTCACCTCGAACCGGCTAAATCTCTAGCTCGTGATGCCTTTGCCCCTCAAATTGGCTCCACGCGCATCAAATCTATCCAAAATCAGAACGAGGACGTTAAAATATGCTAAGGGAACAAAGCCCAAGTGAAAACAATCAAAAATCTACACGAATCCCGAAATTAGCAAAAGCCGAGCCCCGGACCCAATTCTCGAAACTCAGAAATTTTTACATCAAGGGTTTTCTTATCTCCCCACGAGTTCATATATACCAAAAGTTCCTAAATCTGACCCCAAATGGTCCTTCAAATCCCAAATCAAATGTCCAACTTCCCAAGCCCTAGTTCTTAAATTTTAGGCTTAGATTTCATGATTTTCTAGGTTGATATCACAATAGAATTGAGTTTTAAGTCCAAAAATTTTACCTCCAATCGTTTCCCCTTGAATCTCTTTTCAATCTCTTTCAGAAAGCTCCCAAAATGACCAATTATGGAGGAAATGAGCCTCAAAATCGCGGATAAAACGAATTAAAAATATTCTGCCCAGGCCTGAGTTTCCTTCTTCATGAACGCGGTTAAATTCTCGCGTTCGCGAAGCAAAAACTTACGTTGACCAACTTTTCCTCTTCAGGAACGCGAAATGGAAGTCGCAAACGTGATACCTTACTCAGACCACTCTTCCCGAACGCGTCCTCAACCTCAGGACGCGATAGGCAATTGACCTCGAACCTATCAGACCAAATTACTCTACGCGATCGCGAAGTCCATCTCGCGAACGCAATGGCCAACTTTCCAACCCTTCGCAAATGCTAAGCACCTCTTGCGAATGCGAAGGCTTAATTCTGGCCTTCCTCAAATCCTTCTATACGAACACGAGTCTCCACCCACGAACGCGAAGAGATAAATCTCTGCAATTGCTGAGCAGATTTTCTGCAATTTTCCAAACTCCAAAATGATCTGATTGACCACTCGAGGCCCGGGGACCTCAACCAAAAGCACAAACATAATCTAATACCTTATTCAGACTTGTTCAGATCATCAAAATACCTCAAACAATATCAAATCAACCAAAACACATCGCATTCAAGCCTAAGTTTCTAAAAACTTTCGAAAATATGCTTTTGATAAAAAACCCAACCAAAACACATCCGAATGACCTAAAATTTTACACACACATCCCAAATGAAACAAAGAAGCTATTGCAACTCTTGAAATCCCATTTTGACCACTATATCAAAATCTCTCCGATTAACCGAAAATTGCCAAAATATTAACTTTGCCAATTCAAGCCTAATTCTACTCCGGACTTCCAAAACACATTCTGATCACGCTCCTAAGTCATAAATCACCTCCCAAAGCTAATTGAACTATCAGAACTCACATCTGAGCCCTCTAACACATAAGTTAATATCCGATTGACTTTTCCAACTTAAGTTTCCCTAAAAGAGACTAAGTGTCTCAAACCTTATCAAAAATTATTTCGGATTCAATCCGACCAACCCATACCACAAAACACGAATAACGAAGCATAAAGAAGCACAAATGGGGGGAAACGGAGCGGTAACTCATGAGATGACTGGTCGGGTCGTCACAATAAACTTATTAAAAACGGGTCAAATATGGATAAGAACTATTTTATCCATTTAGAAAATGGATAACCAAGGGGTCTAACTTTTATATTTGTAAAGCCTCGAATTGAAGGTTCCTCAAGTTAGGGAGATTAAGAATTCTTCCTACTGTAATCATATACAAGAAGACATGGATAATATGGGTAAACCCATATTATTCGTCGGTTAACCTATTTTTATCCGTATTAAATATGGGTCGGATTGAATAATTGATCCGTTTTCTCATTACTCATTTTCGACCTGAACCACATCCGACCCGACTTGCCCGTTTGTCACTCCTAATTGTGGTGGTTGTAGAATTGTTGCAAAAAATGATGCTACAGCAACGGTTGCGATATAAAGGCAACGATTGTAGCTAAAGTGTGCCTAAAGCACTTAAACTCTTAGGCAACGGGTTGTAACCGTTGCCATAGATGCCGTTGCCATAGACAGTCTATTGCAACAGTTATAGACCGTTGCAGAAAAAACCGTTGCAATAGGCTTAATTTCCAGATACCTAATCGCCTTGCTTGGTTATTAGACTGAAATTATTAATGCGTTCTTGTTAATTCTAAGTATCATTCCAGTCAGTCAACTAATCCACTCGCGGAGTGCGTTTGGCATAGTAGTAGTCTGGTAGTTGAGACTTCGCCCCTTCTTCTTCAATAAAGCTATTCCATTGTAATATAGATATTAGTGTAGAAAATCATTCTATCTATGATATATGCGCTTTGATTGTATTAGCATGATTTTCAGGTATAGGTTTTGATGAATGACAAACAATAAAGTCAAGTGTCAAACAACGATATTATATGACAAACAATCAAGAGTGAATGCCAAGAAGCATATTGATGACGGTATTGCATAGACAAGCCAAAGACGAGTTCAAAAGTTCAAGACCAAAGACCCAACGCGTAGGTCGTTAGGTAGAACAAATGTAAGAGCAACGTTTAAAGTTATCTCGTCTTTTGGCTCAACATAGGTCATCATAAATATGCATAAAATCATTTTACCGAATCATATTTATCATAAACATATTTTAAATACTTCAAACAAAATGATTTTAACGTTTTCATTTTAACCAAAATGGTTTTTGAAGTAAGTTTTCAATTTTGGTATATTCTGGTATATTACATAGGTCATCATTAATATGCATAAAATCATTTTATTAAATCATATATATCATAAACACTTTTAATATACTTCAAACAAAATGATTTTAACGTTTTCATTTTAACCAAAATGGTTTTTGAAGTAAGTTTTTAATTCTGGTATACTGTGGTATACACAGTGTATATCAATGGTATATAATCGATTATGATTCTTAAATAATCGATTATCTTGCATCCGTTGCCAAAGTTTTGAACACTGAAACAAAATAATCGATTATTCCATCCAAATAATTGATTATTCTTGAGCAGAATCTCTTCCGATTTTGTAACGGTAAAAGGATAATCGATTATGCAAATCAAATAATCGATTATCCTTGCATAAAATCAGCATAATTGATTGCCAATTAAGCAACGGACATCCACCCTTTAACCCCTATAAAAAGAGGTCTTTTGAGATGATTTTAAATACACAACACCACCCAATATCGATATACATATTGACATTATTTGAGCATCATTTTAGAGCTTTTGTTGAGCCATTTGAGAGACAACTTTGAGTTGTTCATAGAGCTAATATTGTATCTCTTTATCTACTCTTTTGAGAGAGTTCTTGTTGTAAAAGAGAAAGGTGTTTGAGAAGAACATATCTTCTCATTGATTGTCGGGTTTGCTAAGTACCCTCAATCTTAGTGGTTGAAGTCTTGAGGTGCGGTATCCTCGAGCAAGTTGAAGTCTTGTAGAGTATATATCTACCAGCAAGTGTAATGGTTTGTTAGGCACCCGAAAGCTTAACGGAGTTAGTGGAATCTCGAGAGAGTCTCTCGGGGACTGGACTAACCACAAGTTGTGGTGAACCAGGATAAATTCGGTGTGTTCTTTCCTTGCTATTTTTATTACCGAATTTATTTTATTCCTGCAATTTTTAATTCCACAATATTTATCAATATTCTCGTGCCGCACTATTCACCCCCCTCTAGTGACGGGTATAAAACCTAACAATTGGTATCAGAGCCTAACTCTCTGAAAGCCTTAACTGGTTGAGAGAACGGTATATATTTTTTTTGAATATTGAACGCAGGAATGATAAGCGAAGGACACTCCACCAATAGGCCTCCACTATTTGACTGAACAAATTACACATATTGGAAAGAGCGGATGAGAATCTTCATCCAATCAAATAATTTTTGTTTGTGGCAAATCATCAAGAACTGTGAACAAATGCCGACAAAGAAAGTTGGAGAAACCACGGTTCCAAAGGAGGAAGATGAATATGATGCCGAGGACATCAAGAAAGTTGAAAATAACGCAAAGGCCGTCAATTTATTATATTGTGCGGTGAATCCGGATGACTATCGGAAAATCTCTTGTTGCACAACCGCCTAGGAGATGTGGGATAAACTCGAGATCACTTATGAAGGTACGTCTCAAGTCCGAGAATCTAAAGTTGATTTTCTAACACATGAATATGAACTCTGTAGAATGAGGGAGAATGAACCCATCGGTGTTATGTTCGAACGATTCTCAACAATCGTCAACGATCTTCATGCTATCGGGAAAGTTTACACGAACAAAGATCTTGTTCGAAAAATCCTACGAAGTCTTACTCCCGAATGGCGTTCCAAAGCCAATGCCATCCAAGAGTCGATAGGAATCACGGATGTCACAATTGATGGACTATGAGGTAACCTCGAAACTTATGAAAGCACAATTCTTAATCCCTATCCTAGAAGTAAAAGTTCGAGTCTTGCCTTCAAAGCCTCATCTTCTAAAAGAGTAGAGGTAAGTGATTCGAAAAGCGATGATGATATTATGTCCAATGATATAATTGAATCGTTTTATAAGTTTATGAAGAAGGAAATGAAGAAGGAAATGAAGAAGGAAGAACCAAGTCCTTCATGCCAAAATTGTGGAAAACTTGGCCACACCAAATCACATTGTCCAAAACCCAAGGACAAGAAAAAGAAGAAACACCATAGGCGCGTGACATGGGATCCGGACATCTCGGGCGATGAAACTACCGCATTATGCCTCATGATCAACGAGAAAAAGAGGTAAGTATTTCTAACTCTTACTCGTTTGAAGAAATACAAAATGCCTATGATGAATTATATGGTGAATTTGTTAAAGCTTCCAAAACCATAAAAGAATTGAAGAAAACACGTTCTTTGCAAGAAAAAGATTTTGAGAAAACACTTTCTTTACAAGAAAAAGATTTTGAAAAACAACCTTCTTTAAAAGAAAAAGATTTTAAAAAATTGACTTGTGACAATGAAAAACTAAAAGAAGAAAATGATCTTTTAGAAAATGACAATACTGTTCTTAAAAATAAAATCAAAGTTTTAGAAGAAGAAAATAGAATTTTGGAAAATGACAATGTCGATCTCAAAAATAAAATCAAGGAGATGAATGAAGCCTCTTTAATTGTTCAAAGTTCAAATTGTTCTTCTTGTAGCTCTTTGAAAATAGAGAACGTAGAACTTAGAAATACACTAGAAAAATGTAGTGTAAATAATTCTAAAACAAGTGAAGTAATTAAAAATGATGATAGAAATGAAGTTAAACCACCTAGACACAATTCTAGAAATTTTATTAATGAGTCTAGAATGAATAATTTTAGATCACCTAGAAATGACTCTAGGAATTTCAACGCTTCTAGGAATAACAACTTTAGATCACCTAGAACGCATTTGGCTCAACCAAGACATATGCACAACCTAAACGTTATATGTCATTATTGTAACCGGGTAGGACACATTGCACCCGTATGTTTTGCTAAATATAGAGATTCATATTTTGATTATGACTATTATTTGCCTAACCCCCAAGGACCCAAAAGAAGTTGGGTACCGAAAACCTATTTTTAGGTACGTTTGCAGGTGCGCTTGAAGACTACAAAATCGTAGTAGATGCACCAAGTACGAAACCTTATTGCATCAAGGGGGAATTTCGGTTAGTTATCGTATTTTTGATAAAAACATAATAGTTGATATGTGCTAACAATTGATATTAATTATTGATCCATGTTTTGATAAGGTTTATTTTGAATAACAATTGGTATCAATTATTTTTATATTAAATGATTGATTCATGTTTTGATGAATATTTTTAGTTTAAATAACAGTTGGTATATTTGCGAAAAATGACCGTTATTATGACTGGTATGTTTTTACTAACGTTTGGTATTATTTGATGTTGATATGATTTTTTTATCTAACAATTGGTATCGTCAATAGTTTAAACAATTGGTATACTCTTTTTGCTAATGCCAAAAGGGGGAAGAATTTAGGCGATATGCATCGAATAAGGGGGAATGTCTTCACATTCTAGTATGCGTTAATTGAGGGGGAATATTCAATTAAGGGGGAATTATATTAAATTGTTTACATGAATTGTAGGTTGAGATATAGCATGAATTTAGGGGGAATCCAATATGCATATCTCATATTGTTTGTCATTATCAAAAAGGAAAAAATTGTAGAAAATCATTCTATCTATGATATGTGCGCTTTGGTTGTATTAGCATAATTTTCAGGTATAGGTTTTGATGAATGACAAGCAATGAAGTCAAGTGTCAAACAATGATATTATATGACAAACAATCAAGAGTGAATGCCAAGAAGCTTATTGATGACGGAATTGCATAGACAAGCCAAAGACGAGTTCAAAAGTTCAAGACCAAAGACCCAAGGCGTAGGTCGTTAGGTAGAACAAATGTAAGAGCAACGTTTAAAGTTATCTCGTCTTTTGGCTCAACATAGGTCATCATAAATATGCATAAAATCATTTTACCAAATCATATTTATCATAAACATATTTTAGATACTTCAAACAAAATGATTTTAACGTTTTCATTTTAACCAAAATGGTTTTTGAAGTAAGTTTTCAATTCTGGTATATTCTGGTATATTACATAGGTCATCATTAATATGCATAAAATCATTTTATTAAATCATATATATCATAAACACTTTTAATATAATTCAAACAAAATGATTTTAACGTTTTCATTTTAACCAAAATGGTTTTTGAAGTAAGTTTTCAATTCTGGTATACTGTGGTATACACAGTATATATCAATGGTATATAATCGATTATAATTCTTAAATAATCGATTATCTTGCATCCGTTGCCAAAGTTATGAACACTTGAACAAAATAATCGATTATGCCATCCAAATAATCGATTATCAAAAGATTTCAAAAGTTCATGCGAAATGAGTATGAAAGAAAGGGCAAAAAGCAAGGCGAGCAAATAAAGTGCTATGAATGCGGTGA
Organism: Nicotiana benthamiana; assembly: GCA_034376525.1. NCBI lineage: Eukaryota > Viridiplantae > Streptophyta > Magnoliopsida > Solanales > Solanaceae > Nicotiana > Nicotiana benthamiana. Next base: position 133,146,867 of record CM067335.1, read on the forward strand.
AACCGGGCACATCAAATCAAATTGCCCAAACATCAAAAAGGAGAAGAAACCTTTTAAGAAGCAACGTGCATACATTTCTTGGGGAGGAGACTCCGGAGATGAGTCAAGCGAAGAAGAAGAAGACGAAGCTGCAAACCTTTGTCTTATGGCGCAAGAAGACAAGCAAGATGAGGTATGTCAAATCTCTTCTAAAAACTTCTTTACTCTTGAAGAAATGCGAACTGCTTTTGATGAGCTATATACTGAATTTATTAAAGCTTCAAAAACTGTCAAGAGCATAAAAGAAAATGCTTCTCTAAAAGAAAAAGATTTTCAAAAACAGCTTTCTTTAAAAGAAAAGGATTTAGAAAAACTGGTTTTAGAAAATGAGAAGCTGAAAGAGGAAAACAAGTTTTTCGGAAAAAGAAGCGCCGACAAGCCCGAAAGTTCTATTAAAAATTGCTCTTCTTGCATGCATCTTGAAAATGAGGTAGATAGACTTAAAGGTACCTTAGATAAGTTTAATTCTTCTCACAAAAACTTGAATGAGGTCCTTGTTAATTTGAAGTCAACCAAGCATGGCATAGGTTTTAAGAATGAGCCTAAAGAAAAGGTTGAAGCCAAACCCCAACCACCTAAGGCTCAACCTAGGATTAATAAAACAAATGCTTATCCTAGAAAGAGCAATCCTAGAACAAATATGCATGGTAGACCAAATGTTGAACTTTTTAGAAGACCTAGAAATGACTTACCACCTAGAAATGACTACTCTAGAAATGATGCATATTTTAGGCCAAACACTAGAAGGAGTTTTGAACCTCCTAGAACATCTAGACAAGACCATTACTCTAGAAACGCTGCTCATTTTAGAACTAATAGTAGGAGAAATGGTTCTCATGAAATGTGCAATAGTCATAATGAAAATAGAGTAATTTATTTTCGTCCATCAAGTTACTATGAACCTAGAAGGATGCATAACCCCAATGTGACTTGTCATTATTGTAGACGCATTGGTCATATTGCCCCTGCATGCTTTACACGACATAGAATCGCATCATTATAATATGCCTAACCCTCAAGGACCCAAAATGGCATGGGTACCTAAAACGCATTAACTTGTTTTGTAGGTATGTTTGAAGGGATCAAGTGTACTATGGTACCTTGATAGTGGATGCTCCAAACATATGACGGGAGACGAATCCAAATTCCTTCAACTAGAACACAAAGAAGGAGGAAGTGTGATTTTTGGGGATAACAATAAAGAAAAGATCATTGGCATCGGATCGGTCGGTAAGGATGAAAATTCCTCTATTAAGCATATATTACCTGTGAAATGATTAAAGCATAATCTCTTGAGCATAAGTTAATTATGTGACAAGGGAAATCTTGCCCTATTTGATTCGGATGAATGCTTAGTGTTTAGACGTAGTGATTTCAAAATTATCCTTCGTGGTTTTAGAGTGGATAATATTTACATGGTTGATCTTGCTAATTCCTCACCCGAATATGTGGATTGCCTTATGAGCATAGAGGATGATACTTGGCTATGGCATCTTAGAGTTGCTCATATAAACATGCATCTTTTGAACAAATTGATTTCTCAAAACTTAGTTATTGGCCTTCCCAATTTGAAATTTGAAAATGACTCTATATGTGATTCTTGTCAAAAAGGGAATCAAACAAAAGCATCTTTCAAATCCAAAAATATTGTTTCAACTTCTAGACCATTGCAATTGCTTCACATGGATTTATTTGGACCATCTCGCATTGAAAGTCTAGGAAGAAATCGTTATGCTTTTGTGATTGTTGATGATTATTCTAGATTTACTTGGACTTTATTTCTTGCCAATAAAAGTGATGCTTTTCAGAATTTTAAATATTTTCTTAAGCGTGTTCAAAACGAGAAGGAAACAACCGTCACTTCAATTAGAAGTGATCATGGGGGAGAGTTTGATCACAATCTCTTTGCGGACTTTTGTGACGAACTCGGTATCGAGCATACCTTTTCCGCTCCACGTACACCACAACAAAATGGGGTGGTGGAAAGGAAAAATAGGTGTCTCGAAGAGATGGCTAGAACCATGCTCGAAGAGGCTAAGATTCACAAACATTTTTGGGCGGATGCCGTGAGTACCGCATGCTACATCTTAAATAGAGTAGTCATAAGGCCAATACTCATGAAGACCCCTTATGAACTCTACAAGGGAAGGAAACCAAATATCTCCCATTTTAGAGTATTCGGTTGTAAATATTTTGTTCATAACAATGGCAAAGATCAATTGGGAAAGTTTGATGCTAAGTCCGATGAGGGAATTTTCATTGGTTATTCCTCACGTAGCAAAGCATATAGGGTTTTTAATAAAAGAACCGAAACTGTGGAGGAATCCCCTCATGTTGTATTTGCCAAAAATAATGCTCGCTTGGCGAGAAAGGATTCCGGTTTTGATCTTGCAGGTATTTTAGATAGCTTGACAGACAAAATACAAGTGGAAACGCCTAAGGAAAATAAAGATGAAATCTTGGAACAACCAACGGAGGAAGCGCCACAATTGGAGAATGAAACGAAAATGCCTAACGAGTGGAGGACAATTAAAGATCACCCTCTCGAACAGGTAATTGGCGACGTCGGAGAAAAGGTAAGTACCCGAAAATCCCTTAAGAACACCTTAGGACATACTGCTTTTGTGTCTCAAATTGAACCAACAACCATCTCCGAAGCAATTGGGGATGAATTTTGGACCTTGGCAATGCAAGAGGAGCTTAACCAATTCAAACGGAATGACGTTTGGGATTTGGTGCCAAGACTCGAAAATCATACCACAATTGGTACGAAATGGGTTTTTCGAAACAAACTAGATGAAAATGGTGTAATCACTAGAAACAAAGCTAGTCTTGTAGCAAAAGGCTATAATCAAGAAGAGGGTATTGACTATGAAGAAACATATGCTCCCGTAGCTAGATTAGAAGCTATTCGTCTATTGCTCGCGTTTGCCTCTTCTATGAATTTCAATGTATATCAAATGGATGTGAAAAGTGCTTTTCTAAATGGTGTTATACAAGAAGAAGTTTATGTTGAACAACCCCCCGGTTTTGAAGATTTTAAATCTCCCGATCATGTTTTCAAACTCAAAAAGGCTCTCTATGGTTTAAAACAAGCTCCCCGAGCTTGGTATGAAAGATTGAGTAAATTTCTATTGGAAAATGATTTCATTAGGGGGAAAGTTGACACCACCCTTTTTGTTAAGCATAAAAATAATGATATTTTATTAGTTCAAATATATGTGGATGATTTCATATTTGGTGCTACTAACAATGTCTTATGCAAGGAATTTTCCGACTTAATGACAAGCGAATTTGAGATGTCTTTTGGGATTACAAGTAAAGCAAATGAAAGAAGGTACGTTCATTTGCCAAGCCAAATATTGCAAAGAATTGCTGAAACGATTTGAAATGAACAATGCAAAAGCAATGGCGACTCCCATGAGCACATCCGATCATCTAGACAAAGATGAGAAAGGTAAGGAAGTCGACACTAAGAAGTATCGAGGTATAATTGGCTCTCTTCTCTATCTTACTGCTAGTCGTCCGGACATCATGTTTAGCGTGTGCTTATGCGCCCGTTATCAATCGTGTCCGAAGGAGTCTCACCTTACTGCGGTAAAACGGATTTTGAAGTACCTTGTTGGTACTACAAATGTGAGTCTATGGTACCCCAAAGGTTCTTCATGCCAACTCGCTGGCTATTCCGACTCCGATTTTGCTGGATGCAAATTGGATCGCAAAAGCACCAGTGGCACTTGCCATTTGCTCGGTAGCTCTCTCGTTTCTTGGTTTAGCAAGAAACAAGTAAGTGTTGCGTTGTCCACAACCGAGGCCGAATATGTAGCCGCGGGGAGTTGTTGCACTCAAATCCTCTGGATGAAACAACAACTCTTGGACTATGGCCTAAGTCTTGATCATATCCCTCTTAGATGTGATAATACTAGTGCCATATGCTTGACGAGGAACCCCGTTCTTCATTTGCGAACAAAACACATTGAAATTAGACATCATTTTATAAGAGATCACGTTCTCAAGGGCGATGTCGAAATCGAATTTGTTGAAACCAAAGACCAATTGGCCGACATCTTTACTAAACCCTTAGCGAAAGAGTCCTTCTTCCGAATTCGTAGTGAACTCGGGATTCTTGACTCCACGTTGATCTAAGTCATGCATTGCATCTTTTTATCTTACATGATTTCTAACTTGAGCGTCGGAGACGTCTAACAAATTTTTGCAGGTATCGCCCTAAAGGTAGGGGGAATTACAAAGCATGACGCGCAATAATCAAGTCTGCTTCAGAAAATTCGGTCTCTGTCGTCTAAATAATCGATTATCTCGTATCAATAATCGATTGTTCTGCTATTACTTGAGTTATTGTACTCTCTTTAAGTAATCACGTTTTCTTTCCAATAAATAAACAAGTTTTATTTACATTTTTGGCATCTTCTTATATTATTTTTGCTAATGGCAAAAGGGTGAAGATAACGGGTATGCACTCTCAATATTTATAAGCTTAAATTGAGGGAGAATTCATATATTGAGGGGGAACTAATCGCATACTTATTGCATATCTTTACGTGTCTTGAATAGTCATTATAAATTGTTTAAGTTGCATATCCCGCTTAAAGTTTGCCATCATCAAAAAGGGGGAAATCGTTGGAAACACGTTCTCAAGACTTTATACTAAAACGTGTGTTCTTATGTGTAGGTTTTGATGAATGACAAACGAAGCGCAAAGTGATATATGACGAAGTTCAAGTACAAGCGCACAATTGGTGGATAACGAGATTCAAGCACAAGACAAAGTTTTATAGTTTAAATGAGTCGTTCTTAATTGTGATCTTGATCCGACAACTTGACTCATGACATGGCTTCTCTCGTAAAATTATTTTTACAAAATCATGCATATTTAATTTAATGCTAAACGATTTTAAATCATGCATATTTACTTTAGTCAAAATGATTTTTAAACATGCCTCTAAAATCTGGACTAAGATAATCGATTATGTACTTATGATAATCGATTATGTTAAGCCAAGACTGCATGACAATCGATTGTGAACTAATGACAATCGATTGTGTTAAGGCAGTGAACATCAGGTTTTTCAAAACCTGCATGACAATCGATTGTGAACCTTATGACAATCGATTGTGATGAGGCAGTGTCCATCAAAGTTTTTCAAAACTCAGAATAATCGATTGTGAAGCTAATGACAATCGATTGTAAAGAGACAGTGTCCTTCAGATTTTTCAAATTCACAAAATAATCGATTGTGAACTTATGACAATCGATTGTGTTGAGGCAGTGACTTCCAGACTTTTTCAAAATTATTAAATAATCGAGTGTGAGTATATAACAATCGATTGTCACGAGGCAGTGTCTAAAATGAATTTCAAAGTCTGATAAATAATCGATTGTTAACATTGCACAATCGATTGTGAAGCTGACCGTTGTCGTAAAATTTTCAAATACCGTCAGGTAATCGATTGTTGATTTTGTACAATCGATTGTTGATATAGAAATCTGAAAAAGATTTTTTGAACGTTGCTGAATAATCGATTATTGATTTGGTATAATCGATTGTTTTACGTAAAATCTGGAAATGATTTTTTGAACGTTGCCAATAATCGATTGTTGATCTTGGACAATCGATTGTTAAGCGTAAAATCTGGGATTGATTTTTGGTACGATTTGCAAACAATCGATTGTGGCTTCCTGACAATCGATTGTAACAGAGTAAAATCAGCAACTCTTAATTGGCAATTAGGCAACGGTAATGCCAAGTTTTTCAACTATAAATACAGCTTCATTTCAGTATTTTAAACACAACAACACACAACAACTGATCATTCTATTGCTATAAGCTTGCATATTATTGTTTATCATTTTATATTCATTTCATAAAGCTTTTGAGAGCCAAAGTCTTGTCCATAGTTGTTGTAATCTTGAGCCTACTTCTTTTACTCATATATACTCATTAAGGAGTGTTTTGTTTGAGTGCTTAGTGTTTTGTACACTTGTAAGAGAATTGTGATTCTCTTGTTGTAAGGAACTTGTGTTTTCTTGGTTGAAGTCTTGGAGTGTTGTATCTCCGAGCAAAGGTGTTAAGGCTTGTGTCCTTAAGTTGTAAAGGTTTGTTGAGCACCCGTAAGCTTGACAAGTTAGTGGAAAATCTCGAGAGAGTCTCTCAGGGACTGGACTAGCCACGTGTTGTGGTGAACCAGAATACATCGGTGCATTCTTTCCTTTTGTTTATTTAACGCACTTAATTATTTCCTGCAAATTTTAATTTCCGCAAGTTTACGCTAAATTTTATTATAACGCTATTCACCCCCCTCTAGCGTTAAGCGTATTATCTAACAGTCTTTGTTTTAACTCAGTTCCTAAACAGCATAGGGATAAATTTCAACCCAGAGCTGACCCTTGTGTTTTTCCAGGATATCCTTTAGGCAAAAAGGGGTATAAACTGTACAATTTAAAGACTAAACTTTCCCTAATTTCCAGGGATGTAGTGTTTCATGAGAATGTATTTCCTTTTGCTTCCTCAGGTACTACCTCCCCTGTTTCTCTTCCCATTTTTAACCCCTCTTCTGCCTGGCCTCTTCCCACTGATGATTCTTTGCCCACCACTTCTCCACTTTCTTCCTCCCTTGAACCTCATGTCTCCTCCTATTCTCCACCTTCTTCTTTCCAGCCCTCTTCCCCAGCTCATTCCCCAGCACCTGAAATACCTGCTCCCAGAAGATCCAGTAGGACTCATGGTCCTCCTGCACATTTCCAGCAGTATATCTGTAATCTCCCTCCATCTCTTTCTGGCACCAGCTCTTCTTCCACTTGCTTTCACAGTTTGGTTCACAGTGCAGAATTGGAGCCTACTTCTTATAAGCAGGCTGCCTTTATTCCTGCCTGGCAGGATGCAATGACCAAAGAATTTGAAGCTTTGGCAGCTAACCATACTTGGTCTATAGTTCAGCTTCCTCCTGGTAAAAGACCTATTGGCTGCAAGTGGGCTTATAAAATTAAATATAGGGCTGATGGATCTGTGGAGAGACATAAAGCTAGATTGGTTGTGAGGGGTGACACTCAAGTTGAGGGTGTGGATTTCACTGAAATATTTTCTCCTGTTGTCAAATTCTCCACTATTAAGTCCTTAATTGTTGTAGCTGTTAAACAGTCTTGGTCTCTTTTCCAACTTGATGTGAATAATGCTTTTCTCCATGGTGATTTGGATGAGGAGGTTTATATGAAATTGCCTCCTGGGCTGACGGTTCATTCTGCTTCCTCTTCTTCTTCTCCCTTAGTCTGCCTCCTTCAAAAATCTTTGTATGGCTTGAGGCAGGCTTCCAGACAATGGTATGCCAAGTTGTCCCAAGCCTTATGCTCTAGGGGGTACTCTTCTTCTCTAAATTATTATTCTCTTCTCCTCAAGAAATCTGCTTCTTCCATTGTCCTATTAGCTGTCTATGTTGATGACATTCTCCTTACTGGTAATGACTTGGAAGAAATTACCACTTTAAAAGCTTTTCTGGATCTTGAGTTTAAGATCAAAGACTTGGGAGTTCTCAACTATTTCCTTGGCATTGAGGTCAGCTACCTTTCTGATGGGCTTCTACTTCACCAGAGGAAATTTATCAATGATCTTCTCAACACATATCGCTGTCCAGATGTTACACCTGTGACTTGTCCCCTTGATCTTACTGTCAAACTCAGATTGGATATGGGGGACCCTCTTCCCTCTCCTGAAACCTATAGAAGCTTGGTTGGAAAACTTAATTTCCTCACTCACACTAGGCCTGATTTGGCTTTTGCTGTGCAGCACCTTAGTCAATTCCTTCAGAATCCTTCTTCCTCTCATATGTATGTAGCTTTACATACTCTCAGATACCTTAAAGGCACTCCTGATGTTGGGGTATTCATCAGCAACACATATGATCTCTCCTTGTCTGCATACTGTGATAGTGACTGGGCTTCTTGCCCAGACACTAGGAGGCCTGTTTTTGGCTTCTGCATTTTATTAGGTGGTTCACTCATTGGTTGGAAATCCAAGAAGCAGCATGTGGTGTCTCTGTCTTCTACTGAGGCTAAGTACATGGCCATCAGTAAAGTTGTTGGTGAAATCACCTGGTTCACTCGACTGTTGTCTGATTTTGGTGTTCCTGTTTCATCTGCTGTACCTGTCTTTTGTGATAATCAGGCTGCACTCCACATAGCCAAAAATTCTGTTTTTTCATGAACGGACCAAACACATTGAGGTGGATTGCCATTTCATTCGAGCCAAACTCCATGAAGGACTCATTACTTTGCACCATGTTTCTACTGCTTCTCAACTTGCTGATGTTTTTACTAAGCCCTTGACAGGTCTTCTGCATCACTCTATCTTGTGCAAGCTGGGTATTCACTCACCCTCCAGCTTGAAGGGGGGTGTTGGCATTATTGGGCCAGCCCACCACCTGCAGCAGCCCACTAAGCAACACCTGAAGAAGTCTACCAAGAAGCAGCCCAATACACACTAATACATTTTATATTTATTTGTAAATACATTGTAATAGCTTCTAGATTTTTCTATATCAGTATAGAATGTAAAGATATAGAACATAATAATGAAAAGTCGGTTTTTCATCTCTCTCTCCTTCTCTCTCATCTCTCCGAAATTTCTCAAGCTTTCATCGTGGAATCCATGAATTTCAGTGAGTTTTCACATAAAATTAGTAACAGTGCTTGTTTACTTGATGTTTTAGCTTCCAAGATTATCGCGGATAGCCATTCTTTTACAAGAATTTTCAAATTTTTCATGTCTGAATTCGAAGGATAAGTCCAATAAAGATTTAAGCCATGAAAATTAAAAGATTTAGCTAAAATTATCGACGGAATTTTTTTCGAGAAGTTGAATAACTAGCCATGGTAGAAAAAGTGACAAAATTAGAATCCTCAATTGATAAGAGGGTTTTAATTAAAGGGTTTATTTTGTTGAACATTTTTTGTGAAAGTGGAAAATGGTGATATATTTGATGAGGAAATGGAGACTTGAAAATCTTTGGGATTAATATCAGCAAATGCACAAAAAAGATGAGTGAATATTTGGATTCAATTTCAGAAGCGGAAAAATTGAAGCTAGAAAGCCAATAGGCTGATCTAACTACTTGTTCTTGACATAAAGCAAAATGTTGAAGAAAAACAAAGGGAAACAAGAAGTAAAGAAGATTTTGGAAAGCCATTTTAGCTTAAAATATTATTTGCAACTTAAATTGGTTTAAGAAATGAACGTTTACAGCTTCAATACTTATAGGGGTGATGGGCATAAGATTGGCAATTTCAGTAGGCATTTGGACATAAAAATTGTAGCTTTTTAAAAAAAAAAAGTATTTGAATTAAGTTGAAAATGGTATACAAATATAAATTGTGTAATATTATAGTTTTGTTAGTGGGGAAAAAAAGATTTTTTGAAAATTTTGAAAAAGTGGCCAAAACAAAACCCTTTTTTTTGGTTTTTGAAAATTTTATTATCCATGTTTTTAAAAAAAACTTATAAAATTTCACTGACAAAAACAGTTTTGAAAAAAAATCGAGAAAAGAAATTATGGACAAATGGGTCCTATAGCACTACTCTTTGAACAAAATGTTGGAATTATTCATAATACAAAGTCAAAATTATCTTCTTGAAATTTCATTACAATCAATAGCCATGAGTTTTTTTTATGTATTTCCAAGTGTCTTCTTGCATAAAGTCTTAAAGCCAAGTGTTGAATGACTTGGGCAAAATGGCTATGCAAATCTACCATATGTCTTCATGCATGGAAGACAAGATACACTAGTCAATATTGGCGCCAAATGTCTTCATGCATGGAAGACAAGATACACTTATCAATATTGGAGCCAAGTGGACTAACATAATGGGACAAATGTCATAAATCTCTTGACGCTTGTCATACATGCAACCTCCTTAATTTTCTATAAATAGGTTATGAAGTAGTAATCATAATCACTATATTCTTATCCAAGAATACACCTAGCTAATCATTTCTTTATTCCTAGTCTTCTTTGTGAATTATCTAACACATAAAATACCTTCTTCTTCTCTTCTTCTTGGGCAACTACTTTGTGCAAATTCTAAACTTCCAGCCACGAGTGTACGTGTGTGGAACCTTTAGGGAGCGACCAGCCTTAACAATTTGCAGCCAGTCAGGCCGAAATCGCTTTCAAGACAGTGGCTTTCCACGACACAGTATTTTTGATAAGTTGTAGTCTTCTTTTCTTGTTCTTCTTAGTCAATATTATCTATTGATTTTCCTTACAGTTTGGAAGCAATTTTATATGTATTATTGACTAATGGCCACCATTTTGAACAAAACACTTCCTGATCTCTCAAAGCTTGAGCCTTTAGACGGAAATAATTATAATCGTTGGTCCCAGAAATTTTTAGTTTTCTTCAAATAATTAGAAGTTGATTATGTTGTGTTTAACGATCCTCTTGCTAATATTGGTGCTAATAGTTCTAATGCTGCTAATATTGATGTTGATAATGTTAAGCAAGAGGGGTTGCTCTGATGGTAAGCAACCCCCACTTCTAACCGAGAGGTTGTGAGTTTGAGTCTCCCCAAGAGCAAGTTGGGAAGTTCTTGGAGGGAAGGATGCCGGGGGTCTATTTGGAAACAGCCTCTCTACCCCAGGGTAGATGTAAGGTCTGCGTACATACTACGCTCCCCAGACCCAGGGTTGTTGTTGTTGTTGTTGATGTTGCTAGGAAGAAATTTGAAAAGGATAACAAAACAATAAGAGAGCATCTGCTTAACCATATGACTAACCCTCTCTTTAATTTGTTTACAAATTATAAATCAGCTAATGTCATATGGATAGTTTGGAGAAGAAATATGATGCTGATGATGCAGGAAAAAAGAAATATGTCATTGAAAAGTGGATCAAGTTTCAGATGGTTGATGATAAGCCAATCATGGAACAGGTTCACGAGTATGAGAACTTAACTGTTGATGTTTTGCATGAAGGCATTGAGATGTGTGAGATTCTTCAGCCTACTGTTTCGCTTGAAAAGTTTTCACCTTTCTGGACTGATAACAGGAATCAACTAAAACAAAAGAAGAAAAACTTAACTCTTTAAGAACTAATCTGTCACATGAGGACTGAGGAAGCAAACCGTCTCAAAGATGAGGAGTCTGAACGACTTAAGAATAAGATAAAATCTCTCTCTCTCTCTTAATTCTTCTAAAGTTAACCTTGTGAAATCTTCTAGTACTTTTGTGAAAGACAGGTTTAAAGAAAAACGGAAGAAAGGCCAGAAGAAAGGACATGTGAAGAAGCAGAATTACTTCAATAAGCCGGAGGGCCATATTCAAAAGTCGAAAAGACCTTGCTATGTCTGCGGCAAAATTGGTCACAAGGCTTTTCAGTGCAACCACAGATAAGGATAAAACTCAAAGATTGGAGGAAAAGCTCCAGCCCAAGCCAACCTTACTGAGGGTGGTGATGTCATTGCTGATGTGGTTGTTGAGGCAAACATGGTGGCTAACAAGACTGATCGGATACTGGACACAGGCGCTTTGAGGCATCTTTGCGCCAATAAAGAGCTGTTTCACGACTTTGAGGAATCTGCTGATGGCGAGTGTGTCTACGTGGGTAACTCCATTACAGCTGGAGTAATGGGTAAAGGAAAAAATTTTCTTATGCTAACTTCTGAAAAAAAACTTAGCCTTGAACAATGTTCTGTATGTACCCTCCATTCGTAGAAACTTAGTTTCTGATGCGCTTCTCAATAAAGCATGTCTTAGACTTGTTTTTGAATCTGATAAAGTTATTATTTTTCATGGGGAGGACTTTGTTGGGAAAGGTTACCTTAGTGAGGGGTTATTTGTACTAAATATCGCTCATACGATTACTAGTACTTTCAATTCTGCTTATATTGCTGAGTCTATTGATTTGTGGTATGGTATACTAGGGCATGTTAATTTTGCTTCTATTAAAAGACTTAGAAAAATGGAATTAATTCCTGCAGTTAATGTTGATAATTAATCTAAGAGTCTTGTTTGTGTAGAAGCAAAACATTCCAAAATCCTTTTAAGAATGTAACTAGTAGAAAAATGGAACTACTTGAACTAGTACGTTCAAACTTAGCAGATTTCAAAAAAATTATTAAAGATAGAAAGAAATACTACATCACCTTTATAGATGACTTTTCTAGATACACTAAGGTATATCTTCTTAAGTCAAAAGATGAAGCTGAAAGCATATTTTTAAAATACAAGGCAGAAGTAAAGAATCAATTAGATAGAAAAATCAAGAGACTTAGGTCTGATAAGGATGGTGAATATAGTACTAATACTCTAGAAGCCTTTTTTGAGGAAAATAGTGTTATACATGAGATTAGTGCTCCATATACTCCCAACAAAATGGTGTAATCGAACCGAAAAATAAAACCCTTAAAGAAATGATGTATTTTATGCTTTTGAGTTCGGGTTTATCTGATAATATTTTGGGGGGGGGGGGGGTTGTTTTATCTGCATGTTATGTTCTTAATAAAGTCCCTCATAAGAAGATAGAACTAACTCCATATGAGTAATGGAAAGAGTTTGCCCCTAACTTAAAACTTTTGAAAGTGTAGGGGTGTTTGGCTAAGGTTGGTCTACCTGATTTTAAATGAGTAACTATTGGACCCAAGACTTATAATGCTATTTTCATTAGTTATGCTCAAAATAGTGATGCATATAGATTTATGTCTTTGAATAATAGTTCTATTTGTGAATATATAGATGCAAAATTTTTTGAGCATGTTTTTCTATTGAAAAATAATGTGCCTAGTGATGTGACTAATAATGCTTCTACAGTTATGCCTGCTAATTCTCACATTGTGCCTTCTTCTAGTGTTACTGCTAATGAGCATGAAAATAACCTTAGAAGAAGCAAGATGTATAGAATTGAAGCTAGCTTTGGTCCTGACTTCATTACGACTTTCTTGACTGAAAATATTGATCTTGATATTTTGAGTAATGAATTAGTATCAATCTATTTAATAGAAGAAGATCCTAAGACATATAGTGAAGCAATAAGGTCAATAGATGCTAGTTTTTGGAAAGAGGCCATCAAAAGTGAATTAGACTCTACAGTTTCTAATCATACTTGGGACTTGTCTGATTTGCCTAAAGGTTGTAAACCCATAAGTAGCAAGTGGATATTTAAGAAGAAGTTGAGACATGGTGGTACAATTGAGAAATACAAGGCCTGAATTGTTATTAGGGGTTTTAATCAAAAGAAAGACATTGATTAATTTGATACTTATTCTCCTGTGACTAACATAACAATAATTAGAACTATCGTTGTCGTAGCCGCTGCTCATAATTTAGTAATACATCAAATGGATGTTGAAACGGCTTCCTAAATGGTGATTTATAGGAAGAGATCTATATGATTCAACCTGGGGGATTTATGATCCAAGGACATGAGAATAAAATATGCAAATTGAGAAAGTCTTTATATGGTCTAAAGTATGCGCCTAAGCAATGATATGAAAAGTTTAATAATACATTAGTGGATAACGGTTTTGTTGTTAAAGCATCTGATACTTGTGTTTTTTCCAAAATGATAGGATCGAATTGTGTTATTATATGTTTATATGTAGATGGCATGTTAATATTTGGCCCTAATGTGAATGTTGTTAATGAGACTAAGAATTTTTTGTCTTCTAAATTTGAAATGAAAGATCTTGTAGAAGTAGATGTGATTTTAGGGGTTAAAATCAAAAGAACTTCTAATAGTTTTTCATTGTCTCAGTCTCATTATATTGAAAAAAATATTGAAAACGTTTAATTGTTTTGAAGTAGAACATGTGAGAACTCCTTATAATCCTAGCATACACTTGAAAAAGAGCAAGGAATCTAGTAATTCTCAAACTAAGTACGCTAAGATTATTGGTAGTGTAATGTTTCTCATGAATAATAAGTTACCGGATATTGCTTATGTTGTTAGTAGATTTAGTAGATATAATCACAACCTTAGTAGTGAACACTGGAATGCTCTTTATCGTTTGCTAAGGTATTTGAGAGGTACTATGGATTGGTGTTTGCATTAATTTTCTGCTGTTTTAGAAGGATTTTGTGATGCAAACTGGGTTACTGACAATGATGAAATTAGCTCCACCAGTGGCTACGTGTTTATTTTGGGTGCGGGTGCTATTTCATGGAAGTCTTCAAAACAGACTTGTATAGCACGATCTACTATAGAGTCTGAATTCATTGCTCTTGAGTTGGCAGGGCAAGAAGCCGAGTGGTTGAGAAACTTATTGGCAGACGTGCCTTTGTGGGGGAGAAAAGCTTCACCAGTTTCTCTACATTGTGACTCACATGCAGCAGTTGGAACTGCCAAAAATAGTGTGCACGATAGAAAAAAAAGACATATCTGCATTAGGCATGGTGCGATAAAACAGTTGTTGAAATATGGTGTTATTTCCTTGGAATATGTAAGATTTGAAAGAAATTTGGTTGATCCTTTAACTAAGGGTTTGGCAAGGAGAGTTATCCTTGAAACGTCGAGGGGTTTGGGGCTAAAGCTCATGGATTGAGGAAGTATAGTGGATACCGGTTTGTGGTAAAACGAAGCCATATGAGACCTCAATATGCACTACATTTTCTATCCCTATGGCGTGTGGCAGTGCTTTATAAGGTTGAGCTTATTATGATCTTAATGATTTCATAGCCTTAAGGTAGTCTATGTGTAGAAAGACTTGATGGAATCACCCACGTGAGTGTAAAGGCGTGGTCGCCTTTTATGAAAGACTTGGGATGTCTTTCTAGAGCACTCATAAGATCCAAGGTATGTGCATGACCATAAAAGCACTTGTTAGTATCGCAGAGTTTGAACAAAATCAAGGATATAGTATGTGTTGTGGGAGTCTCAATTAATATTCATTCAGTTCAAGAGTACTTCACTTTGTGGATGTTAGTTGTTGCCTCATATCACTACGTGTCAATTCAAATCGAAAGATATTGACACTTAAGTATATGTTTCTTCTTTTGCCCAGAATAGTTCTATTTTTGTCTTTGCATCAATGGGGGATTGTTGGAATTATTCATAATGCAAAGTCAAAAATTTCTTCTTCAAATTTTGTTAATAACCAATAGCCATGAGTTTTTTATTTATTTTCAAGTGTGCATGAAGCCTTAAAGCCAAGTGTTGAATGACTTGGGCAAATTGCTATGCAAATCTACCATATGTCTTCATGCATGGAAGACAAAATATACTTGTCAATATTGGAGCCAAATGTCTTCATGCATGTAAGACAAGATACACTTGTTAATATTGGAGCCAAGTGGACTAACATAATGGGACAAGTATCAAAAATCTCTCGACAATTTTCATACATCTAACCTCCTTAATTTCCTATAAATAGGTTATGAATTAGCCATCATAACCACTCAATTCTTAATCAAGAATACATCTAGCTAATCATTCCTTTCTTCCTAGTCTTCTTTGTGAATTATCCAACACATAAAATACCTTCTTCTTCTCTTCTTCTTGGGCAACTATTTTGTGGAAATCTAAACTTTCACCACGAGTGCATGTGTTTGGAGGTGCTGTAGAACCTTAGGGAGCGACCAGCCTTAATGATTTACACCCAATCGGGCTGAAATTACTTTCGAGATAATGACTTATCACGACACAATATTTTTAATAAGTTATAGTCTTTTTTCCTTATTGTTCTTTGTCAATATTATCTAGTGATTTTCCTTACACTAAATTCTTCTATTTCGGCTAGTATTATCCAAACTTAAGGAAACATTTTCTAGTAGTTATTTAGTGTTTTCACATGCCTAATTAAGATATATGATATTAACATGGATTTTATTTTGATAAGGCCTTTTGTAATTTGAACATGGAAATACATAACGCTATTGGTTTTATATTGTACGCGCTGACTATGTAAAGAAATTTTACTCTGAAAATATTATGACTTTCCCGTTTTAGGTTACTATATATCAAATTTGTAACGAAGATTTATATGTTAATGCACGTAACATAAATCTAACTTTTTAAGCTCCGACCTCCAGTTCTTTTTTTTAATTTTTTTTTATATCTATCAACAACAACAATAACATTAATCCAATGAGTTTTCACGAATAGGTTTTGGAAAGAATAAAGTGTATGCAAATATTACTTATATTCCGGAGAGTAAAAAAATTGCTTCCGAAAGACCCTTAACTCAAAAAAATGAATTTGTGTTTATCTCTCTATTTTACACAAATTATTATATATTTATATTAGCTATAAGAAAAGTTTATTAAAGTAGTACAAATATGTTTTGCTTTAGTTTGAGCGAATTACACTGTTTTATCTTTTGGGGGTTGGGGGTGGGTGGGGTGTGAGGTGTGGGAGGTGGGATGGAGGGAGTTGGTGTGAGAGAAGTAGAACGACTTAATTCCAATAATTGATTATTCTACCAGTAATTGCTGGCTATACAATGTGATTGACTTTTGTTAAGTAACGTGCTATTTTTAAAAACGGAAAAGGTTAGAACTGCCCCTAACGTATTGACGCTAGATTAAAAATGTCCTCCGTTGATCTATTTTGAAGAAAATGTCCCTACCGTTAAAATTCTGCCATATTTGTGCCCCTAACGTATTGACTCCAGTTTAAAAAAGTCCTACCGTTAACCTATTTTGAAAAAATGCCCCTACCGTTTTAAATAAAAGTACAGTCAGTTGTTAGACTTAGGGGCACAAATATGCCACATTTTTAACGGTAGGGGCATTTTTTTCAAAATAGGTTAACAAAGGGCATTTTTAATCTGGAATTAGGGATGTGCATTCGAATCGGTTTATCGATAAATCGAATCGATTATTTGTTATCGGTTTATTGATATCGGTTTATCGATTCGATTTCGATTTCAAAAAATTTTCCTTATCGGTTTATCGATTCGATTTCGATTTTGGCCATTCGGTTTATCGGTTTATCGATAAATCGATAAGATATATTACAAAGACAAATATACCCTTATTTTATAATAATATGACTACCCTATCCTTAGCTCTTCGCTGCTTGCCAGCCTTGCCTAACCTAATTTTTAGCTTATATATATACTGCTATACAATTACATAATACCGAATAATAAAAAGCCTAACCCTAACGCAAACCCTTCCTGCGCTGTGCAGCTTCTTCTTCGATCTTCTTCGGTTCTTCAGTCTTCCTCATATTTCAGGTAAGCTTCCTCATATTGTCATATGTTCCTGGAAGATGATTCAACTTTTGCTGCTCAAAGCTTGTTCAACAGAAAGGGTATGGCTTTAGCTGTGCAGTATTTGGGGAAATTGGCTGTGTTGTGCAGCCAAATCTTGTAAAGCTCTGCACTTTATATGTGTGTTTGTGTGCTCACACTGCACACTTGAGAAATACGCCTTATTTTCTGTATTTCCTTTTAGGGGAAGGAATTGATGTTTCTTTATTTTCATCTAGTTTCGTATTTCCTTTTAATCTTTTTTTTAAAATATATCTTTAACGAGAATTTGCTCTTGTAATTCCTTGCTCTTAAAACATATCTTTTATGTGGATTGATTACATGTCCTTGCTCATTCCTTATGTGAGAGGTATGATATTTGTTAAATTTTCACTTAAATTGGACTCCTTAGGACTGTTAATTCGTGATTATTAGTTATAGACATAGTATGGTTTAGTATTGGTTTCATTGTTAATACTGTGTTAAGGATTCAAAATAGTGACTGGCTTGAACTAGTAATTGATTTAGAAGTCAGCATTCAGTGCCTGTTTCAGTTTCAGTTTAAATAAGTGTTACAAACAGTTCAGCATGGCAATAGTTAATACTAGCAGCTTAGTTATTAATGTCACTCCCTTGTTTAATTAAATTCACTGTTCCCACGCCGTTTGTCGTTTTGTTTTCCTCTGGCAGAAAACAGCGAGGAGTGCTTACTTCGTGTTGCTTTGCTTCATTCAACTCGTTTAAGACTGTAAGTTGCATTCTTTATTCACTTCACATGTTTGTATGCTGAATCTGAAACAGAATGACAATCTTTTTGACCTCCCAATTGTCATTTCTCCAAATTCACAAATTATTAACTGTTAAACTATGGAACTACAAATGTGTCATGCTAAACTTATACTTTTACTTCATATTCTGAAAGACAAGTATAGATAGAATAATACAACTATAACATATTAGCCTGTTAATTTTAGTTCTCGCTTTTGCAATGAGTATCCTGATAAGTCCAGAGCTTGTTGAGACCTCTTATAGTCTTATGGGCATGCACATGAGTCGAGAGCTTGTTTCACATGATCCAGCTTTCGCCAATACATGAAGTTGAGGGCAGAGAAGAGGGCTTGTACAGTGGGGAGGTTTGAGAATCTGCATACTATCTACCCTCCCCAAACTCCACTTATTGAGTTTGTTGTTGTTGCTACTTGAATGTGATATTGCTAAAGGCTCGCTCTGGAGAAGGTTGAAATAGTGTTCATAAAATAGGTAGGGGAAATTTATCTTTGTAGAGTCAAGTCATATTTAAAAGTAACAACTTGCCAATCTGTTTATGTGGCTATTTAGAATTTCTTTTACAGAACAGGAAGTAGTAAAAAAAATGTATTAGCTACATTGTGAATGTAAATCGACAATTTAAGTCACTTGTCCATTCTGTAACTTCATTGAGATATTTTCAGCATACATATAGCAGAACTTTCAAACTTAATAAAAGGATTACAAATAAAAACAAAACTCTAGGAACTTAAGGACAAGCTGTAGGATTCTCTATGAACTTTGTTCCTGTGATGGCAAGATAGAAGATGTACAAATAGTTACCCCCCAAGTATGGATCCTCAATGTGATTAAACATGTTGAGTTTTCCCAGTAATAGTTAAAAGACATTAACTATGGATTCAGGCTGATTTAAGTTTGGACTTATATAGAATGGGTATGTGTTCTTGCTGGCAGCTTTCTCTATTCTATGCGTTTCTGTAGTTTGCTCATTATTTTTGTATGTCTGTTAGGTGCTGGCAAAACTGGAGAAGTTTAAGTCTGGACTTTTTGCTAAAGCCAATGGATCTACTAATGCTGGCAAGGAGGAAGAGTTATCCGATTGGGCAGCAATTACACTAAAATTCACTCCCGAACCTGGAAAGGTACTTGTTCTCGGGATGCTTTGAAACTTATGAAAAGCATAATTCTTCATTGTTAGGCTCTATACGTGCTTGCTTTCTGGAGTTTCTTGCTTTGGGGTGGGGTTTGGGGGCAGTGAAGATTAAATAGGAATCAAACTTCATTGAATTTGAATGTGAATCCCAGTTGGGCAACTACTACTACTGACCGGTATAATCTGCCTTATTGAAAATCGATAAATCGAATCGATAAGCCCCCAAAATCGATAAATCGAAATCGAAAAAATCGAAACCTTATTGAAACGATAACGATAAGCATATGTACAAACCGATAATCGATAAGTAATTATCGATAAGGGTCAAAATCGAATCGATAAATCGATTGCACACCCCTATCTGGAATCAATACATTAGGAACAGTTCTGACCCTTTTCTCTTTTAAAAATGACAATTGACTTTGACTACAATTGAGAGAGGACTTTGACTACAATTGCCTTTTAGTAGCCGCTCAAATTTAATATATCATAACATTAAATTTATCGTGACGTAACGATAAAAAGTATCATTTATTGAAACGATAAATTTAATGTGGTGATATTATTATTTTTTTCTCGCATTTTATCCTTCAATAATAGCAACATATCCACTATAATTTCACATGTGAAGTATACACTAATATTATCTTGTCATTCTTTATTATTAAATAATCGTATTATATTCTTTATCCTACTTTCTTATACAATAATTCTACTTTTTTTATCTTATTTTTTCTAAGTAATGTTACAGCTTTATTTTCCGTATTGTTAATGCGTGACTACGTGAAATAACGATAAATGATATAATTTATCCAAACATTATATTCATTAAACAATATAATACAATACAAAATAACATGTAACACCATGAAACTATTTTCAGCTTATGTTTCTTACAAGTACCAATATATCAAGTTCTCAAGATCACTGAAGCAGTTTTGAAGAAACCACTTTAATCCATACAAAAAAAGGTATGGTGCACTAAGCTTTTGCTATGCATCCTTTAATTCATGCAACAAAGACATATATAACCGCAGGGATGAAGCTAGCCCATCAGTTACGAGTTCGGTGGAACTCGGTAAATTTAGTTCAAATTTTGTATTTGTCTTATGAAATTTATTGAATATATAGTAATTATTAATTTAGAACCCAGTAACTTATAAGTATTAAAACTCCGAATCCATAATTTTTAAATTCTTTCTCTGTCTCTGTATATAAATTTAGCAATATTGCTAGCAATTTGCTGTCCCAAACTCACAAAGCAGCCAAATAACAATTGCTCCCTATCACTGAAGTGAAATATATAATCTACATTTTAGTAACAATACACGATCATGGTGGCAAGTCAAAATTTTTATTACAGAGATTTTTTTATTAAAGTAATTCAAAATATAAGAAAAATGAATACATTAAAAAAATATATTCAAAAATTTGTCTAACTTGGACATTAGGGTGTCGGCAAGTGATCAATAAAATTATATATCAGAGTATAAAATCTCAACATCGACAAAAATATTTTAAGTAATTTTTTCTGTCTACCTAACTGTTAGACCTCCAATAATTGAACTCGGCAAGACAATAAAAGTGTTATCATGAGGCAGCAAGAGTGTTGCATAATTAGTGCAAGAGTGGCGCCAAAAGTCAAAAAGGAAAACGGGCAAGCTATGACTAAGGCTTTGAATGGATGCGAGGCAGCTTGGCAAGGGCTTGACGATAAGTTGCGGGCTACGAATGGCACTTGATCATGATTATAGCATCAAGGCATGAGGCATTGATGCCAAGACATGGCAGAAACGGATGGGCAAAGACAAGCAAATGTGCAAACGGAAAGGCAATGTACGGGCAGATTTGGCGTGGGTTCGAGTTTCGGCAAATGGGCCAAGTTCGTGCGCAATGTTAAGGAAAATTGGGGCACAATGCAGCTGGATATAATGGCATTGGCGCCTGGTCCAAGCCAACACACGAAATTGGGCAGCAACATGAGAATGAACCAAGTCAAACGGGTTACCGGCACATGCTGTGCACATGAAAAACGGTTGAGCTTTGTCTATCATGCTGGCAGGAGTTAGCACAAATTGAGGCCATGATCCCATGATCTAAACATGTTCCTTGTAGTTGGGGATGTCAACTACACTGAGAAAAAGTAGTGGGCAAGTGCCAAGCCTAAAAACTAGGCAACTATTGTAAACATGGGGCTACTTTCATAATCTATAAATGGGCAGCACCCTTCTCTTTTGTGGGATAGAGAAAAACGTGTGAGAGCACACTTAACGAGTGAAAACGTGTAGAGTGCATGTTTTCCAATTTAGGAAGAGTCCTAAGTCTTGTTTTCAAGAGTGAAAACACAAAGGCTAAGAGTAGTCTTGTGAGGGTCAAGAGTGATCTTCATTTTTGTACGCGAAGTGTACTTTGAGTTTGAGTTTTCTTTGTATTCTCGAGTTAAATACAAAGTTGGGTAACCTGTATATTGTGTGTTTTGTGTTCATGTTTTATTTTTGTCCCTTCACTATATTTTCGTTGCCTAAATCAGTCTAAAGTTTACTACTTTGAAAGACTGTCGAAATTAATCAAAGTCCAAAGTTGATGAAATTTTGGCAGAGTGTTGGAGCAGGCTGAAGTCAAGTCGGTGCTTGGCTGCCGCGCGGGCTGTTTTAGAGTGACACAAAACGAGCCCGTGACACTAACCATGGTGAGTAAATTTATCTCATACTTACATTATTCGAAGATAACATGAATATCCGGTGGAATAATCGAGATAAAAATTTAAATTGCCTGTGTAATTTTAATCACTATGATTTTTTTCAAGTAAATATTTTTTTTCAAACAAAAAAAGAGAGATGCAAAAAAAAGTAATCAGTTTCTGCTCTTTAAGTTCCAAATAATAAGGAGTTTCTGCTCTTTAAGTTCCAAATAATAAGGGGTGACCCGATAAATTTTGTGGCCTAAAGCCAAACTTTATGAGTTACCTTAATTTTTTTTTAAAATAATATATTTTAATTTGAATCTATCTTTCTAGCTACTTTTTAGATACAAAGTTAATAATTTTCTTATAATCAATTTCTCTTAGTAAGTCTTTCTTAATTGATAATATGGCTAATCCAATTAACCTTTCATGAGATATTGTTGATTTTAAGGTAAGATTTTATCAGTTGTAGTTTTAAAAAGCTTTTTTCCACTGAAATAATGATAACAAGAATTGTTAACATTACTCTATCAATAATATAGGCATTTGAAAAAGAATTAATTTTTTATTTAATTGAGTATATCAATTAGTTTGTTATCTTCTAATTGTACTATTTTTCTTAATACTTTTAATTCATAAAATAAATCTCAGCCATCAATATTGGATTGATTATTATGTTTCAAGGAACATTCAAGATTAAGACAATATATATATTTTTTTTCAAATTTCTATCATCTAGTGATCTCAGTGTTTGACGCTAAGAAAAAATTAAAGATATTTTATATGCTTTGTATTATTTAAATCTATTTTGAAGTGAAAAAATAGTCTTATTTATTATGAATAGAAAGTAATCAACTCTAAAAAATACTTCCAGAGATTTTGAGATTTTATTATCAATATTCTCATCAAATTATTCTTTTGAAATTTGAATTCAAAATTCATTTCAAATACAATTTTTTTTGGGAGAAACCACAGCAATTGCAAATCTTTTCTTTATATATTTGTTAAAGAAAAAAATTATTTCTTTTTTAATATTTATATAAACCTTATTATGTGTAATAAAAAATGAGAGCTCTTACAAAATATAAGGACGTAATTATTTTACCTGCTTTAGGATGAGCCGCCTCTGCTAATAATATTGAACAACCACAAAATGGTTAATTGATTTTCTTTTAAAATGAAGAGAATTTCAGTACTGTAGAGTTATTCAAACAAAAAAAAAACAAATAATATAATATTACATTTGACTATTAGCAATTGCAAATTAGAAATTGGAAACTGGAACAGTTATTGCACTTTGCGCCCAAATATTTGTTGGCAACACGTCTATATGTTCAACGGTAGCACGTGGCGACACGCGCCGACTCCGTTTTGTGGCATTTCCGGCACCATCCTTCCTCCAACGCCGTCAAAACTCGCCGGCGGTGACTTCTCGATGGCCTCTTCCATCCGAATCGCCGTTGTCGGTGACGTAGTAAGCATTTTCATTTCCTACTGAAGTCTTAATTTGTTACTATCTTTTTTCTTTTTTTTATTTGTAATTTGAATTATTTTGCTTTTCTTTCATTTTTTTGTAATTTGAATTGATTTAGTTTCCTTCTTATGGAACTGTTGAAAATTGTGAAGCATGATGATTGGAACCTAGAAGAAGATAGGAAGGCTCTTCAATTTTTGAAGGTATTTAGCATCTTTATTTTGTTTAATTAATTACTCACTACGTCGCAATTTATATGATAATATTTGACTAAGCTATTATATTTGTGTGGCTGCAAATCATCTCATTAGGTAAATTAGAAAGTTCAAAGTTAAATTGTTTCTGAATAAGGAAGCATGACATTTTTCTGGGGACAGACTAAAAAGAAGGTTTACCACATAAATTGAGATAATTTATTCTGTTTTCTGAAAAAAGTTCTTTTTTGTGCTAGGATTTTTGAGGTATTGCTTATTGTAAATATGCTAATTTTTAGAATGCATATAGCATATTTCTGTAGTTTACAAATAATCCAGCCAAAGTAGCAGGAATTAATTGACCAAATTTTAGTATTTCGAGCTGACTTTATATTGAGTTTGGTTCTACTAGTTGTTAAGAAGGTGCACAATCGGAGCTATAGAATTTGGTTTATCATGTCAATGAGAGCTCTCTAAATTGAATTGGTTAACTAAATCAAGTCAAGCTTGCATTTAATTAGAAGCTCTTAACTGCCAACGGTTATTACTCTTAACATGTTGCACCAAGTATCATAATATGCATTATTAATTCATGGTGTGGGACATCATGAGACAAGAGGGGTTGCTCTGATGGTAAGCAACCCCCATTTTCAACCGAGAGGTTGTGAGTTCGAGTCTCCTCAAGAGCAAGGTGGGAAGTTCTTGGAGGGAAGGTTGCCGGGGGTCTATTTGGAAACAGCCTCTCTACCCCAGCGTAGGGGTAAGGTCTGCATACACACTACCCTTCCCAGACCCCACTAAGTGGGATTATACTGGGTTGTTGTTGTTGTTAGTGGTGGTGGTGTGGGACATCATGATATCTTTTTGTAAACCCTTGTTTCATGGAACTCTATGTGATGCTAAACTTCCCCATTAAATTTCCTGGCTTATTAAACATTTCCCGTGTTGATGTTGTACAAGGGGAAAGATAACTATAAAATTACGAAGTCTTACTTGTCTTGCTTTTGCGTCTTCTTTTTCCTTTGCTCTTTGCCTCTCCAAACTCAACCGTCGCTGTATTTTTTGGTGTGTAACCCATGATTTTGTTGGCTAACTCTATCCCGCTTTGCTCTTTTATTAAGGTTATGACTAACTAAAAATAGAGCAAAAATAATTTGAGCAAAAAGTATCTTCATAATGGATAAATTATCAATGCTGCTAATTTGCTCCTTTGAGCAATGCATATGCTTTGGATATGACTTATTCTGCACACCTTATTGCAGTTAGATCTTCAAAATCATTTTGAGAAATGAAGATCTGATTGTTGCGTCAGAGTTCCTAATAATAGTTCTTGTCCATTCAGCTTTTCCTGCATATGAAGACATGATCTTTACCTGCTTTGGCATCTGATTAGCTACTCTCTGTTGTGCGTTTAGTGTGGTTTTGAGGAATGATTCTCTATTACTTATCAAATAAATGGTGTACGCATACAACATAACTGTGAGAGATCGTGAAATGCAAGCTTCATTATCCAAAACTAATTTTAGAAACCATTTTTTTAAAACCAAGAAATTCCCCCGAACCAGTGGGACACGGTTCGAAACTTGCTAGACAATAGGTGCGCCCGTCTAGCCTCACCCATCTAAATATCAGGCAAAACTTTTGTCTGCGGCAAGGCTCAAACTCATGACATGCGCCTAACCCACACAACCAAACTTCTGGGAGGATCCCTAGTTTTTCCACTTCTTTCTTTTTTGGGACAATAGAAACTTTTTCTTGTTTAAAACATCTATTTGTATTTTCGTTTACTTCTGTCAGCTAATTAAATTTGTTATGTGAATTGCAGCCGGATTTGGTGCTATTCACAGGCATGTTTTCTTGTTCTGTCATCATTTATCCACAGTACACTACGTAGTTATTGTATCTTTGAACTACTATTTTCATTCACCAACCTAGTGAGACTAGAAGAATAATCAGTTCACTTCATTTTGTCCTTGATTCAGGGGATTTTGGGAATGAAAACGTGGATCTAGTACGAAGCATTGCAGATTTGGAGATGACCAAAGCTGTTATACTGGGGAACCATGATGCATGGAACACTCAAAAATTTTCTGCAAGGCAAGTCCAAGTTCCATTTTATTCGGCTGCTTACACATATTTCCTCTAAATTGATTTGTCTGGGTTTAGTTTACACATACTGTTTATATATGCTAACACTTTACTTTCTTATGCTGCATATGATCTTCACCTGCTATAGTAGTGTATAGCAATCGGATTCATCAACTTCTTCTCTTCAACTGTGCTTCAGGCATAGTATATAATTTGATATTTCTCATTTTCATCCTGATTAATTCGTAAATAATTTATCATACCTTGTTTTGCTGGCTGAGCTCAACTTGTCAATGCAACTTGAAGAATTACTACCATGACTTATAAGTATCAGATTGCCATGTGCAGTTGCATTCTGGTATCATTATGAAGGTTCTAATCAATCATGATATCTGAATTCTATTTCTTCAAACCAGAAACCAAAATTCTTTTGATAACTGAATTCTACTTCTTCAAACCAGAAATCAAAATTCTTTTGAAGTTCTTTGGCACATCCATGTGTTTAGATTAAAACCTGATGATTCTGTTTTATGGAATGAATTCACTTTTTTATTCATTCCTGTTGTTTGTTGGAATTCAAGCTCTGATAGCTATGGTGGCATATGATGGTAGTTGGATTAGTGTTGTGGCTTCATGACAGTTGCAAACGGTAATGGTGAATGGGGTGACTACACTGGTAATGTGTGAGTAGGATTAATTAGCATCGACTTTGCCACTTTGGTAGTAGAGCCTGTGGAAAATGATATGATGAATTTAAAGGAGATTTTCCTCAAAACATGTCTATCCTAGAAACTTCTAGCATAATTGTCAACAACATAATGGCCTGAAAACTTGGAATGTCAAATGGACCTGTGGTATTGTTAGATTCATTTTTTCCTGTCCACTTAATTGCATGTCTCATTGACAAATTCTTTTTCGAATTTAGATATGCTCTACCTCTTAAGTCTAGTTTGCTAAATTCATCTACTTGCTCTTTTTTCTTAGTGTGTGCTGTTCCATTTTGTAGGGAAAAAGATGCTGTTCAACTTCAGCTGGAATGGTAAGTTTTTCGAGATATACAATGATTTAATTTCAATAAATCTTATTTATTTATCAAATACCATGGATATGTGTTCATTTATGATGTTTAGGACTGTATTTCTTACTCTGGCTTGACTTATCAGTCTCGTTTACCCCTATCTCAGAAGTAAGAGGGAAAGTTAATAAAATGGGTCATTGCATCCAGCCAACTGCATATGAATGTGTTCAATAGTTCAATTCTTTTGTTTATCTATCTGCTTATATTTTTTTTAAGAAAGGTAACAATTATATTTTTCAGCATCCAAAAAACGTGGCTGGTATCTAATATTTACAAGTACATCCCCTGAAAATCTTACAGAGAATCAAAAAGGTCTAGTAGTGATTCTACATCCCGTATCAAACTGTTCTTTATACCAAAAAATGGGGCTGGTATCTATCTGCTTATATGACGAGCTGAATACCAGAAATATAAATCAGACAGCCAAGTCCTTCCCATAGCAAAGTGTGTGCTGTCTTTACTTTTTCATTTTTTAGTGGAGCTCATATTTCAGGCCGTCCATTCTCTGTCCCACTTTATATAGTACAAGGAAAAGAATTTCTATTGCAAAGGTTATCTTGTTGGCAAGCTGACAATTTTATTGGTCAGTCTTGGTGATGAGCATGTTGGTTACCGTCGGATGGATCTCCCTATGCTAAAACTCAGTATTGTTGGTGGACGACCTTTTTCTTGTGGTGGTAGGCCCTTATTTCGAAAACAGCTTCTCAAAGCAAGGTTTGTGGTCCTAATCTCTTGTTTGTTAGTTATTTCCTTTTCAATGCACTTTGATGCTTCACCCTAACTTTGTCTAAAATTGGTGAAACTTGCTTAGCCGTGTATCTAAACAATTTATAGTATTGTCTATTAATTTGAAAGAACTGTAAATTTTTTCTCAAACTTAAGGTTTGAAGTTTCCGATACATTTTGCGCTCGAAGTTGTTGTTATTCTCCAATGTAGACATCGACTATTTCTAGTGTTACAAATTTAAACTCTTTATAGTCTAACAAATTTATATGCCCAATTCACAATTTTTATCTGCAGATCCTTGAATAATACATTACAGGTCATCAACAAAATGCCTGAATTTGTTTCATTCGCCACATGTTTTTCCGTTTGCTTCTTCTAGTTGTGGAGTGTTCTTATAGCGTAAGCTATGAAAATAACCTGAATGCCTGATATATTGAAGCTGAAACCTTATAACGTTTTCTAATATTCTCTGATCAGAATGGACAACATTCCATATACCATTATAGTTTATAACCAATTTTATGAATTCTGGTTCTTGTTAGATAAACAAAATAACTTAAGCTGTGTGAAGGGCAAGGTTGAACAAGATCTTAGCAATTGAGGGAATAATCCAGTAGAAATTAAGTAGTAGCAAAAATGTATTTATAATCTTTATAAATGATATCATTCAGATCTTTATTTGGTTAAATGGACTGCAAGACTTATTTGTTATTGTTTATTGTGTGGTATTTCCTGTTTTTCATTTGATAGGAAATTTTCATCTTGTCTTGTACATTAACAAAATGGCACCAAAGAAGCGCCCCCCCCCCCCCTCCCCTTGATGCTTGTTTCTTTTCTCTTCTCTGATTCTGATATTAAATACCTCAAATTCATGAAGCGCTTGATCAAATTGATGATTAACATTTTTCTTTTTCATTGTTGCTGCCACCAGCACTTTTTCTAAAAGGAAATCAAGTTAGGCAGTTCTATTGAGGAATTGCTCAAAACTAATTTCTAATATTTAAGAATTTATTGACCTTGAAATATTTAAGAATTGAATGACCTCATCTTCGCCTATTGTGCCTATATCAGAGTGGCTCTGCGAAATAGCGTCATATCATGCAGATAATATCTGCAAGCTCAAGCTTCTGTTTTAACACTCTGGGTGTAGCTTAGCTTATGACTTGCGACTCTTAACATATCTCAAACCGATAAAAAAAAATTAACGTATCTCAGTTACCTTCTTAGGTATGGAGTCCATGATATGGATAGGAGCACTGAGAGAATCTTACAAGCTGCCATGGGCACTCCAGAGGATCATTCAATTATATTCCTTGCTCATAATGGTCCCACAGGTGTATTAGCTTGCTGAAGTATTATTTGTTGAGGTACTTCTACATGTTGCTGGAAATTTTTGAGGTTTTAAGAATAAGGCAATGCAGGGCTAGGTGCTAAAATAGATGACATCTGCGGAAGAGACTGGTTTGTTGGAGGTGGCGACCATGGTGATCCAGGTAATAATTATTTTTCCCTCGGTCTCAATTTATGTGGCATTGTTTGAATTTGAGAGTCAAACGAGTTTTTCTTTGACCGCGATTTTTTACATGTCTTTTAAATATTTTGAATTGTTACTTATAGTACATTTTACATAATTTCCAAATAATTTTCAAATATGTAAATTTTTATTTTAAAAAATCTTTCAAAGAATATCAGGATTCTATGTCTGTGGTTACGGTCAAAATTTAGAAGTTTAACGCTCAAAATACGAATTGTACCACATAAATTGGCACAGAGGGAGTAATTGATATCTTTGTTTCTTAAGTCCTTCAAAGGTACATTCATTTGTCCTGATGAGAGTAGTATATCCAAATCTTGATTAATCAAATCTGCTCAACTTCAAAAACAATTTGTTTCATCAGCATATGATCGTTACATTTCGTGCAGATCTAGCTCATGCCTTGGCCCAATTAAAAGAGGCTGCTCCATATTCAGTCCCATTGGTCATTTTCGGTCACATGCATAAACAACTTGCTTTAGGAAATGGCTTTCGTAAAATGATAGTGGTCGGAAATGATAATACAATATACTTGAACGGAGCCATTGTTCCCCGGGTTAGAACCCCAGCTTTGACAGCTGAATCCGAAGGCACATCGCGAGCTTTCACCATCGCAGAAATTTCAAACGGAAGAGTGGAGAAAATAGCAGAAACTTGGATTTCTGTCATCGGAGACGAAACAAGATTAGAGGAGGAACATATACTGTTTAATACTCCAAGGAGAGGTTCTGTCACTGCCTCTCTTTTGTAGATGAACAACACAATGTGAATGTGTATACGAATGAGTTCGTACATGATCGTCATTTCGTTTGGCGTGTGTATAATGCAAACTTGATCCCGGCCACTATGTGCAGTCCAGAATATTAATCTCCTTGCTTCTCTGGAAAGAAAATCTTCATGTGATCATTTGCTATTCAAAAGTCACTTTATATGTACTGTTTTCAAGCTTACATTCTATGCCAGGATAAACACACTTCTGTCCAACAAACTCTCTAGCTGGATGAGAGGGAAACGTTGACACAGTACCTCCGATGAAGAGCATCGGATTATTGCAGGTCAGATTTTGTTTTTAATTTTGTCAAGTCTATATGAACTGTTTATAATGCTAGATCAGATTTTGGGAGCCAGAACTTGGACAAATCCAGCCAATGGACTCTTAGTGTGAAGGGTATAGAAAAGTGGCTTTCCTGTTACAAAATAAAAAATGCCTTTACTATATAATTTTCAGTAGTTGAGCGTCCGATTGAGCAATGAACTCTACAATTTTTCCCGCAACTATTTCCCTCTGATTGAGGAGCTTGAACTTGTGTGTGATAATGCTACCAAATGAAGTATACCATA
Organism: Nicotiana benthamiana; assembly: GCA_034376525.1. Lineage (NCBI taxonomy): Eukaryota > Viridiplantae > Streptophyta > Magnoliopsida > Solanales > Solanaceae > Nicotiana > Nicotiana benthamiana. The sequence continues at coordinate 133,177,141 of CM067335.1, forward strand.
AGTCTAATGGTATATTAAGATGGAATTTGATGTGAAAAATAGAGCTAAATAAATTACTACGTGCAAAATTGTGAGGCTTTTATTCGAATTGCTTATTACTTCTCTATTATGAAGGTGTCTTCTTACGAAATTGCTCTCTAGCATATTATTTCATCCATCCTAAATAGATCAACTCCTGCTTAAGAGAGTTTATTTCAATTTTAAAAATATAATATGATAATAGAATTTTGCAATGCCAATGCACAATGCAATTAGATTTTATTAGCTAGAAAGTCTTTCAAACGGATCTATTGAGTTGATACTGATAGTAAGTGAAACTATTGTTATTAAAACCACAAGTATAGTCTTCCTTACTTTTATAAAAAAAATTTCGTGATTAGTCAAATTAAAACGGATAAAATAATAAAAAATAAAAGAATGAAGTAAACCTTGAATACCCAACTAATTGCTCGAACACAACTGCATTGGACAAAGCATTGCTTGTTGTAGACTAAAAAAGTCTTATATCAGCATGGGTTATAATGAGACGAATAGAATCTCTTCCTTCTTAATTAAAGTTCTTGCGTTTTAATTTTGAATATATATTTATGTTGCTAAATTCGGATATGATCAGATTCCAATGGAACATCCAACATAGAATGGGTTAACCCAATCCAAAAAAGTCCTATAATCTCTAACTGCAAGAAGAATGAAAAATAAAAACTAAAAGTTGATCTAGGGAAGACTCAATTCTCATTTCCCAAGACTTAATAAGCTAGTAAATATTAAACTTAAAAGATAAAAGAAAGGTAAAAGATGATGACCCTTTACCTAGATTTCTTCAAAAAAGTGAATAGTAAACATAACTAATCTAAAGTTGTAAACATTATGCTTTTCTTGACTCATTCTTTTCATAAATTAAAACACTTGAGGACAGACAGAGACCCCTTTTAAAGCTCAATCCCACTTTAGCTTTTATAGTTTAGTGCACCAAATTCTAAGCATTCTAATGAGGCTTTTTTGACCCAATTCTTTTCCTTTAAACTAAAGCTTCCTCTTTTTAAAGTTTTGAGGAAAGGAATAAAATATTTGTAACTTTAGTTTATTATTGTTTTAGAAAGTTCTTTTCGTATAATCTATAAATTATGAGTTCAAGTCATAAAAATCGTTTTTAATACTTGCATTAAAATAAATTGAATATATTATGGAAAATAATCGTTCTACTACCCGTATCAAAGCAGAATATTTAATGCATTGTTAGTTAGTTTACCCCACATCTTTGTTTTCTATATTTGTTGGGTGCGGCTATGACATACTAAAAGAAATAAGTGTACAATCAGTCACTGATAATGGCTTCTTCATTAAGTAGGCCAACCAAACTTAACCAATCCCCTCCCCCCCCCCCCCCCCCCAGGTTAGGTTGACCATGTAACAGGTTAGCTTATTAATGATGCAACATTTAATTGATACTAAAAGTAGGTTAGATTTTCCACCTCACAGTAAGATATTAGGCTTAATTAAGCATAACATCCTATAATAAAATCCTTTTATTGTATAATTTATGTATCATAAGATAAATAATTTTAAACCCAAAATAATTAAATCATGGAGTCGGTTAATTCTAGCTTTAAGAGGAATGTAACTGCCTTAAATCTTCTTCCACATAATAATAGAGAAGAAGACTTAGCCTTATTTATTTTTCTTTTTAAGATTAAGACGTCTGAATTTAAATATATATTTGAATATTAAGATGTGTATTTTAAGATTAAGATATCTGAATGTGAGTACATATCTGAATATTAAAATGTGTATTAAAATATGAATATTAAATGATTAAGACTGTTTGATTTTTAACATCTGAATATGTAAAATTATCTTTATTTAAAAATTAATAAACATAAAATTTAAATGAAATACTAATGAATTCAATATTCTATTAATAAAATATATAATTTTTTAAATATGGTAGTTTGTGGTGGTAATGTCTAACGGGTGAATGCCGACTAGAGCCGGTGGTTGGTTGTAGTTTTAGTTGATGGTGGTGGTTCAAAGTAATAGCTAGTGGTGACTGGTAGTGGTGGTGATTGTAATTAAGGATAGTGGTGGTGGGTGGTGATAGTTAATAATGGCGAGTGATGGTTGGTAGTTATGATTGAGGAAGGTGGTAGTAGGTTATAATGATGGGCAATGCCGCTGTGATTATTGATGGTGATGGAGATTAGTTGTGGTAGTTGAGGTGGATGAATGTTGATTGTGGTCGAGAATGATGGTGGTGGGATGGTGGGTGGTGATAGTTAATAATTGTGGCGGTTATGATTGAGGATGATAGTGGTGCGGCGGCGGTGGTTGAGTATGATGGTGGTAGCGTGGTGGTAGTTGATACTATATGCAATGAGTGGCAGTTAAAAATGAATATGGATGATAACATCTTAATGAAATTAAATCGTTATTATTTACCTTAATCATACAGACATATTCATGCCCATTAAGTAGTTGTGAAATAAAAATATTAACACATTTGATGATTAAGATTTCAATCATTAAGATTCAGACTTTAAAAACAAACGCGCTTAATATCTGAGATCTGAATGATTAAAATTCAAACCTCCATTAAGTACAAATAAATGAGGAGAATGATGGTCATCATTCATAATTTATTGAGTTTAATGCGAGCGCTTGTCCCTCTCGTGAGTCTTAGGCGGCAACGCAATATGAATTTGTATTAGTTGGAGCTTCAAAATAAATATCGAACACCAGATAAGTAGCTAGAAAACAAAAAAATTAATTAAGTGACCATTTAAGTTGTGACGTCTTACTCGTCATACTTAATTGTGCCCTTGGATTAGACATGTGAGTCTAACCAGTCAAAAAGTATGTTTGATATTTTCTTGTGTCATTCTTGGCATGCAAAGTGCAGCTAAATTTTTCCCCAGATTATTCTCAACTGTCATGATATGCAACTTCTTCAAAAGGAATTGTCTTCAACATAAAGAAAATCATTGTTCCCTCTTGTTAAAACATGAAAGGGAAGAGTGAATGAGTGGTAACTATCACTACTCACCAGCTATTAAAGAGTTCAAGATTATATATGTGAATTCAGGGGCGAAGCTACTTGAGGGGTCATTTTGTATGAGTTATAAGAAGGTATAAGTGTGATGATCCAAACGGTCATCACTTGTTTTAAATTAAATTATGTGTCTCTTGGCCTTGAAAATCTCATTTAGAGTAGCCTTGATTTGCATGCGCAGTCCGAACGCGTAGCCGGAAAGCTTAAATACGAAAAAACTGGGAAAAATGATAAGTTTTGATCATAATATGAGTTAATTTGACTTCGGTCAACATTTTGGGTAAACAGACCCGGACCCATAATTCGACAGTCCTGGAGGGTCCGTAGGAAAATATGGGACATGAGCATATGTCCGGAATCGAATTCCGAGATCCCAAGCCCGAGAAATAAATTTTTAAGTAAAATTATTTTTTGAAAAATGTTTAAGCAAATTTGAAATGAAATGTGATTAGAAAGCGATGGTATCGGGCCTGTATTTTGGTTTCGTTGTCCGATATAGGTCTTATATATAGTTTAAGTCATTTCTGTAAAAGTTGATTGAAAACGGATGTCGTTTAATGTAATTCGGACTTTAAACGAAAAATTTGATGTTTTATGAAGTTTGGAAAAAAAATCCTTGGATTTTGAGGTCAATTTGTTGTTGTTGAGGTTATTTTGGCGATTTAATCGCACGGATAAGTTCGTATGATGTTGTTGAGTTAGTGTGTGTATTGGGTTAGGAGCCCCGATGGCTCGGGTGTGTTTTAGATATGTTTTCGGGGAGTGTTGAACTTAAGAAAAAATTGGAGAAATTGCAGCGGAGCATAGCAGGCGTGCAGGCTTCGCATTTGTGAAGCCTGGCTTGCAAATGAGATATCGTAAATGCGAGCGGCCTTTCGCAATTGCGAAGTAAGCTCAGGCCAGCCCTTTTCGCAAATGCGAGGATTATCATTGCAAATGCGATGCCCCTGATGTCGCAAATGCGACCGTTATTTCGCAAATACGAAGGTCTAGTATTTCTGAAGGGTTAGCAAATACGAATCCAATCTTGCTTCTCCCATAACCGCATGTCGGGGTTCATTATTGCGAACCCCTGTTCACATTTTCATAACTGAGACCTGCATTTTTTTATACTTAGCCGATTTTGAACAATTTTTAACATCTTTTCAAAATACAAACTCTTTTGGGTGATTTTCCAAGAACTACTTTTCTTCCAAATCGATTGTAAGTTAGTTTTTACTCATTTTCTTCAACCATTAACATCATTTAACATGCTTTCAACTTAAAATCAAAGATTTTCATAGGGGAAATTGGGTGTTTTGGGTAGAACCTAGGTTTTTCAAAAATTGGGGATTTGGACCTTAATTTGATATCCGATTTCAAAACAAATTATATATTTGAGTAAGGGAATGCGTAATCGGGTTTTAGCTCGAACTTCGAATTTTGACCATGTGGGACCAGGGGCGACTTTTGACTTTTTGGGCAAAACTTTGGGAAATTTATTTTTTTGCATTTCAATTGATTCATTTAGAGTTTATTGATGTATTAAGTAACTTGTGACTAGATTTGAGCGAATTGGTGGTGGAATAAGGGGTAAAGCCATAATTGAGACTTAAGTGGTGTTCGAGGCATCGAGGTAAGTGTTTGGTCTAACCTTAGCTTGAGGGATTAGTAGTTGAGTCATATTTCTTATGTGGTAATTGTCGAGTACGATGTATAGATATGGTGACGAGTATCTATACGTTGGTGTCTAGCATGATCGTGAGTCTTTATACGGTGAATATCTTGGTTTCGTTGTAACTTTCATGCCTTGGTGATGATTTCTATTTGTTGATAAAAGTTTATGGAAGGAATTGTGACCTTTTGAACATCGAGGAGCATGGGCTCAAGCTATATTACGAATCTTGAAAGTAAATGAGTTAATTGAACTCTTTGGAGCGTTGGCTCAAATGGTAAAGTGAGTTATGAAATAAAAGTGAAAGAAATAGGAAAAGCATTAAATTATTCTTTTGTCGGGATATTATTGCCTTGTTGATTATCTCCCTTGCCAGGATGTTGAGATTATTGATGTTGTTCCCTTATCGGGATTTGTTTGTTTAATTGTTGATTCCCTTGTCGGGATGTATTTGTTAATTGCTATTTCTTTCCCGAGATCCTTATTATTATTTTATTTATTTCCTTGCCCTTTATTTGTGATTGTTGTTTGGGTGAGGAAGAGTGTCAAAGCACGAAGGGTGATGTCATGCATTATTTGTTATTATGAGAAAAGAGTGTAAAACACGAAGGGTGATGCTGTGCCGAACGACGTACCATTCCGTACCAATTTCTATTGATTATATAATGAGGAAAGAGAGTAAAAGCACGAAGGGTGATGCTGTACACACTTTTATTATAAAACTACTTTGGTAAGGACGAGAGTCAAAGCACGAAAGGTGATATCATGCACGCTTTTGTTATAAAATTGCTTTGGTGAGGGAGAGAGTAAAAGCACGAAGGATAATGTCGTGCAATTGTTACTTTCTGCTTCTTTGTTTTGTTATCTTTCCTTACCTGAAGCCTTTCTATTCAGAATTGTTATCTTCCCCACATCATGTTTCTCCCTCCCACATTGACTGGTTATTTTCTGTATTTCTTTCCGCTGCATACATATTTGAACTGCATAGGGTTATTTGGTAGTCTGGTCCTAGCATCGTCACTACTTTGCCAAGGTTAGGCTAGACACATACTAGAACATGGGGCCGATTGTGCTGATACTACATTCTGCATTGTGTGCAGATCCAGAAGCAGCCTCCGAATAATAGTTGGAGTGCTTCATTCGGTCTACCAGAGACCCAAGGTAGATTTGCAGATGTCCGTAGGACTCGACGTCTCTCTCTATATCTATTTCCTGTTTCATTTTCTTTTATTCAGAAACAGTATATTGGTTACTTCTTCAGACCTTGTATGTAGTAATCTTAGAAAGTCTATGACACCGTGACTTCGGGTTTGGGGTATTTGAGGTTTTGAGAATTGTAATAGACATAGCCTTAGAAATATATAACTGTCGACTTTCGCTTATTTATTTAAAATTTTGCTATTATGATATTGTCGTCATATGTTTGTTAAAAAGGAGTAATAAGCAAGTGTAGCAGGTAATTAAGGTTTGGCTTGTCTAGCTCCCACTAGTAGGCGCCATCACAACTCCCGAGGGTGGCAAATCCGGATCGTGACAATAAGGGTGGTATAAAAATTTAATACCACACTAATACTCTGTTTGATTAGCAAACCAGGCATAAGTTATTTCGGTGTTAATTTTAACACTGGAATAACTTATACCTTATAGAAGGTAGGGTAATTAGCATCGCTATAACTTATACCTTCTTCTTAGAAATTATGCAATTGTCATTCTTAATACAACATATCAGATAATGAACAACAATCTTAGCATAACTAATCACATCATAACTTATCCCAATATAACTTATACCGGCATAACTTATACTGGTATAAATCGTATTCCAACCAAACGACCCCTAAGATTGGTCAATGGATCATCATTTATTGAAAAATTACACTATGTATATAAATAAAATATTAAGTTTTAAAGGTATATAACATATATTAAACACCTTTTGTCGAGGAATGATGATATATTATAATTACGTATTATAATCGCTTATACACTCAAATTTACTGTACTTTAATTGAGTTTGAGCTTTAATCACTAGTGTCTTGCACTAATTGTGTGTTTTATGCCTTGTAAAAGTGATTCGAGCTATGTAGATATTATGGAATAAATTCAAGTAATTTGGAGCTTTGAAGTCTAAATAAAAGCCCAAAGAATTTATCTGGGATCGTATTCGTGGATCAACGGATGATAGAACAACAAAACGAAGAATCGAGTAGGTATATTGTGCACTATCTAGAAAAATATACATAACATTTTGCTCAGAACTCCATTTGAGCTCTATAGTATATGGTTGCTAATCAAAGGGCTACAACTTTCATGTTTTACGTCTTTCTAAATTCCAAACGGAACAGGGTGAAAACGCGTTCAAAACCACGACCGAGGACCTGAGGCGTGCTGAGGCAGTACACTAGGAAAGTACTGCGCCCATACCGCGGACATCCAAGCTTGGAAACTTGTCCTTTTTCGTGTAGGAGAAGATATAATTATTGGGTCCGACCCTGCCTGGTATATATACATGGAAAAACGATATTTTGAGGGGAGGAGACAAATTTTTAACACAGATTCGACCTAAGGAGGCAGAGACATAATAGGAGCAAGGCAGAGAATTCTTCTATGAGTTTTTCCTTCTTCTTCGTATTTTTTCATTGTTGGTTATGACTTTTAGGATTGTAGTTTTACATACTATTATGAATAGCTAATTTGTTACCTAGGGTTTTGATGGAACCTTTTGTGGATAAATTCTTGTTATGTTTTTATATAATTGATCTGTTGGATTTCTCTTTTTATTCAACCACATATTTATTATTGTTGATTGAATGGTCATCGATTGATTGTGCCTATTTATGTGTTACTTGAGAAATGATACATATGTAGGTGGTTGTTGAATAATGTCACTCCTAACGTATGTGAGAAATCAATACAACGGGTTTAAAGGCAGGTTTTGAAATAACAAAGCCTTGACATGCATAATGAGCGGTTAGATAAAGCCAACTAGCGTAGTTGGAGAGAATATATCTAGTAAATTATTGTGGTTGCTCGAGAGAGAATTACAGCATCTATAGTGCTCACGATCAGTAGAGAATACATTGACAAAATTATAGGGAACATAGCTAGAAGGATTCCGACAATTGGGAAAATCATAAGTCTAGATCTCCTTAATTTAGTCTTAACCTTTTATCCTTGCTAATTGATAGTTTGACTGATTTCTAGTATTTGTTAGTTTACTTAGATAAAAATAAATATTATAATCTTTATAAGTTAGGAATTATTCAAGCTTGTCTTCTTGGTGATATTGAACAGCTATAACTAGGCTTTAGTTCTCTGTAGGATTCGACTCCGGACTTGTAAATCAGATTATATTTGCAACGACTAGCTTAGTCCTTTTTATAAGGCAGAGTTGGGCGTGATCAGAGAATTTTCTTTACTTTTTTATGTTTGAACACTTTCGGGATAGAGCTAAGGCCTACGTAGACACTACCCTCCTCAAACCCCACTAGTAAAATTTTACTGGGTTACTGTTGTTGTCATTATTGTTTTAAGTTTGAATACCTTTGAAAATATTTCCGACTTTGACGTTGTGTAAATTCATGAAGATGATATCATTGGATCAACTTTCATCATGTCACAAGTAAGGGTGTCCAATAAAACCCGAAAAATCGAACCAAATCGAAAACCAAACCAACCCGACCAAAAAAATCGATACTTTTAAGTTTGGTTTTAGTATTGAATTTTAAAAACTGACCAAGTTTGGTTTGAGTTTGGTTTTAATAAAAAAACCCGAATCAAGCCGACTGTAGGAGTAACTATTTTAAATTTATTATTACACCTATATATATGCATATTTTTATACGAAGTTTCAAATTTATGGTAAATGTTAATAATTTGCACTTTTAATATAGTTCTTTACCTTTACATTCTAGTTTGATTGGTAGTTTTATTTTGTTTAGTGTAAGAATACATTTTGTGTTAAAAATAATATATTTTTAATTGAGTCCTTAAATTATCCATCACTATTTGATTCAATTATCATCAATATATCTTAGTAAATCATAGATTTCTCAAAGGGCAATGTGGAGAGTTTTGGGAGAATTGCTTTTCTTGTATTGCCACAAAAGTATATATAGAGTATAGAGAGTAATCAAATCCTACCAACTATTGGACTATACAATATCAAATCCTACCAATTATAGGACTGTACAATATCAAATCCTACCAACTATAGGACTGTACAATAATGAGAGAATATCTACCAATAATAAAAAGATACACAACACAATATATCCTAATACGCCCCCTCAAGATGGAGGGACGGAGGACACGCCAATCTTGGACATCAGTAGAAGAAGCCGAGGACGAGATAAGTGCTTGGTGAGAGCGTCAGCAAGCTGATCGGCAGAGGATACGTGAGCAACACGAAGAGACCCATTCTGAACCAATTGACGAACAAAGTGATAATCAATGGAGATGTGTTTCATGCGCGAATGAAACACAGGGTTGGCACAGAGGTAAGTGGCGCCAATGTTGTCGCTGTAAATGACATGAGCAGCCGGAATAGGGACATGAAGCTCGCGCAGCAGGGAATGAAGTCAACGGGCTTCAGTGGCAGTAGAAGTAATGGCACGATATTCAGCCTCAGTAGAAGATCGTGCAACGGAACGCTGCTTTTTGGAGCTCCAAGAAATAGGATTAGGCCCCAGAAAGACAACATAGGCACCAGTCGAGGAGCGGTTATCATATTTTCCAACCCCAATCAGCATCAGAGAAACAATGCAGAGGTATAGCAGATGAAGGACACAGCCAGACTCCAAAGTCACGCATCCCATTCAGATACCGGAAGAGGCGCTTAACTGCACCCCAATGAGTGACAGTAGGAGCGTGCATGAACTGTGAGAGTTTATTCACAGAAAAGGAGATATCAGGACGAGTGAAGGAGAGATACTGGAGGCCCCCAAGGGCCTTCAATAGGCGGATGCGTCTCCAGGAGCCGAGCCATCGGCCAGATGAAGGCGGGTGGACGCCGCTGTTGGTGTCTGAACAGGGTTGGATTCCAGCATATTATGACGAGTCAAAAGATCAACAACATATTTGCGCTGAGAAAGAAAACACCCCTTGGAGCTGCGCAAAACTTCAACACCAAGAAAGTAGCTTAGATCACCCATGTCTTTAAGAGAAAATTTAGTCCCAAGAGAGTCAATCACACGGTTCAAGAAAGCAGAGTCACTACCAGTCAATATGAGATCATCAACATATACCAAAAAATAGGCTGTAATACCAGAATGCTGAAAGACGAAGAGCGAAGTGTCAGAGGTAGTGTTGACGAAACCCATAGCCAAAAGACATTGGCGGAGCTCACTGTACCATGCCCGGGGTGCTGTTTGAGACCATAAATAGCTTTCTGTAACTTACAGACATAAGATGGATAGGCTTTGTCAACAAAACCCGGTGGTTGTGCTATATAAACATCCTTTGTAAGTCTCCCGTGGAGAAAGGCATTGTTCACATCCATTTGACGAAGAGGCCAGCCCTTGGATACAGCTAGACTGAGAACCAAACGCACAGTTTCCAGCTTAATAACCGGACTGAAAGTCTCCTGGAAGTCTACATCTGGATGCTGATGAAAGCCTTTCGCAACAAGCCGGGCTTTGAACTTGTCCACAGTACCGTCAGGCTTTCGTTTGATACGATAAACCCACTTGCATCCCACAACATTCTGTGAAGAATCAGGCGGAACAAGATCCCAGGTGCCATTCCGTAGCAGAGCATCAAACTCCAATGACATAGCAGCGCGCCAGCGCTCATCAGACATAGCACTAGACAAAGTCCGAGGTTCTGTAACAGCTGGAGAGGTTACAGCAGACATACCAAACTTCTTGTTGGGCGTAAAGATGTTATTTTTGCTGCGAGTTTGGATGTGATGACCACCCTGAGAGGATGAAGCTCCAGGCATAGTGCGTGTAGCGGCGGCGGGGGCTGCTGGCGGTGACGTAAGAGGCGCTTGTGGCTCGGGCGATGGCGCCGGCAGTGCGTCCGGTGAAGGATCGCTAGTGGGAGCGACGGAAGGTACTGGCGGAGGCAGCGGAAGGACTTCTAGGGTGACTGGAATAGGTACGGGTGGAGACTCGGGGATAGACAATTTGGAGAACGGGAAGATATTTTCATGGAAGGTGACATGACGCGAGACAAAGATTTTAGACGTTGAGGGATCAAAGCATAGATATGCGCTTTGAGTAGATGAGTAGCCGAAGAGGACACAGGCACGAGATCGGGGTTTCATTTTGTGTGAGGTGTAGGGCCGAAGCCAAGGGAAGCATTGACAGCCGAAGAGACGCAGTTTGACAAGGTTGGGACGCCTATGGAAGAGAGACTCAAAGGAGGAGAGCATCGAGAGATTTGTCTTGGGAAGACGATTAATGAGATAGACTGCTGTGGCAAAGGCATAAGGCCAGTAAATGAGAGGTACAGAGGCACAATGAAGGAGAGTGAGACCAGTATTGACAATATGACGGTGACGACGTTCAGCATAGCCATTGTGCTGAGGTGTATGAGGAGGTGAAGTGAGATGTGAGATGCCATTGGAGGCAAGAAAAGAGTGTAAGGCTAGGAATTCACCCCCATTATCAGTATACAGAGTAATGATTTTAGCAGAGAAATATTTTTCGACAATGAATTTAAAAGTGGGGAAGGTTTGTAAGACATCAGATTTATGGCGTAAAGGAAAAAACCAAACATACTTAGAAAAATGATCAACAAAAATGACATAATATTTAAATCCTTCATTAGAAATAACTGGGGAGGTCCATACATCAGAGAAAATAAGTTGTAGCGGAGCAGTAGAAGATAAACTTGACTCAGAAAAAGGTAACTTATGACACTTATGAAGCTTGCAAGATACACAAGCAAAATCAGACACACTACTGGATGCTAGACTGCTAGAAGACACTAAATGACGCAGGATTTTGGCTGACAGATGACCAAACCGAGAATGCCACAATGACGCAGAGAGATTTTGTGCTGTGAGGGCGGACGGTAGACGGGAAGCCGCCGGCCAATAGTAGGCGTTGGCCCTACGTGGCCCGCTGACGACTGTTGCCCACGTGCGATGATCCTTCACCTGAAAATCAGTATCAGGAAAAATAACATGAACATCATTGTGACGACATAATTGAGCAACAGAGATCAAATTTTTACGCATATGTGGAACACATAGAGCCCCAGCCAATAAAAGAGAGGAATAACTGATAAGTTGTCCAGTATGTGTAATTTCAAAGCTTCACCGTTACCAATAACCACATCATCGAAACCAGTGTAAGGACTGTGAAGAGACATGTTGGCAAGATCAGTGGTTATGTGATGAGAGGCACCAGAGTCCAGGATCCAATCTGATGTAGAGGGAATTGTCGGAGAGTGATGGGCTGTGTGAGCAGCCGGATAAGACGGCGGAGCGTATGCTGGCCGCGGTAATGGTCCACCGTAAGGGGCTGATTGGCGCCGGAAATGGGATAGGACGGAGAGCGGCGCGCGGAGTGGCCAAATTCACTGCAGAGCTAGCACTTCCCATTGTACCCGCGAGATTGGCCATTGTTGGAGTAACCACCGCGATCGGAGGATGAACCACGGCTGCCCGGGCTGCGCCCGCGGCCACTGAAGCGGTTACGGCTGGACTGCTGTCCGGCGACGAAGACAGCCGACGGAGTCAAATCAGAAGCAGCGAAGGTGGCCGGCGCACGAGCAGTAATCTGAGCCTCCATGCTTAACATCTTGTCATGTAATTCAGCAAAAGAGATGGGAGATTCGCGGGCTTGGATGGCATGAGAGAGCTCCATATACGGATTATCAAGACCATTGAGAACCTTAATGACAAGTTCCTCAGAATCAACAGTAACTGTTAGAATATACGCTTAACGCTAGAGGGGGGTGAATAGCATTATAATAAAAAACAATGTAAATTTGCGGAATTAAAATTGCAGGAATAACGTAAGTGCAGTAACTAAAGAGATAAGGAGAGAACACACCGAATTTTATCCTGGTTCACCATAACACGTGGTTAGTCCAGTCCCCGAGAGACTCTCTCGAGTTTTACGCTAGCTTCGTTAAGCTTACGGGTGCTTAACAAACCGTTACACTTGCTCGTAGATATACACTCTACAAGACTTCAACCTGCTCGAGGATACCGCACCTCAAGACTTCAAACCAAGGAACTACTTTTCCTTCTTACAACAAGGGATTAGACTATCCCTTCAAGTGTGTACAAACACTTAGCACTCACTTAAACAGAACTCTCTTGAAGAGTAGATATGAGTAAATAAATACGCTCAAGAACACAACAACTTAGTCAAGAGTTTGGCTCTCAAAAACTTGTGAAATGAATATAAAATGATTGCAAAGAGAGTATGTAAGCTTTAGCAAGAATGTAATCAGTTGTTGTGTTTAGAAGAGTGATTTTGAGTTGTATTTATAGTGCTCAAAACACCCAACACCGTTGCTTAATTGCCAATCACAAATTGCTGATTTTGTGCTAGGATAATCGATTATCTGATTCTGCATAATCGATTATCTGCCAACGTTCAAAAATCAATCCCAGATTTTAAGCAGAATAATCGATTATCCAAATCGTATAATCAATTACCTGACAACGTTCAAAAATCAATTCCCGATTTTATTCTTAACATAATCGATTGTCTGATTGTACATAATCGATTATATTTCAGCGTTTGAAAATATTTTGGCAACGGTCTTTAATATAATCGATTACCAGAAAAGCCATAATCGATTATTTTGCTACTTTGAAAAATCTGATGCTCACTGTCTCAACATAATCGATTAGTCTAAGGCACATAATCGATTATCTTGTAGCCTTGAAAAATCTGGTGAACACTGACATAATCGATTATCATAAGGTACATAATCGATTATCTTGTAGCTTTGAAAAATCTGGTGAACACTGCCTTAACATAATCGATTATCATAAGGTACATAATCGATTATCTTTCAGCTTTGTAAAATCTGGTGTACACTGCTTTAACATAATCGATTATCATAAAGTACATAATCGATTATCTTTGTCCAGATTTAAAAGACATGTTTAAAATTCATTTTGGTTAGAATGAAATGTTTGAAAATCATTTTGCTTTAAATTAAAGATGCATGATTTGATAAAAATGATTTTACGAGAGAAGCCAAGTCTTGAATCAATTGTCGGATCAAGATCACAATTATAGAACGAGTCATGTATAACTTTGTTGCTTTACTTAATCTTGATCTTTGTTCTTCTTGTGCTTGGACTTCGGCATATGTCAATATTCCGTTCACGTTGGTTTGTCATCTATCAAAACCTACAAATATGAACACACGTTTAGTTAGTGACTTGAGAACGTGTTTCAACAGTAACACCCAGGAGAGATAATTCGTCCACAATCACGCGAATACCGTGCATAAAATCAGTAACAGATTTAGAACCTTGTACCGGATTATGGAGCTGCTGTTTGAGAGCCATGATACGACCACGAGAAGCAGTGTCGTATGTGCGCGCGAGGATGTCCCAGGCCTCTATAGAGGTTTCCGCAGCGGCAATAAAGGAGATGATCGTCGGTGTGATCGATGAGATGATGGCACTGAGAATAAGATTGTCCTGGCGAATCCAGTAAGGATATGCTAGATTGGGGGAAGTCACCTCCTTGTCGACGATAGTGGCTGGTGGGCACGGCTTCGATCCGTCCAAGAAGCCGAGGAGGTCGTAACCCGTAAGGAGTGTTCGGAATTGGAATTTCCACGCCAGGTAATTAGTGGAATCCAATTTGAGTGGGATCTGATCCGATGCATTGATGGCAATCGGCTGGAGAAGATCGTTTGATGTCGTAGCGGCCATGAAGCGCGAGGCAAAGGAGAGAAGGCGATGATCGACGTCGAGAGAGAGAGGGATGCCGGTTAGTGCAGCGGTGGTGCCGCAAGACGCCGGAGAGAGGCAGTGGACCGAGAAGGTCGGCGGCGCTGGAAGGAAGAATTAGGGTTACTTTGGCGATAAGCCACTGGCGTATGATACTATGTAGGGACTTTTGGGAGAATTGATTTTCTTGTATTGCTCACAAAAGTATATATAGAGTACAGAGAGGTATCAAATCCTACCAACTATAGGACTGTACAATATCAAATCCTACAAACTATAGGACTGTACAATATCAAATCCTACCAATTATAGGACTGTACAATAATGAGAGAATATCTACCAATAATAAAAAGATACACAACACAATATATCCTAATATTGATTTGATAGTGTTACACTGAAAATATAGTCGCCGGAATATGTATTTGGTAGTGTATGTCTTATATTTAAAAAAAAATTAACAAATAACCGTAAAAATTAAAAAACTGACAAAAATCGAATCGAAAAAAACTAATTTAATTGATTTGATTTGATTTAAATATTTAAAAATTAAACTTACTTAATTTAATTTCTTTTTACGAAAAATCAATCTAAACCGAATTATAAACACCTTTAATCACAAGTACATATGCTCAATTGCCATCTGCTTAGCTCCTTTGGGGAGTTGATGCCGACAACAATTATTACGTCTCAATTTCAAGTGAAGTTTGAGATGTAAATATAAAGTATAAGAGCTTAAAGCAAATGTATTAATATGATTAAAACACACTCCCAGACTAATCAATATTTCTTATATAGATATTTGTCTTCCATTTTGTCCTATTTCTTTTCGGTATTTTAAAAAGTATAGGTGTAAAGCGAGATATTTTATATATATCTTATTGAAGCGTAAATCTTGAGACACGAGGTATAAACCTCGAAACATAAGGCGTAAATTCCATAAATATTTAATTTTTAATATTTATGAAAAAATATAATTATAATAAATATAAACATGTAAATTGCATAAAATTAAAGAAAACATAAATATGTGAAAACACACACACACACACACACACACACACACACACATATATATATATATATATATATATATATATATATATATATATATATATATATATATATATATATATATATATATATATATATATATATATATATATATATATATATATATTGAGAGAGAGATGGGCTTCATCGCTACAAAAAAATTGTTAAAATAATTTATTATACGGTACTTATAAGCACAAATAACTTGAGTCGAAAAAATAAAATTTTCTATGTGAAGAAACAAATAGGATGACTAACCTGCAATCTGAAATTTGAAGGTATAAAGGAGAATAGAGTTCTCTTTGTGTTTATAAAAGAAAATTAAATATTCATTGTTTTGGGAGCTATTAGCAGACTAGCGAACAAGATAAAAATCTAAAAAGACCATAAATTAGGACTTTAATCAATAAAAAAGCCTTGACTTTTAAATTTGATACATTTCAGTTCATTTTTAAAACTTTTGAGTACAACAAGCTAACTTTTGAGAATTTTGGTCCTATATATGAAGGACTTTCTCAAAACATCACCTGGAATGTTTTTGGTGCGCCTCACCCCGTGCTCGCTCCGAAAAAGCCTTTTAAAA
Organism: Nicotiana benthamiana; assembly: GCA_034376525.1. Classification (NCBI taxonomy): domain Eukaryota; kingdom Viridiplantae; phylum Streptophyta; class Magnoliopsida; order Solanales; family Solanaceae; genus Nicotiana; species Nicotiana benthamiana. Next base: position 133,193,354 of record CM067335.1, read on the forward strand.
TACTTCTTTTTACTAAGTATGAATATTTGATAACACTTTTCGGACTTATATTTTGAGAAGGG